>CM060906.1:430309198-432809198 GCA_030737815.1 Allium fistulosum | reverse complement strand
TAATTAAATTAGTAATTAAGACTAATTACCCTTGCTGAACATGCTTAGCCGCCAAAACACGTTCGTTCTAGGTCATGATACTCCTCCCCTTCGTTCGATCAAATCGCCACCGCCGCCTCTACATGTGACCGGACCACTGCCTCCGTCCCCCATCGATGCACCAGGCCACGACGAACTCCCCGACATCCCCTTCGTCGCCCCACGGCCTCCATAGCTCAAGATCGAGCTTCATTCGCCAATCACCGTTAAACTTGAGACCGCTTCCACCATCGACCCCTAATGGCCACCAAACTCCGGTCGCTTGAAGCCCTCAACCTCCTCTCCAACATTCGTGACTCGCCCTCGCGCATCCGCCAGCGCGCTCAGGCGCGCTCGCCCTCCAGGCCACGACTTCGGCCTTGCTTTCTCAAGCGATTCGCGATTTGATTTTTATTTTATTTTTATGCTTTCAGTTTTTAAAAAAAGAGAGAGGGAACGCTTATAAAAAGAAAGAGGTAGGTACGAATGTAGGGTGGCTGATGTACATGTAGGTGCGGTTGGAATGAAAGGATAAGGGCAGAAGGATTAAATCAACGAAAATATATAATTAAAAATTCGAAATATCTATTTATGAAATTACGGACTCCAATCGAAGCGTGTCGCCTGGCGTTCCTAATGTTATACCCCTATCCCGAACGTAATGGAACAAGGTTCGAGATCTAATTCGATTATATGGAGAAGATAGCTTTTTGAACCCAATTATAATATTAAATTTTTGATATTAATTTTAACGTGTTTCTATCACGAACGACCAAACGATATGTCTAATCGCTACGAAACTTGACGGCGTATTATAATTCATTATTACAGACCCAATGACACTGGTTTCGTCGAAATCTGAGATTGTGCCCCGGAAGGCTATTTTTATATGTTAATTAAAACGAGTTATTTTCAAAATCGAGTAAACCACTTTTAAACCCAAATTTAAAAGTTTTATCACCTTCATTCTTATTAATAGAAATTTAATAAGCCTTTAAAATTATTTTTATCTAACTTAAAACTCAAGATTCCATTATTTAACCAATTTCAATTATTAAATTTAACAATTAAATTATCCAATAAATCACTATTTTTGAAATTCGAGCTATTAAATCTATAAAATTAACTTTTCAATATTTAAAATTAATTAAACACCCCAATCTAAAATGACTAAAATCCTTGGTCATTACATAAATAATTTTACGAAGGATTTGTAAAGTATTTATCCATGAAATTTAAGAATGTTATGTAAAGGAAATTTATATAAATATGATTTATATGGTGAAAATTTATAAATACAAGATACGGAATTAAAATAAAGTAAAATAAAATTTGGTCATTTTAATAGGAAATGTTTTATATAAAAGGTGACTGTGTATAGGTAGGATTTATAAATAAAAGTTTTTAAATAAAGAGGATTTTTAAAATATATATAGATATAGTAGTATTACTTATAAATATTTATGAGTACAAATATTTTAAAGGAAATTTGCTCTAGACAGTTTGGACATCTCGATTGGTTTTGTGATACTCTGAATAATCTTCTAAGTGACGATCAGATGATTGCCTAGGTAGTCATTGTAGTACCTAGTAAATTATTCTCATTTTCATCGTACGATTGAAACGAGTTCGAATCTGAGTGAACCTAAAGCAAGTGATAGTAGAAAATTGT
This sequence comes from Allium fistulosum, assembly GCA_030737815.1. Taxonomy (NCBI): domain Eukaryota; kingdom Viridiplantae; phylum Streptophyta; class Magnoliopsida; order Asparagales; family Amaryllidaceae; genus Allium; species Allium fistulosum. The sequence goes on along the minus strand of CM060906.1, from coordinate 432,807,508 downwards.
TAAAAATATTTCATATTAGTAGATATATTAATTTTTTTAAAAGATTTAAAATAAAACTTGGGTATTTAATTTTAAATGTTCTTAAAAAGAAACTGAAAAAAATGTATTTTGTTATAATGTGTTTTAGTTATACAAAACTTTGATATAAGTTACGTAAATTCTCAAATTTAGGATGAATAATTTAAACTCGATTTAAAATATATTAAATTAAATGAGAAGATTTTAACAAACATTGTCATATTAAAACCATTTTTTGTTTTACATCCAAATTGTATAAACTATTAGATGCTACTGGGCCTTCATTTCGATTTAAAGGAATATTAAATTAAAATCGATATTTGGTATTTACTCTCAGGACACAATAGAGTATTATACGAGTTTAAACTTAAGTTACATTTATGGAATGTTTTTATAAATGATGTTAGTAGTAAAAGAGGTACATTTTGTATAAATAAATGTGAAGAGAAAAAATTTAGGGAATAACTTTCAGTTTTGTTCTGAAATAGTTTAGGCAATCAACTAAGTAATAACCAAAGGCTGATTAGCAAAACGGTATGCTTAGGAGGTTATCTCTATCTTTGAGCAATACTATTAACCCAAAAAATGGATAAATACCCTGGTTTGAGTGTGAAAGCACCAGCCCTATTCTCATAGTGCAATAATGAAGATAATAGATATAGAAAAAAGCAGTAAGAGAAAGAAGACAAGAAGATTTTTATAGTGGTTCCGCTGTTAACGAAGCCTACGTCCACTTTATAGTTTTTATTATAAATTTATCGCTGTTACAAGGAGTATTTGATTACAAAGCTCTTGATTGTCCTTAGCTGGATTGAATTTCCAAAGTTAGAATCCACTAGAAAATCACAGTGGACTCCTCTGAAGATTGTTATGAGGGAGGTGAAGAGTGAAGAAGGCTTCCAGTAGAGTTTCAGCAACCAGTCAGAAGAAGATCTCATTTATGTTGTAGATGGGACGGTATTTATAGAGATTGGAGAGTTATTGGGCCAAGCCTGTTCGCTAGTTGTCTGCAGATGGTCACAAGAAGACGCAGTGGAGATTAGCACGCAACCCGAGCCAAAATCATGGATCGCTAGCGATCCATAGCATTAGGTCGAGCACGAGCTAATTACTTAGCCTTTTTCCTCTGCATCACTTAGTTTAGGTCACGCTTATACTATGATAATGTATGGATCACTGGCGATCCGTAGTGTATGGATCGCTAGCGACCCATGCACATAGCATATTTTTGGTCTGTGATGTCTGGAATGCTTTCGTTGCCTTATATTGATGTTGTTCGTGTAATCTCAATGCACGTCACTTTTTTTATGACGATTTACTTCCTAGTTGTATTTAGCGGTTGATCAAACTGGATGGATGCTTGTCTCTTAATTCTATTAACTCGAAATCTCATCAAACTTAGTCACTACTTTTACAATATGGATTGGTTCATGATGCAAGAAAAATATTTGAACCCTAAGCTATATCTATGGATCGCTAGCGATCCATGTCCTTAGTGGATTTCCTCGTTCTCTTTTCTTTCTTTTTCTTTGGCTCTCTTTGGCTTATTGCTTTAGTCCTTTTAATTGATCTCTAAGCTATTCTGACTCCACCATGTTGTTCTGTCTCCTTTTGGATCCTTCTTGGGTAAAAAACTCAAATAACATTTGCCCCCCCAGAGTACGTCTTCGTTGAAAACAAGGCGTGATATGGAAGTAATTGCTTTTAGTCTCTACTTGTTGAATTCCAAGTAATCATGTTAGAGATTCGTGAATGTGAACTTGGTTATGCTGCTGCTTGTTTAGTTTTGATCTCGACTACCATTGCTTGTCATAACAGATCAAAAATTTCTCTATATCTTCTAGGTATGTCTTGAAGTAATGTAGGAAAGTCGCTAGGAAATTTTTAAGTCGGAGGCGTTCAACCTCGTGGATAGCTAGCGATCCATAGCAGATGGGCCGCTAGCGACCTGATTACTTTGCAAAAATTTTGCTCGTTTCCTCCCTTTATTTAAACCTTCGACCCGACATTCCTCTTCACTTATATCATGACCCAGCTTCATCTTCTTCTAACGATCCAACTTTGTAGCGATTCGGTCCTTTGTTTAATCGATTCGATCCATCACCTCCGGCCATTCGACCTCGTCTAAGCCTCCATCGTGCTTCCTTCTATGCCGCCAACTCCAGAGCCTCACCGCCGCTTTTCTAAGCCGCCTTCAGTCGAAAACCTAGCTCGCTTGACACCATAGATCGCCACCGATTCATACCTAGATCGCCACCGGCCTATTATAGTTCGTTGATCGTAAAGCTTCAACCAACATTGCCTCTAAGTCGTTAATCCGAGGTGGGTTCGCTAATTACAATGTTTGTTTAATGATTTGGCGACGAAGTTGCATTCGTGATGTTTGTCTGTAGGAGTCCGAGTCGATTGCGGCTTAATGGAGGAAGATAGTAAATCGCGTCTTGAGTTCCTCCCAGAACGACATTCGGGCCTTGCCTCGGTGCTTGACATGTTTTGCTGTCTTCGTCCATTGAGCCAGAATTGACTGGTGCCAAGTCCCATAGCTGATATCGCACGACACATTGTGAATTGGTCCTGGCTCTTCTGGAGAGTTTGGATTGATTTTTCTTTCTTTTGCATGCATGTTATACCTATACTGGAAAGGACTTTCCGCGTCATTTTAGACAACGGATCCATTATCGATCGTTGATCGATAACAGGTAAGTGTAGGAGAAGTAACTTCAAAAAGAAAATGATGCGAGAAGTCTTTTTATCTCTCGGCTGCAAACGTACTATCTACACGGGATAGAGCATTTGTAGTGTTTTGGGAACCGAGCTCATCCCTTATAGACAATACACTGCACTTACGCCGGTACATACTTGAAATCCGATGTGTCAACATGAATCAATGTCCCTCTGGAATTCAAGTGTTGTGGGGCAAATTATCAGTTTAGAATAGAATTAGTTGACCATTTTGGACGCGAGTTCTTGTTGTTTAGAATGAAGTATCCATCTTCTCACCGTAAGTCTGGTGGAGGAAGTCCGGCACTTTGGAAAGCTGAGTCGTCGTCCATTGCCCTTTCTCCTTCCGCCTTACAGGCTGAATATGGCCAGTTGGTCCCAGTCGGTCCGGTCTTGGATCGAACCCCTCCTAACTTTAGAGTTCTTCTCAACCCGCCGAAGAGAGCTTCTTCTGTGATTTCCGCTAAGGTCCTGCACAACATCTACATGCAACATGGCATACCGGAGGAAGACGTACGCCTTCCGGAGAAGGACGAGTTCGCCCACATGCCTCCTTCAGGATATACCGCTTGTCATCGGTATATGTGCCTGAACATAGCAGTGCCACCTTTTAACGACTTTTTGCGCGAGACTCTCTCGAAGTTAGGCATTGCTCCGTTCCAGATTCATCCTAATGGATACGCCATCTTAACTTGTTTGCATGTCCTATTCATGCGAACATTCAATCGTGCTCCGAGCTTTGACGAGCAACCATACTTTCTTTCATTCAAGAAAAGAGATGAGTGTCCGTCCTTGGTTGTAATTGAAGCTCAAAGGAATCAAAAAATCATATTACGAGTGCAGAGCAATCTATCCCAGTTCAAGACCCAGTAATTCTTTGTCAGATACCCCAAGGGGTTTAACCGTCTTTGGACAACGGGGGTAAGTTCTTTTCCTTACTTATTGAGTTTCGGCGTGTCGCTATGGAGTTTCTAACAAGTCGAATGCTTCTTGAAGTTATCCCGAGGCCGAATAGGGACTTGTCTCTTGATGAAGTTTTTTGAACCCTGAAGGCTATCGACGTTGAGGAAAGATCCGTTAAAGTCTTGTTAACTGACAAAAACTTGCTTTGATACAGATTATTGCATCCGAGGAGATCGACTATTCCAATTGAGGTCCCTTCTCCTTCTCGATCTAGGGTACGCATGCGATCCACCTCCTCTTCTCACGGTTCTGAAGGCCTATCCGGAGAATCAGCCAAAGAGACTCACGAGGGGAGAGATGTTACCATGGCCGGAGTTAGTTGCCCAGTCAGAATGCCTCTGATTCTAGAAGAAGAGAAAGAGGAGTTTAATCAGAGGGTAGGCAAAGCCGCGATGAACTTAGAAAAAGAGGAGGGGGAGATCGGGAGTAGTAGTGATGAGTCCACTTCTAGTGGTGATTTCTCTGCAGAATCCGATGATGGGGATTCTGAATCATGCGATGAGACTCTGAGGATGAGTCCCATTATTTCGAGCTCACCTCCTTCAGACATGGGTGGTAAAGACGATGCCCTAGAAATCGGGCGACGTCGGGATTCCCCAGGTAAAGATGCCGGTGTGGACATTGGAGATTTGAGCGATGTTTACATCGATTTCGACGTGCTCAAGGTGAAAGATTTCAAATTTGAAGAGGTGCTTCCTCATTTGGGCCACGTTGCACCTGAAGTTAGCTCGATTCCTTCCGCAGCGTGCCCGATCCGGTTTGTGACATCGTTTTAGGCTCTCCTCCCAAACACATCACACGTCTCACTAGGGTTACACTCACTTGTACATATACTTTTCATGTTTATTTTCCGTTTCTAAGGCCTTTTATTTATTCTTCATATTAAGTATGATGAGAGGACACGGCCTTTATGATGATCTTGAAGAATTTGTCGACTCTCAGCGCTGGTCGAAGCGATCTTCCAACCGTCACCAACCCAGCGAGACGGAGGAGGAGTACCAAAGAAGAAAAGATTTAGAAGCTGAAGTTCATCGTCGAGACGAGAGGGAACAGAGCCAAATATACAAAGGTGGGTATGAAAAGAGGAAGATTTTCAACGAGAGAGAGGAGCCGCCGAAAAGGTCTAAATTTGATCGCGGTTCCCATTCTTCAGAACAGCAAACTTTCGCCCCGACACTCTCTTCAGCGGATCAGGAAATCCCAGTTACTTCTATCCCAGTTCCGTCTTCAACTCAAATTCCGTCATCTTCTGTTGCTCTTGCCCTCGGTGCTTCACGCCCCCACCGGAGATCCACTTATGTTCTTCCATCTGGTCCTCCCAGGCTTGAGGCGGCGCACCCTGGGTGGTTCTTAAGGGGGTTAAGTTTGATCGTGACCTCCGCTTGGTTTGTAGAGATTCATAAATGCCACATTTTCAGGCTATTCATAATGATTTGGAGTAGGCCGAAGGATGGGAAAAATTATGCAAGCAACTGTCGGACACGAACCGCAACAATTATTAAGAAATTCTCTCCTTTGAATTGGAGAAGAATGATTTCAAGAGAGTGCTGGCGGAACGCGACTCCAGGGTCAAACAACTGGAAGAGGAGAAGGAAGCAGCGCTTTGAGAAAGCAAAAAAGAACACCAGCTTGCTGAAGGAATTAGAAGAGGCCTACGAGAGAATAGAGATCGTCTACAGGGATGAAATCAAGAAGGCTCATGCAGAAGAGGCCAAATTAAAAGAGGAGGTGGCAGCTTGCAGCACAACTATTGAGGCACAAAATAAAACCATCTCTGATCACGACCTTATTGTAGAGGGGCATAATAAGACCATCTCCGATTAGGCCGAGACAATCGCCAGGCTACATGATCAAATTGCGCAGTTGAGCGCCGATAAGTCTTGTGTCGAAGTTGAAAAGGCCTCTGTTACGGTGGATTATCTGGAGCGTCAGAACGCTTTTGAAAGGAAGATGGAAAAGATGGATGAGACCATCTTGAATTTTTACGTCAACTCTCTACTACATCAGGGGAGCCTCTGCTACTTAGGCCTTAAATTCCCGCGCACTCTCGCTGTGGTTAGGGAGGAAATCTTGACCCGCTTTCGTGACAGCGATAATGCTTATACCAAGCGAGAGTTAGAGAATGCCTACCTCAATGAAGAATCAAAGAAGGCATTGGTAGAGGGCCAAGAGATTTTATGGATCAAGAGAGAGAAAGAAGCTGCCGATGCCGCCATGACTACGCCTGCCGAAGCGCTTACGGAGCCATTCATTTCTGGTGCTAGCGAATCATCGGGGTAGCCCCGCTATCCGTTAACAAGTTCTGGGCTTGAGGCTTCCCCTCGGATTGTAGAGCCGTCAAAGGAGGGTGAAGGCGTTGAGTACGAAGTTAACATTCTTGGTCATTCTTCCAGTGCAGTTAATCTTCGTGTTTCCCCTTAGTTCGGGAGCTTTCAACTTACGCCGTAAGAGTAGGAAGAATTTAATGCTTTCGTTTTTGATCTTATAGGTCCATCTTCCTTGTCTGCCGATCTGCCTATTTCTTCAGTGCCTAGACTTGCTAATATCTCCACCGCTTCCATTCTCATTTCCGTACCTACTTCGGTCATGGTGTCCATGTCTGGGTCGCAGCCGGGGCCGGAGTCCGAGAAGATCGCCGCACTTCATGGCTTGGATGACTCTTCGTATCTTTGGAAGGTTACATAATGACGGACGAAGTTTGGGAGCAAGAAGTTCAAACTGAGCAGCCACGCAAGACCCAACAAGAGCTGGTCGCTGTCAATAAAGAGAAAGTTGAAGCGGTCAAGGCCTCGAAGAGCTCTCGAAGGTCTCGAAAGCATAAAACAAAAGGCGAGTCTTCTAATAAAGTCGCGGAGTAGGAGGAAGATGTCAGCACTAAGGAAATAGTTGATATTACTAGCAGTGATACCACTCCCGAGGCAAAGCAAAAGCTCCGTACACATGGTGGGAAAGGGAGTGAAGGAAAGAGGCGCTGAAGGAATTGGACATTAGTTGTTCTGCTTTTGATTCATTTTGAGTTGTTTTGTTTAAGTGCAGAGTCTTCACTTAGTGTTTTTGTTGTGGTGGCTGTATTTTTCTTTTGTTGGCCATCATTGTGTGGGTACGGCCCCCACGTTTTGACCTTGTATAAAAGAAAGTTATAAGTAATACATCATTAATATTTTGACTGTACTCTTACTTATCTGTTCATATGTGTTCTGTGCACTTATGCTCGTTTTGTTTACACTTATTTGCTTATATGTGTTTTGTGCATTTACGTTTACTCTATATATTTTCACTTCACTTTATCTAGTCATGTGATTACTGCCAAAATTCTTTGTTTGGAGTAACAATTCTTTGTTTGGAGTAACAGAACTTGTGAAATTACAATTTTTAAGTATCTTTATTTAAGTACCGGTGTACGCCCAACAGTTTACAGGGTTGTTTACTTCAAACAATTGACAAATGACCGGTAACTTATGGTTTAAATAGTTTGCATACTAAAACTTGAAATTTGACTAAGTTACAACTTGATTTTTCTTGTTTCAGAAGTTTTGTAACTCTGGCATGTATTCCAAGTTTTTTGCGATATTATGGTAAGTATGCAACATATGCATGTTCGAAATGTGCACACTGTATAAGTTAACTGTAAGCGGTTACACGTTATCAACATTAAATGTTATAGTTAGTCATTAGTGTCAACAGTTGAAGTTTCCCGCTGGTTTGTAACTCTCCGGTTTTGTTGGAGTCATGCCCATTGCTTCCAATAATGAGAGTTGTCGATTCTTGTTATTCCTGTGGCGGATAAGTTTCACGGTACCGCCGGGGCAGTTCCGGTACTTAAAAGTGCGCGTGGTTTATGAGATGCGTGGTTGTTCGGAAATATGCGCAGTTTATAGAATGCACAGCTTTTAGGATCGATATGGCCCGTTGAACTGAGTCGGTTTTGATACTTCACGGTGTTGCCTATCTTCGGGCAATGCAAGGAGAGTATGTTTTAAAAGTTAGTGCGCGGCTTATGGGATGCGCGTCTTTTCTAAAAGGGAGTGCGGATTAAGGATCTTAAGGCTAATTTAACACTAGAGGGGGGGTGAATAGTGTTTAATGGATTCTAAGACTTATATGGACTAAATTAAAATTATGACACAAACAAATGCAGAACTAAATCACAGAACAATCACAAAATCAAACACAGATGCAGAAAGTAAATAAAAAGCAATAAAAGGAAAGAACACACCGGATTTTATACTGGTTCGGAGTTACCCTACATACAATCCTGTACCAAGGCAGAACACCTCATATAGATTTTTATTATACCAAAGTCGAGATTACAATCCTCAGTTTCTAAAGGCCTTGAGGTACCCTCCTGTCTCATGAGTCTAGGGCAAACTCTCTTGATTTACGGGCCACAAGATTACCCAATTGATTTCCAGGCACAACCACACCTTATAGAGTGACTCGATAAACTTTTGATTACAAATTGATCCTAAAACTCTGAATAGCACTTTGATCTTCGAGAGAGGGCAGAGAATCAAACAAGAATGAGATTCTAATTTGATTCACTTGAGAATTCGGCAGAATTTCGGCACGATCTTAAAAATATAAAAAATTTAGAAAATGGATTTGTGGAGAAGAAGGAGTGAAGAAAATATGAAATTAGTTAGTTAAAAAAATCGTTTTTGAAGCTATTTATAGACCAGTAACGATCATAACCATTCGTGAAGAGATTTAAACGAATAGACTCTTCTTTTGAAAATTGAAACTTTTGAATTTAACGGCCACTATGTCGACATGGGGTATCCCATGATATCAACATCCCATAGCTAAAAACAATGTAAAATTTGTTTTGAAAATGGTATTGAAAGGAAAACAAGATGAAATGATTCTGGAGTAAAATAAACTAATTTTCCTATGTTTTAAAATAAAGAAGAGTAGAAAAATATATTTTTAGAATGTATATATAAATTTGATTTTAAATCTCAAGTATATATATATTATAAAAGAATATTTAAAAATCAGAAGATAGTTTTAAAAACAAACGAAGTTTTAAAACAAGAGTTTATTTAAAAACAAAGACAGAATATTTTAAGGCTAAAACATTTTGAAAAGCAGTTTTGAAAATCATGTTGAAAAACCATTTTGAAGTTGTTTTGCAAGCTTCTTCCTGCAGAATATCTCATCACATCAGGACTTGAGAACTTGTACAAAACCAGGATGTTCATAGGTTTGTAAGCCACTTGTCGTAGGTTTGTAAGCTACTTGTCGTGGGTTTGTAAGCCACTAAGAAGATAGAAATGGGTTCCATCCCAAATGAAATATGGAATGAAGATTTTTGTGCTATTACGAAGTTTTAACAATAAACTAGACACTTATCTTGAAATCTTGATCTTGATACTCATGAGTCTTCAAACTTGATTTCTTCATCCTTGATCTTTATACTGTACAGTCTTCAATAATCAGTACCTGCCTTATATATATCCTGCATAATAACATTCATATATATCTAGACAATAGTGTTAGTATATAAGTTATAATAAAATAAGTTACAAAGGTTGTTGTCATCAAAACCACTATCTCCAGTTCCTAACAATCTCCCCCTTTTTTATGATGACAACCTTATAAAATATACTTACCACTTTGATCATACCATAACTCCTCCTTACACCAACAACTCCCCCTTACTCCAAGCCTACTATTTTATATAACTTCTCCCCCTTTGTCATCAACAAAACAATAACCTATAATCCTTGAACTTAATAGAAAATGAGATAAATAGACATATGATATAAGAATAATAACTATGTATGAGTGAAATATAGCATCCTAAGTTAAATGGAATTCAAGATTTTATACACCAAAGATTGTTTTTAGAAGAACATTAATTAAGATAACACTTTATATACAAACTAACAAACCAATATATAACTTGAGAACAAGCCAAAGCAGCAGATATATATTCTGCTTCAGTTGTTGACAAGGATACAATGTTTTGCTTCTTACTAAACCAGAAACCAGAGAATGTCCTAGAAAGTGACAAGTTCCACTTGTACTTTTCGGTCTGATTTACAACCAGCGTAATCAGCATCACAATATGAAATTAAATCAAATACATCATTTTTAAGGTAAAATAAACCATAATCTAAAGCATGTTTTACATATCTTAAAATTCTTTTAACAGCTTTTAAGTGAGTTTCTTTAGGTTGAGATTGGTATCTTGCACAGAGACAGACACTATGCATGATGTCAGGACGACTTACTGTTATATAAAGCAGCGAACCAATCATTCCCCTATATAATTTTTGATCAACATCTTTTGATTTATCTTCTTTACGTAAAGCTACATTAGTTGTCATTGGAGTTGGTTTCCCACTAGAAGTGGTCAATCCAAATTTATTAATTAAATACTTAGCATATTTTTATTGACTAATGAAAATTCCTTTATCTAATTGTTCAATTTGAAGTCCTAAGAAGAAGCTCGGTTCTCCCATATGACTCATTTCAAATTCTTTAGTCATTATATCTGAAAATTCTTTATTCATTATGTTATTAGTTGACCCAAATATTATATCATCTACATATATTTGTACTAATTGAATGTCATTTTTGTTTCTTTTAATAAAAAGAGTTGTATCTATTTTACCAATTTCAAAACCAGATTGTAGTAAATAAGATCTTAGTCTTTCTTACCAGGCTCTAGGAGCTTGTTTCAGACCATATAAAGCTTTCTTTAGTTTATATACATGATTTGGAAATTCATTATTTTCAAAAAGTGGAGGTTGTTCAACATAAACATCTTCTTTTACAAAACCATTTAGAAAAGCACTTTTAACATCCATTTGATATAACTTGAAATTATTGTAGTTTGCAAAAGCAAGTAGAATCCTGATAGCTTCTAGTCTTGCTACGGGTGCAAAGGTTTCGTCATAATCAATTCCTTCTTCTTGACAATAACCTTGCGCGACTAAACGAGCTTTATTTCTCACGACCTCACCAAGTTCATTCATTTTATTTTTATAAACCCATTTTGTTCCAATTATACTTTTATCCTCAGGTCTAGGAACAAGTTCCCAAACATCATTTTTGGTGAACTGATTCAATTCTTCTTGCATAGCAAGAATCCATGAATCGTCAGATGATGCTTCCTTTAGATTTTTAGGTTCAACAGTTGATATAAAAGCTACATTACTCATACTATTTAGTTGATTTCTTGTTTTAACTATAGATTAAATATTTCCTAGTATATTTTCTACAGGATGATCTTTTAATAGTCTAATTCTTTTATTAGGTTGAATGATTTCACAATTAGTTTCATTAGGTTTATTATTTAAAGTTACAAAATCTTCTTCATCTTCTATTTGTACAGTATCTTTAAAATTCATCAAAAGATACATGCATTGTTTCTTCAATAGTGTTAGTTCTTAAATTATAAACTCTAAATGCTTTACTTCTATTAGAATATCCGATAAAGATACCTTTGTCAGATTTAGGTTCAAATTTATCTAAATTATCTTTTGTATTAAGAATAAAACACTTACTACCAAAAACTTTAAAATAAGCTACTATGGGTTTCTTATTGTAAAGTAATTCATATGGTGTTTTATTAGTTAATGGTCTAATTAAAATCCTATTTAATATATAACAAGCTGTAGCGACTGCTTCAGCTCAAAAGTTTTTAGATAAGTTACTATCAGAAAGCATTGTTCTAGCACACTCTTGAATCGTTCTATTCTTAAGTTCTACCACTCCGTTTTGTTGTGGAGTTCTTGGAAAAGAGAAATTATGAGTGATTCCTTTTTTATTACAGAAATTCTCAAAATTTTCATTTTCAAATTCTCCACCGTGATCACTATGAATAATTTTTACTTTTAAAGAAAATTGATTTTGAATTCTTTTAGCAAAATTCTTAAATAATTCAAAAACATCACTTTTAAGTTTAAGAAAAATTGTCCAAGTATATCTAGAATAATCATCTACAATTACAAAAACATATTTATTATGATTAATTGATTGAACTTGAGATGGACCAAATAAATCTAAATGAAGTACTTCTAGAGGTTTAGAAGTAGAAATCATATCTTTTAATTTAAATGAACTTTTCTTAAGTTTTCCTAATTGGCAAGCATCACATATATTATCTACTTTAAAGTTTAACTTGGGAAGACCTCTAACTAAGTCAAGTTTTGATAACCTAGATAATAGTTTGAAATTTAAATGACCAAATATTTTATGCCAAATCCATGGGTCACTTGTATTAGCCAAAAGACATAAGTTATCATTTGAAACTTTCATACTAAGGATGTAAATGTTTTTCTTCCTAATTCCTTCAAAGATAATATTTGACTTATTATCTTCGATGTGACACTTATCTTTTCCAAATTTAATTTTAAATCCTTTATCATATAGTTGAATTATACTAAGCAGATTATATTTTAAATTCCTAACTAGAAAAATATCAGAAATAAGAGGAGTTTTAGAATTACCGACATTGCCGATGGCAATCACATATCCTTTTGAGTTGTCTCCAAAGTTGACCAATCCACCATCTTGATATATAATGTCATTGAGTATCTCGGGATTTCCAGTCATATGCCTTGAACAACCACTATCAAGTATCAATTTATCTTTCTCAATTTGCACAGTTTGTCCATTGGTTGTTGATTCTTCAAAAGCCATGTAACATGTCTGTTCCTGCATAACAAACCAATTCGGTAGATAACTTGATTTTTCATAAAAACTATATGCAGACCTATGATACTTTGATGAAATGCATAAATTCAAACTAGTATTAACAAAATTTTCTAAAAATGCCATTTTCAACTTTTCAAGTTTCATATTATGAAAACTATGAAAACCTGGCTCCGATACCAATTGAAAGGGAGTGCGGATTAAGGATCTTAAGGCTAATTTAACACTAGAGGGGGGTGAATAGTGTTTAATGGACTCTAAGACTTATATGGACTAAATTAAAATTATAACACAAACAAATGCAGAACTAAATCACAGAACAATCACAGAATCAAACACAGATCCAGAAAGTAAATCAAAAGCAATAAAAGGAAAGAACACACCGGATTTTATACTGGTTCGGAGTTACCCTACATCCAGTCCTATACCAAGGCAGAACACCTCATACAGATTTTTATTATACCAAAGTCGAGATTACAATCCTCAGTTTCTAAAGGCCTTGAGGTACCCTCCTGTCTCATGAGTCCAGGGCAAACTCTCTTGATTTACGGGCCAAAAGATTACCCAATTGATTTCCAGGCACAACCACACCTTATAGAGAGGCTCGATAAACTTTTGATTACAAATTGATCCTATAACTCTGAATAGCACTTTGATCTTCAAGGGAGGGCAGAGAATCAAACAAGAATGAGATTCTAATTTGATTCACTTGAGAATTCGGCAGAATTTCGGCACGATCTTAAAAATATGAAAATTTTAGAATATGGATTTGTGGAGAAGAAGGAGTGAAGAAAATATGAAATTAGTTAGTTAAAACATTCGTTTGTGAAGGCTATTTATAGACTAGTAACAGTCATAACCATTTGTGAAGAGATTTAAACGAATAGACACTTCTTTTGAAAATGGAAACTTTTGAATTTAACGGCCACCATGTCGACATGGGGTATCCCATGATGTCGACATCTCTTAGTTTAAAACAATGTAAAATTTGTTTTGAAAATGGTATTGAAAGGAAAACAAGATGAAATGATTCTGGGGTAAAATAAACTAATTTTCCTATGTTTTAAAATAAAGAAGAGTAGAAAACTATATTTTTAGAATGTATATACAAATTTGATTTTAAATCTCAAGTATATATATAGTATAAAAGAATATTTAAAAATCAGAAGATAGTTTTAAAAACAAACGAAGTTTTAAAACAAGAGTTTATTTAAAAACAAAGACAAAGAATATTTTAAGGCTAAAACATTTTGAAAAACCATTTTGAAGTAGTTTTGCAAGCTTCTTCCTGCAGAATATCTCATCCCATCAGGACTCGAGAACTTGTACAAAACCAGGATGTTCGTGGGTTTGTAAGCCACTTGTCGTAGGTTTGTAAGCTACTTGTCGTGGGTTTGTAAGCCACTAAGAAGATAGAAATGGGTTCCATCCCAAATGAAATATGGAATGAAGATTTCCGTGCTATTATGAAGTTTTAACAATAAACTAGACACTTATCTTGAAATCTTGATCTTTATACTCATGAGTCTTCAAACTTGATTTCTTCATCCTTGATCTTTATACTATACAGTCTTCAATGATCAGTACCTGCCTTATATATATCCTGCATAATAACATTCATATATATCTAGACAATAGTGTTAGTATGTAAGTTATATAAAATAAGTTACAAAGGTTGTTGTCATCAAAACCACTATCTCCAGTTCCTAACATTTTCATACTCCTCGGTGTTGCCTATCTTCGGGCAACGTGAGGAGTGTAAGTTTTTAAACGTTAGTGCGCGGCTTATGGGATGCATGGATTTTGATATTCCTCGGTGTTGCCTATCTTCGGGCAACAGGAGGAGTTTACGTTTTAAGAGTTGGTGCATGGCTTATGAAATGCACGACTTTTGATATTCCTCGGTGTTGCCTATCTTCGGGCAACATGAGGAGTTTACGTTTTAAGAGTTGGTGCGCGGCTTTTGGTATTCCTCGGCGTTGCCTATCTTCGGGAAACATGAAGAGTTTATGTTTGAGCCTTCCCGATGGTGCCGGGAAAACAATGGTTCTTAAAAGGCGGAGATCGAGTTTCGCCGATCCAGCGGATTGAGTCGATTTGCTTCCGTCGACCCGGCGAGTAGTTATTATAAACACAATTTTGTTGGTTCAAAAAGAGGATTAATTTTATTAAGGAAAGCAGGGCAGCTTTTGCCTATTTACAATGCCCCCGGCATCCTGGGATGGCTTATTTGCTGAAAAATATAGAGTACATAAGGTAGTTTTCAAACGAAGTAACGTCGAAGCGATTCGCTATTCCATGCCCTGGGGATTTGGATTCCGTCGACGATTGTTAGCCTGAAAGTTCCGTCCTTTAGCTTTTGACTGATGACATATGGCCCTTCCCAATTCGGTCTGAAGGCCCCGGGATAGGGTAGACTCACTTAAGTACGAGGTCTCCCACTTTGAAAGTTTGGTTGTGAACATTGGAGTTAAAGTATCACGCGACTCTTTTTTGGTGGGCAGCGGTTCACAACTCGGCTTCTTCCCTTCTTTTGTCAATCATATCTAGTGATTCAAGTAGGAGCTGCTCGTTTTGTTTTTGATTAAAATTTTGCCTTCGGAGCGAGGGGACTTCTAATTCAACAGGAATCATTGCTTCTGAGCCATATGCCAGAGCGAACGAAGTGTGGCCAGTTCTGCTTTATGGGTAGTTCTGTAAGCCTATAGTGCGAGCGGAAGTTCATCAACCTAGTTTCCTTTTGCTTTAGTTAGTCGCTTTTTGATAGTGGACTTGATGATCTTGTTTATTGCTTCCACCTGCCTGTTTGCTTGCGGATGAGCTACCGCGGAAAAGCTCTTCTCAATTCGGAAGCATTTGCAGAAGTCATTGAACTCGGTGCTTTCGAATTGAGTCCCATTGTCAGTGATGATTTTCTACGACACACCAAACTTGCAAATGATGTTTTTAGTAACAAAATTAATGACTTTCTTTGTGGTTATGGTGGCCAGCGGTTTCGCTTCGACCCATTTCGTGAAATAATCAAAGATAACTATAGCATTTTGGCCCCTCATTTTGTTATTGGCAGGACGCCAATCAAGTCGATACCCCATATTGCAAATCGCCATGGGCTGACCATCTGCGTTAGCTCTGTTGAAGGTGTTCTTTTAATTTTACTGAATCTTTGGCAAAGATCGCATCTTCTGGCATATTCTGCAGTGTCGCGGTTAATCGTTGGCCATAAGTATCTGTATCGAAGGACTTTTTTTGCAAAGTTCTGCCCCTAGTGTGGTCTCCGCATTCGCCTTTGAAACACGCCACACCCTTTAATATACCCAAAAGGATACATTAAAAGGCGTGGTGCGTTGTAGGTATAAATAAAACTAACAGAGACTAAGATTCACAAGACAAAACTCGGTAAAAACAGCGGAAACTAAAATAATAACTTATTTAAAATAAAACTTTCATTATTACTTCATAAATAAGTCACATACCAAATACAACATCCATATCTCAAAATCCATCATGTCTTATGAAATAAAAAATCATAGTCTCAAAAATTAGAGTACATAATATCCCTCATAATAAGCCAGTACATAGAAAGAACAAAAGCTGATAGAAAAGAAATACATGGTAGCAAACTCCTCCAAGAAATCTCCAAGCAACTGTAATCTACTGTCCTCTCCCTTAATTGCCTAAGGGGGGGAAAGAGGAAAACAGAGGAGCGGGTCAAACTAAAAGTCTGGTGAATGATAGTAATTACTAGAGTCTTTAAGCAAAGTAAAAGTAATAGACTCTACAACAGTTCTAGCATATAAAGAGGAAACAAAGTAAATAGGAAAGAGATAAACTAGAAATAAATACGATTAACTATAAGATAGGTTAATTTCGATTGCTTGCAATTGTCCTTGAGTTCTGCTTTGATTACGCTGAATTCCTAATCTTGTAATTAGGAAGTAACCCTAATTCTACCTTTTTTGATCGGGCTGCTACTCCATAGACCTTACTGCAGACCAGCCGCTATATAACTCCCTACACAGCAACCATGATATCTACGAAAGATGCACAGAGCAACCACTGTGGATCCGGGCAACATATATAGCTCCCTACACAGAAGGCAGTGGTGTCTACGAAAGACACTCATACTAAGCGCTTGGAACTCATAGCTATTACTGAGCACCCGAATGGAAGTCGCACGCGTAACTGCCACCATACCCATGCTACCTTTTTCTCCACCTATTGGGTCTTCTTATTACCTCAAACTTCCAGCATAAGAGTGCCCCTCATCTCACTTCACGCTAATGTGAGATCACCGTGTGTCCATAGAAACTATAAGGGAAATTATGTTGGTACTGGCCCGTTATCCAAACAATATCTAGTTGCGCCCCTTATCCCAATCCCTCGTGATACGGACTTCTATTTGACCAATTACTACCATTTTTAGCATAAGCGTGCCCTCATCTCACTTCAGACAAATGTGAGACACTGTTTTGTCTAATAGGGAATGCTATTTGGTACAGGTCCTACTTTCATCTTTGCTTATTAACTTAGATAAATTATTTAAATATGCCTTTATTATCATTTTTACTTTCTACGCTTATTAATTTATTCCAAGTCTTAAAATAAGCCCCGTTCTATTCTTTTTCTTATTATAACCTACGTTATAATTATGCTTGTTACTTAACCCAAGGTTTAAGTGTGAAAATAAGCTCTTTCATCTTTTACTCTTTTTTATTTATAATTCTACGTTATAGCTAAGCCAATTAATTAGTCCAATTCATTCTAATCATAATTAGGCATAATTTCAGTCTAATTCCTTTTATATTACAGTCTTTATAATTTGCATCTCATAATTATAAATAGGTCAATCTCTTTAATCCAGTCCAATCAATATCATAATTAGGTATAATTTCAGTATTAATTCCATTTTATTACAGTCTTTATAATTTACATCTAATCTTTTTTTATTTCAAAATTCTTATAATTTAATCCAATTTTGCGTTAATTCTATTCTAATCCATACGCGAAGAAGAAGGAGAAATAAAAGAAAACTGAAAATAGAAGAAAATCCAAGGCATAGGAAGAAGATGTAAATAATGCATAAATAATAGTAAAAATACTGTAAATAAACGGAAAAGCTATAATTAACAAAACTAATTAACTGAAAAGAATAGCTAAAAAGAAATAGACTGAAAATAATTCTTAAAACTATAAATAAAACTCCTAAAAAGGTTATTCCAAAAATCATAGTAAAACTACAACTATTGGAAACCCTATTATTTTAAATTACTTAAAGAAATCTTAAAGGAATTACAATCACTCACCTCCACTCCTAAGCTCTTCCTTTGGTCTTCTCGGATCCACTTGGAGTTGTAAAATAATTTCATTTATAGCGATTTTCTCCTTTGGAAAAATTATCCCGTTTAGGGTCCTTTCTAGAAAGGTGAACCCAATTGGAGAAAACCTAGAATGAGAAAATGTGTTAGGTATAAGGGTCTATATATAAGGGTAGAAGCGGATCTTGGACCGTTGGATTTGGGGATTGAATAGGATGCAACCACGTCATAGGCTGAATAGGAGCCATCAGATGCAAAAATAGATGGATCGGATTGGTCAGAAGAATGCAAAACACGTCACCAATAGGCTCTAGAACGTTCGAACGAACGAACGCAGAGGCGGGTCGACCGGGCGGCGACCGCCTTGGTGCCCAGGTCGACCGACCGGTCGACCTGCCTTTATATTTTTTCTTCTTCTTCGTTTTCTGCTTATTTTGTTTATTTTATAACTTGGTCATATTAGCTCGGTTTCTGACGTTCTATATATGGAAATTGACCAGAAAATTACCACGGACACAATGGTGCATTTCCCATGGCTCATTAACGAATTAATTATTACGTGTTAAATTTCAGGTTGTTACATTCTCCCCTCCCTAAGGGATTCTGTCCCTGAAATCTCTAAGGATATAAGAATGTACTAAATGTTTTCATCCAATTCTACAACCAACTACTCGATCATCAACCATTCATCCATTGTCCTTAAGTTTTTCTAATGTAATTTATGATACTTATGCAATTAGTGTAGTGTAAATGTCCCTAACTAATGCAAAAGACTAGGCGGTCCACTGATTCAGTTGACCTCCTTTTATGCAATCATGTTCGTGCCATGTATCCAAATGAATGCAAGAATTTCCTAATGACAACTGATAATTCTATGTGCATGCTACAAACATTATCCAAATGCAACAATCATGTGATAAACATCTATTTTTAGCAACCATGAAAATAAAATAAAAATGCGCACAGATCCATATGCATATGCTCTAGTGTCCTAGTTAGGCCGATCCCTAAGGAATAATAGTGCCTAGTGTACTATATGCATCCACTAGCAAACACTTGCAAGCACTAGCATACATCATTCATAACATGTTTACATCAAATCCTACCATCCATAGGTTAAATCCTAAGTTCTACCCTCCCAAAGGATAATAAAGGAAAGAACCTATTCAAAACTAAAGATGGAAAAAGGAAATTCTAAAACCTATTATCAAAGAGACATGGATATGAGATACGAATTTTCTCCTAATCAAATTAGTCTTCTCCAAAATCTCTCTAACTATGTCGGAACCAAGAAGCAACCTTTACGTAGACTCCAACCAACATGAAGACGTCTTACACGGCCTTCCCAAAAAGAGCTTCAAAAGGTGCCATTTCAATGGTAGCTTGAAAAGTACTACCATATGAATTCCACTAAAGAAAGATGCTTTTCCCAAGTTCTTCCAAAATCAAGAATACTAATTTTCAACCATGCTTGTCTTACTATCCTACTAATTTCATTTTACTGTTCTTCATGAATCAACATTCCTAGGTTCTTACTAGTGTCCTATACACTTTACGGAAACTTCCCTTATTACTTCTAAAAGTAATTACTGCTATCTCCTTACACCTTTTCCGTTACTCCTAGGAAATGATTCTTATCTACTCCACATTTAAGAGTTTGGTTTGGTTTTTATCACCTTGTTTTAAAAACTAAGGTTTCTAAAAAATTTAAAACATCAAATCCCAAAATCTTTGTCTTTAATAGTGTTATCTCTTCAGTTTCCATTAATTTCAAAAATACTTAGTCACTTAATATTATTTCCCAAACCTAGAGGGAAAAACTTCCAAACTTTTAAGTCAAAAACTTATATCTTTCTTTCTTTTAAAGATTTTTACAGTTTTCTATAAAAATTTGAATTTTCAAAATTTACTTTTATTAAGTTTTTCATTTCAAAAACTTATTTACTTTTTGACCAAACTATTTTCTTTTAAAATATCTTTTAAAATATCCTTTAAACTATTTTTCTGTGTTTTAAAACATCTTCTTATTATACCTTATGGTCTCATACCTTAATATATTAGAACTACTTTCTCAAATGAGAAATTATTAATGATAAAATCTTTTATGAACCTTTTAAAAGAGAATTTCATGTTTATGTGAAATTACAAGGAACTTATTTTATATTTTTTGAAATAGGTTATACAAAATATGGTGCTTTTCATACCTTATATATCTCTTTCATGTATTCCTTGTAACTTGCACAAAACATTTTTATCGGTTTCATAGAAAATCATACCATTATTCTTTTCATTCCAATAGATTAAAATATGTTTAAATTATACTCTTCCATGATAAATACTTTTTAATACCTAACTTACACATTTTCCTTTCAGATAAACTCATCTTCAAAACTTTTTTAATATTTCCATAACTGCAAAAACACTTCCTTACACTTATTAATAATAAGTGTACTTTACAAACCATTTTGTTTCTATACTTAGAAATTACCTTTTAAAATACATTTTTATTTGGGTTAAAATGGATGTTGCGTAAAACACCATTACTACAACCCAAAAAATTACTGGTGTATGGATTCAATTAAATAAATACCAATAAATCTCATATACCTATGTAAAAATATTTCTCTTGAGATTCATTTACTACAACAATAGTGTTATAGCTTATGCTCAACTTATTTTTCACGAAAACATTAATTGCAACAATAAAAGTTGTAATCTATGTATTCGATACTTGATACGCTCTAGGTTTTTTTTTAATCTTTGTTTACTTACAATAAAACTAGTGAGTTATATATATATATATACACACACACACACACACACTCTATAATTCTTCAAAAAGAATTCCAATTTTTCATTATATAAAAACCAACTTAAATTTCAAACCATTCTTCAAAAACCCCATGTTTATTTTCTGAAAGAAAATATTAACAATGAAAATTTTCAATTCCCACAATTACAATTTTTTTCAACTTTTTGAATCTCGAAATTTTCATTTTATTGGGCTTAGCATAAGGTGGGTCTTCCTACTTACTACCCTCGGAGTACTTGTCCTAAACTAAGGGCTTTTACTTCTATTCCTCTTGTATACTCATATTTATTCTAAGGCGTCACCGTCAAATCCACTTGTCTAAGACAATTATAATTTCTGCCATTACCTACACATGGACTTTCTTCTCTACTTATCTACTGAATTTTATTGTACATCTCTAACCTTTGGCTACCTCTCTTTGGATTTCCATAATCCCAATCCTAAATGTACAAAACCGTCTCTTAAATCCCTATTATGTGTAGACATTCTCTATGCCCCAATAAACGCACTTCAAAAGTGATACTTCAAGAACTCTGCTCTCAACTAACAAACACGAAGCGTACAAAGAACCTCCTTTAGATGAATAACATGCTCTTCCATACTTCTTGGAAAACACCAAAATGTCGACCACGAATACCACCACGAACTTTATTTTAGGACATTTCTAAAAACATGGTTCATCAAATCTATAGAATAGGCTGGGACATTGGTTAGCCCAAAAGTCATGACAAACCACTCAAAGAATCCGTCTGGTGTCCTAAATGCAGTCTTATCAATGTTATCATCAGCGACCCTAAGCTGATGAAATCCAATGGCTAAATCAAGCTGGGAGGATACTGAAGAGCCAACTAACTAGTTGAAAAGATCATCTATCCTAGAGAGTGGATAATGGTTCTTCTTTGTGAACTTATTCAATTCTCTATAGTCAATGCAAAGTCGAAGAGAACCACCTGTTTTGGTAGCGCAGACGATTGGCGCTCCCTATTCTGATATGTTTCTTCTTATGAAACCTTTCTCCAAAGCTCACGGATCTGCTTGCTCAACCCCTTCCTTTCCCTAGGCGCCATATGCCCTACGTGTAATGCTACTAGCTAGCCAAATAAATCCTGAAGTCAATCTCTCTCTTAGGGGGGTAGTCCCCTAACCTCCTCAAAGATGTCTGAAAAAACCTCTGACGACAGGAAACGAATCTAACTCTGATGATGATGAATCAAGGGAATAAAGGAAGCTCAACATAACTGACCCTTGCGGGTCACAATAAATCTCGAGAGTCCTACTGATGCATGTCTCTAGTCTAACGACTCTCCTCTTACCATCTAATATAGCTCCATATGTGGATAGCCAATCCATTTCCAAAATCACCCATACCCCGAAAATCCCAAAATATAGGCGTCATAGTCAAATTCTACGCCTAGGATATAAATTTTCAAACCCCTACAAATCATGGACAAGTGTGCCGATCCTCTTATGGGGTTTGAAACAACAATGGGGTCTACTACTAAAGAGATGTCTAAGTGCAAACAATTTACCAGAGAACTAGAGATGAAAGAGTGTGATGCTCTAGGATCGAAAAGAGTCCGAATGGGAAAATCAGAAATAGAAACCAAATTTTCCTACCTCGATCCGGTCCATTGTTGGAAGGTGTTGCATCCAAAGCCTGAATCTGCGATGTAGGTGCACTCGCTCCCTGCCAAATCCGCTGAGGACAAAACTTACTAAGATGACCGGGTTGTCCACACCTGTAACACTTCTTCACCTTCTCTCTCTTGCAGTCTCTTGCATAATGACTAGTCATTCTACAATGCTTACATCTCCCACTTTTCTTGATTCGCTTCTGAGAGCCTTCCCTTTTTCTCTTATCCTTCTTTCCCGTCCATCATGGCTTCTTAGAGCTTGTAGGAACCCCCTTAAGCTCTTCTTCCAGCTGCCAAGATATAGGTTGACCACTCTATCGGTCCTCCAAACTTAACCGCCTAAACTTTCGCTCCATATTTTCCAACCTAGCTTGTGTCTCCTTGAAACCCTTCGTGCCAGAAAACGTTCCGCCCCCTATGCTAGTGAAGCCCTTGCATAGCTTAGAAAAATCGGCTGGTGTAGGTGGATTAAAGGGGTTTCCACCTACCGGTGTTGTATTGAGCACTTGCCCATGCACCTCTGGTACCATAGCTCTACGGAACCAGTCAACCATACTATGCAAAGAAAAGGAAACTTAGGTTTGAAAGAATCGAAAGAAGATTGAACTGGACTTTAAGGGGATTTTTATAAAAACTCCTTTATACTTAAAAACTATTTCTAAGAGTTCTTTTCTAAAAAATACTTTTAAAACAAGTTATTTTAGAAAATACTTTACTTTTAAAAATAAATTTTTAGGAATCTTATAACCTTAGGCTCTAATACCAAGTGAAACACCCCACACCCCTTAATATACCCAAAAGGGCACATTAATAGGCGCGGTGCGTTGCAGGTATAAATAAAACTAACAGAGACTAAGATTCACTAGACAAAAATAGGTAAAAATAGTGGAAACTAAAATAATAACTTATTTAAAATAAAACTTTCATAATTGCTTCATAAATATGTCAAATACCAAATACAACATCCATATCTCAAAACCCATCATGTCTTATGAAATAAAAATTCATAGTCTCAAAAATCAGGGTACATAATATCCCTCATAATAAGCCAGTACATAGAAAGAACAAAAGCTGAAAGAAAAGAAATACGTGGTAGCAAACTCCTCCAAGAAATCTCCAAGCAATTGCAATCTACTGTCCTCTCCCTTGATTTCCTAATTGAGGAAAAAGAGGGAAACAGAGGAGTGGGTCAGACTAAAAGTCAAGTGAATGATAGTAATTACTAGAGTCTTTATGCAAAGTAAAAGTAATAGACTACAACAGTTCAAGCATATAAAGAGGAAACAAAGGAAATAAGAAAGAGATAAACTGGAAATAAATATGATTAACTATAAGATAGGTTAATTTCGATTGCTTGCACTTGTCCTTGAGTTCTGCTTTGATTGGACTGAATTCCTAATCTTGTAATTAGGATGTAACCCTAATTCTACCCTTTTTGATCGGCCTGCTACTCCATAGACCTTAATGCGAACCAGCCACTATATAACTCCCTACACAGCAGCCAATGGTATCTATGAAAGATGCACAGAGAAACCACTCTAGATCCGGATGACATATATAGCTCCCTACACAGAAGGCAATGGTGTCGACGAAAGACACTCATACTAAGCGCTTGGAACTCATAGCTATTGCTGAGCACCCGAATGGAAGTCGCACGCGTAACTGCCACCATACCCATGCTACCTTTTTCTCCACCTATTGGGTCTTCTTATTACTTCAAACTTCCAGCATAAGAGTTCCCCTCATCTCACTTCACGCTAATGTGAGATCACCGTGTGTCCATAGAAACTATAAGGGAAATGCTGTTGGTATTGGCCTGTTATCCAAACAATATCTAGTTGCGCCCCTTATCCAAATCCCTCGTGATTTGGACTTCTATTTGACCAATTACTACCATTCTTAGCATAAGCGTGCCCTCATCTCACTTCAGACAAATGTGAGACACTGTTTTGTCTAATAGGGAATGCTATTTGGTACAGGTCCTACTTTCATCTTTGCTTATTAACTTAGATAAATTATTTAAATAAGCCTTTATTAATTTATACTTTCTACGCTTATTAATTTATCCCAAGTCTTAAAATAAGCCTCGTTTTACTCTTTTTCTTATTATAACCTACGTTATAATCATGCTTATTACTTAACCCAAGGTTTAAGTGTGAAAATAAGCTCTTTCATCTTTTACTCTTTTTTATTTATAATTCTACGTTATAGCTAAGCCAATTAATTAGTCCAATTCTAATCATAATTAGGCATAATTTCAGTCCAATTCCATTTATATTACAGTCTTTATAATTTGCATCTCATAATTATAAATAGGTCAATCTCTTTAATCCAGTCCAATCAATATCATAATTAGGTATAATTTCAGTATTAATTCCATTTTATTACAGTCTTTATAATTTACATCTAATCTTTTGTTATTCCAAAATTCTTATAATTTAATCCAATTTTGCGTTAATTCTATTCTAATCCATACGCGAAGAAGAAGGAGAAATAAAAGAAAACTGAAAATAGAAGAAAATCCAAGGCGTATGAAGAAGATGTAAATAACGCATAAATAATAGTAAAAATACTGTAAATAAACTGCAAATAAACGGAAAAGCTATAATTAACAGAAATAATTAACTGAAAAGAATAGCTAAAAAGAAATTGACTGAAAATAATTCTAAAAACTATAAATAAAACTGCAAAAAGGTTATTCCAAAAATCGTAGTAAAACTACAACTATTGGAAATCCTATTATTTTAAATTACTTAAAGAAATCTTAAAATAATTACAATCACTCACCTCCAGTCCTAAGCTCTTCCTTTGGTCTTCCCAGATCCACTTGGAGTTGTAAAATAATTTAATTTATAATGATTTTCTCCTTTGGAAAAATTATTCCGTTTAGGGTCCTTCCTAGAAAGGTGAACCCAATTGGAGAAAATCTAGAATGAGAAAAAGTGTTAGGTCAAGGGGTCTATATATAGGGGTAGAAGTGATTTCGGACCGTTGGATTTGGGGATTGAATATGATGCAACCACGTCATAGGCTGAATAGGAGCCATCGGATGCAAAAATAGATAGACCGGATTGGTTAGAAGAATGCAAAACACGTCACTCGTAGGCTCTGGAACGTTCGAACGAACGAACGTAGAGGCGGGTTGACCGGGCGGTCGACTGCCTTGGTTCAGGTGGCAGGTTGGTGTTCGCCTTCCTCGTCTACCCTCTTGTCTGCGATCTTCTTCTGTTATTGCTGATCCTTCAGATCGCTTGAGCATGCCTTCCTCTTCCTTCTCTTTGGCGTGCTCTCTCCCCTCTTCTTCTTGTTCCCTGTCCATTACCATCCCGCTGATGAGTAAGGATGAAATTGCGCTTCTTAATGAGCGCCTTGATTGCTTGTCCAGGAACTCCTATCCGGAGGTTGCTGTGGCGTCCCAGCCGGTCTTAAAGGGATCCGTTTGTGAGGAGTCTTCTGTGACTTCTTCACAGACCCATTCTTCTCTTGCCCGTTCATCTCGGCGTAGATCGCGTAGAGTCCCTTCTACTCCTCGCACCATCCGTACATGCTCTATAGCGGCGTCCGAGCAGATTGATAGATCTGCTCGATACTCGCTGTATCTTTCCTGAGCGCGCTAGGTCATCCCGTTTGTTGTGGTCTGGCCTCCGCTCCTGCTGTTTTTCTCTCTTGTTTCTTTGTCTCCTTTCAGTTTTCCGTCATGTCGAACTTTCTTTTCTGGAATGTTCGCGGTATAGGAAACGATGCATCTTTGGCTAGGCTAAAACGCATTGTCCGGAAACACACGGTTGGCTTGGTTGATCTCCTGGAACCTTTCTTACATCCGGAAGGCATTACCAACACCGTGTTATCCTTAGGTTTTGGCGATGGCTTTGCCAATGTCTCCGGTAAGATTTGGATCTTATGGTCCAAATCCTTTGCGGCTCGTTCTGTTTTTGACTCTCCTCAGCTTTTCTCGGTTGTCTGCACTTCTCCCACATTTGCTACTCCTTTTCTTTTCTCGGCTGTTTATGCTATTTGCGAACGTACGGAGAGATTATCTCTTTGGACTGACATTATTGGTCAGTTCCCTGGGTATTTCTAACTCTGTGGTGGGCGGCGATTTTAACATCGTCGCCTGCCAGGCAGAGAAACGGGGAGGAGCTGCCATCAACCATCTTGCGATGGCGGATTTCAACTCATTCATTGTTATCTCTGGTCTCTCCGAGCTCCCTTTTGTGGGCTCTGCGTTCACCTAGTCAAACAACCAAGTTGGCCCTAGTCGTATCCTCTCTAGGCTCGATCGGGTTTTCGGATTGGAGGATTGATTCCGCTTACCATTTTCCTTCTCCGTAGCTCATCTTCATCGGTCTTTCTCTGACCATTCCCCGCTTATTGTTCGTTGTTCTCGTTTTTCCCTTTCGGGGCCCTCTTCATTTTGCTTCCAGAGCATGTGGAGATCTCACCACACTTTTCATCAAGTGTTAGCTGACTCTTGGTCCGTTCCCATTGTTGGCACTCCCTTTACTGTTTTCAGTCGCAAGCTGAAGCGTCTCAAGTGCTGTCTTAAGGTTTGGAACGCTGATGTTTTCAAGAACATTTTCGATCGTGTCCGGTTGGCCGAAGAATCGCTTATCGTAGCTGAATCTTTGTTAGACGAGGCTCTGTCCGCGTCTAATAAGGAGGCGTGGGCTTTAGCTCAATCCACCTTCTCTGCGGAACTTCGTATTGAGAATGACTTCCTTCGTCAAAAGGCTAGGGTCAAGTGGGTGGTCGACGGCGATGCGAACTCCAAATTCTTCCATTCTTACATTCGCAAGAAGAACAACCTTCTCACTATTCGTGAGATTTTGCGACCTGATCATTCTATGGCCTCCTCGCCTGAGGAAGTCAAAGATACCATTTTGGCCCACTTCCAATCTTTTCTAGGTTCTCCGTCGGTGGCGGTGACCGACCCTGCTCTGCTAGCCTTCATTCCCAGGTTGGTTCTCTCGCCTGATAGAGACCTTCTAGCGGACCTCCCTTCTCCTGAGGATATCTGTGCTTGTGTTTTCGCCCTGAGTAAGGATAGTGCGAGCGGCCGAGATGGTTTCAACGGTACCTTTTACCGTTGCTCGTGGCCTATTATTCAGGCTGATTTTTGCCTTGCTGTCCAGTCTTTTTTCTTCGGGAGGTGTCTCCCCACTAGCTGGACCTCCACCAACCTGTTTCTCATCCCTAAGTGCGACAACCCATGGTCCTGTGGGGATTTTCGGCCCATTAGCCTTTGCAACTTCTCGAATAAGGTTATTTCCAAGATTCTGGCTAGCCGTTTGGCCCCTTTCCTTGAGCGTATTATCTCCACGTCTCAAGCAGGGTTTGTTAAAGGGCGCTTAGTTTCCGACAACGTCCTGTTGGCTCAGGAACTGATCTCCCAGCTTGACAGGAAAGTTAGGGGCTCAAATGTTGTCTTCAAACTGGATATGGCAAAGGCTTACGATCGTATGTCCTGGTTTTTCGTCATCAAGGTTTTGAGATCGTTCGGTTTTCTGGAAACCATCATCGACCTGGTTTGGAGGCTTATCTCCAACTGCTGGTTCTCTGTGCTTAGTAATGGTTCTGCTAACGGGTATTTCAGGGCGGGGAGGGGTTTGCGTCAAGGAGACCCGCTTTCGCCCACGCTTTTTGTGATCGCGGCTGAAGCCTTCATTCGCGGTCTTCATACCTTAATGGTATTTGGTCAGATACAGCGTTTCGGGATCCCTAGGGGTTGTCCTCTTATTTCTTCTCTGTCCTTTGCTGATGACATTGTTATCTTCTCAAACGGTGGTCGTTCCTCCGTTCGGCGGCTACTTAGTTTCATCCATCAATATGAGAGGTCCTCTGGGCAGCTTGTTAACCCTTCCTAAAGTTGTTTCGTTCGTGCGAAGGACTGTTCTTTGTCTCGATCCTCCTAGATTGAGACGTTCTGAGGATTCAAGGAAGCTTCCCTGTCGTTACCATACCTGGGTATTGCTCTTTTCCGAGGTAGGAAGCTTAACGCTTTGTTCGACCCTTTAACCGACAAGGTGAGGGGTCGGATCATTCGCTGGAATGCGGCTCTTCTTTCCCAGGCGGGCAGACTAGTACTTATTAAGTCTGTATTAGATTCTATGGAAACTCATGTCTTTGCGGCTATGACCCCTACATCCTCCTTCTTCCGTTCGTATCGGTCTTTGGTCTCGTCTTTTTTCTGGGGCAACAAGGACGAACGCCGTCACCACCACTGGATTTCGCGGGACACGATTTTTCGTCCCAAGAACGAGGGCGGCTTGGGGCTTCGTAATCCCAAGGATATCTGTGCTACTTTTGCTTGTATGCTGTGGTACAGATTTGGTGCTAACGACTCTTTATGGGCTAATTTCCTTCATGCTAAGTACCATAGACTGGCTGGTTCCAATTTTACGGGTTCTCCGTCTTATGCAAGTGAGACATGGAAGCACATGCAGTCAGTGTAGTCTTTCTCTGATTCTCATGGCGGACTTGCGGGCTGGGATGGCGCTTCGTTTTCCATCCTGAAAGCTTGGTCCTCGGTTAGAATTCCTAGTCCTATTCGTCCTTTGTTTTCCTTCATTTGGGATTCTCGCTCTCCTCCTAAGGTTTCTCTTCTGATGTGGCGTATCCTTCATGATGGGCTGCCATTGGATGAGAATCTCAAAAGGGTAGGCATCCCCTTAGTTTCCCGTTGCAGATGCTTTGGCGATGGGGATTCTGAATCCTTGAACCATTTATTCTTCGAGAGTTCATCAGCCAGATCTTGCTGGAATTACTTCGGAAACCTAGTTGGTGTCCGAGGGATTGCCAGATCTGCTAATGAATTTCTTTTACCTGGTGGGCTAGGAACTCTAGGAAATCTCTTCGTTCGATCATTCATCGCTTGATACCCTGTCTTATCTGCTGGCACATTTGGTGTGCCCGGAATAAGGCAATCTTCGAAGACTCTCCTATGGTCCCCTCGACCATTATTCATTGAGTTAGGAATGATGTATTCCTTTCTTTCCGAGGTCGACCGTTTAGGGGTATCACGGGCTCCCGTACTCATCGTCTAGTGAGTCTTCTTTCCATTTCTTGTGTGCCGAGTACCGCCAGAATCGGCGTTGGTTAGGTACTCCAGGCGGGTTGCTGGCCTTCATCCAGCGATCTTGATCCCCCCACCCCCACTTATTTTTTGTTTTGATGTGTTTGCTAGTGTTACAGGATTAGGCGTCTTTGCGGTGTTTCGACTACCCTGTTGGTTAGGTTGTGACTTCGCTGCCGTCTATGGCTGTGGTTGCTCCTCTGGTGTTCTCCTCTGGTTTTCCACCTTCTTTCGGGTGGAGCTTGTTATGCTTTTCGCCACCTTCTCAGGGTGGTGGCTTTGTCGGTTCTCTCCCGGTGGTTTTTGGCCAATTGTTATGGGTTTTCTGTTGAGCGTGTTTTGATATTGGCTGGTTTTCGGTCCTTTCTTTGTCTGGTGGTGGTTGGTTTTCTATCAGGTGGTCTGGCCTACACCGTCTTGGGTGCAGCGGGGAAGTTGGTTCTGCGGGATGTTGTTCCTCTTGGTTCATCCGGGATTATTTGTATTCTTCTGGCAGTGGATTTTGGTTCCTTTTTCTTCTTTCTTGTACACTTGATAGGCTTGTATCTGTTTTCGGTATTTTGGAAGGCATTTTTTCGTATGCCTTTTTTCTTTCTGTGAGCTCCCGGAGAAAGGCTTTTTTTCTCCTTCTGGTTATATATATATTTCTTTTAAAAAAAAACCGGCCGATCGACCTGCCATTATATTTTTTTTCTTCTTCATTTTCTGCTTATTTTGTTTATTTTATAACGTGGTCATATTAGCTCGGTTTCTGACGTTCTATATATGGAAATTGACCAGAAAATTACCACGGACACAAAGGTACAATTCCCGTGGCTCAATTTTGATAATTTCACAAAGTTATTTTATTATCTAATTAATTAGCGAATTAATTATTACGGGTTAAATTTCAGGTTGTTACAGCCTTCGTGCACTTCCTTTAGGATTCATCGGGCTTCATCATCAGACACACATCTAAGTAGGGGGGTTGAGAATTCCCTTTGGTAGAGTATTCCATCTTGTATCATGAATCATGGCGCCTTTCGGAGAAGCTTTTTTCATTGATTCCGGTCAGTCGGAAGGGTCCCTGTAAGTAAATAATCTTTTATCGGCATCATCCACGCCTCTGGTTCGACGGTGATCTCGAGGATCCAGTCGACGTCCATTTCTTCTATGCTCGGGGTGGTTGGAGTTTCAACTGGGACTAGTCCTAATGATTGAGCTTCTCCGGAGCTTGCTAGTTTAGCCAAACAGTCCGCCTTGGTGTTTTGCTCCCGTGGAATGAGGGTTATGGTGTAATGTTCGATGTTGCTTAGCAACTCTTGCACTTTAGATAGATATGGGGCAAGGTTCTCCCCTCGGGCTTGGTATTCTCCTTTTACTTGGCAGACGACTAGTTGGGAGTCGCTGTAGATGTGAACATATTTTATCTTGAGCCCTTTCACAACTTTTAGTCCTGCTATCAATGCTTCGTATTTCGATTTGTTATCTGTAGTAGGGAATTCCAAGCATAAAGCGTAGCAAATGGCTCGTCCTTTGGGGGTTTCTAGCACTACTCCTGCCCCCGAACAGATGTTGTTAGATGCGCCATCAATAAAGAGTCTCTATTGCATTTCCACTTCCAGCGGTGTTTCTTCCTCGTCGTCCCGTATAGTAAATTCGGCGAAGAAATCTGCTAGTGCTTTCCCATTGATGGCCTTTCTTAGATGGTATGTGATAACATATTGACTCAGTTTCAAGTCGATACAACTTTTGCTTCAGGGGTTGATCGGTCAATACTTTGATTGGATGTGCCTGAAAGTATGGTCATAACTTCCTGGATGCGATCAAGAGGAAATAAGCTAACTTTTCCAGCTTCGGGTAATTTTTCTCGGCTCTAGTAAACCACTTGCTAATGGAATACACAGGTCATTGGATTTTTGCTTCTTCACGCACAAGGGCGGTGCTCAATGCATGAGGAGAGATTGCTAAGTACATGAATAGGTCTTCTCCATCTGTAGGTTTTGATAGGACTGGCGGAGCTTCCATGTGCCGCAGCAATTTTTCGAATGATGTTTGACAAGCTTCACTCCATTCGAAGTTTTTCTTTCCTTTCTTGAGTGCATTGAAGAATGGTATACACTTGTTGATAGATTTTGAGATAAATCGACTTAGTGCTGCGACCTTTCCATTCAGGCTTTGCAGTTCCTTCTTAATCTTCGGAGCTTGGACTTCTCATAGTGCCGTTATTTGTCTGGATTTGGTTTGATGCCTCTCGCACTTACTATGAACCCTAAGAATTTCCTAGAGGTTGCTCCAAAGTGACTTTTGAGTGGGTTGAGTTTCATTCCATAATTTCAAAGTATTTAGAACATTTTAGCGAGGTTTTCTAGATGATTGGTAACTACTCGTGATTTGACCAACATGTCATCCACGTAAACTTCCATAGTCTTCCCGATTTGGCGTTTGAACATGGTATTCACTAACCTTTGGTACGTTGCCCCAGCATTCTTTAAACCGAAGGGCATTACCCTGTAGCAGTACAGTCCCATATCGGTGATGAAGCTGGTGTTCTCTTGATCATGCTCATGCATCATAATCTGGTTGTAGCCCGAGTATGCATCCATGAATGACAGTAATTCGTATCCCGCTATCCCATCCACAAGCTGATCGATCCTGAGTAGGGGGAAGCTATCTTTTGGGCAAGCTTTGTTTAAATCCAAATAGTCAATACAAGTTCGCCATTTTCCATTGGACTTTTGGACTAAGACCGGGTTAGATACCCATTCAGGATAAGTTGCATCATGGATAAAACTGTTAGCCATTAATTTGTCCACCTCTTCTCTTAACGCCCTTTGACCGTTCAGGACCCAGGTTGTGCCTCTTTTGCTTTACTAGTGTGAACTTGGGGTCAATGTTGAGCACATGGCATGTAATTTTTGGTGACACCCCACACATATCGGAATGCGTCAATGCGAACACATCCAAGTTGGCACGAAGAAATTTAGTAAGTTCCAATTGCATCTTGTTTTCAAGGTGCGATCCAATTTTCAAGACTTAGTTGGGTCGTCCATAACGACTGGGACAGACACCGTCAATTCTACCGGTGCTGCCCGTTCCTCCCCTGAACTCTTCTTTCTAAGGTCCAAAACCTTATCGAATTGGCTATGGCCCCCAAGCCAGAGACGGCTCTGTAGTTACTATTCAGTGGGTTCATAAATGTGGAGAGTTCTCCTCACATCCTTCCCCTTTTCCTTTATTTTCGATTCACGTAATTCTGCAATGCAGCATTCCCTGGTGGCGCACTGATCTCCTTTCACCACTCCAATTCCGTTTGCAGTAGGGAACTTCATAGTTAGGCACCATTGGGCCAGAACTATTTTGAAATCTGCTAGTGCGGACCGTCCTAAGAAGGCGTTATATGCAGACATTTCGTCCACGATTACGAATGTCCGAATAAGGGTGACTCTTCGATCGCCCTCTCCAAGTTCCACTTGCAGGTAGTCCCCACAGGTTGCTTAGGTTCTCCAGTGAACCCTTGGATCTTTGTTTGGCATGCAGACATGCTTTTCATGTCGATCTTCATTTGATCAAAAGTACGTTTGAAAAGTATATTAACAGAGCTACCACTATCGACCAACACTCATCGAACAACAGCGGGACCGATTCCCACCGTTACCACCATTGGATCGAGAGTCGGAGCTTCGATCTCTTTGGTGTCCCGATTTCGAAACACTATATCATAACTTAAAACTTTCTGTAGCTTGGCTGGAGTTACATCTTCTATTGCGAGACATGATTCCTTTGGAGCATGCTTCAACGAACTTGCATACCGCTCCATCTCTCCCCAACTTCTTTATGCGGGGTGCAGTCCCCCAGATATTGTTCCAATAATAAGCCTTTGGTCACTTCATTTTGATCCCTTTTCACTAGTTCTGACCTGGTTCCTTCGATCTCTAGGAGCCTGAGGAGCCGCAGGTTGATGAGGATTCTAGGATTTTCTTACATACTACTGAAGCTTGTTTTCCCAAATCAACTCTTCGACGAGATTCTTTAGATGGCGACATTCGTTTGTATTATGACCGTGTGTCTCGTGGAAGCGCCAGAACTTTCCTGAGCACTTCTATTGCTAAGTTTCTTCCTTCTTAGGGGGTTTTTGTATTCCTCGGTCCCCTGTGTTGCGAGATAAATATTTTCTGGAGTGTCGTTTAAAGGGGTGTAGTCTTCGGGCCTAAACCCTTTAATCCTTTTATTGCTGCCATTACCATTTCTTTTATTGGAGTTTTGATTTTTCCTCTTTTGATTTCAATCTTTCCCTAGAAGTTCCAGAAGCATGCGCGTTTTGATTCATTGCTACGTCGCTCTGTTCGATGTTCATCGGTTGCACACTAGTAGACTTTCCCTCCAGCTCCTACGCTTCCTCCAACCTTAAGTATTGACTTTCCTTACGATTGAAGTCTATCCTTGTGGTAGGTTGCTTCATCTTAATCCACCTTCCGAATTCAGTCTCCGGGTGAATGGTACGGCTTAACGCCATAAAAACCATGTCCTCGTTGGGATTGCTTACTTTTGTCACTGCAGTATCGAACCGGTTCATGAAAGATTTCAACGATTCGTTGCATCCTTGGAACAATCCAGATAGGGACATGACATCTTTTGGTTGCGCGGTATGGAGCCTGAACTGATCGAGGAATCTTGTTGCTAATTGGTCAAAAGTAGAGATAGATCTCGGCGGTAGCCTAGTGAACCACATAGACGCAATTCCTTCCAAAAAGATAGGAAAACTATTGCACCGAATAGCTTCAGAGGCGTTAGCTCCATCCATGTACCAACTGTACTTGTACAAATGGGGTTTTGGGTCCTTTGTCCTATCGTAGGATGGAATAGTTGGCATTGTGAATTTTTTTAGATACTTCTCGTTCAAGATTTCATCAGTAAAGGGAGTCCAACTTGGTGCAGATCCCTATTCATCATCTTCTCCTATTTTTACTCTCGTCTATTAATCGTTTGACCATGTTCGTTGTGTATCTGATGTCCGGTAATCCTGGGGGCGGCAATCGGTCACTACACCAAGTGTTTGGCTTTGCAAACGGACTTGGCGAGTGGGTTGAAGCCTAGGCTCTCCTGTCTTTGGGAGAGCCACTCCCGCGGGATCCCGTTGGCTTGTAGTTGGCCTGACTAAGGCGGTTTTGAAATTTTCAGCATTGGCAAATGCATTAGCATTCTCTTCCAACTTATCATCATTAAATCGTTTTTCATCCTCTGAATCGGAGAGGTCCATAGCTATATCTTCTTGTAGGGTTTTTGCCTCTTGATT
Source organism: Allium fistulosum (assembly GCA_030737815.1). Classification (NCBI taxonomy): domain Eukaryota; kingdom Viridiplantae; phylum Streptophyta; class Magnoliopsida; order Asparagales; family Amaryllidaceae; genus Allium; species Allium fistulosum. The sequence goes on along the minus strand of CM060906.1, from coordinate 432,773,034 downwards.
CAACTTCGGAATTGGTTGCCTTGCGGCGAGTGGGGAAATTGTATTTCCTTCCATGTTAAGTCCTATGCTTCCAGTTGTCACCGTTTTTTCGGTTGTTTTCCTTTTCTTCTGTTCAGACCAAAAACGGAAGAATTTTCTTGTTCTATAGCAATCGCGGGTTCAGGCATAGTTCTTGGAGCAGAATTTGAATGTAAGGTTAAGAAAGCATTAAGCTTATCCATCAACGACTTCTGGCTACTTTCCATTTATTGGTTGATCTCGTCAACCATCTTATTCAACTCATCCCTAGTAACGACTTCATGTTGACTGGAGGATGTTGGCGCCTGATTTCCTAAGTTATCACCATTTACTTCAGTTTGTTGAAGATTAACATCTACTCTAGCTACCACTGCCCCTATGGACCTTCCAAAGGCAGTTCTCCTTCTTCCAGGAGCCATTGATTCCAAGCGATAGATTTTTAAAGCAAAGATTGAGGATCTAACTTCTGGACCTATATGATCCAAAGTAGATAGCTAGATCTGAACCCTGAGTTGGATTCTCAGTGAAAGCACCAAAATGTTAACCAAAAAATGGATCAACACCCTCGTTTGAGTGTGAAAGCATCAGCCCTATTCTCACAGAGAAATAATGTAGATAATAGATATAGAAAAAAGCTGTAAGAGAAAGAAGACAAGAAGATTTATATAGTGGTTCAACTGTTAAGAACCCTACGTCCACTTTAAAGTTTTTATTATAAACTAATTGCTGTTACAAGGAGTGTTTGATTACAAAGCTCTTGATTGTCCTTAGCTAGATTGAATTTTCGAAGTTAGAATCCATTGGAGAATCACAGTGGACTCCTCTGAAGATTGTTGTGAGGGAGGTGAAGAGTGAGGAAGGCTTCTAGTAGAGTTTCAGCAACCAGTCCGGAGAAGATCCTGTTTATGTTGCAGATGGGATGGTATTTATAGAGATTGGGAGTTATTGGGCCAAACCTGTTCGCCAGCTGTCTGTAGATGGTCACAAGAAGACGCAGTGGAGATTAGCACGTGACCTAAGCAAAAATCATAGACCGCTAGCGATCCATGGTCTATGGATCGCTAGCGATCCATAGCATTAGGTCGCGCGCGAGCTAATTACTTAGCCTTTTTCCCCTGCTTCACTTAGTTTAGGTCGCGCTTATACTATGGTAACATATGGATCGTTGGCGATCCATAGTGTATGGATCGCTAGCAATCCATGCACTCAGCATATTTTTGGTCTTTGATGTCTGGAATGCTTTCGTTGCCTTGTATTGATGTTGTTCGTGTAATCTCGCTGCACGTTGCTGTGTTTTGATGACGATTTACTAGCTAGTTGTATTTAGTGGTTGATTTAACTGGACGGATGCTTGTCTCTTAATTCTATTAACTCGAAATCTCATCAAATTCTGTCACTACTTTTACAATATTGATTGTGTCATGATGCAGAAAAAACAGTTGAACCCTGAGCTATATCTATGGATCGCTAGCGATCCATGTCCTTAGTGGATTTCCTCGTTCTCTTTTCTTTCTTTTTCTTTGGCTCTCTTTGGCTTGTTGCTTTAGTCCTTTTGGTTGATCTCTGGGCTATTCTGACTCCACCAAGTTGTTCCATCTCCTCTTGGATCCTGCTTAGGTTAAAAACCCGGATAACAAATACAGAAGGTTGTGAACCTAAACAAACATTTAAGTTTTAATTAATCATTAAATATCTTGAATAATGTTAAGTGTTGCTATGTTTCTTTATTGATTGTTATGATGAATTTGTGAGTCGTCGTGTCCTTCCCCTCTTTTAAAAGTATTTTGCCCAAAATTTTCAAATAATGGATTTAATAACTTAAATAGCCCGTTTTCAAAAAATAAGTAATGATGTTAATAATTATTTTCAATTATTTTATATATATTTATACAGATGTCTATGGTGAATATTTAAATGGTATTTATAAATGAAATTTACCTTATGTGAAGTTGGAAATTATACAAATGAATTTTGTAAAGTATTCAAATTTTGAAGATTAGTGATTTTGGGATAAATGAGATTTATATAAATTTTCTTCAACTATAAACTTAGAGATATTTATAAAAGTGTTATATATAAAAAAATTCCATTTGAAATTTTATGGTATGGAAGAAATGATTTCGAAAGTTATTATTTATAGTATGATATCTTGAGAAAAAAATTGAATATCTATATTTTTTTCTAAAAAAGGTTTTTCAAGTATTTCATTAAGTGTTAAAACTGGACTACTGAGTACTTACAGATTTTAGGCATGCGTCTGGCCAACGTATAGACTAAACTCTATAGGAACAAGGATAGATATAATATCCCTCAACGGGCTATTAATAATAATCAGATCTCACTCTTGTTGCTTGAAAATAATTCTGGTGATGGCTGCAGCATCATCGACGTTTATTTTTGGGTCTCCAAAGTGAGAAATGAATAATAAACCTGTGAAGACATCAAGCATATATAAAAATTATTTCTTAAAGTACAAATAAAGGTTTTGATTATTTTTAAATTTAGATAAAACATAAGTAAGAAGTTTAAATGTTGTATAAGTTGATTATTTTAGTAAAATATATCAAAATTCTAGATTCTTTACTTCGTTCCTTTTCGACGAAAAAGTTTTAAGTGGGGGAGATTGTAACAACCCGTATTTTTAACCATTTAAAATTATTGAATTAAATAATGATTTTGAATAAAAGTATTTAAAAATTAAAATTTTATAAATTAAATTGTGTTTTAATAAATTTAAAGAAAAAAAGAACTTAGTTCGTTTATTCGGGAAATCTATTCCGTTTTCAGTTTTAATTCAAAACAGGTAAATATCTTAGTAAAAAAATACTATTTTTCGACATGTAAATATTTTACATAAAAGTGTTCTAGAAAATTTTCTGATTAAAATGTCAAATTTTTTTTCATCAAATTCTATCTTTCTAGCTCCGTTTATCGCAATTTGAAGCTTGTTTATATGATTTGCGTAGTGTATTTAGTAGCAACGGTGAATTTTGAACAAAATTATTGTAGCATAGATTAAAGCTTGTCATTTTGTTCATCTTTCCCCATTGGTCGCAACGGTATTTTTATTTTTGTGTTTGGACACCCGGTTAAGAGTTTAGGGGTTTGGAACTAGATAATAGGATACCCTTAAATTTGAATTTGAAGTGCTGGCACATATATCTTTGTACGTATATGTTGTTGAGACTTGTTCATTTATAAGATCCTTTTTTTTGGGTTCATACCCACCTTTATCTCTCCCTCTTTTCTTTTACTTCATGGTCACTTTCATTTTCATTTTCTTCTACTGTTCCTTTCTTCTTTAATTTTTACTTCTGCATGCCTTCCCATCCTAGATCACCCTGCTAATCTCTCCTCGCCACCACGACCCTCCTCATCTCATGCCTGCCCCAGTCACCTCCACCTGAACCGACCTCCCTACCCCAGCCACCTCACCTGCTTCACCCCTCCTCGTTTCTCTCTCTCTCATTTTCTCTCTTTTCTTTCTCCTTCCCAAACGTCTAGACCACCACCCCTTCTCTACACAGCAGCCAAGTCCTTTTACACCCGCCTCCTTCAACCACCCATCAGCCGAGACCTCCCTTTAAATGCCCAATCTCACGTCACTTCCCCTACCATGATCCTCAAACGTATGTCCCCTACCTGCTACCCACACAGCCCTGGCTCCATGCATGAACCCAGATCCACTGCCCATGCAACCATCTCCAACCACCACTTGTACACGTTCTACAACCCTCCAACCCGCAACCCACTCCACTTCCCTACCCATTGCCTCGTCCAAAACAGCCCACTTGCACCTCCTACCCGTAGCCTACCCTAATGCCTCCAACCCGAACCAAATCTGCCTCCGTCATCTTAAATCCAACCCAACCCTATCACCATTTGTCCATTCGTGTAGTATTCATTTCTGTTGATTCATATTCAAAGTGTTTATGTTGGATCTGCATTGAAGTGTTCATGTGTAGCGAGATATGTGTTCATGGGATGTGTTCTTGTCTTTTGGTGTGTTCGGATTTGCGTACGGATGTGAATGTTTTGTGACTCTTACCAACTAATGCAGGTTTAACTTGATTTTATGTTGATAACTATCATATAAATGTGTTATGATATGTGTAGGTAGTTAGTAAATTTTAAATTGTGTGCTTTACCCATAATATGTTGATAATTGTGATATATGTGTAGTTAATTTAAATAAAAATTAAATTGCAAGTTTAGTTCATTAATATGCGATGTTTGATTATATGGGTGACTAATTTAATAGGAACTAAAATGATTTGCATGCTCGTTTTGGTTGATTATGATATAAGCCATGTGATTTTGAATTTTTATAAATTGATATTTTGATATTATAGACATCGAACAATGTGATAAAGTATTAGAACACCAATAAATATCTGACATTGATATTTGAAAATTTTGGAGTATGAAATTTATTGTTTTGGCCATAAAATATGAAATATCATATAATTATCATATTTTTCCTTATTTGAAATTTTTGCACAAATGAATGTGTTTATGTCTAAATTTTTTTATATGTTATGTAGAACATGTTAGTCAAATTTGTTTATCAATGTTTACGTATAGATTTTTACGTATGAAGTTTTGAAGTTATATACGTATAAATGTGTAATTTATGAAAAGGTGTTATTTAGACTTGAAAATTTTTCTATGGCTCTATGATAATATATGAAAAATATTTCTTGAAAGACGCTATATTTAATTCAGTTATTTAAGTATTTTTATAATTTATTTTTGGAAAATAGCTTTTATTGGAAAATGTATTTATATAAAAATAATTATTTCGACTTGGAAATTATTTTGTGGCTTATTTACATTTTAAGAAAATATTTAATAAAAGGACCTATATTTAATTTGGCCGTTAAAAGTATTTTTATGATGTATTCTTTAAAGATGGACTTTATGTAAATTATGGAAAATTAGTATGTATAGCACAATATGTGAGAATTTGGAAACTTTGCTAAAAATTGCAAAAAAAATATTTTAAAAACTTTGGATTCAGAAAAGAAATTTTAGGCACATGTTATGTTGATAATTGATGCATTGTGATATGTAATAGAATAATATGTTGCACTGTTGATTATGATATGTTGAATTATCGAAATTTTATAACTTATCATGTGGGCATTTTGAACATTGAATAGTATGATAAAACACTTTGGACTTTTGATATTGATATGTGAAAATTTAGGGTATATAGATTTATCGTTTTGGCCAAAAATGTGATTTGACAAATAAAATTTCCATTTTGACTTTATTTGAATTTTTTTCACAAATTAAATTATTGACCTCTAGAAAATTTATATGTTATAAAGAAGAAAGTTCTGGAAAATTTGGTTAAATTAGTTCTCAAATATTTGTTTTGGAATTTGGTTATAAAATTTTGGATTCAAATTGAGAAAATATATAGATTTCTAAAAAGCATATTAAAATGTATTAAAAATTTTTTGTAACTTTATTACAATAAAATAAAAATATTTAGTAAATAAACTTGTATCGAATTCTGTCGTCTACTAATTTTCATATTTTACTGTTTGAAGTGGAATTATTGGAAATTTGAAAATTTGTAAAAACATTAAAAAAAACCTGATACTTTTTCTATAACTCCTAAATATTATTAGGAGAATATTTAATAAAGGGACTTATATTTATTTCAGTCATCTAATAATTTAATCTTTGAAATTAGCCGTTTAGAAATTTGAAAAAGTTATAACTTGATTTGGGAAAATCTGAAATTTCATTGTAAATCCTAAAATAATGTTTGAAGAACTAGAAATTTTAATCTAATTTTTCCACAAATTTTTAGGCCTTTAATAAATTAATTAGTGAAAAATCTAATGTATTTCGATTATGAAAAATAACAAAAATTTGTATAAATTTCTGAAACTTTTTTGTAGTTTCCGAAGGTAAAATGAAGAACTTTTTATGTTGATCACTTTCTGAAATTCTATGCGGATTTTACTGTAAAAATTTAAATGGACAAAATGGCATACTTTTATAAAATGAACGATTGGTTATTAAAGAGACTTGGGTTGGATAATGGCATACTCTCTATCATTACCGAAACCATTTTAATAACTGTGTATGTGATGGATGTTATCCAGAATGTAGAGGTTGAATTGGCGAACGTTTGTTGGATGAAGTAAGAGAACAATAATGGATGACCCCGATATTTGTGTCAATTTGAAATGACTAAAATAAGAGGTACATTTGGCCAATGAGGATCGCTACCTATAGAAGACATCTTTTCCTTATATTACTATCTTGATTTTTAACTTGATGGGTGCACCTTGATCTTGGATTGATGGACGCGGTCGGCCGTTAAGGGTTACGACCAATCAGGGAAAGCAAAACGATATTATTCTACCTTAGGCATTGCATCACGTGCCTTGTCATAAGATAATTCCATATGCGAGACCACTGCCATTTTATTTTAGTATTGTACCTATATAGGACTCACTAGCTACCGACATTACTGGTTGTGTTACAAGACCTGCATAGACTACGTGCTTAAAAATGTGTTAAAGGGGATTAATGGAATTTCCTTATTTTTGGCTATTTCTATGGAACTTTGTAGAGAGATCCTTAGAGGTTTCCCACCATATTTATAATTTTTTATATGTATGTTTATTTCTACTAAAAGCTTAAATAGTGAAAAGTTAAGAAACATCTTGAAAAGTTTCCAAAACATCACTAGTGCAAAACTGCCCTATTAGACTTGATTTTTGGACTTAAAAGGTTTAAAAAGAAATTTAGATTAAGTATTTTGTTTCATTTTGTTAACAAGGGTTTAATAACTCTTATTAGAGTATTTTAAAAGTAGTTTGAGGTCTTTATGAATTTTAATAGTTAGTTGTGAATTTTTAAAGAACGGATATTTTGTTAAAATATAAACAAAACATGCCATTTTCAAGTTTTTAAGGATTTTATAAACTTGTTATTTTCAAGTTATATTTTGAGTAAATATTTTAAAACCTATTATAAGTATTATAAAGGATTTTAAAAGCATTTTTAAGTATATATAGTTTTTAGCAAATATGTTGACTATTTTATATTTTATGGAATAAAATACCTTTTGAAATGATTTATTTAATATCAAGTTTTGGTAAACAAATTACTATATATATATATCATTTTAAAAAGGGTTTTGAAAGTATTATAAAAGGTGTAGAAAGGGATTAGTAATTGCTTGGCCAAATGGTTAGATTTTTTAATTACTTATTTGAAAAGTAATTAACTATGCTTAACACTAAAAGTCAACGAAGTAAGGCTTATCTGTTTGTGAGAGTTAAATTGATGTTGAGTATGGATGGAGTAATAGAGCTCTAACCTATCAGGCTTCCCTCTTAACCGAAGAATAGTAAGTTGGAAAATGTCAAAAACATGTTAATTGTGTTGATTTCTTATTGTTTATGGAAATCCTTAATACCATACTTAACACTAAAAGCCGACTAGGTAGATTATCCATTTGTGAGATTTAAGAATGAAGTGTCTAAGCAAGGCTTTGACGCAACTAGCCTCTAACTTACCTGGCTTCACCCTTGAACGAGGATTGATTAAGTCGAAATGCCAGAAACAACTTAAGCATATGAATCGTGATTTCTATAAGCAATTATTTTTTGAACTTGATAGTTAACTAGTCAAATGCTGAACTTGTCCAAATATGAACTTAAATCTTTAAAATAAATGTGTTCAAGATGGAAACAAGTATAAGAATTTTGGGTTTGTTGTTACAATGTGTTAATAGCACTCATATTTAACCCTTTTTGACTATATTTAAGGATGTAAATAGATCTTTAAAAGAATTATTTAAAGATAAGCATAAGCAAAATGGTCTTGGGTTTGTAATGACAATGTTTGAGTAACATTGTCTTAAACCTTTTGAATGGATTTGCGAAAGTATTTTGATCCTTAAAATGGATATTTTGGAGGAAATTATAAGTATCGAATCTTTTGGAAAAAAGATAGAAGTTTATTAGATAAAAGAAGTTTACTAATCAAGGAGTTTTTAATTAATAAAAGGATTAATTAAACAGAAGGGATTAAGTAGCTTAACCAAACTTTGTGTGGCTTGATCATGCTTTATATCACTTGATAATGTTTTGTATATTCATTTGTTTATGGAAAGTATACTAGACTTGGTTTCCAATTACAAACATCTACCTTGTACCAAATAGTCGATTAGTCGACTATCAAAATTGTTCAAATATAACTTTGGAAATATCTAGAAGAAAAATGGGGATTATATGGTTCGCTTATCTTCGATGGTGCTATACTATATGTATAAACTTGTGCGTTCTTCTAGGACAAATGATAAGTAAATCCATCCGCCTAAACGGTTAGGAGGTCATCTCTATTCTTATGTATTATCTATTTATTTTCGGAAGTACCGAAGTTGAGTTTATCGGAAATTCATTGATTGGTTTTGGAACGTCTGATAAGTGGGAAGTGTGTACTTATATAAGGCAGTTGAGAAGTGGAATGTTATAGAGTTGAACTATCTATACTAAAGTTAAGTCCAAGGGAAAGGTCAGCATTAACATTTCAAACGATGCTATCGTGTGGGACTGTCTATCTTGAGGAGTATTCCAAAAGAGGGGACATCATTAGCATTCGTTGGAGGACTTATGTGGGGAACCTTATGGAGGTTTGAGATGCTCGAATCCATGTAGTAATTCGTGATCTGTTCGAGGTGAAGGAATCCAATTGGGGATTCGTGTGTTGTTCGAGTGATGAGGACTTGAGTGAGAGATGCTAAACGTAGCCTCGACATTGAAAATGACTAAAACCAGAGAAGGATGCATAATCTCGGGTATAGCTTACCCATAAGAGTATATCAACTCCATTCTAAAGTATGCCTATCGATATGTTGCGCGCAGGAGTTGTTAATAATTGGTACCATGCATTTCATCATTGAGCTAGTTATGTTTATCTTAGTGTATATCCTATCTAGAGATATACAATGCTTGGAAGGAAGTTTCTGGTCCTTGTCATGAAGATTTGCTTCAGTTTACAGGGGGCGTCTCTATAGAAAACAATCTATATGCGAACGTGCCTTCGTGTTATTGATTGTATACCTATTATTGTTGTGACGTTCACACAACAACTATTTGATATGATTTATGTGCTACACAATAGACATTATATATCCTATCATTATATGTTAAACCTAATGAAGGCCTGGTTTCATTTGAGGGGAAAACCGTTATGGTAATCTATACAGTCTTAAAAAGATGCTATTATATGTCATTCATATTTCTTGAGTTTATCACGCTGGTTTACCGGACTGATCCAGGTGTTATTTTCTTATAATGCTCGAGCCATCCTCTTGTATGTTTCCAGATTTAACTATGGACGCTTTGAAGCTAATGGAGAAGAGCTGGATGGCTACCTTTCGTAGTATTTTTAATTCCACTGCATTACTATTGTATCATCAACATTGTGAGGACAGGTTGTTATAACTGTCCGAGCTGATTACTGTAACTCCAAAAAAAATTATCTTTGAATGACAGTTTATACTATCTTTGTTATTATATACGATCGTTCTGTTGTGAGATTCTGATATTGTGTTCTTTCTTCCTTTTTTTTACTTTTCTTTTACTTCCACCTTAACAATTCATCTTTCTGGCACTTAAGTGTTCGGCACACGAATATAGTGGATGTATTAGTGTCGACATTTGAGAGTCAAAAAGTCAAGTCATTACAAATGGTAAAAAAATGTAACCTCACAAGCCTCACAACCCAAAAATGGATAAAACTGAGTAGATGAAGTATAGCTATGTGGTTCGCTACCATTAGGAGCACCATTCCTCGATTTAGATCGGGATTTATGGACGGAGTGATGGGGGGCAATGTTTGCAGCCTCGGTGTCTGAGGGATGATGTAATCTGGTACGCCATGTTAAAGGGTAGATGACTCTATATTGATAAAGTTGCATGGTTTGCAGTCTTGGTGAATTTTATCTAGAGGTGTACTATACGGAAGGTAGTCCCTTACCTTGTCATTGTATGAAATCCATTATCCAATATGCGTCTTTACAGACTTAGTTATATACCTATTATGCTGGAATGTAATAAATGTAACCATTTCAGCTATGTTATATATTTATTTTAAATGCCAGACATTATTATAATATCACAAGATTTCCTATAAAATGGTTTAATTATCGTAAGGTAAAAACCCATCTGTGTTTATGTTCGACGTGGTCTTACGTGATACCTTTATTTTAAAATGTTTTATAATGTTATCCGAGTTTTTAACCCAACAGGATCCAGCAGAATACGGAACAATCCCATCACATCAAAATGGCGTAGAGCTTAGTCAGAAAAGCTAAGACAAGGAATTAACAAGGGCCAAGCTATACGACAACGACGACGACTGGGATCAGCGAAGCCGAGAGATCAGCATTCCTTTTATTTCAATCGCCAGATAAACGCAAAGAGCTAGAGAATTTCCATCGAAGCAAACAACAACGATAAAAGTCTATGAAAACATCTCCAATTTAAGAACCCAGGATAGTCTGCTGTAGCCAGATTGTCAGCAACCCATGCACTTCTTCAAACCTCGAACAAGCAAGTTATGGAATATGAAAAAAGGAGGCGGGATTCGGTCGGTGAAATAAACTAAGTCTATGGGTTGCTAGTGACCCAGAGACGATAGGTCGCCAGTGACCCATGGCCCATGGGTCGCCAGCGACCCAAACACCATGGGTCGCTAGCGACCCATGGTGTTGGCTCATTTCGCCGACCAAAACCTCCTAATTCGCGTGTAGTCCTTTAGCGAGCTGGTGATGGCAGGCCTGGCCCAGAAACCCTCCAACCTCTATAAATACTGTGCCACCTGCACCACAAAGAAGGTCTTCTCTAGACTGATTGCTGAAGCCCTGTTGGAGACATTCTTCACCCTTTGCCTCCCTCACAACAACCTCCAAAGGAATTCACTGTGATTCTCTAGTGGATTCAAACTCTGGGGATCCAATCTATTGAGAGATAATCAAAGTCTTGTAGTCAAACACATCTTGTAACAGCAATCAGTCTATAAGAAAAATATAAAGTGGACGTAGGCTTCATTAACAGCCGAACCACTATAAAAATTCTCTGGCTTCTTTATTTTACTGTTCTTTTCTTATATCTGTGATCTGTGATATTGCTCTATCAGAACAGAGCTGGTGCTTTCAAACTCAAACCAGGGTGTTGATCTATTTTTTGGGTCAACATTTTGGTGCTTTCATTGAGAGACTTGAACGTCTCTGAAGAATCAAAGTTTGAATCTAAGATTTAGATAAGATGAGTAGGCCTAATACTAGATTTAGAGCTGTAGCAAGTCAACAGGAGCCTGGGGGCAGCTAGGAGGTGTCCTCAATTTCTTATCAACCCATCTATGTGATTAAAGAAGAAATGGAAAGAATGATGAAGGAGATGCAAGAAGGGATCTTATCTACGCAACAAGAGATGATGGGTAGCTTTTTCCGGAGGATGGAGTAGCAAGGGATAGTTAGATCTACAGGGAATATGAATCAAACTCCAGGGAACAACGCGGGAGATGTTGGAGCTGGATTGGAACAGGCTGGAATCCTAGCTCCGTATCTAAAACAACCGATACTTGGGGGCAACACTGGAATCAAAAATAGAACCCAATGCAGGAGCATCTAGAGTTAGAGCAAAACAAACTGAAATAATGCCCACATGACTTGGGGGCATGATATATTTGGATCTAGGATGTGCTTTAATGCCTAGAATGGGTGATATTGGAGCTAGAGTGGCAAATCGGAGTACGAATACATAACCGCATGAGACGAAACTAGAATCCCATAGTTGGAACAGGGGGCGGGTTTGTCCCTTACTCTCTGCCTTATGCTTTTTCTGACTTCAATAACCTTAGGTCGCTTACACGTGTACAGGATCCCAAATGGTCCCTAGGCACGCTCTGAGTCGGATGCCCGAGATAACTATTTATGATAGTAATAACCTCAGGCCGCTTACACGTGAACGGGATCCCGGACGGTCCCTGGGCACGCTCTGAGTCGGATGTCTGAGATGACTATTTAGAACAATAATAATCAAAGGCCGCTTACACGTATACGGGATCCCGAACGGTCTCTAGGCATGCTCTGAGTCGGATGCCTGAGAGAACTTAGGACAACAATCATCAAAGGTCGCTTACACGTGTACGGGATCCCGAACGGTCCTTAGGCACGCTTTGAGTCGGATGCCTGAGATGAACATTTAGGATTCCTGCTTGTTTAATTTCTATTTATTTATTTTGGTTTGAATATTTGAATTTTGATAACTGATATTGATCGCCTTAGAGTCCCACCACGAGACCGGAGTGCAGAAAATCCCCTTGCCAGAGTGCGAGTGGATGGACTTGTACAATATTGATTGCCTTAGAGTCCCACTATGGGATCGGAGTGCAAGAAGTAAGTCCCCTCACTGGAGAGTGAGCGGATGGGCTTACTTAATCCCCCTTGACTTAACAAACAAACATTTTACGATCCAGAGAGATCGCACATTAAACGATCCGAAGAGATCACGCATTAAACTTACTTAAGCGGTCCAGAAAGATCGGACCTTAAAACGGACTTGGTTTTCCAAAAAAAAAGAATTTGAATGCCTTATAAATAGAACAAAACAGATAAATCCTGGATGAGCGCAGGATGACTTCGATATATGATGTGATACGATGTGATTTTGGTATATGTTGTGACGTGATGTGATTTTGAGATGTAATGTTATTTTGATATACGATGTGATATGATGTGATTCTAATATATGATTTGATTTTGATATATGATGTAAAAACTCTGAATGGAAAGCAAAAATTAATAGTGGTGTAAATCCCGAATGAACGTGGGATGATTAGAGATATGTAATGTAATTAGAGACTTGTGATGTAATAACCCCGAATGAAATCGGAATGACTGTGATGTATAGATTACACTTAGGCAGAGTCTACAGTCTTAGGCTGTAACAGGTTTGGAATGACTTGTGACTGGCAAGAGAATCCGAAGGAACTGAACGGTTCACCAAGACTAAAGCTTAACAACCAAAGACTTATTGCCATAACTTGTTCTAAAGCAAAGCACACCTTTTATTCAAAAGGCGTCCTTTGGGGGGAAAATGTTATCCGGGTTTTTAACCCAATAGGATCCAGCAGAATACGGAACAATCCCATCACATCAAAATGGCATAGAACTTAATCAGAAAAGTTAAGGCAAGGAATTAACAAGGGCTAAGCTATACGACTAAGACGACGACTGGGATCAGTAAAGCCGATAGATCGGCATTCCTTTTAGTTCAGTCGGCAGCTAAACGCAAACAGCTAGAGAATTGCCATCAAAGCGAAACAGCAACGATAAAAGTCTATGAAAACATCTCTAATTTCAGAACCCAGGATGGTCCGCTGTGACCGGATCGTCAGCAACCCATGCACTTCTTCAAAACCTCGAACAAGCAAGTTATGGAATACGAAGAAAAGAGGTGGATTTCGGTCGGTGAAATAAACTAAGTCTATGGGTTGCCAGCGTCCCATGGACCGTGGGTCGCCAGCGTCCCATGGTGTTGGCTCATTTCGCCGACCAGAACCTCCTAAGTCGCATGTAGTCCTTCTGCGAGCTGGTGATGGCAGGCCTGGCACAGAAACCCTCCAAACCTCTATAAATACCATGCCACCTGCAATACAAAGAAGGTCTTCTCTGGACTGATTGCTGAAGCCCTGCTGGAAACATTCTTCACCATCTGCCTCCTCACAACAATCTCCAAAGGAATTCACTGTGATTCTCCAGTGGATTCCAACTCCGAGGATCCACTCTATTGAGAGATAATCAAAGTCTTGTAGTCAAACACGTCTTGTAACAGCAATCAGTCTATAAGAAAAATATAAAGTGGACGTAGGTTTCATTAATAGCCGAACCACTATAAAAATTCTCTGTCTTCTTTCTTTTACTGTTCTTTTCTTATATATGTGATCTGTGATATTGCTCTGTCAGAACAGGGCTGGTGCTTTCAAACTCAAACCAGGGTGTTGATCCATTTTTTAGGTCAACATATAATATTAAAAATCCATTTGATTATGTTTCCCACGCCGGTTTACCAGACCAGATGTTATTTTCTTATAATGCTCAGGTCAGCCCGAGCATATTTCAAGATTTAGTCATGGATGCTTTGGAGCTTCAGAAGATGAGTTGGATGCCTTCAAGATGTATTTACGTATATTTATTTCCACCGCATTTGTCGTGTTGTATTTATCAGCAATTGTGAGGACATGCTTTAATAACTGTACAGGCTGATGATAGGTTAGTTTACTCTGATTGAGGTATGTATATTACAGTTTTCTTTGTTAAAAATCATTGGTATATTATATATTACTTGTCATGTTGTGAGATTTTGTTTTGTCTATTCTTTTCTTTCACCCCAACAATCTGTCTTTTCGGCACTTAGATGTTTGGCATATGAAAACATTGGATGTATTAGTGTTGACTTTTGAGGGTTGAAAACGCAGGTCATTACAAAACATGTCTCTTTCCCGAGAAGTAAGAATATACATCGAGGCGAGGATAGTTTTCTAACTTGTTCGACTTCATTGTCAATCAAGTGATAGTACTATTTGAAATCAGAAAATGGGGATAAGTATAGTATGTCTTATTTTTCATATGCAAATCTATACTTACACCATCTAGACGATTTGTCAATTATCAATAACTTGACTAGTTTTAAAATTATCAAATGTTGATTCAAAAAGACCGGGATCAAATAAGCATGAGTTATCTGAAAACCATTCGAACCAACATAAGCATTCGAGTTTGAAACATCTTAAAGATGATGGATTGAAGATGAAGATCTTTGTAGTGCAAGGGCTACTTACTACTAGTCCTGAGGGTGATTCCAAAAAGAATGTAGTAGAAGTAGTGCCTTCGGTTTGTTCATATCCTGAACAACTTGTATAGACAAATGTTGGCATTGCATTGTTGCCCGGAGGGCAATGTTAGTATAGTGGGATTGCTATATAAAAAGGTAAAACATAGCCTTAAGCCTCACAACCGAGAATGACTAAAACATGTGATATGTTATAGGGCTATGTGGTCGCACCTATCAAGGTATGGTCATCCCTGATCTAGATCGATATTATTTCTTTGGATGTATGCTTTGGGGCCCAGTGCAATTGTTGATCACAACCGAGGGATGATCATATTCGATACTATCCTAAAAGGGGTAGACTGGTACTATGTCGGCAGGGGTGCAAAATGTTTTTGTTGACCTCGGTACATTTTATCTAGAGGTGTACTATGAAAGGCAGTACCCCAGTAGCCTTGTCATTGATGGAATCCACTCTCCAATAAGTGTCTTACGAACTTAGTTGTGCCCAAATATGTTGGAATATGAGATGCAAGGATTTCAGTTATGTTATATAATTATTTAAAACCTAGACATTATTATAATATCACTGGATTTTCTATTTGAAATGTTTCGGTAATTGTAAGGTAAAAACTCATTCGTGTTTATGTGCGGCATGGTCATACGAGATAACTTTATTTTTAAAAGGAGTTTTATAAGTATAACAATTCAGTTTTTTGAGTTTACTCACACCAGTCCCATATTTGGCCTGGAGTTTTTCTTTCTTTTCCTAAAACTCTTGGGTATTCAAATTTGTATGAGTAGCCAATTAGTCCAGTTTCTTACGGAATCATTTTGGAGGAGCATGGAGCGGGTGGATTCAGCGTTGTGTAATTATTTATTTTATTTCCGCTGTGTGTGTATATTATGTACCAGCATTGCTGTAACAACCCTACTTTCTACACCGTAAATATACGTAAATTTAACTAAAATAAAATTGTTTGAATTCGATATTTGATAATTATTATTTTTGAAAGCGAGTATTTGTTTAATTAAAAGCTATTAATAAAAGATTATGTTTTTAAATAAATTGAATTAAATTAATAAATTAATTTTACATAATATATTGAAATTGAATAATTGTTTTAATTAAATACAAAATATTTTTTATACAAGTGTAAATGAATGTTTGTAATTAAAATAGTGAAATTGATAAGAAGGCACTGAATTGAATTAATTGGGTGGTTATCGAAATATATTCAATATAAAGAAGTGTAAATTTATTTAAATCAAATTCAAATTAATTTACAAGTAAATTAAATGGGATTGTGAAAAGAAATGAAATTAAATGAAAATTAAAACTAGATTGAATTCGAATTTAAGAACACAAACTTCTTTTAGCCCAGGCCCATCTATAATTCTTTTTCCATTCTTTTAGACATTTCGCCTAGCTTCCTTAATTCACCCAAAAAGATCCAAATCCTATTATTAGGTAGTGCCATAATCTCCCAATCTAAAAAATGATGACCTATTATATAAAAAATTGAAAATTGCGATCGATCCCTAGTATATCAGCAACATCGATCGATCCAAGAGGGAGGTGCATAAGCAGGCTGAAGCAGCGATGCATCTTGGATTCTTTAACTTGTGTGCGAGCATGTGTGATGGTAGATGGTTGAGCTGTATCGTGACTTAGTGAAGAAGTGAGCATTGATGGTGACTCAGAGCATCACTACTGTTCAATGTTGTGTGTTTAGAAGGCAAAGGCAATGTGGAGTTTGGCAGCTTCGATGGGCAAGCAACTACGTGCATTTTTTGCCATGAGAATGTACGTAACAAGAAAGTTGGAGATAATATATGTCGTTGATGATGACTGATGGTTAGGTTGTTGATGGAGCTACTGCTCAGGTTAAGGGCAAGCAATGAATTCAGTGAGTTATCTTTATAACTCACAGCTATTTCTATATCCCATTATTTATATAATTATCCCAGATTATTGTTTGAATTGTTGGTTAAATGAATTGCTCGCTATTGGTTAGGATGAAATTGAGTAATATGGTTGTTATTGTTTGAAATAGCATGATTTATCCTTGTATGGTTTGAATGGTTGTTTAGATGAAATGTTGTTTGTGATAATGGTTGAATTGGTTGTTTTTTTTATATTGGGTATGATATTGGATGTTGGATTTGATTGTGAGTTTTTATGTATATTGGACTGTCCAAAATGCAAAGCAGGCGCTGTCTAATTGCATTTTGATTTGTATATTTTACATCTCTTGGGGCCATTCATTTGTGAGTATTTAATCTCATTAGAACCGTTGGTTGAGATGGATCATGAAGTTTTATTTATTGTGTGTGTGTAACGACCTCCCTTCGTAATACCTAAAAGTTGGCGCCTTACAACATTGCCTTACTTTCAAATACCACAAAATATAGATTGTCAGGGTAAAATTATAACAAAACACTAAACCAAGACATCAATAAGATTTCTTAATGGAATGACAACATATAATATACTAAATATACATGAAAAGAGATAAAATAACAATATATACAAGAAACCGCACCAGCGGAAGCAATTGATAAATAAATATCAGTGCAGAATAGTCAGAATACAACAACTCCAAAAGCATGGAGTTCTGAATAAATATCTGATACAACAGTCTCATATATAAATAATAGGTCTGTCAGGTACAATAAAATAACAAGTATATATATCTCAAAACATCGATGCCATGCTTACAAAATGCTCCAACTGCACACTCTGCTAGCGTATCCCCAAAAACATCTGACTCACGAACTACTCAATCGAGTACCCAAGAGTTGTCATGACATAAGCAGACAAAGAAAAAACGCGGGTCAGACATAAAGTCTGGTGTGAGTGGAACTATCTCAAAAACTGTATATTAAAAGTACATAAAATAAATAGGAAAAATGTTAATCCGTCATTTGGTAAGGCAGTACACAGGCAGATTTAACCCAACAAACTTCACAAATATCAAGGCCGATGACTGCAGAGCGACGGTTGTTGGATCCGAAAGTCAAATGGTTATACGAAGCCAGAGTTGAATGGAGTTGGTAGATAAACGATGCAGGATGCTTGAAATATGGATGTGAGCTTGGACAAGTAAGGGATCGGCATGGAATGGAAGTATCATAGGGCTCAACATAGATGAAGGCCGGCATGTTCTATTGGTTTGGGAAGTTATGAAGAATGGATCGGCATGCTTCAATATAAAGGGATCGGTATGGTTTGGCTTCATTGAAGAGGGATTGGCATACTCGATTAAGAGGGTTCGGCATACTTCATTCCAGAGGAGAGGGCTTGGCATAGTTGGTTAGGATGGCTCAGCATACATCAACTCACAAATAAGGGATCGACATAATTGGATAGGCAAGGGGTCATCATGGTCGAAGCAAAGGAGGGATCGGTGTAGGTGAGAGCAGATGGGTCTGCATGGCCAAGGCAAGATGGATCGGTAGAGTTTGATAGTTCGTAAGGGTTTGACATACTTAAGTTTACCAATGAGGGATCGGCATGTGCCTACTTGAAGGGTTCGGCATATCATATGAAAGAGAGGGATCGGCATTCTTTAATGGGTCGTAACACTTCGATGAATGGGGTTCGGCATGCAACCCTTAGAAGGGTTCAGCACAAAATAGCTTCCAAGTGGATTTGAACCAAAGATCAATCAAAAACATGAGCTCCCCTATTCCAAATGACATGAAACTTGGGGATTAAGCATATTTTATCATGAAGTATCCACCATAGGAATTACTACCCAAAAATTAACCAAGGAAGGGATCTGTACCGATCCCTCGTCATTGGGATTTGGGCCTAGTGACCCCTATTATGGGCCCATATAAGAAGGTCCTTTAGCCGAAGTTCCAGAGAGATTGGCGGTCATCTTCACCTATAAATATGGCAGGCATAGCTTCATAAAAGGGATCTTCTTTCTGTTTCTCTTTATCTTCAACCTAGGCTACACCCTGTCGATTTGTTCTTGGATTTCAGATTGTAACTGTATACAAACTTTAGTATAATAAAAAGGATTATTCTGGACTGGACGTAGATCAGAGTTAGCGGAACCACTATAAATCTGTCTCTCTATTTACTTTCTTTCTAATTGGTTTAGTTTTTTTCTTCATTTATCTTTCTTCATATTTCTGTGTTTGGATTGGATATTGGTGCTTTCACATAGTTGGGTGTTGGTGGCCAATTTTAACGCCGACATTTTGGTGCTTTCACTGAGAACTCTTGCATAAGCGGATTTGGAAGCTAGGAGCTCAGATTTTGAAGCTTGGATACTTAGAGATAGGAAGTAATGGCTAGGAAATCAACAAGGACATCGCTACCGGAACGGATCCACCATGGAGGTTGTCAGGAGGTTTCCTCGGGAGCTGGAGCTAATCAAGCATCAATCTACATCACCAGGGACTAAATGGAAACGATGAGGGATGCTATGCAAGAGAGGATGCTGAAAAGGCAGGAGGAGATGACGTAGAATTTACTCCAACAGGTTAGACGAGCTGGAGCACATAATCAAGGAGTTGAAGCAACAAGAATTGCTGGAAAGCAGAACCTCGGAACATGGAAATGGAGCCAATAGATAAAGGAATAGAACAGAGCAGCACAGGGTAGTCCCCTGCTATCCCAGAGGGATCGGCACCGATCCCTTCAGAGGGATCGGTACCGATCCCCAATGGCTAGGAGGCATGCCCCCGGGTCTTATTGGTCGTGGTGCTGGTGGACCCGCGATCGATCCCATGGAGCTTGGTGCGAATCGGAATTTGGATGCTCGTCCGAAGGATTACATTTCAGAATTCCCTCGTAGACTCGGGGGGCAGCTTGGACATGATGACAGGAGACTACCATTGGAAGACAATGACCTATTTGCGGTGATGATAAGGCGAGTTATGCGTGGAGCATTACTGAACAGGGATTTGGAGGATGTAAATAGAAGTCCATTCGCTCCAAATATTAGGCAAGCTAGGAATCCACTAGAGTTCAAACTACCAACGCTTGAGGCATATGATTAAAAAACGAATCCCATTGTTCATCTAACGAGATACAAGAGACACTTGAAAGTATTGGGGGGCATCGGAGGAAGTCATGGCACGGTGCTTCCCCTTATACCTAATGGATATAGCTGCACTATGGTTTAGGAAATTGGAAAGCGGCTCTATTAGCACATGGACGGAATTGATCGAAAAGTTTGTGAGGCTAGTGCTCGCCTCAACCTCATGCTAAGACCTAGCTAACTCATCATGCCTCCTAAACATCTCCTGCTGCCCCTGAAGAATCTCTGCATGCTCCCTAGCAAGCCGCTCTTGCCTCTCGGCAAGGGTCCTAAACTGATCCTCGTAGCTTATCGGTGGAGGGGGCTGAGAGGGTCCTGCTCCCTCTAACCAAGATCCATATCCATGTCCATATCCCCACGTACTCTGCGTCGTGGGCTCTGATGGCCAAGCGGGCCATGGCGACTCGGCATGTCCTATGTCACCTCCAAACGGTGGCGTGGGAAAGTGCTGATGCTCATGAAAGTACCGGGGTGCCTGCCAATGTGGTGAGGGCTGTGGTGATGGCTGCTGCTCGTGCTCGTGCTCCTCCTGCGGAGCCTAAATCTGGGCCAATCCTATGTGCATCCTCCTTAGAGTGGATGAATCTATCATGGGGTGGGCCTGCTCACTATTAGTCTCTCTCTCCATCTCCACCCCGGCCAACCTGAAGACACGTGTCCAAAGGTGACAGTAAATCATAGTGGATCGGTGAAGTCCGGTCGCTGTCATATACTGGGCCATAATCATCCTAGCCCAGTTCACCTGCAATCCTCCAAATATGGCGTAGGTGACCCGCCTCACAATAGGGTATATCTGATCAAAACTCCCCATCTTGGGGAAAAGGTTA
This sequence comes from Allium fistulosum, assembly GCA_030737815.1. Classification (NCBI taxonomy): domain Eukaryota; kingdom Viridiplantae; phylum Streptophyta; class Magnoliopsida; order Asparagales; family Amaryllidaceae; genus Allium; species Allium fistulosum. Next base: position 432,752,259 of record CM060906.1, on the reverse strand, counting down.
TGTTGCAGAATGCGGATAACTAACCTAACTAACGGGGTCAACTGCCCAGCGCTCCAGTCGGGGTGCTGGGGATCTAAAAGAATCTGCTGCAAGACGGCCATGTCCGTCATCTCTATATGCCCTACCTCTAAGCCATGCCTCTGATATCTAAAATACTAGCCAACTGAGACTTAGTGAAAACTATCCTAACTCCCTTGACCTCCGACTGGAAGGCCAACTCCTCATCCTCATCGCTAGTACGTAAGTTAGCATCAAAAAGACGTACTAACCTGGGATACGCTCACTGCTCGAACATCTCATGGATAAGAATCTGTCACAGCCGTGTGTCCAAGAAGAGCTGCTCTAAATGCGTGCCTAGAAAATCAGTAAAATTCACCGCCCTTCCTTGCAGAAATTGGTATGCGGCTGTATCAGAGTAAGACAGTACTATACGCCTATCACTCTGACACCAAGCTATCTCCTGTGGTGTGAGGTGGGGAAAGAGGTGAACTAAAGAGGGTCTTGAGGCATGGTGAAAAAATCTAGATCTGCGGTAACGAAGTATGGATCCGAGTAGATCTCGCGACGCGCTTTGATTTGGCACTAACGGCGAGTTAAACGATGGAGTTTTGGAGGAATTTGGGTGGTTGGAAGGGAGGATTTTTGGGTGCGGCTGCTGTCTTCGGGGAGGAAGCAAAAATGATGAAGGGGAGCAAAAATGAGCAGGAGAGGGATAAAGCACGCGTATTTACGTGTGCAATTTACACGTCAACGGTCGACCGCACGGTCGACAGGCCGGTCGACCGCTTGGTCGACCTGATCGGTTTGTGCTATATTTATTTGTTTTATTATTATTATTTTTCGTTTCGTCCACCTCCCCTTGACTAATCGAAGCCTACGCAAATTCTACCCACTACCGGCTGTCTGAGTCACGGTTACGACTTTAGCTAAATATCTCTATCCGCTTTCCACCCTCCAAGTGGAGTCTTGACATCTTCTATACTTCAATTGAACCTACATTACTGTCCATAAGCTTGCTCCAGCCACTTAAATCATCTAGCCCATAAAATTCTTTTTCAAAACAGCATAACTTTCTTTATAGTCAGAAAAATTATTTTTACGTACTTATAAACCTTTTCGTACTTAAATTAGGATTTCAAAATACGTTTCTACTCGGCTAAGACAGATGTTGCGTAAAACATCGTCACTACAGCCCAAAATACTAGTTTTCAATTAAAGTCAATAATACCTTTATATATTTTTTTCTAACTATATATCTCCACTTTCAAATTCAAATATGCTTTTAAAATTGTTTTTCCCCTTATTTAAACCAATAAAATCATAAATCTGTAAACTTCTAAAGTTAGAACTTGAAAATCTTTCAAAACTTTTCAAATTCCAAAGAGTTTAATTGCTGGACTAGACTAAAAAGTAGCTTTTTAAAATTTTCTTTCACCTTTCCAAATATACTTTAATGAATCTAAAAATCTTTGCCATATAAGGTCTTTTAGCTTTTGGAATTTCCTCATTCCAAGTTTTGATATACTGAATTGTTTTCCAAACTTTCTCCAACTATTGATTTACTTAAAAGAATGGACTTCTCATTGGGGTTTTAAGAGTGTATATATATATATATATATATATTTATACTAAAATACAAATACGTTCACTCACTATCTACCTAGGAATCTAAACCTAGGCTTTGATACCCAATTTAACAACCCGAATTCCAACGGTCCGGATTTTTCGCAAGAATGCTAAAAACCAAGCCCACCGAAACCCGGGTTGGGTATCTAGTATCCTGCAAATAGGCAAAGATAAATATATCAGAGCTCAATGACCATATTGGTCCTAGGTACCACCCATGGTACCTTTCGTATCCTCTTCGAAAAGGACTCCATCGTCTAGCTTCGAGAGCGTTCCGTAACTACATCTGTAAAGGACCACTTCGTAAGAACTACAGTACAGATGCTCCTTTACTATGAAAACGTAAATTGCATCTGCACTAGTCTATACCAATGCACGGACATCCATAATGTACCACCCAGTGCGTACGTTGAGGACTACGTAATCGTTCTGTCTACTACCTGAGTCACGCCAACAAGGTCTACCTTGTATGGAACTCAGTCGGGGATTTTCTATATCTGTAAAGGATTGCTTTGTTAGGCTTATAATACAGATATTCTAGTTGGTCTGTCCCTTTCTCTTCGTGGCTATGGCCCAACGCAGCCCCCCCCTCAACTAATTGAAAGACTTCTAAAGAGTTAAGTGGTCGTGCCCTACTGCAAACAATTTAACATCCAATTGGCGGTGCCCCACCATCCAATGTCTCGATAGTGAAAGTATCATTGGACTGTCGATTTAACTCTAGTCTTTCCCGATTTCGCTCCTTGTCTTCATGTTGGCCGATATCCGCATGCGACTATCCTTAACCTTACTTGCAAGTACTAGACATACGAATACCCTACTCTGAACACCAAGCCCTTCTGACTGCCTACAAAGGATCTGTTTCGTTAGGCCTACAATGCAAATGCAGTCAAGGCATACTCTTTTGATGGAACACCTACAGACCTACCTCCGGGGATGCAGCTTCGTTAGGCCTACCCAGAGGGCCATCCTAGAGTATCCTCACGTCCCGTTGAAGTCTCGCACTTCCCTCTAGCCAAAATCAATAAGTTGGACGTGCTCCTCCATTTCTAAATTCCATGATGAACTGCTTCGTTAGGCGCTTCATCTTTTGGGCTGCTCCAAACGCATTTCGATTCATTTATTAGACCCTAAGGCTAATCTTTTAAATTGCGTTTAGTTTGCTTTCTTATTCTGTTGGCTACCTAATTTAATTTAATTTGCAAATTCTTGCCCCCGTCTAATAGGGAATGCTGTTAGTATGAGCCACATTTACCATCTTGCTTATTTAACTTAATATATAAATAAGCCTCTTTTATTATTTCTATTTTATTTGCTTATTAACTTAATATAAGTTGTTTAAATAAGCTTCAATCATTATTCTCTACTGTCATCACTTACCAATTTGTTTTAAGTTTCACGATAAGCTTTTCCGTTCTTATTTCATAATTATAACCTATGTTATAATTCTACTTGGAATTGTTACTTTTTCTTCTTTTATAATCCGTTATACAATTACAAACGTTTCTTGCCTAGTCGGGGTTCTTTTATTACGATATAGAATTTTCTTTAATTCCCTAATATTACATGATTCACTTATCATAATAATTGCCTAGTTAAATAGCCTGCATAGTAAATACAGACTTAGGTTCCTTAAATTTCTTCATAGCCTCAAATTCTTAAATTAATAATTTTCTAGTTTCAAATCATACTTTGCTTTGTTGTCCGATATTTTAGGAAGTAATTTTATTTTATTCGGTTGGTTATGAAGACTATATAATCAATTTCCATACTTTAATGTTGAATAATACTTTAAACAGTAATCCGTAACTGCAAGGTGTCTCTTTTACTATTTTGGAGTAGTGTAAAATGCAGTGGTTCCTCTATTTTACACTAATTTCCCCCCTTTTTTTCTTTTATTCTGGCAGTTACGTTTATCGTTATCTTTTAGCTATTAAATTATGGAAATGTATCCCATCTTCTAACAACACATTAATCTAATAATTACCCCCAAATTAACTTTTCCCGTTTCAGTGCAATTTATTACAGAAATTTTATCTCTCAACTTTTATTATTTTACATCTATTTTATTTCTTTTCAGTTTTCTTATTTATATAATCCATATTCGCGTTTTACCTATTCTAATCCATAGGCAAAGAAAGAAAAAAGGGATGGAAGAAAACTGTCGCTTGCATAAAAATCCAAAACGTAGAACAAAAGATGTAAATAAGGCAAAGAAATTAATGTTTAAATATGGTAAATAAACTGCAAGTTTTCTTATAGTTTATCCTAATTTAATTAATATGATTAATTACCGAATAAAATTTTCTAAACGGGAATCTAACGATAATATATCTTAAACTTAAAAGATATATAAATAAATCCATTCACTTGTCGTCCTTAGCTTTGCTTGTGCTCTGCTTGGTTCCCCGGTCCTTCTGGATCCCCTTCTTCCAATGCGTATAATATTTTATTTCAGAAGATCTTCTCCCTAGAAATTATTTTCTACTTAGGGTTCAATCTTAGGCAATGAACCCATGGGGAAAAATCTAATTGTGAGAAGATAGCTAGGCCTAGGGTCCTATTTATATTGGAGCTTGGGGACTCAGACCGTTGGATTGAACCTAGAGCCACCATGTCACAGGGTCGTTTGGAGCCATAGGATTGAAGAACGTATGGCTCAGATCGCACAAAAAGGAGAAAACACGCCACGATATAAATCTGGATGAATTTTCGTCCAGATTGTGCGCGATTCGGCCGGGCGGTCGACCACCCTTAACAAGCGATCGACCGTTGCGCCAATTAGATCAACCTACTGGTCGGCCCATATCTGCGTTATTATATTATTTTTTTCGGCTCGTTTACTTATTTTGTTTCGTTCTTAACTCCTTCATATTAATTCGGTTTTAGACAAGTTATATATGGAAACTGATCAGAAAATTTCCCTGGACGCAATGGTACAAGTTCCGAAGCCTTATTCTGATAATCCCAAAATTGTTTATTTTCATTACTTATCATTATACGTTAAATTTTAACTATATTAGAATGCGGGATGTTACACCCGCCATCGCTCGAGTTCAGCGCGTCCCTCCTCCTCACGCGCATCGTTCCTGCTCCAAAGACCACGCTCAGAAACCCAACACCCTAAACGATGAACGCACGCCTACCCTGCCACCGCGCTCGCGCGCTCTCGCCTACCCTCCAGGTCACGGCCATCTCCACCAAGCACTCGCCAATTTTCAGATCGCGATTTCGTTTGAGTGCTTTTTTTGTCTTCGATCTGCTGAGGTTGAATTGAGAAGAAAAGAAAAGGTATGGGGGACAAAATGGCAGCGGGTTGTACGATTGGTTGGAGAAGGATAAGATAGATATATATATTTAAATTAGAAAATATTTGACTCGAACGTCCGAAATTCTCGATCACCCAACGAGGTGTGCCGCCTGGCGTTCTATATGTTTTACCCCCATTCCAAACACAATGGAACTAGTCTCGAGGTCAAATTCGATCGTATGCAGAAGATAGCTTTTCAAAATCACTTTATTTTAATTAAATTCTGAAAATAAATTCTACGCGTTTCAAACTCGCACGACCAAATGACAAGTTTGATCGCCACGAAATTGAAATCCTATAATCATTCACTATTACGGATCCGATAAAACTGGTTTCGTCGAAATCCGAGACAGTGGCCAAAATGGCTATTTTCACTCATTAATTAAAATATAAATTTTCTAATTTCTAATTATTCACTTTTAAATCCAATTTTAAATGTTAACAATTTTCATTCGTATTTAAATAAAAAGTTTAATCAACTTCCGATATCATTTTCAACCATATTAAATCCAGAATTCAATTATTTAAATAATCCCAATATTAAATTTAAACAATTTAATTACCCGTTAAATTACATTAACAATCATAAATTTTCAATTATCAACAATTATTCTATTTTCATCTAAATAATTCAACATTTATTATTCAAGTCCAGTTGATTATAAACACAGTCAATACATAGAATTTCATTTCAATACCTGTTATTGTTAAATCTTCGAAATTAGTTATTTCAAAATTTTATTCAATTACATATTCAATACTTACGTTAATAATTCATTAAATTTTTATTTCTAACCATTTTTATTCAATAATCACATCAACTTTAATAAATTAAAATAGTTAAAAACACGGGTCGTTACATTCTCCCCCACTCAAAACTTTTCGTCCTTGTAAAGGGGTTAAAGTGGAGAACTTAACACTTGATATATTTTCTCAAAACAATCAACTTTTATAAAACTTTAAATCACATTTACTAAACCTTTACAACGCTCTCGCTACGTTACTGCGATATCGATTTTACGGAAATTACAACTTACTTATAAAAACAAGTTATAAAATTTTTAAAACCTCAAAATTTTTCTAACGTCCGGATTTACGGAAAATTTCAGCAACATCTCCTTTGCGCAGCTCGATCGGAAATTTTTTACAATATAATATATAACACAAATATATACCACACATATCAAATATACATCTCATCTCAATGATAAGGCATCCCGTAGAGAAAAATATATAAGTGCGGTATGTAATCCGAGATACATACCTTATTATTATTAATACGAGCGAGTTCGCTCTTATTAAGCAAGCGAAAGCATATAAAATCCGTGTATTCATCCAAACGGTCTTCGTATGTACCTATCTCAACTCAATATAGAATATTAGTTACTTATAATAAGATATAGAACATGTATAAGTTCAATAAACTATAAAACATGCATTCTGAATCCAAATCATAAGCACGAGCACAAATACACAACATACAACAATCATATGTGATCCAAACAGCTAGAACAATTATTTACAATAAAAGAAGTCATTCAACCATTAATATTCACCCAATTAAACCAATTAACTCATAACTATGTTGATTTAGATTATTCAATGTCAATATTCAATTTATACATTTCATTTCTTATTAACATCCAATTTTTATCAACATTTAATTGGTTTACTTTCAATTTATTTACATCTATTTCATTCACATTCAATTTATTCAATTCAAATTGTTAATTCCAATTGTTTCACTTTTTGTTAAACATATTTCATATAAATTAATTTATGAACCATTTTATAAAATTCATTTCATTTAAATCTTATTTCAGTTAAATTTTATTTTATTACCACTTAGAATATTCTCTTTAATACTAATATCATTTATAAGCCATTTAAGTTTATTATAAACATTTTATAAAATGCAATTCATGTTTGTTTATTTTTCTCTTCATAACTTAAGTTCAATATTGATTTTTTTTTATTCACTTCTTTAATTCAAATTCATATTAATTATTTTACTTAAGTAAATTTTATTTTATAAAATGATTCACTTCATTAGTTTATTATTAACTTTACTTAAGAAAATTTATTTATAGCTCAAATTCATATTAATAATTTTCTTTTTATCATAATAAATTTTATTCAACTTCTCTTAAGTTAATTTCCATCTCTCAATTCATTTCATTAACTTATTTCATATTCAATTAGTTAACATTCAATTTTAGTGAAACTCGTTCAATTTGCATTTAATTTATTTACATCCAATTTAAATTAAATTCAATCACTCATATTAATTTTTTTACACTCATTTATTTTTATTCAATTTCTTTCACACCCAAATTGCATTTTATTTTATAATTCAAGTTCGTACTCATACTATTAATTCATTTTATAGCTTAAGTGGAATTAATTCACTTTACCAATTTATCTAGTTCCATTCAAATCCAATTCAATTCATTTAATCTTTATTAAGTGAAATTCTGTTTCATTTAATCCATTACTCCTTTTATTTAACTTTATTCAAGTTAAATTTTTCTTTTTCCTATCGCTCACATTCAACAAATTTAAAATTTGTTTTTAGCTTAATATTTCTCAAATCTATAAGTTATACATATTAATTCACTTTAAATTTCATTTTATTATTTTATCTAATTCATTTAAAAAACAATTCATTTTTATTTAAGCTTTCTTGAGTTAGACTTCATTTTATTTACTTCATTTCACTAACTCCATTTAATTAACATTTCTTAGATTAATTCTTTTTTCATATCTCAAATTCGAATCTTCTTTTATTTTCTTAACCAAAAATATTCAATAGTTTTAAAATTTAATTTTACTTACCTGTTCAAATCTATAAGTTATAACTTATTTTTATCTATACTATTTTCAATTTTTAAGTACAAAACTATTTTCATATATTTATCAAATCATACTTGGAATATATTTTTTTCACAATCAAACTTGTTTTTACTAGAAATAAATTTCTTTTGGTAGCAATTCTCACTCAGAAACTCGAAAATGAATACTAACGATGCTGCAGTCATCCCCACAATTATTTCACAATGACGAAAGCGAGTTCAATGCTTTTATTTCTTTCAAAAATCCTTTTAAAATATATTTCTAGTCAAAACACTTTCAATAATATTATTATTAATTTTGAAGGCTTTGAAAACAATTTTTGAAAACAAAAGGATTTAAATTCTAAAATGCTCAATTTTTAAATCTTTTTATTCATAATATAGCATATACAATTTCATTTCTTTATTATGAAAATATTTCATTAATTTACATCTTTTTTATTTCTAATTTTTTTATTGTAATTAGATTTCAATTCAATTTAATTATCGAACACTTCGTAAGATAAAATTCACAAAGTATTCGTTTTATTTTAATTCCAACAATAATCGATGATAACTATATATTATCATCTTCTAAAACAACATTCATAAAATTATCATTTTATATATATATAATATAATTTAGGTAAAATTATTTCATTTACCCGAATTTAAAACAATATTATGTCGACACGTTTAAGTGTTTAGAAACCCCTATCGATAACATGGCGTCCCACGCACCGACCAGAATTCATAAACAACTCAACGGATAAGTAAACACAATATAAAACATTTTATAACACTAACAAGTACGCTCTCTCATATATATACACGCTCAAACAACTCAATCTAGGGTATTACTACCCTATCTCTAATGACTCAAACCCCACAAAGCTAAGGTTATCGCTAAACCAAAGCTTTGATACCAACTGTGACGACCCGCATTTCGAAATGTTTAAATTGACAATAATCCACACATGTCCAACCCAAACAATCCGTAACATCGATAATCAATGGGGTTAATTAAGAAAAATAAGAAAAGAAGAAGAAAACAAAATCTCATAGCGGAACGATAAAATATAATAATCAAATAAACAGTTCATGAAACTGTTTATATTATACATTTGATTATAATTTATATAACATTTATCAAAGTTATATATACAAATGGGATAATAAAATAATGTAGCAGACAACATGATGAAGGAATAATAATAGTACTAATATACCAAATCTTCGTCTTCGTTCTCCAAGAAATGATCTTCAATGTGCTGAAATACTCAAGGCCGACCCGAGCATAATGAAAGGACAATACACTCGAGTCAGGACTAAAATATCCTTGTATGAGTCAAATCGATATCACATAACATGAGTGTAATAGCGTCAGAGATGTTACGGGTTTTCACATCTCATATCCAGTGTATAACATGCATGCAATAACTCAAGAGATGTTACGGGATTTTCCATCTCTTAAGGATCCATCAAAATATTTATATGTAGTAGAATACGCTACATATATAATGTCTAATCGGTAAAATAAATATTTTTCTTAGCGTTATGGCTTTACATTAATCCCCCTTAATGCGTTTTTAAGCATTGTCGTACTGTTTGCATATAACGCCCCAGTAGAACGTCGGGGGATAGGGATGTGCCGTGATACGACAACACTAAGCCAAAATTGTAGGGGTCTCGTATAGGGATAAAAGTATGACAAGACACGTGAGGCAATGCCCAAGGTAGGATACTACCAGTCTGGGTCGCAAGGATGGTGGTAACGCATCGTAGCCATGACCGCCCATCGCGTACATCCATCCCATATCGAGTCAAAGAGAGGTTATCCCAAATCAAGGTGCACTAATCTAAACCAACAACAAGAGTAATAATATGGACCAAGTCCAAGAAAATTGAAGAACGGATGTCCGCTAGGGGTAGCAAGCCCGCTTGGCCCTATCAAGCCATCCTGTTTTAGTCATTTCAAATTGGCACAAGTGTCGGGGTCTATCCATCATCGTTCTCTTTCTTCAAATCTAAAAAACGATGCCAAATCCATCCACTTCGTTCTGGAGTCTTCTCCACATACATAGTTGTTAAAGTGGTTCCAATATTGACAGAGTGTGTGCCAATAAGAGTCCTCGGTCTCTTTAACAACCAAACGTCGTTTTACACACCGGTTGGTTCTTTTACCTTTCGAAAATAATTCATACTTGATATCAAAATATCGTATTCGCTTCAAAATCAATTTCATTCTGAAATCATCATATTTACTTCAAAATATATCAATTTAGTTCGATGTGTCAATTTCACTTCAAAATTCAATTCAAATTACAATTTAGGTTATAACTTCACTTTAACCCAATTCACATTTAAATCCATGATTTAAATATAAACAGTTCCCACTTTGACCGGTTTGAATTTTAGAAAATAGTTTGAAAATTTTTAGATAGTTTAAAAGTTAAAATAATTTAATATAAAATAGTTTGAGTATTGAAAATGATTTATATAATAAAATAGCTTGGAAATCAGAATAATTTGAATATTTAAGAAGATAGATGTTTGTACCAAAATTGGGCACAACACTCTTCGGAAGTTTTTGAAGAGATAAAGTGAAGAAATTAAATGGAAAAAGAGGATTATCTAACAAAAACTCCAAATTTTAGATATGAAAATAATTAAAATGCAAGGAGACACAAGAATTTAGAGTGGTTCGGCATATCGCCTACGTCCACTATGAAGTTGATAGCTTTATTGAACTTTCTTTGAAGATTACAAGTGAATTCAGTAAGTTACAGCAGATGATTATGAATTGCAGCAGTAAATTTCGTTATTGGTAGCAGCAAGGGAGTTTAGATCTGGAACTGGCAGAGTCCGGGCGTTGGAGAGCTCAAAGAAGAAGAAGAACCCCTTTTTTGTTGGCTTTGGGGGTCTATTTATAGGTGTAGGAGGCTGATATTTCGCTCAGATCTCGGGAGACCCTCTCTGGCACGTGACTAGGCCCGCGCGCCCAAGCCCACGAAGTTTTGGTCCGATCTGTGATCGATACGAACGGATTTCGTATCGATCAAGATTGTGTCCGATGGAGTCGAAATTTGGCGTGGACATTCTTTAGCATGCACGTAGGCTTCTGTGAAAATTTCATCGCATTTTGGCTTGTAGATTAGGAGATATGATCGATACGAATTAGGATCTTCGGTTGGCTGTTTCGTTCGACTCCCTCGTTTCGACTCGCTCTTATTCGACTCGGTATTGTTCGAATCGTTGTTCGACTCGATGACGTGGCGTTTGAATCTCTGGATCACTCCGCCTTTGATGCCGAGTTGGCTGAGTCATTCTTGAACTTCGCTGCATTCGTATCGATCGTCCTGCTTTGTTCGCATCGATTGACATGCTTCATTCGTATCGATTGCGGGGCCTAGCTTCGTATCGATGAAAGTGTTCCACCCAGATGGGTTCGAATAAAGGCTTTGGGAAGGATACGAAGTGGTCACTGCACGATCGATTCGAACAGTGCATAGTTGATGGAGTCGAACCCGATCGATTCGAACTGAGACTCAGGGGCGAATGCGAGGTCGCAGTTGTTCTGATCGATACAAAAGTGACGGAGTCGGACAAAATTCATCGATATCCATAGTGAGCCTGTGTATAACTGATCTCTAGGACGGACCGTCATTGGTTACTAGTCAATTCCTTGGTGTCACGGCCTTGCCAAAAGGCGGGATAACATTTGCCCCCCAAATTATGTCTTGTGGAAACATGATGTGCTTTGAAGTGCTGCAATTTTCATTCTGAATAGTTATCGTCTGATGAAAGCTGTAATCTTTGATTGTTTTTCTTGATAATGTAAGCTGTTGACTGTCAACTGCTGTACCCTGTATTGTTGCAACTGATTGATGTATGCTAGTGATTAGCCATTTATTGTTGTAATCGTTATCAAACGAGTTTCCAACTCCTGCAAATCTGGAATATTGAATATTATTCCGACATATATGCATATATATGTCAATCTGACTCTTGTTGACGTTTGTGCGTTCACGAGTCGTTGTTAGTTTATCCCGTATCGAATTTCGTATCGATCCTCTCCTGAACCGATGTGAGATTCGAATTGTAACAACGCTCGACAGTTGTTTTTGAATGTTCCTTCATATTGATCCTCTTCTGAATCGATGTAGAAGGTTAAAGCATTGTGTTCGCACCGGTATTCATTGCATTGATGGATACGAAATGTGCATGTCGAATCGATGGATGTTGGGTTTGATGGATACGAAGCGGTCATTCGTATCGATAGGCATTGGCTTCTGGGAGCTGCGATCTGATGGATTCGAACTGTTCGTTCGCATCGATACACTGGAGATGATGTCGAAGATGATTGATTCGAAGAAGGGCTTCGCATCGATGCAGACTCGAGTCCATGGAGTCGAACAGCCTGTTCGAATCGATCCCGTGGTGGTGCGTTGTAACCGGTCGAATCCATTGGGAGGCGAATCATTTATTCCATTCACCTTTAAGCCCATATAAATACTCTGTACTTAGCCATTTTTTCACTTTTCACTCTTCTATTCTTTCGCCTCGTCTTCGTATCGCTCCAAAGAAAAGGAAAACTGCTTGCTTTCGAATCGCACCAAAATCTTTTAACCCATTAACCAGTTGTCGAAATCAGGTAAACAATTGAACAAAATTCATCTTAAAATGACGAGACTCAAATTCACACGCTATTTCCATTCGAATCCATGTCCAAATGTTGCCTTGAGGAAGTAGATAACGTGCGAGGTCGAGTAAGGGTAAAATGGAGTTCGAATCGGTCTGGGGAAGAAGGAGTGTGGAGGAGGATGGCTTGATGCTCTTTTCGTGTCGATCTGCAATGATTATTGCGCGGGCTCGTCTTGTACGATCGATACGAAACTTTATCTCCAAACCTTTATGCCTGAGCAAGGCCAGTGATCGAGTCGAAATCCTTGACTTCAGATCGATTCGAAGAATACTCCCTCGATCGATACGAAACGTATCGAGTGAATGCGACCGAGTCGAAGTCTATGGCTCCGGATCGATTCGAAAAATACCCATTCGTATCGATGCGAAATACATCGAGCGAACGTGATCGATACGAAGCTGGTGCTCCCCTGGCCTTGATCGATTCGAAATTAGATACTAACGATCGATTCGAAGCGAATTCCTGACGACTGATATGAACCCGGACCTTGATGGACACGCAACCTTGAATAACTAATAATATGATTTCTAATGAGCTTCATTCTTGAATATCTGGACTTAACTATTACCATGCACATTTAACTGCCTATCGAAGCTCGTCGATGGAATTATGACTTAACAAAACTTTAACAAACTCTAACTCGGATCGATCGCTAATAACTGGATGGCACGGTTGTGACGGTCAGTGATGACGGTCCTTCCGACTGAATTTCAAAGTCTTGTCGTTTTTCATGTTTTCTCCAATCCTGTAGAACTTTCCAAGTGATATACAGTACCGCACTGCACAACACACTCACACAATTTACACTGGGGGATGCACGAGCGTTATTGTCTGTTTAACAATGATTTTTCATAAGCTAGCTAGTCATGGAACCTTCAAGTTCTCAGCAGCAGGAACTCCCGAGTTTAGTTCCTTCAACCATCGAGATACCAGTCATTGAAGCCGAAGTTATAGACCCAGCTCCGGACGAGCGTCCAGGTGCCCGGTTCATTTGTCGTCTGCAAGATTCTGTGTCGTCTGGTATCTCCGAGTATATGTTGGGTTGGATTTGTTTAAGGCACGGCTTGTCGCTTGACGACGTGTTACTGCCTGGGCCGAATGACAGGCCACATGATCCCCCGGAGGGGTTTACTGCTTTCAACCATCACGCTTGTACAGCGGGGACACTCCCTCCTTTCAATCAATATATAAGGGAGATGTTATCATTTCTTGGAATAGCACCATCCCAGCTACACCCCAACAGGTATGCTCTGTTGAATAGCACCTTTATTTTGTTTATGGAGATTCTCTTTCGACCACCAAAGCCGATCGAGATTAGATATCTATTTAATGTTAAGAGTCGTGGAGACAGTCCTTCTTTCACCTTCTTGGAAGCGGTCAGGAACTACCACATTGTAATGGGCTCCTGGGGAAGGCTAAGTTATTTTAAAACTGAATGGTTCTACGTTCGGTGCCCCCCTGGATTCGCTAGGCGGTGGTTGGATAGACGTAAGCGTTGCAATCTTTCCTTTGAATTATCGAGATAATTATGACCGTCCTCAAGACTGACATATTTCTCTTCTTTTATAGCTACAATCTCTTGACCTGACGGTGCATACTTCATAGAGCTAGTTCGGATCCTCCAAGCATTTCCGGGTGAAGAGAGGCATATCGACTTGGTTCTGACCGACAGAAACTTGAGGACTGTCGGGCTGATTGAACGGAGGCAGAGCATACGGCTGGAAGGGACACTTAGAGTGGTCTCGAAGAAATGGGTGAAGCGCAAAGCGCCCGAAGTCGTAATAGCTGAAGAAGTTGATACAGAGAGAACGCCTATTGATAACGAGATCCAGGCTGGGCCTTCTTCCGACGTCCAGGATTCAGGAGGAAGAAGAAAAGGCAAGGCTGTTGCTCACAAGCGTTCTAAATCCGAGTGATTAAAATCTCTGGTTGTGTCCTTGTCCGTCCCGGGGATTAGAATTTCGGAGGCTCCTCCCCCGCCAGTAGAGAATCCTTTTGAAGAGCTTGCTGATATTCCGATTCCGGATTATGTGTCGTCTCAACACGACACCGGGATGGAGTAGCTTGACAATGCTCTTGAGCTGAGCGGGTCGCTTTCTATGAGTGCGGCCGACATTTCCGGTTGGTTGGGGGGTTGCACATGCATACACTTCACTGCACTACATGATTCCTAACTGTAAATCGTCCAACTTAAGAAACCACTAACTCTTCCTTCGTCTCTCATTTTCAGGTATGATGTCCGGAAGAGGGTCAATGCTCGGGAATCTTCGCTCGGCCCGAAAGGCTTCTTCTTATTATGACTCCCGTAGGAGAGACTCGGATAGAGACCGCGATCGCGAGTACTCTAATCAAGAAAGATATGGGCGTGACAGGGATAGAGAATACAGACATCGGTCCAGATCACACTCTCCTCCTCTTAGACTTTCATCTCCACCTCCCGTTCTTGTTCCACATCCACCAGAGCCTCCGCATCATAGGCCATCTTCTCATACTTCTAGATCCGAGACTCATCTTCAGAGAGTCGAAACCACGGCCTCTATAATTGCAGAGCAGGTCCCAACTGAGCCCACAAGAGAAGGGGCGCTTAAATTGGCTCAGATGAGGAAGGATTTTCCGAACATATGCTTCGATGGCTATGTCTTTCCACCTCACTTAAAGAGAATCCCATCTGGAGTGGAAAACACGATGCATGAGTATGTTCATTACATCTATACCCAGCATAGAGAGTGGTTAAAGGCAGCAGAGAAAGCTTCCAAGGTGGCCTTTGAGCGAGCCAAAGCGCTTGAGAAAATGGAGACCGAACTCGCTCAAAGGGACCGGATCATTCAAGTGCTCACCGCTGAGGCCGAGTCTTCTCGGAAATCCGAAATTGAGGCCACCAAAAAAGCTGATGAAGCGAACATGGCGATGGATAGGTTGAGGCAGACACATGTTGCCTTGGTGGAGGAGATGGGCCATCGGAATACTACAGTTACCGCCGAACGGGATGCGGCGGTCAAGGAACTTAATGAGCTTAAGGCTAAATTCTTCGATATGGCCAAGGAAAAGGATGACGCAAATAACGCAGCCCATGAGGTGTGCGAGCAGGCTGTTCTACTTAGGGGTGAATGGGATGTGGCTGTGGCTAAAGTCCGCAAGGTGGAGACTGAGGTCGAGGAGAAAGTGAAGTCGGCCAAGTCCAGGCTAGAAGCTGATATTGAAGACCTTCTCGTTGTCTACAACGCTAATGTGCTGAGGCACAGGGGTCTAGCCTGGCTTGATGATTATCTGGCGCATCTGTACAATGCCTGGGGCCGACTAGTTGAAGAAGAGAAGGAGGCGCATCAGGGCGAGTCTGTAGATGAATTTGAACTCGAGAATCGCATTCTGACTGAAGATGAAAGGAAGATTCTCCACGAGTCAGTGATTCTGCATGAGAAGGAAAGACTCGGCGCCCAGCACTTCGAAATAGGAGAGGGTTCAGGGGTTGAACATCATGAGGCGAGTCATGAAATTCCAGTGTCAACCCAGCCCGAATCCTCGTCTGCGGTCGATCCCCAAGCTGTTCCTGCTTACAATCCGGATCAGCCGCAGATGTCTCCGGCTACAGCGCAAATGACTGAAGCCGTTCTGCCGCCGACAAGTCAAACTGAGGAAGATATTCTGAACATTTCACATATCTGCCTTAGGTCGGAATCTTTATCTGAATTAGATTCTAATAGTTCTCTTATTTTTTGTCCAGTGATCGATGCTGCACCGGCCATGCCTCCTGCTACTCAAGAATCATATCCGACGCAGGAGGCTATCGTGACCGAAGCAATCACCATAACTACAACTGCCCCCACTTGACGATATGCAGGGGAATACGATTGTGTTTGATGAGTAGTTGATGGAAGAACTCTTTCGCCGTCATGGCGATCCTTTAGCTGACTTGCCATTTGTCATGGGTGGAGGCGCTCCTGCTACAAGTTCTTCAATGCCGACTACTGTTGCCCCCAGCGTGGCTCGAGCAGTTACCGAAGAGGAGATGTTCGCCCAAATTGACGCTGAAATGGCAGCAGCGGCTCATGGTGGCAGTTCTGGAGGTGGGATGGCAGCACCGGGACCAGCTCCTCTTAGAATGATATTTCCTGGTGGCACCATTTTCATCACTAGCATTCCCGTTCCACCTTCTGTACTTGATCCTGTCCCTCCGACTCCGCCCGCAGGAAGCATCCCTATTCACTTGAGCTCGGAGGAGGATGTCGATATTATGCCATCGCCTGGAGACCGACCACCAAAAGGCAAAGGCTCAAAAAGGAAAAATAGTGGCGGCTCCAGCGGATATACACCGAGAAGGAAGCCAAGGAAGAAGAAAGATTAGGCATGCTTCCCTGGTTTATTTTGACTTGCATTTTGTTGGCCGTGTATAGATGCAGGTTCGGCCCCTGCTAGTATGATTTTTTTGGAACAAACTTGTACACGAATTTCTTTCATAAATAGTGGAAATGAAACTTTTTCTTTTTTGGCTTTTTGCGTATTCGTTCAAGTGTTTCAATGTTTGAAATGCACTTGTAAAATTTCAGCTTCCGAGTCAAGTTTGTCTTTTTGCACCAAGTCTGGAAACTATGGACATGGTTCGCGATTGGGAAGCGAGTTGAATTTTGACGTCGCATCGCTTCAGTCAATGATTGATGCTTAAGTCCTGCCCCCCAGTCTCGGGGACGAGTTGTGGAACATCAGTCAGCGATTGATTCTCGGTTATAACATGTCGAGTCTAGTGCCACTGAATGAATGTTTGAGACAAGCGGAGATTGAGCGGTTTATTCGCGCGTGTCTGATTGTCGATGGTCATATCCGCACTCCGGGGATCCTCATTTGTTTATTGGTTGTTGGTCATGCCGGCTTAAGTTTAAATCATACGTCCGCGCTCTAGGGACTTGGAATCGACCTTTGTACTCCGTCTCGCACTCCGGGAGTTTAGAGTTGATATTATACTTCGATTCACGCTCTGGGAACTCGAAGTTGATGTTTATACTCCGACTCGCACTCTGGGAGCTCGAAGTTGTGGATTATACTCTGTTTCGCACTCTGGGAATCCGGAGTCGATGTTTATACTCTGGCTCGCACTCTGGGAGTTCAGAGTTGATGTTATACTTCAATTCACGTTCTGGGAACGTAAAGTTGATGTTTATACTCCACTTCGCGCTCTGGGAATTCGGAGTTGATGTTTGTACTCCGACTCGCACTTTGGGAATCCGGAGTTGATGTTTATACTCCGACTCGCACTCTGGGAGTTTGAAGTTTGTTGTTTATACTCTGTTTCGCACTCTGGGAATCCGGAGTTGATGTTTATACTCCGACTCGCACTCTGGGAGTTTGGAGTTTGTTGTTTATACTCCGTTTCGCACTCTGGGAATCCGGAGTTGATGTTTATACTCCGACTCGCACTCTGGGAGTTCGGAGTTTGTTGTTTATACTCCATTTCGCACTTTGGGAATCCGGAGTTGATGTTTATACTCCGACTCGTGCTCTGGGAGCTCGGAGTTGTTGATTATACTCCGTTTCGCACTTTGGGAATCCAGAGTCGATGTTAATACTCTGGCTCGCACTCTGGGAGTTCAGAGTTGATGTTATACTTCAATTCACGTTCTGGGAACATAAAGTTGATGTTTATACTCCGCTTCGCGCTCTGGGAATTCGGAGTTGATGTTTGTACTCCGACTCGCACTTTGGGAATCCGGAGTTGATGTTTATACTCCGACTCGCACTCTGGGAGTTCGGAGTTTGTTGTTTATACTCCGTTTCGCACTCTGGGAATTCGGAGTTGATGTTTATACTCCGATTCGCACTCTGGGAGTTTGGATTTTGTTGTTTATACTCCGTTTCGCACTCTAGGAATCCAGAGTTGATGTTTATACTCTGACTCGCACTCTGGGAGTTCGGAGTTTGTTGTTTATACTCCGTTTCGCACTCTGGGAATCCGGAGTTGATGTTTATACTCTGACTCGCGCTCTGGGAGTTCGAAGTTGTATCAGGATCATGGATGGTCGGATCACATCCACCCTGAGTTAACAAGTGAGGTCGTTAGATGGACGGGTCCACCCTCCTCAAACTTGGTTTAGATACGGACGAAGTCGTTAGGTGGACGGATCCACCCTCTTCGTAGACGTATTTTTAATACTCCAGTTCGCACTCTGGGAACCGGGAGTTAAGTGAGGGATTGTCGTGTATCAATCCGTTTTTGACTTTGATGTGGTGGCTTGTCCTCGAGCTCGGGTTTCGCTTAGCGAGTGACCGGTTGCATCACAGTCACTCTCTATTTGAATAAATTCCACCGTATGGTGAAACTTAGCTCTCCGTGCATAGTGATGATCATATGAAGCATTTCAAGTAAATTACAGCTCTGGCTCGAAGAGATTGCATTTTATTGCTGAAATAAGAAAATATGGCAAAGTCAGTTACCTTATTACAAATTCTAATTTCGAAATGCAGAAACAAATTGCGAAATGGAAAATAAACTAAATGGATAAACATAGCCTGTCATGTGTAGTAGCGGCGAAGACTCTCGCTATTCCAGGCTCTTGGCAAAGTAAGACCGTCAACGGTCGATAATTTGAATGTGCCATCTCCGAGCCTTCGTTCAA
The DNA here is from genome assembly GCA_030737815.1 of Allium fistulosum. Lineage (NCBI taxonomy): Eukaryota > Viridiplantae > Streptophyta > Magnoliopsida > Asparagales > Amaryllidaceae > Allium > Allium fistulosum. Next base: position 432,733,182 of record CM060906.1, on the reverse strand, counting down.
TAAAATACGGTCATTCCCATGTCGGCTTCATATGCGAAGGAACCGGATAAATTCTTTTTAGGACGAGATCGCCTAGTTCAAAGGTTCGTGGGCGGACCTTGGCGTTATACAATCGGGCGACTCAACTTCGATTCGCGGTTGCCCTCAAATCAGCATCTTCACGCTTCTCATCTAGTAGATCGAGAGATTCAGCAAGTAATATAGCATTTGTCTTTGGATCATAGTATGTCACACGATGATAAGATACTTCTAGTTCAACTGGAATAACGGCTTCTGAACCATAAGAGAGAGAGAGAGAATGGAGTGTGCCGGTCGCGGTCTTGTGGGTTGTTCGGTAAGCCCATAAAGCCATAGGAAGTTCATCGTCCCACTTGCCCCCGACCTTTTCTAGTTGCTTTTTCAGAATGGATTTTATAACTTTATTAACTGCTTCGACCTGTCCGTTCGCCTGAGGGTGTGCAACTGCAGAGAATTTCTTTTGGATGTGAAATCATTTGCAAAAATCTTTAAATTCAGCACTGTCGAATTGGGTTCCATTGTCCGTAATAATGGTGTGTGGGAGACCGAATCGACAGATGATGTTGCGAACTACAAAGTTGATCACTTTCTTCGTTGTTATGGTAGCAAGAGCTTCGGCTTCAGCCCACTTTGTAAAGTAATCAACTGCGACAATGGCGTATTTCGCACCACCTTTTGCCAGAGGTAGAGCACCAATGATGTTGATGCCCCCACATTGCAAACGGCCATAGGCTGACCATTTGTGTTATCTCAGTAGAAGGAGCTCTAGGAATTCGGGCATATTTCTGGCACCTATCACATTTCTTTGCATAATCTGACGCATCGCGATTCACGGTCGGCCAGTAATATCCGTATCGAAGTATTTTCTTGGCAAGTGCTTGCCCCTAGTGTGATCGCCACATTCTCCCTCGTGCACATCGTGCAATACTCGTTTAATTTCATCGTGAGCGATACACCGGAGTAGAGGGACTGAGTACCCTCTTCTGTACATGATTCCATTCTGGATGGTAAATCGTGAGGCCTTTCGAAGGACTTGTCTCTTTTCACTCCTACGCTTCGGCAGGGTTCCGTGCTCAATGTAATTTCTGAGTGGAGTCATCCATGAATCCTTTTCGAGGACGGATTCGCATACCCAGTCTATTTCAGCACGGTCAATGCTTGGGGAAGATAACGTCTCTACGGGAACGAGTCCCATTTGCTGAGCTTCACCTGTGCTGGCTAGCTTTGACAATGAATCGGCTTTTTGGTTGCGTTCCCGAGGTATACAATAGATGGCGTAATAATCAAACTGATTCAGTACTTCCTGAACTCGAGCTAAGTAAGCAGCCAGCCTTCGATCTCTCGCTTGATACTCTCCCCGTACTTGACACACAACTAATTGCGAATCACAATAAATTTCTACTGCGATAATTCTCAAATCTCTAGCAAGTTTCAAGCCAGCTAAGAGGGCTTCATATTCAGCTTCATTATTAGTCGCATGAAAATCGAACTTCAAAGCATAACATATGGATCGGTTTTCGGGAGTTTCAAGTACAACACCAGCGCCCGAACACCGGTCGTTTGATGCACTGTCGGTATAAAGCTTCCAGACGTATTCGGGGGATGCACTTGTTTCTGGCAAGTCCTCTGGAATGGTAAATTCAGCTATGAAATTGGCTAGGACTTGTCCTTGAATGGCTCATCTTGGAGTGTAAGTAATGTCAAACTGGCTCAGTTTGATGTTCCACTTGAGTAACCTACCAGACGTCTCAGGCCGTGAAAGGACCTATCGTAACGGCTGGTCGGTGTAAACACTAATGGTATGTGCCTGGAAATATGGCCGGAGTTTTCTTGATGCAATAACAAGGCAATAAGCCAACTTCTCTAATTTCGGATAATTCCTTTCGGCCCTAGTTAATCGCTTGCTGATGTAGTATACTAGCTTCTGTATCCTGTCCTCTTCTCGAACTAGGGCAACGCTGATAGCGTTTTCTGATATCGCCAAGTACATGTACAACTTCTCATGATCAATGGGCTTTGATAGGATATGTGGTGTCGATAGATGCTGAACTAGTGCTTGGAAAGCGCCTTCACACTCCATGGTCCATTCAAAGTTTCGTTTTCCTTTTCGGATCAGATCAAAGAAGGGAATGCATTTGCCAGTGGACTTTGAAATGAACCTGCTCAATGCTGCTACTTTCCCATTGAGACTCTGGACTTGCTTTATGGTTTTCGGAGTTTCGAGATTTCTGATAGCCCGGATTTTTTCAGGATTAGCTTCGATCCCTCGAGCGTTGACGATGAACCCAAGGAATTTTTCGGATGCAACTCCAAAGTGACATTTCAGTGGATTTAGCTTCATTTTGTATTCTTGGAGTATGTTGAACATAGTTTCCAGGTCTTTAACATGGTCGGTGGAGAGTCGTGACTTCACAAGCATGTCGACTACCTATACTTCCATTGTTTTCCCGATTTGATTGGCAAACATCCGATTGACCAATCGTTGATAAGTAGCCCCGGCATTCTTGAGTCTGAATGGCATAACTTTGTAACAGTATAGTCCTAGATTGGTTACGAAGCTGGTATGTTCTTGATCGGGTAAATGCATCGGTATCTGATTGTAGCCAGAATACGCGTCCATGAAGGATAATAGTTCATGCCCAGCTGTCGAATCTACTAGCTGATCAATTCTGGGAAGCGGGAAACTGTCTTTGGGACATGCTTTATTCAGATCGGAATAATCGACGCATGTTCTCCACTTTCTGTTCGGCTTTCGGACGAGCACGGGATTCGACACCCATTCAGGATATAGCGCATCTCGAATGAACCCGTTCGCTTTAAGCTTTTCTACTTCTTCTTTAAGGGCGGCAGATCTCTCTGGATCCATACCACGCCTTTTCTGTTTGACCGGACATGCCGTGGGTCAATATTCAAAGTGTGGCTCGCGATGTCCGGCGAGATCCCACACATGTCGGAATACGTCCAGGCGAATACATCAAGATTCGCCCATAGAAATTCAACCAATTCTTCTTGAGTTTGCTGGCTTAGCTGAGACCCAATCTTTATCATCTTCGAATCATCATCATTGTCAATTGGGACGTCGATTGTCAGTTCGGCCGGGGATGCTTGACTTTCTTTAGATTCTCCTTCATCTTCAATTTCTCTTGGGTCAAGATCCTTGAGGGATTGGCTGGGGTGCCCAGGCCTAGGCCCGGGCGTTAATTGTCAATTATCGGCAAAACGGACGCAGAGAGATTCCTCCACGCCCTTTCCTTTCTCCTTTCGTTGCGCCTCCCGCAGCTCAGCAACGTAACATGCTTTGGCAGCAGCCTGATCTCCCTGAATGATTCCTACTCCATGATCAGTGGGAAACTTTAAAGTCAAACACCATGGAGCGATGGCTGCCCTGAATTCGGCGAGGGCCGATCGGCCCAAGAAAGCATTGTAAGGGGAGTCTATGTCCAAAACAATGAACTGTAACATCCGTACTCTCCGACGATCTCCAACTCCCAACTCTACTGGCAGTTCTACCATTCCAGTGGGTATAGTAGCACTTCCGTTGAAGCCGTGGATTCGGGATTGACAAGGTTTCAAGTCCGTGGCTTCCATTCTCATTTGATCATAGGCTCGCTTAAACAAAATATTCACAGAGCTTCCACTGTCAACTAAGATCCTCTTCATCCAAGCGGGACCTACTTTTGCTGAGATGACCAGTGGATCGATAGTGGGGGCTTCGACTTTATCAGCGTCCCTGTTTCTGAACACGATGTCATCTGTCATCGTCTTCTGTTGCTTGGTCGAAGCCCCTTCATCAAAACTACTATAACACTCGAAGTCTGCATGCCTGATAGAGCTGGCATACGACTCCATTTCCTTCCAGCTCTGATCTGCTGGATGAGGACCACCACTTATTGTATTAATAACCAACCTCCCACTAGTTCAAGCGGGTTCCTCTTGCCTTTCTTGGTTTGGTGCATGATTCTGATTTGATGGGCCCGCACCACCTGACTGCGGCGCCCGCACGTACTAATCCAACTTCCGCTCACGTATCAGTTTCTCAATGAGATCTTGTAAATGACGACACTCATTTGTATTATGGCCATAACTCTCATGGAATCTACAAAAATTCCCTGTCTGCATCTGTCTTTCAGTTGGTGGTTTCGGGGCAGGTTTCTTGTATTGCATGGTATTACAGGTCTGCAAATACACATTTTCCAACAACGTGTTCAATGGAGTGTAATTATCGTACATGGAAGCTCTACGCCGTGGACCACGATTCTGATCGCGCTTTTTGCTTTGATTCCCATTGTCCCTCTGCTGATTCTTTTTATTTTGGATGTTCAACTGAACTTTTCCAGAACTATCTCCGGACTGTTTAATAGCGATATTACTCTGGATTCCTTCGATGTTGGGTCCTGCGTCATCCTGCTTCCTAGACTATTTCGCATCCTCCCTTCTCAAGAATTGGGCTGCCTTGGAATAGAAACGGTCCAATGACGCAGGTGGTTTTCCAGCTAACCAATTTCCAAACTCGGAATCAGCATCAATCCCCTTAGTCAATGCCATCAGGATAGAGTTGTCATTGGGATTGCTTATTTATGCACACGCAGCATGGAATCGCTCCGAGTAACGTCTAAGTGTTTCTCCGGGGGCTTGTGTAACACTAGATAGAGTGTTAACGTCTTTAGGCCTTGCCACATGCATACGGAATTGTTCAACAAACTTGGTGGCCATCTGGTCAAAGTTAGAGATAGATCGTGGTGACAAACGAGTAAACCACATGGTAGCAATGCCCCCTAGGGAAATAGGGAAACTACGGCACTTTACTGCGTCATCAGCTCTCGCAGCATTCATTAGCCATTCATACTTCAGGATGTGTTGATTGGGATCGGAACTTCCTTCATAAACTGGCAAAGTTGGCATCCTGGAGCGCCGAGGTGGTTCAGCATACAATATGTCATCGGTGAAAGGGGTATGACTCCGAGAGATTCCCCAGTCGTCATTAGAGAGACCCTGACTTTCGCGAATCATTTGGCGGATCATCGTTGTAATATCCGGCATACGGATACTAGGAGCATGTTGTGCCAAGGTGTGGTCGGGTTCCACAGCGCGAGTCTGGACCGGACGCGGTCGAAGGTCCGTGCCTCGCCTCCTTGGTTCAACATCCTTAGGGACATAAGGCTCAGGAGTATGCTCTCGTTGGCTACGATGAGGATCAACTTGGTTTCTAGCATCGACTCCTTGTTCGGTAGCGGTGGTAGTAGCAATGTTGCCTGTGACATGATAAGGAGCAGCACCTCCTCGGGACGAAGGTCCGGTATGATGACTAGTGGGTGGTCCAATTCTGGGTTGTCCAAGATTCGAAGCAGGTTGGTGCCCTGTGGCCTGGGTGTAGCTTACATCCAACCGTGGGCGCGTGGATCGGTGATGACCGTCAGATGAGGCTGAACTCTCTGTGGAAGAATAAGAACCTTGGTCTCTTCTGGATCTTCTGCGCCTTTGGCGATTTAGCTGGTTGGACAACTCTGTGTTGGCGCGCAGTTGTTCAGTTAGCTGTTGGCGACTCTGGGTCAATTCTTGGAGCAGCATCTGAAACTCTTGTCTGGTAACCGGGTCTGTTGGATCTGAAGGTCCGGCGGCATCTTGGTTGGATGGAGGCAATTGCGCGGGATTCTGCCTGTCCCGTCCTCCCTGATCAGCAGCTGTAGAGGTAGTTCGTGTACTTACCATGGTGAATTAATGAAAGTCCTTTCCTAGATCTGATGCATATCTAAATAGAATGGAAGGGCTTCAAAGTTCTAGATCTGGATCTTCTTCTTGGGTTTATGCAATCCGATATAGATAGGAGATCCAAAAAGCAGGAGAAAAATTGGGTTTTTCTCGGTGAAAGAACCAAAGTGTTTGTACCAAAATTGGGCACAACACTCTTCGGAAGTTTTTGAAGAGATAAAGTGAAGAAATTAAATGGAAAAAGAGGATTATCTAACAAAAACTCCAAATTTCAGATATGAAAATAATTAAAATGCAAGGAGACACAAGAATTTAGAGTGGTTCGGCGTATCGCCTACGTCCACTATGAAGTTGATAGCTTTATTGAACTTTCTTTGAAGATTACAAGTGAATTCAGTAAGTTACAGCAGATGATTATGAATTGCAGCAGTAAATTTTGTTATTGGCAGCAGCAAGGGAGTTTAGATCTGGATCTGGCAGAGTCCGGGCGTTGGAGAGCTCAAAGAAGAAGAAGAACCTCTTTTCTGTTGGCTTTGGGGGTCTATTTATAGGTGTAGGAGGCTGATATTTCGCTCAGATCTCGGGAGACCCTCTCTGGCACGTGACTAGGCCCGCGCGCCCAAGCCCACGAAGTTTTGGTCCGATCCATGATCGATACGAATGGATTTCGTATCGATCAAGATTGTGTTCGATGTAGTCGAAATTTGGCGTGGACATTCTTTAGCATGCACGTAGGCTTCTGTGAAAATTTCATAGCATTTGGGCTTGTAGATTAGGAGATATGATCGATACGAATTAGGATCTTCGGTTGGCTGTTTCGTTCGACTCCCTCGTTTCAACTCGCTCTTATTCGACTCGGTATTGTTCGAATCGCTGTTCGACTCGATGACGTGGCGTTTGAATCTCTGGATCACTCCGCCTTTGATGCTGAGTTGGCTGAGTCATTCTTGAACTTCGCTGCATTCGTATCGACCGTCCTGCTTTGTTCGCATCGATTGCCATGCTTCGTTCGTATCGATTGCGGGGCCTAGCTTCGTATCGATGAAAGTGTTCCACCCAGATGGGTTCGAATAAAGGCTTTGGGAAGGATACGAAGTGGTCACTGCACGATCGATTCGAACAGTGCATAGTTGATGGAGTCGAACCCGATCGATTCGAACTAAGACTCAGGGGCGAATGCGAGGTCGCAGTTGTTCTAATCGATACAAAAGTGACGGAGTCGAATAGAGGCTCTTTGATGGATGTGAAGCGGAGCGAGTCGAACAGATGCTCTCTGATGGATGTGAAGCGGAGCGAGTCGAGCAAAGGCTATTCAATGGATTCGAATGCGAAGCGAGTCGAACAGAGGCGGTTTTTATCCAATTTTGCATCGATCGTAACTTGAGCATATGAACTCGGATTGACTTGAAATTTGGAACGTTGGCTCTCATAGCTTCGCTTGTCGTGTCATATCAATTTTAGCTCAATCCGAATTCGGACAAAATTCATCGATATCCATAGTGAGCCTGTGTATAACTGATCTCTAGGACGGACCGTCATTGGTTACTAGTCAATTCCTTGGTGTCACGGCATTGCCAAAAGGCGGGATAACAATAGATTTAAACAATTTATATTAAAATAATTTATTTGAAAATAGTTTCAAAGTCAAACTAATACAATTCCAAATCTTCTAATTCAAATCCATATCAATTTCCATTTCAATTTAAATTGATTCGATTCCAATTTCAATTCGAATTAACTTCGATTCCAATTTTAATTCAAATCGATTTCAATTTCGATTCCAAATTAATTCAATTTCGATTTCAACTCCAAATTCCAATTCCAATTTGAATTAATTCCAATTTGAATTAATTTCAATTCAATTCTCAATTTTAAACCATTTCAAATTATATAAATTCGAGTTCAATTTCAAAATATCGATTTAGATCACTTAATTCAAATTAAACTTTAATTTTCGAATTTTGATTCAAATCTTAAAATTAATTCCATTCCCGAGCCCAAAATTTGAAATATCAATTTATATCACCTTTATTTAAATAAATTCGAAATTAAAATAAAAGTTCAAATCTTTTTAAACAATTCAATTTCAATAATTCAAGTCATATTTCAATCATGACTTCAAATTGCAATTAAATTCTTTAAATCAATTTCTTTTAGCCAAATTTTATTTCAACGTTCCAACTCTAATTTTTAATTAATTCAATCTTCATAAATTCGATTTTTAATTCTTCGAATCAAAATCATTTAAATAATTTCAAAACCAAGACTTTTAAAATTATTTAATCTAACCAATCTGGAGTGTGGATATAATTTTCTATCCTATGGCCAAGTGAATCAATTTTTTCAATTTAATTCAGGGATGGATATATATCATTTCAATCCAAAATAAATGTCATAGGTCTATATCATTTCAACCTATTTCTTAATTTATTCAAAATAATTAAATTAATAGTTTTATATACTGTAAATAATATACAGGATGATAACAAGATATATATAAAATAAATAAACATCCAATTAGCCAATATATCAACCAACAGCATCCATCACAATCAACATCCAGATCAGTCAAAATATCATAACAACTTACTAGTTATCAATAATCGGGAATTTAACTAGAAATTTTATTTCTATTTCAAATTTGAACTGTCAATTCAAATTCCTATCATTTTAATTCATATCAATTTAAATGCCAGTTAAATTTACCTAACAATAGTCGATAAATTTAAATCACTTCACGGTATAAATTTAACTAACATAAAATTTATTTTAGTCAATTGTGAGTGTATAAAACACTCAGCTTTAATTTGAAATTGAAAATTTTTCCAGCTTCAAATAAATCCCAATTTGACTCCGAGTTGTAGACGACGTCGATACGGTTCAAATGCAATTAGATTTGTCTGAAACGGATCTCGTATGCATAAGTTATGAATTAATTAACATTTGGATATAATTAAAACTAAATTAACCAAACTAATTTTAAAATTAATAAAAAAAATTACCTTAATCTTTCTCTCAAGCAACTGCCACACGCGAGAAACTCTTCTTCCCCGTTCAAACTCGCGTATCCTCGTTTCTGTTTCTTTCTTAAATTTTTTTTCCATCAATGGTCAAAGAACGCTGCTCAACCCTCCCCCGCCGCCGGCATCCCTAGCGCTGCCTCCAGACCATCACCTCCAGATCCCACACGAATGCAAAATCATCTTGCTCCGCTCTGGCCCACCATCGCCCGAGTTCAGCGCCTCCCTCCTCCTCTCACGCATAGTTCCTGCTCCAGAGACCACGCTCAGAAACCCAACACCCTAAACGACGAATGCGCGCCTACCGTGCCATCGCGCTCTCGCCTACCCTCTAGGTCGCGGCCATCTCCTGTAGGCGCTCGCAAATTTTCAGATCGCGATTTCATTTGAGTGATTTTTTTTGTCTTCGATCTACTGAGGTTGAATTGAGAAGAAAATAAAAGGTACGGGGGACAAAATGGCAGCGGGTTGTATGATCGGTTGGAGAAGGATAAGATAGATATATATATATATATATATTTAAATTAGAAAATATCCGAATTGAACGTCCGAAATTCTTGAACTCCAAACGAGGCTTTCCACCTGGTGTTCTATATGTTTTACCCCATTCCGAACACAATGGAACTAGTCTCGAGGTCTAATTCGATCGTATGCAGAAGATAGCTTTCCAAAATCAATTTATTTTAATTAAATTCTGAATTTAAATTCTACGTGTTTCAAGCTCGCACGACAAAACGACAAGTCTGATCACCATGAAATTTGAAATCCTATAATCATTCACTATTACGGATCCGATGAAACTGGTTTCGTCGAAATCTGAGATAGTGGCCAAAATGGCTATTTTTACTCGTCAATTAAAATATAAAATTTCTAATTTCTAATTATTCACTTTTAAATCCAATTTTAAATGTTAATGATCTTCATTCGTATTTAAATAAAAATTTAAATCAACTTTCGATATCATTTCAACCATATTAAATCCATAATTCAATTATTTAAATAATCCCAATATTAAATTTAAACAATTTAATAACCCAATAAATTACATTAACAATCATACAAATTTCAATTGAATTTTAATTATCAACAATTATTCTATTTTCATCATTCAACATTTATTATTCAAGTCTAGTTATTGATTATAAACACAGCCAATACATAGAATTTCGTTTCAATACCTATTATTGTCAAAATCTTCGAAATTAGTTATTTCAAAATTTTATTCAATTACATATTCAATACTTACGTTAATAATTCATTAAATTTTTATTTCTAACCATTTTTATACAATAGTCACATCAACTTTAATAAATTAAAATAGTTAAAAATACGGGTCGTTGCATAAAATCTTGATCCAAAGCACTATCATCTTTACATAGCTTTTAAAACACTTGCTATCAAAATAGGGATGTTGAGCATCTAGAAAATGTAGGCTATCAAGCCTCTAAAACATAGCTTTTAAGTTTGTAAAACATACGGCTATATAGCCGCTAAAATATAGACATCGAGTATTTACACTGAAGATATCGAGTCACTACAATACATGAGATGTAACGACCCGTATTTTTTCGGATCGAAACATCGTAAAATAATTAACAATTGGTTGCATTGTTGATAAGTCGTTCAGAATTATTCTAAGTCCTAAGTCGGTTTGGACGAGTTAAGAGATAAAAGTCTGGGTCGAGTTGCCGACTTAAGGTTTTGACCGAGTTAAGAAATAGGTCGTATTGTCTTAAGTCGTATGGCGGTTTAGGTCGTGGGTTAGTTAGAGCGACCTATAGAATTATGCGACCTAAGTTTTGGTTAAGTGTTAGGTCGGCTGGAAGAGTTAGAGACCTAGTGATTCCGGGTTAGCGACTTAGTGATTAGGTTGTTAGGTCGGTTGGGACGACCTATAGAAGTTAGCGACCTATAGGAGTTAGCGACCTATAGGGTTAAGCGACTTAAGGACTTAAGGATAGGCAGCGACTTAAGAAGGTTAGCGAGTTAGTGTAGTTAGGTCGGCAACGACCTAAGTAGTTGTGAGCGACTTAGTAGTTGTTAAGTCGTGAGCGACTTAAGAGTTGATCTGTTTTAAGTCGTAGACGACTTAGGGAAGTTAAGTCTTAAGTCGTAGAGAATTGGTCTGTTAAGTCGTAAGTCGCTAAGTCGCGCATAGGCTAAGTTGTTAAGTCGAACTGTTATGTCGCGCGCTATGTTAAGTCGGAGACCCAGTTGAGTCTTAAGTCGTAGGGGATTTGGGTTTTGTTGAGTCGTAGGCGCGCATGCTATAAGTCGGAGACGACTTAGGAGATAGCTGTTATGTCGTGAGTCATAGACAGGTGAGCATTAGGTCGTAGAAGCCAGAAGTTGTTAAGTCGGAGCCTCTGCTAAGTCGGTAGGTCGTAAGTCGGAGGGAGATAAGTCGGAGACGACTTAGGAGATGGCCGAGTTACGACTTAGTGGCACTTTCAGCTATAAATAGGAGGGGTTGTTCTCACTTTTTGGGGTCCGGATTTCGAAGCGACGAAGTGCTGCCATTTTGAGAGCTCGACTTCTACACTTCTTCACTTCTTTTCTCCACTCTAATCTAGTGCTTCCATTCATCCAAGTTGAAGATCAAATTGAAGATCCAAGAGCTAAAGTTGAAGATCTTCATCCGTTGAAGTGAGATTTCTTCGTTTGAAGCGGATTCGTGATAGATCAAGCTTGATCCTTCGCTGTCCAGATCTGAGGCGTGTTGATTTGAGGTTGTTTAGGTGATTTGGTGAGTGGTGATTATCTCTCACACGGATCCAAAGGAGTAGATCGGATTGTTGGCTTGATTTGGTGTTAAAATAGTGATTTCTATGCATTTTTGTAAACCTAAGTGTAGATCCATGTAGATCCATTGTTCATGATGATTTGACAACCATTTTTGTATATGATTAACCTATGCAAGTTCATTCATCAAGTTGTAGAGATAATTCTCATGTTTTCATGCTTGTTAGACTTTCAACTCCTTAATTACGAAATTTCCATTATTGTTATAATTGTCCATTTTGCTTATATTTGAATGCTTGGTTACTTGGATTGATGTTTGACATGATTGATTGCTATGAATTAGATGATTGTTGATTGGTTTTAGACAAGGTGGTCGAAGATGATTCAAAAGCTAAGGGAAAGGCTCTTGAATTGGGAAAGCTGCTCGTGGCATATGTAGCGGGATGATGAAGCCTTATGCAGAGGTTTGATGATGTGATGTTGAGATGAGGCTTTGCGAGGATGTAATGAAGCGAGGCATCATGTGATGAAGACTTGGTCTAATCCAGACGGGATCATTCCAAGCATGTTGATAACTCGGTGATATGATTCGAGTTGAGGATAATGAATGGATATGAGAATAGTCGTCGAGGAGGATGACTAGGAGGTTTGGATAGCATCGTTGTTGAAGGTTCTAGCATGCTCTAAGCAAGAGTACGTTTGGGCAGATTCGATAGTCCCAACAGCCAACTGTTGATGGTCGAGTACTCTGGGCAGATTCGATAGTCCTAGGCACGGGCTGCGACGACGTGCGGGAGTTATGTCTAGAACCAGGGTTTCCATTAGCCCTTGACGGACGGCTGAAAGAATGTGCCGGTCATTCAATTAACGGTGATATCGAAGCAAGGATAACAGTGATAGCCAGAGTCATGGATGTTTGGTTGTATCGTCATTCGGACTCAAGAGCGGTATTTTCTGGGTGCTTATCTGATTTAGGCCTTGGTACTTGGAAAACATCGCCCTTGACTCGAATGATTATTACTTTACTTTAAATTGTATGCTCTGCATGTTGTTTCTGCTTAGTGTGTGTCTGGGGGCTATCACTGTAGAATGAGGTTGGAGTGGGAGGGTTGTATTCCTATTCCTTTTCCTTTATGCTCTTTTGGTATGTTGTTAGTTAATTTACTGCTCACTAAGACTGTTGTCTGACTCAAGGCTTTATGTTTTAATTCTTATTGCCTTGGGCTGTTCGTCCATTTTGGGACGGGCAGACTAGGTAGCAGGTGACAGGTGCTGTTCTCTTCTCACGATGCTGATATCGAAGACGAGCTAGAGGGTTGCATATTATCTTCTTATATGTACTGGATGTTCCGCTGTTTGTATAATCTCTGAGTGTTATGTAGTGAGGCTTGATGTATTGACTATTTGGATGCTTGTATTCAACTATTATGGAGTTTTATATGATGGCATTTTATTCTGTAAAGCTTCACTATACATATGTTCTATTGTATTTTGTCCATGCGCTGTGAGTAATACGATAGATTCTGCTGTTTTAATTTACCCTGACAATCGTCCATGGTCGCCTGGCACACTTTACAGCGCACTATCTCTAGATTCCGTGCGGGGGTCATGGGCGGTCGTCACATTTGGTATCAGAGCATTGGTTAATCGATTTTACCCAACGCTCGCTGACGTAACTACGTATGAGAGACGTAATTGTATTTTGATGGATGAATACTATATATATAATATAGTAGTTTAGTTGAGTTTGAGTCCTCTATGCAGTTATTTCTCCAGATGTTCTGATCATTCCTTTTTATAGATATTGAGAATGAGTCGAAGAGGGAGACCAGCTGCTAGGGAAGGCCGTGCTACTGAGGGAACTGCTGATTATGCCGCTATGTTCGAAGCTATGATGACTTCGATCATGAGAAGGATACCAGTTCCAGGGGCAGCAGTAGATGTTGGAGTTCAAGTCCAAACTTCGAAACCAGTGGATTTTGCTAAGTTGTGCAAGGATTATACTGCTCTTGGAGGAAAGGTTTTCTTGGGAACAGAATCAACTATCGAAGTCCAGAGGTGGATAGATGCTTGTAGAAGGATCTTTGGTGATTTGGGAATTGATGATGCAACTAAGAGGAAGTTGGCATCAAGGCAGCTTCAAGGGAGAGCCTCTGATTGGTGGAACTCTATTACCATCACTACTCCGGAAGAAGCGATTACTTGGGAGCAATTCCAAGTCAGATTTGAAGCTAAGTTCATTTCTACAGCTCAGAAGTCTGTTCTGTTCAAGAAGTTTGTAGAGCTCAAGCAGGGTGGAAGATCTGTTCTTGAGTATGTTTCTGAGTTTGAAGCGTTGTCCAAGTATGCCCGGTCATATATTGAATCTGCATATTAGAAGAATGAGAAGTTCGTGACAGGCTTGGACAGTTATCTTGGGAGACAGTTGGTGGATCATTTGGACGATTCATTTGAGAAACTTGTGGAGAAAGCTCTCAGACATGAGAGTCTGTTTCCTAAGGAAGGATCTGTTGTTGCTGTGACCAGGGAAGAGTCTAAACCCCAGCAGGGTGGAAACAAGAAGAGGAAGCAGCAGCAGCAGAAGGGTAAGGATGGCCAGAAGAAGCCGAAAGGCGAGGTGACTTGCTACAATTGTCAGTAGAAGGGCCATTTCTCTAAGGATTGTAAGAATTCGAAGGTGCCAATGAAGTGTCACAACTGTGACAAGCCAGGGCATTTCAGGAAGAATTGTCCAGAACCGAGGAGGGACAAGCAGATTGTGCAAACTTATGCTTTGGGAGATGTTCCGTCGTCTTCGAAAGCTCCTACCGCTAAAGAGAAAGGAAAGAGTGTGGTTGTTCAAGGTACTCTTTTCCTATGTGGTGTTCCAGTTAGAGTTCTGTTTGATACTGGAGCGTCGCATTCGTTTGTTTGTAGTGAACTCATAGGCCGGTTAGGTTTGGAACCGGATATTGTTGATAGGCCATTGGTAGTGACTAATCCAGTTGGGGGTTCGTCTTGTTTGTGTATGTTATGCCGTGGTCTAGTTGTATCGAGTCATGATTGCTCTTTTGTTTGTGATTGCTTTGTTCTGAACTTTGCGGGGTTCGGAATTATTTTGGGTATGGACTGGCTTAGGAAGTATGCGGCTAAGGTTGATTGCGAGAGGTTGGAAGTGACAGTCGAGAATGTGGAGGGGCGAAAGGTGGTGATACAATGTAAGCATGAGGAAGGCGTCTTCATGAGCTTCATGTATTCGCTGGTTGTTCCACGGGATGGACTGTCATCAGTGCCGATCACTAATGGATTCGAGGATGTCTTTGACGAAGTCAAAGGGTTGCCGCCGCATAGAGAGATCGAGTTTCGTATAGATCTAGTTGAAGGAGCCAGACCTGTTGTGATGCCTCTCAGGCGGATGGCGCCTAGGGAACAGCAGGAGTTGAAGGTGCAAGTTGATAACCTTTTGCAGAAAGGATTCATTCGGCGTAGTGTGTCCGAATGGGGTGCACCAGTTGTATTCGCAACCAAAGCAGATGGATCGCTGAGGTTGTGTGTCGATTATCGTGAGCTGAATAAGGTGACTAAGAAGAACAAGTATCCATTGCCGAGGATAGATGACTTGTTTGATCAGCTTCACAAAGCTAAGGTGTTTTCTCAGATGGATTTGGCAACGGGATTTCACCAGTTGAGAGTGGCTAAGGATAGTGTGCCGAAGACTGCTTTTAGGACACCATCCGATTTCTTTGAGTGTCTGGTAATGCCGTTTGGATTGACTAACGCGCCAGCATATTTTGTGGATCTTATGAATAGAGTGTTCAGAGATCAGTTGAACAAGTTCGTACTTGTGTTCGTGGATGATATTCTGATTTATTCCAGAACGGAAGAAGAGCATAAGACCCACTTGCGTATTGTATTGGAAATCTTGCGAAAACATCAGCTGAAGGCTAAGTTTTCGAAGTGTCACTTCTGGAAGAGTGAAGTGAGGTTCTTAGGCCATGTGATTTCTGGAAATGGAATAGCGGTTGATCCCGCTAAGGTGGCAGCAATCCAGGATTGGGTTAGACCTAAGAATGCATCTGATGTAAGAAGTTTTCTTGGATTAGCAGGATATTATCGACGGTTTATCAAAGACTTCTCCAAGGTAGCTGCACCGTTAACAGGATTGACGAAAAAGAACCAAGTGTTCAGTTGGGATGCTAAGTGTGAGCAAGCTTTCGGAATCCTGAAAGAGAGATTGACGAGTGCTCCTGTTTTGACTATTCCAAGTGGGAATGATGAGATGGTGGTTTACACCGACGCATGTGGTACTAGACTTGGAGCAGTGCTGATGCAGAGAGATAAAGTTGTTGCGTATGCCAGTCGACAACTGAAGCCGCACGAAAGGAATTACCCGACTCATGATTTAGAGTTAGCGGCGATTGTTTTTGCTCTGAAGATGTGGAGACATTATCTATTGGGAGTTCGATTCAAGTTGTTTACGGATCACAAGTCATTGAAGTATCTTTTCTACCAAAAGGATTTGAATCTTCGGCAGCAACGTTGGATAGAGTTTTTGGCATCATATGATTTTGGTATAGCTTATACTCCGAGAAAAGGTAACGCAGTGGCAGATGCGTTAAGTCGAAGACATGCAGGATTAGGAGCCATGTTTTCAGAATGGAAGAGTCTCGAGTATTTAGCTGGATTTGACTTCAGGCCTAGATGTGAATTGGAACCTGAGATGTTGGCAAACTTATCGATAAGACCTTCTCTTGTGGAAAGGATTGGCGAAAGCCAAAAGCGAGATGATAAGCTTGTCAAGATTATCCGTGAATTGGAATCTGGATTGGATCCAGAAAAGGATAAAGGATTCGAGGTCGATCGAGAGGGTTGGCTTCGGAAGCAAGGACGACTAGTTGTTCCCGATATAGATGAATTGAGGAGTGAAGTTCTGAAGGAAAGTCATCACTCGAAGCTGACAATTCATCCAGGTGGAAATAAGATGTATCGGGATATGAAGAGAACCTACTACTGGGAAGGCATGAAGAAGGATGTTGGAAATTTTATTTCCAAGTGTATGAACTGCCAGTTGGTTAAAGCTGAACAGAAGAAGCCAAGTGGATTACTACAGCCATTAGAAGTTCCTACATGGAAGTGGGAGCAGGTATCGATGGATTTTATTGATGGATTGCCTAGAACCAGAACGGGAAATGAAGGGATTTGGGTCATTGTAGATCGTCTGACTAAGAGTGCACGATTTATTCCTGTTCGATCGACTAGGACTGCATCAAAGTTGGCTGAGTTGTATGTTAAGTGGATAGTTCGATTCCATGGTATTCCGAAGAGTATAGTGAGCGATCGAGATCCATTGTTCACTAGTGGATTTTGGAAGAGCTTCTAGGAAGTTTTGGGAACCGAGTTGTGTTTGAGTACAGCTTATCACCCTCAAACAGATGGTCAGACCGAGAGAGTCAACCGAGTTTTGGAAGATCTCCTCAGAGCTTGTGTTTTGGATTTCGGAGGATCATGGGAAGATCACCTTCATTAGGTGGAGTTTGCGTACAACAACAGTTACCCGTCAAGCATTGGTATGGCACCGTATGAGGCATTGTATGGAAGACCGTGTAACTCTCCGACATGTTGGTTGGGAACTGGAGAAAAGCTGATACTTGGGCCAGAGATGATTCGGCAGACTTCAGATTGTATAGAGATCATTCGGCAACGAATGAAGGCAGCCCAAGACCGTTAGAAGAGTTATGCTGATAAGCGTCATAAGGATTTGGAGTTCGACGTAGGTGATATGGTTTTTGTGAAGATTTCTCCACTGAAGAATGTTATTCGATTCGGGAAGAAAGGAAAATTGACTCCGAGATTAGTTGGACCATTCCCGATCATCGAGCGAATTGGAAAGCTCGCCTATAGATTAGAGTTACCAGAGAAGATGTCGGGTGTGCACAATGTTTTTCACGTATCATATCTACGGAAGTATGTACACGACTCGAATACCGTGGTTTCTGCTGATAGCTGTGAAGATTTCGAAGTTGATCCAGTTGATAGAAGACCTCGTAAGCCGCTTCGTGTTGTTGAAACTGACACGAAACAGCTTAGGAGGAAGGCAGTTAAGTTGCTCAAGATACAATGGAGTGATGATGATAACGACTGTACGTGGGAGGTGGAAGAGAGGATGAAGGCAGCTCATCCTGAACTCTTCAAGGTATGGCCCTAAGGTGTCGTCTCATCTCATGATATTGTAACTTGTTCTAAGTTTTAGAATTCTGTACGCTAAGCTAGAATTGGATGTATGGTTTGTTGATTGCTACGGATGGTAGGCGTACAGAATAGTCTTCGATTGCTTTGTTTGCTTGGAATTTCGGGGGCAAAATTCCTAAGGGGGAGAGAATGTAACGACCCGTATTTTTCGGATCGAAACATCGTAAAATAATTAACAATTGGTTGCATTGTTGATAAGTCGTTCAGAATTATTCTAAGTCCTAAGTCGGTTTGGACGAGTTAAGAGATAAAAGTCTGGGTCGAGTTGCCGACTTAAGGTTTTGACCGAGTTAAGAAATAGGTCGTATTGTCTTAAGTCGTATGGCGGTTTAGGTCGTGGGTTAGTTAGAGCGACCTATAGAATTATGCGACGTAATTTTTGGTTAAGTGTTAGGTCGGCTGGAAGAGTTAGAGACCTAGTGATTCCGGGTTAGCGACTTAGTGATTAGGTTGTTAGGTCGGTTGGGACGACCTATAGAAGTTAGCGACCTATAGGAGTTAGCGACCTATAGGGTTGAGCGACTTAAGGACTTAAGGATAGGCAGCGACTTAAGAAGGTTAGCGAGTTAGTGTAGTTAGGTCGGCAACGACCTAAGTAGTTGTGAGCGACTTAGTAGTTGTTAAGTCGTGAGCGACTTAAGAGTTGATCTGTTTTAAGTCGTAGACGACTTAGGGAAGTTAAGTCTTAAGTCGTAGAGAATTGGTCTGTTAAGTCGTAAGTCGCTAAGTCGCGCATAGGCTAAGTTGTTAAGTCGAACTGTTATGTCGCGCGCTATGTTAAGTCGGAGACCCAGTTGAGTCTTAAGTCGTAGGGGATTTGGGTTTTGTTGAGTCGTAGGCGCGCATGCTATAAGTCGGAGACGACTTAGGAGATAGCTGTTATGTCGTGAGTCATAGACAGGTGAGCATTAGGTCGTAGAAGCCAGAAGTTGTTAAGTCGGAGCCTCTGCTAAGTCGGTAGGTCGTAAGTCGGAGGGAGATAAGTCGGAGACGACTTAGGAGATGGCCGAGTTACGACTTAGTGGCATTTTCAGCTATAAATAGGAGGGGTTGTTCTCACTTTTTGGGATCCGGATTTCGAAGCGACGAAGTGCTGCCATTTTGAGAGCTCGACTTCTACACTTCTTCACTTCTTTTCTCCACTCTAATCTAGTGCTTCCATTCATCCAAGTTGAAGATCAAATTGAAGATCCAAGAGCTAAAGTTGAAGATCTTCATCCGTTGAAGTGAGATTTCTTCATTTGAAGCGGATTCGTGATAGATCAAGCTTGATCCTTCGCTGTCCAGATCTGAGGCGTGTTGATTTGAGGTTGTTTAGGTGATTTGGTGAGTGGTGATTATCTCTCACACGGATCCAAAGGAGTAGATCGGATTGTTGGCTTGATTTGGTGTTAAAATAGTGATTTCTATGCATTTTTGTAAACCTAAGTGTAGATCCATGTAGATCCATTGTTCATGATGATTTGACAACCATTTTTGTATATGATTAACCTATGCAAGTTCATTCATCAAGTTGTAGAGATAATTCTCATGTTTTCATGCTTGTTAGACTTTCAACTCCTTAATTACGAAATTGCCATTATTGTTATAATTGTCCATTTTGCTTATATTTGAATGCTTGGTTACTTGGATTGATGTTTGACATGATTGATTGCTGTGAATTAGATGATTGTTGATTGGTTTTAGACAAGGTGGTCGAAGATGATTCAAAAGCTAAGGGAAAGGCTCTTGAATTGGGAAAGCTGCTCGTGGCATATGTAGTGGGATGATGAAGCTCTTATGCAGAGGTTTGATGATGTGATGTTGAGATGAGGCTTTGCGAGGATGTAATGAAGCGAGGCATCATGTGATGAAGACTTGGTCTAATCCAGACGGGATCATTCCAAGCATGTTGATAACTCGGTGATATGATTCGAGTTGAGGATAATGAATGGATATGAGAATAGTCGTCGAGGAGGATGACTAGGAGGCTTGGATAGCATCGTTGTTGAAGGTTCTAGCATGCTCTAAGCAAGAGTACGTTTGGGCAGATTCGATAGTCCCAACGGCCAACTGTTGATGGTCGAGTACTCTGGGCAGATTCGATAGTCCTAGGCACGGGCTGCGACGACGTGCGGGAGTTATGTCTAGAACCGGGGTTTCCATTAGCCCTTGACGGACGGCTGAAAGAATGTGCCGGTCATTCAATTAACGGTGATATCGAAGCAAGGATAACAGTGATAGCCAGAGTCATGGATGTTTGGTTGTATCGTCATTCGGACTCAAGAGCGGTATTTTCTGGGTGCTTATCTGATTTAGGCCTTGGTACTTGGAAAACATCGCCCTTGACTCGAATGATTATTACTTTACTTTAAATTGTATGCTCTGCTATGTTGTTTCTGCTTAGTGTGTGTCTGGGGGATATCACTGTAAAATGAGGTTGGAGTGGGAGGGTTGTATTCCTATTCCTTTTCCTTTATGCTCTTTTGGTATGTTGTTAGTTAATTTACTGCTCACTAAGACTGTTGTCTGACTCAAGGCTTTATGTTTTAATTCTTATTTCCTTGGGCTGTTCGTCCATTTTGGGACGGGCAGACTAGGTAGCAAGTGACAGGTGCTGTTCTCTTCTCACAATGCTGATATCGAAGACGAGCTAGAGGGTTGCATATTATCTTCTTATATGTACTGGATGTTCCGCTGTTTGTATAATCTCTGAGTGTTATGTAGTGAGGCTTGATGTATTGACTATTTGGATGCTTGTATTCAACTATTATGGAGTTTTATATGATGGCATTTTATTCTGTAAAGCTTCACTATACATATGTTCTATTGTATTTTGTCCATGCGCTGTGAGTAATACGATAGATTCTGGTGTTTTAATTTACCCTGACAATCGTCCATGGTCGCCTGGCACACTTTACAGCGCACTATCTCTAGATTCCGTGCGGGGGTCATCGGCGGTCGTCACATGAGATGTCGAGTTCGTAAAAAATTAAGGAAGTCAAGTCTTTTAAAAAGAAAATTTATCGAGCCTCTAAACCATAGAGTTGTCGAGTCCCTACAAAACATGAGATGTCGAATCCTTAAAAACACAAGGTACCGAGTCCCTATGAAAGCGGATACATCACATAGATATCAAGTATCTATCACATGCATCGGCTCTTATAATTATGAAGCTTCTATGAAATAGGGGTGTCGAGCCTCTGAGTTATTGTGCCAATGGCATTTATGTAAATAGCTTAAAAACTGATTTGTTTCTTTTTAAAGATAAAACTTTCCACTAACTCTTGCCTCATATATAATTTTTATTAGATAGCAAAAATACTTTTCATATACATTACAAAAATTCTGGTAGGTCACGTTCTACCTTCTCAATTAACTTTGCAAAACCCTATAATTAATATTACTAACTCATATTAATTAAAAACTTCTCTAGAATAAAAAATTCATAGAAAATCATAACAATTAGGGTAAAATCCTCAAAAATCATTATAAATCTAAATTTCCTTCTTCTTCAATATACAAAAGTTTTGAAACTAAAATATTAATTTAATTATCTTTAATAATTAAAAACTCAAAAATATACATATTTTTCCTTTTAAGAAATTCATATGAACTTGGAAAATTATAAAATTGATAACTCATCTCCAAAATAATGTTTTCCATAACATATTCAAATTTCATGTCAATAAGATATCAAAAAATTAAAATTTTCCTTTAAAACCTATTAGAACAATTCTATAAAATTCCAGTAAACCATTATTCGATGTAATAATGATATCATCTATCAAAGCATGAAATATTATCACAACCAAGTCGGAAATCAATCCTAATTCCGAAAACATAAACAAATGAGATGGTTGACTATTATTCATCTTCAAGGAACATCTTCATATCTCTTAGTCGATTTCGATATCCAATCTTCCACAGCTTAGGAAACTATGTCATTCCATTATGATTATGTTAATTATGTCGGTTAACCTCTTCCAATTATACAATTATCATACATTGCAAACAAATAAACAAGCAAACAATAGACAAACAAACAATTAAACAAGCAAAAAATAAACAAACAAACCAATTATATTAAACAAACAATCGTTAACAATCAAGTGAACAACCAAACCGATAACAACAAAAGTAAGTAAGCACGAGTAAATGGTCACCATGCCACTTATCCAATTCGACGATCTCTGCATCATTTCCCAACCCCCTTTATGGAAGGGAATAACTAGACATTCCCATAATTCCTAAGGGAAAGTCACACATAATGGTCATAAGGTAACATCGTCATAATAATTGTTTGGTAGACTTAAGACCCATCTTAGCCATTGTCTTACACCCCATGTTACAAAAATCTAGTTTTACAGTCCTCAACTGCAATTAAACCATCTTTTTAATAAAAATACTTTTTATCAACAAACATCTCCAAAATTTGTCCATCAATTAAATATTTTACTTTTTAACCATTTAATTTTCAAACTAAATCATCCTCTTCTTAGTAAAATATTTTTTTTCAAGGTATTGTAGAACTAGATATTTTATATTATCTCCAAATATATCTTTAAATAAACAATTTGCGAATGAAAAATCTTTACCCAAACAAAGTGTTTTTCTTTTTAAACCTTAGTTTATCAAAGTATCCTTTAATTGTAAATTCTTACAACCAAGATCAATTCCCAAATAAAAGTTTTCTAAAATCAAATATGTCCTTTCGATAGAACTTTTATCTAAAATAAATATTTTATCCTATTCTTTACTTCAAAGGATACTTCAAAAAATATATCCTCCAAACTATTTCCACCACTAGTCTAATTTATCAATCTAAAAATATTATATATATATATATTATTCAACCACTTCCACTGAGAAAATAATTCCTTCAAACTAAAACATCTTTTTATGGAAGTAATCTTCTTGTAAAATATATCTCCTCCAAACCATATAATATTTACTATAATGAATGTTTCAACAAAATATTATTTTCTTTAAAATTAAGAGCTTCCACTGACCAATCTCCAAGAAGGTACTCTTATCAAGAATATTTCATATTCTATACTATAATTAAAATATCTTCTCTTCCTTAAGACATTTTATTAATTGAATACTTTTCAAACCTCACAGTATGTATTTTAAAGTGGAAATTAGCCACAAGGGCCTCTTTAGCTAGTGCAATTAGTTTCTAGGACACACAACTGAAATAATTACTTTTAAGGACAAAATGCAAAATAATTAGTTTCTAAGGTCTAAAAACCTATGAAATTATGTCCTTGAAAGTAATTGGACTGCCGACTTTGTCCTTAAAAGTAATTATTCTGCTGACTTTGGCCTTGAAATTAATTTCTATGGATGTGTGTCCTAGAAACTAATTGGACTGCAAAGTTTGTCCTTCTAGTGAAATGCCCCTATTTTAAAATATTCTTTAACGAAAATATTTCTTTATAAAAACATTTTATTTCTAAACCAAATACTTTGTTTTCATCGAAAATTTCAACAAATCACTTTCATGCCCGAAAATAACTATTTTCCCGTATTTAATAAAAACATCTTTAAAATCAATAACATGTATTTTGTAGATTTCCTAAGCAAATATTATTGATTTTAAAAATAATTCCATATTAATAAGGTCATGTTTCACTATAAGTTAACATTGTGTGTGTATGCCCCCCAGGTTATAACCAAAAACTTAATCCCTTCTATAAGTGTTCTTCTTACCCCACTTAATTTATTTATCTTCCACTTAAGAGTCCTCATAAATAATCATTTTAGGGTGAGGTAGTTGTGGTTAAACAAACAATACATACAAACAAAGCATACAATCATCAATCGAAATGCTCTATCATTTTATATTTTAAGCCAACCTATGGTATAAATTATTATTACCTAATGGTCAAACCTACCCCGGGCTCAGGGAAGCGCTAAACCTAAGATCTGGTACCAAATGTGGCGACCCGTTATTTATCAAATCTAAAATCAATTATAAACGATGCCAAATACGTTTAAAACTAATCTTAGATATTAAAAGTAGTGGATCGTGGGTAGATAAAAAGTTAAATTTTTTGAAATAATAAAATTAAAAAAAGAACCTCACAGCGGAACTCAAAACATCAAAATATATATAATCTCGTATTAATAATCAAAGCATTGTAGAAATTCGGTACATGAAGCATTGTAATATTTTAGTACATTAATTATCATTAACTCACAAATGATATAACCATGGCACAAAAAAAAATACCAAATCAGCTATCTCTGATATAGCCCAACAATCTCCATCTTCCATTCACTCTTCTGCTCTTACCTGCAATTTTACACATATATAAATTTATAAGATAAAACAAAAAATGGTTTCAACTATGTTTTGGATTGCACCTAACCCTATACATCCAAGCCCAACCTAAGGGATTTAATAGTTATTGCACAGGAAAAGACTGCCT
Organism: Allium fistulosum; assembly: GCA_030737815.1. Lineage (NCBI taxonomy): Eukaryota > Viridiplantae > Streptophyta > Magnoliopsida > Asparagales > Amaryllidaceae > Allium > Allium fistulosum. The sequence goes on along the minus strand of CM060906.1, from coordinate 432,709,049 downwards.
ACGTTCCCCTTTCGGACGATAAGGCGCACATAGTTCTATTTTTTGCTCTTCTCCTACATTTGAATACTGGTTTGTGCATTGCAATCATAGCATCCATGTAACCATTGCAATAATTACAACTATCACATCCAATGTAACCAGTAAAAGTAGAAAATAGTATTCCTACTTATCCATCATAATAGATCATCATATGGGGCAACATTAATAATTGTACATTTAGCCATTAAACATCACATACATTTGACAGTATTCAATCATTAAACAAGAAAACAAAAACAACATAATTATACTTACAGTTGTACTAATTATCCAGTATAATAACTCTTTACAATGTAAGAATAATCATCAAATGTATTTTAATCACCCAATAATAGCATCAAAACATCAATCATCAAATGTGTACTAATCCAAAAAACATTAGTAACACAACCTCAATCAGCATACAACCATAGTTAACTACTCTTCATCTCGTAGTAATAATGGTAAAATATCGCATACCTATCTTTAATGCGATCCCATAGTTGTAGAACAACATATGTAATAATTTAAATAGAAACTAACAACCATCCAAATAATGTATGCATTAATTAATCTCTTAAGCATAAAATTATTTTATTATCATTTATTATAAAATTTCCATTTTCATTTAAAAATAATAATATTTCTTTTAAATTGATAATACACTTCAAAATATTTTATTGTAACCTCATTACTTAAAATATTCTTGAACACTGTATTTATATCAAAAATGGTAATTTTGTCAAATTACCGTTCAAATCAATAATTTTATGATTTTATAGTAACAATTCATTATATATATATATATATATCCAAAACCAATTCATTACTATTTACCATAAAAAGTGTAATTTCCATAAAAACCATATTATTATTATTTAGAAAATCTCACTTTATTGAATAATAATAATAACCATTTCAAATTAAGTTTAAATAATATTCTCCAATATTATATGGATTTTCTCAGAAATTCGTAAATAATAACCATATTAAATTTCTCTAGTTAGTTCATTTTATTTCATTCAAACGCTGTTATTTACAAACATCACACAGAAACTATAAATAATCACTTTAATTATTTATTTATCTTATTTCTCATTATTACATAACTTAACTTATTTTATTTAAAGAATATTTAGGGTATTTTAAATCCACGATTAATTATGGTTAAAAATCGAATAATAATACAACAATCAGCAATAAGCAATCAACCCAAGGCTTAGCATATCCAAAAGGTCCAAAATATCAAACTATTATTAATATATCAACGTCACAGGTCAGTAATTATAATTTTCCATCAAGAGATATCTATTTTATAATTTAAATTCGACTAATTAAATTAAGTAAACCATACCAACATGCTTTCTCCAATAGTTTCCAAACTCAGCAAAACCAACGTCAAACCTTCCGGAATTCCACCATGAGTACATTAAAAGCAACAACGCTTAAATTAGAGTTCATTCGAAAAATTTATTAAGTTATAAGATTTGATTTTAAAAATATAAAAAACGAACTACAATAATTCAAGTGACAATATAGTAATTACCATCATCTTTTGCAATCACGTACAAACAACGGGTGAACCCATTAACGACCGAAATTGGGCACATTTGACCAGCATTTTCCACCACCTTGCCATAATTTACAACCTCTAACCATCACCATTCGCCAGTATGTGTTGCCCTCTACCCAACCAACCCCTCGTCTTGACCTCCGCACACCCCAATCAGCAGTCGCTGCCACGTTAATATTAAGGTTTTCGAACCCTAATTCCTAATTTCGTCTGCCACGGGTGGTTTTAAGCCATGGGATCATCACCAATCGACTCCACTTCTCTAACTCAAAAAACCCTCAATTCGCCATCTGGGTTCTGTCGATTAGTACTTTGACCATGATTTCTGGTCAACTCGGGCCTTCTTTTCAAAACCAAGTAGTTGTCACTAATTCATATCGTTGAGAGCTTCACAACGATATATAATTTGATAGTGTTTGGATAGCTTGATTTTATAATTAATTTGTTAGTAAATAGGAATTACGGATAATCTCCATTAACATAAGAGATATAGATTTGAAAGAAATAGAGTAGAATTAGATGGTAGCCACTATGGTTTCACCATAGAAATCTATTTATAGGAAAAAAGAAAACTTGTTGGGCCATAGCAGTCATAAAAAGCCTAAAAACCCATTTTAGCCCCCGAACGAAGATATATCATGCTATATATCAAAATACACTTTCGATATTTTTAAACCCGATGAAACCATCAAAACCCGCAAAAAGGAAATTTTGCACAAATTTTCATTTTCAATCTAATATATTTTTAAAACAATTACTTAAATATTAATAAATAATGTGTTAAATCATGGGTCGATATAATCTTCCCCTCTTAAAGAATTGTGCCCTCGCAATTTCCCAAATACAATCCTCAACTAATTCAATAAGTCGTCATTATTTGTTTAATCGGAAAATATGGGAAAAATATAACAATTGCAAGTTAACTACTTATAAAGTAATGTATAACGACCCTATTACATCATCTATCATAACATAAAACAATTCATTCATTACAATGAATTTAATTTTTCTACGTATACATACAAATAGTAACAAATGCACTTCCCCGTCATTCAATCCAAGCTATAATATGTAAAAATAACAATTCATCAACAAAGGGTGAAATAATATCAATCACAAACTAGTTCACATCATTCACCTCAACCACAATGGTTAAAACAAAACAAGATATGATCATATGCATGCAATATGGGTAAATATAATTGGTCTGCCATTAAAGGGTTAAACATTCCTAAAGTTTACCTGTCCCACGAAATTGACTGTCTGTCTCAACTCATAGTTTTCCTAGGGCCACTATGGACTTATTAGTTTTCACAGGCCAATTAATAACTTATCAGGCTAACTAAGTCAAAACATAACCAGATGTCCCAAAATCTCCAAAGATGGTTAGGACGAAAACAAATTTAACAATACAATGAGCATATAGAGCTATGAGTTCCTTTCTGTGCATAAACATCTTTTAGTCTCACTATTGACAAAGCCCTACTCACTGGAATCGCGAACCTTTACCAACCGAGGGTTGCCGACTAAAGCATAGGGAGAGACCCTAAACCAATCCCACTTAAAATCATATATAGTTTTAAATCCATGAGTAATATCATATATGGTTTTGATCAATTCAAGGTATCCTAACACAATTGATCTATCTGATCTGCTGGATGCAATTCTACTCATTCAGAAGTGTAGTCTGACCATACTCACTATTGAAATAACATAACTGGTAATTCTATTCCTATATCCCAAGGTGCAATGTTGGTTAATGAAAATGTGAGTATGACAAATGATGAAACAAGTAAATTTAACTGATCAAATGATAACAAGAACATACAACATCATTCATCAAAATATGATCAATCAATAGTCATATACATATAAAAACTACCTAAGTTTAAGTAATATTTTCTGTTGGCAAAATTCATATAACATTGGGCTAAAACACTATTTCATTTCCTTGAACACATTTATCTTTAAAATTTATAAATCACTTGAAATCATTCTCAAAACAAGGAAAACATAGCCCCAAATATTTCGCCAAAAAGTTGTGCCAAAGCACAATCATATGTACATAGCTTTAAAAACACTAGCTATCAAAATAGGGATGTCGAGCATCTAAAAAATGTGGGCTATCGAGCCTCTAAAAGTAACTTTCAAGTTTGTAAAACAAACGGATTGGGTTCTGTCGATTTAGTGCTTTGACCATGATTTCTGGTTGACTTGAGCCTTCTTTTCAAAAATGAATAGTTGTCGTTGATTCGTATCGTTGAGAGCTTCACAACGGCATATAATTTGATAGGGTTTGGACAGTTTGGTTTTATAATTAATTTTTAATTAGTAAATAGGACATAAGGATGATCTCCATTAATATAGGAGACTTAGATCTGAAAGAAATTGAGTTGAATTAGATGGTGGCCGCTTGGTTTTCACCATAATGATGTATTTATAGGAAAAAAGAAAACTTGTTGGGCCAAAGCAGTCATAGCCTGAAAATCTATTTTTGACCCTGAACGAAGATATATCGTGCTATATATCAAAATATACATTTTTGATATTTTTAAACCCGATGAAACCATCAAAACCCCCAAAACGGAAATTTTACAAAATTTGTCATTTTTAATAAAATATTTGTTTGAAACAATTATTTAAATATTAATAATTATTGTGTCAAATCTACAGGTCGTTACAATAAATGAATAAAATACAAATATTTAAAAATTCACTTATTTAATAAAAATCCCAGAACTCATCATTTCCAAATAATTTATATTCACATTATCCTCAAAATTATTCCACTATTATATTTTTCTAAATACTTCCACTTTCGAATTTCCATTATTTGCAATATGTTCAATATATACTTAATAGGGGAAATTATTCTAAAATTCATTATCTATTTTCAAAATGATTCAATTGTTTTAAACCTTCACCTTTTTATTCATTTACCGCATTTCAGATAAATTTATAGTGTCATGAACACTAATGTAATCATTTATTTTATTATACATAACATACAAGTGAGGTCAACCATCAACTAATATATCGTCATATCAACCAAAAATCAAAGATATTTAACTCAATGTCATCAAATGCAACCATATAACAAATAATTCATTAACCAATAATTAGAGAAAGCATTGAATAAAAATCATAGCATATGGATTATAGACAATAGATGTGAGTTATAGAGATAACTCACCAAATTAAAGCTTTGTTGCTTTTGCCCTTTCCTTTAATATTCCCAAATAAATGCCAAAACCTTAGTAAGTTGACCACCTTATCACACTTTGTCATCACCTAGAACGCCATCATCTGCACTCTTCCTTCAACACTTGCGATGGTTTGGCCACTTCTTCCTGCCTCGCACGCCTCTGCTCCTGCCATCAACTACAAGGTCGCGGTTGTCCTGACATTATCGAGAGCACCATATTGTACCACCTCATCCTTCCCATCGCCTGTGTCGTTGATGATTGGAGCACGCGGTGCTATTCTCCGTTCGTCTTCTTTTTTCCTTTTTTACCTTTTTACTATTTCTGTATGCGTGAAAGAGAATGCGGATAGGGAGTTTGAGATTGGAAATAGGTATGCTTAGAGAGGAGGAATAATCTTGAATAAAAAATTGGACTTGGGCTTTGGCTGGTTGCTTTGAGCCTTATTTTGATTCAATTTAAATTTTAATTGATTTCCACCTCATTTAAATTTAATTTTAATCCTTGAAATAAATTTTAGTTTAATTTAATTTAACCTACACTCCAATTACAAAATATATTTCAATAACTACACGATTTTATTCAATTTAATACCAGTTTATTTTTCACTACTTTAATAACATAAAAGCTACTTACACTTTAAAAATAATTTATATTCAATTAAAACAATTTATTCAATTTTGATATATTATTTGAAAGGAATTTATTAAGTAATTTAATTTATTAAAATAAAAATATTTATTAAATAGCCTTCAATTAAGTTAATAATTATTTTCAAAAGTAATAATTATCAAATATCAAATTCGAACACTTTTATTTTAATTAAATTTCTTATTTGCATGGCATAATAAGAAGGGTTGTTACAATATCATTCTCATATGACCTACAACCCAACAAATTAATACACTGTGTGAATCAAAAAATTGAACTGATCGCATTAGTATAGGTCCTTCATCAAATTCCAAAGATAGAAAAATAACCATGTTGTCCCTCTTTATTATAATAATTGGTTAATTTATCACATTTGATTTAAATATTAAATTTTATTACATTATTAAAATTTATAGGGTATTACACTCTTGGTCCAGTGCTATACTAACACGATCAACCGTACTAAATACATGATCTCACACTATAATTTACTTACTCGTTTCGAACAAACCAATTTCATCGAGATATCGTATAAAGAGATTGTTCACCATTTGAATTTATATTTGTTTGAATATAAATCGAATATCCATATTCTTGTGTTGCATTAGAGTTCAAAACTCAGAAAAGACAATACACATTTTCATGCAAATAAACACCTAAGTAACCAGGGTATAAATGTTTTTAGTAGTTGTATAACTTTTCTCCTGTATGGGTCTAGAAGTGATAATATGCCAAAAAAAATATTAGTAACTATATTTTATATTTCTATGATAATTCTTCATTTTATTCATTTGTATATCATAACTAATGAACATTTTATCGGTTTTATTGGTTGTACAAATTTATCGATGTAGATTATTTTAACTTTATATAAAAAATGTTCTTATAATATTAAAAAGGTTAAATGTTATTATTTCATTTTTTAATAAAGATCCTACTAGAATTTTATGTTTTTTAAAACCTTAAGACAAAACATAGAAATAATTCGATTCTCTAGTGGGTGTGTAAAAGTTGAAATTTTAAAAAATATTTTAATAACATGTTAGTGATATGATAATATGAAAATGAATTTGAATCAATGAATTGATTAAATAAATTAAATATAAGGAGGGGCAAATTGGTTATTTTTCAAACTTTGGAATTTGATGACGAAACCTGCACCATTGTGACGTCTCGTTTTTGATAAAGTTAGGGGTATGATCTAGGGGCAATTATGTAATTTGTTACATATATCTAACTTGATAACCAATCTTGTTTAAAATAAAAGGTGTTTTCTTTCTATTATATAGCTGATATAATGTGTTGTATTAATTAATTAATTAAATTAAAAGTATATTTAATAGAAAATCCATAAAAGGTATGTTTTGTGATAGTAGTTACAAAGTGTTGTAATCATGAGTAATTTATCACAATAAATATACCATTTTAAATATTCATAGTCAAGATGTATCGAGATGGATATCGATACGTCCGTTGAGACTAGAGTACGTAATGCTCTCCTAATGTTGGGCAGTGTATTACTCATGACTGTTGGGGGCACCAAGGGGTTATGTACTGATAGTCATTGAATAATAATGGAATGACTCATTCAATAGTTTTTTGTTGGTTAATATAACTAAGGTCAAGCAGAAAATATCGATATGACTAATTTACCCAGTTTTCTCGACTTGAGAATACTGTTGATCTTCAATGTAGAAGCTCTACTTTGATTATAGTTAAATCGTGGCATGACTTCCATCGAATGACTATAGTTGGGTCGAGTGGAAGCACTGGAAGCAAAACACCATTCAAGAGAGGATTTGTCTCCCCAGTTATATGAGGTTAGTATCATGGTCAAGTGAAGTCAACTCAAAGTCAAAGTCTCTGGCCAGAGCATTTTGGTTAATAATAATTGTTATTGTTGAACCAAGGACCTTGTGTTTAGACTATAAAGTTGAGTGTGGACGATATTGGAATTTTGGCCGTTACCAAATTCCATAAGTCCTAATGCCATATAGTTTTGACGAAGATAATTGGTGTAAATAATTGCCACTATCGGGTACCGCTTATAATAAATAAAATTGGATTTTACCAAAAGATATGTAAGCGATAAATCGAGCCAAAATGTTACGCCACTAGCTAAGGTGATGTATGAACGTTAATTTTCAAATTGTTCTATATTATTTGCTGATTGAATTTATACCTTTGAATCGCATAATCATAATGATGACTACTCTGAATAAACCACATGATTTAATTAATTTATAAATTTTTTTAAATTAATTAAATTAATTGATATTAATGAAATATTAAATACTAAACTTTATTTGGTTTATTTGAATACCAGTAGCATTTAATAAAGTGTGTCCATTAAAATATAAATGCACGTATTGATATACGATATCAATAAAATATTTAAATTGAATATAAATGGATTAATTGCTAAGTGGTTTTAGGAATTTTTTTATGGAGGCCCACATGTATGATGAAAAGGGGGAGAGTTTTCAAATGTGATTTGAAAATTCAAAAGAAGGATTAAAAAAATAAATCTCTTCTTTATGACTCACTAAAATATCATTTATGAAATGAATTTCATCCTTTTCTCTTTATGTCTATTTCTTCTAACGTAAATATAAAGAGGAGGGAAATGGGTTTGATTGGATTTAATTGAAAATTAAATATGGAGGTTTTTAAAAGGGAAACTTGAAAGGTTTCAATGTTTCCTGTAAAACTTATCCTCTCTTATTCAATCATGATTCTAATCTGTTAATCGGGTTTTTAACCCAGCAGAATTCAGAAGGAGTTAGAGCATTCAAATTGCACCAAAACGACTCGAAACTTGATCAAAAGACCTAAAAACACATGACAAAGAAACCCCAAAAGTTTGAATAAAAATATGCCAAGTATTTGGATCGGCACCGATCTGATCCAATTGGATCAGTACTGATCCAAATTATTGACCTGTGAATTCTCCAATCCATATGCATTTTATTCCTACATCTCTCATAAACTTCTCTACCAAGTTTGATAACATTCCGAGCATCCGAGTTGAAGGAGTCAAGACTTATCCGATTTGGATTACAGTTCAATCTAATTTACAGGTGAACCATCGTTAAAACAAGTCAACAAGCTATGAAATCATATGGGCAACCTCGAACGCAAGAAAAGAAGCTAACGAAGAAGGAGTTATGCAAAAATTGCACAACATTTTGGATCGGTACCGATCCAAAAACTTAGTTTGCAATCGTCCCAAAATTTTACGTGCCTCCTCCTATGGATGACTACAGGCTTATGGTACTCTGGTTCTGATCCAATTGCTATCTAAATCCTATAAATACCATCTATCTTCAACGGAGGGGGGGTTGGCTGTTCTGATCACTGGAAAAACTCTGCTACTAAGACTCTTCAACCTTCTTTCTCCTCATAATGGCTGCCATGGGACAATTGAAATCCTTCATTTTGTCTCCATCAATGGTGATCTGAACTTTCTTCGTTCAATTATTAGAATTGTAAATAGCTTGTACTTGTGATCAACAGTGAATCTATCAATAAAATCTATAAAGTGAACGTAGGCTTTATTAACAGCTGAACCACTATAAAAATCTTGTGTTTCTCTACTTTATTTTGTCTTTTCAGCAATTTGAAGAGTGTTTAGCTCTACTTTATTTGTCCTAATAAACAGGGATGGTGTTTCACGATTATATCAGCGTGTTGACCCATTTTTGGATTAACATTTTGGTGCTTTCACTCAGGAAACTGAATCCAGACTTAGATCTAGCTATCTACTTTGGATCAGATAGGTTTAGAAGTTAGATTCTCAACCTCTGCTCAGAAGATCTGCTGCTGAGAATCAATGGCACCAGGAAGAAGGAGAACCGCTTCTGGAAGATCCACAGAAGCTGTAATTGCTGGAGAAAATATCAATCCTCGGCAAATTGAAGTCAATGACGCCAACACAGGAGATCAGTTGTCGGGATCCTCTATTTAGCGTGAAGTTGTCACTAGAGATGAATTAAATAAAATGGTTGATGAAACTAATTAGAAGATGGAAAACAGCCAAAGAGCTCTTATGGAAAAATTGAATGCTCTATTGACCTTACAGTCACATGCTGCTCCAAGAACCATGACAAAGCCTGCGGCTCCCATGGAACAAGAAAATTCTTCTGTCTCTGGCCTAAACAGGAGAAATGGAAAGCAGCAGCAGAAAGGAGTGATGGGTGGAACTATAGGAACTAATATGGAAGGGAATGCAAGCACTCCACCAAATACGAGGTTACCAGCTACAAACTTGAATCTAGGGGCAAAAACCCCACATGAAGATATAGTAATGGATCTCTCCGACTCAGAAGATGGTGAGCAACTTGATGATGACAAGTTGGAAGATAATGTTAATGCACTCAATACCGGTAGGGGATCCAAACTACAAATACCCGACCATCTGCAAGACAACGGAACTCTAAGGGAATGGCCCTCCCGAAGACAGGAGAATCTAGGCTTCAGCACTTACCAATATCATTTCCAAAATCCAACACTTGGCATAGTTGCTGATAGCCAACCAACGGACAACAGAACATCATAGGCATACATCACGGATATGATTAAGCTGCAATGGAGATCCGCTCCAAGCCGGACTCCCTTCACCGTTATCATTCTGAATGAACAGTATCCTAAAAAGTTTACTATGCCAACCATTCTATCTTATGATGGGACTAGAGATCTGAAACCTCACTTGTATAAGTACAGTTGGTACATGGACAGAGCAAATGCTTAGAATGCCGTTCGATGTAGATGCTTCTCGATTTTCCTAGAGGAAATTGCTTCTGTGTGGTTCGCCGGGCTTCCACCAAGATCCATCTCCACTTTCGATCAACTAGCAACAAGATTCCTTGATCAATTTAAGCTTCACACGGCAAAACCAAAAGATGTGATGTCCTTATCCGGCCTATTCCAAGGAAGAATCAATCTCTGAAGTCCTTCATGAATTGGTTCAATACCGCGATGACTGAAGTAAGTAATCCAACGAGGATGTGGTTTTCATGGCCTTGGTCCGTGCAATTCACCTTGAAACTGAATTCGAAAAATGGATCAAAATGAAACAACCTACCACTAGGAAGGACTTCATCAAAAGGCGAGCTAGTATTTGAGATTGGAAGAGGCACAAGAATTAGAAAGGAAATCTGCTAACCTACAACCAACCAACATTGGGTAGAGTGGTATGGCGACAAACTAAGACATAAATACCTACGGGACCGCTGAAGGAAACGCATGAAAAAAATGGAAATCAAAAAAGGAAGAACCAAAATTCCAAAAGGTGAAATGAAACTAACAAGCGACTTAAAGGTATGAGGTCAAAGGATACACCCCGCACAACGATACTCCCAAAAACATCTATCTCACGACACAGGGGACGTAAGAGTACAAGAAGCTGCCTAAAAAGGAAGCAACTAAACAACAAAAGCGTTCTAGAAAGTACTGCCACTTCCACGAGGCACATGGCCACAACATGAATGTGTCGTCACCTGAAGAACTTGATTGAGGAACTGATTTGGGAAACTAGCTTTAGCAATATGTGAGAAAACCATAAAATCCTGACCAACCCGCAGCACCCCAAGCTCCTAGAGATGGAGGGAATCAAGCTGGAACAGCAAAGAGGGACCCAGGCAGCCTGACCAGAGACTTATCATTGGAACAATATCTGGAGGACCCCATCCTACGCAGAAGAGTTGGGGAGAAAGGGAGTGGTATGTGAGCTCATTAAAGCACGCTCTGAAAGATTCATGATTTGCGATCGAAGATGAAACCCCTGCCAAGTAGCAGAGAACCCTGAATAATGACATAGTATTCCAGAATCGAGACACTGAAGGGATAAAAGCTCCAACTCTCGACCCCATGGTCATGACAGTAGGAATCAGACCCGCCATGGTTCGACGAGTATTGGTAGATAGTGGAAGTTCTGTGAACATTCTTTTCAAACGCACCTTTGATCAGATGAAGATCAGTATGAAAGATGCATCCGCCTATCGAACAAAGATCCAGGGATTCAACGGTTAACCCAAACAACCTGTCGGAATGATTGATTTACCCGTAGAACTCAGAGAAGGCGACCGAAAAGTCACCCTCATCCAAACCTTTATGATCGTAGATGAAATTTCCACCTACAATGCCTTCCTAGGGAGGCCCGCCTTAGCAGATTTCAGGATTTCTATAGCTCAATGGTGTCTAACTATGAAATTTCTGATAGAAAATGGAGTCGGGGTGATCAAAGGAGACCAAAGTGCCGCTAGAGAATGTTATATCATGGAACTACGCGAGTCTAAAAGAAAAGAAAAGAGGAAGAATATAGGGAGAACTCTCCACATTCATGTACCTACCGAGTAGCAACTACAAAGCCGCCCCTGGGTTAGGGACCATAGCCGATTTGATAAGGCTTTGGACCCTAGAAAGAAGAGTTCAGGGAAGGAACGGGCAGCACCGGCAAAATTGACGGTTTCTATCCTAGTTGACATGGATGATCCAACACGGGTCCTGAAAATCGATCGCATCTTGGAACTAGGATGTGACTGGAATTCATCAAATTTCTTCACGCCAATCTGGATGTATTCGCTTGGACACATTCTAATATGTGCGGGTGTCACCGGAAATCGCATGTTATGCACTTAACATTGATCCCAAGCATATGCTAGTGAAGCAGAAAAGGCGCAGCCTCGCACCCGGGCGTTCCATAGCGCTAAGAGAAGAAGTGGATAAACCGATGGTGAATGGTTTTATCCATGACGCAATCTACCCCGAATGGGTATTGAACCTGGTCTTAGTCAAGAAGTCCAACGGGAAATGGTGAACTTGTATTGACTAATCATATATAAACAAAGCTTGCCCAAAAGACAGCTTTCCTCTGCCCAGAATCAATCAGCTTGTGGATGGGACGGCTGGACATGAATTGCTATCATTTATGGATGCATACTCAAGATACAACCAGATCATGATGCACGAACCTGATCAAGAAAATACCAGTTTCATTACTAATCTGGGACTATACTACCACAAAGTGATGCCATTTAGCTTAAAGAATGCTGGGGAAACCTAGCAACGGCTAGTGAACACCATGTTTAAACATCATTGGGAAGACTATGGAAGTTTATATAGACGATATGTTGGTTAAATCGCGCATAGCTGCAAATCAATTTGACAACCTCACCGAAATGTTTGAAATACTCTGCAAATATGGAATAAAGCTCAATACACTTAAGTGTTACTTCGGGGTAGCCTCTGGAAAGTTCTTAGGATTCATCATAAGCGCCAGAGGCATCGAAGCAAATCCTAAACAAATAACCGCTTTACGGGAAGTCCAGGCCCTAAGGAACAGGAAAGAGTTACAAAGCTTGAATGGAAAGGTTGTAGCACTTAGCCGGTTCATCTCAAAAGCAACCGACAAATGTATACCGTTCTTTAACGCGCTAAAGAAGGGAAAGAAGAACTTCGAATGGAATCAAGCTTATCAAACTATGTTCGAAGAGCTGCTGCGACATATGGAAACCCCGCAAATCATGTCCAAGCCAGTTGACGGAGAAGATTTGAACATTTACTTAGCAGTCTCGCCCCATGCATTGAGTGACGCGCTAGTACGAGAAGAAGCTAAGATCCAGTGACCCATATATTACATCAGTAAATGTTTCATTGGAGCAGAAAAGAACAGTTCGAAATTGAAAAAACTGGCATATTGCCTCTTGATCGCATCCAGAAAGTTACGACCGTACTTCTAGGCACACCCGATCAGAGTGCTAACAGATCAACCCTTGAAGCAAGTGTTATACCGCCCTAAGACTTCTGGACGGCTTATTAAATGGAACCGTGAATCGTTGCATCCTTACTTTATCTAAGACTATCTTATGTACTTCCTATTTCCAGCAAATAAGCCACCCCGAATTACCGAGGGCATTGTAAATAGACAAAACTTGCCAAACATTCATTAATAAAATTGCTTTGCTTTCTAAACCAATAAAAGTGTGTTCAAAAAATTAACCTGCTGAGTCGACGGGGTCAAATCGACTTAAAACCATCCAATCGCTGCTCGAGATAGTGGAACCACTCTCAAGTATGCCCCATCTACCCGCCGGGTCGATGGAACTCGATTCTAGCCTTCTAAGAACCAGTGTTGCTCTAGCAACACCGAGAATGCCTCAATCAAAGTCGCATACCTGCATAAGCTGCGCATTTCTTCTTGAGATGTGGAACCATTCTCTCAAAACATAAACCTCTCACATTGCCCAAAGATTGGTAACATCGTGAAATTCCAAAGCGTTCTAGATCAACGGGTCATATCGATCCAAAATGCCACATATCTCATAAGCCGTGCACACTTTAAAAGCCGCATATTTCATAAGCTGCGCACACTTTTAAGTACCGGTATTGTTCCAGCAATGTCGGGAAACTCGTCTATTACAGGACTAACAAGAATCAGTCCACTCACACTATCAGTAGTAGTGGGCATGAATCCAGCAAGGTCACATGAATACGAATTGAAAAAAATTCTGATCGTTGACCGACAAAATCTCTAGAATCGAGACGCTCAAATCATAACTTCCCGAAGATAGGAACCGCAAAATAGACTCGGTTACAGACATTCGAGGAATCACACGGATCAACCGGTCATTTGTCAAGTGTTTGAAGTAAACAACCCCATGAACTAGGGGGCACACACTAATACTCAACCAAAAACCAAGTACTTCACGATTCTGTTACTCAAAAGAAAGTATTTTGGTAGCAATTACAGGACTAGATAAGTTAGTGATGAATAAAATTGGCATAAGTGCATGAAACATAGATAAATAGACAAATAAAGTTATAATCAAAATGTCAACATTGTATTACGTATAACATTTTCAATGTACAACAACAAACAACAGGTGTTGTGCCCGCACAATATCGACAAAAAATAGGAAAATACAAAATATCACCGTGACAACAACAAGAAAAGTGCCAAGTGCAAACTCTGCACTTGTACAAAAGGTGATCAAAAAACAAGGAAACGAGGAAAAGACAAATCAAGACGTCTTCTCACCGCTTCCTCGGTCTCCTTTCTCGCCTCTAATTTACAATTTCTCAGCCTTATCCTTTCTCGGAGCAACCTCACTCTCTGAAGCATGGCCGCTGGCGGACCCTCCCTTCCCTTTATGCTTGCGGGATCAGTGAGAGCTCTTCGATGACCTTTTCTGTACTTCAACCTTCTCCTTTTTCACCGTGATCATTTGCTGCTCGGTTTTCGGCTGCTCGACCTCTGCTCTATCCAGTTGGCTACCTTAGTCTACTTGCTCTCGTGTATCACTACCTGCCAAGCTCTCCTTTTGGGAAATAGAGGGGTCGTCCAAACCATGCAGTGCCGCAATTTGCTCAGAATGCGAACCGGGCTGCGAGCCAGAAGCGGAGATGACTGTTGATGAAGTTAAAATATCGGTGGACCTGGCATCGTGATGAGAAGGCAATTCAGCGGGAAGAGAAGGTTCATCTACGATATTAGAATAAAGGACAGTTATATCAGCATTCTCTTCAGGTGTGAATTGAAAATCTTCAAGCACGAGAGAGATAAGAAAGTTACCTGCTGTGGGGGTTTGTTCATATGCAACGACTTTGAAGCCTTCGTTGTTGCCTTCCTTCAATGGCTGCACAACTACAGGAGAAGTGGTAGCGATCCCTTTGCCGGTATGAAGATGCGACAATGGCTTGCTCGGGCCCAAAGGAAAATGTCCAATAGCAGTCTCGGTGGTTGCTGTGATATTGATGGTTTCATGCTCCCTCTCCAGCATTAAGATTTTCTAGCCTTCCACTAGAGCTAGGTGGGATTCTTCATTCAAGTAGGCCTGAACCAGCTCCTCTTCGTTGTAACCACCGCCTATGTCTCTAAACTGGGCCAGAACTTCTTCCCAAACTATAGCGAGCGTGCAAGGGAACAATGGACCCAAGTAACTGAGGCTACCCTGGTGAAGCATGGAATTAACATAGAAGCCTAAAATGGTAGCTTCCAAGCCTTCCATTTTATTAGCGAAAGTATCCTGGAGCTCTGAAAGGCTGGCTTCCATGCTAGCCTTCTCTACTGCCGGTTGATTTGTCTCAGCTTCCAAAGTTAAAATTTGTGCTTATAGAGAGGCAATTTCTTGGGATTGTTCGGCGATGACTTTCTTCTTCGCCTCGACCATTGTCTCGCTTGCCTTCAGTTTTTCTTTCAGAGCCACCTTATTGGTGTGGCACTTCTTTATTTCGTCTATAAGTTTGAGTGCGGTTTGGCTGGTTGTCTCCTTCAACTCCTTGAATATAGAAGCACTCCTACTTTCTCTCTTTAGGGCATCGTCCTCTCCTTCTTCAATCTCTGAGTCACGTTCCGCACGCTGCTTTATGTATTCATCTTTTTCGGACCTGAATGAGAGAATCTCTTGGTAATTGTTTCGACTGACGGTAGAAAGCTGCTTGCACAATTTCTCCTACCCCTCGGCTTGCTCCAAGCCGCTCTGAATCGCAAGGAGATAGGATGAATATGATTCTACATGAACAGTTTCAAGTCGGATTTATCGAAAACAACCCCCCTTAAGAACAAGTTGGAAAATGCAGCATGTAGAAGATGCGGACCAGAAGGGAGAATGTAAGGGGCTCGCCTTGAAATTAGGAGAGAAGCGGCCACTGTAGCGTGAGTGGAGGAGGTCACAACGTCGGAAGTGGGAACGGCGATCTAGTAGAAGTAGGAAGCTGTACGGCGGGTGTAGGTTCTTGATCTTTCTTCAACTTCTTTGATGGGTCTTCCCGTTCAATTGGGCTTTTGCTTTTCTCGTGGCCGCTTCCTCTGTCATGGTCTTGATCCTTATCAGCTCAGCGGCATTCTTCTGCCTCCTTACCTTTTCTCCTCCTTCTCTCTTCGTCGGTCTCACGGGAGGCGTAGTATCTGGATGAATACCTTTGTGAACGCTGAGACTCAAGTGCTCGATTAAGATCGTTGTAGAAGCCATTAGACATGATCCCTATAGCAAATAACAAAACGACTTCAGAAAAAAGGCATTCGATAGATCAAAATATCCTAAGAAAATAACATTGAAATGCGTGATCCTAGTGAAGTATATGCTACAGGTTAAGACCCTAGAAGAATACACAAATCGAATCGATCACCAACTAACTTCGAGACATCCATTTTTGTAGGAACAATCTGGGTAGGCTGGGAAGGTAACCCTTGCAAAGTGAAGTCTCCCATTAGGGCACCCTTATCTTCAAAAATGTTGCTCGCATCTCCAAGTAAAAATCGATGCCCTCCGGCAAAGGGCTGGGAATGGGCTCGTTCTTGGGTGGGGCTTCTTCAAAACATTCTTTCGAAGTAGGTGAGCAGTATGTCCGGGACTCAACTCCGGGGCCTTGTCGCCTAAATCGACATCGCCTTCGTCGGTATCTGTATCCCAATTTATTTCTTCTTCGATTAAAGGGAGCCCCTCACTGATCTCTCCTTCCTCCTTTTCCTCAATCAACGGAGCTTTGCTCGTCCGATGAACAAACTCTTCTTTTTTCTCCTCCAGGATCGAAGGCATCTTGGGTGGACCGTCAACCCTAACTTGAACGTGGGCCTCTTCGGAAATTTTCTCTAACCCGTCGAACGAGTCACTTTCTTCCTCCTCATCACCATCATCATCGCCTTCATCAGATTCATAAGAAGAGGAAACTGAGCCAGTCCGGGTTTTGGAGCAAGAAAGGGCACTAATGAATCCAACAGATCTCCCGGGATGTAAGAGCCCACACCGGCAAAGATTTTCATCTGTAAGCAGAAACCTAATTGTGCGTTCTTGAGCATCGACCGCTTTCAGGGCGTTGAGAACATGGCCGAACGTTGGATCTTTGTTAATCTTTGGGGGAACTGCAAAAAAATAGATGATCGTTTAGAAGACTTTTTAGCAGCTAAAGGAAACTCCACGTATGCTTGAAGAAACTTACCCTCCGTGGTCCACAGGCGAGTGAATCCCTTTTGACACTTGGCAAAAAGAACTGATTTTTGAACGAGGGAACCTTGCTAGAAAGATCAAGTATAAGCTTTTTTAGCTATGTTGCACCTCGATATAAATGAGTGACAGGTTAGCCTCCCTCTTTTTAAACAACAAGAGACAATACAGCTCGGCAAAGCTCGAGGCGCGGTTAAGTGTTCGCATGAATAGAATATAAAAGCAAGTTAGCATGGCATAATTATTTGGGAGGATTTGGAATGGAGCCAACTCAATGTTCTGAAGAGTCACCATAAGAAAGTGATTAAATGGGGGCACCACACCATACATACACATGTAGCGATGGCAAGCCACGTATCCGGAAGGTGGCCTATGAGAAAATTCCCTTTTGGACGGCAAAACACGTCGTCCTCCGGGATGTCGTTTTGCGAGAAAATGCTCCGCAACGCCCTGTGTGTAAGGATTGAAGAGGCTTTCTCTAGAGGATCAAGCAAAACCCAGAAGTTGGGGGGAGTGCGGTCGACGACGGGGCTAACTAGGATCAGATAGCCATATTGCCCCGAAGCTATGAAAGTAGCAGGTCCAGCCAGGATCGACGGAGACTCTGCTTCAGAAATAGGTGAGCTTCCTTCAATAGACTTACGTCGGGAGGATTTGCGTGTTATTCTATATAAGAAAGCTTGTGTTCAAAACGGTCAGGTGCGCCAAATCCTTAAACTATAAATGCCTAATCTGGCTGATACTTGGAATTTGGAAGGTAATTGACGTGTACCAATCACCAATCGGATTCCAAATATTAACCGCAAGCATATGTGATGTGTAATCTATGTGAGAACGAGCTCGGCGTCCTGAATGCTGTGAACAAACCATTCCGTGCAGATGGCTCACTGATACCGGAAAAAGTGATCTGTATCAGCTATTAATGTCTTTTCTCATATTATCGATCAACACTTGATAATGGATCCGTTGTCGAAAGCGACATGGAAAGCTCTTCCTATTCCAAGTACACCAACTATGCAATGAAAAAACCAAACCAATGTGATCAATTATTGACCATGAGTCCAAATAGGGAAGAAAATTATCAGCATAAGTCGATTTTAGGTTCTTGGAAAGTGATAACAACCTAAGCTGCACGCAGGACACTATCCTAAGTTATTATCACCTCCTAGAAAAACCAAAATCAATTCACGATCCGATCCGCAAGATGTCATGCCAAAATCAACTGTGAAACTTGGAATAAGTTAATTCTGATCCTGCCGATGAAGATAACAAAACGGGTTGAGTCCGGGGCAAAGCCCTGGCTCCGTTCTTTGAAGAACTTCAGACTTGATTTACTATCTTCTTCCACAAAATCACAATTAGCTTGAATCTTCCATTGCATCCATCATGAACATAACCTCATCATCAATCGATGATATAATATCACATTAAAATCCACTTCACCCACCTTCGAAATTGAGAAAGGCAATAAGGTCTTCAATTCAAGATGGCGCGAATGAGGGCGCTATGGATCGGCAGCGTCTTAAGGCAGATGAAATTGCGGTAGTAGGTGGCGCTAAGAGTGAGGATTGATGGCGGCGGTGCTCCGATGATGGCAGGGTTTAGATTGGCAAAGTTTGGGTATCTTTTGAATCGGCTCGGCTCGAAAATGTGAAATGGGAGAATGAAGATTTGATCCTACTTATATGTAAAAATAAAAAAGAAAGAGAAAGGCAGAAAATTTTCTTAAGTACATTGATCGGTACCGATCCAATTTATTTCCCCTGAATGACCTCAAACTTTCCTTGTTTTCCCAACTCAATGTTTGTATTTATTCTGGAAGTTATCAAGTCAAGATCACTTCATAATTAGAACTAATGAAAATATCCACTAAGGACTGGATGGTAGTCGGAATGTCATAGGCAGCTACTCAAGGAAGAAAGATACGACCAGTAAAGCTCCATGGAATGGAAACCGAAAGATAAATAATTCTAGAGCATGCCTTGTTTCCAATGAAAGCAAGCTTTGGGGGGAAAATGTTAGTCGTGTTTTTAACCCAGTAGAATTCAGAAGGAGTTAGAGCACTCAAATTGCGCTAGAACGACTCGAAACTTGACCGGAAGACCTAAAAACACATAACAAAGAAACACTGGAAGTTTGGACTAATAATATGCCAAGTATTTGGATCGGCACTGATTCGATCCAATTGGATCAGTACCGATCTGAATTATTGACCTATAGATTCTCCAATCCACATGCATTGTATTCCTACATCTCTTCTAAACTTACCTACCAAGTTTGATAACATTTCGAGCATTCGAGTTGAAGAAGTCAAGACTTATTCGATTCGAATTACAGTTCAATCTAACTTACAGGTGAACCATCGTCAAAACAAGTCAACAAGCTATGAAACCACGTGGGGAACCTCGCATGCAAGAAAAGAAGCCAACGAAGAAGGAGTTGTGCAAAAATTGCACAACATTTTTTATCGGTACCGATCTGATCCAGTTGGATCGGTACCAATCCAAAAACTTTGTTTGAAATCGTCCCAAACTTTATGTGCCTCCACATATGGATGACTACAGGCTTCTGGTACTCTGAATCTGATCCAAGGGCTATCTAAATCCTATAAATACCATTCTATCTTCAACAGAGGGGGGCCTGGCTGCTCTGATCACTGGAAAAACTCTACTACTAAGACTCTTCAACCTTCTTCCTTCTCACGATGGCTGCGATGGAACAACTGAGATCCTTCCTTTTGTCTCCATCAATGGTGGTCTGATCTTTCCTCGTTCAATTATCAAAATTGTAAACAGCTTATACTTGTGATCAATTGTCAATCTATCAATAAAATATATAAAGTGGACGTAGGCTTTATTAACAGCCGAACCACTGTAAAAATCTAGTGTTTCTCTACTTTATTTTGTCTTTTCAGCAATTTGAAGAGTGTTTAGCTCTGCTTTAGTTGTCCTGATAAACAGGGCTGGTGTTTTCACGATCATATCAGGGTGTTAATCCATTTTTTGGATCAACGTTTTCTAACAAAATACATATCATCTTCTTTCTCCTGCTCTCCTCTCCCTTAATGGCCTCCATGAAAGAAAATTCTCTAAAATAAATTCAAACAAAGCAAATAAATTCAAGGTGATTCTCGCATGTAGATCCTTGCAAAATCCAAAGGCTTATTCAAGCGAGTTGGGGTTTTATTCATCTTTCAAGGTGCAGATTATCGGCTTCATTTTTGGTAATTCTAATTTTATTTATTCTTATACTCATTATATTGAAATGGTTTATATTTCATTCATATTACGACTCTTCTATGTTGTGTGTTCAATTTGTAATATAACTTAGATCCCACTTTTGTTCACCTCAATTAATTATATGTTCATCGTGTAGATTTAATTTGGATCTATTTACATGTCCATTGACTATATGTTTATTATGGTTGACATAGTTCAAATCCTTTATCTCTTTAACTGCTTGTACTTTTTATATAGTTAAATCCGAATATCATACAATGAATTTGTATATGCCCAAGCATTCGATTTTTTTGTCATTATTTTGAAAATGTGAAACTATTTTATTATTTTGTATATGAAATTTTGTAACAATTGTATATATAAACATTAATAAACTATATTTGTTTATTGTTTAAACTACATTAAAAATTGATTTCCAATGTTGCATAATTACTTTGCAAAATGATTTCTGGTTATTTTATTCATAAAAGTAAAATTTTCTTTTGTCCTAGGATTTATAAGTGGTCATTTATGTAAAGTTACAGACTCTCATTTCCTACCTAAGTTAAAGATTAAATTATATTTGTTAGCATTAAACTTAAACATGTATGATACTTAGATTGCAATCTTTATATGTGTGTGTGTGTGTTATTTTAAACTTAATAAATAACTTGCAACTATTTATACATATAAATATACATGTTTTTATGTCATTTTAAATTAAATCAAAATGGACTTTTGTGTGAAATTGTGGAATTTCATTTCAAACTCCACATTAATTGAAACTATCATTAATTGTTAATTCTTGTTTTCACATACTTATATATACAGGGAAACTTATTTCAACATGTATATATGTAAACTTATCAATTATTGTACATGTATATTTCGTTACCTAAAAAAACTTGGACAACAAAGGCATATGCAAATTCAGTTTTAAATGCCATTTAATATGTTATTCAATCTAAGTAAAGAGAAAGAGAAATGAAAGGGTTTCTCTCTTTACATTTATAGCATCATCTTTCCTGGATTAATTATACATGTCAAAAGAAAGAAAACCAAAGGTTTTCTTTCTTTAGAAATTTCTCATGCTTAGTTACACAAATATACACTGCTTATATGCTACACTTATATTTCATAACATGAATGTATTAATACATTCATTATATTAGTTGCATATTTAAATTAAATTTAAAACTTTATTTATAACTCTAAATAAAATAAAGATTTTATTTAAACGATAATTTAGAAAAGTTCTAAATATATTTAGATTTAATAGGCCCAATAAAGAAATAAAATGGTAAAATTTTTGAAATTCACCCATTTCTTCTGCTACAGGTTGACCTAGTTCCAACAGTTTTTTTGATTCATGAAGAATATTTTTCTATGTGATTTGGAGCTTGTATGATGGAGATATGGTTGAAAATATTGTTGAGTCGAACATGAACTACATGATTTGAATTTTGAATTTAAAAATTGGTGGACAATTAAGTTTTTCCCTCCTTCGACTTAAAACTGAAAGTATGTATTATTGGAATTAGGTCAGCCTATAGCAGAAGAAATTACAATTTTTGTTATTTAATGGGCCTATGAAGTCTAAATATACTTAGAACTTTTCTAAGTTTATTTTAAATAAAATCAATATTTTATTTTATTTCATTATTAAAAGAGTTTTAAATTTAATTCATATAGATATGTAATATGATGAATGTATCGAATACATTCATATGTTTGAATGATAAGGACAACATAAGAGCAACACATAAAAGCATGTAAATAAATATGTAAAAGGTTAGAGTAAGAAACCTTATATTTTTTTCTCTTATCACAAATAATTAATTAGGGAAAGATGGGACATAAATGTAGAGAGAGAAGCCATTCATTTCTCTCTCTTTAATTAGGTTAATTGACAAATTAACATTTACTACATAATTAACACTATGTAAATAAACATGTAAAAGGTTAAAGAAAGAAGGCTTTTATTTCATTCTCTTAACATAAATAATTAATTAGGGAAGGATGGGGCCAAAAATGTAAAGAGAGAAACTTCTCATTTTTCTCTCTCTTTAATTAGGTTAATTGACAAATTAATATTTACTACAGAATTAACACATGCCTTTGTTGTCCAAATTTTATTTTAAAACATGTAAGTAATATGTATATATAAGTTCAACTTACACTTATACATAATATATTACTTATCTCTAATGATATAAGTATATTCACAAATCATCAACAAGATCTCTTACCTTAAACCTTTTCTTTTTCTATCTTTTTCAAAAAGATTCCTTACTTATAATTTCCTTCAAAATATCAATTTTAAGGATCTAAGTACTTCACAAATCCATTCAGAAATGTTTAAGACTAATGTTATTTAAACATTGTCACTACAAACCCAAAACCATTTCACTTATGCTTATCTTTAAAATATTTATTTAAAAATCTATTTACACTCATAAGTATAATTAAAAAGGGTTAAATACGAATGTTGTTAACACATTGTCACAATAAACCCAAAACCATTTCACTTATGCTTATCTTTAAAACATTCTTTTAAAGATCTACTTACATTCATAAGTATAATCAAAAAGGGTTAAAGACAAAGGTTATTAACACATTGTAACAAAAACGCAAAACCATTTCATTTATGCTTATCTTTAAAACATTCTTTTAAAGATCTATTTTCATAAGTATAATAATAAAGGGTTAAAGACGAATGTTATTAACACATTGTCACTACAAACCCAAAACCATTTCACTTATGCTTATCTTTAAAACATTTTGTTAAAAGATCTAAGTTTAATAATAGGTTAAGTTCGATAGTCGACTAAATGATTATCTAGTTAAAATAGTTTCTTATACAAATCAATGTTCGTATACTTAACTCGTTTTCGAAATTTCTGACTTAACTATTCCTTGTTCAAGAGGGAAATCCGGTAGGTTAGAGCTCTATTGCTCCATCCCTACTCGATTAATTTTTAACTCTTAGACATAGATAAACCTACTTCGTTGGCTTTTAGTGTTAAGTGTAGTATTGATAATTTCCATAACCAAGTAACAAACAACCTTGTTAACCCATTTCTAACATTCCCGACTTAATTATTCCTCGTTTAAGAGGGAAGCCCAATAGGTTAGAGCTCTGTTGCTCCATCCCTACTTGACATCAATCTTAACTCCTAAAAATAGAGATGCCTAATTTATCGGCTTTTACCGTTAAATAAAGTTAATTACCATTTTAGACAAGTAAGTAAACAACAAGATTAACACATTTTCGACATTTCAACTTACGTTGTTCCTCACAAGAGTGAAGTCAGGTAGGTTTAGGCATTGGTTGCTCCAAGCCTTGCCTAGACACCTCATTCTTGAATCTCACAAATAGACAAGTTTACTCGTCTACTTTTAGTGTTAAGCCTAGTCAATCACCTTTGTCAAAACTTATATATAAAATAATACTTTAGATATACTTGTAAATAGGTTTTAAATATCTATGTAAAATATTACTTGAAAATAACTAATTTAGAAGTTTGATTAAAATCATGTTTTACATTTCGCAACACTTTACTCTCAAAATTCGTTAGTAAACATTAAAACTGCATGTAAACTTCTATTCTTTTTTTCAAACTCAAATATAATTTATAAGAAATTCCATAAAATATTTATAAGGAAAAGAATTTAGAAACCATTTAAATCATGAAAAACTAGCCAAAACATCGCATTTTAAACACTTAAAACCATAAATGATTTACTACAGCATTTATAAGTGCTGTTAAAAGTCCTTGTTAAAACAACATTGAAAAGCACCATCTTTGCAGCTAGTTTTAACTACTTAAACAAATTATTTATGACTTAAATATTTTTTAGCAAGTATTAACATTAGGGTACTTAAAAACCAAGGAAAAGAATCCCTAAGAATGTCTTCCCATTTATTTATAAAAATTCCCGAAAACAAGGGATTCCGAAGTGCACTTATAACGACTATTCTTGTCTCAAACACTTTCAAACATACTTCAATTTAACACACAAGTTAAACAACGATTTGGACATCAATTGAAGGCCACCACACATGTTTAAGAGTGTATTAGAAGTGATTTTATACAATATAAAGTTATCATTTGCTTTCAAAAGCAAGAGGGGTCCAAAGTTTGTCTCTTTAATTAGTTAGTGTCACTTTAACTTTATAATTCAAACACAACATATACACACACAATATATGCTTAAGAGACAGTGAGATAACTCAATTAGATCCATGCCTAACCAAATCACAAAGCCACAAGAACATAAGAACCACCTCCTTCCATCAACACAAGCATAAAGGTCCAATTTTAGCTTTTCCAAACCAGAGCCAACACCTTCCTCCTCCTCCTCCTCCATGCTCACGGCCCATCCAAGCTCCCCCTCTTCCTCTCAACTCCTCCCACTTCATACTTGCTAATCATGCTTCCCATAATGCCATAGGCCCAAAGCCAAAGTTTAGAAGAGATTTGAGAAGATTTGGTTAACTTTTGAAAAAGTTAGACGGTAATAAGTGGATTAGTGCTTAAGCACTTCCACCATTTTCAACCCTTCTACTTAATCTCAAGCGTATTTGATTTTGTATGATTAATTCCTAAGGGTATGCTCATATTTATATAGGCTTAGGAATGTGATGGAAAAAGAACAGGAACCCCTCAAAACCCTTATGATATTAATTACAAACATCACTTCTCCTTTACTATTTACTTAACTTTTAAGACTTTCCATTTATGCTAATTTCTTAAGCATCTTCCCTTACCTCATGCACGACATCATCCATAAAGTTTATTTCCATAAATCACAAAATATTTTTATTTCATTTCCTTTAATTCCTAAGAAAATAATTGTATGTAAAAAAAAATCTAAACAACTTCTGACAGTTAAAAAGCTATTTACCGATAAAACGATTTTCGGTCACATTATCGATAGTTTTTCAAAGTATTTATTTTTGTAAACATTTTTCCAAAATAAGTTTACCATCATTAGTTAAGATTTAAAAAGGGGTTAAAAATCTTATTAAATCATTTTAATAACATTTAATCCAAGATTCAAATATTTAAATAATTCAGATATTTAAATACGAAGTGTCCGAAATTCCAGGTTGTTACAAATATTTAAAGTTTGTGGTTTGGAATATGTTAGAATTAGAAGTTAACAAATTCACAAAAAAGTCAGATTATGTTTTTATTTTACTTTCAAGCAAAAGAATATATTAAAAAAATTCAAACAAAACATATAAACAATATATTCAATTTTTCGGTGATTTTAAAAGGACAACATATGTAATTTATTTTAGTTAAAATTAAATTAAATTATATAAATGAATGGTTTCAAACAGGAACAAAGGGGACAACTAAGGCACATATAAATTCGCAGTAAAATTTCAGATCTGAACTGTAAGAATATCTTGAAAAACTAATTAAATGAGATATAATATGTCATAGCTCTAATGTTAAGCATTTGTCACAAGTCTAATGTTAAGAACATGGACATGTAATCAAAATGGAATAGCACAAAAATGGATCTAAATAAAATTGATATTATAAACATATATAATCAAAGAAGATATGACAAAAGGGAAATAGATCAAGTTAAATAGATAAACTTATATCCAGATGTGATATGCAAGAGATCTAATCATATGAATAAGAAGATTACACAAATAAATAAAATGAAAATTTTACCTTAATATGTAGCCAAAAGAACGTACCTTGAATGATGATATCTCCTCAAATCTTCAAGATTTCCATCTTATTCTTGCAAGAGATGAATGAACCACCTTTATTTTATTTCATTTGATATTTTAGTTGGAATTGAAAGATTTTTGGAAATTTGATTCTTTGTTTTCTGCTATGAAAAGTTAGGAGGAGAGAAAGAAAAAGAATGAATAAGAAAGAATGAGTTGTACATACAGAATGAATTAGAGAACATGTTTTATTTGAAAGAATGAAACCATTCCCATTCTTTAATTAAAACTGCCCCCAATTAATTCCCTTGATTGTCTTTCTCTCTCCGATCCTTTTTTTCTTAGGATATGTCATCAAATGACATAAAATTTCCACAAATCATGCCATCAATTGACATATAATTTCCATAAATCATTTCATTCAATTATCATTTATTTAAATTACATTGATATCGTATATTAATGCGTGAAAATACAACTATAAATGCATTAAAATAATTACCAACAACTTTCAAACATCAAATAAATTAAATAATAATTAATATTACTCAAATATTAATTAATTTACAGTATTTTATAAATTAATTAAATCATGTGTTTTTTAGAGAATTCATCATTACAGTTGTCGACTCAAAGGTGTAAATTCAGTCAGCAGTTAATATCGAACTATTTGAATATTAATGTTCACACGTCACTTAGCAGGTATTGTGACATTTTGGCTGAATTTATAGCTTACACATCTTTTGGTAAAATCCAATTTACTTATTATAAGTGGTACATGGTAATGAAAATTATTTACACTAATTCTCTTCGTCCAAACTATATCACATTAGAACTTATGAAATTTGATAATGGTCAAAATTCCAATATCGTCCACATTTAACTTTATAGTTCAAACACAGAGTCCTTGGTTCAATAATAACAATTATTATTAACTGAACTACTTTGACCAGATACTTTGACTTGAGTTGACATCAGTTGATCGTGATACTAACCTCATATAACTGAGGGGACGAATCCTCTCCTAAATAGTGTTTCAGTTCCAATGTTTCACTCGACCCCACTATAGTCATTTGATGGACGCCATGCCATGATTTAACTATAATCAAAATGGAGTTTCCATATTAAAGATCAACAGTATTCTCAAGTCAAGAGAACTATGAAATTAGTCACATCGATATTTTCTGTTTGACCTTAGTTATATTAACCAACAGAAAACTACCGAGTGGGTCATTTCCTAGTTATCCAATAACTATTAGTACGTAATTCATTGGTGCCCCTAACAGGCATGAGTAATACACTTCTCAACATTTGGAAAGCATTACGTACTCTAGTCTCAATAGATGTATTGATATCCAGTCTCGATACATCTTGACCAGGAATAATTAAAATGGTATATTTGTTTTCATTATGATAAATTACTCTCGGTTACAACACATTGTCACTACTATCACAAGACATACGGTTTATGGATTTTCTATTAAATATACTTTTAATTAAATTAATTAATTAATATAACACATTATATCAAGTATATAATAGAAAGAAAACACCTTTTAGTTTGAACAAGATTGGTTAATAAGTTAGATATATGTAATAAATTACATAATTGCCCTTAGGGCATACCCCTAACTCTGTCAATCTCTCACTTGCACTTGGGCTCAATTATGGAATTTTATTCCAACTTCTCCAATTAGTTTTCTCAAAACCAATTGGGTCAGTCCCTTAGTGAACAGGTATGCTATTATGTTTCAATTATCTATTTTGTTAATCTACTCTCTTCGTTGGTAATAAACTATTTTATCATGTGGAACAATTTGGAGTATGCCTCTCAACTTCATGTGAGCTCTAAGTTCTGTTATGAACCATATTATGACAATTATTACCATATAATAATGTTATGAGATTCTCAACATTTTGATTTAGCTCAGTTATAAATTTGTGCATTTATGTATTTATACACATTTCTTTTATTGTGACGCTATTCAAGGCGATGTACTTAGACTTTTTCATTAAATCAGCCATAGTTTTTCATTTGGAACATTTCCAACTTAAAGATTCTTGACTTGAATTTATTATTTGTGATATCCCGGGATTTTGGCAATAATAAATTTAATAATCTGTATTAATAATTAAATTTATTGATAATTTTCCTTTATAATTCTAATTTAAATTGGTAATTTAATCCTTTATAGGCTAATAAATATTTAATTTGGTAATATTTATTTATATCATTTCTAACAATTTAAAATGGATAAAATTTATCTTTCAAAGCTAATAAAAATAGATTCTATTTATAATGTATATATTGATATATATTGTGAATAGAGAATCTTTTGTTTAAATAAAAGATGTATTTTCAAATTGTAATATATATGTATGTATATGTTATAATTTGATATTTTTGATAATTGATGTATGAATGGATATTGTAATTTTAAAAGCTTTTTTTTAAATTTAATATCTTTCAAAAGTTAAAGATTAATTCATTTGTTTCAAAATATAAGATAATTGCTTATTTTAAAAAAATGATAGTTTAAATAAGATTTAATAAAAGATTTATTTTTATCTTGTTTCCTTTTAATAAGTACTTAATCTAAAATGATTAATATATAGTTTTAAATAAGCTTTCTTTTTAATATCTCTTTAAGTTAAATGGTTTGTAAAAAAATAAATAATATAACATAAGTTAATAAAATTCACATTTTCATAAATAAAATGTTGATACTTAAAGTAAAATAGTTTACATATAAATAAAACATGAATTAATATAAATCCATATTTACATAAATATAAGAAAATCATAAATACTTTTTATCAATAAGGATTTAAACATAATACTCTAAGCTTTTAACACTTGTAAACTTTTAGAACAAACATGGACATTTGTCTAATTTATAAAGTTAACAAGTGGCCTTCATTTAATTCATTTAAAAATTTAGAAAACTAAATTATCTTAAATAACATATGTATAGAGAAAACTGAACATTTGATTTCAGTTCAAAACTTATTTTCTCAGTTCGAAATCTTCTTCCTCCATCTTCTTTTCTTTCCATCTTTTCTAAATTCAAAAGAAAAATCAAAAACTATAACAAAAATCAAACTCAACAAGTAAATCAAACTGTTTCAACCTGAGATCATGGAAGCAACTAAATCAAATCTGCAATTTCAAACCTGCATTTCAAAGGAAGATCAGCAGCAGTTTAAATCATCAAAATTAACAAGCATGCAAGAATTCAGATTTCATCAACATAGCAATTTAAATTAGCAGTTTCCAGATCAAAGCCTGGAAGTAACAAAACAGTGCTCTGCTTTGTTCTTTGTTCTTATTATAAGGTGAGTAAACAATTTTTATTTTAAAAACAGTTTTAAAAATCTGATGCTAAATTTGATATCAGTGATAAAAATTTTCTGTTACATAGATTAAAATGTTGATATGAAACTGATAAGAATGCATGTATAAATATATGTATACCTGTTCTCTGTTATTTTTAAGATGAGAAAACTTCCCCTATTAAAAACTTGAATCTGTTTAAATCTGATGTTTGTGATAAATATTTGAGATGATCTTGTGGAAATTGTTTGCATGATGAAAATATGTTGTATATAGATGAATATGTAGATGTTTAAACATGCATGTCTGTATATACTCCTCTGTTTGAATAAGCAGACTCAAGTTTATCATAAAAAGAATTTTATATCTTCCCATCTAATCGAATCAATATTAAACTTTGAAATATAAATAAAAGTTGTCTGTTGAAGACTGATAATGATTTTAAAAATAGAATCAGGACTTTTATTTTAGTAAATCATTTTATTTACAGTAAGTATAAATTTTATGTCAAAAATAAATATTCATAATTTTGTAAATTGATTCCAGAAATGGGTTAGTGATAGGAAATGATAAATTTAGATACCAAAATCATCATTTTTAGTTAAGTGATTTCTGGGAATTCAGAGGTGAAGAGTTCTTGGGTTTATGGCTTATTCACGGTGATCGGCGAGATGGTCGATGGCAAGACTTTGGTTGAAGGAAGCTTGTAGGAGTACGCACTCAGGAAAAATGATCGATGAATTTTTAGATGTCCACGGTGGCCAGGCGGAAAAGATTTAGGATTTAGCAACCGGGTTTTTGTTGAAGGGATGTCGAGTCTCGTTTGACAACTGTGGATCACCGGAGACGATCGCATATGGGTAATTGGAAGCGTGGGTTGATGACGCAGCTATGGTCGTGGCGGCGAGGTCTCAGATGAACGTAGGCGGCAGCATGGGGGAAATTTTGTCGATCGAGTTGGTTCCTGTTATGTGCTGGTAGCTCGATTTTGGGTTCTCAGGCGAATTCGTGGAACTGGAAGGTCGGTTGAGTTGACGAGATGATTGTCGACTAGGTGGTGATGTCGCGGCGGTGAGATGGTCGGAGACGAGAGCGTGCACGTGCACGTGTGCACGTTTGAGCATCTGGTTTTGTTTATGTAGGGGAAGACGAGTTCGACTCGAGGAGGGTTCGTGAAAATTGCAGTTCGACTCGAAGCAGGTGAGGTTGCAGGAGGACTCGGGGAAGACGCGTGTTTTTGTGGGGTTCTACTCGGGTTGTTCTAGGTTTTTAAAACTGAGGGTTTGATTTATAAATGTTTCCGAGTTTAAAAGCAAAGTAAATACAAGTTTTCAAGTAACCAGGTTTTAAAATTTTAAAGAAAATCATATCTGGTTTTTAAGAATTTAAAACATGAACAAGTTTAATTATAAAACTAAATTTGTTTAAAGTTAAGTTTTAAATAAAGTTCTGGTATTTGGAAATATAATAGTTTAAAAATAAATAAGTAGATTTAAATAATAAGTTTGTATTAAATTTATTTAAATAACTTTGGGAAGTTCAAAGATTTAAAAAGTTATAATTAGCATGTTTAAATTATTTTAAATTATGGTTGATTTCTAAAGTGTTTTATTTTTTTTAAATAAGTTAAATAATTAAGATTTAGAAATCAATTAAGATAAGGATTTTTCTTTAGTAATTTAGAATTTTGATTTAATTAAAGATAATTAAATTTGTAAAGATAATTAGGATAATTAAATTATTAACCATTGAAAAGTTATTGGTTAATATAAAGGATTTGATTTAGATAATGTTTTCTTAATTAAGAAATTTTAAATAAGAAGTTAAGAAATCATTTAATTAAATTTAAATGATTAAGTTAAATAATTAATTAAGTAATTAATTTGTGATTGATTAAGATAACCACTTTGGAGTTAATTAAGTGTAATTACTTGGTGAAGTAATTAAGTAATTAATTACTGAAGGTAATTAAGTAAAGGATAATTATTTTAGGAAGGTAATTAAGGTGGAAGAAATTAAGAGTAAATCACTTGGTGTTATTAATTAAAATATTAATTAATATAATTGTTTTAAAGTTAATTAATTATGGAGTAATTAATTAATTTAAGAATTAAGAATTATTTAATGATGGGATTAATTACTTGTTAAGGTAATTAGTTAAGAGAGATCATTTAATGAAGTAATTAGAAGATAATTACTTATGTAAGTAATTAAGAGTTAATTACTTAAGTAAATGAATTAATGCGATTAATTAAATGTGTTTCATTTAAGATTAATTACGAAGTGTAATTAATTTAAAAGTAATTAATTAATAAAGTAATTAATTAAGGATTATTTGTTAATTTAAATTGATTAATAATTACTTAATGGAGTAATTAAAGATTAATTAATTAGATTAATTAATCAAGGTTAATATAATTAATTAAGGAGTTAATTAATTAAGATAAGTAATTACAAGTTATTAATTACTGTTTATGATTAATTAAGGTAAATTAATGAATGTAGTTGATTAAAAATTAATTATTTAATTAACTAAAAGGTAATTAATTAATGAAGCAATTAAAAGATCATTAATTAATATAATTAATGGAATTAATCAAGGTTGATTAATAAAAGTGATTAATTAAAGTATGATTAATTAATTATAATTAATTGAGGATTAATGCAAATAATTAATTAATTAATTATGGAAGTAATTGAAGAATCATTAAGTATTGTAATTTAATAATAGTAATTAAAGGTTAATTACTGTATATGGTTTAAGGATAATTACTTGAATGTAATTAAAATAATTAATCAAGGAGATTAATTAAAAGAAGATCATTAGGAGATGATTAGTTAATTAATTTGTAATTAATTAATGATAGTAAGCAGGATTTTGATAATCCAAGTAATTAAATTGATATGGAGTTAATCAATTCTGTTTAGATGATTGGTTAATATTGGATGATTGATATTGGGTGATTGGATGATATTGGATGATTTGGATATCTCTGATATATGTGATATGCTGCTTTGTGAGATGAATGTTTGATATAAAGTATCTGTGATAATGTGATTTATCTATCTGTTTATATCATCCTGAATATAAGTTAAATGTTTAAACCTTTAAACAACTTGGCCTTAAAAGATACGTTTTGGATTTCGATGAGACCGGGATCGGGTTTCCAGATTTGGGATCCGAAAACCACATCGATCCAAATTAACGTTAGTCGTTAATCCAAGTGGAGCAAGTGAAGACTCGAGGTGTAAGAACTATTCTTTGTCAGTATAACTCTGTGGGTGATTCCGTAATGAGTTTGACGGAGATAGTACTTTCAGATTCGAGATGAAGATTCAGAGTGCAAGGATTATTGTCGTTAACTCTGAGGGTGATTCCAAAATGAGTGTAACGAGATAATGCCTTCGGTTTCGTTCAAACCCGGAACGAACTTGTATGGATTGAATGCTTTCAGCACATCGTCAGGTGGACGATGAGCATTCTAAGTGATGTGTTCTGATTAAAGGTAATCGTAGCCTCAAGCCTCATCAACCGGGAATGGCTAAAACAGGGGAGGTGCGGCAAGGTTAGTGGGTAGCACCCAAGTAGTATAAGATTCCCCTGTCTAGAGGTCCCTTCTTTTTATTTCGGCTGTGTGGGCAGTTGCTAGCTACAACCGTGGGGTTTCTTATGCGGGAATTATCCAGTAAGGGATGGTTCCGACCTTGTGTTGCAGGGGAGCGGGCGTACTCCTCGGTACGTTGATCTAGGCCACGTACTGTGACGGGCGGTACCCCAGTAGCCCTGCCATTGTATGGAATCCAATTTCCAATAAGTGCCATCGGTCTTGATTGTATAACCCACTTTGTTGGCTAGTATGCTGGAATTTAATAATGTAACAATTTCAGCTATTTCATATTTATTTGAAAACCCTAGACCCTATTATAATATAACTGGATTTCCTATCAAATGTTTTGGTTATCGTAAGGTAAAAACTTTTCCGTGTTTATGTGCGGGAAGTCTTACGAGATACCTTTTCTTTCAAAGGTTTTTCAAAAGTTAAACAATTTTAAACCGTTTACTCACACCAGACCCATGTCTGACCCAAGTGTTTATTTTCTGTTTTATTAAACTCTTGGGTACTCATATTATATATGAGTAGTCAAGTGATTCAGGTTAGCTTGACGAATTCTGGAGGAGATTTGGAGCAGGAGGCTTCACCGTGTAGATATATTATGATTCCGCTGTGTATATGTTGTGTCTGTATCTGTGATACTTGAGTTGTATGAATTAGACAGATGTTTATAACTGTCTAATATGTGTTGTATAAGTTGTGTACTCTGATGTAATATGATACTATGTAATATTTTATGTGATATATTATATTTTATTCGTTCCGCTGTGAGATTCTGATGTGTTGTTCTTTCTTCTTTTCTATCTTTTCTTTTTCTATCCCTTTCTTTCTTAATTCACGATGCGACTTTCTGTGGAGAAAAAGTCGGGTTGTTACATTATTGACATGTTATACTTAATTTCACTGATGAAAATTTGAGTTCGAATACTCCTTCATAAGGAGTTTGTTATTTCTGTAAATAATTCTTTAGTATCTCATAAATACATGAGAACACTTCAAACAACCATTTAGTGATATTTATTTGGATTTGATATTTGCTTCACATATCAAATACATAAAAAAAATACGATATTATAGAGAACATAACATGTATGATAATTTCTATTGCCAATGCATAAGGAATCAAGCTCAAATGTCCTATATTAAACATTTTAATAAGGTGTCTTTGTATATCGTTTAGGACATTCCCAACATCTTTTATACTTACTATAAATGATATCATTTATAAATCCAATGTAGAGTATTACAACTAAAGCTGATTTTAACACAAGTACATTGTTATAAATCAGTAGTGTGTTGTTTCTTATGGTTTAGAAATATCTATATACCTTTTTAACTTTCTTTCTTATGATCACACGCTTCCTCTGTATTTTGATTGATAATCAAACTATTTGATATTTCTATCAAAACACTTGTCCAATTTTGATGCTTCTCTGAATGATACTTTTGTATTCAGTTTTGGATCATATCAGAAAACTCACAAACTAAATATCGCTTCCACTGACTTCAAGATACTTTGGTTACTACGTGTAAACAATTAACTCTAAATCATTATTTAGAATTTTCTGTTTCAATACATACATACTAGAACATAAAGTCATATTATGCGATAATTTTGTGAGAAAAATTCATACCTACTTGAGCATATCGAATGGTGAATCTGTTGCATTAATTTCAACAATTAAAATTTAAGGTATTATTTTTATCAATGTGACTTACTATATTCCAACTGCATTTATCTTCCTCTTAAAGACAAATTTGTGGCCAATGGATCATATCCTTTGGACATAACTTTCAAAATCATATTTTGAGAATGTACTTGGAATCAATTGCAGATTTGTGCATTATACCATATCATAGAGTTAATACTCTTAACGGTTTAATTGACTGCGGAGGATTGTTTATTCTCGCCCTATAGTCTCTCTTCAATGTGTGAGAATATTTTTAGACATTCTAATCCATTGTGTTCATTCAGGTTTGGTTAATATCATTTCATCCCTTGCAATCAGCTTCATCTTTGGATCATACGCAAATCCATTTCACTGCCAATAATTTTTCAAAGAAATTCCTTCACAACGAAGTTAGCATTTCTTGAAATAATAATTGTTTCTCAATGCAATGGAATAGGTATTCATAAACATTTTATGAATTTCCGTGTATATATATATATATAATTGATTTGGTTTTAGTGTACAAAATATTAAGTTCTCAATATAAATTAGTCATCTAATGACTATCATTACCAAAATTCTCTTAGGACAATTCATACAATATCACTTACATACAATTATTACATGCATTCCTTCGACTCATACAACCTACCAACTCCTTGGCCTTGGATATGTAAGGGTTTCTTATAAACCCTTATCTCATATGGTTTTGTAAACTATTCTTTAGATGATATTAATTTTAACCTTCTGTGCTACAAGTACACACTATATAGAAAGAATTTATCTCAACTTCACTCATCATTAATCGTGCTTTGTCTAACAAAGTTCAATTACTCCTTATCAATACATCATTATGTATTATAAGAAGGAGTTACTTTTGAGATTGAATTTTTTTTCATTTTTAGGTACATTCGAAACTCTTTCCAATATACTCACCTATTCGATCAAATCAAATCATTTTATTTTATGGCACGTTATTTTATTTACTTTCATTTTATACTCTATGATCTCCTTATAGACATACCACATGTGTATCAAATACACATGTCCATGTTGGTGATAATTCATCGATGAATATAACTAAGTACGTGGAACCGATTTGGTATAAATAGACCTACGATTGCATACATCAATATATATCAATTCGAAGAGTTCATTAACTCTTATGATGCTCCCACTAAATGGGTGCATAGCCCTTTTTATTTGAGATATAATTAATTGGTATCATATGATTTACGATCATATAATAAAATTATTTCTCAATACTACAGCTTAGTCTGTAATTCAAAAATAATTTTACATAATTTTAGATACTTCTGTATTTTCCAATGCATTAAATACAATTACAACAGTTTCATTTCACAAACTAATATTCATAATATTCTTTGAAATAAAACTATGTCTATTCTTTAGTCATCACCAAAGAACAAATATCATTTCGTAAATAATGTGCGGTACATTTCACAAAAATAATTTTCGTGACTTGATGCAATCAATAAGTGTTATATGTTATGCTCCCACTATTTTTTCCATTACTATAATAGCGTACCAAATTTGGAGGTCTATTATTCACTTAATATAGATTATTTCATATACTGCCACTAGTTTATAGTGAAGAGTTCTTTTATCAAAGATCTCAAACTCAAAGAAATAAACCTCATAGAAAACAGTTTCTATACAAAAATGCATTTTGCAATAGGAATTAAGTATCAACTATTATTACAATTCTCGCTTTTGATGTTTCTTTATGAAGCATAAGTGACTATTAACTCTCTTCATCCAAACTATACCTTAAATCACAACTACTCTTGTACATTCGTTCTCTCTTCTAAATGGTCGAATCATTCAAAAGAATACCCTTTACTACAATATCATAACAAACTCTTTACAAAAGAGCACTCGATCATCTTTAACATATAAGGATATTAAATAAGCTATAGTTTGCTTAAACCGATCAAACTGACATATCAGCAATCGAGTTCTTAGATTTATATTATAGTTTTGGTATTGCGTTACATTTAATGCAATATGATCTTTATTGTAATCAATCAAATTGAAACTCGATCTCATGGTACGGTTTATTTGTTGTTTTGAATGAATTAATTTCATTGAAGTATCGTACATTACGAACTATAATTGCTCATCGTATAACATTTATATATGATAGTATATGGATCAAATATCCATAGTCTTGTATTGCTTTTAGAGTTCGAAAATCATTGAATGCAATACACGGTCTCAACCAAACAAACACATAACTGACCATATTACAAACATATTAAGTGGTTGTAAAATTAGGCACTTGCACGGGTATAGAAAATATTAACACGCAATAGGCATTTAATAGTAAGTATAGGTTATGTTTCTATTTGTTACTTTCAATTCAGTTCATTTGCATATGATATTTGATAAACGTTTTATCAATCATATTAAAGCATAAATTCAGCATTGTAGATAATTATAACATTATTTAGAATATGTTCTTACAATATTAGAAGGGTTAAATGTTACCATTTCATTTTTCTAATAAGACTGCCACTAGTTTTTTATGTTTCTCCAAACCCTAAGATGAAACATAGAAGTCTTTCGACTTCACTAATAGGTGTTAGGACTCGTTGGTCTTCGTATTTTGACTGTAACACCCTGTAATTTGGCGTTAGTTATTTAATTAGATAGTTAATTAATTAATTAGACTCCGAAAATAGAATTTGTGAAAACGATGGAATTCGACCATGATACGTGCACCATTGCGTTCATGGCAAAATTTTGAGCAATTTTCATATTTAGAGTTTTGCGATCGGAGTCCAAACGAAGAAATTACGGACGTAAAACGAATTCGAAATGAAAATAATTAAATAAGAAATAATTAAAAAAATTATTAATTACCCAAACTCACAGGCCGACCCATCATTGGGGACGGTCGACCCTTAACGGTCGACCGGTGGTGACCTGGCAGCTCAAATAAACCTAGGCCGCAACGGCCCGGATTTAATATATTTTGATCGAATGGTTTTGGTTGATTCTAGCGCCTATAAATTCAGACCTAACCCTCCCTTCTCTTCTCATATTTTTATAGAGGTAGTAGCAAACCTCTACCATTTCTTCTTCTCCACTATCTTTCAAAATTATAAAAGATAAGATATTTGTATATATATTCATATAAATCGAAGAAGGGTAGAAATCTTATAAAAAGAAGAAAGAGAAGAGAATCAACCATATACGTATTTGAGGTAATTTATATATTTGTATATTTGTATCTATTTTCTCTCCCAATTCCAAATCTCTTCACAGATCTGTAATTCTAATGTATGTATATACCATTTTATACATATCTCCTAGATTAAAAAAAGGATTTGGAGATGAATCAAAGGCTCTACTTTAGATCTGGAGATTTGGATCGCTTTTAAAAGGTGGGTGGGAATTTTTATAGATTGTTATAATATGTAAATTATCCCGTTGGTATTTATTTGATTTTTATCCCTAATTGGATAATTGTATATAAGTTGTAGGCAATGAATTGAATACAATCTGAATATAATAAATATCGCCTGCATATTCTTGTTTATGAATTGATTTAGCATTGTATACAACTTGATCTTGAAATCAGTCCCAAAAGTATGAATTTAGAATATTTATTCAAATGAAATTTATTCCAAATTTGAAATAGGTTTTACACCAATGTTATAAATTTGGATTATTACCCCAACTGTTATAAGAATGTAAACTTTTCTATATTTGGAATTGTTGGAATTTAGATCCGTTTAATATTTGTAAATTAGTTTGATTGATTTCCCTTTTAGGAAGATACAATGTTTAATCTAACAAGGAATAGATACAAATAGAAAGAGAAAGAGATGTAAAGTATGAATTCATTGTAGTTTACACTGTCTATTTCAATAATAAAAAGAAATAATTATTCCTTGTAATTTCAAATAATGCAATCTTTCATATTTTAAAGTTAAATATTTTGTTTTGGACTAATTTATGGAAATTATAGCGGATAATCTTTTTAGATATGATTCCAACAATTTAACATAAAAAATATATTCTAGTAAAGGTATATAACTACAACATATTTAATAAAAGTAAATATTTGTATGTAATTACTGCGCTTATAATAATTAAATAAAAACCTAATAATGACGCTTGCGCATAATATTTGCATTTAGGATAATTAACAGATGAGAAATAAATTAAAAGGTTGTAACTCCAATAAATAGTAATGAATATGAGAGTTGCAATACTTTGATAAGGTAAATGATTAATAGGACTGATAAGTAAAGAAGTTGAATTAATAAAAATGGAATAGATACAAAATGTTACTAATTTGAAATTAGTAATCATACATAAATGTCTTAGGAAATGTTCGTTAAGATTTTATGGAAAAACTGATATTTATGAGCATTAAACGAGGATATATAGTTAGATAAGTATTTAAGTAAATCTTATTACCTTAAATAAAAAAGGAAATTAGTAAGCTAAGTCCAATGTCTACCTAAGATAATATAAATAAAGACTTAGGATAGTTAATTGGAATTAGTGGGTTAGTAATGCGAGGTCAGTAGAGTCGCTCGACGTTAGACCGCCCTTCACTTTGAGGCTACCAGTAGTCGAGTGTATTTACTACTTATGTGAGATATTACTAATCCAACAACCCATGATGACATGAGAGATTGGGCTTGCTTTCTTAATTGCAAAGTATTAAATGGTCCAAATTTGGAATTAGGAGCGGTGAGGGATATCTCCATAAAGGTTCACTTCTGGTTTGAGGTGTTAAGTGGCTTAAGGGTCCACCTCTCTCCTAAATGGAAGTATTAAGTAACCAAGTGAGATTCCAAATAAATAAATAAATAAGGATGTCTCTAAAAAGGATTTACTTTAATGTTGAGGTCTTAAGTGGCTGAAGGGTCCG
Organism: Allium fistulosum; assembly: GCA_030737815.1. Taxonomy (NCBI): domain Eukaryota; kingdom Viridiplantae; phylum Streptophyta; class Magnoliopsida; order Asparagales; family Amaryllidaceae; genus Allium; species Allium fistulosum. The sequence continues at coordinate 432,669,216 of CM060906.1, read as the reverse complement.
CCTCCCCACCGAAAGAAGTAACCTAATGAGATGTCGTATTTATAAAAAGAGTGAGAGCGGATATCTCGGGAAGGTTTCGCTTTAGGTTTGGAGTCTTAAGTGATTGTAAGGTCCTCCTCTTTCCTATAAAAGAAGTATTAAGTAACCTAATGAGATTTTCAATCAACGATAGCCAGATAGTACCAGTGAGGAGCACACTTTTGGAAATAGGCCTTAAATGACGGGGTCTGCCAATTTTCCACTGGAAAGTATTAAGTGTCTTGGGTACAGTATGTTACATTGCCAAAGCCGTAATAATAATAGTACCATTTAGGATAACACCTACGGGATAGGTTTTAAATGATGGGGTCTGCCTTAGTTAAGGTCTTAAACGACCAAAGTCTGTCTATTTTCTAATAAAAGCTATTAAGTGGCTTGGGTACTGTTTATTACATGACCACGATTTTATTGACGATAAATGTGGTAATAGTTGGACATCAAATGTCAGAAGCTTTAAATAGTGCTTAGAGGTCTTGTAGCCAGGACCCACTGACCATTGACAACATTGTTAGGAAACCACCTTAGGAATAGGTCTTAAATGACCGGGTTTACCTCAATTAAGGTCGTAAATGACGGAGTCTATCTATTTCTCTTTTAAAAGTATTATAGAAGTCTGCTTCATATTTAGAAGTACTAAGTGGAAAATGGATTTGGAAGTATTGGTTGGTTGATATGGCTTCATTAATATTTCGTATCTTGGGAAGGGGTAAGTATGCAATCGTATATGCAATGCAAAGTTAAATTAGAATTGCTAACCTAAATGGACATAATAATTAAATGGAAACCTATCAGTATAAGTTTATGTTATGGATGGTTTATATTTTTTCAGTCACTAGAACGTTGTTCTGACCCCCTCCTCATTACAACCCACATGATAGAATTTAGAAGAACAGGTCACTGGAGTTGGAAGTGTTTTGTTGGTGGAGAGTCTTCTTTCTCTCATGCTCGATGCTGATATGAAAATCTGATATCCAAGGAATACCATTAATTCCAAGGTAGTAGTCATAGTCAATATTCTTATCCTATTATGATTTCTGATGTGAGTTTAGATTTCTATCAATCTCTAATAATGCTCATGTATATTTGCAGGTACCAAATCCAACAATCTGTGCTTTGATGGACTTATGTTTCGATTTTTGTCGAAATTTAGGCCTATTAAGGTATGAGTTGTTACATATTGTATCAGTGCACTAGGTTAGTAGATCAGTGGAATTAGGATAAACTGATAGAATGTATTCGTACTTTCCTATCTAGTAATATTATATTTTTACGCTAGATGCAAAGAGTTTCGACTAGAGAAGTAGTTGTAGTTCCACTCCGTAGGAATGGGCAAAGCAACTATGAGTTGAAAATATCTTAGAGCTAAGATTTTCATGCTGACTTCGAAGTACCCCACGAAGTGCTGGCATGCGTAAAATGTCGTTGATGAAGAGCATGAATACGGCATATGGCTGAATCCTGAAGACTGGAGTGTTCGACTTGACGGTTGAGATTCTAGCTACCTTGTGATTTTAGATTTTGAGTTCCAATCGGAGACACACAATTATTCTAGATGGGAGGGAAATTAGATTCTGTATGTCGCAATTTTCTGGAAGCTAGTCTTTGCTAGGGTGTATTCATTGATCACCTCTTTGATCGCAAACCGGATTTTATTTGAATAATTAATGTTAATTCCTTAGTCTAAAACCTTTGAGAGAATTTTTATAAAGTATATTTGGAAATGACTTGGATTTTTGAAAAAGGGTTTTCAAAGGATTTCTTTTCCCTAAAGATTTATTTTGAAATTTTATTTTGGGAAAGTTTTGAAATTTTATTTTGGGAAAGTTTTGAAATTTTAATTTTCAAAGAAATACGTATACCATTATGTTGGTCGTGTTAACAAATTTTGGTTTATAAAAGATTAATTCTTTAAATCCTTAAATATTTATATGTACATATATTAGTAAAGGCTTGATATTGATTTTTGGCAAGAAAATAATTTTCCAATTTGGGAAAATTGTGTTTTAAAAAGGTTTTTGGAAACCCGAAATATTTATATAAGTTGATTTTAAAGGGAAGTTTTGGTATGAAATGGTTTCTGCTATTTAGGAAAAAGTAAAAAGTAGTATATACTTAGCTCAGTGATTTTTTGGTTTATAAAATCAAGGCTTTTATATTTTCTCTCTTTCAGGTACGGACAAAATAGGAATGACATTCAATTTTATTGGGTATGTAGTTTGAAGTATTCTTGTACCCATCAGCTATTGGAAGAAATATTTCCGTGCATAGTAGGTAGGAAATAGCTGCCAAAATATTTTTGGGTTTTTGAAATTTTTGTTGGTCGCAGCAGTTTTTGTTGGGACTACTATGAAGTGCTAGAGCATGGTTCGGGACTAGGCGGTAAACTTTGACACCACCGTAATGAGGAGAGGAATTTTTTGGATCGTGTCGAATTGAAAGAGATGGCTCGAAACAACTATTATTATTTAATCCAACCCTAATTGGGTCTAGGTTCAATTAACGCTTAAAACCCGTCTAACGGTTGACCACCTAGCGGTAAACCTAGAGAGGTCTACCAGTTAACAAGTTTTGGCACAACTTGAACCTGGAACGGGACTATTAAAGTCGCGTCCAAATTACCCCAGTTGTTTTCTTTCGTTCCTCCTTCCTCAACAAGCCAAACCCAATCTTCATCCTCCTCATCATCCAAGTATCAACCTCTTTCTTTCGTTCCTCCCGTAGGTGACGCCGTTTTTCTCTAAGAGCAGCAGCTTCGCCTCCCCCTCATGTTGGTTTTGCACGTTAGATCTCGCCCCACCATCACTCCAAATCTAAACCCTATTTCCTCCCTCTGACCACTTCATAGCCCAAGACACCTTTCTGCACTACTGGTTTTTCCTGGCACCATTATGGTCTCAACCCTCAAAAGGCCACTTGGCTGGACCAGAATGAGCAAAAGGTTTCACCGCTTTTGGGTTGGAAGAGCTATTCATCGCGGTAGGATTTGCACTGATTCTCTACTTCGAGACCTTTGAGCGGAAATGTTACCCGTGCTACATATGCCTTTTCGATGTCTTGTTGACGTAGAATTTCGATGGAGGCAACAGTCTGATTCATTCGGAGGTGAAGGGTGTCTTGATTTGGCTGACTAAGACGATCTTGCCAAGATTTTGGAGGTCTCCGTGAAGGACGCAGACTTGGATGATTTTGAAGTGAATGACTCAAAGATTTTGCAGTAGATCTTTTCCCAGGATGTTGGTGTTTGAAAGACGCATAGTCTACGTCCAACTGTCCGTCTGATTATGTGCATCATTCGACACAACGTCATCCCTAAGACGGGAAGTTACGACCGGATTTATGCCATGGTGCGAAAGACCACCAATGCTATTGTCGGCGGCATCGCCATCAATTGGGCCCGCACCATTTTGATTCAATTTGTTGATCAAGGATTAGCACTCCACAGAGTCACTTTCCGTATTTTCACCTATCCACTGTTGTCTTTAGGTATTACAGGTGAACCTCCATGGAGAGGCAATTTAGTGGAAGGTTCCTTCTTCCATCATTAGATTCTTCCTTAGTAAGATGGCAACTCCGAAGCCGTCAACAACACCAGCAGCGCCAGTGACACTAGATTGGGTGTATAGCCGCCATGCTACGACCATTCAAGGGTCGCAATGATGGATCAAGCTCCAGCCGCGGAGCAAAGCATCTCATAGTCTATAGGCATTGTTTTAGGAGTTATGGTGTCGTTGTCTTTTCCCTACTATCATTTTTTCTTTTCTTTTGGGTTGTTGGGTTGTAATACTATTAGTTGTCTCTTATAAAGGCACGCACGATATTATGAGTTTCTATTCATTTTCTGTGTTATTGTTTCCGTATATGTGAACCACTCCTGCATGTACATGCATAGTAGAGAAACAACATAAATATGGGAATCTCATATAGATACTTAACTAACAGTAGAAGCAATGTAAGACTAGAAGTTTAGAACAATTGGAAATTTTAGCAAAGGATATGATAAGTTGTTTTGATGCCACGGGTCATTGCTCATGTTCCTTAAAAGCTAAAATTTTCTTATAATAGATGTGTTGACATTTTTAAATAAATGCCAAATTTTTGGGTAAACGTTAATTGTAGAAATTTTGAAATTTGGTTTATGTGTTTAACGCATAACGCACTACCGACTACGTTGAAATTGTGGTTTGATTTATCAAAAATTTTGAGAAGGAAAATATTTTAAAAAAAAATTGCCTTGATTAAGTTTCCCTTATAAAAAAAGAAAAGAAAACGTAAGAAAAAGTTTTGTGTTTTAGATATTTTAAACTCTTAAATTAAATTTAGAGCTTTTGTTTAAAATTGTATTTCAAGTGAAAATGTGTGTCTAAATATTTTGGAATTTTAATTTCCAAATGACTTACAAATTTGAAATGTGAGAAAATGTTTTGTGAATTTTTTTATTTTGAAGGCCACATGTTAGGCATAGTGAAGGCAAATAGAGTTAGAATTTGCAACTTTGGCAGGTCCATTAAAGTCGACGATGCGATAAATGCAAACGATAACAAGGGAAAAGCTGTTTTAGCCTTGGAATTTCTATTTCCATACCTTGTCGGCGACGCGCTCAAGTCTATTTTTAGACTTAATTCCATTTTAGAGCTTGAAATAAGCCTCTTTATGTGTTTTATGCATGAAAAATTTGGAGTAAATCTAGGGCGGCAGGGAAATTTCCACTGCAGTACAGGAATAGAAAACTTATAGTGTGGGAAGAATGTCATTCTCTCCACCTAAATTCCTTTTTCCAGCATAGGAGTAAGCTTAGGAAGCGATTTTTCGATGCGTTAGATTATTGGATGATAGGAAGTGGATGCAAAATTAGTTGCTTCATATTTCTATTTGTAGAAGTATAAGGGTTTTGGTTAAAAAGATTTTTCAAAATGCTGCATACATGTAGAACTGCCAGTATATATGTAGGATGTTTGCATCATGTTTTCAAAAATGTTTTCAAAAGAAATACTTTCATGTAGGAGGATCTGATTTAGAATCATTATGCATACATATTTTCTGTGTGGTGATATAGTTATACATTATGCACTTATGCACGTTTAGTTGCAAAAATTGGTTGCACACTCGTTGGTTGGGTAGTTTAGGATAATTAGAAGCCAAAACCTTGACTTAGTCACTGGTGAAATTTCGAGAACGAAATTCTTTTTAAGGGGGGAGAATGCAACACCCAGTAATTTGATGTTAGTTATTTAATTAATTGTTAATTAATTAATAGGCCTCGAAAATGGAATTTGTGCAAATAATAGAATTTGACCAGAAAGCTTGCATCATTGTGTTCGTGGCGAAATTTGAGCAATTTTCATATTTGGAGTTTTGCAATCGGAGTCCAAACGAAGAAATTACGGACGAAAAATGAATTCGAAAGGAAAATAATTGGGGATGGTTGGCCCCTAACGGTCGACTGATCACCCAAGGGCAGTCGACCGGTGGTGACCTGGCGGCTCAAATAAACCTAGGCCGCAATGGCCCGGGTTTAATATATTACAATGGAACGGCTCTGGTTAACTCTAGCACCAATAAATTTAGGCCCAACCCTCCCTTCTCTTCTCATATTTTTATGGAGGCACTAGCGAAACTCTGTCATTTCTTCTTCTCCACTTTCTTTCTAAATTATAAAAGATAAGATATTTATATCTATATCCATACAAATCAGAGAATTGTATAAATCTAATGAAAAGGAGAAAGAGAAGATAATCAACCATATATGTATTTGAGTTAATTTATATATTTATATGTTTGCATCAATTTTCTCTCCCAATTCCAAATCTCTTCTCAGATCTGTAATTTTAATGTATGTATATACCCTTTTACACATATCTCTTGGACTAAAAAAAGGATTTGGAGATGAATCAAAGGTTCTACTTCGGATCAGGAGATTTGGATCGCTTTAAAAGGTGGGTGGAAATATTTATAGATTGTTATAATATAAAAATTATCACGTTGGTGTTTATTTGATTTTTATACCTAATTGGATAGTTATATATGAGTTGTAGGCAATGAATTGAATACGGCCTGAATAAATATCGCCTACATATTCTTGTTTATGAATTGATTAAGCATTGAATAGAACCTGATCTTGAAATTAGTCCAAAAAGTATGAATTTAGAATATTAATTTGAATGAAATTTATTCCAAATCTGAAATAGGTTGTATAATAATGTTATAAATTTGGATTATTACCCCGAATCTTATTAAAAATGTAAACTTTTCTATGTTTGGAATTGTTGGAATTTAGATCCGTTAAATATTTGTAAATTAGTTTGATTTCTTTCTCTTTTAGAAACATACAGCGTTTAGTCTAACAAGGAATAGATATAAATAGAAAGAGAAAGAGATATGTACGGTAAGAATTTATTATAGTTTACCCTGTCTATTTCAATAATAAAAAGAAACGATTATTCCTTGTAATTTCAAATGATGCAATCTTTATATTTTAAAGTTAAATCTTTTTTTTTGGATTAATTTATGGAAATTATAGAAGATATGATTCCAACAATTTAACGTGGAAAAGTATATTCTAATAAAGGTATATAATAAGAACATGTTTAAAAAAAGTAAATATTTGTATGTAATTACCTCACTTATAATAATTAAATAAAAAGCTAATAATGACGCTTGCGCATAATATTCGCATTTAGGATAATTAACTAATCAGAAAAAAATTAAAAGGTTCTAACTCCAATAAATGGTAATGAATATGGGAGTTGCAATAATTTGATAGGTTAAAAGCATTGTTGTACAGTTTGCATTTAGCACAGCTAGTAGCACGTCACTAGCCAGCGATGCGCCATGATATGAAAACACTAAACCAAATGGTAGGGATCTCGTATAGGGATAAAAGTATAACAATGAACGTGAGGCAATGCCCAAGGTGGGATACGACCAGTACGGGTCGTAGGGCTGGTGGTAACGCATCATAGCCACGACCGCCCACCGCGTCCATCCATCCCATAACGAGTCAAGGGAAGCTATCCCATAATCAAGGTGCACCAATCGAAACCAACAACAAGAATAATAATATGGACAAAGTCCAATAAAATCGAAGAACGGATGTCCGCTAGGGGCAATTAATCCGCTTGGCCCTGTCAAGTCGTCCTGTTTTAGTCATTTCAAATTGACACAAGTGCGGGGTCTATCTATCATCGTTCTCTTTCTTCAAATCCAACAACCAATGCCAAATCCAACCACTTCGTTTTAACGTCTCCTCCGCATACACGGTTGCTAATGTGGTTCCAATATTGACAGAGAGTATGCCAATAAGAGGCCCCGGTCTCTTTAACAGCCGAACGTCGTTTTACACACCGGTTGGTACTTTTATATTTCGAAAATAATTCGTACTTGATATCAAAATATCATATTCGTTTCAAAATCAAATTCATTTCGAAATCATCATATTTACTCAAAATATACTCTTTCACTTCAAAATCATTTTCGTCTTAATATCTCGATTTCGCTTCCGAAATTGTTTCGAATTTCAGTTTAGCTTATAACTTCATTTTAACCCAATTCATATTTAAATCAATGATTTAAACATAAACATTCCCACTCTAATCGGTTTGAATTTTTAGAAAATAGTTTGAATAGTTTTAAAATAGTTTAAATAGTTAAAATAGTTTAATAGAAAATAGTTTGAGTATTGAAATGGTTTATGTAGTAAATAGCTTGGAAAATCAAAATAATTTGAATATCTAAAAGATTCATTTTAAATAGTTTATATTAAAATAATTTTATTTGAAAATGGTTCCAAAGTCAAACTGATTCAATTCCAAATCTTCCAATTCAAATCGATTTCAATTTCCATTTCGATTCAAATCGATTCAATCCCGATTCCAATTCGAATTAACTTCGATTCCAATTCCAACTTGAATTAATTTAAATTCAATCCCAATTTAATTTCAATTTCAATTCCAAATTAATTTCAATTCCAATTGAAATTCGATTTAAATTTCAACTTCCACTGCCAGATTCAATGGTTAAATTTCAACTCAATTCTCAATTTTTAAACCATTTCAATTTATATCAATTTCGAGCTCGATTTTCAAAGTATTGATTTAAATCAAATTTAATTTTGATGTTCAATTCAACGTCCACATCTTTAAAACAATTCAATTCCGAGCTCAACTTTTGAAATATCGATTTAGATTACTTTTACATAGCAATATTCAAAGTTCGAATAAAATTCCAATCTTTTAAAACAAATCAATTTCCAAAATTCAAATCATATTTCGATTATAACTTCAAAATCTCAACTTCGATTATTTAAGCAATTCCTGTTACCAAATTTAAATTTCAACATTTCGAGCTCAAGTTCGAAAATAATTTGATTCCCATTCTTTTTTAAATCAAACCGTTTAAATAATTTCAAATCAAAATTTTAAGATCATTTAATTTAACCAAATCCAGTGTCTGTATATAATTTTTCTATCCTATGGCCAAGTGAATCGATTATTTCAATTTAATTCAGGGATGGATATATATCATTTCAACCCAAAATAAATGTCATAGTTATATATCATTTCAACCTATTTCTTAATTTATTCAGAATAATTCGATTTATAGTTTTATATACTGTAAATAATATACAGGATGATAACAAGATATATCAAAATAAATAAACATCCAAATCATCCAAAATATCAATCAATAGCATCCATCACAATCAACATCCAAATCAGTCAAAATATCATAATAATTTACTAGTTGTCAATAATCGGGAATTTAACTAGAAATTTGATTTCCATTTCAAATTTGAACTGTCAATTCAAATTCATATCATTTTAATTCATATCAATTTAAATACCAGTTAAATTTACCAACAACAATCAATAAATTTAAATCACTTCACGATATAAATTTAACTAACATAAAAATTATTTCAGTCAATTATGAGCGTATAAAACACTCACCTTTTATTTGAAATTGGAAATTTTTCCAGCTTCAAATAAATTTCAAACCAACTCCAAGATGTAGCCTTCGTCGATGCGATTCCAAGCCACTCATTTCATCCGGAACGGACCTCATATGCAAAAGATACGCGATAATTAATATAACGATATAATTAATATAATAATTAACTTAATAAAAATAATTAACAAACCTAATCTATCTCTCTACCTCACTCTATCACATACAGGCAAAGAGAACCACGAACGTGACCATCTTCATTCAAAAGCGCACGCCACCTGACAACCAGAGCTCGATCAGCCTCCTCCATTGCACGTGCCTGCCCATGAGCCGCCATCGCCAAAAGCCTTGCCGCCCCAAGCCACGCCGTTTGCTCGAAAAACGCGAAAATACGCGCGACATTCAAAGCCAGATCCTGGCGATTTCGTGAAGCTTCGACACGAACCAGCCTTTGGATGTGTAGAGCTCGTCGAGCTCTACAACTTTGCTTTTGGAAGTTTTTGAATTCGATGAATGGATTGAGAGATATCGAGGAGAGAAGATGGACGAATTTCGGCCATTAAATTGTTTAGAGGAGCGGCTGAAGTATAAGGGCTAGGGTTAGAACAAAATGAACGTGGCTTTATATAAATTCCGACTCGATTGACCCGTGAAATTTTCGAACTCCACGAAGCATGCCGTCTGGCATTCATAATGTTTTACCCCCATTTCGAACACAATGAAACTAGTTCCAAGGCCTAATTCGATCGTATTCAGAAGACAACTTTTCGAAATCATTTAATTTAATCGAATTCCTTAAATTAATTTCTACGCATTTCAAGCTCGCATGGCCAAACAATAAGTCAGATCACTACGAGACTTGAAATCCTATAATAACTCACTATTACGGATCTAATGAAACTCGTTTCGTCGAAATCCAAGACAGTGGCCAAAATGGCTATTTTCACTCGTAGATTAAAACAAGTAATTTCCAAAATTTAATATAATCACTTTAAATTTAATTTTAAAAGTTAACAATCTTCATTCATATTTAAATAAAATTTAAATCAACTTCCAATATCATTTTCATTCATGTTAAATTCAGAATTCAATTATTTAAACAATTTCCAATATTAAATTTAACAATTTAACTATTCAATGAACTACATTATTTCAAATATAAGTCATTTAACTTATAAAATTTACCTTTAAAACGAATTCAAATAATAAACAACTACTTTCACTTTACAGTAATTCAATATTTATTATTCAATTCTTGCTATTGATTATAACCACATTAACACATAGGATTTCATTTCAATACTCGTTATCACCAAAATCTTCGAAATTAGTTATTTCAAAATTTTATTCGAGTTCATATTAAATTACTACATTAATAAATCATTAAAATTTTATTTCTAACCATTTTTGTTCAATAATTATATTAAATTTAATAATTTAAAATAGTTAAAAATACGGGTCGTTACAACAACTATAAGGGTTGATACATATGATAGCTACTAGATAGCTATGTGTTGTATCCGCTTGCATAGGAACTCGATACCTTATGTTTTAAGGAGTTTAAAACCTTATGTTTTGTAGATGCTCGATAACCCCATGGTTTAGAGACATGACATCTTCTTTCTTTTTAAAAATTGACATCCACAAGTTTTTAGAGGCTCGGTACCTCATATTTTTAAGAACTCGACACCTCTAGCCTTATAATGACTCAATAGCTTCTGTGTAGCTACTCAGCAACTATATTTTTAGTGGCTCGACGGCTATATGTTTTATAAACCTAATAGCTATATTTTAGCGGCTAGATAGTCGTATGTTTTACAAACCTGATAACTATGTTTTACCTGCTTGATAGCTATATGTTTTACAAACCTGATAACTATGTTTTAGCGGCTCGATAGCCGTATGTTTTACAAAATTGATAGTTATGTTTTAGTGGCTCGATAGCCCTATTTTCTATATACTCGTCATCTATATTTTAGCAGCTATACAGCCATATGTTTTATAAACTTGAAAGCTATGTTGTAGAGGCTCAATTACGCATGTTTTCTATATGTTTGACATCCTTGTTTTGATAGCAAGTATTTTAAAAGCTACGTAAAAGGATGGTGTTTTGGCAAAGGATTTTAGCTAAGTATTGGGCTATGTTTTCCTTGTCTTAAGAATGATTTCAAGTGGTTTATCAATTCTAAAGATAATTATTTTCAAGGAAATGAAATAGTTCTTTAGCCTAATTTTATGTGAATTTTGCCGAAGGAAAATATTGCTTACACTTAAGTAATTTTGTTATGTACATGACTATTGATTGAACATATTTTGATGAATGATGTTATATGTTCTTATTATCATTTGACCATTTAAATTTACATAATTTATCATTTGTCATACTCATATTTCATTACCCAACATAGCACCTTAGGATTTAAAAATAGAATTATCAGTTAGGTTGTTCCAGTAGAGAGTACGGTCAGACTAAACTCCTGAGTAGGTAGAATTGCGTTCAAGAGGTCATATAGATCAATTGAGTTAGGATGTGTTGAACTGATCAAAAAGATATGACCCATGGACCTAAAACCAGATAAGATTTAGGTGGGAGTGGTGTAGGGTCGTGCCCTATGCTTCAGTCAGTAGCCCCTCATTAGTAAATGTCCACGATTCCAGTGCGTAGGGCTTTGTCAATAGTGAGACTAAAAGATGCATATGCACATAAATGAACTCGTAGCTCGATATGTTTATTGTATTATTTAATTGGATTTCCTCATCACCGCATTGGAGATTTTAGAACATCTGGTTAAGTTTTAGCCCGAGTCAGCTTAATAGTTGGCCTGTGGAAACTAATAGGTTCTTAGTGGCCCTAGGAAAATTATGATTTGAGACAGATAGTAAATTTCATGAAGCAGGTAAACTTTGGGAATGCATAACCCTTCAATGACATACTAGTCATATTTAGTTATATTGCATGCATATGATCACATCATGTTTTGTTTTATCCATTATGGTTGGAGGTGCATGATTATGTTTAGGTTAATATATTTTGATAAGATATTAGTGAGGGGAAAACCCATTCCGTTCTGTGACGTGGTCTCATTAGATATCTATTTTTGGTACGAGATGGTATATTGCTATTCACACCAAACTTTTTTTGACCCGAAGTTTCTGTTTTTCACCTTAAACTCTCGGTACTCATTTGAGTAGACCGGGGGTAGGGTTTTCAAGTTAGATGAATGAACATTCGGAGACACGCGTGAGGCAAGCTAATATTAGGAGTTTATTCCGCTTTGTTGTTTGAAGTTTATACTTTGTTTGAATGGATGTAACGATAGAATTTATAATTGTTAAGTGGTTAGACTTTGATCATCTAAGGGGCATCTTCATATGTTGCTCTTAGAATACAATTGTATTTATTATTATTATTTTTGAATGTGGAATTGATGGGAATATGTAATGAATGTAAAAGGTTATTAATGAAATGTGTTTTAAAAATTTCCACATTCATGCGCTCTTGATGTTATAAATAAAATTAACTAATCTCATTTTGTCACCGGAAAATAAAATTATAGATGACTACAGCATCGATGTCTCTTATTTTCGAGCTTCAAATTAGGGGATGTTACATAAGAGCATAGGTTTATGTAAACTTAAAAGATTTTGAGAATATAATCTAAATAAATTAGAGAATAGGATTGGGGTATAAGATAACGCTATGGTAACATACTTATTATTGCTATGTATAAGTATATATTCTATCTCTATTATCCTCTCTCTCTTAAACCATTCTTCTATATCTTATGAAGCCTCGTATGCAGATTACGAGAAAGCAAGATGTGGAAGCAGGAAATGGAAGAGAGAATCTAGATAGAGAAAGCACCATAACTAATGGAAATGTTTAACCCATTACTAGAAGGAATCCAGGTTAACCAGCAAATTTTAGTCCAAACGCAAATGCTAATGTGAGAGCTAGAACCCCACCAGTAGATATGAGGGTTATGTATTAGTTCTTCATGAATATGATGCAGGTTGGTGTTGCAGTTGGTTTGGTTGGAGGAAACGCTGATAATGCGGGGAGTGTTAATCCCGAGGTACCTACACGTAACAATTATGCCAAGTTGAGCTATGATTATACTAGTCTTGGAGGAAAGCCTTTTTATAGAACAAAAAGTACTATTGGAGTTGAGAATTGGTTGTTTCACCGTGGCAGAATTTTTGCTGACTTAGGCTTGAATGATGAACGGAAGAGGAGGCTGGCATCTAGACAGTTGCAAGAAGCTGCTTTGTATTGGTGGAATAGTGTGACTATAGGAATACCAGAGGAGAATTTGACTTAGGCTGAATTTAGAAGGAGGTTTGAGGAAAAAAATTTGTCCGAGAAACCTAAGTCAACTTTGCTCAGGAAGGTTATTGAATTGGAGCAGGGAGAGATATCTGTACTAGAGTATGCAACTAAGTTTGATGAGTTGACCAAATACGGATACGCTACTATTGATACAGTGATAACAAGGAACGACAAATCCATTCGTGGATTGAAACTAGAGCTTGCCAAGGAAACTATGTCACGTCTCAGAGATTCAAGCGATGTCGTGGTGGAGATGGAGCTAAGGAATGAGCAAATGCTTTCGACATTTGGAAGTGAAAAACCTATAGAGACTCAAGGTTTTCAAGGTAAGAAAAGGAAGTTCTTTAATAAGAAGGGAACTTAGAAGGCCGAAGCTGCCAAGAAAGGGAAGGCTAATATTGTTTGCTATGAGTGTGATAAGAAAGGGCACTCTGCTAATGAGTATTGATCTGGTAATGGAAAGAAGGTTGTGGGAAAGAAGGGTGTGAAGTGTTACAACTGCAACTAGATGGGGAATTACAAGAATGAATGTCCAAAACTAGCCAAGGCTGATAAAGGGAAAGTTTTTTCTCTAGAACCATCAGCTTTTGGACTGACTATAGAAGAGAAAGGAAAGTCTATGATGGAAGGTATGCTCTTGAGTCCTGACATACCTGTTAAAGTATTATTTAATACTGGTGCATCACATTCTTTTATCTCGCAATGTTTGGTTGATAAGTTAAATCTAGAACCTTTATACCTTTTTACTTTGTTAAGGGTTGCGAAACCGATAGGAGGTTAATGCAACTCTTGGGATGAGATGTGACCATTTAGAATTTGAGATGTTAGGTCATGCATTAATCTGCAAATTGTGTGTGTTTGATTTTACGAGTTTTGGGATTATTCTGGGTATGGATTGGTTAAGGAGATATGATGCTAGGATATTTTGCCAGGATAGGAAGATATCATTAAGACACCCAAATAGCCGTAATTAAATTATATACTCGGTAGAAAATTCGAGTTTAGATGTATATGCTTTATTGGGTGCAAAGGAAGTGGAAGATGAGGTGAATCAGGTTTTCATTGTAAGAGAGTATGCAGATGTTTTTGAAATAATTACAGGACTACCACCAAGACGAGCTACTGGGTTTCAAATAGAACTTGTACCTGGAGCTGAGCTCATAAGTAGGCCGCCTAGAAGAATGACACTTACTAAGATTAAAGAGTTAAAGGTGCAGCCGGTGGACTTAGAAGGAAATAATTTTATTAGACCAAGCAGTTCGCCTTAGGGAGCGACCGCGATGTTTGTGAAGAAACCGGACGGTCGTTAAGGATGTGTATTAATTATTGTAAGTTAAATGAGAACACGATAAAGAATCGGTATCCTTTGCCGAGAATAAATGATTTGTTTGGTCGGTTGAGTGGAGCATGGGTATTTTCCCAATTGGATTTAGCAATAGGGCTCCATAAATTGCGACTTTCGGAAGACAACATTCCATTAACGACGTTCCGAACAAGATATGATTCATATGAATGGTTAGTCATGCCATTTGGACTGACTAATGTGCCTACTTTGTTGGTGGATTTGATGAACCAGAACTTCTGAGAACATTTGGACAGATTCGTATTAATGTTTAGTGATGACATTCTGATATATTCTAAGAATGAACGAGATCATGAGGTTCATCTTAGAATAGAGAAATTGAGGCAACATCAACTAAAAGCAAAAAATTTAAAATGTCATTTTTGAAAGAAAGAAGTGAAGTTCCTTGGTCATGTAGTTTTAGAGAAAAAGTTATCAGTAGATCCTGTGAGGAATGCGGATTACGGATCTTAAGGCTAGGAATAACACTAGAGGGGGGTGAATAGTGTTTATAAGAAATTACTAATCTTTTTGAGTTTATGTTAATTTGAACACAAATGTATGTAATATTCAGACACAGATATAATCACAGAAACAAACACAGATGCAGAAATAAAGTAAATGCAGTAAAGGAAAGAACACACCGGATTTTATACTGGTTCGGAGTTACCCTACATCCAGTCCCGCACAACTAAATACGGATTTCCTTTCAAAAAGCAATTCAACAATTACAACCCTCGGTTTCAAGGCTACGAGGTACACCCTCCAGAATCACAATCCTCTGGATAGAGATACTTGATTTCCGGGGCAACAAGTTCACCCAGTTGATTTCCAAGGCTACAATCACACATTTTCTCGCTAGATAGATTACAAAGAAGCCTATAACTCTGAATAGCACTTGGATCTTATTGAGATAGTGATAGAGAATCAAACCATAGATAATCTAGTTAGATTCAATGTTGATTTCGGCAGAGTAATGATAGGATTTTGAATAAGAAAATGTGGAAGAAGAAGAGAAGTGAAAAACTAGAAAATCTGATATATAATTCGTTGAAACTAACCCCTATTTATAGAAGAACAACAAACATGTTCATTCGTGAAAGGTTATGGCGAATAGACACTTCTTTTGAAATTCAAATTTTTGGTCCTAACTGACACTATGTCGACATGGGGTACTAGGGCATGTCGACATCCCAAAGAAAATTTTGAAGATTTGATTTTCTTTGAAAATAACCTTTATCTTATATTAAAAGCTTTTTAAACTTTATGAATATACTTGACTATAGATAAATATAGAGAATAATATATAAAAAAATTACTATAATTTTATATTTAAATCTAAGTATAAAGATAGTTTAAAACAAACGAAGTTTAAAAACACGAGTTTATCAAAGAATATTTTAAGGCTAAAACATCCTTTTGAAAATCATTTGAAAAGATAATTTTTAAGGCTAAAACATTTTGAAAAGCAATTTTGAAAATCATTCTGAAGTAGTTTTAAAAATCATTTTGAAGTAATTTTGCAAGCTTCTTCCTGCAGAATATCTCATCATATCAGGACTCGAGAGCTTGTACAAAACCAGGATGTTCGTGGGTTTGTAAGCCACTTGTCGTAGGTTTGTAAGCTACTTGTCGTGGGTTTGTAAGCCACTAAAAAGGTAGAAATGGGTTCCATCCCAAAAGAAAAATGGAGCGAAGATTTCAGTGCTATTGTGAAGTTTTAACAAAATTCTAGACTCAATACTTATCTTGAAATCTTGAACTCTTGATATTCTTGATACTCATGAGTCTTCAATCTTGATATCTTGAATCTCTATACTGTACAGTCTTCATTCTTTGTACCTGCATGGTTAAATCCTGCATATACATATATACCTAAACTATAATGTTGGTATTTATATTTTATAATCTTATTCTAAGGTTGTTGTCATCAAAACCATCAACCCATGGACTAACAATCTCCCCATTTTTGATGATGACAACCTTTGTTTATAAAATATTACTTCTATCCTAATAACTCCCCCTAAATCTAATAACTCCCCTTTAATCTATGCCTAACTACCCTATTTTATATTTCTCCCCCTTTGTCATCAACAAAAACAAACTAACTTCAAACTATATAAATCTTAGTCTAATATCCTATATGATGATAGTGTTATCATCAATACTTACTTGTAAACCTAAAACTTAGTCCTAAATTACAAACTCTCCTAACTAAGAATCTATATAATAATACTTTTTAATAGAACATATATAAGAACACACATTATTTATTTTTATATATATTTGTTTAAATTTACATTTTCGTAAAACGTGATAAGTATACACAAAACGATGAAAAACGAAAGAGAAGAAACTACAGAGTATCTTTGACAATTGGAGATCTATGGATCGAACAATTTGGATAATGGAAACAGAAATTTCCACGTTGTTCAACCAAGTTTCCGTTCTTGTCAAAACATACTTCACCAACGCAAATGACTTTGTCGTTGTCTTCTGCATGCTCTTCTTCCATTGGTTCTTCTTCTTCTTCTTCACTTTCCTCTTGTTCATGATCTCCTGAAGAGTCCTCGTCAATCAAGATTGGGTTAGCATGATTATCCATAAGAAATTTTTGCAAATTCCTAATGATTTTGCCTTGCCTCTCTTGTTCTTTGGCCATTTGAAGTTGCATCACTTGGATTTCAGTCATTAACTGAAGGGTATCTTTCAGAGAATCCTCCATTTTCGTCACACGAGCGAGCGTTGTTTGTTGAAACGGACCAGAAGTAGAAGATGGGAACGAAAAAGTTGATTTTATGTTTGATTTGGAAGAGGAGGCCATTGATAAATTGATTTCAGAAGATAAAACAGAAAGAGAACAGAGAGAATGAAGAAAATTTTGAAATAGGAGAAATTTATAACCACTTATTTGAATTTTGGTGGGAAAAAATTTAAAATTTAAAAAATGTTATATGTCGACATGGGTATAGGGGGGATGTCGACATGGTTCTTGAATTTTTGCCTATTTAATTTATTTTGAATTAATTTTTAATTATACTTGTTATTTATATTTTATATTTCAGTTAATGAACAAATACCTAATTCTCTTCTTAATTTAGTAAATGTAGATTCATTTAAGGGTTTTGTTAAGATATCAGCAATTTGATTTTCAGAATTGATATAGTCGAGAGTAATTACTTCTCTACTTATATTATCTCTGAGAAAATGGTGTCTGATATCAATATGTTTAGTTCGAGCATGTTGAGTAGTATTTTTGGATAAATTTATTGCACTAGTATTATCACAATAAATTGGTGATTTTGAGATATTTAAACCAAAATCTTTTAATATATTACTTGAGAACAAGCCAAAGCAGCAGAAATATACTCTGCTTCAGTTGTTGATAGCGAAACCGTGTTTTGCTTTTTACTAAACCAGGAAATCAGAGAATGCCCTAAAAAGTGACAAGTTCCACTTGTACTTTTTCGGTCTGATTTACAACTAGCATAATCAGCATCACAGTAAGATATTAAGTCAAACGAATCATTTTTAGGATAAAATAAGCTATAATCAAAGGTGTGTTTAACATATCTTATAATACGTTTTACAGCTTTTAAGTGAGTTTCTTTAGGTTGGGATTGATACCTTGCACAGAGACAGACACTATGCATGATATCAGGTCTACTCGCAGTGATATAGAGTAGTGATCCAATCATTTCTCTATATAATTTTTGATCTACATCTTTCGAGAGATCTTCTTTACTAAGGTACTCCATGGGAGTGGGTTTTCCACTCGCAGTAGTCAAACCAAATTTACTAACTAGGTCTTTAGCATATTTTTCTTGACTAATAAAGATACCATTATCTAATTGTTTTATTTGTAATCCTAAAAAGAAGTTTAATTCACCCATATGACTCATCTCAAACTCTTTTGTCATTATTTCAGAAAATTCTTTATTCATTTCAAAATTAGTTGATCCAAAAATGATATCATCTACGTAGACTAGTACTAGTTGAATATCATTTTTATTTCTTTTAATAAAAAGAGTATTACCTACTTTACCTATTTCAAAATTTGATTGTAACAAGTAAGATCTTAGTCTATCATACCAGGCTCTAGGAGCTTGCTTTAGACCATATAGAGCTTTCTTAAGTTTGTAAACATGATTTGGAAATTTATCATTTTCAAAAAGTGGTGGTTGTTTAACAAATACTTCTTCTTTTACAAAACCATTTAAAAATGCACTTTTAACATCCATTTGAAATAATTTGAAATTATTATGATTTGCGAAAGCAAGTAGAATCCTAATGGCTTCTAATCTTGCTACGGGGGCAAAGGTTTCATCAAAATCTATTCCTTCTTCTTGACAATAACCTTGAGCGACTAACCGGGCTTTATTTCTAACAACCCCTCCTTGTTTATTCATTTTATTTTTATAAACCCATTTAGTTCCAATTATTGTTTTATTTTCAGGTCTAGGAACAAGTTCCCAAACATCATTTCTAGTAAATTGATTTAATTCTTCTTGCATAGCCAAAATCCATGAATCATCAGTTGATGCTTCTTCTGGATTTTTGGGTTCAATAGTTGATATAAAAGCTACATTACTCATTTGACTTAGTTGGTTTCTAGTTTTAACAACAGATTGCATATCTCCAAGTATATTTTCTATAGGGTGATCTTTTAAAAGTTTAATCCTTTTATATAGGATGATTTAATTCATTATTAGTTTCAGTTGACTCTTGGTTTTGAGTGATTAAATCCTCTTCGTCATTTATTTCTTCAAATTCTTTGAAATTTTCATCAAATGAAACATGCATTGTTTTTTCGATGGTATTAGTTCTTAAATTAAATACTCTGTATGCTTTACTTCTATTAGAATATCCGATAAAGATACCTTTGTCGGATTTAGGATCAAATTTATCTAAGTTATCTTTTGTATTTAAAATAAAACATTTACTTCCAAAAATTCTAAAATAAGATACCTTAGGTTTCTTTGAGTAAATAAGTTCATAAGATGTCTTATCAGTTAAAGGTCTGATTAAAATTCTATTTAAAATATAACAGGCGGTATCAACTGTTTCTGCCCAAAAGTACTTTGGTAAATTACTACCAGAAAGCATAGTTCTCGCACACTCTTGAATCGTCCTATTTTTATGTTCTACTACTCCGTTTTGTTGTGGAGTTCTTGGAAATGAAAAATTGTGAGTTATTCCCTTTTTATTGCAGAATTCTTCAAACTTTTCATTTTCAAATTCACCACCGTGATCACTACGGATAGTTATAATTTTTTGAGAAAATTGATTTTGAACTCTTTTTGAAAAATTCTTAAAACATTCAAAAGTATCACTTTTATGTTTCAAAAATATTGTCCATGTAAATGTAGAATAATCATCTACAATTACAAAAACATATTTACTGTGATTTAATGACTGAATTTGAGATGGACCAAATAAATCAAGATGAAGTAATTCAAGAGGTTTTGAAGTTGAAATCAAATCTTTTAATTTAAAGGAACTTTTTCTAAGTTTTCCTAGTTGACATGCATCACATAGACTATCTACTTTAAAATTCATTTTAGGGAGGCCTCTTACTAGATCATGTTTTGACAGTCTAGATAAGAGTTTGAAATTCAAATGCCCAAATCTCTTATGCCAAATCCAAGGGTCACTTGCATTTGCCAAAAGACACAAGTTATCATTTGAAATTTTCATACTAAGAATATAAATATTCATTTTCCTAATTCCCTCAAATATTATGATTGAATTATTATCTTCAATGTGACACTTATCTTTTTCAAATTTAATTTTATATCCTTTATCGCATAGTTGACTTATACTTAGCAGATTGTGTTTCAGATTCTTAACTAGCAAAACATTAGTAATAATAGGAGTTTTAGAGGTACCGACTTTGCCGATGCCCATCACATAACCTTTTGAATTGTCTCGAAAGTTAACCAGTCCTCCATCTTTGTATATTATATCATTTAGCAAATCTGGATTCCCAGTCATGCGTCTAGAACATCCACTATCGAGTATCCATTTGTTCTTTTTGATCTACACAGTTTGTTTGTTCTGGATTGATTCCTCAATTCCCATAAAGCATGATTCCTGCACATCAAACAATCTTAGTAGACAACTTGTATTTGAATATTGATTATATGCAGACTCAAGAGACAATGATGATCTGAATATTTCTAAACATGCATTAACAAATTTCTTAAACATGGCCATTTAAAAAAAAAACTTTTTCAAAAATCAGATTATGAAACTTTTGAAAACCTTGCTCTGATACCAAATGTGAGGAATGCGGATTACGGATCTTAAGGCTAGGAATAACACTAGAGGGGGGGGTGAATAATGTTTATAAGAAATTACTAAATCTTTTTAAGTTTATGTTAATTTGAACACAAATGTATGTAATATTCAGACACAGATATAATCATAGAAAAAAACACAAATGTAGAAATAAAGTAAATGCAGTAAAGGAAAGAACACACCGGATTTTATACTGGTTCGGAGTTACCCTACATCCAATCCCGCACAACTAAATACGAATTTCCTTTCAAAAAGCAATTCAACAATTACAACCCTCGGTTTTAAGGCTACGAGGTACACCCTCCAGAATCATAATCCTCTGGGTAGAGATACTTGATTTCCAGGGCAACAAGTTCACCCAATTGATTTCCAAGGCTACAATCACACCTTTTCTCGCTTGATTGATTTCCAAGGCTACAATCACACCTTTTCTCGCTAGATAGATTACAAAGAAGCCTATAACTCTGAATAGCACTTGGATCTTGTTGAGATAGTGATAGAGAATCAAACCAGAGATAATCTAGTTAGATTCAATGTTGATTTCGGCAGAGTAATGATAGGATTTTGAATAAGAAAATGTGGAAGAAGAAGAGAAGTGAAAAACCAGAAAATCTGATATATAATTCGTTGAAACTAACCCCTATTTATAGAAGAACAACAGTCATGTCCATTCGTGAAAGGTTATGGCGAATAGACACTTCTTTTGAAATTCAAATTTTTGGTCCTAATTGACACTATGTCGACATGGGGTACTAGGGCATGTCGACATCCCAAAGAAAATTTTGAAGATTTGATTTTCTTTGAAAATAACCTTTATCTTATATTAAAAGCTTTTTAAACTTTATAAATATACTTGACTATAGATAAAATACATAGATAAATATAGAGAATAATATATAAAAAAATTTACTATAATTTTATATTTAAATCTAAGTATAAAGATAGTTTAAAACAAACGAAGTTTAAAAACACGAGTTTATCAAAGAATATTTTAAGGCTAAAACATCCTTTTGAAAAATCATTTGAAAAGATAATTTTTAAGGCTAAAACATTTTGAAAAGCAATTTTGAAAATCATTCTGAAGTAGTTTTGAAAATCACTTTGAAGTAGTTTTGCAAGCTTCTTCCTGTAGAATATCTCATCATATCAGGACTCGATAACTTGTACAAAACCAGGATGTTCGTGGGTTTGTAAGCCACTTGTCATAGGTTTGTAAGCTACTTGTCGTGGGTTTGTAAGCCACTAAAAAGGTAGAAATGGGTTCCATCCCAAAAGAAAAATGGAGCGAAGATTTCAGTGCTATTGTGAAGTTTTAACAAAATTCTAGACTCAATACTTATCTTGAAATCTTGAACTCTTGATATTCTTGATACTCATGAGTCTTCAATCTTGATATCTTGAATCTCTATACTGTACAGTCTTCATTCTTTGTACCTGCATGGTTAAATCCTGCATATACATATATATCTAAACTATAATGTTAGTATTTATATTTTATAATCTTATTCTAAGGTTGTTGTCATCAAAACCATCAACCCATGGGCTAACAGATCCAGCTAAGATTAAAGTTGTTTATAATTGGAAAAGACCCAAGACTATGACCGGGATAAGAAGTTTTATAGGGTTAGCTAGATATTACCGGAGATTCGTCATGGATTTCTCTCATATAGCTGCATCTATGACTACACTAAAAAGGATGGACGTAATGTATGTTTGGATCGATAAATGTGAAGAAGCATTCTTAAAGCTAAAACATTTATTGACCAAAGCGCTTGTGTTAGTTATTCTAGATGGAAATCAAGATTTAGTAGTGTATACTGATGCACGTGGGATAGGTTTAGGAGCTATGTTAATGCAAAAAGGTAAAGTGATTGCCTTCGCTTCTCGACAGCTTCGACCACATGAAGTTAGATATCCAACCCATGATTTAGAGTTGGCAGCAGTGATCTTTACTTGAAAGTGTGGAGACACTATCTTTTGGGAGAAAAATCTGAGTTATTCACATATCATAAGTCCTTGAAGTATCTATTCTCTTAGAAGAAGTTGAATATGAGATAGCAAAGGTAGCTAGAGTTTTTGGTAGCTTATGATTTTGATACGGAGTATACGCCAGGAAAAGGTAATAAAGTTGGGGATGCGCTTAGCAGGAAACATCAGAGTGTGGTGTTAGATATGTTAGCAGGGTGGAAAGATGTTAGGGTGTATGGTTAAGGGCAAAGGCTAGTTCTAGTCGGAACATAGCAATGTTTTCGTGTTTGGAAGTTCGACCAGTAATGATCGAAAGAATTACTTCTAAGTGGAGAGATAATCCATTACTAGTCGAACAAATTAGAAGACTTAAGGATAGAACTAAGGTTGATGGTTTAAAAGATTTTATTCTTGATTAGAACGGATGGTTGAGGAAGAAGGGACAATTGTGTGTTCAAGATGTTTGTAACCTAAGGAAGGAAGTTCTTAGGAAATGTCATCGATTGAAGTTTAATATTCATCCTGGAAGAACTAAAATATATCAGGATATGAAAAGGAGTTTCTTCTAGGAAGGAATGAAAAGAGATGTAGGCTTATGGGTGAAACAATTTTTGAATTGCCAACAAGTAAAAGCTGAGCATCAAAAGCCAAGTGGATTGCTTCAATCTTTAGAAGTGCCACTTTGGAAATGGTATTCTATATCCATGGATTTTATTGATGGGCTGCCAAGGTCGAATATGGTAAATGAAAGTATTTGGGTCATGGTAGATAAACTGATCAAGAATTCACACTTTATTCCCGTTAAGTCGACAAGGACGTCACCTACTCTGGCAAAGTTGTTTATGAAGAATATTGTAAGACTGCATGGACTTCCTAGTAGTACAGTCAATAAAAGAGATACTTTATTTACTAATGAATTATGGAAGAGTCTGGAAGAAGTGTTAGGTACCAAGCTGAAGTGAGTACCCCATACCATCCACAAACAGATGGGAAAACGGAAAAAGTTAACAAAGTACTTGAATAATTTGTTAAGGCTTGTGTACTAGACTTTGGAGGCTCATAGGAAAACCATTTGCACTTAGTCGAGTTTTCCTATAACAATAGTTATCAAAGAAGTTGATAAGAATAAAAAGAAATAGTTAGAATAAGAAAGCTGGTACAATGGGCTAAGAATAAGAGTAATACAAGGAAAGAAGTGGAGAAATTGAGAGTGGAATGTGCAAAGTTACAAAAGCGGTTAGAAACGGGCGACAATGGAAATATCATATTTGAGCTACAAAGCGCCAAGGCAACTCTTAATAGAGCAACATAAAGAGAGATAATAGACAATAAACAATAGGCGAAATGCAATTGGTTGTTACTGGAGGGATAATGCTTCAGCTTTTTTCTATGCTAAAATATCAAGCAAAAATAATATGAAAAAGTGGAACCTTAGTTTAGCGGAGGATGACACAATAATACAAGACTTAAATGGCTTTAGTAAGAAGGCAGTGGAATTCTTTTCTAGGTTGTATAACAACCAAACTAGTCTGGCATTTCCTAAAGTGATTTGTAAATCAATAATATCATATTATGGCAAGAATTTTCTTAATGATCGAATTGAATTCCGAGATCCAAAACGCTGCCTTTTCGGTGAAGGATGATGTCGCACCTAAACTTGATGGTTTTAACTCGAAGTTATTTAAGATTCGCTGGGACTAGATGAAAGATCTTCTTTTCGAGGTAGTTAATGACACTTTCGATAATGGCAAATTCTTAAAAGAGATCAACCAAGCATTTTTACACTTCATCCTGAAATTCAAGGATGCAAAGGAGGTTCATCAGTTTAGATCAATTGCTTGTTGCAACATGAGTTACAAAATAATAGCTAAATTCTTTGCAACAGGTTGTGATTGTGGTTGGGGTCATCAGTTTTAGTTAATCTGTGTGCTTTATTCTTGATAGATCTTTTGAGGGTGGTATCCACTATGGGCATGAAATGGTTAAAGGTATGGGGAGGAAAGACAATTTCAATATGTGCATCGAAATTGACTTACGTAAAGCATAAGATACTACTAACAGGGAATTTGTGGTTCATATGCTAAGAAATATGCATTTTTGGAAAAATAGACTACCCTTATAACATAAATGATTAAGTCTCCCATTTTTTCAATCATCAATCAGGGTAATGCTGTAAGGTATTTCAAAAGTTCAAATGGACTACAATAAGGGAACCCGTTGCCCCTTTTGTGGTTTACTATTGTTATGGAATTCTTTACTTTGTTAATGAAGGAAAAAGTAAAGGAAGGTCAGGTTAAGGCAACTGAGCTAGGAGATAAAACTTTAACTCGTATAACTTTGTGGATAACATCATTATTTCCTCGAATGATGATTCTAAAAGTGTCGAAGCTATTAAAGAGGTGTTTAGAGTCATGTATGATTGCACAGGGCTCTGGTTAAATTAAGACAAATCCAGTGTTTTCTTTAGGGAAGGTGTTAGTAACAAAAATGAAATTGAAGATATTTTGAACATCAAACATGGAATTTTGCTAATTAGATACTTGGGTATCCCACTAACTAGTGTTAATTTAAAAGACAGAGACTGCACAGCTTTGCTAAACAAGATCAAAAGAAGAATTGAGGGATGGGAGGCAAAACTCTTGAGTTTAGCTGGTAAATTGGAGTTAATTAAGGGAGTTATTTATCCTTATATTAATTATTGGATGCGATGTTTTCCAATTCCAATAGGAACGATGAATAAAATTAAAAGCATCATCCTGAACTTCTTGTGGAAGGCGGGGCTATTAAGATTCCATGTGATGTTGTTTGTAAGAAAAAGGTGGAAGGACGTCTTGGTCTAAGAGACCTAACTGAGATGAACAATGTTATGG
Source organism: Allium fistulosum (assembly GCA_030737815.1). Taxonomy (NCBI): domain Eukaryota; kingdom Viridiplantae; phylum Streptophyta; class Magnoliopsida; order Asparagales; family Amaryllidaceae; genus Allium; species Allium fistulosum. The sequence goes on along the minus strand of CM060906.1, from coordinate 432,643,424 downwards.
GGTTAAAACTTCTGTGGAGGGTAATTAATCAAGAGGAGATTTGGGGGCAGCTAATGCAAGAAAAACATGTTAGTAATAGCATTTATTGGGAAATTGAACCTAGAAACGATTCTTCAAACTCCTGGAAATTTGTTTTGAAACTTAGGTTGAAAGCAAATAAAAAGACAAATAGTTGATGGGAAGTCCACCTCTTTCTGGTATGATCCTTGGTTACAAGGTGGTAGATTGGCAAATAGGTTGGGGTCTAAAACTATTATGAGAACTATGATAGAAAGACTATTAGTTGGGGATATCATTGACATAGGTCATTGGAAGAGTAAATTTTTTAGTTTCCTAGCTACTATTCGAAATGAATTGAATAAGAGAAATTCTATGATAATAATGATATGGATGATTGGGACTAGACGTGTACTGGAAATGGACAACATAACTTCAAACAAGTTTGGGAAGCTACAAGATTAACATACGAACACAAGTCATGGGCTAAGTGTGTGTGGAGGAGAATTCGTACCCCTAAAATGGCAATGTGTCTATTTAGGGGAATTAATCTACGTCAAATCTCAATCTCTCTTATCCAATCTAAGGTGAATAATAGTTAACCATCTCATTTGTTGTGTTTTGTTTTCAGATTTAGGATTGATTTTCGAACTGGATGCGATAATATTTCATGTTTGGATTGATAAAATCATTATTATATTGAATGATGGTTTGTTGGAATTTTATGGAATTGCTCTAATGAGTTCTTAAGGCCAAAAGCCTAATTTTGATCTTCTATTGATTTGAAATTTGAAAATATTGTGGAAAACATTGTTTTGAAGATAAGTTTTCAATTTCATTATTTTCCAAGTTCATATGAATATTTTATGATTTTTCTAAGAAGAATATGTGTTTATTTTTGGGTTTTTAATTATTAAAGATAATTAAATTAATATTTTACTCCCAAAATTTTTATATATGAAAGAAGAAGGAAATTCAAATTTTTAGTGAGTTTTGGAAATTTTTCCCTAGTTATTATGATTTTCTATGAATTTGTTATTCTGCAAATGTTTATAATTAATATAAGTTAATGATTTTTTATGAATTTGTTATTCTAGAAATGTTTATAAATAATATAAATTAATGATATTAATTGTAGGGGTTTTGCAAAGTTATTTGAGAAGGTAGTACGTGACCTACCAGGATTTTAGTAAAGAACATGAAAGTGTTTCACTATCCAATGAAAATTTGACATGAGGCAAGAGTTAGTAGAAAGTTTTAGCTTTAAAAGGAAATAAATAAGCTTTTAAGTTATTTACAAAAATGTCGTCGACATTATAACTTAGGTCATGATACCTTTACATTCATGGAAGTTCGACAACTATAAGAGTTGATACATGTGATAGCTACTAGATAGCTATGTGTTGTATCCGCTTGCTTAGGAACTCGATACCTTGTGTTTTTAGGAGTTCAAAACCTCATGTTTTGTAAAGGCTTGACAACCCCTTGGTTTAGGGACTCAGCATCTTCTTTCTTTTTAAAAATTGATATTCTTAAGTTTTTAGAGGCATGATACCTCATATTTTTAAGAACTCAACACCTCTTGTCTTGTAGTGACTCGATAGCTTTCGTGTAGCTACTCGACAACTATATTTTTAGCGGCTTGATAACCATATGTTTTACAAACCCGATAAATATGTTTTAGCGACTCGATAGCCGTTGTTTTACAAACCTGATAACTATGTTTTAGCGGCTCGATAGCCTTATATTTTACAAACTTGATAGTTATATTTTAGAGGCTCGATAGCCGATGTTTTCTATATACTCGACATCTGTATTTTAACGGCTATACAGCCGTATGTTTTACAAACTTGGAAGCTATGTTCTAGAGGCTCAATAGCCCATATTTCTAGATATTCAACATCCCTATTTTGATAGCAAGTATTTTAAAAGCTCTGTAAATGGATAGTGTTTGGCACAAGATTTTGGCCAAGTATTGGGATATATTTTCCTTGTCTTAAAAATGATTTCAAGTGGTTTATCAATTCTAAAGATAAATGTTTTCAAGAAAATGAAATAGCGTTTTAGCCTAATTTTATATGAATTTCTCAAATAAAAGTATTGCTTACACTTAAGTAATTTTGTTATGTACATGACTATTGATTGAACATATTTTGATGAATGATGTTATATGTTCTTGTTATCATTTGATTAGTTAAATTTACATATTTCATTATTTGTCGTACTCATATTTTCATTGTCCAACATTGCACCTTGCGATTTAGGAACAGAATTACCGGTTAGGTTGTTCCAGTAGTAAGTATGGTCAGACTAAACTCCTGAGTGGATAGATTTGCATCCAGGAGATCAGATAGATCGATTGAGTTAATATGTCTTGAACTGATCATAAAGATATGACTCATGGACTTAAAACCAGATAAGATTTAGGTGGGATTGTTGTAGGGTCGTGCCCTATGCTTCGGCCGGTAGCCCCCGGTTGGTAAAGATCCGCTATTCCAGTGGATAGGGCTTTGTCAGTAGTGAGACAAAAAAACATGTACGCACAGAAAGGAACTTGTTGCTCTATATGCTCACTGTATTGTTTAATTGGATTTCCTCCTAATCATATTTGAAAATTTTGGGACATTTGGTTATGTTTTGGCCCAAGTCAGCCTGATAGGTTATTAATTGGCCTGTGAAAACTAATAGGTTTATAGCGGCCCTAGGAAAATTATGATTTGAGATAGACAGTCAATTTCATGGGTCGGGTAAACTTTAGGAATGCATAACCCTTTAAGTATAGAGTGGTCATATTTACCCATATTGCATGCATATGATCATATCATGTTTTGTTTTAACCATTGTGGTTGCATGTGCATGATTATGTTCAGATTAACATATTTTGATAAAATACCGGTGAAGGGAAAATCATGTTCCGTTCTGCAACATAGTCCCATTAGGTATATGTTTTTGTATGAGATGGTATATTATTATTTACACTAGACTTTTTCCGACTCGAAGTTTCTGTTTTTCGCCTTAAACTTTCGGGTACTCATTTGACTAGATCGGGAGTAGGGTTTTAAGTTTAAACAAATAAGCTTCTGGAGACATGCATGAGGCAAGCTAATACTAGGAGTTTATTCCGATGTGTTGTTTGAAGTTTATAGTTTGTTTGACAGAATTTATAACTGTCAAGTAGTTAGACTTTGATCATCCGAGGGGGCATTTTCATATGCCGCTCTTGGAATATGATTGTATTTATTATATTTTCTTTGAACGTGGAATCGATGGGAATATGTAATGAATGTAAAAGGTTATTAACGAAATGTGTTTTGAAAATTTCCATATTCATGTGCTCTTATTGTTACAGATACAATTAACTGATCTCATTTTGTCACCGGGAAATAACACTATGGATGACTACAGCATTAGCAGCACTTGTTTTCGGGCCTCAAATTGCAGGATGTTACAAACATTTCCATCTTATACCCCATTTATTGGTGCCCCTTCGCTAATAGTGGCCTGGTTTCTAGCTTGAAAACAACGGCGGAACCATAGTGGAATGATTAGGCCCGATGCTTCCACAGCTTCATTTCCAATGCCAAATTTGTCAGTTTACTTATCTTTACTACCTGTAAAATTGGATTCAATATTAGATCCTGTCAGAATAATAAACAGGGATAAAAATAAAAATCTGAAATTAAATGTCATATGCCCATTTACTTTAACTAACACACACATATTATATAAAATATACAAGTGTGCTCTCTCTCTCTCTCTTTATACATTCTAACATACAACTCTGATACCTAATGTAATAACCCTACTTTTCGCGATCATATGATCAAATATCATGTGCCGTAAAATGAAAAGTTGGATTGTTTAAACACAATAGTATACAAAGAGCTAAGCTAACTAACTAACTATATCTTTCAAAACTCATTACGAAATGGATCAAACTATAATATAAATAAAATAAACAAATACCATCTGTATACATCATAAGTCATACATAGTCTTCACACACACACACACACTATCACACTGCATATATAATAAATACAAATAAATAAATAGAATATGTATATGTCTTCATAGTCACCATCCTCAGACACCATACATGCCAAAGCTACTCTGTCAACCTATAGTGTATGAGAAAGGGGGTCAGACACATATGTCCGGCGAGTAAAGATATTACCAAGTATACACCGAACATGATTTCATAAACATCATACGAGAGCTAATAACGACTATACTTGAAACTGTCTCACCTGCATCTAAAGTGTTAGTCTATCATAATCACTACCATATGGAATTACTATGTTACACTTTAACAACATTTAACATTCAATAGATTTAGTTAAACATAAACTACCTTGTCTACACACAAAAGAGAGAAAAAGAGTCAGTTAAAGATATACTAACCCATTAATACATACAGAATTAGTTAAACAGAGACTAACCCCAGCGTAAAGTTAAACGTAGACTAATCCCATAAACGTAAATAAAAACATGAGTTAGATAAACGTATACTAACTCGCGTACACATAAAGAATAGGTAAAAACACAACCTAACTTCTTTAATAAACGACTTAACACAATCATCACAACGCATAATCATTAAAGCACATTTTTGAACATTAAACACTCTTTGACGTCACAGAGAAATCAACACATCACTCATTATCTATTTTGTATTGGCCTAACTGAAGTAAAAATGCTTCAGCCTTGGTCTAGGTTCAACTTGGCAATTGAAACGTGGACCAGTGCATATAACACCGGTGGACCGGTGTGCGTCTGAAATGCATAGTAAACCGATCAACTTGAGTTGTTTCTTCCCCAATTCGAATTTCCTTTATCGTCTACTGTTTTGATATGTTTCTACACCTCCTAAACATCTTTTATTCCTAACCATTCATATACCACATATCAATTATGTACCCATGGTTTCATCCTAACCATCATAACTCAATCGATTAATTCTTAACTCCATATAACTTATCTGTCTATCACCAATATCAATTTAACCCTAACTCAAACATCGTTAACCATTTTCTAATCCCATAATTACTTCAGTATTCATCAGCTAATCCAATTAACCCATATTCTACATTTATCAATCCCAATTAGCTATCATATAACGAAACTACTTTTATTTGAACAATATATAGTCACTAATGATTCTCACTCACCAATCCACGCCATCAAGCCCTAAAAATCGCCTAATTGCTCTCCAATTCCTCGCTGACCAGAAATACAATTTCCCAAAGTTCCTTAATTCCACCAATAATGGGTATCTTCTTCCAGTCCTCTTCGCGCTCATCGATTACACACACACGCATGGTTGAGATTTGAAAGAGAAAGATCGATTAGAGGAGAATGAAGAAGGAGGAGTGTAACAAAAAACGCGCGTGAGAAATGATTTGAAAACTACTCGATCCATTTTATAATTTATGAACCGTCGAATTACCCAAGTGGGCTTAGGCCTGTTTAAACAATCAAAACTAATAACTTAAAATACATGTAACTCCTTCATACGGGCTCTGATCTAGACAAATTAATATACCATCTCAACCAGAAAATTGAGCTCTATGCAACGGAATAGTTTCCGTTGTCTAATTCTAACATTTTTAAAATTACAATTTTGTCCCTAATAATAAAATATACGTCCAAATCTCATGGGTATTACATTCCCCCCTAAAAAGAATTTCATTCTTGAAATTCTGAAAACAACTCCTTTTCGCGTATCTATGTATCTTATGTTATATAAACTTACATATTTATATATAGGAAAATAACACACCTTATAGCAATCTTTCCAATAACAGTGCACTCCCTCTTCATATGGTCAATATGATTGCAATTATAGCACTTAATCTTTAAGACGCCCACGGACCAAACAAGCTTTAAGTTTAGACATTGTTCGTACGAGCAGGACAACGAACAGATAATGTATATGCAATAGGAAAGTATCAAACAATTTGGAACTGCATATTTTTGTATATTTTTTCTTTTTCTAAACGTAAATCAGACAGACGTGGACCAAATGTTTTATAGCCTCAGACCGAGCCGGGTGTCTGACGTTCGTACAAAATTTATACCCCTTATGAAGGTGCATTTCAAATATTACTCCATTAAGAGGTAGCTTTGTAGAATTTACCCCCAAAAGTTGTTGGGGGTAGCAATAGTCAAACACACATTGGCTACCACTTACCTAAGTTTCATAAACTCGGGTAAGCACTTACTCGAGTTTCATAAACTCGGGTAAGTGTAAATGGTTTTACCTGAATTTGTTCAATTTTGATGAAAGGTGAAAATGAAATTATTTTGTCCCAGATAAAATTTAAAAGCGATAATGAGTTGAGGTGAAGATGTGGAAGAAAACTCAAGTATGTGGAAATATAGGTAAAATTTACGTGTGTTTTAGAAACTCGGGTAGGTTCCCCCGTTAATACTTGCTGTTGTGGAAACAAGAATTATTAACTTGGCAAGGTTAGAAAATTTTGAATTGACATAGGGTAATATTAAGCGAGAACATGAATGCATAGGTAAGATAAAAAATTAGGTTAGATGTAATAGGAATTGGGCTAGCTCTATTTGCACCTTGAAATTTGCCTTACACATCCCGTTTATTTGAAGGAAAATTACACACCCTGCTATTTTCTTTTAACCCTCATTTTATTCTATAAATAACCCTATTTTTTAAAATTTCTAATGTTAGTTTTTATAATAAAAATTACGTTCAGATTGAACTTTGTTTTATATAAAACCTCGCTCGGACTGAGCAAGAATTTGTATGAAATCTCGTTCGAAACGGGCGGGATTTTGTATGAAACCACACTTGAATCAAACTAGGTTTTGAAAGAAAACACATACACAGTATTTCTAGTGAAAAATTCATTTTAACTACGCTTCAAGTAAGCATGATTTGTTAAGTTGTATAACTCGCTCCAAACTTGATTTGTTAGATTTCCCACTTTCTCCATGCTTGGTTTCTTGTGTTTTCTCACTCACTTGAAGCTTGGTTTCTTATATTTTTTTCTCTCACTTGTTTTGAACTTGGTTTATTATGGATCTACTTTGAGAACTTTGTCTAAATAAATTATTTAAATTTAAAGAGCTGAAAAGTAGGAGGGGGTGTGGTAATATACCTAAGTGCATTTACCAAAAGGGGAATTTTGACTCACATCCCTCTTTACAAAAAAAATTAGGCGCACATCCCTCCGAATTCAGCATTATAAACTTAATCCCTGTAATTTATACCGAACCGCTCAACCAAAAATTCATTGTCATGAACAACTTAAGTTGCAACTATAAAAGCGTGATATATTTCAGTAGATTTATCGGATTTTAGTTTTGTTTCACAATTAAATCATAATTTTATTATCTTTCCATTAAGATCCATATATAATATGTTTTGACAATTGTTTTTATATTTTTAGCGGCAAATATTTGCATATTTACCAGACAACAAAAAAAATTATTTTACTTTCAGCAATTGCTAGGCAACTTGATAATATTTGTCAGACAACATGACAAATATTTGCATGTTTGCTAGGCAACATGACAAATATTTGTCCAGCAACTTGGCAAATATTTGCATATTTGTCAAACAACAATTTTTTTTAGTATTTTCAGCGGTTGTCAGGTAACCTGACAAATATTTGCCCGACAACATGACAAATATTTGCTTCTGAAAATAAATTTTTTTATCAACACATATTACATATGTATTTTAATAGAAAATAATAAAATTTATGATTTAAAGATGAAAATGAAATTGAGTTCCAGGTAGACCAGCTAAAGGACATTGCATTTTTAATATTGCTGTGACGACCGCCCATGACCCCTGCGCGAATCTAGAGAAAGTGCGCTGTAAAGTGTGCCAGGCGACCATGGACGGTTGTCAAGGTAAACTAAAACAACAGAATCTATCGTATTACTCACAGCGCATGGACAAAATACAATAGAACATATGTATAGTGAAGCTTTACAGAACAAAATGATATCATATAAAACTCCATAATAGTAGAATACAAGCATCCAAATAGCCAATACATCAAGCCTCACTACATAACACTCAGAGAATACAAATCAGCGGAACATCCAGTACATATAATAAGAAGATAATATGCAACCCTCCAGCTCGTCTTCGATATCAGCATCGTGAGAAGAGAACAGCACCTGTCACCTGCTACCTAGTCTGCCCGTCCCAAAAATGGACGAACAGCCCAAGGCAATAAGAATTAAAACATAAAGCCTTGAGTCAGATAACAGTCTTAGTGAGCGGTAAATTAACTAACAACATACCAAAAGAGCATAAAGGAAAAGGAATAGGAATACAACCCTCCCACTCCAACCTCATTCTACAGTGATAGCCCCCAGACACACACTAAACAGAAGCAACATAGCAGAGCATACAATTTAAAATGAAGTAATAATCATTCGAGTCGAGGGCGATGTTTTCCAAGTACCAAGGCCTAAATCAGATAAGCACCCAGAAAATACCGCTCTTGAGTCCGAATGACGGTACAACCAAACATCCATGACTCTGGCTATCACTGTTATCATTGCTTCGATATCACCGTTAATTGAATGACCGGCACATTCTTTCAGCCGTCCGTCAAGGGCTAATGGAAATCCCGGTTCTAGACATAACTCCCGCACGTCGTCGCAGCCCGTGCCTAGGACTATCGAATCTGCCCAGAGTACTCGACCATCAACAGTTGGCCGTTGGGACTATCGAATCTGCCCAAACGTACTCTTGCTTAGAGCATGCTAGAACCTTCAACAACGATGCTATCCAAGCCTCCTAGTCATCCTCCTCGACGACTATTCTCATATCCATTCATTATCCTCAACTCGAATCATATCACCGAGTTATCAACATGCTTGGAATGATCCCGTCTGGATTAGACCAAGTCTTCATCATATGATTGCCTCGCTTCATCACATCCTCGCAAAGCCTCATCTCAACACCACATCATCAAATCTATGCATAAGAGCTTCATCATCCCGCTACATATGCCACGAGCAGCTTTCCCAATTCAAGAGCCTTTCCCTTAGCTTTTGAATCATCTTCGATCTAAATCTAATCATCAATCATCTAGTTCATAACAATCAATCAAATCAAACATCAATCCAAGCAATCAAGCATTCAAATATGATCTATGTAGACAATTATAACAATAATGGCATTTTCGTAATTAAAGAGTTGAAAGTCCAATAAGCATGAAAACATGAATTATATCTCTACAAACTTGATGAATGAACTTGCATAGGTTAACATATGATAAAATGGATGTAACATCATCATGAACAATGGATCTATATGGATCTACACTTTGGATGAAGAAAATGCATGGAAATCCCTATTTTAACACCAAATCGAGCCAACAATCCGATATACTCCTTTGGATCCGTGTGAGAGATAATCACCACTCACCAAATCACCTAAACAAACCCAAATCAACACGCTTCAGATCTGGACAGCGAAGGATCAAGCTTGATCTATCACAAATCCGCTTCAAACGAAGAAATCTCTCTTGAAAAGATGAAGATCTTCAATCTAAGCTCTTGAATCTTCAATCTTGATCTTCGATTTGGATGGATGGAAGCACTAGATTAAAGTGGAGAAAAGAAGTGAAGAAGTGTAGAAGTCGAGCTCTCAAAATGGCAGCACTTCGTCGCTTCGAAATCCGGATCCCAAAAAGTGAGAACAACCCCTCCTATTTATAGCTGAAATTCCTTAAGTCGTAACTCGGCTATCTCCCTAGGTCGTTTCCGACCTAAGGCTCTCCGACCTAAGCCTCTCCGACCTAACAGATGCACGTGACATAACAGTCTTCGACCTAATGACTTAGCCTATGCGCGACTTAGCGACTTACGACTTAGCGCGCCTTAATGACTCGACAATGCTGGCACGCGACCTAAAACTTACGCGCTTAGCGACCTAACAGAGCTCTCCATCCTACGACCTAACGATGTTACGACCTAACACTTAACAAAACCCAGCGACTTACCAGTGTTACGACCTAACACTTAGACCCACGCGACCTAACACTTAAACTATCCTAGCGACCTAACAACTTATACGACCCAACTCCTTAGGTCGCCTAACGACCTAACACTAGGTCGCAACATACTGGGTTGTTAACTCGCTAACCCTTAGGTCGCGTACTACTATAGGTCGCTCCCTGCTTATCCCCTAGCTTCCTTAGGTCGCTGCCCCTATAAGTCGTTTACGACTTACCACTTACGACTTACCACTTAACTTCCCTAAGTCGTATACTCCTTAAGTCGCCTAACTCTTAGGTCGCTAACACGCTAACCTTCTTAGGTCGCTAACCTATAGGTCGCTCCAAGATACTAAGTCGCTAACCCGGTAACCATTAGGTCGCTAACTCGCCCTGCCGACCTAACACTAAACTCCCAAACTTAGGTCGCTCTACCACTTAGGTCGTCTACGACCTAAACTTTCAACGTTCTAACTCTAACTCGGTCACGACTTATCTCCTAAGTCGCCAACAACATTTAACTAACCTCTAGGTCGCGTACGACCTAGGACTTAGGCAAATTTCAACCAAAATCTGAAACAACTAGAAAATGCTAAAAATCCCAGATTTTGACAAACTTCTCGATCCGTAAATACGGGTCATTACATTCTCTCCCCCTTAGGAATTTCGCCCCCGAAATTCCACACAATCAAAGCAATCAAAACTATTCTGCACGCCTATCATCCATAGCAATCAACAAACCATGCATCCAATTCTAGCTTAGCATGCAGAATTCTAAAACTAGAACAAGTTACAATATTGCGAGATGACACGACACCTTAGGGCCATACCTTGAAGAGTTCAGGATGAGCTGCCTTCATCCTCTCTTCCACCTCCCACGTACAGTCGTTATCATCATCGCTCCATTGTACCTTGAGTAACTTAACTACCTTCCTCCTAAGCTGTTTCGTGTCAGTTTCAACAACACGAAGCGGCTTACGAGGTCTTCTATCAACTGGATCAACTTCGAAGTCTTCATAGCTATCAGCGGAAACCACTGTATTCGAGTCGTGCACATACTTCCGTAGATATGATACATGAAAAACATTGTGCACACTCGACATCTTCTCTGGTAACTCCAATCTGTAGGCGAGCTTTCCAATTCGCTCGACAATCGGGAATGGTCCAACAAATCTCGGGGTCAATTTTCCTTTCTTCCCGAATCGAATAACATTCTTCAGTGGAGAAATCTTCACAAAAACCATATCTCCTACGTCGAATTCCAAATCCTTTCGACGCTTATCAGCATAACTCTTCTGACGGTCTTGGGCTGCCTTCATTCGTTGCCGAATGATCTCTATACAATCTGAAGTCTGCCGAATCATCTCTGGCCCAAGCATCAGCTTTTCTCCAGTTTCTAACCAACATGTCGGAGAGTTACACGGTCTTCCATACAATGCCTCAAACGGTGCCATACCAATGCTTGACTGGTAACTGTTGTTGTACGCAAACTCCACCAAATGAAGGTAATCTTCCCATGATCCTCCGAAATCCAAAACACATGCTCTAAGAAGATCTTCCAAAACTCGGTTGACTCTCTCGGTCTGACCATCTGTTTGAGGGTGATAAGCTGTACTCAAACACAACTCGGTTCCCAAAACTTCCTGGAAGCTCTTCCAAAATCCACTAGTGAACAATGGGTCTCGATCGCTCACTATACTCTTCGGAATACCATGGAATCGAACTATCCATTTCACATACAACTCAGCCAACTTTGATGCAGTCCTAGTCGATCGAACAGGAATGAATCTCGCACTCTTGGTCAGACGATCCACAATGACCCAAATCCCTTCATTTCCCGTTCTTGTTCTAGGTAGTCCATCAATAAAATCCATCGATATCTGCTCCCACTTCCATGTAGGAACTTCTAATGGCTGAAGCAATCCACTAGGCTTCTTCTGCTCGGCTTTTACCAACTGGCAGTTCATACACTTGGAAATAAAATTTCCAACATCCTTCTTCATGCCTTCCCAGTAGTAGGTTCTCTTCATATCCCGATACATCTTATTTCCACCTGGATGAATTGTCAGCTTCGAGTGATGACCTTCCTTCAGGACTTCACTCCTCAATTCATCTATATCGGGAACAACTAGTCGTCCTTGCTTCCGAAGCCAACCCTCTCGATCGACCTCGAATCCTTTATCCTTTTCTGGATCCAATCCAGATTCCAAATCACGGATAATCCTGACAAGCTTATCATCTCGCTTTTGGCTCTCGCCAATCCTTTCCACAAGAGAAGGTCTTATCGATAAGTTTGCCAACATCTCAGGTTCCAATTCACATCTAGGCCTGAAGTCAAATCCAGCTAAATACTAGAGACTCTTCCATTCTGAAAACATGGCTCCCAATCCTGCATGTCTTCGACTTAACGCATCTGCCACTGCGTTACCTTTTCCCGGAGTATAAGCTATACCAAAATCATATGATGCCAAAAACTCTAGCCAACGTTGCTGCCGAAGATTCAAATCCTTTTGGGAGAAAAGATACTTTAACGACTTATGATCTGTAAACAACTCAAATCGAACTCCCAATAGATAATGTCTCCACATCTTCAGAGCAAAAACAATCGCCGCTAATTCCAAATCATGAGTTGGGTAATTCCTTTCATGCGGCTTCAGTTGTCGACTTGCATACGCAACAACTTTATCCCTCTGCATCAGCACTGCTCCAAGTCCGGTACCACATGCGTCAGTGTAAACCACCATCTCATCATTCCCACTCGGAATAGTCAAAACAGGAGCACTCGTCAATCTCTCTTTCAGGATTCCGAAAGCTTGTTCACACTTAGCATCCCAATTGAGCACTTGGTTCTTTTTCGTCAATCCTGTTAACGGTGCAGCTATCTTGGAGAAGTCTTTGATAAACCGTCGATAATATCCTGCTAATCCAAGAAAACTTCTCACATCAGATGCATTCTTAGGTCTAACCCAATCCTGGATTGCTGCCACCTTAGCGGGATCAACCGCTATTCCATTTCCAGAGATAACATGGCCTAAGAACCTCACTTCACTCTTCCAGAAGTGACACTTCGAAAACTTAGCTTTCAGCTGATGTTTCCGTAAGATTTCCAAAACAATACGCAAGTGCGTCTTGTGCTCTTCTTCCGTTCTGGAATAAATCAGAATATCATCCACGAACACAAGTACGAACTTGTTCAACTGATCTCTGAACACTCTATTCATAAGATCCACAAAATATGCTGGCGCGTTAGTCAACCCAAACGGCATTACCAGCCACTCAAAGAAACCGGATGGTGTCCTAAAAGCAGTCTTCGGCACACTATCCTTAGCCACTCTCAACTGGTGAAATCCCGTTGCCAAATCCATCTGAGAAAACACCTTGGCTTCGTGAAGCTGATCAAACAAGTCATCTATTCTCGGCAATGGATACTTGTTCTTCTTAGTCACCTTATTCAGCTCACGATAATCGACGCACAATCTCAACGACCCATCTACCTTGGTTGCAAACACAACTGGTGCACCCCACTCGGACACACTACGCCGAATGAATCCTTTCTGCAAAAGATCATCAACTTGCACCCTCAACTCTTGCTGTTCCCTAGGCGCCATCCGCCTAAGAGGCATCACAACAGGTCTGGCTCCATCAACTAGATCTATACGAAACTCGATCTCTCTATGCGGCGGCAACCCTTTGACTTCGTCAAAAACATCCTCGAATCCATTAGCGATCGGTACTGATGATAGTCCATCCCGTGGAACAACCAGCGAATACATGAAGCTCATGAAGACGCCTTCTTCATGCTTACATCGTATCACAACCTTTCGCCCCTCCACATTCTCGACTGTCACTTCCAACCTCTCGCAATCAACCTTAGCCGCATACTTCCTAAGCCAGTCCATACCCAAAATAATTCTGAACCCCGCAAAGTCCAGAACAAAGCAATCACAAACAAAAGAGCAACCATGACTCGATACAACTAGACCACGGCATAACATACACAAACAAGACGAACCCCCAACTGGATTAGTCACAACCAATGGCCTATCAACAATATCCGGTTCCAAACCTAACCGGCCTACAAGTTCATTACAAACAAACGAATGCGACGCTCCAGTATCAAACAGAACTCTAACTGAAACACCACATAGGAAAAGAGTACCTTGAACAACCACACTCTTTCCTTTCTCTTCAGCGGTAGGAGCTTTCAAAGACGACGAAACAGCTCCCAAAGCATAAGCTTGCACAATCTGCTTGTCCTTCCTCGGTTCTGGACAATTCTTCCTGAAATGCCCTGGCTTGTCACAGTTGTGACACTTCATTGGCACCTTCGGATTCTTACAATCCTTCGAGAAATGGCCCTTCTGCTGACAATTGTAGCAAGTCACCTCGCCTTTCGGCTTCTTCTGGCCATCCTTACCCTTCTGCTGCTGCTGCTTCCTCTTCTTGTTTCCACCCTGCTGGGGTTTAGACTCTTCCCTGGTCACAGCAACAACAGACCCTTCCTTAGGAAACAGACTCTCATGCCTGAGAGCTTTCTCCACAAGCTTCTCAAATGAATCGTCCAAATGATCCACCAACTGCCTCCCAAGATAACTGTCCAAGCCTGTCACAAACTTCTCATTCTTCTGATAAGCAGACTCAATATACGACCGGGCATACTTGGACAAAGCTTCGAACTCAGAAACATACTCAAGAACAGATCTCCCTCCTTGCTTGAGCTCCACAAACTTCTTGAACAGAACAGACTTCTGAGCTGTAGAAATGAACTTAGCTTCAAATCTGACTTGGAATTGCTCCCAAGTAATCTCTTCTTCCGGAGTAGTGATGGTAATAGAGTTCCACCAATCAGAAGCTCTCCCTTGAAGCTGTCTCGATGCCAACTTCCTCTTAGTTGCATCATCAATTTCCAAATCACCAAAGATCCTTCTACAAGCATCTATCCACCTCTGGACCTCAATAGTTGATTCCGTTCCCAAGAAAACCTTCCCTCCAAGAGCAGTATAGTCTTTGCACAACTTAGCAAAATCCACCGGTTTCGGAGTTTGGACTTGAACTCCAACATCTACTGCTGCCTTCGGAACTGGTATCCTTCTCATGATCGAAGTCATCATAGCTTCGAACATGGCTGCATAATCAGCAGTCTCTTCAGTAGCACGGCCTTCCCTAGCAGCTGGTCTCCCTCTTCGACTCATTCTCAATATCTATAAAAAGGAATGATTAGAACTTCTAGAGAAACAACTGCATAAAGGACTCAAACTCTACTAAGCTACTATATTATATATAGTAATCATCCATCAAATTACAAGTACGTCTCTCATACGTAGTTACGACAGCGAGCGTTGGGTAAAATCGATTAACCAATGCTCTGATACCAAATGTGACGACCGCCCATGACCCCTGCGTGAATCTAGAGAAAGTGCGCTGTAAAGTGTGCCAGGCGACCATGGACGGTTGTCAAGGTAAACTAAAACAACAGAATCTATCGTATTACTCACAGCGCATGGACAAAATACAATAGAACATATGTATAGTGAAGCTTTACAGAACAAATGATATCATATAAAACTCCATAATAGTAGAATACAAGCATCCAAATAGCCAATACATCAAGCCTCACTACATAACACTCAGAGAATACAAATCAGCGGAACATCCAGTACATATAATAAGAAGATAATATGCAACCCTCCAGCTCGTCTTCGATATCAGCATCGTGAGAAGAGAACAGCACCTGTCACCTGCTACCTAGTCTGCCCGTCCCAAAAATGGACGAACAGCCCAAGGCAATAAGAATTAAAACATAAAGCCTTGAGTTAGACAACAGTCTTAGTGAGCGGTAAATTAACTAACAACATACCAAAAGAGCATAAAGGAAAAGGAATAGGAATACAACCCTCCCACTCCAACCTCATTCTATAGTGATAGCCCCCAGACACACACTAAACAGAAGCAACATAGCAGAGCATACAATTTAAAATGAAGTAATAATCATTCGAGTCGAGGGCGATGTTTTCCAAGTACCAAGGCCTAAATCAGATAAGCACCCAGAAAATACCGCTCTTGAGTCCGAATGACGGTACAACCAAACATCCATGACTCTGGCTATCACTGTTATCATTGCTTCGATATCACCGTTAATTGAATGACCGGCACATTCTTTCAGCCGTCCGTCAAGGGCTAATGGAAACCCCGGTTCTAGACATAACTCCCGCACGTCGTCGCAGCCCGTGCCTAGGACTATCGAATCTGCCCAGAGTACTCGACCATCAACAGTTGGCCGTTGGGACTATCGAATCTGCCCAAACGTACTCTTGCTTAGAGCATGCTAGAACCTTCAACAACGATGCTATCTAAGCCTCCTAGTCATCCTCCTCGACGACTATTCTCATATCCATTCATTATCCTCAACTCGAATCATATCACCGAGTTATCAACATGCTTGGAATGATCCCGTCTGGATTAGACCAAGTCTTCATCATATGATTGCCTCGCTTCATCACATCCTCGCAAAGCCTCATCTCAACACCACATCATCAAATCTATGCATAAGAGCTTCATCATCCCGCTACATATGCCACGAGCAGCTTTCCTAATTCAAGAGCCTTTCCCTTAGCTTTTGAATCATCTTCGATCTAAATCTAATCATCAATCATCTAGTTCATAACAATCAATCAAATCAAACATCAATCCAAGCAATCAAGCATTCAAATATGATCTATGTAGACAATTATAACAATAATGGCATTTTCGTAATTAAAGAGTTGAAAGTCCAATAAGCATGAAAACATGAATTATATCTCTACAAACTTGATGAATGAACTTGCATAGGTTAACATATGATAAAATGGATGTAACATCATCATGAACAATGGATCTATATGGATCTACACTTTGGATGAAGAAAATGCATGGAAATCCCTATTTTAACACCAAATCGAGCCAACAATCCGATATACTCCTTTGGATCCGTGTGAGAGATAATCACCACTCACCAAATCACCTAAACAAACCCAAATCAACACGATTCAGATCTGGACAGCGAAGGATCAAGCTTGATCTATCACAAATCCGCTTCAAACGAAGAAATCTCTCTTGAAAAGATGAAGATCTTCAATCTAAGCTCTTGAATCTTCAATCTTGATCTTCGATTTGGATGGATGGAAGCACTAGATTAAAGTGGAGAAAAGAAGTGAAGAAGTGTAGAAGTCGAGCTCTCAAAATGGCAGCACTTCGTCGCTTCGAAATCCGGATCCCAAAAAGTGAGAACAACCCCTCCTATTTATAGCTGAAATTCCTTAAGTCGTAACTCGGCTATCTCCCTAGGTCGTTTCCGACCTAAGCCTCTCCGACCTAAGCCTCTCCGACCTAACAGATGCACGCGACATAACAGTCTTCGACCTAACGACTTAGCCTATGCGCGACTTAGCAACTTACGACTTAGCGCGCCTTAATGACTCGACAATGCTGGCACGCGACCTAAAACTTACGCGCTTAGCGACCTAACAGAGCTCTCCATCCTACGACCTAACGATGTTACGACCTAACACTTAACAAAACCCAGCGACTTACCAGTGTTACGACCTAACACTTAGACCCACGCGACCTAACACTTAAACTATCCTAGCGACCTAACAACTTATACGACCCAACTCCTTAGGTCGCCTAACGACCTAACACTAGGTCGCAACATACTGGGTTGTTAACTCGCTAACCCTTAGGTCGCGTACTACTATAGGTCGCTCCCTGCTTATCCCCTAGCTTCCTTAGGTCGCTGCCCCTATAAGTCGTTTACGACTTACCACTTACGACTTACCACTTAACTTCCCTAAGTCGTATACTCCTTAAGTCGCCTAACTCTTAGGTCGCTAACACGCTAACCTTCTTAGGTCGCTAACATATAGGTCGCTCCAAGATACTAAGTCGCTAACCCGGTAACCATTAGGTCGCTAACTCGCCCTGCCGACCTAACACTAAACTCCCAAACTTAGGTCGCTCTACCACTTAGGTCGTCTACGACCTAAACTTTCAACGTTCTAACTCTAAGTCGGTCACGACTTATCTCCTAAGTCGCCAACAACATTTAACTAACCTCTAGGTTGCGTACGACCTAGGACTTAGGCAAATTTCAACCAAAATCTGAAACAACTAGAAAATGCTAAAAATCCCAGATTTTGACAAACTTCTCGATCCGTAAATACGGGTCGTTACAATTGCGTTCTCATTGTACCCCATGTATATATATATTTTCAAGAAAAGAGTCACAGGTCCCTGTTTTTGATGTTGTTATACAAAAAGTCCCTGTAGAAATGAATTTGTAAATTTGGTCCCTATTTTTCAAAAATAAAAAAACGCAAAATGTCTTGCACTTTTCTGACAGAAAATGCAAGATAACTTGCACTTTTTTAATTTGCATTTTCTTAATTTTGAAATATTTTTCGAAATTTTCGAAATTTTAAAAATTTCGAAAAGCGCAAGTTAACTTGCACTTTTTATCAGGAAAGTGCAAGCTAGTTTGCGCTTTTTACTTTTGAAATATTTTTTGAAAATTTTAAAAATTTTGAAATTTTTGAAAAGCGCAAGATAACTTGCGCTTTCTAATTTTGAAACTTTTTTTGAAACTTTTAAAAATTTTAAAATTTTTGAAAAGCGCAAGGTAACTTGCATTTTCTATCAAGAAAGCGCAAGCTATTTTGCGCTTTCTGATTTTGAAAATTTTAAAAAGCGCAAGCTAACTTGCGTTTTCTTATTTAAAAAAAACAGAGACTTAATTTACATATTTATTTGTACAGGGACTTTTCTTGTAACACCATCAAAAATATGCACCTTTCGGGCAAAGCCCTGTATATTTTTGCCCGTGGTGTATGGAATTTGACTCCCATCCACAGAAAAACTAAATCGATATTTGACTCCTTTTACAAACCCTAAATTGCTATGGCCGGACGCTCGAGCTCATGGGGCCTCGCTTTGACGCAGATCTCGCCGTACACTTTTGCGTCGATTGGAATCGCCATTTCTATCGGAGTCTCTGTTCTCGGAGCAGCTTGGTAATTATCATTCCATGTATATCAAATATTTTAAGATTTGGTGTATTGTGATTTAAGCCTTATTTTGATGTATTGTTGGTGATTTAGGGGGATTTATATTACGGGGAGTAGCTTGATTGGAGCTGCGATTAAAGCACCTAGGATTACTTCCAAGAATCTTATTAGGTATGGCTGTCTTTTGTCTTATATACTTATTGTACATGGTACGAGACTTCATATTCAATTAAATAGCCAGAACTTCTTTCATTCTAACTCAAAATTTTCTTCGTTAGTAATATCAATTCAAGAATATTGATATATAGCTTCTTTTCGACTTATTTGAATCCCTATGAAAGAAAAGGCAGGCTTCTGCAGACAAGTTAATAATTTGACATGGTAGTTGGTTAAACTTATGTGGTACAAACAGTATAAATGTACTCCCACAATCCACTTGACTATATTTCAATGAAGAAATTTGAGGAATAATGGAGAGTAGGATTATACCTGGAGCTTGAAAATATTTCTCTTTAACTTACAGCCTACAACGTTAGGAGTGATATTTCTGATTTGGCAATCAGACATAATAAGTGGATGCTGCTAATTTATGACTGATACTAATGTACATAGGAATGTTAGTTTCAAAGCATAAAGTTGGGTGAAAAAAAACAAAAAAGATGGAGATGTATTGAACACATCTCTCAGTGGAGCTGTTTAGCTTCACCCATAAATGTGTTTGTGTTGCTTTATTACTTATTTATATGATTAAAATACACTTAGGTAATTTCGTTGGGATTCATAAATTTCATAATGAAACATGCGATATTTCATATTCTCAAAGGTTAAGATAGATAAATCATCGAAGTATACGACTATACATTCAATCTTAGTTTAATAAGAAGTTACTTATGATATTCTATATATAATTGTTATATTTTTGAATTTCAACGCTCTATGCGAATTTTTGGCCTAGTATATGCATGAGTTGTGAAACTCATTTTGCATTTTTATGTATGTATGTATTGCTCGCTGTTAAGTTGTAATTATCATACACCGACTTCATATTTGGTACTACTTTGTTTAGTCAGATATACCCCTGTACATCGGGCCTCGTGGAAAGCAATTTTTTTTAATTATAAACAGACTCATGTATATTTCTTGTCTATCCTCAATTGCTATATCATTTCCTTAACCACGTGGTTTGATCAGAAAATTATTCTAAGGACATTGTTTGGTGCTCAAATCCAATCGTTGTACGATGACGATTGAAAAATGTATAATATGAAAAATTACCTCTTTTTGGTCTTTAATCATTATTGAGTATAAATGATAATCCAACTGATCGATAATGTCAATTTTTTTATCGTCAATTACTTTGGAACAAGTGTTGCGAGATCAATACATATAGTCCAAGAAGAGTTTGTGAAAGTTATACGTTTTACATATGTATTGTTATCTTTGAAGATAATGCAATATTTTAAATATTTTAATAAGGTGAAAATATTTTGGAAATATATAATATTTAAATAGAAATACTATATTATTGATTTTTTTTAATCAAATACATGAATATTATCATGATTTTAATTTGGTTAATAAGATCAAAGAAAACTTTATAAAAGTTATGTCATACACAAGTTTTATCGACGTTGGACTGACATGGACCAATTTTCTTGTAAAGTAAAAGAAAATTATTTCCATGCATGAAACCAAATATTCACTCAATTTTTTAGGAAAAAAAAAGAAACTTCTTGGGCGATATCAGTTCAAAAAAGAATATTTGAAAATGGCTATAAGGTAAACTAATAAAAATAGGAAAATTCAAAGAAGTTAAAAAAAATAGTAATATAAGCATCAAAATGCCCAAAGCATTTAAAATATATAAAAAATTCTAATGATAATAAAAAATAAAAAAACACTTTCAAAAGAAATCAGTATACAAGTTATTCAATATCAGTATTTTTTTAAGGTTGAAATTATAATTGGAAGATGAAAAGAAAATCCTAGGACGTTAATATGACTTGCCTATATTGTTTTCTTTTAAAAAATAACGTTGCTCCAAAATATTAAATTGCTCAAACTTGCATATGTATTTAAATCGAACTATGCTTGGAGATTTAAGTCTTCATTAAGGCCTGGTATTGAGAATGCTCATCTAATGAGCAATTCAATAACAAATTACGGACGAGTTTTTGAGAATGTGTTATTTTGGGAATTAAAACAATTTGAACAAAGCTCCTTCGGTTTATAATACTATATATGCTTCAATTGGTTAGAAAGTCTTTCTCCGGTGTTTACCAAAAGGGTAGTTAGTAATTAATTGAATAGAAAGACAATAGTGTTTTTCCATGGAGATGGAAAACTTGCTATTAACTAAGTGTGTCATCATGGAGCAAATGAGCGTTCAGTGGTTGTTTTAACTTCTCGAGCAAGTTGACTCTTGAAAGTCGAGGATGTCCTTGGGGGTAATCTCATAGTTTGTTTAGGATGGAGATGATGGGGTTTATTGTCTCCTGTCGTGTTGGTTTATTTTCTTGGTATGTAAGTGATAGTTATTCCACCCAGTCAAAAACCATAAGAAGTTTCTCATGTTCAGCAATCAATTGAGGGTTACTAGTCAAAGATAAAATGTCTAGTATTGTACTAATCTAGGTTTAAAATTTCTATCAATTCAGTCATTTAACACTTGAAATTTTAGTTCTTTTACGAATTTTTTTTGAAATTTCGTTTAAGAAATTCCGATCGGTTTTGGTTATGTGTTTCAACAACAAATACAATTAACAAGTATAATAACAGTTAACATAATCTACTTCTTACGTTTAGACTAGTTGTTAAAGTCAGAGCTTAATATAACAATCCTTATATTTTGAATTAATTTCAAGTCCAATGAACAAGCGTAATGTACAATATTTGCATTCAACATATTATTTTAATCCAGAGTCTAATTTACCAACTCAGTTCATTTCCTATCTAAATCTTTATACCAACCATTTCTTATCCGAAGCTCTCTATCTTGTCGTTCACTTTCTACCTTGCTGCCATCAAAAATTGATTGAAGTTCTGAATACCATTCTTGCAATCTAGTTTGAAATTTGAAAAATAAAATTACATCTACTTGATTAGCACATGTCGCTACTATCACTGCTTTTTCTTTCTCTTTTGTTCTTGTCATGTTTTTTTTCTTTCATTGCTTTGTTTTAATTCTGATGCAGCTTCGAAGTTAATTGTAATTCTATTTTCTTTTTTTACAACTAAAGCAATTTTTTGACGTTTCATTCCAAAACTGAAATTTTCAATGAATCTTGTCTTGATCAACGTTGAAATCGATCCGGACTGGCAAGGATTTTGGCGTGCTGGATGAAATTTTGAGCTTTGGTACCAACTACTCAAACAACAAAACATTCAAAAATGTATCTTTCAAGAAAGTGGTTTACCTTTTTTTTGACTTGATTAGCAAAATAGATCATATTTGAGTCGGTACTGCTGAAATTGTACAAAAGAAAATGAAATTATCATTGTTACATTGTATTAGTTCAATTTGTGTAAATTGTCATATTACCTTGGAGTTTTTGCAGTTTTTCATGTTAATCCATGTATCAAATATTTATGTTTAGTGCTTCAAAGCTATTTTTGTGTCATCGAGATTTTAGAACGTATCCTCCATAGAATATGTCAAAAGCTTTTTCTATCCACAGTTTTTCAATGGGCATTGTGACCTGTCAAATCCTATTTTTAATGCCACTAGACCTATCTTTTTATGAAACACACATGATAAGTTCACATTATTAACTAGCGACGCAGTCACATATATTATTGTACATAAAGCATATTTATTCCATTCGCATCTTTTCCATAAATATTCCTTTGTTACCAAGATATATTATTTAAAAAATCACATTATGATATATCCCCATTAGTTCCTTTTGTATTTAATATAAACAAAATTAGACCAAAAGATTATTATTCTTCATGGAGGATGCATAATTTTCGCTTTAGCAACTTCCCTAGAATATACTGTTTAAGATAGATTTAGGCCATGTCCTTTGAAAATGGATATGATAATGTTGGCCGAATATAATCGAATGCTAGACTTTTTTTGCTCTAATATTGCCTCCTATGGTATTTAATAACAAGAGTATGTATAACAATATTAGCCACCATTCAAATCTGAAATTGCAAGGATGTTGAAAGTTGAAACGATTAGATTTTGCTAAACTTTTAAACCTAGAACAAAAATATCACTAGGAATGATACAGTTGATGGCCAATCAAAAATGCATTCTTCGACAAGAAAGGGCTGAAATTATTACATATAAGTTGTTCAAATATTTCATTCAAAAGAACAAGATATGTTTCAAATAACCCGATTAACATAACAAATAACTTATCAATATGAGTTGATGGAGGTATATATGATAGAAATAATCATACAACCAAATATGTTAGTATATTACGAACATGCCAAGCAATAAGGTATCACCTGTTGATAAACATAAGATATCATGTCAATAATCTTTGTTACTTTGTAGGTGTAACCTCAAGGCTTGAGGTTCCCATCAAAATCTTGAATTGTGCTCATTCGATTCCAATTCCGGTTGGAACCAGTGCAATATTGTCTTAATTTATATAGTAAATCACTTTGTCTTGTTTGCAATTTTGTCCGTAGAAATCTTGAACTGTGCTCATTCTTACACAATTAATTCCAACTCATTACGTAATATCCACTTTCATCTCTTTATGATGGAAAATTGACATCACCGCCTCAAATTGTTTGAGCTCCATGTAGGATCTATGGACATCCTCAGCATCTCGTGCTTTGTTGCGCATCAAACAACAAAGATATTGTTAATGCATTCAGCAGAAGCATAGCATGTAGTATATATATTTAGATAAAAACTATATATATTTAGAGATAAAAAATTCGTGAGTTAATTACTCATATTGAATTATGAGTAATTAATTTGTATTTCAATCATGAGAAGCATGTCACTACGCAAATTAGTTCAGCAATATTGCATCTTCGTATGCTAATATTTTTATTTAATTTGGTCATTGCCAACTAAATTTAATTTGATTAATACGGATCATGTTTTTTGTTCATGGTATTTGTATAACTTTTAAGATTTTGCGATTGTACTAGCTTAGTTGTTTGATTAAGTGAGGCTCGTGTTGGTATTGACATAGATATTTATGCAAAGTGGATTTTGTCTTTTCTAAAGACAATTAAAAATTAGAAATTACGTTGCTCTTAGTTTTTTCTCAAAATTATGGAAAGAAACCCTTCACCTTTATGATTCTATAAATTATTCCTCTGAAACTTTTGAAAATGTACAGCCGTCCGATGGAACTTTATAAAACTGTAAAAAAACGACCTTTTTTTTTGCAATTTATACAGTGGAACATTGCTATGTTTACAACGCAATCAGCCCGGTACTCTTTTGATCATTGCATTGTTAAAACGCAGCTTACGTAAATATTTTAAATTCATATGTTTTTGCTAAAATAAGTTGGATTTTATTTATAAAATCATATATTCCATGCATCTAGATGATGTAACATACTAACTTTTTTTTTAAGTATTAATAAAGTATGCAATTTTTTTGCTTAATTGAACATTGCATTTTACAAAGTGCAACCAACTTGAATTATTATTGTTAAACTTAATTTTAAAATTTTGAATTTGGATTTATGGTGAAAATTTCTGGTTTTTTATTGTAGTGAATTTGTATTCTGTTTTATCATCGAGAATTTCAGGGGCTTAATTTACAATATGAAAAACAAGAACAGTTTTTCTACCTATAATGATAAATAAAACGGGTGTTTTTCTACAAGTGCCAGTTGAAAATGTTAGTTGATCGAAAAGTACAAAATGCACCATAAATTGAATGACAATTAGTTAAGAAACCTTTCCAAAAAATGAGTGCTGCCAGTATGAGAATATTGAATTGGATACAATTAGTGTTGCAGAAGGCATATAATGAAACATGACAGGGCGTAGCGATATGATATTGGCTCTTCAGTTTTTGCTATTTCGATAAATAC
This sequence comes from Allium fistulosum, assembly GCA_030737815.1. Taxonomy (NCBI): domain Eukaryota; kingdom Viridiplantae; phylum Streptophyta; class Magnoliopsida; order Asparagales; family Amaryllidaceae; genus Allium; species Allium fistulosum. Next base: position 432,618,371 of record CM060906.1, on the reverse strand, counting down.
GTTTTCCATTCCGTTTTTTAAAATCTAAAAGGCGCCAATCAGTATATATTTTGAAATTATATTCCCTAATTATTTCATTATTAGCATATATTTTGAAATTATGTTCCCTAATTATATTATATTTAGCATATACTTTAAAGTTAGTCAGAGAACCTGAATATCCATATGAACAACTGTCAACATCTAGTACGAACACTAATGTAAGCAATTTAGTACGAACATCAACTCTAGATTTTAATGAAGAAGCAAACTCCATGGAGATGGATTATGAATTTGATCATGCTGCTTGAATCTGATTCAGAAGTCTAGTTTTTGGAATATGCGTGTGTGTCTCTGGCTTTAAGTGCGACTGTGGTAGTTGAAATTATATGTTATAGTATCATGTATCATTCTGATTAGAATTCTTTCCTCCGTATCAGTGTTATCTTCTGTGAAGCTGTCGCCATATATGGTGTTATTGTCGCAATCATTCTGCAAACTAAGCTGGAAAGCGTTCCATCATCTCAGTTGTATGATGCAGAATCTCTAAGGGCTGGATATGCGATTTTTGCTTCTGGTATAATAGTGGGCTTTGCAAATCTTTTTTGTGGGTATGTTATTAATACCAAATATATACTAAAATCTACATTCTTCAGTTGGAATCACAGTTACATATCTAACTTACACATCATTCTTGACAGGCTTTGTGTGGGGATAATTGGAAGCAGTTGTGCGCTTTCGGATGCTCAAAATTCTTCTCTATTTGTGAAGATTTTGGTGATTGAAATCTTTGGCAGTGCCCTTGGTTTATTTGGTGTTATTGTTGGTATCATTATGTCAGCGCAAGCAACTTGGCCAGCAAAAGCTGTTTCATAAGCATGTAATTTTCTACTCCATGAAGAATTTTTACTCGCGTCACTTTATGGTCTGCATGTTGTTACATGCGTTGTATGATTTGATTTACTTTGTCCTTTAAGAAGATGAATATAATTCTAAAGTGTAAAATTCAGTCTTTTCAAATGAGAATGTACGCTTGTTGAGTTGTGTATGTTCTTAGAATTCTGATTGTATTGTTGCGACCTTGCAAGCCTTTGAATAATGCAAGTTATTTCTGATATGTCTATTTTTCCATATGTACCAAGGATTAGAATTGTTTTTTATCCTTTTAAACTGTGTTTACACCCTATAACTATATTGTTGTTCTGCCTTTTTAGTTTATGGTCATCTGGACATTTATTAGGATGCCCAACCTTTCACAAACTCCGTTCACGCATCAAACTTATCTGAGTGGGAATTGGATTTATTCCATTTGTGCTTCTTTGCAACCAAGCCAAATATTTTGACTCTTGTGTGTCACTCAGAAATTTTCTTCTTCTTTGAATTGCCTATTAGAAGCTTGTGATATTTGATCTCGTAGTCTGGACTATCAACCAATTGTGCCTACCCCATTGGCAGATTTTGATTTATTGCTAAGTAATTAGATATGTAAATGTATGATATTTACAGATGTTACTATAAATATAGCCTTTTTGAGGTCAAAATGATTTGACATCAGAGCTCGATTTCCCTAAGGTGCTTAAGGGAAAATGATTTATTGCTTCGGACCAGTACCTAGGTCGAATATCGAATGTTTTAATTGTTGTCTTTGAGCATTTATGAGTGTTGTCTTCAAAGTAGTCTCCGGTAGTTTCTCCCTTGATTTTTCTTGATGCTAAGAATTGAGACACTTCATCCAAAATATTCGTTTTATGTCAATGAAATGAATTTTTTTAGGACACAAATGTTATATGTCTTCGATAGCCTCGTACTCTTCGATTGGAGTTCAACGGTCTTTCTTTGGAATATTGTTGATTCTAATGCTATCGATCATCACTATATATCACTATATAGTGCGGAATATGCTATAATGATAGGGATTGAGTGTTATTGTATAGCGGAACATGCCACAATGATAAGATATTGTTGTAAAGTGCGAGACTTGTTACAACAGATGGACATCACTATTTATTGTGGAACTTGTTACAATGGTTGAGATGCTAATATGTTGTGCGGATCGAGCTACAACAGGGGTTGTCACTGCATAGAGAAGAACAAGCTGCAATGATAAATTTTGTTGTATTGTGTATAACATGGTACAATGATAGAGCTGGTATAGCATAGTGCAAAACGTGTTACGATAGGAGAGTATCACTGCATAGTGTCGAACATGTTAGTGATAGACATTGTTACATAATGTGAAACATGAAAGAGTTGGTGGTATGCCTTATGGGCAATTTTATATTCTATTACATACAACTAACTATGTAGTCAATCTTGTTCGCAATAAGGGTATTTGATTTCTGTTATATACTTTGTTATATTGTGATATATATATATATATAATTAAGTAATTAATTTAATATATGAAAATCCTCAAATTATATATAATGTGGTTGTAGTTGCAAATTGGTGGAACCGTGAGTAACTAATCATACAATAACATTTTGTTTTAAATATTCCTAGTCAAGATGTTTCGAGAAAGAATATCGATACATTTGTTGAGACCATAGTACCTAACACTCTCCAAATGCTGAGCAATGTATTATTCGTGGCTGCTGTGGAAACTAAGAGATTAAGTACTCGTAGTTATTGGATAACCATGGAATGACTTGTCCAAAGGTTTCCCGTTGATTGATAACAACTAGGTGAAACATGAAATCTCAGTATGACGATGTTACATGGTTCTCTCGATTTGAGAATACATGGAACTTCATTGTTGAAAGTCGCTATGGACCGGGTAATTTGTTAAATAATAGTAAAGTAGAAGAATTTCTAGCTCTGCTATTGATTTTGGAAGTTTTCTCTCTTTTCCTTAACTCTCTCTTGATATTTTATTTTCAAATCTTTTAATTCATCACTTTACACATATTTTACTAATTTTCTTCCATATTTTACATTCCGGTAGGTACATTTAAAAATTTATACGATTATTCACAAATAATTCATAGTTACCTCATAGTGTTTTATATGTAAATCCATGTATTTAGGTTAATTACATAAACCAAAAATTTAAACTATGCAAATAAATTCAGTTACCTAATATTTTTTAATATTTCTAATAATTACTAAAGAATCAAAATTTCAATATACATCTATTGTACCAATCAAAATAGTAAAATTAATTTTTCATTCAATTATAATATATAAATAACATAAAACAATGATAAAAAAATTAATTTATTATTTGTTTCTCTCAATAAATGTGTCATATATTCAATTGTAAAATTCTACTTTAAACTTCAAATACCAACATTCAAAATTACCGCAATTGTTTACAACTTCTAATATTTTACATTTTAGTCCATATATTTAATTTAATTATGAAATCTTAAATCTAAACTAATTAGATAGATCCAATCAACTAATATTCGTCAATTTGTCTACTAAGTAATGAAAATATGCAAATTTCAATATGTACCCATTACTCATATTGATAAAAATTGTAAAAATTTACCTTTTCATTAAAGTAAAAATACACAAGTCACATAAGATGAAATATACACATAAAAAGTAATAACAAATTCACTTTATAATTCATTTGCCCAAATAAATTTATGATATAATGCGCTACAATTTTTTTACTTCAAACACCTTCATTTTTAAAATTTCTATAACCATTTACGAAGCCCCCTTCTTTTATCTTTAATATTTTACATTTAACTCCATATATTAAAATTAATTACATAAACAAATCCAACAAAATATCATTAGTTGATTTGTCTAATAAATCATAAATATGAAAATTTCAATTTCAATATCACATTTATATCAACAAAAATGGTATGAAAGATTCATTTTGATATATAAATATAACAATCGCATAACACTATACATATGATTATTATGAATTTAATTTATAATCATTCATATCAATATATTTTCGTTAATAGCACCTAATATTGTACATGTTAGTCGATATATTGTAACAACCCACCGTCATACCCATATTATTAAAAAAACATTACAGGTAATGTCATCTAATAACACAGAGAATACGGCTGGTTAAGGGCGATCGAATATGAATATATCTTTGTACTAACACTGACACGTCTTTATTACCTTTATAGGATCTGAACTGAAAATTTTGATGTGTACATTATTATTACAAAGTAACACCGATTCAAAAAAAATAGAACAGTTTATAATATGATAAAATAGAATCAGAGTCACAGATCACATCGGAATAATATACATCATATACATAATAAAATGTGAGTCTACAAAATATCAGTACTAGACCCACATAATATATATACATCACGTCCAAAAGTACTGTATCAGGTACACAATGACTACAAGATAATATACATGACATAAACTCCTAATGTCAATATATATAAGTATGAAGTAAACTAAAACAGTCTACTTCAATGCTAGCTCAAGATCTAGAGGTCAACGAGTTCTAGTACCTATAGAGTCTCAGCCTAACCCGAATATTTTAAAAATAAACGGGTCAGACTATATCTAATAAAGAGATGAAATAGTGATGTCGTAATTTTATGACTTAACATTAATAATAAGCCATACACAAAAATATGCCTAAAATCAAAATCATAAAAAGGCATATCAAATCCAAATCACCATTTCAAAAATCCATATCAAGTCTCAAACAGACTACCATCAAAATATGGTGATAAGAATTCAAAATTTCTTCAGAACTAAAAGATACAAAATATCAATTCCAAAATCTTTGAAGAAATAATCATCACTAATGAAATAATAGTGGTAGTCAAATATCAGTTTAAAAACAGCGACATAGTCTAACAAACCAAAATAAACCAATAATAGTCTAATAAACCAAAAAGACTCGCCACATAGTGTAATAGCCTAATCCCACAAAATAGACTACTATGTGAATTTACCTAATCCCATAAAATAGGCAAACATCGTCTATTGTATATAAAATAAACTGATAGGTCTGCATATAACACATGTCCAAGGATCGAAAGGGCAGCCTTGACATACCATAACAAACCTAATCCTCCAAAATAGATATGTCTACCTAATCTAAGAATGTATCGATTTGCAGATCGATGAAAAATGAGTCATTGTCTCTTGGGGATCTATCGGCCTGAAATCCGAACACCTTTAGATAGTATAACTCTAAGTGTTAATTACTGTCACTTAAGTAATCACTAGGATTTAACTAACTGTCCTATACCAGAAAATAAATTCAAGTATTTACTAAAAGCTAGTAATTTCCACTCAAACTCTATTTAACAAAATTATAATAATAAGCGAAAGAATTAATTGTACAAAATGTCCTATAAAAATCCGACAATTCAATCGTTTATTAAAATTCTCTGTTTCATAGAAAAACATGCATTCCAATAAGATCCCAATTCCATAGTAAATAAAATAAAAGAGTTTTAAATTAATTTTATATATATACAAAGATATAATTTTCTAAAATCACTTTTAAATCCATAAACTCATTTCAAAGAAGAGTTACTTATTTACAAAAGCTTTTGAAACTCTTTCAAAATCAGTTAAACCTCTTTTATAACTAAAATCACTTAAAATTAAAAATAATTACTTTCATCACCGCTTTTATAAAATAATACCATATTTTATCTTTTGCTTTTAAAACATTTCCAAATTTTTATACTTGAAATAGTAAACTTTAAAAAGGTTTTATAATTAAATATTACACATTTTTAAAAGCTTTGAATATAAATTTTGAAATAAGAAATAAATATAATTTTACTGTATTCTATAAACCAAATTCCAATATGGATCAAACTGGATAAAATCTCATTTTGATGATCTTTTAAAATGTTTAAACAGTTCAAACAATATATCGATCAAAATTTTAATATCTAGAGCCAACATCGCTCTAAAATATAATTCCATACTATGGAATTATTTAGCAACCCGAGTTGCTTTCCGACAACTCCGGCCATACAAACAATACACAATCATCATATAATTAATCAACCATAAGCATGCAAGCATATCTCATCCAATTCAACCATCAACAACCAAAGATTTTCACATAATTAGATATAGAATTCATGAATTTTAACAACTCACCTTAACATTCCATAATTTCTCAAAATTGATTCCATCGACACACATGGAAAAATCTGCATTTTCGTCCTTAGTGCAGGTGTTGTTTGGCATAGAAAATCTCAATATTTTCCTATAATTTTACAGGAGGTGCATACTTGAGTTGAGAACAACATATCCAAATTTCAGATTTTATTGATTTATCTAGAATTAATTACGATTTTTACACCGACCTTCGTTTTTCAGGCCAAATATACTCAAAATTAACTTGCAAGTTGACCCTCTTTAATCCATCAAAACCCGCCAAATTACATGAAATTTGGAGAAGAGGTGGTGGAACGTGGTAGCAACATCATATCCAAACTTTAGAATTTTTGAGAATTTATTTGAATTGTTTTGATTTTTAGAACCTCACTTTGCTATCTCTCTATGTTTTTAGTCTGAAGCTTTTAGGTTGAGAAAATTTGTTCCTGTTGTTTTGAGAAGAAGGTACGTACTATTTCTTTGTTCCAAAACATAGCTAAAATTTTCACCTAGGTCAAAAGGCCCCTTTTTAATTAAAATAAGCATGAATTAAAACGTTACTAAAAAAACTAGCTTCTCATTAACTTTAAAAATAAATTTCTCCTTGTTACCAACTCATAAAAATTGAAATGAATACACTAAAATTAAGTATCTTATCTAATCTTTGTAATTAGCTAATAAAACATGGATTTAATGATCATTTAAGTTCTTATTTTTATTATTGAAAAAGACACTTTTCAGTTTTGCAAAAACAAGAAAACATGCTATAAAATTCATTTTAACATCAACAATCCTATTTTCTTCCAAATAAAAATGATGAACTATTTAGAAAGCATTAACTAAATTTTTATACACGTCTTATACCAATAAATTCACATCAAGGCCCATTTTAACAATATTTTCACTAAATCTCAATATTAAGGAGAAAACTAAGCCTGTCAACGGATACTTTTGGATGCGGATAGTGTTATATCTGTATCCGCATCCGAAATCATTTTCGGATATCCGCAACCGCAGGTGTGGATGAATATCGGATAATTATCCTATCTGCTAACGATCGATAAATCGAGAAACACAAATGGAAAATTTTAGTCCAACATAAACTTTTTTCAATCTTATTGATTATTAAAGTGTTAAACGTAAACAAATATGATAATAATAAATAGTTTTGAGTAGTTAATATGCATTAAGTGCGCATAGTATAAACTTCTAACTTAATAAAACAATAAATAAATATCTTTCATTATACTATATAATTTAAACTATAATCTTGAAGAAAACCGAACGGATAATTTTCGCATACGGATATCTTTGCATCCGCATCCGAACCCGTTTTTTCGAATATCAGATATTTATTCGCTTTTCGGATACAGATGCGGATGAATTTCGAATTTTTCGGGTATCCATTGACAACCCTAGAGAAAACACCATTTTATAATTTAACCCTTTCTCTAACTTATTAAATCCTTATTAATAAGTTATAACACTTAAGAAACCATTGATCATTAATCTTTTAAAAATATTATTTTCTCCAATTTAATTAGTAACAAAAATCCTCAAATCGTTTAATTAAATTATTCTTTTAATTTAATTGCAAGTAATCTAACTCAGGGTTGTTATAAACTCTCCTCTTACGAAAATTGCGTCCTTGCAATTCTCTATAAGGAAAAGTCTATAACAATTCACAAACAATACATCTTTTGAAACATAGGTAAGCAATTGACAAAGGATCCTTAAATGAAGGAAACACCACTAATGAGCATTAGAGGATAATACAGAATACGTTCGCTCAGTAAATTTTTTGGTTTTCCGAGAGATATCCTTAGGATTAGCGGACCAAGAATTATACTCGCTTCACCAAGATCTTTCATATCTAAATTGACACATAGTATGTATGGACTTACCATGATTCCAGCATGAATATTTGAATAAAATATAAGTAAATCATTTACATATAAACATATGATTGTGCAAATGTTATTCTCGGATTTATAATAAATACACTTGTCACTCTCGTTTACTTTAAAACCATGTGAAATATTTAAATTGTAAAAAATTTCATGTCATTATTTAGGTGCCTCTTTTTAAGACCATATAGAGATTTATCTAATTTACAAACTTTATGATATTGACCAGGTATAACAAAACCTTCAAGTTGGTCCATATAAATCTTTTCTTCTAATTCACCATTTAAAAAAGCCGTTTTTACATCCACTTGGTGAATTAATAAATCATAAAGTGAAGCAAGAGAAATTAATACTCGAATTGATGTTATCCTTGTAACAGGTGAAAAGCTATCAAAAAAATCAATGGTTTATCTTTGTCTAAATCCTTTAGCTACAAGACGAGCCTTATATTTATCAATTGTACTATCAGGTTTCAACTTCTTTTTAATTACCCACTTACAATCTATAGTTTTACAACCTGGAGATAAATCAATAAGATGCCAAGTTTTATTAATTCAAGAGATTCCATTTCATCATTTATAGCTTCTTGCTAGAGATCTGAATTTAAAGAAGACAGAGCTTCTTTTAGATTAGCAGTGTCCTCTTCTAGTGTATAAGCATAATATTCTGGACCAAAATATTTAGTCATTCTAGCTCTTTTACTTCTTCTAGGTTCAGATTCAATTTCTGTATGTGTTTGTTATTTCTGATTATTAAATTAGTAGTGGTAGATGTGCCCCCACTATTTCTAAGTTTAAACGGAAATTTATTTTCAAAGAAATCAGTATCATTTGACTCAATAATAACTCGAGCATTTAAATCAAAAAATCTATATGCTTTACTGTTAATGGAATAACCAATGAAAACATATTCATATGGTCGACTTGCTAATTTAATTCTTTTAGGGTCAGGAATACGAAAATATACTAAGCAACCCCAAGTTTTAAAATAAGACAAGTTGGGTTTATGATTTTTAAAAATATCAAAAAGGTGAAATTTTGCTTTTAGATTTAGGAATTCTATTTAAAGCACAACAAACAGTAAACAAAATTCCCCCCATCGGTGTGATGCTGCACCCGAGTTTAATAAAGCAGCTACAACTAATTCGATAAGAGTCCTATTTTTTCTTTCGGCTTTACTATTCATTTTAGACGAATAAGGTGCAGTTCTCTCATGAATTATGCCATGTTGATTATCAAATTCAATGAATAAGCTAAATTCATATTTCATTCCTCTATCACTTCAGAATCTCTTAATTTTCTTATTAAATTGGTTTTCAATTTCAGTGACAAATAACTTAAACATATCCAGCGCATCACTTTTAATTTTCATGAGATAAACATAAGTGAAATTAGAGCAGTCATCAATAAAAGTAATAAAGTAGTGTTTGTCATCCCTAGTTAGAGTGCCATCATGTTCACATATATCAAAATGTATTAAATCTAGAGGTTCTAACTCTTTAAATACAGATTTATGTGGGGTTTGTAATTTTAGCTTAGCTACAATATTCACATTTTTCAGAATCACTTATGGATACTTTAGGGATTCAGCCTAAGTTACTAATGTTATGAATCAGTCGTTTATTAACATAACAAAGTGTAGCATGCCAAATATAAAAATCACACAGCATATAAGCAGAACTATTAACTTTATTCAAATCAGCATTTAACCTAAACATCCCATCTACAACATATCATTTACCAACAAAAACACTATTTTTAGTAAAGGTGTACAAATCAGATTCAATAGTTTGAGTAAAACCAGCTTGATTTAACAAGAAACCAAATACTAAATTTTTCCTCATCTTTGAAGTATGTATCACATCTTTCAGCAACATGTTCTTTTCAGAGGTAATGTTTAAATCCATAGTCCTAGTTCCAGCAACAGTAGCGGTGTGAGAATCTCCCAACATCAATCTCATATCATAAGCAGCATTAAATGTTTTAAACATTTCATGATCATAGCAGACATGGCGAGAAGCACTAGTGTCTACCCACCACCTTTCTAATCCACCGACTAGGTTGATCTCAATAAGCATAGCCATAAGGGCTTCTTCAGTCAAGTTAGTGGTGTAGGATTCAGCCTGTTTTGACACTTTCATGCCATGTAGCGTGCTTTGCCGCATTTGTAACATAAGAACAGCTGTCCAGTACCATTCTTTAGGGGGCATTTTGCTGTTTGTTCTGAGGCTGATTGTTGCGATTCTGATTTTTGAAAACTTTCGCATTTTCTTTCAGACTCGCATTTGCAGATTTCTTAGTGTTGTTGCTAGATACAATAAGCACCCCTTCTTTTTAGTCCTGTTTTCTGGCCTCTTCTTCAATACAAAGACGAGTAACCAAACTCTCTAAGGAAAATTCCTTAGTCTTATGTCGGAGAATATTTTTAAAGTCTTTCTGACTAGGGGGTAATTTATCAATTAACATAGCAAGCTAAAACTGACCATCTAAAGCCATACATTTGGAGATGATCTCATGTGCAATTTTCTGAAGTCATGCAACCGCGCCTCTATAGATTTTTCGTCCATCATCTGAAACTTCAAATAGCGACTGACAGCATACCTTTTTGCTCCAATTTCCTCGGTATCATATTTCTTTTATAGCGTATCTCAAATCACTTTTGTCGATTTGTCTGAGATGTAATAATTGTATAGATTGTCGCTAAATCCATTGAGGATGAAACTTTTGCACAGATAATCTTGCTCCATCCAGATCTGCTGCTCTTTTGATTTTTCTATCCAAGCTCGCATATATTCTGTCTCAAGTTCGTTGGGTTTGTCTAGCAGTTGCGGTTTGTCTATTGTCAGTACAGTGACCACCTTTCGTGTAGTCAAAAGGAACTCCATCTTTTGGCGCCATCATTTGAAATGCAGGCCCTCGAATCTGAACGGCGCAACAGACATAGTTGGAACTTGAAATATTGACATTGGGGCAGCAGAGTCATCAGTGGTCGAAGCCATAACGTCTTAAAATTATTGTACCTCGATATGAATTTGTAGTGTCTTTGTGACTGAGTCGCAGGCTAGATCTCTTACTTTAAGACGTTTTGCCGCCGAGCCAAAATCGTGCAAGACAGTCTTTGATGCAACGCATCTCCAGGATAAAACAACCCTAAATCAATATCAACAGCCTCTTGCACGAAGACTGGTGAGTCATTAGTACCCAAAAAATATTGCTCGGATCTAAGAAAGTTTAAGTCAAAAGAAGAAGAGAACTCGGTTTACAAACTGATAAAATTCTATCAAATAGCTTGGTTTATATAGGAAAAAATCTGAGTAGAAAGTGGGGCTGAGTCATGAGAAAATACCAAATCTGAGTTTACTGAGTCTTATTATCAAGTAAAAGTCGGTTTAAAAATATACTGCCAAAAAATAAGGAGCTCTACTTCACGTTATCCAAGCCCGGCCTGACCCGGGTCATGGCGAGCTGGTCGGTCGACACGCGTGCACGTGTAATAGCCAAAATGCTCTCCCTCCTCAACACAAGAGAAAACATTGGGTGCCCAAAGGGTCTAGTTTTTCTCTTGTGAATCCTGTATTTAAATAGGACCACTCTATAGTTCCCCACAATGTAGGACTATTCTATAAGAGGGGTGTTCTATACTTCTTTGCCAACGTTGTTGTTGACGTCAACACAGATTTCAACCAACTAAACTAAAGATGGTGAGCCTTGTGTTTTAAGATTTCGACTTTGATCATCGGAGATACCAGTACACTTTAAATTATAAAATTTAACATTATCATTGGGGATATCAGTGAAGATTATTTTGACATGCTAAATGTGTTCACTTCGACATTGATCTGTATTAACCTAATAAGGGTGGCAAGCCTATTATTTTATGACTTCAATTTTAAAAATTGGCGATGCCAATTCCATTTTGATTGTAGATGTTGGCACGATCATTAGGGACACCAAAGTAGATTAGTTTCAACAAACTAAATGTTTTATAAATGAGACTTTATCACTGGATATTCCAATGCATTTTCTTAAATGAGTTCGACATCGATTATTTGGGAATACCAATGTATGTCACTTTGAAATGTTACGACTTTAAGGCGAGATAACCTAATTGGAGACACCAATAGACATAGGTTAAACAAATGGGTGACATGAATCAAATTGTTAAATGATGGGTTCATAGTTATCCCAAAAAAACTATGGAAAGTGAGATGGATAGTCCACATCATATCAGAGATGGATAGTCTCTATGAGGTTAATAAAGGGTTCATAGTTATCCTAGGAAAACTATGGGATTTGTGATGGATAGATGTGTGATGGATAGTCTACATAATTTAAACGGTGGAACCATATGTAATGGGTAGTCAATATGGTAGGGGATATGTAATCCAAGTAATAATTGTATGTGAGATGGATAGTCTACATGACTATGAATATGTTTAAATGTGAGATGGGTAGTCAGATTAAAATAAGATAGATAGTCAGTTTAAATTGCGATGGGTGGTCATTTGAAATTAAGATGCGTAATCTAATAAATTGGGATGGATAATCCAGTATATGTTGCATAACTATAAATGTTATTTTTACATTCTAACCATTATAATTGCAGGAGCACAGTATATGGTTAATGTATTTTAGTTAAGATACTAGTAGTGGAAAACTCGTTCCGCTCAGCGGCGTGGACTCGCTAAATATCTATATGGTTCGAGATGATAGGTTATTATTCACATCAGACCGTTGTCTGACCTGAAGTTTTTGTTTTTTCCTTTAAACTCTCGGGTACTCAATTGAGTGGGTCAGGAGTAAGGGATTTCGGGTTCCACTTAGACGAATAAGCTTCCGGAGATGTGTAGGAGGTAATCTAGCTATTAGGAGCTTTATTTATTTATGATGTGTAGTTTGGCTTTATCTATTTGACTATAAGGGCAAAGTTGTATAATTACCAAGTATTTGACTCTGATTAACCAAGATGGCATCTTCATATGTCGCTCTTGGAGTATTTTGTGTAGTTATATTTTCTCTAAATATGGAATCGCAAATGGGGTTATGTAAAAATATGGAATCATATTTTGAAATGGAATGTAAAAGTTATTTCTAAATTGTGTTTGAGAATTTTTCATATTCATGTGTTTCTGATTATTGATACTATTAACATAGCCGTATTTTATCGCTAGGATTTAATAACTATGGATAATTGCAGCATCCGTAGTAGTTTATTTTGGGCCTCAAAATGGAGGATGTTATATTTAACCCCAAGCCTAGACGCTAGTTTTCTAGACACTGGTCAGATATGTATGTTTAATTAGTTGATCCTAAATATTGATTAGTTAGACCACATAGACCATTTGAGATCTAACATGATTCTTGGCATTGACCTAATCTACAACAGATGAAATGGATAGATTTCAAAAAAAATCTCTATTTTGATCATGGTGGGCCTATGAAGTCTATTGGGTTGTACTTGATCCAATCTACTTAATTTATTAAATTCCAATTTTATTTAGAATCTGATTTAATTAATTAATGAGCTAACTAAAATTGATTTGAATATAGTTTATAAGTATATCATTATATATTCATATGTGTATAACGTGCATGTGCAAAATAAACGTGTGCATAGTTAATGCATACGTATATAAAAGTTGAAATTTGCATTTACAACGTACACATTCGACATTCATATGCGCATTCGTTTTCTTGAAATATTATTTAAAAATACATAGACATATATATATATATATATAATTTTTACATTTTATTTATATATTAAATAAAGTAAATTAAAAATATTTAATTAGATTTTGACCAAGTCAATAAAATTCAAATTCAAATTCAAATTTAATATCTAAAATATCTAACTCTGACTTGGTAAAATATTTTAAATTTCAAACTTAGATCTAACAAAATCATTTAAATATTTTTAAATCAATTATAATAAAAAAATTACACCATGAATAATATTTTATCATTGTCGAATATACAAAATATATTTTAAATACACAAACTGTATAAAATACATACAATAATCAAAGTATGTAACTTTCAATAAAATTAAATATTAAAATATTATATAGTGCTTTATTTCCTTTCGACCATAAATTTTTCTTAAATGAAAAGTATGAAACTATTTAATATGTATATTTAATAAATTAAATAAATACATTAATATATATGTACACTAATATAAACATTGCTAAAATTACTAAATATATATAAATATATAATTAAAATAAACTTATGGAAATAATTTTAAAAAATTAGAAAAAAATGAAAACTATTTTACTATCATTACATTTTATAAAATAATTTGAAACAAGAAATATTTGTATACATATATGATTTAATATTGATAAATTATAATTTTAAATAATTTAAATTAATTCTAATATTTTAAAACATGCATGGCAAAACAAATTGTTTTTCAACCTAAACAATAATTTGATTAATGCAATGAATTAATATAATTTAATGATAGATAAGTGAGACAGCTATTATGCGTATAAAATTATTATAAGATCCACATATTGCTTGATGAATATGATAAAAAAGTAAATGAGATGTAATAAATTAGGAATACAGCTTTTGCATACACGTCAATTGAAGGGATCTCCTAGATTCATCTTGAATCTATCTTCGGACGTTGCAATGGCATAGAATACCACTAGATCTACTGTATTTGATGTGAAATGGGGCGATTATATTTTCGTCTATGGCTATGAAAGGCGAAGTGGTATGCAGCTAAGGATAGAGAGAAAAAGTGAGGGAATAGCTTGATTTAAATAGAGGAGGAGGAGGGGGAAACAAATTCCCCTCCTTTTAATGTTTATCCTCTTACCAATTCTTAGACCCAAATCCCGAATTCAAATAAAAAAGTCATCCCTTCTTTCCTTAGTTATGGTTGGCCGTATCAAGGGATGTATGGGCCAATAAAAGCTCCAAGCTCATTTAATATCAATTAAATCGTAATTAAATGCATATCGATATCGCATATCGATACATACATATATAACATTTATATATGAACCAATTAATTACCAATGGCGCCGGAAAATATTAGTAGCACCAAATATATTAAATAAATTAAAAAATAATATTTCATAAAAATTAATAAATTTGTAATGATTATAAATCAATTAAATAACGTGGTAATTTAAAGAATTCACCAATATGGTTGTGTGACTCAAAGGTGTAAATCAATCAGCGATTAGTATCGACCAATTCGAATATTAACGTTCACACGCCACTTTAGCTAGTTGTGTGGCAGTTTGGCCAAATTATCGTTTATACATCTTTATCGATAAAATCCAATTTTACAATTTTAAACGATACTTTTTAGCAATGATTATTTACACTAATTTTCTTCGCCAACACTATCACTTTAGGATTTATAAAATTTGGTTTCGGTCAAAATTCCAATATCATCCATAATAAAAAAATTACATCATGAATAATATTTTATCATTGTCGAATATACAAAATATATTTTAAATACACAAACTATATAAAATACATACAATAATCAAAGTATGTAACTTTCAATAAAATTAAATATTAAAATATTATATAGTGCTTTATTTCCTTTCGACCATAATTTTTTCTTAAATGAAAAGTCTGAAACTATTTAATATGTATATTTAATAAATTAAATAAATACATTAATATATATGTACACTAATATAAACATTGCTAAAATTACTAAATATATATAAATATATAATTAAAATAAACTTATGGAAATAATTTTAAAAAATTAGAAAAAAATGAAAACTATTTTACTATCATTACATTTTATAAAATAATTTGAAACAAGAAATATTTGTATACATATATGATTTAATATTGATAAATTATAATTTTAAATTAATTCTAATATTTTAAAACATGCATGGCAAAACAAATTGTTTTTCAACCTAAACAATAATTTGATTAATGCAATGAATTAATATAATTTAATGATAGATAAGTGAGACAGCTATTATGCGTATAAAATTGTTAAAAGATCCACATATTACTTGATGAATATGATAAAAAAAGTAAATGAGATGTAATAAATTAGGATTACAGCTTTTGCATACACGTCAATTGAAGGGATCTCCTAGATTCATCTTGAATCTATCTGCGGACGTTGCAATGGCATAGAATACCACTAGATCTACTGTATTTGATGTGAAATGGGGCGATTATATTTTCGTCTATGGCTATGAAAGGCGAAGTGGTATGCAGCTAAGGATAGAGAGAAAAAGTGATGGAATAGCTTGATTTAAATAGAGGAGGAGGAGGAGGAGGGGGAGACAAATTCCCCTCCTTTTAATGTTTATCCTCTTACCAATTCTTAGACCCAAATCCCGAATTCAAATAAAAAAGTCATCCCTTCTTTCCTTAGTTATGGTTGGCCGTATCAAGGGATGTATGGGCCAATAAAAGCTCCAAACTCATTTAATATCAATTAAATCGTAATTAAATGCATATCGATACATACATATATATAACAATTTTATACGCATAATAGCTGTCTCACTTATCTATCATTAAATTATATTAATTCATTGCATTAATCAAATTATTGTTTAGGTTGAAAAACAATTTGTTTTTCCATGCATGTTTTAAAATATTAGAATTAATTTAAATTATTTAAAATTATAATTTATCAATATTAAATCATATATGTATACAAATATTTCTTGTTTCAAATTATTTTATAAAATGTAATGATAGTAAAATAGTTTTCATTTTTTTCTAATTTTTTAAAATTATTTCCATGAGTTTATTTTAATTATATATTTATATATATTTAGTAATTTTAGCAATGTTTATATTAGTGTACATATATAGTAATGTATTTATTTAATTTATTAAATATACATATTAAATAGTTTCAGACTTTTCATTTAAGAAAAATTTATGGTCGAAAGGAAATAAAGCAATCTATAATATTTTAATATTTAATTTTATTGAAAGTTACATACTTTGATTATTGTATGTATTTTATATAGTTTGTGTATTTAAAATATATTTTGTATATTCGACAATGATAAAATATTATTCATGATGTAATTTTTTTATTATGGATGATATTGGAATTTTGACCGAAACCAAATTTTATAAATCCTAAAGTGATAGTGTAGGCGAAGAAAATTAGTGTAAATAATCACTCCTAAAAAGTATCGTTTAAAATTGTAAAATTGGATTTTACCGATAAAGATGTATAAACGATAATTTGGCCAAACTGCCACACAACTAGCTAAAGTGGCGTGTGAACGTTAATATTCGAATTGGTCGATACTAATCGCTGATTGATTTACACCTTTGAGTCACACAACCATATTGGTGAATTCTTTGAATTACCACGTTATTTAATTGATTTATAATCATTACAAATTTATTAATTTTTATGAAATATTATTTATTTATTTAATATATTTGGTGCTACTAATATTTTTCGGGCGCCATTGGTAATTAATTGGTTCATATATAAATGTTATATATGTATATATCGATATGCGATATCGATATGCATTTAATTACGATTTAATTGATATTAAATGAGTTTGGAGCTTTTATTGGCCCATACATCCCTTGATACGGCCAACCATAACTAAGGAAAGAAGGGATGACTTTTTTATTTGAATTCGGGATTTGGGTCTAAGAATTGGTAAGAGGATAAACATTAAAAGGAGGGGAATTTGTCTCCCCCTCCTCCTCCTCATCTATTTAAATCAAGCTATTCCCTCACTTTTTCTCTCTATCCTTAGCTGCATACCACTTCGCCTTTCATAGCCATAGACGAAAATATAATCGCCCTATTTCACATCAAATACAGTAGATCTAGTGGTATTCTATGCCATTGCAACGTCCGAAGATAGATTCAAGATGAATCTAGGAGATCCCTTCAATTGACGTGTATGCAAAAGCTGTATTCCTAATTTATTACATCTCATTTACATTTTTATCATATTCATCAAGTAATATGTGGATCTTATAACAATTTTATACGCATAATAGCTGCCTCACTTATCTGTCATTAAATTATATTAATTCATTGCATTAATCATTGTTTAGGTTGAAAAACAATTTGTTTTGCCATGCATGTTTTAAAATATTAGAATTAATTTAAACTATTTAAAATTATAATTTATCAATATTAAATCATATATGTATACAAATATTTCTTGTTTCAAATTATTTTATAAAATGTAATGATAGTAAAATAGTTTTCATTTTTTTTCTAATTTTTTAAAATTATTTCCACAAGTTTAAATTAATTATATATTTATATATATTTAGTAATTTTAGCAATGTTTATATTAGTGTACATATATATGAATGTATTTATCTAATTTATTAAATATACATATTAAATAGTTTCAGACTTTTCATTTAAGAAAAATTTATGGTCGAAAGGAAATAAAGCACTATATAATATATTAATATTTAATTTTATTGAAAGTTACATACTTTGATTATTGTATGTATTTTATACAGTTTGTGTATTTAAAATATATTTTGTATATTCGACAATGATAAAATATTATTCATGATGTAATTTTTTATTATGGATGATATTGGAATTTTGACCGAAACCAAATTTTATAAATCCTAAAGTGATAGTGTTGGCAAAGAAAATTAGTGTAAATAATCATTACTAAAAATATCTTTTAAAATTGTAAAATTGGATTTTACCGATAAAGACTTATAAACGATAATTTGGCCAAACTGCCACACAACTAGCTAAAGTGGCGTGTGAACGTTAATATTCGAATTGGTCGATACTAATCGCTGATTGATTTACACCTTTGAGTCACACAACCATATTGGTGAATTCTTTGAATTACCACGTTATTTAATTGATTTATAATCATTACAAATTTATTAATTTTTATGAAATATTATTTATTTATTTATTTAATATATTTGCTGCTACTAATATTTTTCGGGCGCCATTAGTAATTAATTGGTTCATATATAAATGTTATATATGTATGTATCGATATGCGATATCGATATGCATTTAGTTACGAATTAATTGATATTAAATGAGTTTGGAGCTTTTATTGGCCCATACATCCCTTGATACGGCCAACCATAACTAAGGAAAGAAGGGATGACTTTTTTATTTGAATTCGGGATTTGGGTCTAAGAATTGGTAAGAGGATAAACATTAAAAGGAGGGGAATTTGTCTCCCCCTCCTCCTCCTCCTCTATTTAAATCAACTATTCCCTCACTTTTTCTCTCTATCCTTAAATGCATACCACTTCGCCTTTCATAGCCATAGACGAAAATATAATCGCCCCATTTCACATCAAATACAATAGATCTAGTAGTATTATATGCCATTGCAACGTCCGGAGATAGATTCAAGATGAATCTAGGAGATCCCTTCAATTGACGTGTATGCAAAAGCTGTATTCCTAATTTATTACATCTCATTTACTATTTTATCATATTCATCAAGTAATATGTGGATCTTATAATAATTTTATACGCATAATAGCTGTCTCACTTATCTATCATTAAATTATATTAATTCATTGCATTAATTGAATTATTGTTTAGGTTGAAAAACAATTTGTTTTGCCATGCATGTTTTAAAATATTAGAATTAATTTAAATTATTTAAAATTATAATTTATCAATATTAAATCATATATGTATACAAATATTTCTTGTTTCAAATTATTTTATAAAATGTAATGATAGTAAAATAGTTTTCATTTTTTTCTAATTTTTTAAAATTATTTCCATAAGTTTATTTTAATTATATATTTATATATATTTAGCAATTTTAGCAATGTTTATATTAGTGTACATATATATATTAATGTATTTATTTAATTTATTAAATATACATATTAAATAGTTTCATACTTTTCATTTAAGAAAAATTTATGGTCGAAAGGAAATAAAGCACTATATAATATTTTAATATTTAATTTTATTGAAAGTTACATACTTTGATTATTGTATGTATTTTATACAGTTTGTGTATTTAAAATATATTTTGTATATTCGACAATGATAAAATATTATTCATGATGTAATTTTTTATTATGTATGATATTGGAATTTTGACCGAAACCAAAATTTTATAAATCCTAATGTGATAGTGTAAAATTGTATCATATTTTATAAATGAGATGTAATTTATTACATCTCATTTACTATTTTATCATATTCATCAAGTAATATGTGGATCTTATAATAATTTTATACGCATAATAGCTGTCTCACTTATCTATCATTAAATTATATTAATTCATTGCATTAATCAAATTATTGTTTAGGTTGAAAAACAATTAGTTTTGCCATGCATGTTTTAAAATATTAGAGTTAATTTAAATTATTTAAAATTATAATTTATCGATATTAAATCATATATGTATACAAATATTTCTTGTTTCAAATCATTTTATAAAATGTAATGATAGTAAAATAGTTTTCATTTTTTTCTAATTTTTTAAAAATATTTCCATAAGTTTATTTTAATTATATATTTATATATATTTAGTAATTTTAGCAATGTTTATATTAGTGTACATATATATTAATGTATTTATTTAATTTATTAAATATACATATTAAATAGTTTCAGACTTTTCATTTAAGAAAAATTTATGGTCGAAACGAAATAAAGCACTATATAATATTTTAATATTTAATTTTATTGAAAGTTACATACTTTGATTATTGTATGTATTTTATATAGTTTGTGTATTTAAAATATATTTTGTATATTCGACAATGATAAAATATTATTCATGATATAATCTTTTTATTATGGATGATATTGGAATTTTGACCGAAACCAAATTTTATAAATCCTAAAGTGATAGTGTTGGCAAAGAAAATTAGTGTAAATAATCATTACTAAAAAGTATCGTTTAAAATTGTAAAATTGAAATTTACCGATAAAGATGTATAAACGATAATTTGGCCAAACTACCACACAACTAACTAAAGTGGCGTGTGAACGTTAATATTCGAATTTGTCGATACTAATCGCTGATTGATTTACACCTTTGAGTCACACAACCATATTGGTGAATTCTTTGAATTACCACGTTATTTAATTGATTTATTATCATTACAAATTTATTAATTTTTATGAAATATTATTTATTTATTTATTTAATATATTTGGTGCTACTAATATTTTTCGGGCGCCATTAGTAATTAATTGGTTCATATATAAATGAGATCCACATATTACTTGATTAATATGATAAAAATGTAAATGAGATGTAATAAATTAGGAATATAGCTTTTGCATACACGTCAATTGAAGGGATCTCCTAGATTCATCTTGAATCTATCTCCGGACGTTGCAATGGCATAGAATACCACTAGATCTACTGTATTTGATGTGAAATGGGACGATTATATTTTCATCTATGGATATGAAAGGCGAAGTGGTATGCAGCTAAGGATAGAGAGAAAAAGTGAGGGAATAGCTTGATTTAAATAGATGAGGAGGAGGAGGGGGAGACAAATTCCCCTCCTTTTAATGTTTATCCTCTTACCAATTCTTAGACCCAAATCCGGAATTCAAATAAAATAGTCATCCCTTCTTTCCTTAGTTATTGTTGGCCGTATCAAGGGTTGTATGGGCAAATAAAAGCTCCAAACTCATTTAATATCAATTAAATCGTAATTAAATGCATATCGATATCGCATATCGATACATACATATATAACATTTATATATGAACCAATTAATTACTAATGGCGCCCAAAAAATATTAGTAGCAGCAAATATATTAAATAAATAAATAAATAATATTTCATAAAAATTAATAAATTTGTAATGATTATAAATCAATTAAATAACGTGGTAATTCAAAGAATTCACCAATATGGTTGTGTGACTCAAAGGAGTAAATCAATCAGCGATTAGTATCGACCAATTCGAATATTAACGTTCACACGCCACTTTAGCTAGTTGTGTGGCAGTTTGGCCAAATTATCGTTTATACATCTTTATCGGTAAAATCCAATTTTACAATTTTAAACGATACTTTTTAGTAATGATTATTTACACTAATTTTCTTCGCCAACACTATCACTTTAGGATTTATAAAATTTGGTTTCGGTCAAAATTCCAATATCATCCATAATAAAAAAATTACATCATGAATAATATTTTATCATTGTCGAATATACAAAATATATTTTAAACACACAAAATGTATAAAATACATACAATAATCAAAGTATGTAACTTTCAATAAAATTAAATATTAAAATATTATATAGTGCTTTATTTCGTTTCGACCATAAATTTTTCTTAAATGAAAAGTCTGAAACTATTTAATATGTATATTTAATAAATTAAATAAATACATTAATATATATGTACACTAATATAAACATTGCTAAAATTACTAAATATATATAAATATATAATTAAAATAAACTTATGGAAATATTTTTAAAAAATTAGAAAAAAATGAAAACTATTTTACTATCATTACATTTTATAAAATGATTTGAAACAAGAAATATTTGTATACATATATGATTTAATATCGATAAATTATAATTTTAAATAATTTAAATTAACTCTAATATTTTAAAACATGCATGGCAAAACAAATTGTTTTTCAACCTAAACAATAATTTGATTAATGCAATGAATTAATATAATTTAATGATAGATAAGTGAGACAGCTTTTATGCGTATAAAATTGTTATAAGATCCACATATTACTTGATGAATATGATAAAAAAGTAAATGAGATGTAATAAATTTGGAATACAGCTTTTGCATACACGTCAATTGAAGGGATCTCCTAGATTCATCTTGAATCTATCTCCGGACGTTGCAATTGCATAAAATACCACTAGATCTACTGTATTTGATGTGAAATGGGGCGATTATATTTTCGTCTATGGCTATGAAAGGCGAAGTGGTATGCAGCTAAGGATAGAGAGAAAAAGTGAGGGAATAGCTTGATTTAAATAGAGGAGAAGGAGGAGGGGGAGACAAATTCCCCTCCATTTAATGTTTATCCTCTTACCAATTCTTAGACCCAAATCCCGAATTCAAATAAAAAAGTCATCCCTTCTTTCCTTAGTTATGGTTGGCCGTATCAAGGGATGTATGGGCCAATAAAAGCTCCAAACTCATTTAATATCAATTAAATCGTAATTAAATGCATATCGATATCGCATATCGATACATACATATATAACATTTATATATGAACCAATTAATTACTAATGGCGCCCGAAAAATATTAGTAGCACCAAATATATTAAATAAATAAATAATATTTCATAAAAATTAATAAATTTGTAATGATTATAAATCAATTAAATAACGTGGTAATTCAAAGAATTCACCAATATGGTTGTGTGACTCAAAGGTGTAAATCAATCAGCGATTAGTATCGACCAATTCGAATATTAACGTTCACACGCCACTTTAGCTAGTTGTGTGGCAGTTTGGCCAAATTATCGTTTATACATCTTTATCGGTAAAATCCAATTTTACAATTTTTAAACGATACTTTTTAGTAATGATTATTTACACTAATTTTCTTCGCCAACACTATCACTTTAGGATTTATAAAATTTGGTTTCGGTCAAAATTCCAATATCATCCATAATAAAAAAATTACATCATGAATAATATTTTATCATTGTCGAATATACAAAATATATTTTAAATACACAAACTGTATAAAATACATACAATAATCAAAGTATGTAACTTTCAATAAAATTAAATATTAAAATATTATATAGTGCTTTATTTCCTTTCGACCATAAATTTTTCTTAAATGAAAAGTATGAAACTATTTAATATGTATATTTAATAAATTAAATAAATACATTAATATATATATGTACACTAATATAAACATTGCTAAAATTGCTAAATATATATAAATATATAATTAAAATAAACTTATGGAAATAATTTTAAAAAATTAGAAAAAAATGAAAACTATTTTACTATCATTACATTTTATAAAATAATTTGAAACAAGAAATATTTGTATACATATATGATTTAATATTGATAAATTATAATTTTAAATAATTTAAATTAATTCTAATATTTTAAAACATGCATGGCAAAACAAATTGTTTTTCAACCTAAACAATGATTAATGCAATGAATTAATATAATTTAATGATAGATAAGTGAGACAGCTATTATACGTATAGAATTGTTATAAGATCCACATATTACTTGATGAATATGATAAAAAGTAAATGAGATGTAATAAATTAGGAATAGAGCTTTTGCATACACGTCAATTGAAGGGATCTCCTAGATTCATCTTGAATCTATCTCCGGACGTTGCAATGGCATAGAATACCACTAGATCTACTGTATTTTATGTGAAATGGGGCGATTATATTTTCGTCTATGGCGATGAAAGGCGAAGTGGTATGCAGCTAAGGATAGAGAGAAAAAGTGAGGGAATAGCTTGATTTAAATAGAGGAGAAGGAGGAGGGGGAGACAAATTCCCCTCCTTTTAATGTTTATCCTCTTATCAATTCTTAGACCCAAATCCCGAATTCAAATAAAAAAGTCATCCCTTCTTTCCTTAGTTATGGTTGGCCGTATCAAGGGATGTATGGGCCAATAAAAGCTCCAAACTCATTTAATATCAATTAAATCGTAATTAAATGCATATCGATATCGCATATCGATACATACATATATAACATTTATATATGAACCAATTAATTACTAATGGCGCCCGAAAAATATTAGTAGCACCAAATATATTAAATAAATAAATAAATAATATTTCATAAAAATTAATAAATTTGTAATGATTATAAATCAATTAAATAACGTGGTAATTCAAAGAATTCACCAATATGGTTGTGTGACTCAAAGGTGTAAATCAATCAGCGATTAGTATCGACCAATTCGAATATTAACGTTCACACGCCACTTTAGCTAGTTGTGTGGCAGTTTGGCCAATTATCGTTTATACATCTTTATCGTTAAAATCCAATTTTACAATTTTAAACGATACTTTTTAGTAATGATTATTTACACTAATTTTCTTCGCCAACACTATCACTTTAGGATTTATAAAATTTGGTTTCGGTCAAAATTCCAATATCATCCATAATAAAAAAATTACATCATGAATAATATTTTATCATTGTCGAATATACAAAATATATTTTAAATACACAAACTGTATAAAATACATACAATAATCAAAGTATGTAACTTTCAATAAAATTAAATATTAAAATATTATATAGTGCTTTATTTCGTTTCGCCATAAATTTTTCTTAAATGAAAAGTCTGAAACTATTTAATATGTATATTTAATATATTAAATAAATACATTAATATATATGTACACTAATATAAACATTGCTAAAATTACTAAATATATATAAATATATAATTAAAATAAACTTATGGAAATAATTTTAAAAAATTAGAAAAAAATGAAAACTATTTTACTATCATTACATTTTATAAATAATTTGAAACAAGAAATATTTGTATACATATATGATTTAATATTGATAAATTATAATTTTAAATAATTTAAATTAATTCTAATATTTTAAAACATGCATGGCAAAACAAATTGTTTTTCAACCTAAACAATAATTTGATTAATGCAATGAATTAATATAATTTAATGATAGATAAGTGAGACAGCTATTATGCGTATAAAATTGTTATAAGATCCACATATTACTTGATTAATATGATAAAAATGTAAATGAGATGTAATAAATTAGGAATACAGCTTTTGCATACACGTCAATTGAAGGGATCTCCTAGATTCATCTTGAATCTATCTCCGGACGTTGCAATGGCATAGAATACCACTAGATCTACTGTATTTTATGTGAAATGGGGCGATTATATTTTCGTCTATGGCTATGAAAGGCGAAGTGGTATGTAGCTAAGGATAAAGAGAAAAAGTGAGGGAATAGCTTGATTTAAATAGAGGAGGAGGAGGAGGGGGAGACAAATTCCCCTCCTTTTAATGTTTATCCTCTTACCAATTCTTAGACCCAAATCCCGAATTCAAATTAAAAAGTCATCCCTTCTTTCCTTAGTTATGGTTGACCGTATCAAGGGATGTATGGGCCAACAAAAGCTCCAAACTCATTTAATATCAATTAAATCGTAATTAAATGCATATCGATATCGCATATCGATACATACATATATAACATTTATATATGAACCAATTAATTACTAATGGCGCCCAAAAAATATTAGTAGCACCAAATATATTAAATAAATAAATAATATTTCATAAAAATTAATAAATTTGTAATGATTATAAATCAATTAAATAACGTGGTAATTCAAAGAATTCACCAATATGGTTGTGTGACTCAAAGGTGTAAATCAATCAGCGATTAGTATCGACCAATTCGAATATTAACGTTCACACGCCACTTTAGCTAGTTGTGTGGCAGTTTGGCCAAATTATCGTTTATACATCTTTATCGGTAAAATCCAATTTTACAATTTTAAACGATACTTTTTAGTAATGATTATTTACACTAATTTTCTTCGTCAACACTATCACTTTAGGATTTATAAAATTTGGTTTCGGTCAAAATTCCAATATCGTCCATATTCAACTCGGTTGGTCCATAAACAAAGTCCTTAGTTCAATAAGAACATTTTTTATTGACCGCATTATGCTAGCCGGAGATTTTGACTTTCAACTGATTATAGTTTACCATGATACTAACCCCTACAACCGAGGAGACGAATTCTTTATTGAATAGTGTCCCACTTCCAGTGCTTCAACTCAAACCCAACTATAGTCACTCGATAGTCACTATGCTATGATTTAACTATAATAAAATGGAATATCCTCGCTGAAGCTCAACAACATTCTCATTTGAGAAAACCGTGTAATATTGTCACTCCGAGATTTTCTGTTTGACATAGTTGTTATTAACCAACCATAAACTTCCGAGTGAATTGTTTCATAGTTATTCAATAACCATCTACACATAACCTCATGGTGTCCCTAGCAGCCATAAGTAATACACTGCCCAATATTTGGAGAGCATTGTGTACGCCGGTCTCAAAGGATATACAGATATCCTTTCTCAAAACATCTTAATCAGGAATATTTAAAATAATATGTTATTTAATATTTTTATAATTTTCTTATAATTACAACTTCTTGTAATTATTATCACATAACATATCATTTAAGATTTACTATAGATTCTACTTAAATTATTTATTTAATTATATATCATAATAAAAGTAGATAATTGAAAGCAAACACCTTTTATTTTGAATGAGATTTTATTGCAGAGTTTATATTTTACAATAAATTACAAAATTACCTACAAGGCATACTCCTAACTTTATCATATTTGACTGGATTAATCGGTCAAGATGATGATCTGATACTTTAAATGTAAGTTGGCTTGTTTATATATAATTGCCTATATACTCACATCGACTAGTATATCATCTCGTTGACATAATAGTACGGTTGGATAGCTTAGAAGGTTACTTAAGAGTGAGTACGGTTAGGTAGATACTCTGAGTGAGAATGGTAGCACTAGATTTGTAAGGGTATTGTCAGGGTGTAAAAAGACGCACGTAGTTGACTAAAGAGGACTATGTAACATAGTTAAGTAGGAAAGACTCTTCGAATTGTACAGTTCCATTATTTGACTATCCATAATTTCATAGCTCACTTGGATGGTTTACATGTGTTACGGTTTCATACACATCACATGCCAATGGGATCAACATTGACATATACATATTAGACTATGTGCAACCATTTAGAGGGACTTATTTGGCTTAGAATGGACTTGGGTAGTCCTATGGAATTTTTTCGTAGAATGAGTATCAGTCGATCTTGTCATGTTAAAAGGTGTGTTAAACTAAACTTAAAAGTCCAGATTGATATGTAGAGCACATTAATTGAAGGATACAATTAGAATTAGTCTGTTTGTCGGAAAAAAACCAATAATTAACATGCAAAGCATGTCAATTGAAGGACACTAACCAAACTACGTAGATGATGAGAAATGATTCTAGAATCAGATGAGTAGTTCAAATTTAAATGATCTTACGTAGGGAACACGAAAAGGAAAAATAAAGAAACTAAGAAATATGAAAAACGAAAAAGGAAATTGCGATGAGCAATTATCTTAATTGATGTTAGAGAGAAAATATGGAATTATTAAAACTAAAGGAAGAGAATGACAACATTGGAAAACATGAAATATTTGAACATGAAAAGTTACATTAATTCATGATAGAGAGAAAATACGAAATCATTAGGGCATCTCCTGCAATAGCTAGAAAGAGGAAAATCAAAGTGAATCCTATTTTTATTTTCTTCCCCTGCGGTCCAAAAGTTGGTATTTGAGTGAAATGAAGAAGAAAATGTGGGAATCCTTCCTTTTTTTTTATAAGCATAGATTGCCATCTGAAAACGTTTAGATGTTAAACAGTTTTCAGGAATTCGTTAAGAGATAAATATATATTTTTTAAATGTAAAATACATATAATTAGTATTCTGAAAACAAAAAACTGTTTAGTGTTTAAAACGTTTTCAAGAGATCGTCTAATATAAAATACACTAACCGTGTAGTTAATTAAAATCAATTTTTCTTGATGATTGGACCGTAATTCTTTCCATTATTTTCCTTCCTCCTCTCGCTCAAAATTCGAACTCCACTGGAAATACTTAAAAGTAGAGGAAAAAGATAAGAACGTCTGAAATGCATTATTAAAATAAAGTAAAATGAAAGCTTTATTCAATTGCTACCTTTTAAACAAAGAAGGGTATATTGCAGTTTAAAAATCAACAAATCTAGAATGTTCGAAATATTGGTCACAATTTGTGTCCGAACTTAATCTATTGGTTGATATTAAATCAAATACTTAACATGAATGGCCCCCTAAATTTCAGCCTAAACCGTTCAAATTGACTAACCAGATTTGGGTTCTGTAGCATGACTCTTGAAAAATAGATGGACTTTGCTACAGGGCCAGGAAAATTAGGTGCGGAAGGGTGCGAATTTTAATCCAACGGCAGGAATTCGGGAGGAAGTTTGTTGCTGCTATCCAGATTATTCCCGCACCCATTCTGGCCCCCTTTCTTTCGGGCCTTATAGCAAAACTGAAAATGGATACCGTAAATGAAAGATTCATATTCATCTGTGGAAAGTTACGGGTCCTCTCCAATCCAAGAAGGAAGCTGCTACTCTGGCCGAACAAAAACACAGCCGAAAGCATACTGTACGATTGGATATCCGGGGGTTATTCCTATTTCATGGCTGAGATCGATCCCGCCTAAACCTGCTCGTTCCTTTTCTGGCAGAGTAGAATTATTGATCCAAGAATTTATACGACCGTAACTGAAACTTATACGATTATTTATTCATTTATTTTATTTTGAAAAATATAATAAATTACGCCAAAAGAGAAACAGAATTAAAAAAATGGAGACAGCAAAGGAAGCGCCTAGAGCTATAATAGTCGGAGGAAGCATCGCGGGTTTGTCGTGCGCGCATGCCCTAACCTTCGTCGGATGGAAAGTTACAGTGATCGAGAAGTCCACGTGTCGCCCATCAGGCAGTCCAACTGGTGCTGGCCTCGGCCTCGATCGACTGTCACGCGACTTGCTCAGCCGTTGGCTTTCCGATCCTCAACTTATTCACGACTCCACTTTTCCTCTCTCTGTCGATTTGGTATCTCCTTTTCTTTTACTTCCTTATTAAAGTACTAAGTTGCTTATCTAGTACTCGATTCTGTTTTGCAGAATTACCCTTACACGATTGCTTCTACTTATATTATTACATGATGAATGAAATGAATATTAAAGTCAAATTTTATACATTTCTCCTACTCGATTTGGTTGATTCGATGATAGAGTTACGAGTTATCAAGTGATTTCAACTAATAGCAAGCTGAAAATTCTTTACGTCAAAATAGTAATAAATTGTGGAAATAGAAGATAGTTTGTCCATGTTTATTGAAATATAAGGTATAAAGTTCCTTCTTTTAACAGAATTGCGTGACAGAGAGTGAGAAGAAGCTTAACAGAACACTAGTAAGAGATGACAATTTTAACTTTAGGGCAGCACATTGGGCTGATCTCCACTGTATTCTACTTAACGCTTTGCCACCTGAACTCATACTGTGGGGTCACCATTTTCTTTCCTTTCAAAATTCTCACGACAACACTTCAGTTGAGGTCAAAGCCAGAGCTGTACAAACTGGTGAAGTTATCGAAATTGTTGGTGATTTACTAGTTGCTGCTGATGGATGCTTGTCTTCTATTCGACAAATTTTCCTTCCTGATTTTAAGCTAAGGTTGGCTTGAAGATATGATCTTGTATGTTACTATTTGATAAATGATATTCTAAATTATGTTCATCTGAATTATTTTTACGCATCTGCTGGAGTAAAGGTTGAAATGCAACAGTCATAAGTTGAAATGCAACAGTCATATGAACATTGAAGTTTAAGAATCCTATATTTTCAAGCAGATGAAATAAGCTGCTTGATCCTTTTGAATCTATCGTCACCACCTCTGCCCTTGCGTCTGATTAGCCAGTTGGTGAGGCAATAGCTTACCAAGGCGATGATCAGTAGCTGGTCCGAGAAGATGATCAGCCACACTGGGACTGAGACACGGCCCAGACTCCTATGGGAGGCAGCAGTGGGGAATTTTCCACAATGGGCGAAAGCCTGACAGAGCAATGCTGCGTGGAGGTAGACAGAACTAACACAACAAATATTTGAATAAAACTTTCCTCCTTGCATCGTCATTGCCAGAGTGTTTCATTTGGTTCAAGTCAGGCAGCCATAACTTAAATCAAACAAATTGCATTGGATCTTGAAAGAGATTTTCCAATCATTTCCATTATGATTTAGTGGAAGGAAACATATTTTAAAAGACATTTCTTTGATAATAACCATGCATTGAAGTTTTTGTAATCAATGATAATTGTCAAAACCATCTTCAACACTTAGCTGTAGAAATTCATTGCCTCTTCATATTTTTCAGGTATGCAGGTTATTATGCATGGAGAGGGATACTTGATTATACAGGTAAAGAGAACTCTGAAACTATAACTGGCATTTTTAAAGCATACCCTGAACTTGGAGATTGTTTATATTTTAATTTGGCTGAAAAAACACATTGTGTTTTCTACGAGCTCAAGAGGAAGCGACTTAATTGGATATGGTACATCAATGGATCAGAGTTAGAAATGAAGGTATTAAATGTATTTTCTTAACTTTGCTTAGCTAGATTTGAATTTAAGGTGTTGCGTTCGATGTATACAACCTGTAAAAAAACTCAAAGAAGCATGAACTTTGCCTAAATGGATGTGCAGTCCCATGCAGTTAATGGACTCATGATCAACAAAAGGATTATGTGGTGCATATTTCCTTGAAATTGCATTTTATATATAAATTTTATAATTTATAAGTAGCGTGGATAAATGACCTTATGTCATGATGATATACTGAGTTGCTATGCAATGTAATTAAGATTAACTGCCAACTGCAACTGTAAATAGTAATTTATAACTTCCTAGTACAGCAATGCCATTTGAAATGTGAATTTAAGCATAACTTATAGCGTAAACTTTTTACACTGTGAAACTGCTGCTGCAAAGTATTTAAATGATTGTGTCAAATTTAAATTTAAACAATTACCTGGTACAATTGTACTAAACTAGCTGAGATTACGGCAATTCTATCCTATGCCATTCTCCCCTTTTGGCTAATCCTGTTGCTCTATATCATCATATCCTGTTACATATTTGTTCTTATATATGCTTTGATATGGTTTTCAGAACTCACTATTGTTGGTAACCTGAATTCTGTTTTGGTAAATATACCATCAACGTTTTAGGATTGCCATGTATTAATTTCATCCATCTAACCCTTGGCCTTTGTAATTATTTTAAATGTAAGCCTTGTATTAATTTCTTTGCAAGTTTAGGCTTGTACTAATACATATGAAGCACTCACCAAATCTTGGTTGAATGAACTATTCACGAAAAAGATGATCATATGCAGGGAAGCTCAATGACTATGAAAGTAAACAATGAAATGATAAAGAAGATGCACGATGAGGCAGATAAAACATGGGTGCCTGAACTAGCCAATGTCATGAAAGAAACAAACGATCCTTTCATCAATTTAATATACGATAGCGATCCATTACCTCAACTTTACTGGAACAATGTGGTGTTAGTCGGAGATGCAGCTCATCCAACTACTCCTCATGGCCTGCGAAGCACTAATATGTCGATAGTCGATGCTGGAACTTTAGGACAGTGCCTAGAAAAGTGGGGTTTGGTAAATTTGAACTTGGCCCTTGAAGAATTTCAGTCTATTAGGCTACCAGTGGTATCAAAGCAAGTGTTGCATGCACGAAAATTAGGGCGCATAAAGCAAGGTTTAATTTATGAAGAAGGTAAGGTTTTCAATCCCATCAATGCTTCTTCGGAAGAATGCATACAACTTCAGCAAAGAAATATGCCGTTCTTTGAAGGTGTTCCATATGCTAATTGAGCAAAAGGTATGCAAGTTGAAACCATTGCTTTTAATAATGCTTTTTAAGTATTATTAGGGAAACCATTAAATGTGCTTGGCACCTAGGATGTTAGCACATGTTTCTGTAACCTCTGAAGAATGCAAAATCAAAATATAAGTCTAATCTAATGTGTGTGTTTCTTCCTAAATATATCCAGATGTAGTTATCGAAAGATTCGGGACAATTAAGTGAAGAAACATTGAAGCTGTAATCTGCATTATAGATTAGAGGGCAAATTGTGATTTGTTTAGGGGAAACTGAAAAAAGAATTCATTGTTATGTAATGACGACGAGCTAATAGGATAATATGTTTGCTATTGACTTCAGGCTTGCTGCAATGGAACACCAAATGGGTATTTGGCAAAGGTTGCGTTGGGGAACTGCAGTTATTTTACTTTTCACTGTACATTCTTAACTGTTATTTACAGAACAATGTTAATGCAACTGTGTTACCTGCATAGACAAAACTGCAGTCTTATATATTAAAGTTCTACGAGTGTAGTTGTATAAAAACAAGCCTTATTTAGCACTACTTAAATGGTGAAATTCCGTTTATGTATTCCCTATCATACTGCTGTCTGCTCAGTTGACAGTTATTCCTCAACTGTTTTCACAATGCTCAAATTATGCAAAGACAAGCTTATTCTGTTTGTAGTCTATATGTACAAGTATGTACGACCCTTATGGTAATGGTAAACTTTACTTAACCATACTAGCATCGATCAATTTTTAAACTAAGTTGACATACCACCATACCAGTATTTAGTCAGCAACAATCTATTATATTTTTCATTTTCCTATTTTGTTAATACAGTTAAAAAAAATCAAGCAAATGATCTGGTTTTGTCTTAAAATTCAGTTACTTTACTCTTCTTTTTTAAATCATGCTGATATAAATTGATACCAAACATTATTTTGAATTCTCAAACATACAATTTACCATTATCAGTTTATCGACGTGTAAACTTCAGTATACCAATATTACAGGAACTGTATACATTTTTTGACCTTCCATCAAAAATGAAGGGGTAATTATTTTTACAAAAGTGGTAACGGTGATCATTATTGTTATAGGCAACATTTCATCCTATTGATTTGTGTTGAGAATCAGATGGTTTGAAGTTATTAAAGATCTAACGAAACATCATTATCGTCGAAACATGGTTAGAAGATAATATAGACTAAAGAGGTGAAAAAATACAACCAAACATTTTAATTTTGCATAACTGATGGTTTATCATTAATTCTACACATATTAAGCAAGTATTAATTGGTGACTTAGCATAACTAACTCGGGTAATTGATTTACATAACATAATTATTTCAGGTAATGAATCCAAGGCATCAATTCAAAATCAAAAATTCTACAAGGCCCGAAGAACGTGATCAGGTATTAAGCCTGAAAGATCCATGGCCGTTGAACAACAATCCCCCGTCAAATAATTTGAATAAAGTGAGTTTCGCAACTAATTTTGGGTAAATAATTATGGCTTACGGAATGATTTAAGTTTTGATATGTCACATTTCAAATTTCAAATAAGCTCCTATTTTGTTAGGATTTCTTGGCTCAAGACAGCAACAATGGGTTCATTTTATTTCACATATGAATTCATGCTTGCCATTCATTTTATTTCATGCGTACACTGATACACGTAATGCGTAGTCATTTTATTTCATATACGATGCATGGAATTTAGTCTTTGTAAAACACAAATTATTGCTTGTACAGCAACCTCCTTATAAACAGAAGGCAGAAATATATTTATTGTGGAAAACCACACAAATTGATAAAACATACATAATAACCATCATTGTATAACAATAAACTTAGACACCTATATTTTTTGCAAGCAACAGCAGTATGAAAAGGCTACTGGAGTAAGTTATCAACGTTTACCAGTTTAGGAGAATATTGCAAAACTGATGAAGTATCATTATGTATATTGATTGATTGATGATGATGTATGACCAGAAAATTACATTGTCTTCTGAATGACTTTCTCCCCATTTTCAGCTAATACAGGGGAAGATAACAACTTTAATAACTTTAATGGATAACTAAAAAAGAATTTCAGGATTCGTCCTAGACTTCGGGCAAAAGAATACATAAGGGGAAGATGCTCATGGCCGTTGGTATTGCAATTACATGCCCACAATGCAACTGCATGCATCCTAAGTCCAACTTACCGTTCCCTAATAATAGAAAGTAAGAAAAAACACCTTTTCTTTACATGTAAAGGGTGAACATAAACGAGTAACCAATGGAGTAAAAGCAACTGCAAAAAATTTCTCCACGAATTATATGAATGGTCAAAACTTTAATCCATATCTTCTGTCTAGCAGATCAATCTTGTTTCGTAAATTGTGAATGAATCTATTGCTGGTAGTAGTTTGCTTGTGATTCTGCAACTATACCACATTTGGTTCAACAGCTGACTAAATGATTCTATTCTGAAGGGTTTTCTATGTCAGAAAAGCTACGCATCAACGTGTGAGACTGCATAACCGTATCTTCAGACTGAGTCATAGATTGCATACTTGAATCCTCAGTCTGAACCATGGGTTGTGCATTTGAATCTTCAGGCTGAATCGTTGATTGTGTATTTGAATCTTCGGACTGAATTCTTCTATAGAAGAGGACATATGCAGACGATGATTTTATGGAATTTTCATCAGATATCGGGTGAACATGCCGGTCGTCAAAGTCATACCAACGGTTTGCCTCTTCATGCTGAAAACGATAACGAATTGATTGACCATTAGAATGCATAAGATGCAAGCTTACCTTTAAGAAATTTGACTAATAAACCAAGCGCCTACAAAAACCAAATCTAATGAAGCATTGCAAGCTTCGTTCAAAGCAAATTGTACCACAAATATTATGTATTTTACCATATGCATATGCATTGTATGAGACGTCCAACTAACTAATATAGAATAGACATTGGACAATCGAAGCAAATAATAATCATAAAATGTTACTGACCAAATTTGTTATTGGAATTTTCTTCTTCTTTTCATTTGAACTCAATTTTTGAAGTATATAACAAATTGAGACCCATTTCGCCAATAATATTTGTATAAATCATAGGTCAACTATTGTCATATGGGTCTGCATTTGTCATGCTAACGCTGAATCGACAATTTGTATTGGAATGATCTGAAATTGTGCCAATACAATTTCACCAATACGATTTCAGAGGATGATTTGAATATGTGGAATACCACAGATTAAGGCTTTAACTGGCCTATATTTGTAGCTAGTATTGAGAAAAAATAAGATCAACTTTTTGTTATGAGTTACGAAAATTGGACTACACTGGAAAAAAAAACCATGTTATTCAGTGTTCACGAGCAACAGTGAAATAGGGTAACGAATCACAGGCAAGTTAGGTAAGACATAGCTAATGATCCTATAGTATACCACAAAGAGTTCTGTGAAATCCAACTAGGATAGGAGTATTTTTGACTTGTTGGGTGGTATTCAACAGATTCAGATTTCCAAATTAGAGAATAAAAGAAACCAAGTTGTAACATTACTTACATAAGCATAAGCAGTGTAATGACCTCCTCCCATATTTCCGTAGTGGTTACTTATAGCGTACAAGGAGTAGCGAGGAGATGGTTGCTGCGTCTTATAAGCAATATGCTGTGATAAGTCCAAGTCATGAATAGGAAAATCTACAAAGGTATCCAGCTTATTTTTCATAAACCGGCTATACGAGAATCTCTTCAAATGAATAACAAGAATTTCTGGAAGTCTCCAAAGATCAAGTTTTTTGGTAGCCTGCTGATGTTTCTTGCAGCCAGGGCAAAACCACATGTCTTCAGGTCCCAAAGGTTCATCTTTTAGAAAGGCATCAAGGCAAGCATACAAAGAAATGGGTTCTGGTTTCTTCATAAACAAACCAGGTTTGTAAATCTCAGGTAGAGAAATCAGTAGTTTTGTGTCGTACATTTCCAAAGCTTTATCTTCCCAACTAACAAGCGTATGCACTTGTTTCGATTCTCCTGTTAAAGATACTAAGTCATCAATTTCAATCTTGGTTCGTGTTTCATGATTCTTCTCATCAGCTGAATTATGATAGAACTCAAACTGGCTACCAACGTTGTCTCCATTTTTTGCAGCATCTTCCGTGCCTTCATTATCGATCATATTAGACGAGTCCATCTTGACATCTTTACTTGAATTTTCAACGTCATTTTCAACATTAGAAGCAGCGCCTTGTGAACGATTAAACGGGTTCATCAATTTCAAAAAAATGTCTTGAATTGTGCGACCAGTAGCTGCATTAGGAAGAGTTGCAATGAGAGGAACACCAAATGGTTTCTTTGCGCTGCGAAAGTAATGCCTAAGCAAAAATCATAATCAAATGTATGAAATGAATAAAAATATAGCAGAGAATCAGAACACATAACCTATTACATAAGTGTTAGTTAAAATTTCAGATTGACTAGCGTCCCTTGTAGTTCCAACTGCCAACAAGCTTGAGCATACTAAATTTTGTCAGCATGCACTATATTTTTTCCTATTTGATATAAGCAAAGTATGATCATGACCAGCACCATCTAGAGCAGTTGGCTTTGGACCTTAGGACAGTTGCATTTCTATCCAAGCAGACAATTTGAACAATACACTAAAAGTTTGTATTGGATAGCTATGAAGTCCTGAAACAGTGGCACTGTGAGAGAAAATTCAATTTTGCTCTCTTCAACCACGGTATTTGTTGACAGATTTCCACAACATAGTTAAATAAGACAATATTTTGTTCTACTCTTAAAACTTGACATAACGTTAGCATTTTAAAGGCAAAATGTCATCACAATGGTTTTACAAATATTAACCGAGGGACATATAAGCAGTATAGAGACTGGCTATAATAAAAATACAAGTATTAAACAACAAAGACATACTCTGTACGCTGATGTGTAAACACCACCAAGGGGAGATTTTCATTCTCCTTAAGTAGCCTATATGCTGCAAGCCTGTCTCCATCTCTAATCAATGATATCGAGTCAGAAGGATCTTCCAGGTAACGAATGATACGATTAGAGTACACCTGTACAAATTATAAATCTGATCATGAAATCACACTAATTTAATGATCTGAGACAAATAAAGTTGTTAGCCTACCTCAGCAAGCAATAGGCTTTCACTATCTTTCAACGAACAAGCAATGCTTAATGCATTTAAGAGATCCTTGCATTGCCCATTTTTGGAAACATTTATTGTGTATGACAAAGGAGCAGCACTACCATCAGTACTGAACACAGTAATGGTCATTGTTCGTATAGTAGATGATGGTAGAGGCAGAGATAAGTACATAAATGGATCAAACGTAACAGAAACTTTGTGGCATACTGGACAAACTAGTGTTGACCTGTACTGTCCCTGTAACAACAATAGTATATTATGTTATAATTCACTAAGGTTGGCTTAAGACAATGAACAAAATCTGAATTCATAGGATACTGCAACTGAAATCAAGGAGATGGAATGGTTCAAAAGATCAACATCAAGTACGTTAATTCACTTTGGTAAATAAAACAAGTGTAATTAAGAGTGATTATGAGGATTCAGCATCACTTCTTATGTATTATTATTGTCTTCTGTTATAAAAATATATAAATATGAATTCTATATAGAAACCAACAAATACTTTATATGCAATTATTATTATTT
Source organism: Allium fistulosum (assembly GCA_030737815.1). Taxonomy (NCBI): domain Eukaryota; kingdom Viridiplantae; phylum Streptophyta; class Magnoliopsida; order Asparagales; family Amaryllidaceae; genus Allium; species Allium fistulosum. The sequence goes on along the minus strand of CM060906.1, from coordinate 432,580,181 downwards.
TGAAAAAAAATGTATGAAAAATTGACCTCCTCCTTTTTCTAAGCAACAGTAGTTATATTAACACACTCAACTAACATCCCAATTTAAGCCGCAAAAACAAAAAAGTCGTAACAAACTTAATCAAAATTAGAATGAAAAGAGGTAACAATGTGAATATTTGCCTTCTTTTCTTTTAAAAAAAAAAAACTTTTGGATTTTTACTGTAGTGTGAATGGTGTATGTGGTAAGATGAGTCGTGCATAAAAAGAACATAAAATCTGCTTAGCTGCAAGTATAGAAGATTTCTTACATGAAGATTGATAGAGCAAGAAGAAAGAATAGGTTGTAGTAGTAATTATCTTAAATGATAAGGACAATATTGTAATTGATTTGGTTTATGCAAAGCAACATTCGGTGTATGTTAAATTATCATGACTTTTGGTGTACATAAAATATTTTTTGGGTCTTCAAACAGAATTTGCTTTCAAGTTAACTAGTTTTAAATTTTAAACAATGAAACAAAATATTAAGAATCTAAAAATCATTAATAAAGATAAGCAAGGCTTACAATAAATATTAACGAACAAACAGAAAAAACTGGAGTAGATAAAAATTTAAGAAACAACATGATGTAATCGATTGAATAATTATTTTCCATGACATAGTAAGAAATCTAGTAAACGCAGAATTGCAAAACCCATGATATATGTTTTTTGTTCCTTCGGGCTGAATTGAATATACATGATAATACAGAAGAAAGATTATTTTAAAAGGAAAATCAGAAACTCACTTGGCAAAGGTCAACAATGATTGAATCATTTCGAGCCAGATGATTAGACCAATACTCATCTGCAACTTCTTCATCCTGACGGCCATCTTCATCCTTAACTTCTTTATACGGCTTTGCTTTTACACGGTTCAAATCCTCGTGGAGCCCATCTAATAAAAAAGCAAGAAGTTCCTACAGAAGCATATGCATTTAACTGTTACACCCAATCATGGTGCAACAAACTCAATATTTTAAGTATTTATTATAATAAGAACAAGCAAGATATCACTAACTTGTGAATCATGCTGGTTGAATCCACTGAACTGAGGGGCAAAATGAGCAAGCTTTGTCTTGAACACTCGTGGAACAACTGGTGTTCTTTCAATAGACCATAGCTTCCTCAATACTTCTCCAAAAGCTATAGCAATCTCACCCTAACCCCAAAAACACATATTTAAGGCTAATTCATGTTAATAAATAGTTTTTTCAAACACATAAAGAGTTTTAGCTACAGACTATCATCAGTTAACCAATATAAATGGACATATAACAAGATTATAAAATTACAAGTAATAGCTGCAAAAGGACGAGAGTTAAAAACAGAGCTTACATCCATCCCCAAAGGGTTATGATGGTTTATTTCCTTGCTATAATCTCCAAGGAAGTAATCAACAAGCTTTGGCGTGTGTGCTAAGCATTGGATTGCACTATTCATGAAGCATGTATTTCCAAGATTTTCCAGTCCTACTAACCCCAAAGGACCAATAGCTTTGGAAATTCCTCCAAATCCATTAGTCATAAGAGAGCTAACTTTACTATGTTGAATTGCCAAGTCATCTTTTTTGCCTTCATTTCTAGAATTCAAAATTTCTGATACTGCATAAACTTGTATCTCAAGAGGAATCTGTAATTGATTTGCATAGAAATATATTTTCTCACTCTACCAATTATATTGCAATGTATGAAGTAAAATTTGAAAGAACAAAGGCCAACCTCTTGGTCTGCCTGGCGTTGACCATCCTGGGTCAATCTATTCCATTCATTCATAAAAATAAGATTTGTCTGCCCTGAAAAATCCCACAGGCGAACCTAAAAGAAAATTTACAGAACCATTAAACAAATTGGAGCTATAAATCCCAAAAAACGAGAGGGACAGTATCGAGAGCCTACCACCTCAGAGTCAACACTAAAAATTTTGCATGCCCTCTTGTAATTATCAGCTGTGTTATCCTGAGGGACAAACAAACTATTAGGATATAGAAAGGAAATATGTTACCCAATTTGCTCAATAGTTTATTTGATAAGTGTTGTAAGTACAGGTTTTCCATATTACTTGTAGAGGTTTTCCATCTCCATCAATATGATGGATTGGAAATGGAATTTTTATAGTTATACATGAGCAATTTCAATGGAAAATCAATTCTAGCAAATTATGTTTCAGTATCTACTAATTACTTTATTTTGTATCACACAATGATTTCTTAAACAATGCATTCTGGTCAGGTTTCTTTTCAAGTTTTTTCTGGATTACCTAATGGTTTAACGTTTTTTTGACCAACGATCATGTTTTCGTTGTAATGTGAAAGACTAATACCATAAGTTTACCAATTTACTACAGGGTTTTCTCAATGAAGATGCAAAACCTCTACTCAACACTTATCAAATCAACTCATCATTGTTGATGTTTAGGCTTTTAAAGATACACATTGCATATAAGGATACCATTGTGATACTAGAATAATATTTAGAATATAAGGGCCATGAACATAACTAAAATGATGACAACTTTGAGACTGAGATTTTTGTATATTTAATTATTTGATGCAAAATCTTAATAAAACAGATAATTACATCACAAGGAAATGATAGAAACTTATCCGTGATTTTACATGTAGCAGTAAAATGATGATAGTGCCTTGCAAAAAATATATATTTCAACTGTAAATATGCATGCATAAAGTAGAGACTTAAGCAAGCAAGCAATAAATCAAATAGTTTCATCTACAAAAATCCTTATGTTACATTCAGCCTTCTTCAGATATTATACAAACAGAAATATTTTCATGCATGCTAACATCTCATGCTTTCTTACTCCAACTAACCTTTCATACAACAATACAAACATACTACCAAATTTTCTATCATATTTTTACTACCACATAACCTAACAACATGTCATAATACACCAGCTTCTAAACTAGTAAAACAAACATGATAAATTAAGAAAGCATACTCTTTTGCCGACGCGAACTGTCATTATATTTGTTTCCCTCAAAACTGAAATCTTTAACTTCAATGGATAAACATCAGCTCCCATTCCCATTACATCACTAGCCACATTACCATGCCTACAGAGATCAATTAAAAACATAACCAAAATATTCTCCTAATATACATATCCAAATTTTCTAAAAAATGCCTTAGGGTTTCAAATTCGTTACCATTTGATTGCCTTCGACCACAAATCGAACGGAACCAAAGCGTAAACACGCCCATCTTCAGAATCGCCGTTAGAAATGAAATCATCATTATCGTCTTTTCTGAGATTGAACACGAGATCTGAGCTAAATAAAATGTTGCTGATAATCTTCATTCCATACGACGACGAGTTCTGTGACGACGCCGTGTATAAAACTCCTCGAATTAGACTTGATTCTGATAGCTGCGTTTCTTTCCACCATCTAGTAATAATGAAACAATAACTATTGGTAAAAACGAAATGAGATTTGAATGAATACGAATATAGCGATTGAATACTTGTAAGGAACGAGATAAACTCTGTCGTCGATGACGTCAGTGGCGGCGCCGGTGGCAGGATAGGAATTTGCGGAGATCTCAGGGGTAGAATCGTCCATTTTGGGGAGAAGAGAATGGGGGAGAGAACAGAATGGATTATATAAAGAGGATTGATGGAGAAAATGAATTTGAATATTTTAATTTTTTAGTTTCTGGATATTCCTGATATTCTTTCTTGTTTTTTGTTTCTACTGGTTTTCTTTCTGAGCATTTATTTTGCGTTTGATTTAGTGGGCGATGTTGGTTATAGTTATGCTGAAAGTACAGGTTTATTAAATTTTGCGTTTTTAGATGAGAAGAGTAACATGTTGTAGGAATTTTGCGTTTTGAGTTTAATAGCCCCTATTTTTTATTTTATTTTTAACTTTAGACAATTAAATTTGACGAGTTTCAACTCATTTGAGTAGCAATTCACATTTGCACTATCTAAAACGTTCACACCAAAACTACATTACGTTGATTTGTCTATAAATGACATTCAATTCTATTTCATTAACAATAAAAATAAAAAACTTTTCTTTTGACCAATTTACCATTAGGAGTATTACCTCAATTCCGAATATACAATTTTTTTGCAGTTAATTAACATTGAAGCAACATCCAAGAATACATTATGTTTTGCATACAACGGGAGAGCACTAAATGTTATTGCAAATGTATATATACAAATTAATGCATTTCTATTTTAGGTCATCAACCCAACCATGCAAACAAGATGCAAATAGAATATGAGCTAGAATATACTCGTCCAATCAACTCCCACAAATAATTTTCTTTTGTTTTAAACTTTTTCAAAGGAAAACGTTGTGCCTGAGATGGATGTAATTACTTTTACCTTTATTATATATAGGTACATATTGATGTCATAATTAACTGGGGTAAATTAAACCTTTGGACGTTTGATTTTAAAATATTTTGTAACGAACTCATATTTAATGGGCTTTTAACAACATTAAAACATAAATTCATTAACAAAATGACGGATAGATAATTGATATGGATGAGAAATTTAAGCTAAGTCAAGAATAACCTCTATAAAAAAATTGTGTGCTTATGTGGTAGTATATAATTATACCGTGAGTCGTAGGTAATATACAAGCTATTAGCATATATCTAGTGGCTCGAATCAAGCTGTGCAGAATTTAAATCCGTAACTTCACCGAAATCGGAGCGTCTAACCATTAGAACTGGACATGAATAACCAATTACAAATAAAATCATTAATTATGATTTATTTAGGTAGAAAATTAGAATTGAATGGATAAGGGTAGTGCAAAGGGGTTTTATTTTGTGGACCATGGTCGGGTGAAGCTCATTGACCCTTGTGTGTATACATTTTGTCCTTTCTTTCATTCTCGTTATGTTTATTTTGTCAAACAAAACAAAGAGCTAAATATGATTGTTGATGGTCTCTTCATGATTTTAGTTGAAAATTAAGAAGAAGAAAGAGAAAAGAAGCAACTTTAGGAGGCAAGAGTTAGAGAGAACATAGGTGTAACACCCAGTAAATTAGTAAATTAATAGTTAAGTAATTAGATATGAAAATAAAGACAAATTGAAATAATGAAAATAAGTAAATATTCATGAGAAGCTTGGTTACTCATTATGTTTGGACGGATTAAGCGACACTAGGAAAATCCTAGATGAAAACCTAAGACAACGGAGAAATTAAATGCAATCATTGCACTACAAGGAATGCTGTCAATAGCGACGGCAAAGAACCGTCGCTAGCCGACGAATAAAAACGTTGCTTCTACAAGCGTCAATTAACAACATAGCGACGACTTTAGTGATGGCTTCATCGATGACTTTAGCTACGGTTCGTGTCGGCTAGCCGTAACGAACCGATGGACACATGTTGACCGTAATGCTTATGCCATTAGGGCGTTGCAACACATCGATAGTCGTCTTTAACCTATAACATGTGAGCCGTCGCTAACTGCCGCTAACAAAAAACAATGATTTTGTTTTCCAGCTTATTTATCGACTATCCAACCACACATATACATTCATATGTAATACCCTGCGTTTTTACGTTAATTAATTAAAATAGAAATTAATTAATGAATAATAAACAATGAAAAATGGAATTTTTTCAAATGTTGGAAATTGACTACAAAACTTACACCACTGTGTTCGTAATGATTTTCTGATCAATTTTCATTTATAAAATTTTCCGATTGGAATTCAAACGAAAAGGTTATCAGCGTTTGAATTTTTGTAGCCAGAAATAAATATATATGTAATTAAAGAAATAATTTGAAATTAATTGACGATTAACTAACGCCGTTAAACTTAACTAGTACTTAACGTTTAAGAATTATAAATAAGGGATAAGATAACGTTGATTAACGTTAATTGGATATTAATGGTAAGAAATCAACGTAATAAGAGAACGCGCCAAATTCACCTAACCAGCACTGCCCAAGTCAACCGTGGCCATGCCTAGGTCTACCATGGATGGTCGACCCATGGCTTTTTGAATGCGGTAGTGAGATTTGGTCGTGTGGCCCAGATCTAACATAATGATATCCGACGGTTAGTGCTGATTTGAACCTCTATAAATTAGGACCTAGAGCTTCACTTCCAACCATTATTTTTCTACTGAGCGTGGAAACTCTACCATTTTCCTTTCTCCTTCAAAATTTCTACATACACAGAATTAGATCTAGATCGCACGGATACACTTTGAAAAAGAATAGAAAATGATAGAGGATAGGAAATAGGTTCAAATCAAGTTTCTACATCGAAGATAAACTTTAGATCTGGTTCTAATTAATATATATAAATCTCTTTTCTCTAATCCAAATTCTAATAGATCCGTTGAACTGTTATTTACGGATCTGAATAGGGAGTCAAAAGTGGAGAATACAGATAACATGGTTTAGATCTGCATTAGATCTAGAGATTTAAGAGCACTAATAAAAGCTGAGTAAGAATATTATATATTTTTATATGATACTAGATTATATCATTGCAAACCTATTCCTATATGCCTGCGAATTGAATTTAAGTCGTGAACAAATTCATAATTGTGAAAGTTAAATATATGAAACTTGTCTATTGTTAACTCGCCTTTTGGCAAGGCAACATACATGCGGATTTAACCCAATCAACTGCACAAGACATAGCATAGTCGATGAAAAAACCGTACATGATGTTTAAAATATGGTTTCAACAAAGATCGAGTCGCTTCAAGGTGCTTGGAGTCTGCTTCGAGTCACCTTCATGTTTGCTTTGGGTTTCCAGGCATGTTACTTCGAGTTAGAGGGACACCAGCTTCGAGTCTTTGAGAAACAAGTTGCTTCGAGCCATCAAACAACCTACTTCGGGTCGGTAACACGTTTGCTCCGAGTCAATGACAGGTCTACTTCGGGTCAAGGAGACAGCTGCTTCGAGTCAGAGCCACATATCAATCAAAAACCACTCACTTCGTATCCATCAACGTCATGTCCATCTAGTTCGTATCCATGTGCTCCAGATCCATCCCCTTCATGCACTTCGTATCGATATGTTTATTTCCACACTCACCAGCTTCGTATCGATTAACCTCACACACGTTTCATATCGATCAGTCAATTGATTGATACGAAGCAATGAACCATGAATCGCTATGAAGCCATAAATTGAGCATCGATGCAAAGTGTAACAACCCGCACATTTTACGATTGTATATTTAAATATTTTATTTAAATGTAGAATCGTTAATCAGATTAAAGTCTGAAAAGCTAATTTTTTTGTAAACAGTCGAATTGGGACTCGAGACCACTTCCATTGAGTCCAAAATGGCGTTTGCGACTTTTTTGAGTATAAGCATCGATATGTTTGGAGTAAGTTGAATTTTGCTATTTTCTAAGTGGGCTTTTGGGTTTGGGTTTCACCCAACTCATTCTATTACCCTAACTCAGCCCCCTCTTCATCCATTCACTTATTTCATTTTGCAAACACTCATGCTCAACTGAAAATGGGGGAAGAGAATAGGAATTAGAAATTCCAAGCCCTAGATTCCATTTGCAAACTCAAGTCTAGCTTCAAACTCTTGGAAAAGCTTTGGTAAGCCTCCTCTTCACCTCCTCCAACTCATTCTCACTTTAATTTCAGAAATTTCCTAAACCTAACTTAGGATATGTTCTTCTTTTGAGCTTAGATTCAAGCTTCTATAGTTGAAGTTGAAGAGTAGTTGATCTCCTTTTTGCTTTCAAGCTTCTCCTTTATCGTTTTTGGATTTAAAGGTGAGATTTTTATCTCACATCTATGTCTATAGCTATCTTTGATTGTTAGGTATGAATTCCTAACATCTTTACATGTTCATTTGATTTTGATTTGGATTGATTTGGTGAACATTTCAATTTTTGGTGATTTGAAGTCTAAAACTCTAAAAATCGTAGCTTTGATGTTTGATCATGCTTTTGGTGGTGTATCGAAGAGCCTATAGGGCTGGGTTGTTGATTGGCATAAACCCCTAGCGCCCATTGCTCGTCCGATCGCAAATTGGAAGAGTTTGCACTTCATTTGGATAGGCTGAAAAACGGTCCCAGTGCCAGTCAGTCGAATGACCCTCTGCAGTCAGTCGACTGACCCTCTGCAGTCAGTCGACTGGCTGTAGAAACCAAGCGTATCTGGACTGTGCAGAAAACTGGAAGTCTCTGTTTGTACAGTCAGTCGACTGGCCCTCTGCAGTCAGTCGACTGACTGTAGGAAATGAAACATTCAGGTTTCTGGATCAGTCGACTGGCCTCTACAGCCAGTCGACTGACCTGCTTGTTTTTGCCTATTTTGCCTATTTAGCTTGAGATTCCAATTTTTATCGATTCGTGATTATCCGATTTATTGTTATCATTTGTTATTGACCTTGATGACTTCTTTTTCGGGACTTTTGAGAATATCCATCTTGATGGATTCGGTATCGATTTCTTTGAATTTGATTCACGTCTTCGAATATGGATTTTGGCGATTGATTGTTTCTACAATCATTTCTGTGATTTGTCACTTTAAAATATAAAGGTTTTCTATACTAGTAGTAAATATTCAAACTCTTTTGCAAAGATGATTTCAACTTTATTTTTAATACAAAGCTCGTTTATAAAAACCGTTTTCTAATCTATTAGTATATACAAACCTTTACCTCATTCGTATGAGAAAATCTAATTAAACGGCTTAGCAAAACAAGTGGTATGAAACATTTGCTTTTACTTCCCCGGTTAATTCTTGGACTTGTTTGATTGAAATTCTTGTGACAATTTTCGAGTGGGAATCTACAATTTGTTCGTAAATATTTAAGTTAAGCTAGTGGTTATTGGACATGAAGCTAAACTCATATATTTACTAGCTTAGTGTAATCGACACTTTTTATTGATCGATGATGATCATTTTGTGATTTAGACTAGAGATGTGCGATGTCTATTTGTTTGTATGGGGATTACAATCCCCGTTTGTGGAACTTGGGTTCAATTTGGCGGGGTAGCGACCCGTGGTCTTCGGGCCGTTTGTGGAGCTTCGGCTCAAAATTTATGGTTAGCGACCATGGAATAGCGTTCCGTTTGTGATACACGTGTTGGTGAGTTTTCATGCTCTCGTTTGTGATAGGCCTCCCCCTTTGTGATTTCTGGATTTCTAATTAATGATTTCTAGAATTTGTGTTTCACCTCTTTATGTGATTGGCAATGATATGTTTGTCAATATTTGTGGTTTGGTGAATAAAAATAAAGAATATGACATTCTTTTTGGTGTTTTGAGATTCTTGAGATATTGTATGGTTTTGTTGTTGTTTAAAGCATACTTGTCACAGTTTGACATTATTGTTATCATATGTTTTAGTTATATCTCTACTCTTATCTCATTTTATAAATGATAATTATAGCAAGACTGACCTATTTCTTATTTTCTTATTAAATAATACTCGGTTCAGACCGAGATGTTATAGGAACTTCTGCTTGACTCCTTATCTGAGATCATCTTCTGACTTTTGTCTAACAACACAGTTTTGTAGTTTTTGTTATTATACATTAGAGATAGAGACTCCTTGATGTATAATTATTCTTTTGTCTAACACTTGTATCTATTCTTTTGTGATATTATGGATCTTACTTGACCACTACTCTGATGTACACTTTCATGTGTTATATTCATATCTGTTTCCGCCTTTGAGATATGAACATCTATGACTGATTTATGTTATGCTTATTTCTATATTTGTTTCCGAGGGTCCACTTAGCCACTGTGTGGTAGCTTTGAGTTTGTATCGGCATGTCAGATTTCCTCTTGAAATGAAATGCATGCTATACTATCTGACATATCGGTACTCGCACAAGGCAATTACACAGATGGTCGCTCCTCAACTGCCTTATTCTTCGCGCTAGTTGACGGCATTACCCCGTAGTGTCCTTGGCTAGCATGAGCATAGAGGTGGGGCGTCAGAGCATGGTATCGGAGCCAAACTTCGGAACAATATAGAATAATCTAACAAGGATCATTGTCCTAAGTCTTTCTTAGGAATCGAGCCATAGGATTTAATTCGAGTCTTCGTACCGTTCTATCCTATTTCTTTTTTATGATGCCTTGTTTTATCAATCAAGTTTGTTTGATATTCATTCTAAGATTAACCTTTTTTCTCTTTTCTTTCTTTCTTAAAGAGGAGAAATGGTTAGACCTGGCCGTCCCAGCGCCGGTCAATCTAGTGCTACTCCCCAGGATGGAGTATTTATGTATGCTCAGCAACTTCTTGATCTTGTAAGAAATGCTCAAGCTGTCGGACCCACTCCAGAGCCCAGCCATCCTAAATCTGGGTTTGCACGCTTGTGCAGTGATTACACCAACTTAGGTGGAAAGCCATTCAAAGGTTCCGAGAGCGTTATAGAAGTCCAGGCTAGGCTTCGAACATGCGACCGCATCTTTTCTCGCATGAATCTTATTGATCTTCATCCAGTCCAATTGGCTTCTAGTATGCTCCAAGAAAGAGCATTAGACTGGTACGAGCTTTTGATCTCTGAAATTATTGAAGCAGACCTTACTTGGGAGCAATTCCGGGAAAGGTTCGAGTTGAAATTCGTGTCGGAAGCTGAGAAAGTATCTTTAGCTCGACGATTTATAGACCTTGTTCAAGGTGAATCTTCCGTGACGGACTACGTCGCTTCTTTCGAATCTTTATCTAAATATGGGGTCGAGTATATTAATACCCCATTGAAGAAAAACCAGAGATTTGTTTATGGCTTGAACAAGAGCCTCAACAAGCCATTACTTCTGAAATTAGAAGTTTCTTTTGATTAGCTTGTTGATATTGCTCTTCGACTCGAAGAGACTGATAAAGATAGTGATGCTGAGGTCAAACAAAACATCAACAAGAAGAGACCTTTTAAATTCAAGCCTAATCCCAACAAGAAGGGAAAGCAAGCAACACCGGTAGCAAATACTCCTAACCCTCGTCGTGGAGAATGTTATTATTGTGGTTCTAAGGACCACTATGCAAACAAATGCCCGAAGTCTCTTTCTTGCCGCTATTGCAAGAGTTCGGGTCATACTTTATCTTCGTGTCCCAAACTTCAGGGCAAGAAGGAGGGTAAGCTAAATGTTGTACAAGCCCCTGCTAACACTTCTCGTGGTCAAGGTATTTCTCATTCTATCCTTGATGGCATCATTATATTTCGTGATCTTCCTATTCGAGTTCTTTTTGATACGGGTGCATCTCACTCTTTTATACCAAAAGAACTTGTAGATGTTTTGCCTTTGAATGTTATTGGCTTGATGACTTCTTTGAGAATTGCGAATCTGGTTGATGGATCTGCAACACTCAGTTTACTTTGTAAAGATGTCAAAATTATTTTATGCGATTACTCTTTCCATGCCGATTTGCATGTTATGCGTTATTTAGGTTTCGGAATGATTTTGGGGATGGATTGGCTTAACCGTTATGAAGCCCATATTCTATGTCCTGAACGGACTGTATACCTTCACCATCCTCAATTTGTTAAGCGGATTTCTCTTGTTCTGGAAGATTCGGATTCTAATTCGAAAGCATCCTTGTATTCTCTAAATCCTCATGATGACGATAATGATGATGAGGAAGATGTCATTTCTCTCATTCACATTGTTCGTGAATTTCCCGACATATTTGAACCCGTTTTAGGATTACCACCTAAGCGAGCAATCGAGTTCAGAATTAATCTAATCCCTAGAGCTCTACCTATTTCTCGTCCTCCTTATCGTATGTCCAATAAAGAAAATGAGGAGATGCGCAAACAATTGTCCGAATTGGAAGCAAAGCAATTTATTCAATCTAGTTCCTCTCCATGGGGAGCTTCAGCTATTTTTGTGAAGAAATCTGATGGTACACTTAGACTTTGCGTTGACTACTACAAGCTTAACGATCTCACCATCAAGAATAAATATCCTTTGCCTCGGATTGATGATTTATTCGATCAGCTTAGTGGTGCTAAAGTCTTTTCACAGTTAGACTTAGCAACCGGTTTTCATCAGCTCCGTATTGCAGAGGATAACATTCCTTTGACATCGTTCCGTACTCGTTATGGATCTTATGAACGGCTTGTTATGCCATTTGGTTTAACGAATGCTCCAGCTTATTTCGTTGACCTTATGAATCGAGTTTTCAAAGACTTCCTCGATCGATTTGTTCTCATCTTTATAGATGATATTCTTATTTATTCTAAAACCGAGGAGGAGCATGAAAATCATCTTCGTATTGTGTTGGAAACTCTTAGGAGGAACCAATTGAAAGCAAAATTTTCTAAATGCCACTTTTGGCAATCTCGTGTGAAATTTTTGGGTCATATTATTTCTGAATCCGGAATTTCCGTGGATCCTTCAAAGATTGAAGCGATTCAAAATTGGAAGAGACCGGAGAGTGTGACGGAAATTCGTAGCTTTCTCGGATTAGCGGGCTATTACCGTCGGTTCATAAAAGACTTTTCTAAGATTTCCGTACCTCTTACTAATTTGACAAAGAAGGGAGTTAAATACATTTGGTCAGACAAATGTGAAGCTTCATTTCAAAAATTAAAAGAACTCCTTTCCGATGCTCCTATTCTTGTGATTCCCGATGGGAACCAAGATTTTATTGTTTATACCGATGCTAGTCATGTTGGTTTGGGTGCCATTGTCATGCAGCAGGAACGTGTTATTGCTTATGCTTCTAGGCAATTAAAGCCTGCCGAGACTAGATATGCCACTCATGATTTAAAGCTCGCGGCTATTGTTTTCGCCCTTAGAATTTGGCGTCATTATCTTTTGGGAGAGAAATTTGTTCTCTACACCGATCACAAATCTTTGAAGTATTTATTTTCTCAAAAGGAACTTAATTTGCGTCAACAACGTTGGCTCGAGTTCCTTGCATCTTATGATCTTGATATTCTTTATACTCTTGGAAAGGGAAATCGTGTTGCCAATGCCCTTAGTCGAAAGCAACAAGCGGTTGTTTCCATGATGATATCCGAATGGAATGATCTCGCGACTTTATTCACTTGTGAGATTCGAGATCGTGAATCCGATTTATGTTCATCTCTTGTCTTGTGTAGCCTTGAGGCTCATCCTTCTCTTTTAGACCACATTCTTGAAGCTCAAAAGCATGATCACGAATTGGTTCTTCTTAGCCAAAGTTGTAGGGATAAAATTGATATTGAAGGTTTGAAAGACTTTGATATTGATGCTCGAGGCGGTATTCGAAAATTTGGTAGACTTATTGTGCCAAATATTATTGATCTTCGTAAAGATTTATTAGAAGATTCTCATCGTTCTAAATTTACCATTCATCCCAGTAGTAGTAAAATGTACGCGGATATGAAGCGACTTTATTATTGGGATGGAATGAAATCCGATATTGCTAACTTTGTTAAGCGTTGCATGACTTGCCGACTTGTTAAGGCCGAGCATCAAAGGCCCGGTGGGTTATTGCAACCTTTGGAAATTCCAATATGGAAGTGGGATCAAATTTCCATGGATTTTATTGACGGTCTTCCCCGTTCTCGTTCGGGCCATGATAGCCTATGGGTAATTGTAGATAGACTTACAAAATCCGCCCATTTTATTCCCGTTCGGTCCAATCGGACCGTACCTATTTTGACTAAACTTTTTGTCAAGGAAATTGTTAAATTGCATGGAGTTTCTACTTCTATTGTTAGCGATCGTGATCCATTGTTTACTAGTGGATTTTGGAAAGGTCTTCAAAAAGCTTTGGGAACAAAGCTTAATTTTAGCACCGCTTATCATCCTCAGTCTGATGGACAAACCGAGCGTGTGAATCAAACTCTTGAAGATCTTCTTCGTGCATGTGTTCTTGATTTTGGTGGAAGTTGAGAAGATCATATTTCTCTTGTTGAATTTTCCTATAATAATAGCTTCCAATCTAGTATTGGTATGGCACCTTTCGAGGCACTTTACGGAAGGCCGTGCCGATCTCCTTCGTGTTGGCTTGAAGCCGGTGAGAAGCTGGTTTTAGGTCCAGATTTTATTCGGGATGCCACAGAAAAGATTGACCTTATCCGTCATAGGATGAAAGAAGCTCAAAGTAGACAAAAATCCTATGCCGATAATTGAAGAAGGAAATTGGGATTTTCTGTGGGAGATTTCGTGTTTATCCATGTTTCACCTATGAAGGGTGTTGTGCGTTTCAGTCGATCGGGAATATTAGCACCTCGATATATTGTCCCATTTCCCATCACTGAACGCATTGGTTCCGTGGCTTATCGCCTTTTGTTACCGGCTCAATTTTCTGCTATTCATGACGTATTCCACGTCTCTCAACTACGGAAATGCCTTCGAGATTCCGATTCTATTCTTGAGCCCGGTGTTATTGAAGAAATTGAAGTTTCGCCTAATTTGACTTATGAGCAACATCCTATTCGTATCATTGCTTCGGAGGTTAAACGCCTTCGAAATAAAGATGTTCCTCTTGTGAAAGTTCAATGGTCCTCAAATCCTAAGGATTGCTCTTGGGAATCCAGAGAATTTATCGAGCGAACACATCCGGACTTGCTCTCTCGTGCTCCTTAAGGTAAACTTTTTATTTCAAATTTCTTCTTTTAGTGTCAATATGCTTTTATTGTTGTTACTTCTTATTTATTTTTAAAGATTGCAAGGACGCAATTTCTTTAAGGAGGGGAGTCTGTAACAACCCGCACATTTTACGATTGTATATTTAAATATTTTATTTAAATGTAGAATCGTTAATCGGATTAAAGTCCAAAAAGCTACTTTTTGTAAACAGTCGAATTGGGACTCAAGACCACTTCCATTGAGTCCAAAATGGCGTTTACGACTTTTTTGAGTATAAGCATCGATATGTTTGGAGTAAGTTGAATTTTGCTATTTTCTAAGTGGGCTTTTGGGTTTGGGTTTCACCCAACTCATTCTATTACCCTAACTCAGCCCCCTCTTCATCCATTCACTTATTTCATTTTGCAAACACTCAAGCTCAACTGAAAATGGGGGAAGAGAATAGGAATTAGAAATTCCAAGCCCTAGATTCCATTTGCAAACTCAAGTCTAGCTCCAAACTCTTGGAAAAGCTTTGGTAAGCCTCCTCTTCACCTCCTCCAACTCATTCTCTCTTTAATTTCAGAAATTTCCTAAACCTAACTTAGGAAATGTTCTTCTTTTGAGCTTAGATTCAAGCTTCCAGAGTTGAAGTTGATGGGTAGTTGATCTCCTTTTTGCTTTCAAGCTTCTCCTTTGTAACGACCCAGAATTTTCGATCCCGATAATTCCAGATAGTCAGGGAAAAGAAGAAAGAGATAGAAGAAGAAGAAGAAACAGAAACACCAAAACACAGATTCTCACATTCGCAGCGGATAAAATATAATATCAAATAATATTCTTTTTACAAAGAAAACTGTATCAATCAATTACATTTTAATACATCAGAGTTACAACATGCACAATCCCTGGACAATAAAACAACATGTCCCAGATAAATAACAATGTATCACAGCGAAATACACTCCATACGTTCCTGCCATCCAGCTCGCCTCCTGAGCTCCAGAACGTCCTTACTTGGAAATCTGTAATACTCGGTCTGACCCGAGCATTACATCAAAGTAACACCCGGGTCAGGCTGGAAACCAGCGTGAGTAAACTCATCTAACATGAAATTCCAATGCATAGAACTTATTTAAAACCCGGGGTAACTCGTATCAATTTACAAATTCACAATTTGTTATAGACATCACTTATTTCACACATCAATTTCTAAGTACCAAAACTTATATTAAATGGTCCAATTCACTTAAATCATTCCATTCCAGCCTATTGATTTCACATATCAATCTATAAAGAATCGAAGTGGTTTCGGGTATTTACTAATACCCGACTCCGGTCTCTTCGAATTCAATACCATCTTAACTCATATTATTCAAGTGAATTACAATTCAACTTTAAATACAAGATGTCACTTGTTACATAGCAATTCATCATCGATAGATAACCACATTATCATTGTCCCCCAAACATATCATATCACAAAACATTTCATACCAGAGATATTAATCAATTCAAGGCATTTAATCATCATTTAATCATTCATAAGCAAGATGGATCATTTTCAAAATTAATTTAATTTATCTCTAGTTAAATTAATTACTAATATTTTAATCACCTAGATTACCTTTACTTAATCATTAATTAATTACAAATCAATTAATTAATCATCTTTTAATTATCCATCTTAATTAATCATCCTTGATTAATTATCTTCAATTACATAAAGTAATTATCCTTTAATTAATTACACAAATTAATTATCCTTAACCATTTACAATAATTAATCTTTAATTTCTTTCATTTATTACATTAATTAATTAATTAATGATCCTTAATTAATTACTTCCATTAATCAGCCTTAATCAATCATAAACAGTAATTAACCATCCTGTAATTACTTACCTTAATTAATTAACTCCTTAATTAATTATATTAATCCTTTAATTAATTACACCAAGTAATTAATTATTAATTACTTCTCTTAAGTAATTAGCCTTTAATTACTTCCCATTAAGTAATTTCCCTTATATTAATTACATCCAGTAATTTATCCATCAATTACTTCACTAAGTAATTACACTTATCAATCTCATTGAGTAATTATACTTAATCAATTACCAAGTGACCGTCTTTAATTAATTAACAAATTAATTAACCACATTCATCTCATTAATTACAACTGGGTAATTCATCCCTTAATTACCCTTGATTAATCTTTAATTACCCTTTGATTAATTATAGATTAATCATCCTTTAAGTATTAATTAATAAACCCTAATTATTAATTAATAAAAATTAAGTACCACTTAATTACTAGTTAAGTAACCTTTATTTACTAAATTAACTACTCTCTAATTACTTAATTAATCAATCTTAATTACTTGATTAATTAATTCTTAATTATAACTTAATTACTCAATTAATTAATTTCTAATCATTAATTAACCAATCTTAATTATCTAATTAATAATTCGTAATTACAAATAAATTAACCTTTAATTAATTATCTAAATAAATAAATTGATTAATTACTCCTTAATTGATCTCATTAACTAATCAATTAAATAATTAACACTTATTATTAAAATCACCTTTGAAACATATAAGAATTTACCTATTACGGTAATTACATTTAAACCAAATTTTAAAGCATTCTAAAACTTTGAAACTTGCTAAATGATCACTAATACTTTGTTTAAAGACTTAGTTTACAATTTCCTTTGATACTTACATATTTTAATAAGCTTTAGACTGATAACAACAATTTTACAAAAAACCCGAGCTGAACCCGTAGAACCCCCGAGCCAACTCCGCTATCTCCCCGAGTCATCCACTTTCCCTTCTTTCTTCGAGTCAAACCCACAACGACTTCGAGTCTGACCCGAGGAAACTTCGTCTTCCCCGATCACCCAAACATTCAAACAACGTACATATATGCGTGCACGTGTACAGGCGTTCCGATCATCTCTGGCCCCCGCCGATCCCCTCAACAAGTCATCGACCAACCCGAGCACCCAGATCGATCAATTCGACTGGAATTCAAAATCGAGTATCTCGATTCTAACCTGGAAACACAACCTGATCAACAAATCTCTTCCGCCCCGACGCCACCGTCCACTGGTGAACTCGCGATCATGACCCGACCATCTCCATTCACCTACACTTACAATCCCCCACATGCGATTGCATCCAATCCATCATTGACGACGCACGAGCCCAATGAACAACGTCGACGAAACTTCACGATAAAACCCTAATTCATTTCCCTGCCGCCACCATGACAAACTATAAATTCAACCACTATTTTTCCATCGATATGTATCCTCTAAGCTATCTTCGACATAAAGCACGACCCACGAATTGTCGTCGATCACCAGAAATTGACGAAATTGACAATCCCGTTCAACTCACATTTCTCATGATTGAATAAACTAAAATTCATGATTTTACTTTTAAAAATCATATTTTATGAAAGCAAATCATATTATATAAATGAATCAAGAAATTAAGATATTTGAATTTCGACACATATTTGAATTTACTGTATATTCTTCTTCCCAGACAAACTTTCCTCTATTTTAACTTAAAAATATTTTTAAAGTTAATGTCTTGTTATTTCTAACAGATCTTGTTTACATGCTTAAGTCTAACAGGAATTAGAAGAAGAGGACTTGATTTTTGAACTTATTTGTGAAGCCTGTAACCTGAAACAGAGCTTATACCAGACATGCACACCTTATTTACATGTATATATATACATGCAATCATACGTACATCTATATAAATACTTTTTACAATATTAACATCATATGAAAACCAGATTCAACAGAGTTTTAAGCCTTAATAAGGTAGTTTGCTCACCTGGCATTTGAAAGACAGAGAATAAGCTTTGAAACTAGACTGTTCTTTGAACTGAAGCTTGAATCTTTGGCCTGATACTTGATGTTGAATTTGAATCTAATACTTGATGTTTATGAGTTGAATCAGATCTTGCTTATTTAATTGCTTCGAATTTATAGCCTTGCTCATATTTGAAACTTGAAAACTGATCTCTGATCTTTACTTGACTTTGTTCTCTTTTCAGGTTTGTTTCTTTTTATTTTTATTTTTTTAGTTTAGTTTTCCAGGTTTTTGAAAGTGGAAAGAAAGATGAAAACCTGGTTATCTTATCTATGTTACTTAAAATTTAAAATTAAAGAAAAATAAAGTTTTGCCACTTGTATCTTAGATTGTTTATCTAGCTTACACATATTAAATAAATTTACAAATGTCTTTAAATCACCTTAATATACTTACAAGTGTTAAACTCTTCTTTTATTAAATCCTTTAAGTCATATATATGTATTTATATAGTATATTTACATGTATATAAAATGTTTGTCTTTATATAAATAAGCTTTTTAAATTTAAATAAATATACAAATATGAATTCATGTAAATGTTTGTTTATAAATAACTTATGTTTTGATCCAATTAAATATATATGTTTTACTAATTTATATCCCTATTTATTTCTAAGATGTTTATATTTAAATTTCAAATCCAAATTCTCTTTTAAAAATCTACTTATATATATTAAAATTAATACATATTTACTTGCTTAGGAAAAAGAATAAATTTTTAGATTATAAAAGAAATTTATTCCATTAGTTATTAGCCTAAAATTTCGGGATATCACATCCTTCATCGTTTTTGGGTTTAAAGGTGAGATTTTTATCTCACATCTATGTCTATAGCTATCTTTGATTGTTAGGTATGAATTCCTAACATCTTTACATGTTCATTTGATTTTGATTTGGATTGATTTGGTGAACATTTCAATTTTTGGTGATTTGAAGTCTAAAACTCTAAAAATCTTAGCTTCGATGTTTGATCATGCTTTTGGTGGTGTATCGAAGAGCCTATAGGGCTGGGTTGTCGATTGGCATAAACCCCTAGCGCCCATTGCTCGTCTGATCGCAAATTGGAAGAGTTTG
Organism: Allium fistulosum; assembly: GCA_030737815.1. Classification (NCBI taxonomy): domain Eukaryota; kingdom Viridiplantae; phylum Streptophyta; class Magnoliopsida; order Asparagales; family Amaryllidaceae; genus Allium; species Allium fistulosum. The sequence continues at coordinate 432,560,675 of CM060906.1, read as the reverse complement.
CACTTCATTTGGATAGGCTGAAAAACGGTCCCAGTGCCAGTCAGTCGAATGACCCTCTGCAGTCAGTCGACTGACCCTCTGCAGTCAGTCGACTGGCTGTAGAAACCAAGCGTATCTGGACTGTGCAAAAAACTGGAAGTCTCTGTTTTCTACAGTTAGTCGACTGGCCCTCTGCAGTCAGTCGACTGACTGCAGGAAATGAAACATTCAGGTTTCTGAATCAGTCGACTGGCCTCTACAGCCAGTCGACTGACCTGCTTGTTTTTGCCTATTTTGCCTATTTAGCTTGAGATTCCAATTTTCACTACGCCATAGATGGCCTACTGCAACGAAATTACAAGGTGTTGCTAGCTATAATGTAACGATAGGTATGCTGATTTTTGTCTATTACAACACTCGCTTCAAGGTGTTAGCATAGGTATCAACAAGATGTTGCAGTAGCTATAGATGTATTCAAATTAAAAAATTAATAAAATTAGCAATCCGCGTGAATACGATCCAATGGTCTACATTTAATCTGGTTGTTAAAATGGATCACCACTGCAATTTGCCCCAAAATTTCGTTTTACCACCTGAACTAGTTTAGAGTAGATCCCCTTTTCTCGTATGTGATAATGGCTGCTCCTATCTTGTTCCTCTTTTGCTCTGAAATTAGGGCTTTGGCCTCGTGTTCGCTCCTATGAGATTAGCTAGGGCTTCGGCCTTGTCTTCGCTCCTGTGAGATTAGCTAGGGCTTTGGCCTTGTGCGATTAGGGCTTCGTCTAATATCGAAGGACCCGATTGATTGTCGATCGATTACAATTGCTGTTCTTCTGATTTGCTTTGGCAATCGATCGTCTCCTTGCTTCGAATACAGCTCCTTCGATTTTGCTTGAGTTCAACTGTGTATTCGGGTATGTAATTTGTTGCTTTTACTTTACTGTATTGCTTGCTTGAACTCGATACTATCTGCCGATGATGTTAATGTGTTTATATAGGGTTCGAACCCCTAGATTTACGTTCGTATATATTTGTTGACATCAGTCATTTAATTGATTGTTCATCGTGACTTTGCCTTTGACATTTAACTAGACTTCGGCAACTTGATTTGAATTGGTTGAACTTGCTACTGTTCGTGGTTGACTTTGGCTATGTCTGTTCATCCTGTAGCTTGAACTTGTAATATATCTTCTGGTTGACATCCTGTAGCTTGAACTTGTAATATATTTCACTTGAGTTTTTGTAGTCAAGTTGCTTCACCATACTGTTTCCATTGGTGCCACACACACACTTGTGTACCTTTCTCTTTGTGCTTCACTTGTTCACTGAAACTGTTGCATCACTTATGTTTTCCATTATCATGTATATATATATGCATTCATGTATGTATATATGTGTTTGTTGTTGCACTTGAACATGTATATATGTTGCACTGGGTTTGTTTTTTATTTGATGTTGAGGCCTTCTCTTGTATTTAGTTGCCTTCGAGTCATATAAGTTTCTTTCCCTTGTGCCAGTCTTGCTTTGTTTTGGTCTTGGCCATTCACTTGTTAAGGCTGCTTGTTTCATTGATGCATGTTTTTGTATTCACCACTTTGCATTGGTCATTGTATATCTATGCACTGGTCCTTTGAGCCTGTTTGCACTGCCTATATATATACATGCTGTTTCACACATGTATATATGTATGGTTGCTTTCATATGGTAGCTGGACTTGCTCGAGTTCATATTTCTTATATTATCTGACTTCGGCCATTTTTGAAATTGCTGCAGCTCATTCACTTGACACTTCTGTTGGTCTGTATTTTTGAATATGGTTGGAGTTTTGGTTTAATTGTGAGTTTGAGTTCTTTTGTTGAGCTCTGTCCACTGTTGTTTTATGTCTGGCATACAAGTCTGGTATAGTTTGCTCTGACCAATTCATTGAGCATGCTGTTTATTTCTGTAGCATGCTTCTGTTTCATTTTTGTTCTTGTGCATTGTCAACTGCTTGGACCAAATTGTCACCCAAATAACTGAGGCAAATAATATTTTCAAAATTACATTTTATTTTATACTGCAAAAATATTTCCTTTTCAATTTTACTGCGTCAGTGTGTATTTTTGCAGATTGCTCAGATGTTGGATTCAATCTGAAATGGAGTTGAAGACAGGTTTCAAAGAAGGTCGATCCCCGCCGGGACTGCGGTGCCCCGGACCCCCGCCGGCGCTGCGCCCGGACCCGCTTCTCGGCTCGCCTTCGGCTCGGCACTCGGCTCGCCTTCGGCTCGGCACTCAGCTCGTCATATATTTGTCAGTGTCGGTGTCTGTATAAATTGAAACTGCATATGTAATGAGTGAACTGAGTGATGTAGTGAGGAATATCTGTATATGTGAATATCAGTGTTATTTATCATTGAATTGTAAAATAGTGGAGTCGGGAATTTGTACTATTTTAAATGTTGAAATAAAATATTTATTTAAATAAATTACTGTTTGAATATCAAATTCTGTGCAATAGCATTTTATTAAATAAATATTTATTTCTATTAAAAAATCAAATATGCTCTACATTGTGGGCCCCACAAATTCAGAAAATTAATATCTATAGCAACATTTTTGAATGTTGCTACATGCACCTATGGATGTTGCTATAGACCCAAATAGGATTCTATTGCAACAATATTTCTTATGTTGCCTTAGATAGTCAAAATGTTGCCTTTGAGGTCTGCGGCAACGCGGCAAAATGCAACACCGAGAAAGTGTTGCCTTTGCCCTTTTTTAGCCTTCAGCAACATTTTTTGGCACATCCTGCATCACTTCTTTGGTGTTGCAGTATGCAATCTATGGCGTAGTGTTTTATCGATTCGTGATTATCCGATTTATTGTTATCATTTGTTATTGACCTTGATGACTTCTTTTTCGGGACTTTTGAGAATATCCATCTTGATGGATTCGGTATCGATTTCTTTGGATTTGATTCACGTCTTCGAATATGGATTTTGGCGATTGATTGTTTCTAGAATCATTTCTGTGATTTGTCACTTTAAAATATAAAGGTTTTCTATACTAGTAGTAAATATTCAAACTCTTTTGCAAAGATGATTTCAACTCTATTTTTAATACAAAGCTCATTTATAAAAACCGTTTTCTAATCTATTAGTATATACAAACCTTTACCTCATTCATATGAGAAAATCTAATTAAACGGCTTAGCAAAACAAGTGGTATGAAACGCTTGCGTTTACTTCGCCGGTTAATTCTTGGACTTGTTCGATTGAAATTCTTGTGACAATTTTCGAGTGGGAATCTACAATTTGTTCGTAAATATTTAAGTTAAGCTAGTGGTTATGAGACATGAAGCTAAACTCATATATTTACTAGCTTAGTGTAATCGACACTTTTTATTGATCGATGATGATCGTTTTGTGATTTAGACTAGCGATGTGCGATGTCTATTTGTTTGTATGGGGATTACAATCCCCGTTTGTGGAACTTCGGTTCAATTTGGCGGGGTAGCGACCCGTGGTCTTCGGGCCGTTTGTGGAGCTTCGGCTCAAAATTTATGGTTAGCGACCATGGAATAGCGTTCCGTTTGTGATACACGTGTTGGTGAGTTTTCATGCTCCCGTTTGTGATAGGCCTCCCCCTTTGTGATTTCTGGATTCTAATTGATGATTTCTAGAATTTGTGTTTCACCTCTTTATGTGATTGGCAATGATATGTTTGTCAATATTTGTGGTTTGGTGAATAAAAATAAAGAATATGACATTCTTTTTGGTGTTTTGAGATTCTTGAGATATTGTATGATTTTGTTGTTGTTTAAAGCATACTTGTCACAGTTTGACATTATTGTTATCATACGTTTTAGTTATATCTCTACTCTTATCTCATTTTATAAATGATAATCATAGCAAGACTGATCTGTTTATTATTTTCTTATTAAATAATACTCGGGTCAGACCGAGATGTTATAGGTGCTTCTGCTTTACTCCTTATCTGGGATCATCTTCTGACTTTTGTCTAACAACACAGTTTTTTTGTTTTTGTTATTATACATTAGAGATAGAGACTCCTTGATGTATAATTATTCTTTTGTCTAACACTTGTATCTATTCTTTTGTGATATTGTGGATCTTACTTGACCACTACTCTGATGTACACTTTCATGTGTTATATTCATATATGTTTCCGCCTTTGAGATATGAACATCTGTGACTGATTTATGTTATGCTTATTTCTATATTTGTTTCCGAGGGTCCACTTAGCCACTATGTGGTAGCTTTGAGTTTGTATCGGCATGTCAGATTTCCTCTTGAAATGAAATGCATGTTATACTATCTGACATATCGGTACTCGCACAAGGCAATTGCACAGATGGTCGCTCCTCAACAGCCTTATTCTTCGCGCTAGTTGACGACATTACCCCGTAGTGTCCTTGGCTAGCGTGAGCATAGAGGTGGGGCGTCACACAAAGTGCGTAGGGATCAATCCAAGTTTATTTCCTCCATAACTGCTTGCCTTCATATCGATCCTTTTTATGTATGTTTCGTATCGATCGATCAAACGATCGATACGAACCAATGACCATTCGATACGAAAGCAAGGACATAGGATCGATACGAAGACGTCCTCCAATCATGGATACGAAGGCAGCTTTCAAGGTCGATGCGAAGAGGGAAAAGTCAAGTAAAGGAAACGGTCACTTGGCGTAAAAAGTGGATCTCCCCTAAATCATCGCTCTGCGTCATTGCAACTCCCTTGATCGATACATACCAGATCGATACGAGCTTGATCGATACCAAGCTATCGATACGAACAATTCAGCCAGCTTACAAATTCAATTTTGGATCGATTATAACTCGAGATCTACAAGTTCAAACGCCTTCAAATTTTCACCATAGCTTGCATACCACCAGAGGAACGTTCGTGATCGATCCCATCATCATTGGATCATTTTTTGATCGATATGAAGTGATTGTGGATCTATCATGGATTGATCCCCAACGACCTTGGATCGATCTGGTGGGCCCACCCATGTACAAGAAGGGGTATTTCGAGATCTAAGTTAGATATTTCCAGACTGCACCTATAAATAGCACTCCAATTCCAACAGAAAAAGGATCTTCAGGCTCATCTACGCTGTTACTCTGCTGGAACTCCATTGTAACTTGGATACTACCGATTGTACTCTTGTGAATCAGTTGAGAATTATCAATAAAACGGCAAATCTTCCAAAGTGGACGTAGGCTACAACGCCGAACCATTATAAATCTTGTCTTTTTACTACTTTCCTTTTTTAAAATTTCGTGTGTTCTTCATATTTATATCCTCTGCATACTTGCTATTTGTGATCCGTGATTGTGAATTGGAGCTTTCATCTACAATTGGGTGTTTGTGACCAATTTTGGCGCAAACATTTTAGTGCTTTCACTGAGAAGGCTAGCATTCAGGGATTCTACTGCTTGGATTTTGGATTTGAAGGCTTAAGGACTTGGATCTGGAAAGCTATGATGAAGCAATCAATAAGGAGACAAAGAGCGGAAATGAGTCAGCATGAAGGAAGCTAGGAGGCATCCTCAGGAGCTAATCAGACTTCAGCTTTCATCACCAGAGATGAGATGGAGATGATGATGGAGGCTATGCACGAAGGGATGCTAAAAAGGCAGGAGGAGATGATGCAGAACCTACTCCGGTAGATTGGACAAGCTAGAGTGCAAAATCAAGAGAACACAACTGCAGGAAGTGTTGGAAACAGGGATCAGGAGCATGGAACAACCAGGATTCAGAATAGAGCAGGACTATCAGGAGCAGACCCTGAGCTAGGGGTCCCCTGGAGCATGTTGATCCAATCTCAAGCATGATACCGGGCGGAACTGTGCAACATGGCATTGATAGAGGAATGGATGCTCGTCCAGGAGGGCAGATTCCAAGATTCCCTCGTGAACTCGGGGGGCATATCGGAGGCAACGGACAAGGACTACCGCTTGGAGACAGTGATAGATTGGCAGCGATGGTCAAACGGGGCATGAGAGGAGGACTAGTGAATAGAGATCTAGAAGATGTGAATAGGATCCCCTTCGCTCCCGCAATTAGGCGGGCTAGGAATCCACCCGAATTCAAGCTACCAACACTGGAGACGTATGATGGAAGGACAAATCCTGTCGTTCATCTGACAAGGTATATGTGGCACATGGAAATACTGGGGGCATTGGAGGAGGTCATGGCCCGGTGCTTCCCATTGTATTTGATGGACATAGCAGCACTGTGGTTCAGACAATTCGAAAGCAGTTCGATTGGAACGTGGACCGAGTTGATTGAAAAGTTTATGAGGCAGTTCAGAGTTCACATCTCAAGGCCCAAGAATGTGATGAGTTTGACAGCACTGAAGCAAAAAAGTGGGGAGTCTTTAAGGAGTTTTCTAACATGATTCAATGCAGCATCGGTGGATCGTCCAGATCCGTCAATGGTTTTGATGGTAGTTGTATCTGGCATAGCTGATGGCACGAAATTCAAGACTTCACTGACAAGGGATCCACCTATGGATCTAGGAGAGTTTTACCACGAGGCAGAAAAGTTTCTACAACAAGATGATGCAAATGCTGAGAGAGAGGAAGGAGAGGGAGTTGATGTTTATGCAGTCAAAAGCGGAGATCTGCCCGGAAAGGATTCAAGCAAGGATAAAGGGAAACAGAAAGCAGAGGATATCTGTGATGAGCCAAAGCGGCCGCGAAAGGAACCGAGATTCACCTCTTATACAGAGTTGAATGAGACTTTGGAATGAATCTACCAAGACACTAGGGGCCAGGTTCCCTATCGAAGGCCAATCAAGAGGGATCCAACCAATAATGAAAGAAAATCAGATAAGTACTGCCTATTCCACGAACTAAGCGGCCATAGTACAAACGATTGCAGGCACTTGAAGGATGAGACTGAAGGACATATCAGGAATGGCCTGCTGTTGCAGTACGTGAAAAGGCGAGCAGCGGCGGTGGAGCAGGAGCGACCACCAACTGCACCAAATGAGGACGGCTTCGTATCTAGGCATCGTCAGCTTATCATCAATTGACTGGAGTAATGACAAATAAGTAGTAAAATCCACACTAGCACGGTTAAGTTACTTACATATGTATGAGATCACGAACGTTCCTCGGGCATGCTCTGGGACGATTATAAACCGCAACAGCGGAGACGTTTGCACTTTGACGTTCTGTTTTGCTTTTGCATTCTATTTTTTGCATCTGGACTTGATTTGGTTGGACATTTCTATTGTAAGACTCATTTGAATATAATTCTGATGATTATGATTTCAAAATACGACCACGAACGGTCACAATTTTCCACGAACGGCACCCGGCCTCTAACGGTCTCAATTCGCCTCGAACGGCATACAACCTCGAACGGTCACATTCCGCCTCGAACGACATACGATCTCAAACGATCACTATTCATAATCAGGTAATATTGTCAATCTCTTTATAGGTCATTAACAAGATACCAAAATCCAGCTTATGGTACTACAAAACACACCTTCCTATCGCAAGGCATATTTTGGGGGACAAAGTGTTAACCCGCCTTTTGGCAAGGTAACATACAGGCAGATTTAACCCAATCAACTGCATAAGACATAACATAGCTAACGAATAACAACAAAGATCGAGTCGCTTCAAGGTGCTTGGAGTCTACTCCGAGTCACCTTCATGTTTGCTTCGGGTTTCCATGCATGTTACTTCGAGTCAGAGGGACACCAGCTTTGGGTCTTTGAGAAACAAGTTGCTTCGAGCTATCAAACTACCTACTTCGAGTCAGCAACACATTTGCTCCGAATCAATGACAGGTCTACTTTGGGTCAAGGAGGCGGCTGCTTCGAGTCAGGTCCACATATCAATCAAAAACCACCCACTTCGTATCCATCAACGTCATGTCCATCTAGTTCGTATCCATGTGCTCCAGATCCATCCCCTTCATGCACTTCGTATCGATATGTTTATTTCCACACTCACCAGCTTCGTATCGATCAACCTCCCACATGTTTCATATCGATCAGTCAATTGATCGATACGAAACAATGAACCATGAATCGCTACGAAGCCACAAACTGAGCATCGATGCAAAGTGCATAGGGATCAATCCAAGTTTATTTCCTCCGTAACTGCTTGCCTTCATATCGATCCTTTTATGTATGTTTCGTATCGATCGATCAAACGATCGATACGAACCAATGACCATTCGATCGATACGAAAGCAAGGACACAGGATCGATACGAAGACGTCCTCCAAGCATGGATACAAAGGCAGCTTTCAAGATCGATGCGAAGAGGGCAAAGTCAAGTAAAGGAAACAGTCACTCGGCATAAAAAGTGGATCATCCCTAAATCATCGCTCCGCGTCATAGCAACTCCCTTGATCGATACGTACCAAATCGATATGAGCTTGATCGATACCAAGCTATCGATACGAACAATCCAACCAGCTTACAAATTCCATTTTGGATCGATCATAACTCGAGATCTACAAGTCCAAACGCCTTCAAATTTTCACCACATCTTGCATACCACCAGAGGAACGTTCGTGATCGATCCCATCATCATTGGATCATTTTTTGATCGATACGAAGTGATTGTGGATCGATCATGGATCGATCCCCAACGACCTTGGATCGATCTGGTGGGCCCACCCATGTGCAAAAAGGGGTATTCCAAGATCTGAGTCAGATATTTCCAGACTGCACCTATAAATAGCACTTCAATGCCAACAAAAAAGGGATCTTCTGGCTTTTCTGCGCTGTTACTCTGTTGGAACTCCATTGTAACTTGGATACTACCGATTGTACTCTTGTAAATCAGTTGAGAATCATCAATAAAACAGCAAATCTTCCAAAGTGGACCTTGGCTACAACGCCGAACCACTATAAATCTTGTCTTTTTACTACTTTCCTTTTTTAAAATTTCGAGTGTTCTTCATATTTATATCCTCTGTATACTTGCTATCTGTGATCGCTGATTGTGAATTGGTGCTTTCATTTGCAATTGGGTGTTTGTGACCAATTTTGGCGCAAACACCTATGTAAATATATAATGATTAATTTTAATTCTGCAATCACGTAATGATTAATTTTATTTTTACAGTTATGTAATGACTAGATTTAATTCTGTAGTAACGAAATGATTAGATTTAATTGGTATTTCTACAACAATTGAGATGAATAAAATCACAACGAATGCATAATGAATAGGAACTTGTTTTTATGTTATTGGACATAAATTAAGTTGAAATAAACCTCATTCTGTTAATTGGAGTTCTTGTGATATTTTAATACATTGGAACTTGGATTGTTACACATAGATTTCCGCACATTATCAAGTTCAAAATAAATAAAAATTTGACGTTTGGAATAACAAGGAATGCACATATGAAAATAAAGGAAAGAGATGTACAAAACAAGGAAAAATCTCCATGTTTTATGCTGTCTATTTCAAGAAAAATAATAAAGAAATTCCTTATAATTACAAACCCCGCACAAATATATCTTCTTTTGACAAGATATGGAAGTTTACTGTGTTAACATATATTGAATTGAAGTTTAGTTCCAATATATTAAAATGTAGTAAATCCCAAAAGTTAAACATTAAGATGTGAATAAAGTACAAATACCAATTAAAATAAAAGAAAGAGGCTTTAAGAAATAGGCAAGAAAAAGAATAGAGAATGAAATGAGAATAGAAATGTTAGTTTGAACCAATAATAAAAAGGCAACGATATTAAAGAATTGAAAAGGAAGTGGTAAATAAATTTTAAGAAGGAAAGGCAAAATGTATAGTAAAATAAGACTTACAATCAACAATAAGAGTTATATAGACAATGAAAGAAAGAACAAAAGAATGAGAACATACATAAATATAAAACATAGGTTATAAGTAGCATCGGATATGCATTTATGATGGGTGTGGATAGCTATAATTTAATATATAAATCATAGAAAGAAAATGACATTGAGAGTTATTAGAATAGGTTGAAGTGCGAAAGCATGTTCAACCGTAGGACCTGTGAAGAGTATACGTTTGCGTATAGACGAAGAGATACCCTCACGTTATGTTAGTGTTTGGAACGAAACCTTCATAAATGTAGGCGCCTGGCAGACCTTTTGTGGATGGCGAGACTGTACAAGCACTGTAGAGTATTCTACTTTAAATTTGTTTAGAGGAGGTTATTGCCTTGATTGCACTAGGAAATCTAAATGGATGATGGGAGGGATCAGACTTATGTCACAGGGCGTGTAGGATAGCATGCGTGGGTACCTAAACAAAGGGTGGGAGTTGCATATTCAGTGAGCTCATCATCGGTCCCTTGCGGTCGACGAGAAGGACATGTTTACATCTAACTGATCTCTTCTACCTACCAGTATTAATTCAGTTGGGCCATGCACCATCACTGTTGTTTGCTATTTTGTTTGATAGGACAAGGCTAGTTAACCCATACAGAGATTCCAATAAAATACAGACGGGGTGGAGGTGCATGGGGCCGGAAATCCACAATACATGAAGCATACAAAGGTGAAAATCCCCAAAGAATACAAGACCTAATGGAGTAAAGGTAGTCGGTTGGCACTATAGGATTTCCTCAAGTGAGACGATGATCATGATGCAGTGAGACGATGGATCCTTACGAAGTGCTGAGCAATAGATACTAGTGGGGATAGTATCTAGGTCCATTAGTGGACGATGGAATATATATGTGTTTATATAGATATAAATTTACAAAAGGTAAATGGGAATGATTCGTACGCAGTGATGGAGTCTTAGCGACTAATGATAAAATCTAACAATGGTGAACAATCAGCATAAGCTAGTGTTATGTATAAGATGTATAATTAACAGTAACTAAAACATTGTTCTGACCCTCTTCTCATTACAACCTAGAGGATTTAGAAGTGCACGTACTGATATTGTTTGGAGCAGTTGTCTAACTGAGGCACTTGACATTTGAGATATCAATTCTAGGTCAGTGATTATTATGATCTATTATATTTACTTATTTCTGCTACGAGTTATTACCATTAGTGCTCCGATATAATTTCTCCTTTGCAGGATACCAAACTGACAATCCGTATTTTAATAGACCTGAGTTTTCGAGTTTGCGAAAAATCTGGCCCACTAGAGTGTGGATTGTTACATTTTCTATTAGAGCATAGGTTAGTTGATTCCTTAAAGATTAGGAAATGTAGAGTGAATGTGTTTGTATTTTTCATATAAATATAAATGTAGTATATGCTAAAATCCTAAGAATTCCTTTTATAGAGTAGTTGCATATGGAATATCCCTAAAACTGGATGGTATATGATTCTCTAGTCGGGCCTTGATAGCCTAATGATTGTTGATTCCTATTTTGATTGTTGATTGATGATGTATAATAGGTCCAGATAAAGGGAAAATAAGAACCCATATATTATAGATAATGGAAAATGGAGAATTTTCTGAAGAAAGGTGTGAAATGGTCACTCCTATTTAATGATTGGATTTTTGGATTTGGAAAGAAGGATGTCTTGAGAGAATAGTTAGAAGTCCACTTTGAGTCTAACCCAATAATAAGAAATTTTGAAAAATGAGAAAAAAAATATAAATTATATACTTTAGAATGACTTTTAATGGAAAAACAAATAAATATTAAATTTTGAAAAAAAATATCATAAAGGTTTTGTAAATTTTCTTCTGAAAAGAAGTGATAGAACAATATAGCTCATGAATCTTTCTATGTAATGAAAGTTTTTAAGGTATTAAATATTTTTATGGTTGGACAATATGAGTGGTATATAAACCAAAATGGGGTGAATGTTACAAAAAAGAAGACTTAGGGTCTTAAAAAATTAAGCTGTAAGCGGCTGCACTACAATAGTTTAAGTAAAAAGGATTGTAAATTAAGGGAAAAATAGTTAGAATTAGTGCAGTTTGGACTGAAGAATTGAGTAGTAGGAAGTTAGGAAATATAAATGAAAGAGAGGTTTGACTTATTGTAATTAAGTTGGGATTTGACATAATTTAATTCATTGGAATAAAAAGAGATAACAAAATAAGTTTCTATAAATCAATCAAGTTACAAATAAAGGTGTTTGTTTGAAATAATAAGGAATGTAAATGCAAAGGAAGAGATGTGCAAAATATCAAAAATTTCGTATTTTGTACTGTCTATTTCGATAAAGAAATGAAATATTTTTTTTTTGTAATTTCACACAAAACATGAATTCTCTTTTAAGTAATTCATAGAGAATTATAGCATTAACGATTCCTTTTGGAGGAAAAGTAGTTCCAATGCATTAAAATATAGGATACTTAAGTGTAATAAAAAATGTAGTAATTAGAAGTAGTGTTAGTAAATTATATTAAAAAACAACGCTAGTAATCTAAATTGAGAATAGGAAATTAAAAGCAGAACAAAAAAAAGTGGACATTTTCCATTGGTACGTGCATTTAATTTAAGTATCTTTTAAAAGTCCCCCTTTTCTGATAGTAAAGACTCCGCCCAATATTGGATGATTGGAAGGGTAGGAGATGTAAGGAAAATAATAGGATGATAGTTGTCCTTATTTACTCCGGTTTTTATAATTTAAAAGCCATGGAAGATTTTTTTTAAAACATTGTAAATTCTGTTTTTGAAAGGAATGGTTTGGTGAAAATAAATAAGTTTTTGAACGGTTGAACTAAAAATCCTGAATTTTTAATAAGAGTTAGAATGGTCTTTAAAAGAAAAAACTAATTTGATTTTAAACTTAGAATTATTAACGTTCCCTTTTAAGTTTAGTGAATAAGTTAAATTCAAAAATCTTAAATGTAAGTTTTGGAAAGAGTTGAAACACCGGGTATTCTTTTGGAATTTAATAGAAATTTCTAAGTAGCACTTTTAAAGGCAGAGTTTTGAGATTTATTATTTCAAGAATTTTTGAAGTTTTAATTTTTGAAAAAAAAATTGATGATAAAGACCAAAACAAAATTTAATACGGAGTAGATAGGAATTAGTACCTAAGTAAGATGGAGAAAAGAATAAGGCTATGAAGGAGATATCAATGACTACTTTTGAAATAGTAAGAAGAAGTACCTGTAGAGTGTAAGGACACTAGAAAGTGCCTAGGAATGTTATTTTAATATATGTGTAAATCATAGAGAGGACACTAAAGTACATCTCCATAAGCTTTGGTTATGTTTGTAGGAAGCTTATAGATAAAGGAAATATCAAAGATTGAGAATACTATAAAAAAAATGGGATTAAGAGGAGATAGTAACAGATGATAATGAGATGGTAAACACGCATGTAGGATATTGGTAGGCTTAAGTTGGGGAAACAAAAGAGCGATTGGAAGATTATTTTCCCAATCTTAGTTGCCATTTAATATGAAGATTTCATAGGTTGTATTTCTTATCCACTGCGGCGAGAAGAGGTATAGTTATTCTATAATTGGTATGGAATGGAAGAGATGAATAAACCTTATTCATCGTAAGTAATAAAGGAAGGATAAGATATGAAGGTTGTTGTAGAGGGATGGCCTATTAGAAAGGTCTGTTCTTGTAGTAGTAGTAGTAGTTTATGTTATTGAGTTTCCTTCCAGTGCTAATTTTTCTTTTCGTGGGTTATAAGCATTAGTGTTGCTATGAACTGCGTACGTTTAGGAAAATATTCCTTTTATGTGTTTTCTAGGTGAACCGCAATGATTTGAGAAATTAATAAAAATGAAATTTCAGAAAAACCACTTAACTAATGCAGGGGAAAAAATAGTTGAAACTGAAAGTTAAATAATAAATTAAGAAAATTTATTTAATTAACTACTAAATAAAAGTAAATTAAAAATATAGGTTTCAAAAAGAATAGAAATTTTTTGGAGAGTAAATTTCGACAAGCGAAGGACATGGGAGGAATGTTGAGTAACCGTGGTCAATGTCCCTACACGTCAAAGGCTACAATTTATAATTGAACTTCGTTGTGCGCTGCTACTATAAATGAAAAGTTTTTAAGAACTTAAAAATTCACAATGCAATTAAGTGAAGTCCGTTATGAGCGACGGATTGTTGGCTAGACCCTGATATTAGAAATGTGAAGAATTATTATTAAATGTAATTATACATATATATTGGAAAAGAAAAAATTTATGAAAAAATTATTTATAAAAGTTTTCATTATAAATAATATGACTTTGAAAAAAACAAAAAGAAACTAAGGATTTTGAGTTTTAGAAATTTCATAATACCGCACGCTGACATTGGTGAATAGCCGGTAAGCTGATTAGTGTAGATTGTACTACGTAGCAATAATTGCAGTAAAATGGATACAGTGAGCGATAAGGAAGTTGTTTTGCTGATGAAGCATTTTTCCCTATATACCTTATCGATGAGTGAAAAATTTAAAAATGATGATTTTTGAAACAATAATGTTTTTGAACTTTAAAAATAAAAGTTACTTATGTAAACTGTACTGGGAAAATTAGGAAAATGATTGGGGGCAAAGAAGTAAATCCCAAGGTACAGTGGGAAGAGGTTACACAAAAGAATAATGAAAATATGGAACTCTCCATCAATACCCTTTTCAAGCATAAGGAAATAGGTTTAGAAAACTGAACTTTTCTAAATTGGATGTTTAACAATGTTGTGCTAGGAATTTGGATGGTAAAAATTAGATGAAAACTGGTTGAACTATGCTTCTATTTACAGAAGTGTGGGAAAATTTGGATGGAAAACCGTTTTTGATTTTCCAAAAAGTTGCATTAATGTAGAACTACCGGTATATTTTGGATGTTAGCATCATGTTTTCGAAACCGATTTAAAAAAGAATCATTCATATAAGAGGCGCCAATTAGAAATTATTGTTCATGCATATCATATTATTGTGATGCACTTTGCACATATACACAAATTATTGCAAAATTAGTTGCACTTGAATTGATTGTTAGTGTAGAATGAATGTACAATGGTTTACATGATCGAATCATTACGGAATTTCAGAGACGAAATTCTTATAAAGGAAGAGAATGTAATACCTCGCGTTTTTACATTAATTAATTAAAATAGAAATTAATTAATAAAAATAAACAATGAAAAAATAGTATTTTTGAAATTTTAGAATTTGGCTATGAAACTTGCACCATTATGTTCGTGACAATTTTCTGATCAATTTTCATATATAAACTTTTTTGGTCGAAGTTCCAATGAAAAAGTTACCAATGTTTGAATTTTTGTAGCCAAAAATACACACACACACACACATATGTAATAATAATTTTAAATAATTAACGATTAACTAACACCGTTAAACTTAACTTACTTAACGTTTAAGAATTATAAATAGAGGATAAGATAACGCTAATTAACGTTAATTGGATATTAAAGGTAAGAAGTCAACGTAATAAGAGGAAGCACCAAATTCACCAAACTGGCATTGCCTAGATCGACCATGGCCATGCTTGGGTAGACCGTGGATGGTCGACCTAGGGGCTTGAACGATCGACCCGTGGCTTTTTGAATGCGGCAATGAAATATGGCTGTGTGGCCAAGATCTAATACAATTACATCCGACGATTAGCGTTGATTTGAACCTCTATAAATTAGGACCTAGAGCTTTACTTCCAACTCGTTATTTTTATAATGAGCGCGGAAGTTCAACCATTTTATTTTCTCGTTCAAAATTTCTAAATACACAAAATTAGATCTAGATTGCACGGATACACTTTGGTGAAGAATAGAAATGGATAGAGGATAGGAAATAGGTTCAAATAAAGTTGCTACATCGAAGGTAAACTTTAGATCTGCTTCTAATTAATAAATCTAAATCTTTTTTCTCTAATCCAAATTCTAATAGATCCGTATAATGTTATTTTTGGATCCGAATAGGGAGTCAAAAGTGGATAATACAGATAGAAGGATTTAGATCTAGAGATTTGGGAGCGCTAATAAAAGGTGAGTTGGAATATTATATATTTTTATATGATACTAGATTATAACATTGCAAACCTATTTCTATATGCTTGCGAATTGAATTTAAGTTGTGAACAAATTCATAATTGTGAAAAGTTGAAAATATGAAACTTGCCTATGTAAATACATAATGATTACTTTTAATTCTGCAATCGTGTGATGATTAGTTTTATTTCTATAGTTACGTGATGACTAGATTTAATTCTGTAGTTGTGAAATGATTAGATTTAATTGGTATTTTTACAGAAATTGAAATGAATAAAATCATAACGAATGCGTAATGATTAGGAACTTGTTTTTATTTTATCGGACATAAATTAAGTTGAAATAAACTACATTCTGTTAATTGGAGTTTTTTTGATATTTAGTACATTGGAACTTGTATTATTACACGTAGATTTCCGCATATTATCAAGTTCAAAATAAATAAAAATGTGACGTTTGGAATAACAAGGAATGCATATATGAAAATAAAAGGAAAGATATGTATAAAACAAGGAAAAATCTACGTGTTTTATGCTGTTTATTTCGAGAAAAATAAAAAGGCAATTCCTTATAATTACAAAACTCGCGCAAACATCTCTTCTTTTGACAAAATATGGAAGTGTATTGCGTTAACATATATTGAATTGAAGTTTTGTTCCAATATATTAAAATATAGTAAATCCAAAAAGATGAACATTAAGTCGTGAACAAAGTACAAATACCAATTAAAATGAAAGAAAGAGGCTTTGAAAAACAGGCAAGAAAAAGAATAGAGAATGAAATGAGAATAAAAATTAGTTGGAACCAATAATAAAAAAGGCAATGATATTAAAGAATTGAAAAAGAAGCGGTAATTAAATTTGAAAGAGTAAAAGCTAAACGCATAGTAAAATAAGACTTATAGTCAATTATAAGATTTATAGAGATAATGAAAGAAAGAATAAAAGAATGAGAACATATAAATATAAAACATATGTTATAGCCTCAGATATGTGACGGGTGCGGATAGTTATAATTTAATATATAAATTATAGAAAGAAAATGACGATGAGAGTCATTAGAATAGGTTGAAGTGCGAAAGCATATTCAACCGTAGGACCCGTGGAGAGTAGACGCTTGCGTATAGATGAAACGATACCTTCACATTATGTTAGTGCTTAGACGGAACCTCTGTAATTGTAGGCATCGGGCGGACCTTTTACGGATGGCGAGATTGTATAAGCAGTGTAGAGT
Organism: Allium fistulosum; assembly: GCA_030737815.1. Taxonomy (NCBI): domain Eukaryota; kingdom Viridiplantae; phylum Streptophyta; class Magnoliopsida; order Asparagales; family Amaryllidaceae; genus Allium; species Allium fistulosum. Next base: position 432,543,547 of record CM060906.1, on the reverse strand, counting down.
AGTCTGCTTCAAATTTATTTAGAGAAGGGTATTGCCTTGATTGCACTAGGCAATCTAAATGGGCGATGGGCATGATTGGACTTACACAACTGGGTGCACAAGGCTAGTATGCGTGGGTGCCAAAACAAGGGGGTGGGAGTTGCATATTTAGTGAGCTCGTCATCGGTCCCTTACGGTCAATGGGAAAGACAAGATTACACCTAACTGATCTCTTCCGCCTACCAAGATTGATTCGGTTGGGTTATGCACCGCTACAGATGTTTGTTAGTTTGTTTGGCAAGGCTAATCAACTCATACAGAGATTCCTTTAAAATACGGATGGGGTGGAGATGCGTGGGGACAGAAATCCACGATACATGAGGCAGACAAAGGTGAAAATCCTTGAAGAATAAATGACCTAATGGAGTAAAGGTCATCGGTGAGCACTATAGGATTTCCTCTAGTAATACTATGATCGTGATTCAGCGAGCCGATGAATCCTTATGAGGTGCTGAGCAATAGTTACTAGTGGGGATAGTATCTAGGTCCATTAATGAATGATGGGATATAGATATAAATCTACGGGAGGTAAATGAGAATGGTTCGTACGCAGCGATGGAGTCGTAGCGACTAATGATAAAATCTAACATAACAGAAAACGGTGAACAATCGGCATAAGCTAGTGTTATGTATAAGATGTATAATTTACTAGTCACCATAACGTTGTTCTCACTCCCTCCTCATTACAACCCATAAGATTTAGAAGGGAAGGTACTGGTATTATTTAGAGCAGTTGTCTGGCTGAGGCACTTGACATTTGAGATGTCGATTCTAGGTCAGTGATAATTATGATCTATTATATTTATTTATTTCCATTATGAGTTATTAGCAATAGTGCTCTGTTATCATTTCTGTTTTGCAGGATACCAAAGCGACAATCCATATTTTAGTGGACCTGGATTTTCGGGTTTGCGAAAAATATAGGCCAACCGGAGTGTGGGTTGTTACATCATATCTCTATCCACATCATATATATAGACATACAAACCCAGTTCCAAATAACATAATATCATATAGATCACATATATCATATATCTCACACATAACCAAATTTATATAAAAAATCCATATATACATCTGTATTCCAACAAACAAAACAACCATACCTTCAAATCTACTTGTCCATCAACCAAAACAAATATCGAACATCCATGCATCCATCAATCATCCACAAACAACACAATTATCAAATCCATCAAATATATACAAATAAAATATGATAAATATCCGTCAACCATCAATCAAAACAGTCAAAATATGTCAAATATATACTTATCATCCCCATCAATACCTCCCGACCCATGAAAAGTCCCATGCTCACCCAAAAACGCTGCGATCCGCTCATCTAGCAAAGCTTTCAGTCCAGTCGCCCGTCAATCCTGCAACTCTGCTACCTAAGTTCTCAGCTATGCAATCTTCTCATGCTCCTATGATTTCCTATACCTAGCCTCGAAACTCCTTGCTTGTAAATCGGTTGATAGCTAATTCTAAACAATTTATCTGTAACGTTAAATTAGTTAATGAAGTAGTTAAACTTAATAAACAATATTACCTCCCGATTGTCGTAACCGTAGCGTCTGTTCCGCGTCGGCTTGTCGATCACAACATCAAAAATCCTATCCTTCTCCTTAAGGGTTAACTCCTCCCGGCCAGTCTCCTTGAGCACGCACGCTCGCTCGATATCAAACTTTTCCTACGATTAGAAATGGAATTTTGTTAAAATAAATATTTAGTTTATAATTTATGTAATGTCATAAAACAAAAAAAAATATTTATCATGATAGCTTTGGATTTAGGGCCCATTCAAGTAAATGACATCGAGCCATCGTCTTTCATGTGCTCAATGGCGTGAGTGTGAGTAAAGACCTCCAAATATGTGCACTCATGGTGCTTCTACTTTGCCTAAAATTGTATATGATTAAACAATGTTATCAGTTTTTGTTATCGCAATTTATAAACTTGTCAATTCCTTTTGATATTGTTGGAAGGATTTTGATCCGCCGCGGTGTGTGATAGGATTTTTATTCCTATCTGCCGAGTTTCGAGCTGAAATTACCTATAAATTTAAATATATGATCGACTTAATTGATGTAATCATTATACATACTTTAAATAAATTATAATAACAATATAAAATTACAAAACTTACTTCCATGATGTTATTCTCCCAAAAAGCCTAAAAATGCATCCAAACGTTGTCACTCGTCCAATCAGGTTTTTTTACTTATTATTTTTTGCTCCTAAGAGGGTGTCCCTGTAATTCTTCCTCGGCTTCTTATTCCAGTGAATCCTTAACAGATCCCAATCTTGTTCCTCCATAATCACTGCAGCCTAACATTGAAATAAAAATAAAAATTATACAGTATATTAGTTTTCAAAGATAAAATATGTTATTTTCAAATGAATTATAAATTTTTACTTACCAACAACTCAGCTCATATCGCATCCTTAATATGTGATGGTATATCACCCCACATCGGCCAACAAGTAGACATCCGGCCCATATATGCCTTCCTGGAAATGGCCGGGATGTAATCGGAAGGTTGTAGCTCAAATCCCATGTATGAACTTTGATATAGACATTTAATAAAATTTCAAATAATATACATGCACTAAATATTAATGACAGTACAATAAATTTGATACTTACCCTCCTTTCTTAGGGATTATAGTCGCCCTTGGGCGTAAATCAGCCACGCCGCTGGCACCCTCGCCAGTAACAATAGAAGCAGAATGTCGAGATCTCCTACGAGACATAATATTTGCCACAAATATATCATTTCATATAATGAAGAAACATATCATTTATCATTAGAAACATGTCTGATTTATAATCGAATAGAACTTCCAACAAAACTACAAAAATAGAACAAGATCTCCTAAATACCTAAAATTTATAAAATAGAATAATACATAGCTCATAACATAATCATCATCACTACTAACAGCGGAAATTCAAAATATAAATTATACAAGCTATGCAGATATCCATCATATATACATTACATCATCAGTTATTAATAATTAGTCTTCGTCATATTCCGATTCAGACTCGGTGTCGTACTCTATATCGTTTTCCTATGTACTCTCAAAATTTTCAATTAGAACATTTGATTCATCATTCAAAGGCCCTACATCAGCATGGACATCAGTTATTATTATTTCATTATTTGACTTAAAATCTGCTTGATAAGCTGCTTCGTTCGGAATATTATTTCCATCAAATGTAAATCTTGCCTTTGTTTTAAAGATAGCGAACCAATCTGCTTTATCTCTTTTTAGGGATGGATATAGAGCATAATAAACTTGTGATGCTTATTTGGCTAATATGAAAGGATCATACTTATAGTAATGTGGGTTATGCTTTATTTCAATAAGCTTATGATCTTTGTGCATGTTGATTTCAGAACTAGGAACATTGCTGAACCAATTGCATTTAAATAAAAATACTTTACCTACAGGTCGTATAAAATATGTCAACTCTAAAACCTACGTTAAGAGCCGTAAAAATCTTTTATATGCTCATCTGGATCATCACTACCTTTGATAAATACACCGCTATTATAGGTTAATTTTTTAGCACCATATTCCTTGGTATTGAATTTAATTCCATTGATGAAGAATATTGGATAAGTATTGACAATTATTTTTGGTCCTAGCGCAAGATGTTTCAATCCTTTATCACTGACACATTTTTTTGGATCATAAACGTAGTTTGAAAACCATTTAGCAAAACCTTTACTGAGATCGCCACATGGATGTTGTGATTCGTAAATACTGCAAATTCATATGTCGAGAATTTTTAATATGTAAGTATAATTGAAATAAGTATGAATTAGGAAATTCATATATCAAGAATTATTATTTAATACTACCGGACAAATGGTGCAACTTCAGCGCAATTAAGAAGGACATACGTATGTGTTACATTATAATCTCTATCGTCTAACCCAAATTCCACACATTTTCCCGTAGATCGACCATGTTGTCTAAAAATAGATAACATTGTTTGAGAAGATTCTTGTTCAACAACCTCATCATTACAAGGAACACTTACATATGATAAGTTCATATGGTCATTGAAATAATGAGAAAAAAATGAAGCTTCTTCTTTAAGATATGATATGCAAATCGAACCTTCAACTCGTGCTTTTTGCATAACTTTTTTCTTTAGATGATTCAAGTACCTATTACAAAATTAAATTAAATTAAAATATGAATTTAAACCAAAATTAATATTATAGATATTCAATACTACCTCTTAAATGGATACATCCATCCATATTGCATAGGACCTCGAAGAAGTACTTTGAAAGGAAGATGAACATGTAAATGCTCCATTACATTAAAGAATCATAGAGGAAATATTTTCTCAAGTTTGCTGACGAGTATAGGGATATCATTTTCAAGTTTACGTATAAGCTCGACTTTTAACATACTCGAACAAAGCTCTTTATAAAACAAACTTAATTCTGTCATAAAATTCCATACTTGTACGGGCAACAGCTCTTTGAAAACCATGGGTAGTAAATTTTCCATCATGACATGGCAATCATGACTTCTCATCCGACTTAGTTTATATTTTTAAAGTCAACGCATCTACGGAGATTAGACGAAATCTCATCAGAATAACTTAGTCCTTCCACCCACTTTAGCATGAGTTTTACTTGCTTCTAGTCTAGCTTATAGCATGGTTTGGATTTTTTTACAGTCATTGGGCTTTATATGATGTTCAAGACATTTATAAGTGTTCTATATCATGTCTTGCATTCAGATCATCATTAGTTTTCCTCTTAACATTCAAAATTGTATCAAACACATTATCAAATGCATTTTTTTCGTTGTGCATCACCTCAATATTATGTCAAAGTAAGAGATCTTTCCAATATGGTAACTCCCAAAATATACTTTGTTTGCACCAATTATGAATTATTTACTTGGAATTTCAGTCTGTACTCTAGTTTCATGTATCTTTGGATAATCCTTTACAATTTTGTATATTTCTTTGCTTGACCAAATCGTTGGTGGTCGCATGGTCTCTGCTCTATTAGCTGTAAAAAAAATTAATCTCTTCTAAACGAATGATTAATATGGAGAAAACATCGATGACAATCAAACCATGAAAAATTTTTCCCATGCGGTAAAGAAAATGCTCATGTTTCTTCCATACAATAAGGACAAGCTAGACGACCAACCGTACTCTAGCCCGAATGCATTACATAAGCCGGAAAATCACCAATAGTGCATAACAAAGATGCAAACATATGAAAATTATTTTTTTAGAAACGTCGTTTGTATTAACCCCTTCACGCCATAATGTTTTCAACTCTTCGATCAATGGCAGCAAATAGACATCGATTCCTTATGTCAGATCATGAGGACTAGGGACGATAATAGTGAGAAACATATATGGAGTTTTTATACACATCCACGGGGGTAAAATTTATAAGGCGCAATGATAATAGGTCAGGAGGAATATTTACTACCAAATTAAGAGAATGGTGAAAATCCATACGTACATAAACCAAGTATGACATTACGACTCTCTGCAGCAAACGTGTGATAAGTCTTATTAAAATATTTCCATGCTTCTTCATCGCATGGATGTATGAAAGTTTCTTCTTCCTGTGTTCTCACACCGTATCATCGCATATGACATGCCGTAGCAGAAGATGCATATAACCTTTGAAGTTTAGGAGTGATGGGTAAATAATGCATTCTCTTGTATTGAACTTCGTTTTTGCTTGGTCTGTATCTTTCCTCATTACATATTTTGTGTAACAACCCACATATTTCACGATTGTATATTTAAATGTTTTATTTAAATATAGCATCGTTAATCGGATTAAAATCCGAAATGTTACTTTTTGTAAACAGTCGAATTGGGACTCGAGACCACTTCCATTGAGTCCAAAATGGCATTTACAACTTTTTTGAATATAAACATCGATATGTTTGGAGTTGAGTAGAATTTTGCTATTTTTCTATTTTGGGCTTTGGGTTTGGGTTTTAGCCCACTAACCCAACATAATACCCTAACTCCATTCAACTCCTCTTCATTCATTTCATTCCTCATTTCCTAACACTCAAGCTCTAGAGAAAAATGGAGGAAAAGATTGGAAATTAGAATTCCAAAATCCTAGTTTGTTTAGGAAATACAAATTCAAGTCCAAAATCAAGGAGAAGCTTAGGTAAGCATCCTCTTCATCTTCTCCATCTCTATCTCTCTTCAATTTCAGAAATTCCTAAACCCTAACTTAGGAAATATTTGCTTATTAGCTTAGATTGGAGCTTCTTGAGTTGAAGAGGAATTGGCCTTTCCTTTGTTTTAAAGCTTCTCATTCGTGTCTTTGAGTTTTAAAGGTGAGTTCTTTAACTCACATCTACGTCTATAACTTTCATTGTTGTTGGGTATGAACTCCTAACAATTATTCGTGTTCATTTGCTTTTACTTTGAATTGATTTGGTGAATTTTCCAAATTTTGGTTTTGAAGTCCAATTTTATGAAAATCCTACTATGGATGTTTGGACATGATATTTGGGGTATATCGAAGAGCCTATAAGGCTGGGTTGTCGCTCAGCATAAATCCCTAATCATCGTTGCTCGTCCGATCGCTCCCGAAACATTTTGACCATCTTGGCCTAGGCAAATTGTTGCCCAGATCAGATGACCAGAAGTCTGGTTATCAAGTTCAGACGTCTGGTTTAGACCTGGAGAGAAAAAAATATAGAACATAGAAAATAAAAAATGGCAGAAACCAATCCCAGACGTCTGATTTATAGGTTCAGACGTCTGGATTGGGTCTTAGACGTCTGCCTTGGAATTTCAAACGTCTGGGGGTTTTCTGGATTATTTCCAGAGAACAAATCCAGACGTCTGAACTGCTCATTTTGCCTATTTTGGCTATTTTTGAATGGTTTTCCAATATTAATCGATTTTTGTTGACCCGGTTGGTTGTTATCACTTACTATTTACTTTGATGACTTCTTTTCTGGATTTTTGGGAATATCCATTTGAAGGATTTGATATCGATTTTTATGGTTTTAATTCACGTCGTCGAATGTGGATTTTGGTGATTGATTGTTTCTACAATCATTTCTGTGATTTTTCACTTTAAAATATAAAGGTTTTTATACTAGTAGTAAATACTCAAACTCTTTCATCAAAACGATTTCAACGCTATTTTTAATACAAAGCTCGTTTTTAAAACCGTTTTCCAATCTATTAGTATATACAAACCTTTACCTCATTCGTATGAGAAATCTAATTAAACGACTTAGCAAAACAAGTGGTATGAAACGCTTTCGTTTACTTCGTCGGTTAATTCTTGGACTTGTTCGATTGAACTCTTGTGACAATTTTCGAGTGGAAATCTACAATCTGTTCGTAAATAATTAAGTTAAGCTAGTGGTTATGGGACATGAAGCCTAACTTATTTATTTACTAGCTTAGTGTAATTTACACTTACTTTCGAGTCGAAGTCTACATTCTGTTCGTAAATATTTAAGTTAAGCTAGTGGTTATGGGACATGAAGCCTAACTCATTTATTTACTAGCTTGGTGTAATTTACACTTGTCGATCATTGATGATCATTTTGTGATTTGGACTAGCGATGTGCGATGTCTCTTTATTTGTGTGGGGGATTAAACCCCGTTTGTGGAGCTTCGGCTCAAATTTGGTGGGGTAGCGACCCATGGTCTTCGGGCCGTTTGTGGAGCTTCGGCTCAAATTTGGTGGGGTAGCGACCCATGGTCTTCGGGCCGTTTGTGGAGCTTCGACTCAAATTGGTGGGGTAGCGACCCATGGTCTTCGGGCCGTTTGTGGAGTTTCAGCTCAAACTTGATGGTTAGCGACCATGGAATTGCCTTCCGTTTGTGACACACGTGTTGGGGAGTTTTCATGCTCCCATTTGTGATAGGCCTTCCCCGTTTTGTGATTTATGGATTTCTCGATTGATGATTTCTAGAATTTGTGTTTCACCGATTTTTATGCGATTGACATTGATATGTTTTGTCAATATTTGTGTTTTGGTGAATAATTTTAAGAATATGACATCTTTTTAGTGTTTGAGAATATTTGAGATATTGTATGATTTTTGTTGTTATTTGATGTATACTTGTCACAGTATGGCATTTTTGTTATCATACGTTTTTGTGATATCTCTTATCCTATCTCATTTTAAATGATATTTATAGCTAGACTGATCCGTTTATTATTTTCTTCTTAAATAATACTCGTGTCAGACCGAGGTATTTCAGGTGCTTCTGCTTGACTTCTTATCAGGGTCCGTCACATGACTTTTGGCTAACTACTTTAGCTTAGTAGTTTTTGTTATTATACATTCGAGATAGAGACTCCTTGATGTATAATTATTGCTTTGTCTAGCACTTGTACCTATTCTTTGTGATGTAGTGGATCTTGTATGACCACTACTTTGATGTACACTTCTATGTGTTATATTCATATCTATTTCCGCCTTTGTGATATGAATATCTGTGACTGATTTGTGTTATGTTTATTTCTATATTTGTTTCTGAAGCCCATATAGCCACTGTGTGGTAGTTTTGAGTTTGTATTTGATATGTCGGATTTCCTCTTGAAATGAAATGCAAATCATATTATCTGACATATCAGTACTCGCACAAAGAAATTACACAGTTGGTCGCTCCTCAACAGCATTATTCTTCATGCTAGTCGACGGCATTACCCTGTAGTGTCTTTGGCTAGTGTGAATATAGAGGTGGGGCGTCACAGCTTGGTATCAGAGCCAAACTTCGGAACAATGTAGAATAATCTAGCAAGGATCATTATCCTAAGTCTTTCTTAGGAGTCGTGCCTTAGGATTTATCCGAGTCTTAGGACCCGTTCTATCTTATTTTCTGTTATGATGCCTTGTTTTATCAATCACGTTTGTTTGATATTCATTCTGAGAATAACCTTTTTCCTCTTCTTTCTTTCTTTCTTAAAGAAGAAGAAATGGTTAGATCTGGCAGTCCTAGCGCTGGTCAATCCAGTAGATCTTCTCTGGATGGCGCATTCATGTGTGCCCAACAGCTTTTGGATCTTGTAAAGAATCAAAAGTTTATATGTGCTTTGAGTAAGAACCCTAAAAAGGTTTTACCTTTGAAACTAGAAGTTCCTTTCGATCAGCTTGTAGATATCACTCTTCGACTTGAAGAAGCTGATAAAGGAAGTGATAGTGATGTTGGAGGTTCCAAAAAGAGCCTCAATAACAACAAGAAGAGGCGTATTAAGTTCAAAAGCCCTAACCCAACAAGAAAGGGAGGCAGGCATTCGGTAGCAAAGACTCCTACCTCTAGTCGTGGACAATGCTATAATTGTGGTTCTATTGACCATTATGCGAATGAGTGTCCGAAACGCTTTTCTTGTCGCTATTGCAAAGGTTTGGGTCATCTTTTATCTTCATGTCCTAAACTTCGAAGTAGGAGAGAGGGAAAGCTGAATGTTGTGCAATCCCTAGTAATACTTCTCTTGGTCAAGGTATTTCTCATTCTATCCTTGATGGCACTATTTTATTTCGTGATTATCCTATTCAAATTTCTTTTGATTCGAGTACATCTCACTCTTTTATATCAAAAGAACTTGTTGATGCTTTGTCTTTGAATGTTATTGGCTTGATGACTTCATTGAGAATTGCGAATCTGGTTGGTGGATCCGCAACACTCAGTTTACTTTGTAAAGATGTCGAAATTATTTTGTGTGATTATTCTTTCTGAGCCTATTTGCATATTATGCGTTACTTAGGCTTCAGAATTGATTTTTGGGAAAGGATTAGCTTAATCATTATGAAGCCCATATCCTATGTCCTGAGAGGACTATCCATCTTCGACATTCTCAATCTGTTAAGCAGATTTCTATTGTTCTTAATGATTTTGATTTCCAAATTCGGTGGCATCATTTTATTTTTTAAACTTACTTGATGAGGAAGATGTTATTTCCCTCACTCAAGTAGTTCGTGAATTTTTCGGTATATTTGAGCTTGTCTTAGGATTATCACCTAAGCAATCTTTTGAGTGGTGCTAAGGTCTTTTCAGCTCGACCTTGCCACCGATTTTCATCAGCTACGAGTTGTGGAGGGTAGCATTCCACTTACCGCATTCCGCACTTGTTATGATTCTTGTGAGTGGTTCGTTATGTCGTTCGGTTTGACGAACCTTCTACCTTATTTCATCCACCTTATGAATCGAGTATTCTACGAATATCTCGATGAGTTTATCCTTGTATTCATTGATTATGGATGAAAACAACAATTTAAAATTTGCAAATCTTTTTAATATTATCATATAAAGGATGATTTTGTGTTGTTTTTCCCATTTAGTGCTTTAAGAATTTTGGTCAATGCGCTTGATCAACGTTATCGATAAGAATCTTCTAAACGCTATGATGAGACAGTCAGATACGGTAAATTGACTTGTAAAAAGTAAAATTTTCTATACAAAAAAAGACGATTACATAAAGTTCATTATAATTTTGAATGTCTTGGCTTTTCGGGAAAGAGGTCATTTAAAAGAACTCCTTTCCGATACTCCTATTCTTGTGATTCCCAAAGGGAACCAAGACTTCACTGTCTGTACCGATGCTAGTCGTATTGGTTTGGGTGCCATTCTCTTGCAAAGGGAATGTGTTATCACATATGCTTCTTGACAATTAAAGCCTGCCGAGACTAGATATGCCACTCATGATCTAGAGCTCGCGGGCATTGTTTTCGCTCTTAGAATTTGGCCTTATTATCTTTTGGGAGAGAAATTTGTTCTCTACACCGATCATAAATCTTTGAAGTATTCATTTTCTCAAAAGGAACTTAATTTGCGTCAACAACATTGGCTCGAGTTCCTTGCATCTTACGATCTTGATATTCTTTATACTCCCGGAAAGGGAAATCGTGTTGCCGATGCCCTTAGTCGTAAGCAATAAGCGGTTGTTTCAATGACGATATCCGAATGGAATGATCTCGAGACTTTATCCACTTGTGAGATTCGAGATAGCGAATTCGATTCATGTTCATCTCTTGTTTTATGTAGCCTTGATGCTCATCCTTATCTTTGGACCGCATTCTTGAAGCTCAAAAGCATGATCCCGAATTGGCTCTTCTTAGCCAAAGTTGTAGGGATAAAATTGATATTGAAGATTTGAAAGACTTTGATATTGATGCTCGTGGCGGTATTCGAAAATTTGGTAGACTTATCGTGCCAAATATTAGTGACCTTCGAAAAGACATTTTAGAAGATTCTCATCGTTCTAAATTTACCATTCATCCCGGTAGTAGTAAAATGTATGCGGACATGAAGTGACTTTATTATTGGGATGGAATGAAATCAGATATTGCTAACTTTATTAAGCGTTGCATGACTTGCCAACTCGTGAAGGCCGAGCATCAAAGGCCTGGTGGGTTATTGCAACCTTTGGACATTCCAATATAAAAGTGGGATCAAGTCTCCATGGACTTTATTGACGGTCTTCCCCGTTCTCGTTCGGGTCATGATAGCCTATGAGTGATAGTAGATAGACTTACAAAATCCGCCCATTCTCTTCCCGTTCGGTCCAATCGGACCGTACCTATTTTTGCTAAACTCTATGTCAAAGAAATTGTTAAATTGCATGGAGTTCCTACTTCTATTGTTAGCGATCGTGATCCATTATTTACTAGTGGATTTTGGAAAGGTCTTCAAAAAGCTTTGGTAACAAAGCTTAATTTTAGCACTGCTTATCATCCTCAGACCGATGGATAAACCGAGCGTGTGAATCAAACTCTTGAAGATCTTCTTCGTGCATGTGCTCTTGATTTTGGTGGAAGTTGGGAAGATCATATTTCTCTTGTTGAGTTTTCCTATTATAATAGCTTCCCATCTAGTATTGGTATGGCACCTTTTGAGACGCTCTACGGAAGGCCATGCCGATCTCCTTCATGTTGGCTTGAAGCCGGTGAGAAGCTGTTTTTAGGTCTAGATTTTATTCGTGTTTCACCTATGAATGGTGTTGTGCGTTTCAGTCGATGGGGAAAATTAGCACCTCGATACATTGGTCCATTTCCCATCACCGAACGTATTGGTTCCGTGGCTTATCGCCTTTTGTTACCGGCTCAATTTACTGCTATTCATGATGTATTCCATGTCTCTCAACTATGGAAATGCCTTAGAGATTCCAATTTTGTTCTTGAGCCCGGTGTTATTGAAGAAATTTAAGTTTCACCAAATTTGACTTATGAGCAACATCATATTCGTATCATTGCTTCAGAGATTAAATGCTTTCGTAATAAAGATGTTCCGCTTGTGAAAGTTCAATGGTCCTCTAATCCTAAGGATTGCTCTTGGGAACCTAGAGAATTCATCGAGCAAACACATCCGGACTTACTCTCTCATGCTCCTTCAGGTGAACTTCTCATTTCAAAATTTCTTCTTTTGTGTTGTTATGCCTTTGTATGGTTGTTACTTTTTATCTTACTCTTAATTATTGCGAGGACACAATTTCTTTAAGGAGGGGAGTCTGTTACAACCCGCATATTTCACGATTGTATATTTAAATGTTTTATTTAAATATAGCATCGTTAATCGGATTAAAATCTGAAATGTTACTTTTTGTAAACGGTCGAATTGGGACTCGAGACCACATTGAGTCCAAAATGGCATTTACAACTTTTTTGAATATAAACATCGATATGTTTGGAGTTGAGTAGAATTTTGCTATTTTTCTATTTTGGGCTTTGGGTTTGGGTTTTAGCCCACTAACCCAACATAATACCCTAACTCCATTCAACTCCTCTTCATTCATTTCATTCCTCATTTCCTAACATTCAAGCTCTAGAGAAAAATGGGGGAAAAGATTGGAAATTAGAATTCCAAAACCCTAGTTTGTTTAGGAAATACAAATTCAAGTCCAAAATCAAGGAGAAGCTTAGGTAAGCATCCTCTTCATCTTCTCCATCTCTATCTCTCTTCAATTTCAGAAATTCCTAAACCCTAACTTAGGAAATATTTGCTTATTAGCTTAGATTGGAGCTTCTTGAGTTGAAGAGGAATTGGCCTTTCCTTTGTTTTAAAGCTTCTCATTCATGTCTTTGAGTTTTAAAGGTGAGTTCTTTAACTCACATCTACGTCTATAACTTTCATTGTTGTTCGGTATGAACTCCTAACAATTATTCGTGTTCATTTGCTTTTACTTTGAATTGATTTGGTGAATTTTCCAATTTTTGGTTTTGAAGTCCAATTTTATGAAAATCCTACTATGGATGTTTGGACATGATATTTGGGGTATATCGAAGAGCCTATAAGGCTGGGTTGTCACTCGACATAAATCCCTAATCGTCGTTGCTCGTCTGATCGCTCCCGAAACGTTTTGGCCATCTTGGCCTAGGCAAATTGTTGCCCAGATCAGATGACCAGAAGTCTGGTTATCAAGTTCAGACGTCTGGTTTAGACCTGGAGAGAAAAAAATATTAACGTAGAAAATAAAAAATGGCAGAAACCAATTCCAGACGTCTGATTTATAGGTTCAGACGTCTGGATTGGGTCTCAGACGTCTGCCTTGGAATTTCAGACGTCAAGGGGTTTTCTGGATTATTTCCAGAGAACAAATCCAGACGTCTGGAACTGTTCATTTTGCTTATTTTGGCTGTTTTTGAATGGTTTTCCGATATTAATCGATTTTTGTTGACCCGATTGGTTGTTATCACTTACTATCGACTTTGATGACTTCTTTTCTAGATTTTTGGGAACATCCATTTGAAGGATTTGATATCGATTTTTATGGTTTTAATTCACGTCGTCGAATGTGGATTTTGGTGATTGATTGTTTCTACAATCATTTCTGTGATTTGTCATTTTAAAATATAAAGGTTTTTATACTAGTAGTAAATACTCAAACTCTTTCATCAAAACGATTTCAACACTATTTTTAATACAAAGCTCGTTTTTAAAACCGTTTTCCAATCTATTAGTATATACAAACCTTTACCTCATTCGTATGAGAAATCTAATTAAACGGCTTAGCAAAACAAGTGGTATGAAACACTTGCGTTTACTTCGTCGGTTAATTCTTGGACTTTTTCGATTGAACTCTTGTGACAATTTTCGAGTGGAAATCTACAATCTGTTCATAAATAATTAAGTTAAGCTAGTGGTTATGGGAGATGAAGCCTAACTCATTTATTTACTAGCTTAGTGTAATTTACACTTACTTTCGAGTGGAAGTCTACAATCTGTTCGTAAATATTTAAGTTAAGCTAGTGGTTATGGGACATGAAGCCTAACTCATTTATTTACTAGCTTGGTGTAATTTACACTTGTCGATCATTGATGATCATTTTGTGATTTAGACTAGCGATGTGCGATGTCTCTTTTTTTGTGTGGGGGATTAAACCCCGTTTGTGGAGCTTCGGCTCAAATTTGGTGGGGTAGCGATCCATGGTCTTCGGGCCGTTTGTGGAGCTTCGGCTCAAATTTGGTGGGGTAGCGACCCATGGTCTTCGGGCCGTTTGTGGAGATTCAAATCAAATTGGTGGGGTAGCGACCCATGGTCTTCAGGCCGTTTGTGGAGTTTCAGCTCAAACTCGATGGTTAGCGACCATGGAATAGCGTTCCGTTTGTGACACACGTGTTGGGGAGTTTTCATGCTCCTGTTTGTGATAGGCCTTCCCCTTTTTGTGATTTCTGGATTTCTGGATTTCTGGATTGATGATTTCTAGAATTTGTTTTTCACCGATTTTTATGCGATTGACATTGATATGTTTTGTCAATATTTGTGTTTTGGTGAATAATTTAAAGAATATGACATTCTTTTTAGTGTTTGAGAATATTTGAGATATTGTATGATTTTTGTTGTTATCTGATGTATACTTGTCACAGTATGACATTTTTGTTATCATACGTTTTTGTGATATCGCTTATCCTATCTCATTTTATATGATATTTATAGCTAGACTGATCCGTTTATTATTTTCTTCTTAAATAATACTCGGGTCAGACCGAGGTATTTCATGTGCTTCTGCTTGACTTCTTATCAGGGTCTGTCACCTGACTTTTGGCTAACTACTTTAGCTTAGTAGTTTTTGTTATTATACATTCGAGATAGAGACTCCTTGATGTATAATTATTCCTTTGTCTAGCACTTGTACCTATTCTTTTGTGATGTAGTGGATCTTGTATGACCACTACTTTGATGTACACTTCTATGTGTTATATTCATATCTATTTCCGCCTTTGTGATATGAATATCTGTGACTGATTTGTGTTATGTTTATTTCTATATATGTTTCCGAAGCCCACATAGCCACTGTGTGGTAGTTTTGAGTTTGTATTTGATATGTCGGATTTCCTCTTGAAATGAAATGCAAATCATCTTATCTGACATATCAGTACTCGCACAAAGCAATTACACAGATGGTCGCTCCTCAACAGCCTTATTCTTCATCCTAGTCGATGGTATTACCCCGTAGTGTCCTTGGCTAGTGTGAGTATAGAGGTGGGGCGTCACATTTTGCATTTTCTAAGATTAATTTCATCTTTCCAGTACAACATGCAACCTTTTATACATGTGTATATCTTTTGGTATTGCAGACCGAAAGCGGACATAAGTTTTTTTACTTTATAATGACCATCGCACATCAGATTATTAGGTGGCACATGTCGTTTTACAGCTTGTACAACTGCTATAAATCCATCTTCTGTAAAGTTAAATTTTGATTTCATAGTAATGTATTTGCCGGTTATTGATAATTCGGTTATGCTTTTACAGCCATCCCACAACGGCCTCTTAGCAGCATCTAATATATTATATTTTCTTTTAGCTCCCAGACTCGGTTCTTCTTCGACATTTACTTCTTCATCGTCAGCTTGAATGGTAGGAAACATTGATTGTGCTGCATCTTCCACCAATTCTTCTACTGGATTCGTCATATTCACCTCGCCCTCTAACACCACAGGATTATATGCAACAAGTTCTCCACGACGATCCCAAAAGTAATAATTTGGCACAAAATCAACTTGAATCAAATGTACTATAACCACATCTGGCTTCCAATGCTTCAAATGTTTGTATTTACTATAGGGGCAACAAATATCTATGTTATTTCCATTATTAGATATATAGCGAATCAAATAAATTCATGTACATCATTCCAGAAATGTTCCTTCACCGAACCTTTCATACCGGTTCGGTCTTCATACATCCAATTATGGTCGAGAAAATAATCGAATATTCTTCCTAATTTAAAAATATATGTTAGAAATTTCGATAGCACTTCATTTTTTTGTCATGTACGCATAACTTTGCATCCAACGGGTGTGTTGTTGTGTTTTTTAAAATAAATTAAAGCCTTTTTGGACTAAAGGTTTTAATTTGCTATTATTGTAATTGTCAATAGTATTTAACCATTATTTTCAAACAATCACTATTTTTTTCTTAATTTTTACAAATTGATTTTAATACATTATTTGTTTTAAAATAAATTTATTATGTAAAACTACTTCCAAAAATACACAAATTAATATTTTAAGAACTACAAATTAAGTTTTTAAAACATACTGTATAATTCATCTTACTACTTAAATTTTTAATTTAACTATTTTGTGAACTAAAATTTGAAGTTTATTTTATAATTACTACCAACACTTATAATTAACACACGCTAATTGATTAGCATGAATTAATTATGTTTAACCATAATCTATATATTTAACATATTCACTATTCAACCATACGTATTTACGCTAAAATTAATCTAAACTATAACAATTAATCATTTACACCAATCAACAAACGTATTAGTCAACAAGTATAAATTATTTTCGGATTTTAATTCAAATTAAACAATAATCAACCATTTTAAACCCATAATTAAGTAATACACTATTATCACCAACTAATACACAATAATCGATAAATTTAAACCCATAATCGTATCAATTAGCCCTAAGTCCAAAATTTGGGTTGAAAAATTACCTAAATTAAGATGGAATCGGAGAGCTTGTTGATTCCGACGAGTTATGGCGTCCCAAGGTGATGTTGACGACGAACGATGGCCGTCAAGGGGGCTATGAATATCGATTAGGATTTGTTTTCGCTTAAGAAAAAGCATAGGAAGCGAGAGGAAGAGGAGCAAGTCGGGCGTATTCTTTCTGTATACTCGACATTCCGTCGGCTAGCGACGACATGTTAATTTTGTTTTTTATTTAAATTTCTTATTCATTGTACGCTTTTAAAAAATGTTTAAAAATAGTAATTTAATTCTTAAAAAATAAACAAGATATTTTTAGCATAACTATACAACGTAACGACTGTTTTGATAGGTTAAATTGGTATTTACGATGATGTGTCTTCGCTAATTCGAATATTTAACGTTATTGGGAATCTAACTCCCACGATCAATCTGTGCGGCTTTTAGTCGTCCGTTAAGCAACTTCGATAAACATAGTTTTGTGTAATATTTTTACAAATTAAAATATTATTTTAAACCATTGGGTAATTAATTATGAATTTTTAACTGTATTTAGCATTAAATAATAATATAAAATAATCATTAGAAAATAAAATCTATTGGATCATATATCAATCTAAAGTATATTTGATCTATTTTCAGAAGATGATGAAAGAATAGACGACCGCATGGTGTTGATCTTGAGTTTTAAATTTATAACCATTCGTCGACATTCGGATTAGAAGCCCTTCATTCGAAGGCCAGACAACCTTGGATCCATACCAAATTCAAATCACATATGCTTGGCAATGTGTTTATCCAATACGTATGGTTGGATTATTAAGAAAATGAGTGGAAAAAAATTTAATCTTAAAACAAGTCATTTCTCTAGGAGTATGTATAACACTTATATGATGATAGAAACAAATTATTGAAAGTGAGTTTTGATTCATAGAATTTTTTCTTAAGAAAATAAATTGTCTTGAATTATTTGAAGGCCTTATAATATGGAAAATGGGTATGAACGAACAAATAATGAATAACTTTACTATAAATCATAAGCAATGATTTGTGTAATTTTCGAAAAAAGATAAGCATAGCCGAAGATGTAACATCCACCACTTCGATATTCAAAAATAGACACATATGAAGCTGCAATTATCATCAAAATCATTTTCCAACGATAAGTGAATTCGCTATTAATTTGCACAACATAAGTAAACAGAGTAGTTAAACAACTTTTTCATCACATCAATTTGAATTACATGATCTTTAACCTATTTTGTTCCTAAACAGGGGTAAATATAATAAAAAATAGAGTGGTGTTGTGTTCGACATATAAAGATACCAACACAACACATAACCAGTTATATTTTTAGTTTTGCACAACGGAAATTTCAAAACATTTTTAATCCCTAGATAAGCCTCTTGCTTCGTCTTCGAAATCTTTATTCGTTCTTCCAATGGATACCTGTCCAATCCATAAACTTAGCATACTCAAATGAGCGCCCATGAGTTTATGAGAAATAAAAAAACAGGTCAGACATAAAGTCTGGTATGGGTAAAAAAATTACCATAATCATCCATAGTTAGACCACGCCGCTAACGCATAATGGATTTTCTCTTTACTTCATCGTCATAGCAACATACGTCATGTCATATATAAGCAAGCATAATCACCAAGAGCAACCATGTGCATCACATATCGTCAATTAGTGTACTCTACACTTTCCATTCAATTGTGAACCATGTCATATTTAAGTTGTTAATATGTGTACCATATACTTAACATCCAACTATGAACCAAGTCATACAATCATCATCCATCCAAACATCATCTAAGCTCTTGTTTTAGGCTTTCATCATTAAGTTATCATTAAATTATTTTTCTATTACCTCCCTAGACTAGTCTATCACCATTTTATCTTTCTCGAACAACATTATCCGATGCATGACCACTCATTCCAACAATGGGAGCCATTCTAACTAGAGCTACCCTGACTCTCCTAAGAGGTTGAATGTAAGCATTATGAATTCATTATGGTAAGCATCCTTACTAAGCATCAATAGCCTCTCTTAGTCCCTAAACCACTCTCATTCACGTTGCTGATTTATTTATTTTAGATATAACGCCACTCTGATATTTTGACAGCCTACCATATCTCCCTTTTAGAGTTTATAAACCCTTTAGGATTGAACCATATCGTAGCTCCTTGCCATATACCATTGGAATTTAGACCAATAGTCAAGGCATCCTGCCATCCAATAACTCCATGAGCCTGTATATCTTTACGATTATAGTTTAATCCCTTTCACTCGTTCATTTATAATGTACCCTACACATTCTTTAGATAAAATATCTTTATCTGTCAATTCAAATAATACCCTTTCATTTATTAGCTTCACTAAGCTTTTCTTCATTTCAAAAATAAGTTAACAAATTTTAACTTATGAAATCCTTTCTTTATTTCATCTCTATGAAATAGTTCATTAACATTTGGAAACCGTATTTCAAAGTGCATTAAGTATTTCTTATTTTACTTAGAAAAATTAGCTTCCCAGCTATTGCAAGTTGACATTAGTTGTCATATTGGTTATCCCATAGCCATCACATGTTGATTAATCCTAAACCATCGCTAGTTGATAGCTTCCCAAGCTATTGCATGTTAACTCCCCTGAGCCATCGCATGTTGACTCCCCCGAGCCTTTGCATGTTGACTCCCAAGAACTGTCGCATGTTGACTCCCTGAGCCATCGCATGTTGACTCCCATAAGCCTTCACATGTTAATCCCCTTGGGCCATCGCAGGTTAACTCCCTTGGGCCATCGCAGGTTAACTCCCCTGAGCCTTTGCGTGTTGATTCCAAATAGTCATCGTGAGTTAATGGCGTCCCTAAA
Organism: Allium fistulosum; assembly: GCA_030737815.1. NCBI lineage: Eukaryota > Viridiplantae > Streptophyta > Magnoliopsida > Asparagales > Amaryllidaceae > Allium > Allium fistulosum. The sequence continues at coordinate 432,523,678 of CM060906.1, read as the reverse complement.
CCTTTGCACCTTGAGCTTCCATCTAGTCTTTGGATGTTGACCCACCATCGCATGTTGACTCTTCCCAACAGTCTTCACGTATTGACTCTTCCAAAGAGCCATCGCATGTTGACTCTTCCCTAGAGCCACCGCATGTTGATAGCTTATGTTATCGTGAGTTGATGCTAATAAGCTTTCGAAAGTTGAAAGTGGCAATTTTGTAATTAAATTAATAATTATTTCTTTGCTTTATCAAGAAATTTCTCACCAAATTCCATTTGGTGTCAAACTTCCATTGGCTAATCTATCTCTTTATAGTTCACTTTTTAGAAATGAGCTAGTTATATTCTCCATTTATTTATTAATTTCCGCTAATTAATTAGTTCTTTCATTAACCAATTAATTTGTATAAAATCGGTAATTGATGGGAAAATTCCCAAAAATTCACCAAAAATCAAAGTCATCATATTTTACCTTGTCCTAAAATTTCAGTTCTAAATTATTTTTTTATTTTGAATGATTATTTTACCCAAAATTAACCCTTTACTCAACTTAGAAAATTCATAATAATTCCAAATTAACTTTAAAAATTATGAAATAAAAAATCATCTTTATTTCATTGTTATAAACATCATATCTCGGTTTCATATCATTTAACCTTGGTTAATTCATGTTTTACTCTAAAACATGAACAAATTAGTTCATTCAAATTTCCAAACGTAACCAAACCATATATAATCATTCAAACATGTTTTTCTTCATCAAAAACATTCATACATAATCAAATCAAATGAGCAAGGATAGGTGTTTAGGTAAAAATTTACTCATTTTGGTTAAGAAAACTTTGTTTAATCTTCTTTGTTCCTTAAAGTTGGAAGCTTGATCTTCTAGCTTGGCTTTCCTTTTTCTCTTTAGTAAAATGGTGGTCGGCCATGTTTAGAGCTTTTGGAATTTGTTTTGTGAAATGAAATGAAATGAAGTGGAATGAGAGAATATGGCTAAGGAATATGAGCTAGTGATTTTGGTTTGGGTTAATATCCCATGTGGCCTGGTTTTACCAATTCATTCTCCTAACACACATCATTTCCATTCTAAAACCTTTTAAAGTGTCCCACACTTAATTAACTAAATATCCTTTAGGGATTTCTTGCAATTAAACTATTTATCCATCTTTTAGTAATTTCTTATCATTAATCTAATTCAATTTCTCATATTAAGGACCCTCCAAAATATGGGGTGTTACAATCTTCCTTTCTTTTGAATTTTAAAATTAATTCCCTAAATTTCGATAAGGATACAATTTACACTAACATCATGAAAGTGTGAAGTCATCATCATATTAGTATATACAAGTACAAAGGTTTACACTAGTACCCTAATAATGTAAACCATCAATCATAAAAAAAATATCTATCAATGCAACTACTAATACACACTTATATCATATATGAATATATTAGTACCTTGCTGGTCCTTGTTTATATACATGAATGTTTAAAACAATTGGGGATTCCTAATCCAATCTTTAACCTTCTAGGTACGATCTTCTTCTTTTTTTACTCAACTAGATGCAAAAAGTTTGATAACTTTGTTCCCCAATTCCTTCATATCACGACCAACTATTCCTTTCGCTCATCTCGCATATGTCAAACCTGGCTCTACAAATAAATCTTCACTCGCTCTCGGTTCCATTACCAAACTTGGGTCGTGCACACATTCCTCAAATGTGATATATGAAAAACATTATGCACATCCGCTAAACTACTTGGTAACTCGACTCCGTAAGTGAGTTTACCAATCCCCTCGATTACTGGAAATGGTCTTACACATTTAGTTGTCAATTTTCCTGCCTTCTCAAAGTGCATAACTCCTCGCATTTGATAAACCTTCATGAACATATGATTTCCTCATGCAAACTCAAGCTCTTGCCTTTGCCTATAGGCATAACTCTTCTGCCTTGACTACACTACATTCCTCTTGGCGTGAATCGATTCTACCTTCTCAATAGTATCTATTACCAAATTGGGTCCTAACACAAGTTTATCTCCCATTTGCAACCAACAAATTGGCGACCTACATATTCTACCATACAACACCTCAAATGGTGCCATCTCGACACCCCATTGGTAACTATTATTGAAGACAAACTCTACTAGATCCAGTGATCTTTCCATGATCCTCCGAAATTAAAAACACATTCTCTCAGCAAATCCTTGGGTATGAGGTTTACCCTTTTGGTTTGACCATCAGTCTGTGGGTAGTAAACCGTGCTCAAGTTAAACTCTGTACCCAATGCACTCTACAAACTTCTATTGAACTCACTATTTTATAATGGGTCTATATCACTAACAATGCTGCTTGGAACCCCATGCAACCTCACCACATTCTTCATATAGAGCTTTGCTAAGCTAGCCGCCATCCTTGTTGACTTTATCGGGATAAAATGGATACTCTTGGTCAATCTATCGACTATCACCTAAATGCTATCATTTTCCATCCTCAACTAGGAAATCCATCAATAAAATCATAGATATTGCATCACACTTCCAAGTTGGTACTTCCAAGGGTTGAAGTAAACCGTTCGACTTCTGATGATCCTTTACTTGCTGACAGGTGACGCATCTTCTTACACATTCTCCTATATCTCTTCATCCCTTTTCAAAAGAAGATTCTCTTCGTGTCCCGATACATCTTTGTGCCTCTCGGATGAATAGCAAACTTATACCGATGACTTTCTTCTAAGACTTTTGAATGTCTCCTACATTCGAAACACATGGTCTTCCTTTCTTCTAAGCTATCCCTATGAGTCTATCCTGAATCCTTTCAGATACTCAACATCTGGCCTCATATCCAGTCACCTAATCCTTTCGACAATTGGTGGATCCTCCTTCTGTCGTGCACCAATTCTATCCACAAGTGTCAAACGTACCTCCAAACTTGATAATATACTCGGATCTCTACTCGATCCAGTATTCTTCCAATAATGCAATCTGTAAGAGGCTCACATCCCTAACGTCTTTTATTCTTCAACGATGGCTAACACTCCATTATGATGGTTCCTACTCCAAGCATCGACAACCTTATTTCCTTTTCCTGGCGTATATTCTATCTCGAAATCATATACCTCCAAGAATTCCAACCCTCTATGTTGCCTAATATTTAACTTCTTTTAGAGAATAGATACTTAAAGGATATATAGTCTGTATGCAACTCGAACCGTTCTCCCAACAAGTAATGCCTCCAACTCTTTAGCGCAAACATCACCGCTGCCAACTCAAAGTCATGAGTTGGATATTTAACCTCATGTAGCCTTAATTGCCCTGATGTATAAGCTATCATTCTCCCTTATTGCATCAACACTGCTCCCAAGCCCATTCCACAAGCATAGGTATAAACTACCAATTCCTGATTCCATTCGGGCACGATCAAGACATGAGCATTTGTTTATAACTTCTTCAACTCTTGGAATGACCCCTCACACTTGTTAGTCCACACGAACTACTCGTTCTTCCTAGTCAACTTAGTTAAGGATGCTGTTATACGCGGGGAATCCTTAATGAATCAACGGTAATAGCCAGCCAAACCCAAGAAACTTCTCATCATCGTGGCTATCTTTGGCCTCTTCCTACCATTAATAGTCGATGGATCCACAACTAATCCATTCTTTGAAATGACATACCTAAGACGCTTTATCTTCCATTTCTAAAAATGACATTTCAAAAACTTCTTTTTCAACTTATGTTCTCTCAATATCTCCAACACCAATCTAAGATGGACTCTATGGTCTCTTTAATCCTTAGAATACAGTAAAATATCATCAATGAAGACCAATACAAATCTATCCAATTGACCGTGAAAGATTCGGTTCATAAGATCAAAAAGAACGCAAGGATGTTGGTCAATCCAAACGGCATCACCAACTACTCATATGAACCATACCTTGTTCGGAACATGGTCAATGGAACGTTATCTTCTGCTACCCTTAGTTGTTGGAATCTCATTACCATGTCTAGCTAAGAGAACACTCGAGCTCCACTCAATTAATTAAATAAACCATCTATCCTAGCAAAGGATAATGATTCTTCACTATCAACCCATTCAGCTTCCGATAATCAATCCACATTCGTAAAGAACCATCCGACTTTTTTACTAATACCATGGACTCTTCCTACGGTGAACTACTTGGCCTAATGAAACTTTTATCCTCAAATTTGACTGGTTGCTTCTTCAATTCCTCCATCTCCTTGGGTGGCATTCTGCTAGCGATCTACTAACAGACTGCGCCCCTAGCATCAAGTCAATTCGAAATTTGATTGCCCTCCTCGGTCATAATCTCTTTACAAGTTCAAAAACATATGTGAATTCTCTAATTAACTGTACTCCACTAATCTCATCATCATCTTCCATGACATAGATCATCAAGTCTGGCTTTTCCTTCATCACGTCCAATGCTATTATAATCCTTTCTCCACCTCTTGGATTCTATATGGCGATAATCGTATCCGCATGATAAATTCTAGCATCATTTCACACCAACTAGTCCATACCCAAAATTACCCGTACCCTATGAAGTCAAACACATATGTGCCACAAATGAATAAATGTCTACATAAATCAAACTCAAGGTTAGTGCATCTTCATCCGAGAGTGGCATTCCCACCATTCATATTAACCACACGTAAGGACGTAATCATATAGGTAGTGTCTAGTTCCTTGATGAGAATTTTTTCTATGATCATGTTAGAATTATGTCATGCATGAACAGGCTCCATAAGATCCTACAGAATAAGTGATGTGGCACGATCCAATGTTTTATCTATCCCACTTACTTATTTATAGTATGGAAATGCATTTATTTCCTCTACATCGACCAGTCTAACCTATAAACCTAATGTCTCGAAATGAAAGAGTGAGTAACACTGGTATTAAATAGAATAACTAATTTACTGGAAATCAAATCATACCTCCAAGCACACCCTTTCCTTTCTCCTCAGCACTCGGTCTAGACGAAGGTCCTTCCAAAGCATAAACCTTTGCTTGCTTTGCCACCAGACAATCCCTCTTCTTATGGCCTGGCCAATTATAGATAAAGCACTTGACCCTGTCTTTGTTCTTCGGTTGGGTACTCTTAGCGGAGTAGTTCCCTTTCTAGGCATAGTTGAAACAAGCAACATCTGACACATTTGGCCTTCGAGCTCCTCCTTTAGAAGTCTTTCCTCTCATCTAATTATTCCAGCTCTTCTAATACAGATTAAATCTCTTCTTCTGCCTATCCTTGGGGTCTAATATCAGCTTTCTTCCCTTATGGTTCATCCCCTTCTCAAACCTTCAATAATTTTTTCATTCTTTTTTAGCGGAGTATTGATATGTTCTCTTCCATACTTTGATAAAGCATTGAAGTACTGGATGTACTCTGCCAAAGTTATCTCTCCCAAATTCGAGTCAAGGAACTCCGTACACAAAGCACTCTTCTAAGATTCGGGGATAAACCGAGCCTCGAACCACTCCTTAAACTATTCCCAAGTTATCTCCTCCTTTGGGACCTTAGATATTACAATCTCCCACTAGTCTAATGCATATTCCTGGAGCTGACGCGAAGCCAACTTCCTCTTTTGAGCATTCCTTTCCTCTACAACTCTTGAAATCTTTATTTGTCTTAGAAAAGTCTGCTTCTCTATCTACCTCCAGTCCTGGCTCAACAACTCCTTCTAGCTTTTGCCTCATTGTTTCTATCATAAATTGGTGGATTAGGCATTCACATCCATTCCTTCTTTAGTCAGAGTAGGCATTTGAGTACTGGCTTTAGTATGAACCTCCGAGTCTGCCTTCTCTCCTTGGCCATTAGCTTGCGTATTGTCATCCCCACCATTAGGATTCGCTCTTACACTTCCTATGGTCAAAAATCAGTCGCGTAGATCCATTCTTGCCTTCTGCATAAGAAAGGGTTCGTAAGAAGCGAAAGCAAAGAGAGTGAGATCAATCATAGAGCGGTAGATATATTATCCTATATATTTATATCAAAATACAAGTATGTTATATATAGTGTATACCTTCCCCAAGTGTTCATTTTCTACTATTAAATTACTTCTTAGCTATATTTTACATAAGTGTTCTCCTAACCTGGCTCTGATACCACATTGTAACATCCCCTACTTCGAGACTTGAAAATAGACTCTGATGATACTGTAATCACCATCAAAATCATTTTCTAGCAATTAGTGAGTTCAGTATTAATTTGCACAACATAAGTAAACAGTGCAACTAAATAAAATTTTCATTATATCAATTCAAATTACATGAACCTTGACCCATTTTGTACCACGTAGGGGTAAATAAAATAGAAAATATAGTGGTGTTGTGTTCGACATATGGAGATGCCAACACAACACATAACCAGTTATAATTCCTGGTTTTACATAGTGGAAATTTCAAAAAAAAATATTCTTTATATAAGCCTCCTACTTCGTCTTTGAAATCTTTATTCATCTTTCAAATTGATACTTGTCTAATCCATAAACTTAGCCTACTCGAATGGGTAACCGTGATTTTATGGAAATAATTAAAACACGGATTAGACATAAACCCTGGTATGAGTAAAAAAATACCCTAATAATCCATAGTGAGACAATGTCACTAATGAGGAATGGGTTTCCCCTTACTTCATCATCATAACAACATACATCACATCATATATAAGCAAGCATAATCACCAAGAGCAACCATATGCATCACATATCATCTATAAGTGTACTCTACACTTTTCATTTAATTATGAATCATGTTATATTTAAGTTGGTAATTCAAATTAAGTATGCCCTGTATTTAACATCCAACTGTGAACCAAGTCGTACAATCATCATCCATCCAAATATCACATAAGCTCATGTTTTAGGCTTTCGTCATTAACTTATTTAGTGATTACCTCCTTAAGCCTGTCTATCAGTAATTTATCTTTTCTCAAATGATGTCACCTAATGAAATGACCTCTCATTCCACTAATGGGAGCCACCCCGACTCTCATAAGAGGTTGAATGTAAGCACCTTGAATACGTTTTAGTAAGCATCCTTACCAAGCGCTAATAGCTCATCTTAGTCCCTGAACCTCTATCATTTACATTGCTGATTTATTTATTTTAGATATAACACCACCATGTTGTTTTGGAACTCTGCCATAACTCACTTTTAGAGTTTATAAATCTTTCAAGACTAAATCATATCGTGGCACCTTGCCATATACAATCGGATCTTAGACTAAAGGTCAAGGCACCCTGCCATCCAATAACTCCACGAGCTGGTATACCTTTACGATCATAGTTCAACCTCTTCCATTTATTCATTTATAGTGTACCCTACACGTTCTTTAGATAAAACATCCTAGTATATCAATTTAAATGATATCCTATCATTTATTAGCTTCTCTAAGTTTTCTTCATTTTAAAAATAAGTTAACACAATTTGACATGTGAAATCCTTCCTTTATTTCATCCCGATGAAATAGTTCATTAAAACTTGGAAACTATCTTCCAAAGTGCATTGAGAATTTATTATTTTACTTAGAAAAATATTACTTCACAAGGAATCGCAACTTGACATTAGCTGTCGCATATTAGCTATCTCGTAACCATCGCGTGTTGATTAATCCTAGGCCATCGCTAACTGATAGCTTTCCAAGCCATGCATGTTAACTCCCCAAAGCCATTACACGTTGACTCTTTTGAACCATCGCATGTTAACTCCCTTGAGCCATCGCATGTTGAATCCCTAGAGCCTTCGCAGGTTGACTCCTTTGAGCCATCGCGGGTTGACTCCCGCAAGCCTTAGCGTGTTGATTCTAACTAGCCATCGTAAGTCGATAGCGTCCCTAAGCCTTCACACCTTGAGCTTCCATCTAGCTTTCAAATGTTGACCCCTCATGAGTCTTAGCATGTTGACTCTTCCCCAGAGTCATCTCATGTTGACTCTTCCCAAGAGCCATCGCATATTGATATTCTATTTTATCGCGGTTTGATGCTAACAAGCTTTCAAAAGTTAAAGGTGACAATTTTGTAATTAAATTAAAAACTATTTCGTTGCTTTATCAAGAAATCTATTTACACCAAATCTAACTTGGTGTCGAATTTCCATTGGCTAATATATCTCTTTACAGTTCACATTTTAGAAATGAACCAATTACATTCTTAATTTATTAATTAATTACCACTAATTAGTTACTTCTTTCATTAGCCAATTAATTCGTTCAAAACCGAAAATTGATGGGAAAATTCCCAAAACATCATCAAAAATCAAATTCATTATATTTTACCTTATTCCAATTTTTCAGCACAAAATATTATTTTTATTATTTTTAATAATTAATTTACCAAAAATTAAGCATTTTTCAACTTAGAAAATTCATAAGAATTCCAAATTAGCTCCAAAAATTATGAAATTAAAAACTCGCCTTTCTTTCATCATTGTAAACATCATATCTCAGTTTTGAACCATTTAACCTTGGTTAATTCATGCTTTACCCTAAAGCATGAATTTTTTTACTTTATTTAAATTTTCCAGACATAACAAAACCATATATAATTATTCAAACATGTCTGCCTTCATAAAAAACATTCATACATAATCAAATCTAAACCCAAAAGTAAGGATAGGTTTTTAGGGAAATTTTACTCACTTTGGTTAAGAAAACCTTGTCTAATCTTCCTTATTTCTTAAAGTTGAAAGCTTTTTATCTTATAGTTTGACTTTTCTCTTCTCTTTAAAAAAATGGCGGTCGACCTTAAATAGAGCTTTAGGAATTTGTTTTGTGAAATGAAACAAAGTGGAATGGAAGACTATGGCTAAGGAAAATGGACTAATGATTTTGGCTTAGGCTAATATCCCATATGGCCTAGTCTCACCAATTCATTCCCCTAACACACATCCTATCCATTCTAAAACTTATTTACTAATTTTTATTAACAACGCCAACCTTAATTACTCTAATCACCCTTTATCCATTCAATTCACTTACTAAAGTGTCCCACGGTTAATTAACTAAATCTCTCTTAGGCAATTCTTGCAATTAAACTATTTTATCCATCTTTTAATAATTTCTTATTACTATTTTAATTCAATTTTCCATATTATGGACCCTTCAAAATATGAGATGTTACGGAAAGGCTATAATAAGGAGCCAAAAGGCATATAACCGTTGTTGAACTGTATTTTAATAATAACAAATATTTTATATTGGTTTAGTATATCATATACATTATTATGTTGAACAAGTCGACAAAGTACTGAATAATGATAAAAAAGGACTAAGTCAAATGAATCAGAAGTCGACATGTGGAAAGTTGGTGACAAATGTGCATGAATGGTTTCCAACGTGTATTGGAAGGGCAACGTCGAAGGAGGTAGAGATGAACCAAATCTTAAATAAACCGGAACCTTAAGTATAAAGACTTAAGTAGAAATATTAGGAATAACAAAGTTTGAGGCAGAGGATGGTAAAATGAAGGCCTTAATCAAGGATTAAAGGCGATCAACAGTTGAGGAGGAAATATGAGTCAAGAAGGTGATTTCAGATAAATTAAAGATTAATTTCACATATCACTGAAACTAAGCTATAGCAAGCTTCCCTATACGAGGCCAAAAGTAAAGTACAACTTGGTAGACAGTGTATACCATAATAATGACTTTCGGAGACAATGATGGCTGCTAAGGCTTAAGATGACCGTAATTAGAACTAGATTAATGTAATAAGCAATATTAATAACCAAATGGCGGTTAGTTGTGATATCAGCTTAGTAAACAACTAAGTGAAAAGCCTAAAAGTTAATAGTTAGTTAGAATGCTCTGTAGACGACTTAAGGCCAGAGATGGCAGTCGAGGAACCAACATCGATGGTGTAAAGCATGTATGGAAACTAAAATACAAAAGCATAGGTGTAAGGCCCGTGTAAGGAACATAATACGAACGCATACGTATAAGGCTTGTGGGTCAATCGAAATGAGAAAGCGTTAGTATAAGAACTTGAGCGACGATCAGGGAATGGTAGAAGATGTAATGACAAGAGTGGCGGAATAGGACCGTAAGTGAAGTAGGTGTAAGGCCTAGGATGCAAGTGAAATATGAAAGTGTTAGTGTAAGGCTTGAGTGGCACCCAAGGAAGAGGCATAAGGCCTTAGTGGTAGTTAAGAGCTAAGTTTATATTTGCATAATATAAAGACATAAGACCTAAGTTACTTCCGAAGGATTGACTTTTAACACTTTGTTCAAGTAAGGTGTAAAGCCTTAGTTGTGACGACTGCCTTACATCTTCGGCACCTAATCATACCTTTATAGTCCTCTGCAATGGTGCCCGGCCAATATCGGACGACCATAAAGGTTGTAAGGCAAATAAAATATATAGAACCTATCATATATCTCACAGCGTATTGAATAAAATATAATAGTAAACATCTCAAATATAAAATAGGTGAGACAGTAAGAACTGAATGAAACACAACAATCAGAGTAAATAGATCCATACAGTATACAATATAAGTGATAGAGTTATACATCAAATGATGACTCGTAAACAAACTCTTTAAATAATAAAGGCACTAGCAAGCTCTATAGTGTTGTGCAGTGAAATAGCAAATTATAACAAGTAGATGTAGTAATACGAGAGTGAGATCTTCTACTAGTCCTCTGTCTAGCTTCACGTTCTCACCAGACTTGATATCCCTAACCTACTCATTTAAGAGTGCCCAGAGTAATAGAAAGAAAAGCATAAAACTCTGAGTCAGACAATAGTTTGGTGTGAGCAGTAGAAAATCTCTAAATACTAATAAACCATTATAATAGGACAAAGGTTATGGAATATCATACCTGACCAGGCCCTGCATCCACAGAGTTAGCACATACACAAGGTATACGCTACTCTACATCATGGGTGTACTATACATCAAAGTACTAAGGGAGTCTAAGTGTTTATATCGACAACATCGACGTCATGTGTCATCCATAAAGTGATAAGTAACCAAAGCAAACATATCATCCATCATCCATCCTTACGTTCACTCACTCAATGCGTTGGATACATGATAACTCGAACGACTCATCATGGTCAAAGACTACTCAACATCCTGGTTCCTCAGTACTCGAATCCATGCCACTTAGTAGGCTAGGAACTAAATCGCTCATCATGACTGATCCAAGGTAAAGATCACCCCGTCATGGAGACTAGATCGCCCGTCATGAAGATCAGGACCCGTCATGGTCCGAATGGGAACCCCATATTACACTTGCTTTACAAGTACTCTCTGAACCCTCAAGTTTCAATGATCCATTTTGAGCACGTCATCTATACCAGAGCCCATCCTAGAACCGATTTTATGACTCCCATTAGGAAGTCGTCACGGCTGGGACAACCCTCCACAATCATCATTAGTAGAGTATCGTCATTCACCCCATAACCTTCCTCCAACAGTCCCCTCATTCCGACTCATAGTTCTCTACTCTACATCTCTAAGTATAGCTATCCATCGTTGGAGCCATCACTTCCCATCATGTAATGATCATCGTCGGATCGAGTATCGTCATCGTCGAAATCGCTACTGAACCCTATGGTTTAGTACTGATCCAATACTTGGCCATATTTGGCTAAATGTTTGGGTTGGCTCGAGCTTGGAGTGCGCACACACCCAAGACTCAAAGTAAACTCCACCACATCTCGAAGCAATTGTAGAAAGACTCAAAGCTACCTAACAAACTCCCATCACCAAACAATGCAACCCTGAACCATTACCACCGACTATAGCCACCGATCCCATACTTCAACTCAACTTAGCCATGCTCTTCCAAGTGAAGTCCTCCTTCAGCAATCCATCACAACTACCAATCGATGCCCATGGATCAGTACCAATCCACGATCACCGAACCATGCCTTAGCCAATTTTTGAATGCTTTTACTCCACTAGCCAATACATCCAAGGGAACCTACTCATGACTCAAAGCAGCACAACCCTAACTCGAGCATTGCACAACAAATTTGAAGCAAGAAAGCTACCGATCCATCACTTAAAATTACTCCCCATATCTCCAAACGATCCATCCATTATCGTTCGTGACCCAAAGCGATTCCTCCAAAACTCAAAGCGTACATCCCTTGACTCAAGTACACCCAAAATAATTCTTCTACCGATCAATCACCTTCAACTATCACTGATCCATTTATAACTTGAGCAAACGAACTCCAAACGACTTGAAAATTGAAACGTAGCTTTATGTAGCCTTCCTTATTGCCCCATATCGATCGCATGTGATTTGAACCATTACATATCCATCACTACCGATCCATAACGTATGTATAACTAAATCGTCATTTGATTGGCGTTTTCAACTAAACAAATATCACGCATTCAAGCAATCATCATACACAGTGTGTCCTAAAAAGCATACGTTCATACATATCAAGACAAAGCCTAAATCTATAGGTAGAACCATAAGAACAAACGAGATCCATATGAATTGTAACGACCCCGAATTTTATATATATTTAAATTTATAATTAATTGTATTTTTGAATAAATATAGTAAAATAAATTGATTTAAGTGATGCGAGTTTCCCCGAAATCAAATAAAAATGCGTTCAATCATTTAAATTTAAAATGTTGTATATATATATGTAGATATATATATATTTTGATTTGAATTTAAATTGTAAATAAATGGTTTAATAATAATTGATAATAATAAATATTAGAATGGATGGTTAATAATAATTTGAAATTATAAATTAAATATAAGATAATAAATATTAAAGTAAAATAAATAATTGAGTTATAAATAGAAATAAATAAATAAGAGATGAACTATAAAATATAAAGTAAGTAAATAAACCTTAACATCATAGTACGAATATTAACAAACAAAATAATAAAAGCATATGTAAGTAAACAAAATAAGAACAAAGCAAAGAAAATAAAAATATCTTTGTACAAATAAACAAAGTTTATAGGAAAATATCAACAAACAAAAATATATATATGTATGAACAAGTCAAAGTAAATAAATGTTAGCACACAAAACATATCTCATCAACCATGGAAACAAGTGATCTACAGCCACCCGAATAAACTGCATAGTCAACAAGTAGGTATGTAGGTGTAGTAGAATGCAAGACAAAGCATTTAATGCAAGATCATTTCAGCCATGTCCTTAGTACAAACAAGATTTTCAGCCACCATAGAGAAAGAAAGAAAATCTCTACCCTATTGTACCAAACAAAGAAAAATATATTCACCTGTACCATTATCTTACCCTGTAAACACTCTGCCTCTTTTATATATACACACCTAGCTGTATACATTGTCTTCTATACATACAACTACTCTTAGTTCCAGTTCAATCTGAGGAAAGCTTAGTAAAAATGCTACAAACAATTCAATAAAACTCATCAACCTGAAACAAGCTTTAGGCAAATAATAAAAGAATTAAAGCATACAAGTTCAATCTGGAAAACAAAGCAGTCCAAAGCCTTAAACAAAAACAAATTCGAATTCAATATCAAGATCTAGTTCTCAAGCAATGATCCAGGTTCTATGTCTTCCCATCTACAGAAAAAAACAATTCCAGACTTCATTATGCTCTGTTCATCATCAGTTTGAGGTGAGCAATCCCATTTTCATTTGCCTATACTCTTTGATATTGTATTGATGATGTTCTGGAATGATTGTTAATATGCCTGGATGTTGTTTAAGTGTGAATGGTATGTATATATGTTGATACTTTTGGTGTGAATGGCTGATATCAACTCTGTGTAGTTACAGAGCTTAAAATATAATCAAATCCCAATATATCATTTTCAAATCTATGATAGACTTAGGAATTTAAGTTAAATAAACTTGTTTAAACTTAAAAATCACAACCTAGAGATTTCTTGAAGCTTGACAGTATAACATAGGCTTTGAACATTAAATTTTACTGTAAGAGGAATTTTTTTTGATAAATTCGAATACTTAAATTTGTTGATTTGATTATATAACTCGAATGAATATACAAAAATAGGATTTTTAAAATAATAGTGATGATTTTTAGTTAAGCATTTCTAGTGAAATTCACGTTTGAACAAAATCTGCATTTTTCTCCAATTCCTAACATTCGATTCAATTATAAATGCTAAAAATTGGTTCGAAGCAAGCTTGAACATCAGTGACTTCATTAAAATTATCAAAGAATTTTTCCATTCTGTGAATTGGGAGTACGAGGTCCAATTAGGGTTTTAGACTCGAAGTTTATATGGTCTGAAAAACAAGGTGCGTACACCACCTCTGACGCATCGAGTTCGAAGATTTTGAGGGGGATGATGGCTTGGGGTGTGGACGTGATGGTGACGGAGTTCGAGCTGCTCCGATGGTTGGAGCGACGAGGGCGAAGCGAAATTGTTTGATGAGGATGGGTTCGAGTTTCGAACTGGAAGCTTGATTTCGTTCTAGGGTCGTTGGCATTGAATCGATCATCGCTATCGAATGGGGGGATGAAGCGCGACTTGCTGGCGATCGCGATGGCCAATGGAGTGGAGGTGCGGTGACGTGCACGTGCACGGGGATGGTCGCGTGTCAGGGGATGCTCGCGTTTAAATGAAGTTTTGTTTCAACAGTTTATAACTTAAAAAAATAAGGGGGAAGGAGAAGCAAGTACGAGAGAGAAGAGCTGATGTATCTGGGGCGACTCGAGTAAAAACCTTAGGTTGCTCGGGTTACTTTAAACACGAGTTTGGCCCAAATAAAGTTTAAGTTTTATTGTGATCAGATTTTAGATTTATGAAGAAATTTATATTGACTATATTGAATTAAAGGCTTATTACCAAGTTTGTTGAACTAAGTGGATGCTTAATAGTTAACTAATTAAGGAATGTAATTAAAGATTATAAATTGGATAAGATTAGATAAGTTAAGAGAATTAATTTTTGATTAGAAATAAATCAATTAAATAATTAGAATTAATTTAGTTATTACTAGGTACTTAATTTACTAAATAATTAGAATGAATTAATGTGTTCTTAATGGTTATTCAATTTATAATCAATAATGATCAATATGAGTGAATTTCTTTAGCAAAGTAATTAAAGAAATTTTAATAGTTAATAAAGGTTATTAACTAAGATTTATTTAGAAGTTAAAGATCAATTGATTCATAAATTAAGGATGGTTAGTTAATAATTAAAGGGAAATTTATCTCAGATGATTTGGAATTAACTTATGTTAAGTAACCAGAATTAATGACAAGTAATACATCTGATCTAGATTAATCAGTTGATTAATAAATTTTACCTATGAATGTTTAGATCTTATTGAATGGTTGAATTGTTGATATTCCCGATGTCTGATGTTTTGTGATATATATTGATTTGTGTGGTGATCTATAATGTGATTAGTTATCTATGATGTAATTCATTATCTGTGATATATATATCTGTGATCTGTGAATGAAGATAAGCGTTATAATTTATATCGCTTATCAGATATATTGTTGTATTTGATCTGTCATGATTAAACAATGTTGCACTATTGTGTAAAACCCCTAGACTACACCATGGCATACACACACAAATATGGATTTCACGTGGAAATCGGTTAAGTCATAGATAATTTAAATTTGATGTTTTTGAAATTGAAATTTTAATTTCAATTGATTTTGAAATTGGAAATTTGGGGTTTAATATGAAAAGATTTTGAAAGGAGTTTTAAAGATATTTTGGATATCTTGAAATTTAAATAATGTGATTTAAACTTAAATTCAAGATTTGAAATTGAACTCTATGATTTGAAACTAGGGATTAAAGATGTTATACCCGTTATATAAGGGTTAAACTAATTTAAAAGTATTGATTTTGGAATGTGAATATAATTCAAGGGCTTTAACTCATGCAAATATAATTGGATTTTTCTTAAAAGAAAACTATTTGTTTTCAAATAATACCGGCTTTCATATGAGAAGTGAACTTCCAATTTGTGTTGAAAGGTTTCAAATTTAAAATGAAATTGAAATGTTTTGAAAGGCTATGAATGAATTCTTTTTTAAAGCTATGAATTGAATCTGTTTATTTTTAACAGATTTAAAATGATGATTTGTTTAAACCATTCGAAATGAAATTGTTTTGAAAGCTATAAGTTGAATCTTTGTTTTAAAGATTTAACGAGTTAATCCAATTGAAACGAAAATTGTTTTGAAATCTATGAATGGATTTTTGTTGAAACTGAGTGAACTTTGTGAACTAAATCTTTTATTTAAAAGATTAAAATGGTAATTTGTTTAACCATTAAAAAGAAAGTTTGGGTTTAAATTGTGACTTAATTGAAATCACATGTCCATATGTTTTTAAATATTGCGCTCATTATTCGGGTTAGCCGGGAAAAGACATTTGTGTCATATAACCCATTCCGAATAGTGGTACGTCGTATATGGATATCATTTGAAGACCGATGGTGAAGACCAGATATTTTCGAAAACGAAAGGACAACTCATCGAATGTCTCTGTATCGACTGGCCCCGATATAGAGATTTTATCACCCTTTGTGATGGGAAGTCCGGACGGGATTGTGAATACCCGGAATTGCAAGGGCTTCGTAAGAAGTGCCTTCGGTTCTGTTCGAACCCGGAACAGACTTGTATGGATACATGTCTGACATTACACTTTGAGATATAAAGCTGATTTCTTTCAAATACATTTCTGTTGGTGGCAGAGAATTTATTCTCTTAGCTTAACACCCTTCTCTGAGACGTACGAGCTCAGAGGTTATGTAGTTGAAGGTTATCAGCGATATACTCCCAATTTGGTAATGTGACATGCTGAGTGTTGCTGTGTAATGATCATTGTTTGATCATTTGTGATATGATCATTTGTTTGATCATTTATCTTTGTGATCATTACTTTGATCATTTGTTTGACTCGAAGCATGGCTTTGTGACAAAGCGTAGCTTTGTGGACGAGACTTCGTCGGACCTCACACCCCGGAAATGGTCAAAACAGGAAAGATGCGGCAAGGTTATTAGGGGGTAGCGCCCCTTTAGTGTATGTCATTCCTTCTGGATAGAGGTGGTACCATGGTATGGAGCCCAGGTACTTAACATATGTGGTTGCTGCAAATTTATTACTTTGTGATTGTTGGAATCGAGGATCCTCGGGAAGATCGGTTACGATCGGGGAATGACATATTCGTGTCAGTAGTTACCCAGTTAGGGGTAACCCGGCCTTGTGTTGGAAGAGATCTAACCGTAATGTTAGGTTTTTTCTCGGGACGTCATTCCAAAGGCGTTTCCATGTGGCAATGGGAAGTTCCTTGGCCTGACCATTTGTCGGAAATCCAAAGAAACAATACGAGCCTTTACAATTTCAATTGTATAACCTGTCTCCTCAGGAGGCAGCTATAGCAGGCATACTATAATGGTACCTATGCTGGCTAAGATTTATATTCTACTTTCGAAATGTTTTCTTCACTATGCACTAATAATAATATCAAAAATGATTTGGTTTTGCGTAGTAAGCATCTTTGACTAACATAAGAAGAAATCTCCTCCAAGTCTGCGTTTGCATTGTGTGTGTGGTGGGAGGTCTTATGGTAGTTACATTTTCCAAAAGCATTTCGAATTTACTTTAAAATTCTCTGCTATTTGTTTTTAAAAGATGAACTATTTTTGTTGCTCACACCAGTCCCATGACTGATCCAGAGTTTATTGTTTCTTTCCTAAACTCTGGATGCTCAAAATTTTTTCTACACGGGCAGTCTAGAGTTTGGTTTTTCAGATAGTCAGAATTAGTATATTTTCTAGAGCTAGTTTAGTCTTTGGATATGGACTGCACTTGCTTATCTTTGTGCATCGTTATTGGGAGTTCGAGCTATTTTCTGGATTGGTGCTTTGAAGATGGAGATTATCCGCTGCTGATGTTATCGTTTTCTTTTCCGCTGCTATTTCTTTTATCATATCTCTGATGTATATTGATATTCATTATATCACTTTGTTGTATCAGATATTGTATATCAATGTATTATTCTTTTTCTTCCGCTGTGTTATTTACTTAACCGTGTTATAAGCTCCGGCGACTCGGATTTGAACGGTCGAATCTACGGCATTCGAGTACGATGTAAAGTATGGATGCCGATTTTCGAGCGCGAAAAATCCGCTTCGTTACATGAATACTAATTTCACAAGTCTTTTCCAATTAGTTTGAAATGTACATATGTGATTAAAGAGGGTTTAAAATGTATTTTGGAGTTTAGAAACCTTTTAATAACATCGTGAAGTGTCATATAGTGATTAATTAATGAGTAGAGGCTTAAACCGCTCACCTAATTCCTAAGAAATCCAAAGCAAATCCATATAGGTACAAATCCCAAGAATGAATAGCAGCTCCAAGATGATCTCCAACAGCAAATCCTCAATCCAAGGTGCTAATTTCGCTAATCTTCCTCTAATGACATGTTTTGGCTAATTAAAGTTGGGATTAGGTTAAATTTTTGGCAAAGAAGTGATTAATGAGTGTTCCTCTCTAATTTTGGGAAGTGTAAAGTGATGGAAAGAAGTCCCATCAGCCCTAACCTCATGTTAATCCTAAAATTGGCTTTGGGTCTACACATCAACCCACCAATTACCAATTAAACTATTTAAAATCAAGTAAAACTTTAAACAACCATATTTTCCTAATAATAAGTCCATTTTCCAATTATGACCACTTTATGGAAAGAGAAACCATCATCTCAATCTAATGGAAGTGGTTTTAGACCCCAATTTAGGTCCTATCAAAAGCTATAGGTCATACAATATTTTCAGGGTTAAAATCGTCCAATAAAAATTCTAAAGATGGAAAATGGCTCTAGTAGTCATTTTCAAAAATTATAGTATCATACGACCTCATTTAAAAGTAATGTTAATATTCTACGATCCCCATATGCATAGAATACGGGTTGTTACATCCCCCTTTAGGAATTTCTCCCTCAAAATCCCAAACAAAAATCAACAAGCCCATCATGCATGATTAACGACGATATACAAGCATAGGCAACCATCACACATCAAATATGCATACACAGCAACAAATGGAAACGGAAGCCCCAAACCTTTCCTAACATGCATGATACTATACTAGGGTATACTTCATGACATCATAAGTGAAAGTAAAAGCGATAAATAGAAAGTCTCACCAATTAAAGAGCTCTGGATAAGCCGTCCTCACGCGCTCCTCGATCTTCCAAGTGCAATCGTTCCTGCTTTTGCTCCACTGAACCTTCACGAGCTTCACCGTCTTCCTCTGAAGCTGCTTATGAGGTCTCGAAGCCTCTAGTTCAATCTCGATATCATCTAGTTGATTTAGTATGATAGTTACGCCTGAGTCGTGCACAAATTTTTGCAAGTGAGAAACATGGAACACGTTATGCACTCCCGCTATTCTTTGAGGTAAGTCGACTATGTAAGCAAGGTTTCTAATAAAATCTGGTATTGGAAAAGGACCTACGAATCTCGGTGCCTACTTCCCTTTGATACCAAACCAAATTACATTCTTCAATGGAGAGATCTTTACAAATACCATATCACTGATAGAGAACTCTAGATCTTGACGTCTCTTATCAGCGTAGCTCTTCTGTCTTTCTTGAGCGACTTTCATTCATTGTTGAATGATATTGATCTTCTCAGAGGTTTCTCTAATCATATATGTCCCAATTATTAATTTCTCACCTGCTTCCCACCAACAAGAAGGAGCGTTACATGGTCGGCCGTACAATGCCTCAAATGGTGTCATACCAATGCTAGAGCAATAACTGTTGTTGTATATGAATTCAACGAGATGTAAGTGATTATCCACGAGCCTCCAAAGTTGAGTACATAATCCCGTAAAATATCCTCTAAGATACGATTCACTCTCTTAGTTTGGTCGTCAGTTGAGGATGACAAGCTATGCTGAGGTGAAACTCTATTCCTAACACCTCTTGTAGGCTCTTCCAAAACCCTCTGTGACCAATGAGTTTTGGTCACTTACAATGCTTTTCCACACACCATGGAATCATACAATCCACTTCATATATAATTCAACCAGTTTGGTCGCCATTCTACTTGACTTGATGGGTATATATATGACACTCTAGGTCAATCGATCGACTATGACTCAAATGTTGTCGTACACTACTCTACTCATTGGCAGTCCATCGATGAAATCCATTGAAACCTGTTCCCATTTCCATTTCAGAACTTCCAGTACATCTTATTACCGCTGGGATGTATAGTCAATCTCGAATGATGGCACCCTCGTAGCACCTGATCTCTCAACATATCAACATCAGTAACAAACAGTCTCCTATCTTGACAGAGCCAACCATCTCGGTCAAATTCGTATTGTCTCATCTCTTTAGACTCTACCCCATTTTCGATCTTAGCAACGATCTCAGCTAATCTAGCATCACGCCTCTGACTAGTACCAATCCGCTCAATCAGAGCAGGTCTGATAATCAAGCTCGCTAATATTTCTGGCTCTGGCTCGCATCTCGGTTGGAAACCATAATCGGCAATGTACTCTAACTACGTCCACTCTAGGATCATAGCTCCCAAGCTAGCATGTCTCTTACTCAATGCATCAGCGATCGCATTACCTTTCTCTGATGTATATGTAATATCAAAGTCGTAGGAGGCTAGGAACTCTAACCATCGCTACTGGAAAATGCGAAAAGAGGTACTTCAATGATTTATAGTCGGTGAATAGATCGAACCTCTCTCCTAAATGATAGTGCCTTCAAATATTCAATGCAAACACAATCGCTGCCAACTCTAAATCATGGATTAGGTATTTCCTTTCATGTAGCTTCAGCTGTCAACTAGCATATGCAATAACTTTGCCTCCCTGCATCAATACCGTGCTCAATCCGGTACCACATGCATCAGTGTGCACCATCATCTCATTATTCCCGCTCGGAATGGTTAATATAGTGCACTTGTCAACTTTTCCTTCAGACTCATGAATGCATGTTCATATCTGGCATCCCAGTAAAAGTCTAATTCTTTTTTGTCAACTGAATCAACGGTGCAGCTACCTTAGAGAAGTCCTGAATGAATCTTCTATAGCATCCAACTAATTCCAAGAGACTTCTCATGTCCATTGCATTTTTTTGTCTAATCCAATCTTGAACTGCTATGACTTTATAGGATCCATGGCAATGCCCTGCTTAAAAACAATGTGACCCAAAAACCTAACTTCCCTCCTCCAAAAGTGACACATTAAAATCTTTGCTTTAAGTCAGTGCTCTCTCAACACCTAAAGCACGGTCCTCAAATGTGTCTTGTATTCTTCCTTTGTTTTTGAGTAGACAAGAATATCATTGACAAATACAAGAACGAATTTATTT
Source organism: Allium fistulosum (assembly GCA_030737815.1). Taxonomy (NCBI): domain Eukaryota; kingdom Viridiplantae; phylum Streptophyta; class Magnoliopsida; order Asparagales; family Amaryllidaceae; genus Allium; species Allium fistulosum. The sequence continues at coordinate 432,502,346 of CM060906.1, read as the reverse complement.
AGCTGACCCCTTAAAACACGGTTCATGAGATTAATGAAGTATGTCGGCGCATTGATTAGCCTGAACGACATAACCAACCACTCATAGAAACCTGACGGCATATGAAATGCTATAATCAGCATAATCTCCTTCGCTATATTCTCAGTTGGTAAAATCCTGATGCAAGATCCAACTGAGAAAATACACTAGCACTGTAAAGCTGATCGAACAAGTCATTAATACGTGAGAGTGGATAATTGTTCTTCCTCGTCACTTTATTCAACTCACGGTAATCAACACATAATCTAAGAGAACTATCCGCCTTCATGGCGAATACTACGGGTGCTCCCCACTCAGATATACTCCTATGAATGAACCCTCGTCATAATAGGTCATTTACTTGCACCTCAAGCTTATGTTGCTCCTTTGGTGCCATCCTCCTCAATGGAATCACTCTAGGTCTGGCATCTTTAACGAAATCAATGCGAAACTCGATCTCTTCATTTGGCGAAAGTTCGGTCACCTCCTCAGAAACGTTCGAATACTCCCTAATAATAGGTACTAATGACAACTCATCGTGTGGGATATCGAGCAAACATAAAAAAATAACCATCACGTCATCATCTAGTAGGTATCCCAATACTACCTTCCATCCATCATCTATCCCTATTGTCAACAATAACCTCTCACAATCCACCATCACTACGTATCTTTGAAACCAATCCATACCAAGAATAATACCAAACCCAATGAAACCCAAAACAAAGCAATCACAATTAAAAGAACACTCATGACTCGATAAGATCAAACCATGATAAATCATACATAGGCTGGTGGGGCCTCCAACAGGGTTTGTCACAATCAAAGGTCGATCAACAATTTCTGGTCTCACTCCCAATCTATCTACCAAGTCACTAGATATGAAGGAATGTGAAGCCTTAGTATCAAATAAAACATGTATGGGAACATTAAAAATAGAAAGCAAGCCTTGAACAACGATGCCTTTCGTCGATGGAGCATTCGACAAAGTCGGAATGACATTGATAGCATATGATTTCTCCACTTGCTTCTACTTCAATAGCTCTGGACAGTCCTTATGAATATGCCCAAGCTTGTTGCTGTAGCATTTCTTTCCCTTAGCTCTGCAGTCTTGATTATGGTGACCCTTCTCTAATCAGTTATAACAAGTCGGATCTAACGATCCATATTCTACGCATCAGAGGATTGTATAATATTAATATTATTTCTATATGAGTTTGTATAATTTTATGATTTTGGGAAATGACTACTATAGCCATTTTCAATCCTTATAATTTTATTGAACGATTTTGACCCTGAAAATCTTGTATGGCCTACAACTTTTGATAAGAGTCAAATTGGGGTCTGAAACCACGTCCATTTGATCGGGATGATGGTTTGTCTTTCCATAGAGTGATTGTAATAGGAAAACGAACATACCGTTAAGGAGTTATGGCCGTTTGAAGTTTCACTTGATTTTGGACAGCTTAATGGGTAATTAATGGGTTAATGGTTGGGCCCAAAGCCCATTTTGGGATTAACATGAGGTTAGGGCTAACAGGACTTCTCTCCATCATTTCACACTTTCCAAAAATTGGAAGAAACCCTCGATAACCATCTTCTTAGCCAAAAAGTTACCCCAATCCCTATCTTAATTAGCCAAAACATGTTAGAGGAAGATTAACAAGATTAGCACCTTGGATTGAAGACTTGTTGCTGGAGATTATCTTGGAGATGCTTTTCACCTCGGGATTCTTAGATCTTTGGATTTGGATTGGATTGTTTTGGATTTTGGTGAGTATTTTAAGCCCTTACTCACTAATTAGCCACTATTTGATGTTTAATAATGTTTTTAAATGATTTTAAAACTCTAAAATACATTTTAAACTCTCTTTAATAACATATGTAAATTTCAAATGATTTGAAAAAGATTTATAGAACTAGTGTTCTTATGGATCTCCTTTGTTCTTATGGATACTACACTTAGATTTAGGCTTTACTTTGATATGTATGGATAAATGATTGTTAGGACTGGTAGTTATTAGCCCAAATGAGGTGCGATCGATAGTTATTAGCCCAAATGAGGTGAGATCAATATAGGCTAACAAGAAAGGCCCCACAAGGCTACGTTTTTAATCGCATGTCCTTTGATGTTTGTATGCTCGAGTTATGGCCGTTTAAAAATGGATTGGTTGTTATTTTGAAGGTTATGGATCGATATTGGGTTGCTTCGAGGCGTTCTCAAGTCAAGGGGTGTTCGCTTTGAGTTTTGGAGGAAGTGCTTAGGATCGCAAACGAGGATGAGTGGATCACTCTAAGTATTAGAGCGGTGGCTGCTTGTTTTGAGTTTTTGAGAGTATGCTTTGAGTGTTGGTAAGGGGCTTCAAGCAGTGAGGAGGATCACTTGGAGGTATGGGCTAGTGGAGTGGAGGAAGTTGATTTTTGGCTAAGTCAGGGATAGGTGCCCATGTATCGATACCGACCCATGGAAATCGATTGTTGTTGACGTTGGTTCGATGTAGGGTACTTTCACATGAAGGAACATGGCCTAGTTGGGTGAAGTGTGAGATTGTTGTAGGCATGGTTTGTTGGTGATGGTTTGAGGTAGAGGAAAAGTGATACTTCAAGCTATTTGGATGGTTGCTTCAAGTCTTCACATGCTTGCTTCGAGATGTGATGGTGTTTGCTTTGAGTTTTGGGTATGCTGATCCTAAACTAGTACTAAACAAAATACTTAGCCAAATATGGCTAAGTATAAGGGTCGCTATGAAACCATAGGATTCCGTGGTGATTTTTGATGATGACAACCTATGATTCGATGATGATGTTATATGATGGGAGGTGACGGCTTCGATGAAAGATGGCTGTACTTAGAGATGCAGAGTAGAGGATTATGAGTCGAATTGAGGGAACTATTTAAGGAAGGCTATGAGGCATATGATTGTATTTTATGATTGATGATGACTGTAAAGCATCATCCCTACCACGATGACTTCATGATGGGATTCGTGAGATCAGTTTCAGGATGTACTGTACTACAGAAAACGTGTGCAAATGGATAGTTTAGACTCGAGGGTTCGTAAGGTACTCGCGAGGTCAGGGCATATACTGAGGACATGATGGTTCTTAGAGCATGACGGCTCTTTATTATAGATATGATGTTTGTTTACTCTAGACCGACGTGATGGTTAGTTTTGTTCCTAGCCAACTAATTGGCATGGATTGGAGTATGGAGGAACCAGGACGCGGGCTATTAGGATGGATAGTCTAGTCTTTGACCGTAATGGACCGGTGAGTGATTTTATATCCAACACACTAAGTGAGTGAATGTGAGGATGGATGATGGATGCTATGATTGTTTGATTATTTATAACCCTAGAGATGTCACATGATGCTGATATCTTTGATGTATATATCTGGACAACCCTTGGTACTTTGACGTGTAGCACACCCATGATGGCTATGATGTAGAGTAGCGTATATCTTGTGTATGTGCTAACTCTATGGATGCAGGGATAGGTCAAATATGATTCTTCATACCATTTATATTATAGTGACTTATTAGTATTTAGAGGTTTACTACCGCTTACACCCGACTGTTGTCTGACTCGGAATTTTATGGTTTGCTTTCTATTACTCCGAGGATGCTTAAATGAGTAGATTAGGGATATTAGGTCTGGTGAGCATATGGAGCCGGACAGAGGATGGACATGAGGTCATACTCTCGTATTACTACACTTACTTATTTGCGATTCGACTGCATGGTACTATGGAGCTTGCTAATGCCTTTATTACCTAGAGACAGTTATTGATGAGTTATTATTTGATTTATAACTCTATTTCTTATGTTGTATACTGTATGGATCTATGCACTCTGATTTTGCGATTCATTCGATTATTTATTGTCTCACCTGTTTTATATTTGAAATGTTTACTATTATATTTTATTTGATGCGATGTGAGATATACGATAGGTTCTGCGATTGTTTTATTTACTTTACAACCTTGAAGGTCATCCTATGTCGATCGGGCACCACTACAGTACACTATACATGTATATTGGGTGCTGGTGGTGTAGGGTGATCGTCACATCAGAGTTAGCTTGCTCTTTTTTTGGCTATCTTTGTTCTGAAACTGCTTCCTCTTATTGTTACACTTCTTCTTGCCTTCCCTGCCCGGTTGGGGCTTTGGCTCGTCTTTGGGAACAATAGCCCTCGGCTTTGGATAAATATTCTCATGCCTCAATGCCTTTTCGACTATCATCTCGGAAGTCTAGTTAATTTGGACCACGAGTTTCTCCTCCAAGTAGTCATCCAAACCGATGATGAACTTTTCGTTCTTCTTAAATGAAGTGTAGATAAGGGACATTCAAGCTCAGCAACATACTTGGAGACAGTCATATCTCATTGCTTCAGATTCTCAAACTTACGGAATAAGACCGACTTCTGAGCTGCTGGTATAAACTTCTCTTCAAATCTAGCTTTGAACTGGTCCCATGTAAAATGGTCTTCGAAAGTAGTGACCTTCACAGCATTCCACCAGTTCATGGCTCGCCGCTAAAGCTGTCGGGAAGCCAATCGCCTTTCATAGCATCATTTAGCTCTAAGTCATTGTAGATCCTTTCGCAGGTGTAAAGCCAATCCTGCACTTCCATCACCGACTCTATTTCTAGGAGCGGTTAGCCACCAAGACTAACAAAGTATTTGTTCAGCTTAGCGAAATCGGCTCTGGGCACCTTCACCGGAGCATAAGCATCGATAGCAACATTCGAAGCGGCTACTTGAGCATTTTGCAACATGTTACGCATCATAGTCTACAAATCAGGATAAGCAGCTCCCGAGCCAGCTCCCTCTTCGGCTTAGATACAGAGTTTTTATTCCTTGTTTGACGACTCATCCTTAAGCTATAATAAGAACGATCATTCTTTATATAAGGAATCCCGCTTAAGTAGTACTCATGTGTGCAGTGCGACTTATATACTATATACTACTATATAGTTTTGAAAACCGAAATGTGTAACAAATACGCGTTCTCGTATATATACACACTCTTGATCCAGTCTAGTGTGAGAGCACCTATCCTAGCTTTACCGGATCATGGTATTCCTTAGGTTAACCATGCAACCTAAGCTTTGATACCAAATGTGATGACGACCCTACATCTCCGGCATCCAATCGAACTTGTATAGTGTGTTGCAATGGTGCTTGGCCAATATAGGACAACTGTCAAAGTTGTAAGGTAAATAAAACATCACATAACCTATCGTATATCTCACAACACATCGACTAAAATATAATAGTAACCATCTTAGATATAAAACAAGTGAGATAGTAATAACTGAATGAATCACAACAATCGAAGTGAATAGATCCATATATTATACAACATAAGTGATAGAGTTATACATCAATAATAACTTATAAACAAACTGTCTAAATAATCAAGGCACTACAAGCTCTATAGTGCTGTGCAGCAGAATAACAAATCATAATAAGTAGATGTAGTAATACAAGAGTGCGATCTCCTGCTCGTCCTCTATCCAGCTCCACGTGCTCACCAGACCTAATCTTCCTAATCTACTCATTTATGAGTACCCATAGTAATAGGAAGCAAAGCATAAAACTTTGAGTTAGACAACGGTCTGGTGTAAGCAGTAGAAAATCTCTAAATACATTAAACAACTATAATAAGACAAAGGGTATGGAAAATATACCTGACTTGTCCCTACATCCATAGAGTAAGATGATACGTACACAAGATATATGCTACTCTACATCAGGGTCATTATGGGTGTACTATACATCAAAGTATTAAGGGTGTCCAAGTGTCTATATCGACAACGTCGACGTCATGTGACATTCCTAAGGTGATAAGCAGTTAAAGCAAACATAACATCCATCATTCATCCTCACGTTCACACAATGCATTGGATATGTGATAACTCGAACGACCCGTAATGGTCAAAGACTACTCAACGTCTCCGTTCCTCAGTATTTTAATCCATGTCACTTATTGGGCCAAGAACTAGATCGTCCACCATGGTTGATTTAAGGTAAAGATCGTCGATTATGGAGATCAGATCCCCCATCATGCAGATCAGGACCTATCATGGTCCGAATGGGTTCCCCATATTACCCTTGCTTTATGAGTACTCTCTGAACTCTCGAGTTTCAACGATCCCTTTTACACATGCCATCTATAACAGAGTTCATCCTAGAACTAATCTTACGACTACCATCATGAAGTCGCCGCGGTTGGGACAACTCTCCACAATCATCATCAATAGTGTATCGTCATTTGTCCCGTAACCTTCCTCCAACAGTCCCCTCAATCCGACTCATAGTCCTTTACTCTGCATCTCGAAGTATAGCTATCCATCGTTGAAGCCATCACTTTCTATCATGTAATCATCATCTTCGCATCATGCTTCGTCTTCATCGAAATCGCCACCAATCTAATACTCGGCTATATTTGGATAAGTGTTTGGGTTGGCTCGGGCTTGGGGTGCACACACCCAAGACTCGAAGTAACCCCACTACGTCTCAAAGCAAGTGTAGAAAGACTCGAAGCTGCCTCACAAACTTCCATCACTAAACCATGCAACCCTAAACCATCAGGACCGATCTATAGCCACCGATCCCACACTTCAACTCAACTAAGACATGCTCCTTCACGTGAAGTCCTCCTTTATCAATCCATCACAACCATCAATCAATGCCCATGGATCGGTACTGATACGTGGTCACTAAACAATGCCTTAGCCAATTTTTGACTCCTTTTACTCCAAGAGCCTATACTTCCGAGCGAACCTACTAATGACTCAAAGCTGCACACTCCTAACTCGAAGCAACACACAATAAACTCAAAGCAAGAAAGCTACCGGTCCATCACATGAAATTTCTCCCTATATCTCTAAGTGATCCATCATTATCGTTCATGACTCAAAGCAGTTCCTCCAAAACTCGAAGCGATCCATCCCTTGACTCTGGCACACTCAAAAGCATTGTTTCACCGATCGATCGCCTTCAAACCATCATTGATTCATCTAGAACTCGAGAAATGAACTCCAAATGACTTGAAATTTGGAACATTACTTTATGAGGCCTTCCTTATTTCATCATATCGATTGCATGTGATTTAGACCATTACCGATCCATCACTACTGATCCATAATGTATTCCAATAACTAAATTGCCATTCGCTCAGTGTTTTCAACCAAAAAAACATCACACAGTCAAGCAATCATCATTCATGATATATCCTAACAAGTACACATTCATATATATTAAAATGAAGCCTAAATTTAAAGGTAGAACCATAAGAACAAAAGAGATTCATAAGAACACTAATTTCATAAATCTTTTCCAAATCGTTTGAAATTTACATATGTGATTAAAGAAGGATTAAAATGTAATTTTGAGTTTAGAAATATTTTAAAAACATTATTAAGTATTATATAGTGGCAAATTAGTGAGTAGAGGCTTAAACCACTTACCTAAATTCTAAGGCTTCCAAAGCAAATCAAAATAAGCACGAATTCCAAGAATGAATAGCAGCTCCAAGATGATCTCTAGCTACAAATGCTCAATCCAAGGTACTAATCTCGCTAATATTTCTCTAATAACACGTTTTGGCTAATGAATAAAGGGATTAGGGTAACTTTTTGTTTAAGAAGTGATTAATGAGGGTTTCTCTCTATTTTTGGGAAGTGTGAAGTGATGGAGAGTAGTCATATCAGCCCCAACCTCATGTTAGTCCCGAAATGGCTATGGGTCGCCTACCCATTGACCCACCAGTTACACATTAAGTTGTCTAAAATCAAGTAAAACTTTAAACAATCATATCTCCTTAACGGTAAGTATTCTTTCCTATTATGACCACTATATGATAAGAGAAACCATCATCCCGATCTAATAGAAGTGGTTTCAGACCCTAATTTCGGCTCCTATCAAAAGTTATAGGCTATACAAGATTTTTAGGGTCAAAATTGTCCGATAAAATTCTAAAGATGGAAAATGGCTCCAGTAGTCATTTCTCAAAATCATAGAATCATACGACCTCATATAAAAATAATATTAATATTCTATGATCCTTTAATATGTAGAATATGGGTCGTTACATTAGTAGTAGTCGAATAGTATAATTATGATGATATATATCTACTGCAAAAGTACATAAGGCATGAGGAGTAGTCAAGGATATGGCATATTGGTCAAATTGGAATACCTTGATTATTCTATGGAACAAACCTAGAGGTTTCTTTTGGTTGTGGCTTCACGGTATTGCTTTGATATTTAATAAACAAACCTACAACTTAGGTTTAATCGTGAATAAGATAATTTATCGCTTTGGTATTGGAAAGGGAAAACCCTTCTCACATATTAGTGGTGTAGTCTCTCTATTTTTTTTACTTTGGGTAATATGTTACTCATACCAAACTTTATGTCTGGGACGTGTTTTTACTCTTGTTTTCTCTATAAAATCACAGGTATTCATTCTAGTAGGCTGTGTTTATGAGTTTAGACATGTTGTTTTTGGGATGACTAAATAGTGCAAGCCGAAGATGAAGCGGGAGGCTTGGGTGTTATATTCATGTTTTTTATTCCATTGCATGTACTGTTCATGTCTGCATCTTCATATGTGGTGCATGACACTAATAGCTATGTTTTACCATACTTTTGAACCCGCATAGACACGACTGCGAAATGTAAAAAACAATTATTGAGCTAAATCAGTGATGATGTGTTTCATTTTGTATCTGCTCTGCTACTGAAGAGTGTATAATATAGTCGATCTCGTATATACCACCGGAAGATAATTCCAAGGTGATTGTAGCACATTCGGATTCCATCTTTGGATTTTGGAATGAGGGATGTTATAGTTGGTATCAGAGCTAAGGTTTGGGGACACTTAAGTTAAACAAAGTTAACATCAGATGGTAAAAGGTAAAAACCTTAGGGAGGGCATGTGCCACTATATGACATATTTGTATTTTGCTATAAGTGAATATAGATGAGTTTAGTAGAGATTTCCTACCGATAATCACTTTCTTTCTTTCATTTATGATAATGACTTTTCTAGTAGAAATGGATTTGAGAAGTGGAAGAGCCAGGTTTTGAGGTGCCAATTCTAGAAGAGAGAATGATAGTACTCAAAAAGTCGAATGCAATGGAAAAAAGTGCCTTAAGCAGCGGTAAATGAGGCAATCCCACCTGTCGTAAGGTTGGGTTTAAATGTTTTATTCTAACAGTTTATGGCATAGATGATGAAAGAGGCAATGCCAGAAGTAGTCGAGCTGAGACCAATGGTTAGGGTGGACTTTATAAGTCAGGACTATAGGAGTCATGGGGGTAGGATGTTTACTAGGAAAGAATTAGTAGTAGAAGTGCTGAATTAGTTAAAGGTGTGTGAGCGCATCTTTAAGGGATGACTAATGAGCAGAAGAAATGGTTTGCTTCTAAATAGCTACACGAAGACGCTTTAGGCTAGTAGAGAACTATGATATCTAAGATTCTCGAGAAGAACATTATTTGGGAGCAGTTCAGGGAGATGTTTGAGGTCTAGTTTATTTTGAAGTCTTAAAAGAGTGTGTTGCCGAGGAAGTTAATCAATCTCAGGCAAAGGGGTCTTTCCTTGGAGGAATGTAACGCCCCGCGATTTTAACGATTGAATATTTAAATGATTATTGTAAATATTTAATTATTAATTATTAAAACACCTATTACACTTGATTTTTCAAAGACGGTTTAATTGGGACTCGAGACACCCGTCATTGAGACCATAACTACATCAAGAGAAAAACGAGTATAAACCTAGCTATGTTTGGAGTCGATAAGTTTTTGGAGTGAATAGTAATTTCTTGAGAAAGAAATGAATTTGAGTTAAGGCCTATTAGCTTGCCTATAAGTTGGCTAATCCCTTCATTACTTTCATTTCATTCTCATTTCATGTTACTTTTCCTCATTCTCTCCTAATCCTTCTCTAATTATTCCTTAATCTCCTAAGCCCTGAATCACTAATCCAAACATAAGTAAAATTCCTAAATTCAAACAAAAATCACCATAATTTGTCACTACTCACTCATCATATAGCCCATTAAAGAATTAGCATGAAGTGGAGTTTAGAGTTAAATCTTAACTTTAAAGAGATCATGAGATTGGGTTGTGGTGATTAAGGCTTAATTTGGTGAAGAAGAAGGTGTGTGAGATGATTCTCCTAACTTGTTTACATGTTATACTTCATGTATATGTTTGGTAACGATTATGAAATTATGTGAAGTGGTTGTTAAGAGATGATTTAGGCTTAATTTTATACCTTAAACATGTTTATATCATAAAGTTATTTATTAAAACCTTTAAGACCATTTTATGAAAAAATTTGTAAGCTTTAGGCTTGTTTTGGGTCGATTAAGTGATTGTGAATGATTGTTTGGGCTTAATTATGTGTTATAGATATAATTTGGTAATTATAAAATTGTAGAAATTATATATGAATGTTTTGAGAAAATTAGTAAGTTAATTAAGTTGTTTAGATGCTTTACACTTATTAATAAAGTGATTGGTGGCATAACAAAACTTAATTAGTATTTATAAATACTATTTAAGAGAAGGAATGGTTTTATAAGTATATGGAATATTTTATATAATGAAATTGGTAAAATAATTAAGTGAGTTATGAGATTTACACTTATTATTAAAGTGATTAGAGACTTAATGAAGCTTAATTATCACTTATAAATATTATTTAAGTAAATGAATAATTTTATAAGTGAATGGTATATATTATAAAATAGAATGATATTGTGTAAAATAGAATAAAAGAATTATTTTATAAAATGGTTATAGCATTTTATAAAATAACTATAAGATGAATACTTGATTTTAATGAAGAAGTTAAGTATTATAAAGGCTTTAAATGATTTATAAGCTAGTTTGTATTTTATAAAATAATGGAATGATTTTATAAAATAGCAGAAAGAGATATAGGACCTTTATTGAAATGATTTAGTGAATAAAAAAAGACTTGATTAAGTGATAATTAAACCACTTATTTAAATATACATGTATGTAAATGCATATAGGTAAGTATACGTATACGTGTATTTGAAGGTATATAACAATTAAAACAATTTACATATTGTAATTAGACTTATTGTGCATGTTTGTTTGTGTAAATAAATGTGTGCAATTGTACGAGTGAGTGTGTGTGTGTGTGTGTGTGTGTGTGTGTGTTTGTGTTTGTATTATGTATATAAGTGCATTGTGGCCATCTCACATAGTCATAGTGACTATTATGTGCGCTAAGTTGCATGAGAGAATATCGAGTCGAGTAATCGCTCCGGTGAAGCCCGAAATGTGATTTTGGTGGTGAAGTATGCTTGTTTGAACGTGCACACAAATTGGTATATAGGCGCACATAGGCATCACATGAGGCGAGATGACCGATTAAGTACGTTTTGGTGTGATTAGAGGGAGCCGGGTTGCTAGACTCGCCTGTTGAACTCTACACATGCAAAGAGTGGATTTAGAAAACATAAGGAACCACTTCCAAAACATCAACTAATGAACTCTGGAGGAGGTCCGATGTGGTGAAGGGGGGCTTAGGAAGCAAGGTGGCTCATCGGACGAAGCAACGGAGGAAATGGCACATGAAACGATGGATGGTAGGGCTTGATAGCTCAGTGCCCAGGCTTTAATTCCTAGGAGCAGTCCCCATCGGTCCATCATTGGGACCTGACCAATCCACTGGTGGGGATCTTGTATGGAGTAACAAAGCTTGGGCATGGAGTGTTTTTTGGGGATTCTCCCTCAGTTTAGGCACGGTTTGACATGAGACTTCGGCGTGACTTCAGAGATGCTTCGGGCTACTCGAGAATGCAAGGCGAGGCTCGAATTTAAGATGCAAACATAAGAGGTGCATAAGTGGTCGACAATGATCACTAATGCGACATCCTCCACTCCAAGACTCGAAAATAGACGTCGATGATGAACAGCCGTCACCAAAATAATTTTCTAGGGACAAAATGAGTTCAGTATATTTTTTTCACAGTATAAGTGCATAGAGCAGCTAAATATCTTTTTCATTACATCAATTTGAATTACAAGACCCATTACATTATTAAACCCAAATTGTTTCTTTGTAGGGGTAAATATATAATAAGAAACTCAGAGTAGTTTGTGTCCGACATATGAAGATGCTAACACCACACTTAACTAGCTATAAATCCTAGTTTTACATAGTGGAAATTTTAAAAAACTTTTATTTAAATAGCAAGCCTCCTGCTTTGTCTTTGGAATCTTTATTTGTCTTTCAGAAGATACCTATCTAATCCATGCACTCAGCCCACTCGAATGAGTACCCTTGAGTTTATGGGAAATAAGGAAAACACGAGTCATATAATAGGTCTGGTATGAGTATAACCTTTACCCTAAGCATCCATAGTGAGACCATGCTGCTAACACAGAACTGCTATTCCCCTTACTCCATCATCACATCATAATACATGTCAATATATATAGAAACAACAATATATATCACAGAAAGCAACCTTGTGCATATATTCGGTCAGTAAGTGTTCCCTACACTTTTTATCCATTAATGGGAATTTCATATGTCATTCATTATGCATACGAGACTAGCCATTGTAGTCTTAATTAAGGGTTTCCACCTAGCACTAACTCAACTTCTAGTTCCTATGCTTATGGTTTAATCGTAGGTGTTTTATCTTTGTTTTATCATCAACAGATAATTAGGTTGCCACACAGGCCTCACACCATTATTCTCGTATTTTGTTGATAATAGACCACTGATGCTACTCACCCTTACTCCCCCGTTCTCGTTTGTTTATCATGAATGGACAATCGAATGCAATGGAAGCCTTACTCTGCCATACTTAGTTAACCGTCGTAAGTAAACAATTAGGTGCCACACAAGCCTTCGATCAATGATGCCAATTTCGATGTCGTGGTTTTGACACTTGACAGCCATAGAGGACTTCGATCAACGATGCAGATTATAATGTAATGGTTTTGACATTTGGTAGCCACTCAATTATAACGCCGTGGTTTTGACATTTGGTAGCCACTCAGGCCTTAACTGTACCAGCTATTTGGTAGCCACACAGGACTTAACGATACCAATTATTCGGTAGCCATATAGGCCTTCAATTGCCACTCTGGCCTTCCTTTAACTATAATGTCGTATTTAGACATGTGATTGCCATAAAGGCCTTACGTCAATCATACTCGAATAAGGAATTGGGTTTATCCTTCTTATTACCACAAAAGCCTTTTATTTGCATTTATATTCTTACAAATGGTTTATTTATTAACGGTGTACTCTACACCTTCCTTAGATAATTTTTTATTATTTAAATGATACTCTATTATTTACTAGCTTCTCTAAGCTTACTTTATTCCAAAAATAAGTTAACATGATTTTAACTTATAAAATCTTCCATTTATGTCATAACTATGAAATATTTCAATAACACTTGGAAACTGTCTTTCAAAGTGCGCTAAGTATTTGTTATTTTATATAGAAAAATATAACTTCCTAAACTACTACAAGTTGTATTTTACTTGTTGTATATTGGCTATCCCATAGCCGTCTATTTAATTAAAACATTATTAACAGTTGTGTGAAAATCCCAAGCCAATATGCACTGCCATCGCGTTTAATTTCTATCTGGTTATCGTGTTCAATTTCAACAGAGCCATCGTGGGTTGTCCATATAAGAGCCTCCACATGCTATTAAGGCCTTCAAGTGTTTATTTATTTGGCACCATAGTGTGTGTGTGTATTTCATGTGTTGGAATGTTTATCTTGGCTTGAATTTGTCTACATGTTCTAATATTTAAACATGCATGCATGTCATCATTTCATGTAATGTAATTCGAGATGTTGCCAAGCAAATGCCATCACATTAGATTGCTTTATTAACATACCACCACGATACATGTTTTCATGTTTATCTCCATGAGCCATCGCCTGCAAATTTTGTAAGCAATCTCATTTCATTTGCGTTCACATGCTATAATTTCATAAGCAATAATATATTCAACTTGTACTATTAATTTCATGTGCTATCACTCCATCATGTGTGCTGTCTTCGACCCACATACTTATATACTTCATATGCTATTCAATATATACACATATTCCATATATTATTCAAAACATACATCATATTTATGCAATATGTACCTTTTTTATTAGCTAATATATCAACGTGTCCTTTCATGTCGTGGTTAATATGTCGGGTTTCTTATGCAATACATTTTCATGCTTCATAATATTCAAAGCCACTAATAAGACCATTCACAACAAGTGGGGTCGATCACCATTACCATGTAGGCAATTTTAGGATGACTGACCCCCATAGTGGTCCAACGGCAAAAAAAATCGATTTTTCCAGCATTTATAATACCGGGTAAGAACACAGCAAATTAAACTCCCTCATATGGCAATCTGCATGGGATGTAAGGCAAAATCATGGCTACTAGTTTATTTGGTATTATAAATGTCGGATAAACTAATATAGAATAGCCGGCCTTCTTCTTCAGGTAGTTATTCTTCCTCCTCTAAATTTTTTTCTCAAACCTATATTTTCATTCGAATTTTCCACCAAACACACTCATTTTCAACTTAATTTATACAATATTTTCCAAAAAAATTGCTTGAAAATGAAAAGAATATTGCATGCAGTTTGCAGTAGCAGTAGATTTTCCTAAAATCGTGGGGGCGGCGAAGATGATGATGGTGAAGACTCTAGTTCTAGCTCTTCAAGAAGGCACATAGGTGATGGAATAATTGTATCTCAAAGGTAGTGCATGGGTTGTTTCCGAAGACTCTGCTTTGTTTTCGAATATCGATCAAAACTTAGGACCAGGGAATGAGTTGATCAATTTTCGTGTTTTGTCCGATGAAAAAAAGCACGTTTCTACCTGTGTCGACAACACTGTAAGTATCATTTTAAATTAAAATACAGGTACAGTTATTAGCATCGATCATTATGAATTATTTACATATTTAAAAAATATAGTATACAGTGTATGGTTCTTTATTAATTGTATGGTTGTATATTTAGGCTTGGTAAAATGTTGACATTTTAGCTTATAAATTGTATGGTTATACATTTAGTTTACAGAGTTAATAACTAAAATATTTTCTCATTAGGCGAGGGAAGGGAAAAACCATGGTTCTGTTGCATCTGTTTTTCATCTATATCAATAAACCACAATAGTCGATGTCGATCGACGTATTACTGGTTTTTTGGGCGACATAGGATTTCATGATTTTTTTGGTACATTTTTTCTGTCATAAATACTTACATGTAAAACTGCATTGAATTTACCTTAGCCCTGCATATTCCTTATTTTATAGGCATTTGGTTGACATTAAATTCTGATGCACAATTTTGTGGTGCATTGGATTCTTTTTGGTGGAAGACCTCCCATACATTTCACTTTGCTTTTGGGAAGATGGGAATTAGTCTGTTAGATTTGTTGTGCTTACCAGGATTTATAGTGGATTGCACCTTCCTTTACCTTACTGTGAGTAGTACTAGAGACACAATAACCTTCTACATGTTTTACCTAGTATTCATATTCCATCATGCTTATCAGGGGGTATGCAGATTAGAGTTAGTTTCCTTAGGGATACTATTAGGAGACTACTTTGATAGTACGACTCCACTAACAACTTGGAGATAGCTAGCTTATTTGTCATTTACATGATGGGAAACCTTTTCTTCTCAAATCCATCCAGTACACTACCATTAGGACATGTTGCAGCGGTTGAGGAATTTGATCTTTGTTCCCTTGTTATTTACGAATGGGGAACGTTTATCATGGCCTACTTATATAGGTCTTTCAACTTACAATCTGTGGTAACTGGTTATGGTACATCATCATGTGGCTTTTGGGAGGTTTTCTAGTATTGGTGGTATGAGTACAACCACAATCTGGCTTACTTGACCACCAATTATCATTATTCTTTTTGAGGATTTGTGCATAGTCACCACAAAATAGGCAGAGAGTATGTGGCAGTGAGGCTAGTCATGTTTTTACGGTTGCATGCAACCAAATAGAGTTATGACATACATGCTTTGACATTATTTAGCAGTCGTTTGATGGATCTCCATACATGACATGTCATAGTACTTCACATGCATTATTTTTGTCGGGCAGGCGATTTCCATTGGTATCATCTCCTCTTACAGCTGGTTGTATGTGGTATCATAGTGAACGATGTTGGCGCCGGATATACGAAGGAGACATGGTTCCTGATGATCCTCATCCTGATACACCTTTTCTCAAAGTGTATTCCTTTGCCTCTTTATAGCTTGCAGCGGCGGACAACCAGTGGGAAGTTAGTTACTTCATTATTTTTCACTTGGATTATCTTCAGTTTTGACATCGATTCTGACTGCACTGCCGTCTGTGGATTTTACACATGGAGGAGTTGTCGATTTAGTCGGACTATCTGCCATCCATCTTGGTATTGCACCCCCAATTGTGCAAGACTTATCTCAGCCCATTCAGAGGTTTATTGCTTCACGACCTAAGGTTACAAGTGGAGTATATGGATAGTCTGTTGTTATACCTACTTCATCCGGCCAGAATCGGTATGTTGACATACCACATTTATCGATCATTGATTATCCAGATCCAACGTCATTTCCATACAAGGATTTATTTCAGATGCAGGTTAGACTTAGGAATGTTACATACATAGAGCATAGACGCAGCATAGATGAGTACAAGCAGAGAGTTCTAGATCTTATGAGATGTGTTCAGGAGATGACTATTGAGAATGAGGGTAGATACCAGCATCGACCTAGACACCCTCGCCCAGATACAGCCATTGATTTGGGTGGTACTTCGGATTTCAGGCATGTTGGATTTAGCAGTGATGACCTTGATAGCGGGATTCCATATTTTGATAATGATGACAACGATGATGAAGATAAGTATGACGATGATGAGTAGTTGATTTATTTGGTTTGCTGTTTTGTTTCATTTAAAGACTTGTGTTTTAGAATTGTTTCCTTTGTTCCATGCATGAGCCTATATTTCTGATGTATTTTTATTGGACTACGTTATCGTATTGGACTCTACTTGTTTATGATTATGTTATTCATGCGTATGTGTTTTAAATTATACTCTGTCGTTCTTTTATGATTGATATTATAGTACTACCATATAATTGTGCCAACTTAACTATTAACCGGGATCCAAATTAATTCTCATTACAGCATACTTAAGTCTCAACCGAAATTAAATTCGAAATTAATTAATACAACATAAACAACGTTACATTTACTCTTAAACATACAAAATATGACTAACAGTTGGATACATCCCCTAGACTAGCATGATATTCTCTTATTTTTCTATAAATTATGTCATACTATTTAGGTTTGAGCTTAGTGAGGTCATAAGTCATCATAGCCAAAATGGACTCTTCTTTCTGTTGCCTCATTTTCTCTCTTTTGAGCTCCAAATACTATTCTTGCAAAGATCTACCCTTCTTTGTTCTTCTTTCTCCGCTTTTCGCTTATTCCATTTCTGCATTCTCCTCTGCCCCTTTTCTTCATCCTGTAGTCATGTGTTATTAAGTACTTAAGACATAGTTCCAACTATTTTATTGCAATGGATGGTGTAATCAATTTTATTCTTCAATCTACGTTTCCTTGCTACTCTTCCTACATTGTTACTACGAAATGGTGTGGGTTCTTGTTCTTCAGCCACCTTCGGGACATCATAATACCTCATATTGGAATCAAGATTCATTCTTCTTGGTGCAAACTGAAATCCAGCATGTTTCTTTTTTACTGTGGTCCATTTGTCTTCATCTTTAAGTAAATTGTAAACGTGCAAAAGACTTAAAGAAGCTCCGTTATTTTGTTGTACACAGGCCTCATAAGCCTGTTCTAGCTGAAAATTAACATAAAGCATTAGTAAATTGTGATAATAAATAATATACTATAAGGATAGTTGATGGACAAAACTCACCAAGTTAACATCTGTAGCCTCACTTTGTTTTCTCGTCTCTATAAATGCCATTATCCCATTCCATTTTTGACAAGCCCTGTTCATACGTCTCCATTGAGTTTTTAAAGATTCAGTCGATCCAGGAATACTATTTGGTAGACGAGCATGGAAAATGTATGAAATAGATGCCCAAAAAGCAAACTCAGTTTGCGACGTACCTTTATTTTCATTAACAGAACACGATAGTCAACAAATAGCAAGTTCCTCTTGTTCATCTTTTGACCATTTCCGTTAAGTAAAAGCAACACTCTTAGATGAAATTTCATTTACTTCTGGAATTATGGACTCGTTTATGTTGATTCCTCTTGGATTTTCCTTTCTTTGATTCCATTGGAATTGTTGACTTAAATCATTGTTTCCATTCCATAAGATTTCATCTTCAACAAATTCTCCGTAATCATTTCGATTTTAATTGAAACCACCGTCAATTGCTTCAAAATTAGAATTTAAATTTCTGCTAGAGTTGTTACTTTATGTGAAATTACCCCGTAGGCCACTTTTAAAATTTGGTGATCTATATTGTGGACTGCTATTCGAGTTGTGGTTGCTAAACTAATCGTTATAGCCTTGACTCATATGATGTGAATGTTGTTGCGAATGACATTGGGATGCATCTTAAAAGTTTTGCTGATAATTTTGATTGCTTTATAGATTTGGTGGCTAATTGTCGTAAGCATCAATGTTTTGATTCTATTCTTGAAATCATTGTAATGAAGAGGGCATCATATTGTTTTTCTTTTTGATTGTTTAACATTTTTCGCAACTAATAGTGAGTGCGGTTTGTGTAGTTAAAGAGAGGAAGAAGAAGAAAGTTTGTAAGTTGCTAATATGAAGCTTCTTTATTTTTAACCATAAGGAAATAATCAAAAATAATATTACTATTGCCTTATCTGACATTATTAATGCCGGATAATAGAGGCAATAATAATATTATTTTGACCATTGCGTTCATTTACTCGGCATTAATAATGCCGAATAATTACTCGGTATTTATAAGGCTAGGTAAACCATTGACTGCCAAGGTCTCCAAAGCGACCTTGGCAGATAGTAATATTAATGTCAATGCGTTATATTTGCTTTTTTTTCTAATTTCCTATATATACACTTCATATATATGTTACATTTTATTATGTGTGTTGTGTAATCACTTGCATGAAAGCAACAAGTGATTTTCTTCAATATAATTAGCCTGACCTTTTAGTGCTGTCTGTAACGAACCGGGCTTTTCAACCCTAAAAAATTGACACTAATACGTCCACTGTATTACATGCCGAGAAATCGAATGCCAGAAACCCGATTGTTGGGGGAAAAAGAAAGAAGAAGAAGATAAGAAGAAAACTCAACAACACAGAATCTCACAGCGGAACGAATAATCTATAATATAAAACAAATCTTTACATAAAAACAAACTATAATATATTTATATAAAGACATCAATCAGAGTATACTAACCTATTTCAGCTCGGACGGTTATAACAACTTGTCCTTACAATTGCTGGTAAGTACAACAATAAATGTAGAGGAAAAATAACCATATACGTGAATACGTCTCTGGGCCTCCAACCCGTCTTCTAAAGCTCCAAGCATCCAATATAATCTGGAAATATGCTCGGTTCGACCCGAGCATTATAATAAAATAACACCTGAGTCAGTCTGGAAAACCAACGTGAGAAAACACACCCAACTGGATTTAAAGTTATAAGAAAAATATTTGAAATCAAAACGTATCTCGTAAGACCAAGCCGCACATAAACACGGACGGGTTTTTACCTTACGATAACCAAAACATTTTCTATAGAAAATTCATTTATATTATAATAAAATCTAGGGGTCAAATTAAAATATGAATATGGCTGAAATGCTTGTATCTCACGTTTCAGCATAGTTGGACACAATTAAGTCTGTACGGCGCTTATTGGAGAATGGATTTCATACAATGACTAGGCTACTGGGGTACCGCCCGTCACGGTGCATCTCTAGACAAAATAACACCGAGGACCTCTCTTGGATCCCCTGCCAATACAGGACCAGCCTACCCCTTGCTGGATAGTATCGAATATGATCACCCCTCCATTAATGGGCCCCGAAGCATACCAATGAGAGATAATAGCGACTCTAGATAGGGATGATCATACCCTACTTGGGAGTGACCAACTTAGCCCAGCTGCATCTCCCCTATTTTAGTCATTCTCGGTTAATGAGGCTTGAGGCTATGATTACCTTTTAAGAACATTTACACTTAGAATGCTCATTGCCCTCCAATGACAATGTGCTGATAGCATTCATCCATAAAAGTCCATTCTGAATGAAACCGAAGGCACTATTCCTACTACATCCATTTTGGAATCACCCTCAGGATTAGTAGCGGTTAGCCCTGGAACTTCACATCTCTATCTTCGATTCCATGCTCTTCACGATGTCTTTAGTTCCCAACGCTTGAGTTGGATCAAAGTGGTTTTCGAATAACATATCTGATCTCAATCTCTTCGAAACAACTTTCGATAATTTCTGGTAAACTCAACCCCGGTTCTTTAGGTAATAAACAGTCAAAGATAAGATCGAAGATCACCTCCTAACCGTTAGTGGACATTTTTCTTTATCATTGTCATAGAAGAATGAAACGAGATTTATACGCACAGTACAGCATCATTGGAGATGACTGTGACATATAACTCACGTGTTTCTCCTAGATATTTCCAAAGTTACGTTCGGGTTCAA
The DNA here is from genome assembly GCA_030737815.1 of Allium fistulosum. Classification (NCBI taxonomy): domain Eukaryota; kingdom Viridiplantae; phylum Streptophyta; class Magnoliopsida; order Asparagales; family Amaryllidaceae; genus Allium; species Allium fistulosum. The sequence continues at coordinate 432,481,575 of CM060906.1, read as the reverse complement.
TTTCGATGGTCGGTTATCTAACTATCGAATAACAAACATTCAATCAGGGATTTATTTCATTGGAAAACCAACATTGGTTCTGCATATAAGCAATCACTAGCCTCCTTTTATAAATCTTTATAAATGAAAATCACTTTGTAAATTACTTGTACAAAAATACCTTTACAAAGGTATATCTGCCAATTCCTATATTTTCAATACTTAGAAAATATCCATATACTTGTCTCAACGACATAAGTATATCCACAAAACCGAAAAAGATTTTCTTTTTATTTAATTCAAAAATCATTTATAAAATCCCTTATGATTCTCTAAACCATTTATAAGCCATTTTATAAAACTCCTGAAACCATTTGTAAAGCTTCTTTTATACACTTCAATCACTTATAAATTCCTTTTTGTACATTTCTAAAACTCATTTATAAATCCTTTATAAATCTCTAAACCATTTATAAATTTTATTTTATAAATCTATAAACTCATTTCTTAAGTCCATTTATAAATATCTAACCATTTATAAAACTCATTATAAAACTCTTCACCTTGTAAATAATCTTTCTTACGTCTCCAAACCATTTTATATGCTCCTTTATAAAATCCAAGCCTTTCAACTCTATTCATTAGTCTTAGAAACATTTATAAATAATTAGAAATCTTTTGCTTCAAAACACCATTATATAAATAATGGTTATTAATGATAAACATTATAAATAAAAGTAAATTATTAACTTTAAAGCATCTTAAAATAATAATTAATAATTTCAAAAATATTGTTTAAGAAACAATAAGAATTAATCTTTATCCTTTTTATAAATAATAATAATTAAATTTCCAAACCTTATTAATAAACCTTATTATTAATTTCAAAACCATAATTATTCTTAAAATAATTAACCTTTCAATTTATTAACCTTTTGATAAATTCTTTAAAACATATTAACTATAAACAAATAACTTTAAAACAATATTAATATAATTAAATAACCTTAAAATAATATTAATATAATTAATTAACTTTAAAACAATGTTAATATAATTAATTACTTTAAAATAATATTAATATAATTAATACTTTAAAATGATATTGATATAATAGATAATCTTTAAAACAAAATATTTCTGAAACCCAATTTCGGATTCAAAAATCATTTCCTATCTCAAAACCAGTTCCAACTCAAATGGAGATTTAGAGTATTTTTAAATTAATTTGAGGCCAATAGCCACCCAACACTTAACCAATATCGATATTGATTTTCTATCACTACTGGGTTTTATTTTCAAACATATAACAATGTTATAACCATAGTGTCCACAATCATGTTCACTTTTCAATAATCTATATAACAAAATACTATGGAAACAATTCAAACAATAACAAGGAATCCCGTTGGATCCCTCCAACATGTTTCCCTACATCACGGCTTATATATATTAGCACATATATATGTAAATAAAATCAACAGTTGTGAGGAATCCTGTTGGATCCTTCCGACCTGTTTTCCCTGCATTACAACATTACAAAATCATAAAATATAATCAACTGCTTCGAGGCGGGATTCGTATACAAAGGGTCATCTGCTCTTACACGGGAACGTAATAGGGTCTCATCCGCTCCAGGAGCGGGAATATATCTAAACCAACTAATAAATATAGTAATTCATTCAAACAATCATCCAACAACTTGTATCAACTATATATCATACTAGTTAACCAAAAAAGCGAGTTTAACTCACTGAAATTTTCTGTCGTCGCCGAGGCGTTCCGGTTTGGAAATAAAACCAAATGACGTCCGATTTTAGCCCAAATTTCAACAATCTCCAAATTCATCTGAACTAGCTCCATTACGAAGCTTTCATCATTACAAGCGCAACGCAAAAATTCACGTCTCGACTGGACCTCGTATGAAGGAGTTATTAAATTTTCAAGTTTCGATAATTGAATTAATAATATAATGAACTAATTTAAACTTTAATTACATTTTAATAACCTTCTTCCCCAAATTTGAATTGCCGCCTTCCAGCTAAACCCACCCATGACCACCGCTTCCTCCCTCTCTCTCCTTCTCTGATCTTGTCGCCAACCGACACCACCAACAGCTTCCCTTCTCGAGCTACAGCTCACCATCACCATCATCCACCGACCGAACCTCCACAGTAAAACGCGACATCACCCCCCTTCCAGTCTACTATTCCATGACGCGACCATCCAAACACAACCGCACCTCGCCAATCTACGGCCGCCGCTCCTCCTTCACACCATGACCTCATATCCATCCACCAAAGCACTTGACTCGACTTCAAATTTGCAAAAACCCTAATCTAAAGCCTCCGCTGATGCCAGCCGAGCTCCCTGAACCCAAAGTCGAACACTCCTAAAAGCATGTCAAATCAAAGCTTAAACTCGTCGAGGTCCAAGATTAAAGTTTTGGAGTTTTCAATGAGTATATTTTTTATTTTTTATTTTTGAATGCGTTAAGAGATTTTTTTTCTTTCTCTTTGCTGACAGCATTTAAATGATGGAGGGAAGTGTGGGAGAAGGGTGTAGGCTTGTATGGGTCTATTTTGAATATGGTAGGGGTATGGGATGATGGGATGAGGCATATGTATGTTCAAATCAACATCTTTTTATTATTTAAATTTAAAATATCAAGCTATATAATTTCGAACTCCAATCGAGACGTGCTGCATGGCGTTATATATGTTGTACCCTGTTTCCGAACACAATAGAACTAGTCTTAAGACCTAATTCGATCGTATGCAAAAGATAGCTTTTTGAACCCAATTATTATATTAAATTTTCAATATTAAAGTCTACGCATTTTGATATCGTACGGCCAAACAATACATCTGATCGCCATGAAATTTGACGGCATATTATAACTCATTATTATGGATCCAAGGAAACTGGTTTCAACGAAATCTGAGACAGTGCCCCGGAAGGCTATTTTCACATGTTAATTAAAACGAGTTATTTTCAGAATCAGTTAAATCACTTTTAAATCCAATTTAAAAATTTTATTATCTTCATCCTTATTAAACAGAATTTAAATATGCTTTGAAATTATATTTATCCACCTTAAAAACCAAGATCCAATTATTTAAATAATTTTTATTATTAAATTCAACAATTAAATTATCCAATAAATCGCTATATTTGAAATTCGAGTTATTTAATCTATAAAATTTACTTTTCAATATTTAAAATCAATTAAATATTCCAAATTCAAATGACTAAAATTTCGGATCGTTACACTGTCACTATATATATTTAGGAGCCATAGCCTTGAATTGTTTTGATATGCTAAGTCATCGCGAGATATTGCTGTCGCCATACACACATATACACACACTCATATATATACATATACATATATATATATATATGCCATTACGATAAATACATTTGGTGTAGCTTATAAATATACATAGTCAATCGCTTTAAGTTCTCATTGGTGTGTCGTCACCCTCTAAAGTCATCACTAGTAGTTCATAATTGCCATCGCTAGTTAATAAGCCTTCGCGCACAAGCTATTTCTTCTATTTTAAAATTAAAATGTTGGGTCCTCATGTGGTGTCTACTCTTATATTTTAGCTTTTGTGCATAGCTCAATGCAAAGTTTAGTCCATGTAATTATATTTTACTTGGTCAAAAATGGTTTAATGGTAGTTTTATAATTATACAAAAACCGATTTACTACTCATTTAAGCAACAACTTTTTACCTAACCTTGTTGTCAATTTCTTTTTGGATAATTTCTTACCTCTCCAATTTCCTTTCCGAAAATGTTAAACTCAGAAATTAGCTAACTAATTTTACTTAATTAATTAGTTTTTCCTTCACGAAATAATTCATATAAAATAGGAAATTGATTGGAAAAGTCCTAAAAATTCACAAAAAATCTCTTTTATCATATTTTTCCTTATATCAAAATTTCATGCCAAAATAATTAATTTCACTATTTTTATTAATTAATTCACTTGAAATTCATCATTTTCCCCAACTTAGGAAATTCATAAAATATTCCCATTAATTTCAAAAAATTATAAAATCAATAAATCATCTCTATTTCATTAATAAGCATATGATATCATAATTTCGTGGCAGTTGGATGTAATTAGACCATGCTTTTCCTAAAACATCAACCAATTCCTTTAAATTAAATTTTAAACCATAAATAAAAATATATTCAAACATCCAACCATATTTAACATCATCAAAACATTCATATGAAAGTCAAACATAAACCCAACAGGTTAGGATAGGTTTTATACAAAGATTTTACTCTCTTAGCTTAAGAAAACCTTATTTAATCCTCTTTTGTTCCTCAAATTTGAAAGCTTCAATCTTCTATCTTGAAATCTTTTCCTCTTCTTTGAATAATGTTGGCCTTACTTAGAATTAGTAGAAATTTTATTTTATGTTAATGAAATGAAAGTTAAGTGGGATAGAAAGAGAGGTTAGGAATTAGTAGGTTTGGACCTTACCAACTTATTCCCCTTTAACCAATCATTCCTATTAAATTTAAATTGTTATCTTTTCATTAATCAAGACCAACCAAAATTGTTCTAATTGCCTTTGGTCCATCCAATTTACTTTTTAAAGTGACACTTACTTAATTAATTAAATTTTCGTTAGGTCATTCTTGCAATTAAATAGCTTTAATAATTTAACTAATAATGTATGCATACTATTTATTTGATTTAATTTAATTTCTCATATTATGGACCTTCTAAAATATGACGTGTTACAATCAAGGCATTCGACAAGAAGTCGAGGAAGTAATCGAGGCGAGAAGTGCGATGATGGACTATTCTTACACGGGAATAGTAGAAGATCGCAATAGCGATTAAAAGCCATTCAGATATGAGATCGAGACGTGATCAGTTTCAGGATCACATACGATTAGGGTGTATAATTGGAAAAGCATATGATGGCGAGGATTTTATTCTAGACTCGGGTAATGTGCTATAAACACCCCACCTCTATACCATACTATCCAAGAATGTTACAGAGTAATAATGTTAGATAATATGAAGAATGAGGCTATATGGTTACATACATGAATATTCCCTAGTACATATTAAACATTAAATAAATTACTCATATATATGTATACATTATCGGTACAAAGCAATAACACGTGTGCCTCTAGGACAGAACAATACATAATACAAAATAGATAATAGAAAACACAGAGTCAATTGCAATGATAACAAATAATATAATACATGATATATAATACTAAATGGATACAAAATATCTCAATGAGTAATCAATATACAACTCGGTAGAATATAAATACAATGGATCGATGTCATACAAATCTCATACATCGATCCTAATATAAGACTCCTCTAAGCATAATAAAACAAATGATGGTCATGTCGTCTCTATACCTAAAATATCCCAGATTGACCTGAGTATTACATAAATAACACAAGGGTCAGACTATGTCTAATTAAATATCCCAAATAGGGTAACACGATGTAAACGAAGAATAATAATATAATAATTCTAACATAGATAATCAAATCATCAAATGACATGTCAGATGATGCATATAAATATAATAATGAATGCCTTGAATATAGATATAATGCCATAAATAATCATCAAGGTATCAATCATCCAAATAGCTCAAATCTATATGAAACAATCAACACTGATATCGAAAGATGTCATCACCTATATAGAAACCCATCAAATTGGAAATCATGGAATAAACATAAATGGATGGATCATACATATCCAGAAATTATCACCAAATCTAGAAATATCAAAGATGAGATATCACCAAGTATAATCAGGCTAGCACGAAGCATTGCCCTAATATATTTCTCAATCTGAATAAATAAAACATCATCATCGATACATATAAAATAGGATAAGCCGCCTAGCAATATAAATGAGAATCCACTGTACACCGAACATATATCATAGGTATAATCTCATCCCCTTATGTCTATACTATCAGAACGTATCATGATGGGTAATGACTGTATGACAGACATGAAGTCCTAAGTAGAGCCATATGTATAACAATATGTAGGTCATCAAACCCATATTTATACTACAGTGAGGTGTATCAATCATATATGCCAATCTACTACTCCATCAGTACCAGAAGGGAGACTGATAGCATTGAGCAAACTCTAGAGACACGGAGTCACTACAGTCTTAGTTACAATCACGACATCGTGTCATGTATCCACCAGTGTACTCGTCAACGCACAGACTCAATAGTCATGATCCGGCTTTAGCCCCTATAGGTAACAAATTGCAAGTCTAGGTTACATATGGGCAAATGCGCATGTAGGAGTAGCACAAAACTATATAATATAGTGTCGCATATCAGTGGTGCGACCCCATGATCAGGCCACTAGGGTAGATTCTAGCCATCTGGTCCTCTCCAACATACATAATAGGAGTACATCGTAATAGTGGTATATAAAACTAATACATATATACATGAAGTCTTGGTCATCGTTAGACATGTAGTATAGGGGCGGTCGATCGATAAATGCATTTACAGCTAGGGTTTTTAATTGTGTGAACGTTACAGATTTAGTTATTTAAATCCTATGGTTCTGGTACTTTCTCACCACTATAACTAAGATTCTAGACCCCTCACTTTTATTTACATAATATTTTGAGAACATTAGCGAAGCTCTATCAGTTTGTCCCTTCAAGATTCAAAAACTCCATTAAAGTTTCAGGTAAGGAATCTTATATATCCATTTTGTTTTATTTGTTTATTTTCCCAACCTATTCTTCTCCATTATTCTGAATCTAATCTATATATGCAAATCCTTTGTTGTATATATCTAAAAGAAGAGATCCGATAGAGATTTCAAAGGCATGTCAAATCCAAAGGAGACAAAGTTAAGAATATACTATGAATGAAAATCTTAGCTTTTCTAGTTCAGTAATTGATTAGTATGGTTTGAATTTGAATATGCCTTGGGGAGTTTTGGTTTGCGAAAACAACATATTATAAACCTCAAAACTCCTTCGATGTGAAATGTCAATTCTAGGTTGGAATCTCAATTGTTTATGACAAAATAATGGAAATTGTATAGATTTGTAGTTTTGATAATTTTACCTTATATTCATGTTTGCAACCAAATTGGCCATAAACACCCAAGAATAGATTTATATAGTGAAATAAATGAAGAAATTAAAATTAAAACAGAGGAACTGGAAAAACTAACAAGCAAATCAAAGCAATAATCAAGAACACAAGGATTTATAGTGGTTCGGTGTTGTATGCCTACGTCCACTTTGAAGATTCTCTTCATTGATTCACGAATAGTTTGATTACAGTAGCAAACAACAATAAATTAGGAGAAAACTTGATTACAATAAAGACTAATATAACCAGCAGCGTAAAGATCCCCAGAATGACCCCCTAGGCCAGTATTTATAGGTGAAGGTGACCACCAATCTCTCTGAAACTTCGGCTATAGGACCTTCTAATCCACAAGGGCCCACCAGAGGGTTCGTTAGGCCCAAATCCCAATGATTAGGGATCGATGCCAATCCCTTCATTGGTCGATTCTGGGGCGACGATCTCTATGGTGGCTTCTTCATGTTTAGACATGTTGGTACTTCAAATATCATGTTGATTGGACAAGTGGAACTCATGCGTTTGTTTGATCTTTGGTTCAGATCCACTTAGAGGTTATTTCTGCCGAACCCTTCTAAATGGATTATGCCAACCCCTTATAGTTGACTCCAGTATGTCAGTCCCTATTACATACTACAGCGATCCATCTGCTTATCCAATCATGCGGATCCAGGCCCTTCTACTTATGTCGATCCATGCACACATATTTATGTCAATCTCTCCATTGCTTTTACTGTACCGTCCCCTTGTCTAACTAACTATGTCGAACCATACATTTCCATCTATACCAATCCCAGGAGTTCCACCAAGTCATGCTGATCCATGCACCATCATCTATGCTGAACCCTCCATTACTTCATCCATGCCGACCCCTCATCCAGCTAACTATGCCGATCCATATACCTTCATTCATGACGACCCCTTGAGTCTCACCATGCCATGTTGATCCCTTTAATTCTACTAAGCTATGTCGATCCCTTGCTTTTCCAAGCTAATTTCCATATTTCTAGCATCCTGCATCGTCTGTCTGCCAACTCCATTCAATCCTGGCTTCATATAACCATCTGAACTCTACTTACGAGTCCTACAACCATTGATTTGTGGTCATCCTTCTTGATAACAGTCGAATCTATCTTGCGCAATCAGTCCAATATAGCCGGTCAGGATACCGAGTAACACTTGCTCCCCAAAGTACGTCTTGTGAGTAACATGATGTGCTTTGAATCAAAACAAGTCTAAACTACCGGAAAGAAGTCCATCTATCCTGACTGATTGCTATTCCTTTGTCAAATCGTTTTTCAAGGCATTGAATCCTCCATTGATTGTTATGACGCTTGGTCGGCTTCCAATAATATAAGTCCAGTGCCATATTCCGTCCGCATATACTAATCCGGTCATGCGAGACCTACAAACTTTCTATTATCTGGTCCAGCCTCAAACTTGAAGGTTTCGGGTTTGATTTTAATTTCTGTTGATTTCAAAAAGATTGAACTTTTAAATCACTCATGTTTATATTCATATACACGTTTCTGTCGTTAGCTCCCAGACATGTTCAAACGCCCACCGATCGTTGCCGATTTTTATAATATTTTGTCTGTTCATGTTTACAGTCAAACCTTCATGGTCACTATCATTATTCATTTTTCACTCATTCATCATTTTTTAATATCTATAGGGATCGGCATTCATCATGCCGATCCATTGTTGGAGCTACGCAAATAGGGATCGGCATGTTCCAATGCTGATCTCTCTCCACCTATGACTTGTTCAATTCTCCTATGACCGATTCCTCACCTATACATTCATATATATATATATATACAAGCCATTCTTTTCTTCTTTCCTTACCTTTCCATTCTACTTGACTTTGCACCTGTGTAGTTAATGCCCCGCTATTACCCCGCTATAACCCCGCTATATCTCATAGCAGATTTCTACCGCTACCATATTTCCATATAGCCCCAAAATATAGCCTTTCCGCTTTAAGCCCCGCTATTTCCGCTATATCCCGTTATTCCCGCTATATTCCGCTATTTCCGCTATATCTTCTTTAATAAAATGAACTGAAAAATTGCATTTATACATTATAAAAATTATGAAACTGATTTATTTGATTTAATTTTTAATATATTTTCAGAATGAAAATACTCTAATATTCTACTAAATTCAATATTGTTATATAATAGTTTTACGTTTATTTAAAGTATATTCGCACATGTTTTTATTTAAAATTATTTATGTATTAATTATAATTCATTTGAATGATATTTTTTTCATTTAATTACCATTTATATATCTGGAAAAAAACATTAAGTACGAGTTTTATATGCTATTTTAGAGTCATCCGCTATATCCCGCTATATCCTCGCTGTATCCCCGCTATGACTTTTTGCACCTCCACCGCTTTGAATCTGCCGAGCGCTTTAACTACACAGCTTTGCACAAAACTCCTCTCTCGAACCCAGGCTCTTTGAACTTTTGACCTCACATCGAACTTCAATTCAAGCCATCCCACAAACTTGCTTTCCTTTTGCTTGCGGTTTGATAATCCTCAAACACTCATCTCTATTTAACTCGAATCTCCGCATCTTCATGTAGGTACGAATTTGCGATTCTCCTTCTAATTACATGATAAAGTCCTCAGCCCTGAGTTGTTAGTGAGTGTTTAAGGTAGCGATGGCAAGCATTTTTCGAGCATCTTTAGATATATGGCTTGATGGGTTATGTTAGGATACGAGAGAGAGAGAGAAAGAAAAAGAAAGAGAAGGGTTTGCTAGAGATCCTAATGGAGGAGAGGCCAACAATGGAGGAATGTAGGAGTCGGTATGTTAAAATACGGCTGTGGCAGGGATCAGAAGATGAGGGTTCGGTTGTTTAGCTGTTTTTAGTCAAGGAGATGATGGAATAAAGGAAGGTTGAAGATTGGATTGTAAAGTAAAGTTTGAAGAGGTATCGGTATAGGACTGGGATCAGTGTAGAGGGTGGCGGTATAGGATAAGGATCGGTGCAGAGAGCTTTAGACAGAGGGATCGGTAGCTATGGTCAAGTAGAGAGATGAAGGATTCCGTGGTGTTGGTGACTCTGGGTGAAGGTTCAGCCTTGATGGAGGGATCAGTAGTTGATTCCAGAGTTGAGAGGGGAGAAGGATAAAGAAAATGAGGGGCCGACAAAGGGCGTTGATAGAGGAAAGGATAAATGTTGAGTGACATAGGGATTGGTAGACTTTGACATGACAATGATAGGGACCGGTCGCTTTAGTTGTGGAGAGGAATTGGTGAGGAGGGTTTAGAGAAAGGGATCAGTATTGGGTAGTGATGTATGGATTGACATTCCCTACTTTGGTATAGGGTTCGGTATAGAGGCCTTTGATCGAGGGATTAGCATAGGAATTCTTTGGAAAGTGATCGGTATCTAAATGCTATGGATCGGCACATGCCTTATAAACTAATCTAACTCAACTTAGTTGAAAAATTAATGCTAGTTTGCCTTGTTGACCTTGAACATATGAATCGAAGATAGAGATGTGGAGTGCAAGGGCTAATCGCTATTAATCCCGAGGGTGATTCCAAAATGGATGTAGTAGGAATAGTGCCTTCGGTTTCGTTCAGACCCGGAATGGACTTGTATGAATGAATGCTATCAGCATATTGTCATTAGAGGGCAATGAGCATTCTAAGTATAGATGTTCTTGAAAGTTTAATGTTGTCATCAATCGGGAATGACTAAAATAGGGAAGATGCAGCAGGGCTATGTGACCCATTAGGGTATGTCATCGCCTTTCTAGATGACCATTCATATTTCCAAATTCAGTTGTGCATATGAGCTCAATAAAACGGTTGGGAACAACCGGGGTGATGACATATTTGGTACTATCCAGCCAGGGCTAGGCCGGTCCTGTGTTGGCATGGGATCGTTAGGTACGATCTCAATACATTGTTCTAGAGGTGTATTGTGACGGACGGTACCCCAGTAGCCCAGTCATTAGTTGGAATCCATTCTCTGATAGTGCTTTACGGTTTTAGTTGTATTCCTAATATTTTGGAATGTGAGATGCAAGCATTTCAGCTATATTCATATTTTACTTTGACCCCTAGACGTTATTATAATATAAATGGATTTTCTATAGAAAACATTTGGTTATCGTAAGGTTAAAACAGTCCGTGTTTATGTGCGGCGTGGTCTTACGAGATACCTTTGGTTTTCAAAGATTTTTATATAACTTAAAAATCCAATTGGGTGTGTTTTCCTCACGTTAGTTCTCCAGACTGACTCGGGTGTTATTTTATTATAATGCTCGGGTCAGATCGAGTATATTACAGATTGATTTGGATGCCTGGAGCTTCAAGAGATGAGTTGGATGCCCAGAGACGTATTCACGTAGATGGTTATTTCCACCGTATTTATTATTGTGTTTATCAGCAATTGTGAGGACATGCTGTTATAACTGTCCAGGCTGAAATATGTTAGTATACTCTGATTGATGTTTGTATATACACGGATTACAGTTTTGCTTTTGTGTAAAGATTTGTGGTATATTATAGATTATTCATTCTTCTATGAGATTCTGTGTTGTTGAGTTTTCCTTCTTATCTTCTTTCTTTTTCCTCTAACAATCGGGTTTTCCGGTATTCGATTTCTCGACGTGTAATACAGTGGACGTATTAGTGTCGATTTTCGAGGGTCGAAAAACCCGGTTTGTTATATTTGGTATCAGAGCTGAAGGTTAAGCGAGAACTTTGGCTTTGGTGGGGCAACTCGTTAGAGATAGGGTCAGTAGCACCCTAGAATGAGTTTGAGTGTGTGTGTGTGTGTGTGTGTGTATGAGTGCGTATTTGTTAGTGATATAAAAATGTTCTATATTGTGTTGGTTGATTGTTGAGTGGCTTATTGATTATGATCAATACGAGTAATTAACGTTATTGATAGAGGTCTCTAAATACTTGAAAGAGCAATTCGACACGGTATTGTTTTGAAATTGGGCAAATGTAATAATTCTACCCTGATTATATTTTTATATATAAATGATTAATTTTCAGAAAATTATTATAATATATATATATGGTGTGCTTGGTTGTTAGAGAATGATAATGTTGATTATCATCATTTGTTGTTTGTTATTGTGCTCTAATAAAGGTTTTAAAAGGAATAAAAGCACTAAACTCACTTCGATCACTGGAAAATACTTTCGATGATGACCGCAGTATCATCGACGTTCATTTTCGGTTTTCCAAGAGAAAAATTGCGACCATTCGAGTTTTGTTTTGATAAAACTAGTTTTGATTTTAAAATCCAAAAGAATGATTTGATATACCAAGGAATTGTGTGTGTGTGTATGATTTCAAAAATAATTTGAAATACTTAAGGATGAGGTGTTTGAACTCTGGGAATTTTCAATTGAGTGTTAATTGAAAATATGATAAATAAGTTGATAACTTATAAAATTTAGGAATTAGTAAGTAAAATGATATTTTAAATTGTTGGATATGAATGTTAAGAAAAGTAAATTTGAAATTGAATCATGGAGTTAAATTTAATTTAAGTTAAATAAAATAACTTTTGAAATAAATTGACGATATTTGAAATGAATTAGTGAATGAGCTAATTAAATAAATTAGTAAATTGAAAATGGTTAGAAATAGATATGAACTAAGTTATAGAGTGGAAATAAACATGTGAAGTGTGGTATAATATGTTTGTTATAAACTTAAGTAGAATTTTATGAAGAAAAAAAATTCATAAATGAGTATAGTGTAGAGTGAAATGCGTTAAACATAATTTTTTTATGGAATTGTTCTTAAGGGATAATTAGTATCGAAAGGAATATACTAAGTAAATCATGAATGTGAATAAAGCAATGTGAATAATGACCGTGAATAATTGGATGTAAATGAAATGAATGCGAATAAAGGAATTGGTGTTGCTAAGAATCAATTGAAATAAATACGTGGATTGTATGTATATTATTCTATTCGCATAACGGTTTGATCCAGATTCGAGCACAGGATTTCGAGATGATTTATATCGATCCGAGTTGGAATTTTTCACTTGATTCTCAACGGCGAACATTGGATATGGATTTTTTTATTATTGATTCTGGAATTCTCTATCATAGTATACGGTTGTGCAAGGAGAATGGCAGTTTCTAATCAAGAAACCAGATTCGAGTCCGCACTAGAGTGGTCGTGTGAACGATACTGGTTCGGAGGTGAAATTATGTGATCGAACGAGTGATCAGATTTGATATTGCGTACGGATGATATATGTACATCGTACGGTTTTAGTAACACAAATGTTGGAAATTGAAAATGCAGAATAATATTATTGTGAACTTTATGATTGGACATCATTGATGAATAAGATGAAGGTATATAAAAGCAAGAGCTAATTTGATGCATTTGATTTCATAAGAAAATTTGGTTGCCCAACAAACAAAGTACATGTTTAAATTGTTGTTTGAATTTGATGGTTTTATGATTGAGCCACTTGGCTTTTGTTGGGTTGACCCATAATGGCGATTCGTAGTTGTTTCGATCGATTCGCGCAAAGGAGACGCCGGCGGAATTGTTCGTAAATTAAGGCGTTAGAAAATTTTTGAGGAAATTTGAAGAAATTTTTGACAACTAAAATTTGATTTTTGGTTATAACCTGGAATGATTGAATGAATGATATTAGTTAGAATCTATGAATGAATTTGGAAATATAACAAAAGTAATAACAAGGTTTCAACAAATTGGTTTTGGGAAGTCAAAAGGCTTAAAAGGATTTGGCAAGTTATTTCAACTAATTTGTTAAAAAAAGTAATGAGTTTGGTTATTCTTCCTATCCTGGCAATTTCGAGGATGAAATTCTTTTAAGGGGAGAAGAATGTAACGACCCAGAATTTTAGTTATTTGACATTGGAATATTTAATTAATTTTAGATATTGAAAAGTTAATTTTATAGATTAAATAGCTTGAATTTCAAAAATAGAGATTTATTGTATAATTTAATTGTTAAATTTAATAATTGAAACTGGTTACATAATGGAATCTTAAGTTTTAAGTTAGATAATAATAATTTCAAAGCTTATTTATATTATATTAATAAGAATGAAGATAATAAAACTTTTAAATCTGATTTAAAAGGGATTTACTCGATTTTGAAAATAACTCGTTATAAATAACATATAAAAGTAGCCTTCCGGGGCACTGTCTCGGATTTCGTCAAAACCAGTTTCATTGGATCCATAATAATGAATTATATTACACCGTAAAATTTCATGGTGACTAGATGTATCGTTAGGTCATGCGAGATCGAAATGCTAAAATTAATATTGAAAATTTAATAATTGGGTTCAAAAAGCTATCTTCAGCATACGATCGAATTAGAGCTCGAAATTGCATTTGGAATAGGGGTATAACATATAGAATGCTAGATGACACATCTCGATTGGGGTTCAAAATTATATAGCTAGATATTTCAGAATTAAATACATACATACATACATACATATATCGATTTGACTATACAGTCATTGACCTATCACCATTTGATCTGACCATACCCTGTACAGCCAGATGCCCTCTATGATATTTTCCTTCCCTCGGCTATATAAACGTGGTCGGTAAGAAAAAAGAAAAAGAAAACGAGGACATTCAAAAATTAATATCTCAACATTTACTCGATAAAAAAAAATCTGAGATAAGCTTTAAAAATCATGATTCAATAAGAGCTTCGTGCTAATATGGGTTCGATGTTGTTCGACTACTGTTTTAGGGGAGGCCTTTGATGGCAGTCAAGCTAAGGTTGGGATTTTTGATGAATGTAGTCATCATTTGTCAAATTGGAGGATATATTCATGTTTAGAACATCAAATTGCATCGCCACGCATAGTTTCGTCGATTTCGGTGGAGTTTTTGTTCACGCAACTTATATGGTGTGGGTGAATTTCACTGTCAGGTCGCGATATGGGAGGTTGGTCGTCGAGCAAGAGCGGTTCGAGAAATTTAAAAATTATCCTAATGCCCAAATCAATCTAGGTCTTTACAATGGGGCCAACCTTGGACTTACTCTATCATCTAGGTAGTCCAGTAACTAGGGAGGGGAGAATATTTAGTTATCCAACCCTAAGCTTAAATACTACCATTCTATACACCCAAATGAAATATTATTACTATTGCTGGATTGGACCAGTCGGAAGGGGATGAAATATGCATATTTTAAAAAAAATTCTACTAACAGATCTGTTAGGCCTATGAACTCTAAAGTGGAATTAGATCTAATCTAATTAATTTTAAATAAAATCATATTTTATATAATTTTTGTGATTTAATTAATTGATGAATTCCATTAAAAGAGTGATATATAACTTAGAAGTATAATAATATACTCTAAAGTCGAAAAACCCGACCTGCCACCCAGCTCCTCCGCCCTCAGCTGAGCCACCCTCCTCCTTCCAGCCCCTCAGCCACCTCCTCCGCCGCGCCCACACCCAACTCCGCACCCAGCTCCACTCCATCTAAACCCTACCCCACCACCCAGTCCACCACCTCAGACCGGTCTCCAACCTGCTCCGCCCACCTAGTCCACAACTTCCACCCTTCACAAAACCCACAACCACCCCACCTGCCCTTGCCAAACACCACTCAGAACCCGAAATCCACAACCACACCTCACCCGAACCAACCACTCGCAGCAGCCCGCTCCCCTGTGCACCCAACCCGCACCTCGACCGAACCCTTCCTCAGCCACATCCTCCTCATCCGAACCACCGAACCGCCTTGCTCCACCCAGTCACGACCAGTAGCCAATCCCGTGCCCGAAGTTGTCACGTACGCGACAACATTCCGCCAAGGCATCAGTCTCCATTCTCGCTCTAGTGCGTATGCACGTGTCGGTATCCGTGTCGCCGTTCTTGTTTCTAATCCGCGAAGGTGAGTGTATAACTCACGACATTTATTTTTATGCAAGTTAATTTAGTTTAGTTTAAATTAGTTAAGTTATAAATTAGTTAAGTTTAAATTAATTTGGTTAATTTTAAATAGTTTAGTTTTTTTGTGAGTTAATGCTTAACTTTGCATATGAATGTAAATATGGGAGTGTACAGGCAGTATAAGATAAATATTGGAAATGTGAGTATATATTGGAGTAGGAAACATGGGTACATATTTAAATAGTTTTAGTGTACAGGTAGTATAAGATAAATACTGGAAACGTGAGTATATATTGGAGTAGGAAACATGAGTAAATATTTAAATATTTTTAGTGTACATGTAGTATAAGAGGTAGGAAACGTGAGTATAAATTGGAGTTGCAGGAGACTATGGGATGTAGTATTTGGGTTTCACGCGTGAGTTTCATGGTGGAAGATGGGAACAGGAAAAATAAGTGGGGATGTTTGCATGGAAGAAATGGTTGCTTGCGTGAAAACTAAAGGAGCGTGTGCGGATTTGGGTAAGTGTAGGGCCTTGGGCATTGAGTTTGGTAAGGTTTGGTTTTAATAATTTTGTTAAAAGTGTTTTAGTTAGTGACATTTAAGTTAGTTGTTTAAAACTATTTGTTTTTGGAAGAGGTGAGGGTTGTTGCTTGTGGTAAGTAATTGGGCTTTATTATTGGGTAGGTTAGATTTTATATTAATTTAGTTATTATATTAAATAAGTTAGTTAACTTTGAAAGGGAAATAGAGGGCAAGGCTGCTTTGCTATCGGGTTTGGGTGACTGGGCGCTTGGGCTTTGTTAGGCAGTAGTGATTGGGTAAGAAATTAGTTTATATTTTAGTTAAGTTTATATTTAGTTATTTTGATTAGTAAATTTAAACGTGGTTGCTTTAAAAAAAATTAACTTCTCCATACTAAGTCCGTTTAACCCACAGTCTTCGACGTTAGATTTGTATTGACGAATAGAACACACTGGTGTAAAGTATCACGCATTTAACGAAGTATAATTTAGTGGTAAATTAAAAGGGCATTGAATTTAATTACGGTTAACATAATTAAATAACTATACTGAATTAGTGATATTTATTCAACAGAATAAACCTGTTTCGCTATTATATTTATTTATTGATTATAATGATGTGTTCGTATTTTTTGTTGTTGTTGATTGATTGTCTGAATTGTGCTCAACCATTTTATGAGCAATTACCCTTTTATTTAGCATGGATTGGGTAGAAGATAGATTTTAAGTTAACATCTTGTAGTTTTTTTTTTCCCATTTTAACTATAAGCTGTTTAGAAATATTATGGGTTCATTTAATTATGATAATTAATTATAATAATTTTGATTTTAATAAGATTGTTTGGAAAAAGGATTTGCATAAAAGAATATATTTTGAAAAGTTAACTAAAAGACGGTATTTGCAAATGAAATGTTGAAAAATAAAAGGTATTTTATCTTTTTATTAAAATGGTTATGTGAAATGAAATCGAGAATTTGGTCGAAGAGATTATTTCCAAAATTGAGTATATTACTAATAAGTTTAATATGAATTCGTAAATCCAAATGTGAAAATTGAATTCAAACTTTAATTTGATTGCTCATACGAAGTCGATGCAACTAGTTTAGTCTCTTAAATTACTGTACCTATATTGTTTGATTTGAATTTACTTACATAAAAATATATAGTCCTGACTCAAGTGTATTGTCTTTTCATTATGCTCGGGTCAGCCCGAGTTGTTTCAGTTCTCGAAGACATTGGTTACTTGAATACGACGACGAAGATTGGAAGACCGTACTTACTACTATTATTCCATTGCATTATATTGGTATATTCAGTTAAATGTTCAACTCTGATCATATTGAGATGGTATCAAATGTATATTGATAATTCGTCTTTTTGAACAATTTGGGTCAGATATGCATGGTTTATTGTTGACTTGGATTGACCAAAAGGCGGGTCGTCACACTTGGTATCAGAGTTGAAGGTTAAGCGAGAACCTTAGCTTTGTTAGGATTAACTCATTAGAGATAAGGTCAGTAGTACCCTAGAATGAGTTAAGAGTCGAGAGAATGTATTTGTATTATATATATATATACACACACACTAGTATTTTGTAAACTTATTATAACTTAAAACTCTTGGATTAAAGAAAAAAGAAATTATAGAAGAGTTGAGTATATTATAAGCCTGGCTTGTTAAAATTAGGAACCATCGGATTTTAAGGAATATCCTATTAGAATACCTCATCCACTTGTAGGATGGCAAAATCTGAAGAGCAGAAAGCAGCACGTCGAGCATGAAGAACACTTGCCCGTAAGGAACAGGAAGAAGCAATAGAGGAACGAGAGAGGCTATATAGGGAAAGGGTAGAACCAGGACCTTATGTAACATCATTTGTCATAGGTGTCAAGAAATGGGACATTTTGCAGCCATGTGCGGGAAGAGAGACAAGGGAAAGAAAAAGGAAGGCAAGCATTATCGATCTGAGATTTTCTATTTTAAATGTCGTGAGAAGGGACATTTTCCAAGTCGCTGCTTGAAGGTGAAGAAAAAGAAACCCGCACTCACAATTTCAGCCAACCAATCAACCATTTGCTTCCACTGCAGACGGACTAGACACATAGCTAGAAATTGTTCTGAGAGACAACGTGGAAGGCAAGCTCTATTGCGCCTAGACCGAGCTACATACCCCAGGTTGATAAGGGAAGATGGAAGTACGGTGTACTTTTGTAAGAAACACAATAGTTGGAGCCACATTGACGTAGAGTGCACCAGACCCGTTGAAGCACCACCCGAAAGGATAAATACCGAAGCATTTTTCTTGCAGAAGTGAGGACTAGTAGAAATGTGTGTGGTATCCATAGTAATAGCCATGTTATATAAAATGAAATCCTATTGTATCCTAGTTCTAGTGGTTGTCGATGCGTCAGAACTAATGATAGGTATAATTAAGCTTTTAATGCTTTTTCATATGATAAGAAGCTTGGGATTATCCATAAGGGAGGAAGAAATTAAAAAGGGATGAAGTTTAGTATGTTTTGAAACCCCTTGGGAAAATATTGTAAATAATATATCTATAACAAATTTGTTGAATAAATACCAATTGTTAGTAAAACGTTGGTAATAATATGGAAAATTTAGTTGATTAAAAGT
Organism: Allium fistulosum; assembly: GCA_030737815.1. Classification (NCBI taxonomy): domain Eukaryota; kingdom Viridiplantae; phylum Streptophyta; class Magnoliopsida; order Asparagales; family Amaryllidaceae; genus Allium; species Allium fistulosum. Next base: position 432,462,380 of record CM060906.1, on the reverse strand, counting down.
TGTATATTCAATTTAAGCAAACATATACAATTGTGAAATGATTCTATATGAGAAATGATTTATATAAATATGATTCAAACTTAGTATTTGATTTTGAAAATAAATTGTGGTTTCAAAACTTAGTTACTTACAAAGTGATTTTAGAAAGGAAGTTGATTTTATATAGATATGACTTTATATAAATATGAAACTGAAGTAAATTTTGAAAACTGATAATTAGAATTTTAAAATATATGAATATTGAATAATATTCAATTTGGAAAATGATTTTTGAAATCATAGGTGAAATTGAAGCTGAAATTGGACTGATATTGAAAATTGACTGATTTCGAGAACCTTTGATTCTAAAATAAAAGAAGAAAAATTTGATTTGGAAGTTTTCAAACCTATATAAAATGAATTGTATAAGTATGAAGTTAATTCGAAACTATTGATTTTGAATGGTACTCGATCTGAAAAGCGATGATCTTATATATAACAGAATTATATATGAATGATATATTCGAAATTGATGATTTGAAAGGTACTATGTATAGTATGATATACATTTTGAGATTTAAGATATGGGAAGTACCTTCTGTTGACTATCTACTTTGTGGCCACATTGTGGATACATTCTATTGATTCTTTGATTTGATCCCAGATGGACTTGGGTGGATCTAGAAATGGGTCCTAATCGATATAGGTTGTCCGGACATATTACTCATGAGTTTCCTTTGACTCGGCTGCATAGCGAAATTCGCAGGGCTGTGAAGGCTTACGGTTACGGATGTTACCCGAGGAACCTAGGCAAAACCATTGTGTAACTGCGATCTATGGTCGTTTTAGGCGTAAGCCTCCTGGATAGAGCGATTGCCCTGAGGTACGGATGTTTCCTCGGAGAACCAGACGAAATCATTGTGTATCTGCGGTCCACATGGCGTAATTCGAAGGGACAGACGATTGCCTTGAGTCTATGGGTGATAACAACGTAACCACCAGTGTTACTATTAAGTAGACTATGATCCATGCGAGTGTTTTGCATAGCGTAATTCATAGAGCAGTGATTGCTCACGGGTACGGATGTTACCTGGGGGACTCAGGCAAAACCATTGTGTATCTACGATCTATGGTGGTTTTGGACGTCATGCGTAAGACATAGGGCAGTGACTGCCTAAAGTCGCCTGAGGCCGCGTCGCTCTGTCCTCTCGACTTAGCGAGAGAGCGACCTTAGGAACTACGTTCCATGACGATCCCGTTCATTTGATTTCGATGATTGGATTGTACTTTCCATATCTATTTTAAAGGTTTCTATGTATTTTCACTGGGTGTTAAAATAGTTTTGCTAAGTACTTATAGATTTCTGGTCTTGCGTCTGATCAAAGAATTACTAGATTTTGTAGGAACAAGGATAAACTTGTTGAAACATCGAGTTATAAAAGTATTTTTGAAAGGAAAATTTTCTTCGATATAAAAGTATTTTGCTATAAAGGAATTTTTAACAAAGAAAGTTTTCAAACATTTAAGTATTTTGTTATAAAAGAATTTTTAACAAAGAAAATTTTCAATTCTTTAATGTTTGAAAACTAGATTTCTGTTTGTCTTTCTGATCTCTTATTCCGCACTTTTTGAGAATAAAAAGTTTTGAGTGGGGGAGATTGTAACGATCTGGATTTTTTCAACGATTTAAACAAGAATTTTAACGAAGATTTTGAAATAAAATTTATTTTTAACAATAAAATTTTGGCAACGAAACTAGATATTCGAAATGCATCCATTAAAATGAGGCCAACGAAATTTATTTACGTCAAAATTTGTTCGAAACTCGGTCAGCATATTTTTTGGTACGAATTATCAAATTTTGAAATATAAATACTTTTACATAGAAATGATATAAAAATTTTTTTTGATTAAAACGTCAAAGTTCGTTCCATCCAATTTCGACCTTTGTAGCTCCGTTTACCAGAAATTGCCGTTGTCGTTCAAATTCGAAGCAGTATAATTGACGAGAGATGAAATTTTGTTATGAATGTCGTAACATAGATTTTAGTACATTGTTGGATTCATCTCGCTGCGTTGATCTCTATGGTATATTTGTTTTCATATTTTGGCTTCCGTTGTAAAACGCTAAATGGATGAGATAGCAGTCCGTGACCGTACCCTGTTGGATATTTTATCCATCACAATTCCTTTCATTTATTTTCACTATATTAATTTCTTTTCGTAGACAAAACCTGCGTGCGTAACCTAACCTAGAATATTAATTGCTGCATTTATTAATGACCGTGCATTCTCTTCTTTCTTTATATACGGGCGTGCTTTCTTCCGCTCCTTCTCATTTTCTTAGCTCTGAGCATATATATATTATTGAATTCACGTAACCTCTTCCCTCCCCCCTCTTTCATTTCCTTCTCCTTCCCATCAGCCACTTCGGCCGCCCCAGACTGCCTCACCCGCACAACCCGACCCGCCACCCAGCTCCTCCGCCCTCAGCTGAGCCACCCTCCTCCTTCCAGCCCCTCAGTCACCTCCTCCGCCGTGCCCACACCCTGCTCCGCACCCAGCTCCACTCTATCTGAACCCTACCCCACCACCCAATCCACCACCTCAGAACAGTCTCTAACCCGCTCCGCCCACCCAGTCCACAACCTCCACCCTTCACAAAACCCGCAACCACCCCACCTGCCCCTGCCAAACACCACCCAGAACCCGAAACAACCACACCTCACCCAAACCGACCACTCGCAGCAGCTCGCTCCCCTGTGCACCCAACCTGCACCTCGACCGAACCCTTCCTCAGCCGCATCCTCCTCATCCGAACCACCGAACATCCTTGCTCCACCCAGTCACAACCAACAGCCAATCCCATGCCCAAAGTTGTCATGTACGCGACAACATTCCGCCAAGGCAGCAGTCTCCATTCTCGCTCTAGTGTGTGTGCGTGTGTCCGTATCCGTGTCCTCGTTCTTGTTAATAATCCAAGAAGGTGAGTGTATAACTCAGGACGTTTATTTTTATGCAAGTTAATTTAGTTTACTTTAAATTAGTTAAGTTTAAATTAATTTGGTAAATTTTAAATAGTTTAGTTTATATATTTATTTATTTTTTGTGAGTTAATGCCTAACTTTGTATATGAATGCAAATATGGGGTGTACAGGTATTATAAGATAAATATTGGAAACGTGGGTATATATTGGAGTAGGAAACATGAGTATATATTTAAATGGTTCTATTGTACAGGTAGTATAAGATAAATACTGGAAACATGAGTATATATTAGAGTAGGAAACGTGAGTACATATTTAAATAGTTTTAGTGTACATGTAGTATAAGAGGTAGGAAACGTGAGTATAAATTGGAGTTGCAGGAGACTATGGGATGTAGTATTTGGGTTACACGCGTGAGTTGCATGGTGGAAGATGGTCATGGGAACAGGAAAAATAAGTGGGGATGTTTGCATGGAAGAAATGGTTGCTTGCGTGAAAACTAAAGGAGTGTGTGCGGATTTGGGTAAGTGTAAGGCCTTGGGCATTGAGTTTGGTAAGGTTTGGTTCTAATAATTTAGTTTAAAGTATTTTAGTTAGTAAAATTTAAGTTAGTTGTTTAAAAATGTTTGTTTTTGAAAGGTGAGGGTTGTTGCTTGTGGTAAGTAATTGGGCATTATTATTGGGTAGGTTAGATTTTATATTAGTTTAGTTATTATATTAAATAAGTTAGTTAACTTAGAAAAGGAAATAGAGGGCAAGGCTGCTTTGCTATCGGGTTTGGGTGACTGGGCGCTTGGGCTTTGTTAGGCAGTAGTGATTGGGTAAGAAATTAGTTTATATTTTAGTTAAGTTTATATTTAGTTATTTTGATTGGTAAATTTATACGTGTTAGCTTTAAAAAAAATTAACTTCTCCATACAAAGTCCTTTTAACTCATGGTCTTCGATGTTAGATTCGTATTGACGAATATAACACACTGGTGTAAAGTATCGACACATTTAACGAAGTATAATTTAGTGGTAAATTAAAAGGGCATTGAATTTAATTACGGTTAACATAATTAAATAACTATACTTCATTAGTGACATTTATTCAACAGAATAAACCCGTTTCGCTATTATATTTATTTATAGATTATTGTGATGTGTTCGTATTTTTTGTTTTTGTTGATTGATTGTCTGAATTGTGCTCAATCAGTTTATGAGCAATTACCCTTTTATTTAGCATGGATTAGGTAGGAGATAGATTTTAAGTTAACATCTTGTAGTTTTTTTCCCAATTTAACTATAAGGTGTTTAGCAATATTATGGGTTCATTTAATTATGGTAATTAATTATAATAATTTTGATTTGAATAAGATTGTTTGGAAAAAGGATTTTCATAAAAGAATATACTTTGAAAAGTTAACTAAAAGACGGTATTTGCAAATGAAATGTTGGAAAATAAAAGTTATTTTATCTTTTAAATAAAATAGTTCTGTGAAATGAAATCGAGAATGTGGTCAAAGAGATTATTTTCGAATTTGAGTATACTACTAATAAGTTTAATATGAGCTCGTAAATCGAAATGTGAAAATTTAATTCAAACTTTAATTTGATTGCTCATACGAAGTCGATGCAACTGGTTTAGTCTCTTAAATTACTATATCTATATTGTTTGATTTGAATTTACTTACATAAGAATATATAGTCCTGACTCGAGTGTATTGTCTTTTCATTACGCTCGGGTCAACCCGAGTTGTTTCAGTTCTCGAAGACATTAGTTACTTGAAGGCGAAGACGGAGATTGGACGACCATGCTTACTATTATTATTCCGCTGCATTATATTGGTATGTTCAGTTAAATATTCAACTCTGATAATATTGAGATGGTATCAAATGTATATTGATAAACAACTTTGTAATTATGTTATTATTATATTTTATCCTTCCACCTTGAGATTCTATATATTATTATTTTCTCTTCTTCTTTTATTTTCTTATAAAACCCCTTGATAATTCATCTTTTTGAACGATTCGGGTCGGACATGCGTGGTTTATTGTCGACTTGGATCGACCAAAAGGCGGATTGTCACACATGCCGTAGAACAAAATGGGTTTTCCCCTCACGAGAACTAAAACCATTTTATTTTTGTAAATAAATAAGGTTGATACATAGATAGTGTCTAATATGTGAATAATAAACATATAAAATAGTTATAATGCTTGCCTCTTATGTCATAACAGAATTTAGGTATACATTTAAATTCATAATGGTGACGTTCGATAAACGGATTTCCAAGAAAGAGCCAAAGTACTCCGTGAACTCTTTCCTACATAACAAGGGTATAGGCCTCCCTATCGAATGCATAGTATATTTCTAGAGTAGATATACCCGAGAGCCCACGTAATTTAGGTCACTCTCATATGTTATTGAGCCAGCCCACGTCTACGATACGTAATGCCAAATATATCATATCTGCGTGCATATAATCAAAACCACTCCAAAAAAGATATGACAACCCTAATGGTAGCAATCTACATAGCTTGGCTAACCATATGACCCAATTAGTCATTTCTTGAGTCGAGGTCTGTTTGCGAATCATATTTCTAGCAAAACACATGAATGTTAACTCTTCTATCTCCCTTGGAATTACCCTCCAGATAGGCAGTACAACAAGTCTTGCAAACCGAACAAATCACAAGGATGTTAACCCTACCCTCTCCTTTGGAATCACCCTATGGATATGCAGTACAATAGATCCAACATCTCGAATAGAATTATCTCCACAACTCTTTGAAAGTATCTTCATTTGATCTAACATATTTTCAAGTTTTGAAGTGGATTTGGTCAGGTATACTTATGTAGGCTTATCCGGCTTTAGATTTTTTCAAATTGTCATACAGTGAATTTTCAGTTAACTCAATTCTGGTTCTTTTGGAAATAAGTGGTCAACCTATAAGGTAGAGCCTCATGGAGAGGATATCCTTGCACTTTTCCTTAACGGAGAAAGACTAGTTTATATGTACGTTAAAGCCTCACTGGGAGGATATCCATATCGGATAAACTTCATAACTCTTTTATATATTTTCTATGTTAAAGATCATTTTTTCGATAGTTAAAAAATCAACTATCTAGTATGTCATAAAATGTAAACATATACAATCATTTTAATTTATCCACGGGATGTTTTAATTACTTTTCAAACACATATACATGATATTCAAATATAAAGGTACATGATATTCAAATATAAGGGTCAACCTTTTTTACTTACACTGTCAAACTGGCCAGGCCAGTAGCCATGGAGAGGAGAATGTTGATTACCCAATTTCAAGCCTAAACACTACTATTCTAAGACACCAATCAAATAGAGAAGTTTATTAGTTGGTCCTAAATATTATCTCAAGTTATAAACCGTTTGTTTTACATGAAAAAAGGCTATTAAATCTTTTATTACCAAAACACACATATCTTTTTTTAAAATTAACAATTGCCTTTCCAAACTCTTTTCACACTTAAAATTATTTTAAAATACTCTTATTAATGGTATAAGTATGTATACAAATTTAATTGCAAAGTTAAAATTATGTATAAGAAGATTAAAACAAGTGCTATAAAAAGGGCTTAAATAAGCTTTATATTATTCTATCTTTTGCTGATTTTTCTTTATAAATTTAAATATTTTATAAATAAATTCTTTGTTGTAAACTAAACTACTTTGATTCGGAAATATATTCATGTAATAGTTTCCCAAAATATATTAACATATCATCACTCCGAAATGATTTAAATACAAGTATTTCAAAGTGCATCTATACCGACTTTTCGCCTTCTAACTTTAACTCTTTATTAAATTTTCATATATAACTCCAACAAACATGCCAACACAAGGCATAGTCCATAGAAAAAGTTTGGAAAGCTAATATAATTAAAGTTATAACATATAGAGTTTTCATATACCTTTTAGAAGTAAGACGGTCCAAAGTTAGCACATTCATTGGTTAAGGTTATACTACCATAATAACTTGCATATAGATCATATTTTATTAGTATAAAAAGGTGAGAATCTCACTTATCCTCTAGTCAAGCCTTAGATCAAGCCTCCTAAGCCTTAAGAACCTTGCTACCAAGTCCAAGAGCAAAGTAAAGATCACCTCCTTTGTAACAACCCGCATATCTATCGATTTTATATCTAAATATTTTATTTAAATATTTTATCGTTAGTCGGATGTTAGTCCAAAAAGCTACTTTTTGCATACGGTCAAATTAGGACTCGAGACCACTTCCATTGAGTTCAAAATGACGTTTGCGATCTTTTTGAGTGTAAACTTCGATATGTTTGGAGATAGTGAACTTTTCGGCACTTTTTCCCGCCTTTGACTTTGGTTTGGACTGCACCCCTTTAGTTCAGCCCAACCATCTTCCTCACTTTATCAAAACACTTCAAGCTTTGTCAAAAATGGTGGTGGGAAGTGGAAATTAAAACTCCAAACACAAATTCTATTGCAAATCCGAGATTCAACATCAAATTCACGTGAAGAACATTGATTCAAGCTTGTTGGTGTTCTTGCTTTGCTATCAAATCTCCATCTTCATCAAATTCCGTGAAAAGGTGAGATTTTTAATCTCACATCTCGCCTATAACTGTCATTGGGTTGTTGGAAATGACTTCCTATCACTTTAGCATTAATGTTTGCAACTGGTTTGGATTGAATTGATGAGAAACTCAAGTTTCAGTGTTGTTTGCAAAGTCTGGCCCTAGGTCGTTCTGCCCTCCTAGGTCGTCCAGGCTGCTAGCTCGCGTGTTGAAAAGTCTCCACTTTCTTAGGTCGTTCACGAGTTAAGACTTAGGTCGCTTGCGTGCTTAGGTCGTTTTGGCTTAGGTCGCAGGGAAATAAGTCGTAGGTCGAAACAGCTTTAGGTTATAGGTCGTTGCCGACCTAAAATTCCTAGGCAAACCACTAAGTCGCTCGACTTTTGTTAAGTCTTAGGTCGTTGCCGACCTATAATCCCCAGGCAAAATGTTAGGTCGTTCGCCCTTAAGTCTTAGGTCGTTGCCGACCTATAATCCCCAGGCAAAATCTTAGGTCGTTGCCGACCTATAATACCCCAGGCAAACTTTAGGTCGCAAGCTTTAAGTCGCGAGTTTTAGGTCGCGAACCACGTTAGGTCGCGTACCCTTAGGTCGCGAATCACCTTAAGTCGCGTAACCCTCTTAAGTCGTAAGTCGTTCGCGAGTTAAACCTTAAGTCGTAGGTCGTCTCCGACCTAATATTTCCCCTGCTATTTCACTAGGTCGCTTGACCTTAAGTCGTAGGTCGTCTCCGACCTATGCCCCACTAAGTCGCATCCCACTTAGGTCGCAGGACTTTGTTAAGTCGTAGGTCGTCTCCGACCTAATATTTCCCCTGCTATTTCACTAGGTCGCTTGACCTTAAGTCGTAGGTCGTCTCCGACCTATGCCCCACTAAGTCGCATCCCACTTAGGTCGCACGACTTTGTTAAGTCGTAGGTCGTCTCCGACCTTATCCTTAGTCTTGTTAGGTCGCGTGAACTCTTAGGTCGTATGACCTACTTTTCCTTAGGTCGCTGGACCAGCTTGCGTAGGCAATCTTCTGAAAAACATTTATCAGAATTTCTACTTTGATGGTTTTGGGATTGACTTCTTTGGACTTTACTCACGTCTTCGAACGTGAATTGATTTGTTTCTACAATCGTTTTATGACTTGTCACTTTAAAGATATATGAAGGTTTCAATACTAATAGTAAATATCAAAACTCTTTCATCAAAGCGATTTCAACACTATTTTAAATATCAAAAGTTCGTTTTCTCAAACCGATTTTCAATCTACTAGTATATACAAGCCTTTACTTCACTCGAATGAGAAATCGACTTAAACGACTTAGTAAAACGAGTGGTATGAAACGCTTGCGTTCACTTCGTCGGTTAGCTCTTGGACTTGTTCGATTGAACCCTTTTTGTGACAATTTCCTAGTGAAGATTTACAGCTTGTTCGTAAATATTTAAGTTAAGCAAGTGGTTATGGGACATGAAGCTAAACTCATATATTTACTAGCTTGGTGTGATTGACACTTCCTTATGATCATGACGATCATTTTTGTGATTTAGACTAGCGATTGAGCGATGTCTCTTTGTCTGCGTGGGAGACTATACCCCGTTTATGTGATGTTTCGCCATCACATATCTAGGGTAGCACCCTACGGTCTTCGGGCCATTCCTGTGTGAAAATTTAATGGATAGCTTCCATGAGATAGCTTCTCGTCATGTGTTTACGCGTAGGTGAGTTTTCATGCTCCCATTTATGTGTTAGGCCTCCCTTCCTTTTTATGTGTTTTCTGGATTTCTGATGATGATTTCTGGAATTTTGTGCTTCACCAATTTTCATGATTTTCATTGATATGATATCTGTTTTTGTGCATTGGTGAATTCATGTGTTATTGACTTGTTATGAATACAAGTTTAGGGTATGATACCCTACCTTATCTTTGTGAAGATTCTTGTGATATTGATTAATCTTTTGTTGATTATCATTTACATACTTATAGTAGTATGTCGTTATGGTTATTTCATGTTCATGTCATGCCTTTTTCTTTATACCATATCTTCTGATATTTATAGCTAGACTGATCCGTTTATTATTTTCTTATAAATAATACTCGGGTCAGACCGAGATGTTACAGGTGCTTCTGCTTGACTTCTCTTCAGGATATTTCTGACTTTTGGCTAACTACATAGATTAGTAGTTTTTGGATGTACACCTTTGAGATATAGACTCTATGTTGTGTACTTATTCTTTTGTATAGCACGTGATGCTATTCTTTTGTATTATCGTGGATCTTTCAGACCACTACTCTGATGTACACTTTCATGTGTTATATATTTGTTCATATCTTCTTCCGCCTTTGTGATATGGATGTCTGTGACTGATTTATGTTATGATTATTTCTATGTTTGTTTCCGAAGATTATATATAGCCACCGTGTGATAGCTTTGTGTTTGTATCGGTATGTCGGATTTCCTTCTTAAAAGATATGCATTCTATACTATCTGATGTATCGGTGCTCGCACAAAGAAGTTACATGGATGGTCGCTCCTTCACAGCCTTATTCTCCGTGCTAATTGACAGCACTACATCGTAGTGTTCTTGGTTAGCGTGGGTATAGAGGTGGGGCGTCACATCCTTCCAAGTTGTTCTTAGCAATTTAAGGCATTAATCCAATTATTCTTCCCTACCAAAATACTACCCTAAAAGTCCAACGTCGTTTGTCATCCATGCTAATCTCATGCATGGACAAGGTTACATTGCCACCTGACATCGCAACTCACAACGTCAGTAGCATCACCTCCTCCTGACATCGCGATTGCGTCTACTTCATGCGTAAGTTGCTTTCGCCATGGTTGCTATAACATCCTATAAAATTTATGATAATTAATAAATAATTAAATAAGGCTCAAAATGGAGTTTGAGTAAATGCTAAAATTTGACTATGAAACTTGCACCATTATGTTCGTGGCAATTTTCAAGGCAACTTTCATATTTGAAGTTTTGCGATCGGGGCTCAAATGAAGAAGTTATTAGCATTTGAATTTTTTGGTATGAAAATAATCAAAACAAAAATAGGAGATAAATAATAATAAATGCGGGACCCTATTTGTTGACCTCCTCCTTGGGTCGGTCAACTACTAGAGGTCGACCACCTATAGAGGAGTGGTCGATTAATATAGGCAAGTGGTCGATTGGTCGTCAAGGTGACAATAGGGTTGAACCTTAGCCGAACAACCCGAATTTAATTATTTAAATTTAACAAATACGATCTATTCGAGTGCCTATAAATACAGGCCTAGCCCTTCACTTTTTTCTCATATTTTTTAATCAAAGCAGTGAAGCTCTACCATTTTCCCTTCTCCACTATTACTAGAATTATAAAATGTTTTATATATATTCTAATCGGAGAAGGACGGAAAATAAAAGGGAAGAAGAGAAAAGGCTAATCAATTGTGAAAGAAAAGGGTAAATCTCAAAATTATAAATCTATAAGCCCCATAACCCAAACCACTTCTCAGATCTGTAATTCTAATAGTATGTATATATCTTGTTATACATATTGTTTTAGATCAGAGTGGAAAAGGTGTCGATTAAAGGGATGAATTCGAATTTGGGAGATTTGGAAAGTTTGAAAGGTGAGTGGGAAATTATATGATTTCTATATAACATTGAAATTATAGTGTTGAATTTTATTTAATTACTATGCCTATATAAGTTTTGATGAGTTGTAGGCTTAGGAAGATAAAATCTCACACACATATTCTATAAGTTAGGTAATAGGAATAGAAATGGTTTCTACACCCTAATATAGAAATTTGGAAATCGGTTCCTAAATTTGTTAAAGTTGAATATTGATAAGGTTGTAAGAATTATTCCAAATTTATGATAGCTAGGTTGTAAATTATTTGTATTAGTTTATATTGACTTAATTTGACTTGGAAGGTGAATTTCTATGTTTTACTTTATTGTGACTGTTGTGGGTATAATTTAATTTATTTATTTCAATATAATTTCGATAATTATCTAATTCCATAAAAGTATAAAAAGTGTGCCATTTAAAATAATAAGGAATATACCATAAATAAAAGAGATGTGTAAAGTATGGATGTTCTTCCCCATAATTTTCACTTTTTATTTTAATAAAAGAATAGATATAATTTTTTGTAATTTCAAACGAAGCAAATGTCTCACTTTTGATTAATTTATGGAAAGTTATAATGGTAATCCTTTTTGGAAGGATATCTCTGATAAACTAAAACGTGGAAAGGAATGTTCCGGTCTGAGAATTAATAGGTAAAAATAGGAATATACATTTACATATATATATTTATGTATGTATGTTATCATGCCTACCGATAAAATTAAATATATATTTTTATAACATAATCTACGTCGATATTCTCATAGTTATAATTAGGATGTCTAGTTGCAAAAAGCATAGTAAATTATAAGATTAGAAGGTATAAATGGAAAAAAGAGATAGTAACTCCAAAATTAATAGGGCGATAAATGTGCAGTTAGTAGGGAGTTACGGGAATTAAATGGAGACATAATTGTATTTAATGAAATTGGTTAAAGGATTTAATACGGAATTTATAGGGCGGAAATGATATAGGAATAGTAGGTTGAATTAGAACGGATAAATAAATGTTATTAGAGATTGTCCAATTAGGATAATAATGACCATTTATTATGGACAATTAACGTTTATGTAACGTAATGACCCGTCTTTTCAACCCTCAAATTGACACTAATACATCTTCGGTATTCACGTGTCGAACATTCAAGTGTTAGAAAGACAGATTGTTGGATAGGAAAAGGAAAAAAATGATAGAATAGAACCTCACATCGTGACAAGTAATATTCAATATACAATAGATCTTTACAATAGAAAAGTATAATATACATACATCAATTAGAGTAAATTAATCTATCATCCGCCTGGACAGTTATAACAACCTATCCTCACAAATGTTGATAAATATAAACAACCAATGTAGTGGAAATCAAATATACGTGAATACGTCTTGGAGGCATCCTGCTCGTCTTCTGAAGCTCCAAAGCATCCTTAACTAGATCTCAAATATGCTTTGCTTGACCTGAGCATTATAAAAAAAATTACGCCCATATCAGTCTGATAAATCGGTGTGAGAAACACACATCATATGGATTTTAACGTTTTAAAACCTTTCAAAAATAAAGGTATCTCGTAAGACCACGTCACACATAAACACGGATGGATTTTTATCTTACGATAATCACACCATTTCCTAGGAAATCTTCTGATATTATAATAATGTCATAGGTTTTAATATAAATATTGAATCAGAGCCGAAATTGTTACATTGAGTAAATTCCAGCATAATAGGTATACAACTAAGTCCGAAAGGCACTTATTGGAGAATGGATTCCATACAATGACAAGGCTACTAGGGTACTGCTTGCCATAGTACACTTCTAGAAAAATGTACCGAAGGTCCTACATGGACCCCCTGCAAATCAGGACCGGCCTACCCCTTATTGGAAGTACCAAATATGTCATCACCCTGGTTGTGGCCAACTACCATAACAGGCCCCGAGCATACATAAATCTATAAATGTCGATCTAGATCGGGTGCTGGCCAATACCCTAATGGTAACGAACCACATAGCCCTGAAGTATATCCACCATTTTAGTCATTCATAATTGGTGAGGCTAGATGTTACCTTTTACCTTTTATACAACAATCTCACTTGGAATGCTAACACTGCACTTCAGAAAACAATGCAATGCCAACATTCATCCATACAAGTTGTTCAGGATATGAACAAACTAAACACACTACTTCTACTACATCCTTTTTGGAATCACTCTCAAGATTAGTAGCCCTTGCACTTCAAATAACTCTATCTTCGATTTCATCATCTTCAAGGTGTCTTCAATTCGAACGTTTATGCTGGTTCGAAGTGGTTTTCAGATAACTGTTGTTTATCCAATCCCGGCCTCTCCGAACTGACATGAAATTTTTAAAACTGACCAACACTTTGATAATCGGTTAATTAACTACCAAATAAACAAACAATTCAACCAGCGATTTAACCAAGCATGGTTAATCACAAAGCAACTTTCGTTAATTAAAACCACTTTGTAAATGCTTGTATCAAAATACTTTTACAAAGATATATTCACAAGTCCCCTCTACTCTTTTTAATAATTAGAAAATATTGATATACTTATCTCGACTATATAAGTATACTCACAAAACATTTCACTTTCAATCTTAGAAAACTTTTTCCATATGCTTATATCAATAGTATAAGTATATTCACAAAACACTACATTTTCAATACTTGAAATGTACCTATACACTTATCTCAATGGTATAAGTATATTCACAAATCTTAAGAAAGATTTTACTTTCAAAAACCATACTTATTTGGGTTAACACAACATGATTTAAAAACGTTGATAACAATAAACCCAAAACACTTCCCTTTTGGTATATGTAAACGAGTCTTATGGAAATTTAACTAAATATACTTAACACCACTTCCCGATTTCAAACAATATATCCCTCGATTAACAATGAGATCGGACAAGTACACATTCTTAATTCTCAGGATAGTGATAAGTTTCCATACCTCGTAATTTGGTGTTAAGTATGAAAAAAACATTTTCTATACCACCATAATTTAAAATGATCATTTATGGAATCAGGTCTCGGCCTTTTTATAAATACTTCTTTTTAAAAATGCCCTTATAAAACTCCTTATGTTTACAAAACTTCTTTTATAAAATATTATTTATAAATTATGAAATTCCTTTTATCAATATCTCAACATAATTGTAAACCTCCTTTCATAAATCTCCAAATTTATTTAGTAAACTCCTTTACAAACATCCTTTAAACTATTTATAAAACTTCTTTTATAAAATATCATTTATATTCTCAATGGAATATCTTGGAATTCCCCTATCCACCTCCATAATCACTCAAGCTCAATGTCTCCCCCTCTAAGATCATTGCTTACATGAATAGCTCAGCTAATAGACTTCTCATTCAAGCCGGTAGACTCACCCTTATAAAAGAAAATATATTCTTAATGATAGTTTACTCATCTAGGACCATCATCCTACCTAAATAGCTCATTAACATGATAAAAAATGCAATGAATTAGTTCCTCTGGACTAGCAATATGCATTCTAGAAAACTGATTCCTTGAGCCTTTAGAAAAATTGAGCTTCCTATTGAGAAAGGAGGGCTGGAATCTTGAACTTAAGCCACTAGAATTTGGCTGCCTTTGGAAAACACTTGTTAAACAAAGAAGATAATATTTGTGTTCAATGGACATTGACACATAGCATTGGTAGGAAATTTTTTTGATCATGGAGATCCATTAGAACTGTAGTTAGACTTGGCGTTGCATCTTAAAGTTCTAGAAAACTTTTCTTCCACATATTCAATTGGTTACATTAGTTTATGGAATTGCCAGTTTTTCGCATGACCCTTCGGCTAGAAAAGGTTGCATACTTTCCTCATGTATGATTGATCAACACATAATGGAATCTGGTATTAGCAAGGAAGCCATAACAAATGAATACGTTATTGATGGTGTGTTGAACCTACCTTATTCCAGCGGTCTTCAGATCAGATCAATGTGGAGCTCCCATAATTCTGCAAACTATCTAACATGCCTCAAAGATTATTTTGTCTGGACTAATAAAGGAAAAGTTATATTCGACTAAGACTGCATACAAGGCGATCTATGGATATGCTCATTTACCTTACTTTACATGGGCCAAAAGTATTTGGCTGGGGCAGTCCTAGGAGTGAAAACTTACTTCTATGGAGATTTATGCGTAATTCCATTCATACTAAGGAAAACTTGGCCCTGAGAAGTGTATATGGTGATCTTATGTATGTTTTCTATGAACAAAAGGTAAAAGACAACCTACATCTTTTCTTCAACTATCCATTCACCTATGATATTTGGTTTAAGTTGATGGATGTGTATAGAAGACCTAACTCAAGCAATTTTGGTTTACTGGAATGGAGTTTGATTTACAAAGCCATGAGATGGATAAATGAACACAACTTCGCTCTGCCGTTGATACTAAAGAAGCTCATGAAATTAATTTGGAAAGAGAGAAATAGTCGGATTTTCACTAGCAAACTCAAAAGGGCCTCTTGCCTCTTTCAGGAAATAAAAACTAATAGCTAAGGGTATGTAGGATTCTTGCTTCTTATTTGGTACCAACATGATTGAGCCTTGGCTCTAATAAGCTCAATGGTCTTACAGTTGTTTTTCTTTTTCTACTTTTTTTTTAAAATTTACTTTCCTTGTTGTTTTCCTTTTGTATTCCTTTGTATTCTCTATATAGGATCTTCCTTTGGAGGCCTTTGTTATTATTTTGAAGAAATCAATAAAACTGGTAGGAGACTGGTCAACCCCGCTGGCACGGCTAAAGAAATATCATTTATAAAACTCAATTTTAAAATCCCCAAATTTATTTGCAGCTCTTTTTATAAAACTCCAAATTCATTTATAAAACTCCTTTTATAAATTTCTAAATATAATTACAAACTCCTTTTATAAAACAAAATTCCAAATATACAACCAGACTCCAAATATAAAACAAAACACCAAATATAAAAACAGAAATCCAAATATAATTATAAAACTCATATACTTTTCATAACACGATCATTCCGTATATTACAATAAATTCACAAATAGAGCTTATTATTCTAATTTATCAAAATGATATTAATTTCCCTTTTTATAAAATATCCTTTATAAATCCATTCTTTTATTTATAAAATACCGTTTATAAAACTAGCTTTTTATTTATAAAATAATAGTTATAAATCTAACCTTTTATACAACATTTTATATAAACGTTTCACAAATATTTATTCCAAAATATCTCTCTCTTCTTTTTGAAACAGAATCATTTTTTAAAATAAACGATAAACCCCTTTATTTCCTATAAAGAAAAAAAAGTCTTTTTTATAATACTTTTCTATAAAAACAAATAATTCCTGAAAGAATTTTAAAACAATTTACATATATACATATATTAGAAAGAAAACTAAAAAGTTTGAAGTAAAATGAAGAAGTTCCAATAAAATCCATTTAAATAAAATATCACAGAAATTCCAAAAAAGTAGGATTTAAAAATCATTCCCCAAATCAAAACCATAATTAATAGTATTTCAAAATGCTATAACAAGGCCAATAGCTACTATTGCACATAATCAATGCTATTACTACCTTTTTCACTAAAAAGGTTCGACTTTTAACATATTTTAGTGTCATATTTAATATGGCCAAATTATTAAATTTTAACATTCAATAATTCATAACATAGGTTTATAACTGGAATTAAAGTCAATAGGTATATAACTAGAATTAAAAATCCCAACGATGAGAAATTCGGATTTCTTTACAAAATTCCCTGTATTTCATTTTTAAATGTCTCTCTTTCTAAAAGCGGATACTCAACCAAACCAAACCAATAATAATTTATCTACTATATCTCATTATAGTAATCATTCAGAGGTGTGAAAACTCACCAAAATTTCGGTGACGCTGAAGCATTATGATCTGATAGTCCAAAATTTTACTTGCTCCAAATTTTACGAAACCAATTCTAGTTCATAGCTATCGTCATTACGAGCTCAACCCAAAAGTCCACGCCACAATTGGACCTCGTGTGGAAAAGTTATTCATTTTATAAGATTTGGAAATTTAACAATCATTAATTAATTAACAAATCACTTTTAAAATCTTAATTTCCCTAAATCCTTTCTCCTCCAGTTTTTAGTTACAAACATTTGTGCATGATCACACTCCAACCCATCCCATGTCGCGCACGTCCACTAGCGATACGGAGCTCTGGTCCATGAAACGACTAACAAACTTCATCGTTGACTTTCACTTTGTATGCTTGATGCGCCTATCATATCATCCCACTCGGCCTACTCCTTTGAAATCCGACTGCAACTCCTCCCTTCGACCAGAACATGTCGTGTTTCAATCCCCTTCACCGTAGCACCTCCAACCAACTCCCAATGACTCCCCGCGCCACCATGAAACCAACCATCCCACCAATTTGACCTCTGGCCACCCCTACCCTGACATGAACCAACCAGCACTAAACGACAACCTAATGTCGCGATTCTCAAATCAAGACTGCACGAATCCAAACTTGGCCACACGATGCACTTCGATACTAGAAACGTAATGCAACCCTCGAATCGAACCAAATCCGCATAAATCTCCAAAAAAAACCAAACCCTAGATTTGTTGCCTCACGTCGGTCATTCCCAAACGACGTCGCACCACCCATCGCCTATACCAAATCGAAGATCTCACTAATACAAACTCAAAGAAGCTAGCTTTTTAATTTTTCGATGAGTAAATCTTTTAATTTTAATTTTTGAACGGAGGTGGGTTTATTTTCTTTTATAGTAAAAATGAAAAAGAGAATAAGGGGAGGGGAAGTGAAATGGGAAGAGGGAAAAATCAATATGGTGAATTTTCTTAAGTGTTTAGGTTAGTTTATTATGTGATTTTCGGTATTTCGCTACACATAATTTCATTCGCATACGAACCGTGAATGACAAAACAAAAATACGATCACGTACAAAAATGCGATACGATTCCAAAACAACAATAATATACCCTGGTTATCTTACTCTGTAAATTAGAAAAATACCATCGTTTGATGTAAAATACGTCTAACGACAATTTCAATATTTTCCATTTCTAAACACATTCAATTTAAATTATAATTAATTACACTAATAGTATTTCATTTAATACTAAAATCACTTATGAATCATTTCATAAAACTTTTCTTAAGTTTATAAACTTCTTATAAAACACAACTTTTGTTTGTCGATCACTTTAAAACTTAATTTCATATTCGTATAACACTCTTACAAGAGTATATATACAAATTTCAGATTGGTTTTACTTAACCAGGATATTCAACAAATTTAAAACTTATTTAAATTACCATCTCCTTAAATTTATAAGTTACAAAAACTTATTCTCTTATATTTTCAAAAACACTTAGCTCCAATTTCTATATCAATTCAGAAGTTTTTTAACTGTCCAAAATCATCGAAAATTCCATTTTATTTCAACAAATGAAAATAACCAAACAACAAATCATAATGAGATGCACAAACAAACTATCCTATTGCATAGGATACATACATCCATATAATAACTTAGCTGAAAACTTCAGAATTAAACGCCCTTGTTTTATTTCAAATTATTTTTGAAATAACAATAATATACATATCTCCTTTTGTATAAAAAATCATATTTTTGGAATTTAAAACAAAATTTGTTTACCAAAACACTATGAAGAGAAACTACTATACTAGTAATCTATCACTTAGAAACTCGAAAATGAAAGCCATGATGCTGCTACAATTACCACCAGAATATTTTCCACGACAAAACTGAGTTTAGTGCTTTTTATCTCCTTAAAATCCTTTTAAAACATTTCTATTTATAAATACTTTCAAATAATGCTACTATTATTTTCTCCAAAACTTTAAAAACATTTTTTAAAAAAACCCAGGATTTAAGTTATCAAATTCTCAGCTTAAACTCTTTTTATCTATAAACCATATTTATAATTTATACATATAAATTTCATTTCGCAAAAGTAAATTTTGTTCAGATTATAATAAACAACTTTTATTAAAATTAAATTTTAACCCAACATTATCCCCGAACGCCTTATAACAAAATCGTGAAACTAAATTCACAAGGTGTTCTTATTTAATTTAATCAAACAATAAATGCTCAGAAACTATTTGAGCCCAAACAATCAATCAACAAACAACAGTCAATGCTCTCAAACTGGATGAGCATGACTAATCAAATAATAAATGATAATAATTGATATTATCATTTTCTAACAACAAACATATCATAAAATATAATCTAGATAAAACTATTTCATTTACCAAATTCAAAACAATACCGTGTCGGTTTACTTTGTTCAAGTGTTTATAAACCCCTATTGATATAGTTGTTCCTTCCATATTGACTAGAATTCATAAATCACTCAATAGATAAATTAACATAATATAAAACATTTTACAGCACTAGCAAATACGCGCTCATATACATACACACACTCAAACTCATTGCAGGGTATTACTAACCCTATATCTAATGAGTGTACCCCACAAAGCCTATATGTTCGCTCAACCTATGCTCTGATACCACTTGTAACGACCTGCCTTTTCAACACTCAAAGTCAACACTAATACATCCCTGGTATTCACGTGCTGAACATTCAAGTGCTGGAAAGACATATTATTGGGGGGGAAAGAAAGAAAAGACAGAACAGAAACTCACATTGTGATTAGTAATATATAATATATAACACATCTTTACAATAGAAAAGTGTAATATACATACATCAATTAGAGTAAACTAATCTATCATCAGTTTGGACAGTTATAATAACCCGTCCTCACAAATGCTGATATATATAAACAACCAATGCAGCGAAAACCAAATATATGTGAATACATCTTGGAGGCATCCAGCTCATCTCTTGAAGCTCCAAAGCATCCATAACTAGATCTAAAATATGCTCGGTCTGACCCAAGCATCATAAGAAAATAACGCTCGGATCAATCTGGTAAACCAGCTAATTAAACATACATCATATGGACCTTAATGTTATAAAACCTTCCAAAAATAAAGGTATCTCATAAGACCACACCGCACATAAACACGGATGGCTTTTTACCTTACGATAACCGAACCATTTCATAGGAAACCTTCTGATATTGTAATAATGTCTAGGGTTTAAAATAAATATTGAATCATAGCCGAAATTGTTACATTAATTAATTTATAGCATAATAGGTATACAACTAAGTCCGAAAGGCACTTATTGGAGAATGGATTTCATACAATGACAAGGGGACTATGGTATTGCCTGCCACATTACACCTCTAAAAAATGCACCAAGGGCCTTACATGGACCCCCTATGAATCAAGATCGACCTACCTCTTACTGGATAGTAACGAATATGTCATCACCCCGGTTGTGGCCAATAACCATAATGTTCCCCGATCATACATAAATCCATAAATATCATCTAGATCGGGTGATGACCGATACCCTAATGATAGCGAACCACATAGCCCTAAAGCATATCCCTTATTTTAGTCATTCCCGATTGGTGAGGCTAGAGGCTACATTTTACCTTTTGTATAGCAATTCCACTTGGAATGCTAACACTGCCTTCCGGGCAACAATGCAATATCAGTATTCATCCATACAAGTTGTTTAGGATATGAACAAATCGAAGGCACTACTTCTGTTATATCTATTTTTGAATCACCCACATGAGTTGTAGAAAGTATCCCTTGCACTTTAAAGAACTTCGTCTTCAATTTCATCATCTTTAAGATGTTTTCTATTTGAATGCTTATGCCAGTTCGAAATGGTTTTCGGATAACTCACGTTTATCCAATCCCGATCTCTTCGAACCGATAACGAAAATTTTAAAACTGACCAACATTTTGATAATCGGTTAATTAACCGCCAAAAAAACAAACAATTCAACTAGAGATTTAACCATGCACGGTTAAGCACAAAGTAACCACTAAGCCTCTTTAACTAATCATTTCTTTAATTAAAACCACTTTGTAAATACTTGTATCAAAATTCTTCTACAAAGATATATTCATAAGCCTCCTCTACTCTTTTCAATATTTAGAAAATATCAATATACTTATCTTAACTGTATAAGTAAACTCACAAAACATTTCACTTTCAAACTTAGAAAACTTTTTCCATATGCTTATATCAACAGTATAAGTATATTCACAAAACACTACATTTTTAGTACTTATAAAATGTACCCATATACTTATCTCAATGGTATAAGTATATTCACAAATCTTAAGAAAGATTTCATTTTCAAAAACCATACTTATTTGGGTTAACACAAATGTGATTTAAAAACATTGATAACAATAAACCCAAAATACTTTCCTTTTGGTATAACTTAACGTGTCATATGGAAATTTAACCAAATATAATTAACACCACTTCCCTATTTCAAACAATACTATCCATTGATTAACAATGAGATCAACTAAGTTAGAAAACTATCCTTGCCTCAAAACACATTCTTAATTCTCAAGGCAGAGGCAAGTTTCCCTACCTCGAAATTTGGTGTTAAATATGAAAAGAACATTTTCCATACCACCATAATTTAAAATGATCATTTATGGAAATCGGATCTCCGCCTTTTTATAAATCCCATTTTTTTTTTAAAATGCCCTTATAAAACTCCTTATGTTTACAAAACTCCTTTTATAAAATATTATTTATAAATTATAAAATTCCCTTTATAAATACCTCAACATAATTATAGACCTTCTTTTATAAATCTCCAAATTTATTTAATAAACACCTTTATAAACATCCTTTATACTATTTATAAAACTCCTTTATAAAACCTCTTTTATAAAATATCATTTATAAAACTCATTTTATATATCATCAAATTTATTTGCAACTCTTTTTATAAAACTCTTAATTCATTTATAAAACTTATTTTATAAATTTCTAAATATAATTACAAACTTCTTTTGTAAAACAAAACTCCAAATATACGACCAAACTCAAACTATAAAACTCCAAATATAAAATAAAAATCCAAATATAATTATAAAACTCATATACTTTCCATAACGTGATCATTCCATATATTACAAAAATTCACAAATGGAGCTTATTATACTAATTTATCAAAATGATATTAATTTCCCTTTTTATAAATATCCTTTATAAATCCATTCATTTATTTATAAAATACCGTTTAAAAACTATCTTTTTATTTATAAAATAATATTTATAAATCTAAGCTTTTACACAACATTTTATATAAACGTTTCAAAAATATTTATTCCAAAATATTTCTCTCTTCTTTTTGAAACAGAATCATTTTTTAAAATAAACGATAAACCCCTTTATTTCCTATAAAGATAAACAGTCTTTTTTATAATACTTTTCTATAAAAACAAATACTTCCCGAAAGAATTTTAAAACAATTTACATATATACATATATTAGAAAGAAAACTAAAAAGTTTGAAGTAAAATGGAGAAGTTACAAAAAACCCATTTAAATAAAATATCATAGAAATTCCAAAAAAGTGGGATTTAAAAATCATTCCCTAAATCAAACCATTTCCAAATCAAAATCACAATTAATAGTATTTCAAAATACTATGACAAGGCCAATAGCTGCTATAACTTAACCAATGCTATTACTACCTTTTGCACTAAAAAGGTCTAACTTTCAAAATATGTCAGTGTCACATCCAATATGGTTAGACAATCAAATTTTGACATTCAATAATTCATAAATATGTATATAACTAGAATTAAAGTCAACAAGTATATAACTAGAATTAAAAATCACAACAATGAAAAATCTGGATTTCTCTACAAAATTCCCTATGTTTCATTTTTAAATGTTAATCGCTTTTTAAAAGTGGATATTCAACTAAACCAAACCAATAATCATCCAAACACAACAAAAATAATTTGTCTATAATATTTCATTATAGTAATCATTCAGAGGTGAGATAACTCACTGAGATTTCAGTTGACGCCAAAGCGTTATGGTTTAAACTGAAATCGAACGATGTTCGATTATAGCCTAAAATTTCACTTGTTCCAAATTCGACAAAACCAGTTCCAGCATGTCGCTATCGCCATTATAAGCGCAATGCAAATGACCACGTCTCGTTTGGATCTCATATGGAAAAGTTATTCATTGTATAAGATTTCAAGATGTAAAAATCATTAATTAATTAACAAATAACTTTTAAAATCTTAATTACCCTAAATCCTTTATGACGATCCACATTTTTGGAACGGTTTAAATCGACAATAAACCATAAATGTCCAACACAAACCATTCAAAATGGAGGATTTTCAATGGGGTATGATAAGAAAATTAAGAGAAAGAAGAAAAAAACAAAACACAGAATCTCGCAGCGAAATGACAAAATATAATAACAAAATAAATAGTTCATGAAGCTGTTTTATAATACACATTTGATTACACAATTTTTACAACAAACCAGAGTACAATCAACAACATACCAAAATAATGCACCGTAATAATAATAGTAAATATGATCAAGCAACTCCACTTCATCTTTAAGGAATAATATCTTCAAATACTGAAATGCTCAGGCTGATCCGAGCGTAATGAAAAGAAAAAACACTCGAGTTAGAACTAAAATTTCTTATGTAAGTTAAATCAACAATAAGTAAATATGAATGTAATAGCATCAGATATGTTTACGGGATATTTTACATCTTCTATATCGTGTATAACGTGCATGCAATAACTTAAGAGATGTTACGGGATTTTCCTTCCCCTAAGGATCCGTTAAACTATCTATATGTTTTAAAATACGCTATATATGTAGTGTCTATCAGTAATGTAAAGTATTAAACTAGCGTTAAGGCTTTACATTGATCCCCCTTAACACATTTTTAAGCATTGTCCTAAAGTTTGCCTTAGTAGCATCACCAGTAACGTCGGTAGCCAGGGAGGCGCCGTGATAAGACAACACTAAAAACAAGTCGTAGTGGTCGCGAATAAGGATAAAAGTATGACAAGACACGTGAGGCAATGCTCAAGGTAGGATACTACCATTTTGAGTCGCATGGATGGTGGTAACGCATCGTAGCTATGACCAACCACCGTGTCGAACACCCCTAAATTCATATCAAAGTGCACCGATCAAGCCAACATCAATATAGTAATACGAAGAGGTGTGTCCGCTAGGGGTAGCTGGCCTACTTGGCCCTGACAAGCCGTCTTGTTTTAGTCATTTCAAATTGGCACAAGTGCCGGGATCATCCATCATCGTTCTATTTCTTCAAATCCAGCAAACGTTCACCAAATCCAACCACTTCATTCTGGATCATCCACCACATACACAGTTGTTAAAGTAGTTCCAATATTGACAGAGAGTATGCCAATAAGAGGTCCCGGTCTCTTTAACAACCAAACGTCATTTTTCATACCGGTTGGTTCTTTTACATTTCAAAACCGATTCATATTTGATATCAAAATATCACTTCATTTCAAAATACCAAATTTACTCAAAATATGTCATTTTCACTTGAAAGTATCATTTCAAATTCCAACTTAGGTTATAACCTCATTTTATCACATTCGCATTTGAATCAACGATTTAAATATAAACATTCCAACTTTGCACAGTTTGAGATTTTAGAAAATAGTTTGAATAGTTTAAATACTTTAAATGGTTTAGAGATTTAAAACAGTTTAATATAAAATGGTTTGAGTATTGAAAATTATTTGTATAGTAAAATAGTTTGGAAAATAAAAATAATTTAAGTATTAAAGAAAATATATTTTAAACAGTTTATATTAAAATAATTTATTTTGAAAATAATATCAAATCAAACTGTTTCCTTTTATTTCAACAAATAAGGACCCATGTTTAGATATCAAATCATTAAAACTCAATTTCCAGTCCTTCAATTCAATTACTCAATTTCAATTTAGTTTCAAATCAACTTGATTTCAATTTCAATTCGAATTAACTTCAATTTATGAAACATTCGTTTTTAACTTCAAATTTGATTCAACAATTCAATTCAATAATTTAAATTTCAATCCAATTCTTATTTTAAACCATTCCAATTCATATCGATTTCAAGTCCAATTTTAATTTACTGATTTAAATTTCTTAAACCAAATTAACCTCATTGTTCAATTTTAAGGTCCAAATCTTAAAATAATTAAATTTCCAAAATCACTGTCATAACTCGATTATAACTTCACATTTCCAACTTAATTCTTTCTTTCAATTTCCTTTAATCAAATTAAATTTCAACATTTGAAAGCTTGAATTAGAAATAATTTAGTTCATATATATTCACGATTTATTTCCTTTAAAACAATGTCATTTAATCAAAATCCAAAAATCAGGATTTTAAGACCATTGAATTTAACCAGTCCGGTGTCCACATATAATTTTCTACCCTATGGCCAACTGATTAGTTGTTTCTATTTTAATTATAGGGATGGATATATATCATTGCAATCCAAATCAAGGTGTCATAGGTATGTATCATTTCAACCTATTTATTAATTTATTCAAAATAATTCAAATAACAGTTTATATGCTTTCAATTATTATATAGGGTGATAACAGGGATATAAAAAAATAAACATCCAACCATCCAAAATGCCAACAAATAAATATCCATCACAGTCAACATCCAAATTAGCTAATAAATCACAACAATTAACTAGTTATCAATATCAGGTATTTAACTAGCAATTCAATTTCAATTTCAATTTAAATGGCAATTTAATTCAATAAAATTCAATTTTAATTAAAATGTCAACTTAAACTATCAAACAGCAACCAGTAACATTCTTATCACTTTATAAATTTAATTCGACTAACATAAGAAAATTTAGTATTGCGTGAGTTGGTTAAATCACTCACCTTTGATTTTATCCCATAAAAATCTAAACAGAAGTGCAAAATCTCAACAATCTCCAAATTCAACCAAATTAGTTTCATGTTATTCAAAATTTAAATATGAATCTAATAGAAGAAATCGCGCATGAATTGAAGTTTATATGCAAAAGATATTCATGTTAAAAGAAAATATTATTAAAATAATAATTGGTACATGTTTAATAAAAAAATAAACAAAATTTAATGCTTACGTTTTTTCTCAAGACGAGGCCTCAGGCAAAGATGGAAGAACAAACTAAGACGAGAGCAGGACGTGTAGGAAAAATGAAAAAAATGAAACTCATGTTTAATAAAAGAGCTTTTAAATTTGCAAAAATGAGAGCTTTTGAATTTGCAAGCTCATGTTAAAATGATTCTGGGAAAAGAAGATTTGAAATGGAGATCTGAACAAAGGAAATGAGGTGGTGACAAAAAAATGAAGAGACAAGTTTAAAACGTAAACAATTTTATGATAAGAATATACCTTCAGCAAAGAACAATTTGAACTAAATGAATATGAGGTATCAGGAGAAACAAAATGCAAATGAAGAAATAAAATTGTAGGTTATTTAATAATAAGGAAATGAAGGTGGAGGGACAAAAATTAATGTCACATTATGTTTTGAAAGCTTCAGGCATTAATAGTGCATAAGGATATGTACGTAGGAATGAGAAAGTTTGCATATATTTCTTCCTTTAAATAAACATATATTTCTTCCTTTAAATTTTTTAATTCTATTCTTTATTCTAATGAAAGTAAACCTATATTCAAAAATGAAACATTCATTTTATTTGATATAAGTGTTCTTTTCATTAAATCAAACTTTCCTTATATTTTCCCAAAACATAAGCTACGTTTAATTACACCTATTAATTTACAATTTAGTGCCCTCTCTCCTATTAATTGAAATTGTTCAATTACATTAATTTCAGTTGATTACAAAGGTGAATTTCAAAATGGACTAGATGAATGTAATGAGAAATAGAACAATTATTTTCTATCTAATAGTAATTTAAACATATTTATACACTATTGGATACAAACAATAATTATACATTTCTTACTAAATAATAGTTTCTCGTCTCTGCAATCAATCTTTCAGCTTACAAACATTTCAAATAAATAAACATATGATTTCTTTTTAATAAAGAAACATTTATTATTCTTTATTAACATTTATTATTCCAATCAATTGGAAATTTATATTCAGACAGTTATTAATTTCATTCAAACCAATGTAATTAAAATACTGATTAACATATGTTATCATTCTTACCTTATTGCAAAACATGTATCATTAATAGAAATTTAAATTAAGTTCATACCTTATATTATAATTTAATTAGTATCAATATAATCTTAAATTCTTTTTTTTCTAACAACTTCATTCAAAAAACTTTATTTAATTTAATATTTTTGAACTGTTAAAAATACAGGTCGTTGCATCCTTTCTCCCTCAATTTTTAATTACAAACAACTGCACACGATCACACTCCAACCCATCCCCTGCTATGCACGTCCATCGATGATACGGAGCTCTGGTCCATGATACGATGAATGGATTTCGCCGTTGACTTCCTCTTCACATGCTCGACGTGCCCATCTCATCATCATCCCACTCGGCCTCCTCCCTTAAAATCTGACTACAGCTCCTCCCTTGGACTAGAACATGTCACCTTTCAATCCCCTACAACGTAGCACCTCCAACCAACTCCCAATGACTCCCCGCGCCACCATGAACCGAACTGTTCCACTAATTTGACCTCTAGCCACCCCTACCTCGTCGCGAACCAACCAACACTACATGATAATCCATCGCCATTATTCTCAAATCAAAATCGCGCGAATCCAAAATTGGTCGCACGATGCACTTCGACATTAAAAACGTGATGCAACCCTCGAATCGAACCAATCCCGCATAAATCTCTAAAAAATCCTAACCCTAAATTTGCTTCCTCATGTGATCATTGCCAAACGACATCGCACCACCCATCGCCTATATTAAGCCGAAGATCTCACTAATACAAACTCAAAGAAGCTAGCTTTTTAATTTTTCGATGAGTAAATCTTTTTATTTTTATTTTTGAATGGAGCTGGGTTTATTTCTTGTACAATAAAAATGAAAAAGAGAATAAGGGGAGAGAAAGTAAAATGGGAAGAGGGAAAAGTCAATGTGTTGAATTTTCTTAAGTGTTTAGGTTAGTTTATTATG
Source organism: Allium fistulosum (assembly GCA_030737815.1). Taxonomy (NCBI): domain Eukaryota; kingdom Viridiplantae; phylum Streptophyta; class Magnoliopsida; order Asparagales; family Amaryllidaceae; genus Allium; species Allium fistulosum. Next base: position 432,434,088 of record CM060906.1, on the reverse strand, counting down.
TGATTTTCAGCATTTCGCTACATAGAATTTCGTGCGCATATGAACCACGAATGACAAAACAAAAATATGATCGTGCACAAAAATGCGATACGATCCCAAAACAATAATAATATACATTGGTTATCTTATTCTGTAAAATCACAAAATATCGTTGTTTGTTGTAAAATACGTCAAACGGCTATTTCAATATTTTCCAAATTAAAAATTATTAAAAAATCAAATAAAATAAATTAAAAATATGTCAATAAAAATCAAGTCATTTTATTAACCATTGATTTTCTTATTATTTATTAAATTCAAATCAAATCTGAGTATTTAAATAAATTTAATATTCTCATTCAAAACGTAAAAAATTTCTGGTCGTTACTTATAATATAGTAAATTAGCATATAAGATAGGAAATAAATGTTGGAAGGTAGTATAATTTTCACAGTGGTAAATTATACAACCTTAATTATGCATTTAGGATAAGCATGAATTAGTGGGCCTAGCGCAATATTTAACCCTAGGATAATTGGTTTGGTTTAGAATGGGTTGGTATACAAGGTTAACAGAGTTACACAACAAAGTCTGCCCTTCACCTAGTGGCTACCAGTAGTTGTGTGTACTTACTACTGATGTGGGACATCTCCAACCATAGGACCCATGAGGAAGGGATATGTGTTTGCGTATAGATAGGGAAATATACTAAGGATTCGTCTCATATTTGAAGTATTAAATGGCCCAGTACTTTTTAGGGAAATGGAGTCTGCTTCATTTCTGATAAGAGGTATTAATTAAATGGAATGTGCATTTTCCTTGACTTATAGTGGGTTAGTCTAAACAGGATTTCAACTTGGAGGGTTGGAAGGCTATGTCAATATTATTGTTGAACCAATATTTAGTAGTAGGGCTGGCATATAGGCTATGACCACCAACGGTCTTGAGCGGTCGGTAATAAAGAATTGGGTTATGCCCTGACGGATTTTGCTTCCAACTAGTGTAGAATCTGTATAGGATACGCATAGACTCCAAAGTTTAATTAGTTAGTTGTTTGTTTATTAGAGGTGGGCTAGTTAACCTTTAGATGAGTCTTTGAGATGCGTTAGTAGTACAGAAATTAAATCATAAAGCTGTATCTAAAGGTCAATAGTCTTTGTAGCTAGAGCCAATTAAACAGCAATTACGTTACGGAGGGCCTGCTTCGGGGTTGGGATATTAAACGACCATTGGGTCTGCCTCCTCCTTATTTAAGAAGTATTGAGTGGTCAGGGTTTTCTTTTGGGTAGTAATTGTTTTTATATATATATATATGTTTATAGGCATAGATATATAGTTATAGCTAAGAGAAGTTGGACGTATCATACACACACATAGGATTGAACAGATTAGCCGTAAATAATAGACATAACACTTAGATGGGAATCAATCAGCATGATTTAGTGTTATGGGTAAAGGGTGTAATTTTCCAGTTATCGAAATATTGTTCTGACCCCCTCCTCATTACAACCCACAAGATAGATTTTGAGGGACAAGCTACTGGAGCAAAATGGGAACTGTAGATGGTGAAGTCTTCTCATTCATGCTTGACACTGACAAGACAACTAGATATCCAAGGAATAATACTAATTTCAAGATAGTGGCCTTAGTCGGTATATATATTCTATTATATTTTTCTATTCTTTTACAAGTTTATATAGATAGCTCTCTAATATTTTGTATTTATTACAGGTTACCAAAACCAACGATCTGTATCCTAGTAGACTTGGATTTTGATTTAGTTGAAATTGGGGCCCATTAAGGTGCAGGTTTTTATAGTTGCGGCCTGCTCCTCGATGCCACTGTGTTCCATTTGTCGCCTCTCCAAAGCTTTGCGTCTTGATTCTCGACTTTTATCATTTTTTTACGAATTAAGCGATTGATTTCCAGTCACATTACCGAGTATATTTTCTCTACCCATTAATGTAAAAATATTTTAAAATGGTGTTTTATATCATTTTTTATATTTAAAAAGACCTACATTAGAGTTATATAATTCCCTATTTGAATATTTATATATTCTAATTTCTAAGTGATCAAATTACAGGTTGTTACACACACTTATCTTTACATACATATAGACAAATTTGAATAAATATATATATGTATGTATATTCTTAAATATTTACATAAATAGTTACATTAATTAAATTATATATATATGATTAAATACACAAACACGCACATAAACGTATGAATATGATATTTAAATATAAAACATATATTTGTTTATACTTATATGTTTTTGCTAAAATTATATCTTTTTAAAGCCGAAGATAAAAGCTATTATACTAATTAAAATCAAATTTTTTTATGTTTAAATACATACATATATATATATATATATCATAAAATAAGATGGAATTATGTAGATCGATATCAAATAATAAAATGATACAATATAAAACGCAATGATATATGCATATGCAAGGTGATATATTAGATATAATACATTATTATCATTGTATAAAATCATAATAAATTTTACCTAATGAGCTCTACCTCTGATTCACACCTAGATCTAGATAGCCATCTTGATCTTGTAGATCTGTACCCTTCTCTACAAGAGATAGATATGCAAAGATTGATTTAAGTAGCACTTAATTAATGGGATGTGTTTGAAGCGAGAAAATAGAGAGAATGGGAGAGGGTATCGACGGCTAAAATAGAAGAGGGAGATCAAAAAATCAAACGAAAGTGGAGGCGTATGGTTTGAATATATAGAAGATTTAGGAATAAATATATCCTTAAATCCCTCCTACCAATTCAAAGACAAAGAACCCACTTGTGTCCCTCTTCTTAGATGGCAATCTATGAGTCCATAATGGACCGAAAAACCCCATCAACCCAGATAGAATTTTTTTTGATTTAAATCTAATTTAAATCTTTATTGATATCATATATCGATACGTATGTATAAATTTTATTCACACTCAATAAATTACTGATTACACCCTGGAAAATTATAAAAGTTGTTCCATTCTACTAAACAAACCCCAATAATATAAATAATAATTACCATTTCATAAATATTAATTAATTTGATTAGCTTATGGTATTATAAACCAATTAAATTAAGCGGTGTTTCCGAAACAGAATAGATTCGGTTGTGTGATTCACAGATGTGAATTTAACCAGCGATTAATATTCGAACAACTCAAATACTAATGCTTACATGTTACCTTAGCTAGTAGTGTGATAGTTTGACTTAATTCATCACTTATAAATCTCGACGGTAAACTCTAATTTTACAAATTTCAAGTGGTACCTTTTAGTAACAATTATTTACAACAATTCTCTTTGTCAGCACTATATCACATCAAGACTAATGGAATTTGGTTTGGTCAAAATTCCAATATTATCCGCCTTCAACTTGGTTGGTCCACAAATAAATTCCTCGCTTTAATAATAATATTTATTATTAATTGTACTGCTATGGTCAGAGATTTTGAGTTGACTATATTTGACCGTAATGCCAATCTTATACAACTAAGGTGATGAATTCTGCATTAAATAGCGTTTCACTTTCAGTGCTTCGACTTACATCCAACTATAGTCACTCGATGAACGTCATGCCATGGTTTAACTATAATCAAAGCAGAGTTTCCACATTGAAGTTTAATAGTATTCTTAAGTTGAGAGAACTGCGTGACATTATCACTTCGAGATTTCTCGTTTGACCTAGTTGTTATTAACCAACATGGATCTCCTGGATGAGTCATTTCATAGTTATCCACTAACTATTAGTACGCAACCTCTTGGGTGCCCCTAACATCTATAATTAATAAACTGCCCAATATTTGGAGAGCATTATGCGCACTCTGGTCTCAATGGATATATCGATATTCTATCTTAAAACATCTTGACCGAGAATATTTAAAATAGTATATTATTATTCAATACGATAAATTTATGATGACTACAACATTTTGTAATTACTATCACATAATATATCATTTAAGGTTTTTTATATTAAATATTTTTAAACTAATTATTTAATTAACATATCACAATATAACAAATATATAATAGAAAACAAACACCTTTTATTTCGCACAAGGTTTTATTACAGAGTTAATAATTTAAACTAAATTACAAAATTGCTCCTAGGTAGTAGCTCTAAATCTATCAAATTCCAAGGTAATTGCAGTAAATTGGGGTTCAACCATTGGGTTTTGGAATAGTGGATGTTACAGCAAGAGGGGAATTTAGGTGATTTTAGTTTTATTTTAGAGAATCTATTTCATAGGTTTTGGTTGGATCTAGGGACTGAAGCTTTAGGTTTATAGATGAGAGCAAAAGAAAAGTAACGTGAAAATGAAAAGACAAAGAGAGAGGGGGTGCGGCTATTTATTTGCAAGCCAATGGGCCTTGGTCCAATACCATCCTCTTTAGTTATTAACAAAATTATCTTCATAAATCAAAATCCATAATTCAAAACATCTCGATATTTAGAGTTAAAAGACTTGAAAATGCCATTCTGGACATAATGGACGTGGCTTCTAGCTCCAATTCCATTGTATGCAAAAGTTAGCTTTTTGGTTGTCATCAATTGGCTCTTAATATATAACTCAAAATCTACAATCTCAAACTAATTAATTTATACTCAAAAATCTCAGAATAGACAGTCCGGAACAATGAAAGTTGTCTCGACCTTGATTCCATTTTCTTTAAAATTTGACATATTGAGTCCTCGATTACTTTTTAATATTTAAAAAATCGTTTAAATATAGTCCAAAATATAGGTTGTTACACCTAGTAATTGACAACAGAAAGAATAAGTTGAAATATAAAAATTAATTATTTTAGGATGAAGTTATAATTTAAATAAAAATAGAAATACACGGTTCGAAAAACATGACAACTTAATAAAATAGCAACGACTTCGAAGTTGTAACGACCCAGATATTTTAACGGTTTTTATAACGTAATTAACTGAATTTGAATTTGAATTGGGAAATAAAATTTTGATATTTGGAATACGTCTACTTAAATATAGTAAATGGTAAATTTCCATATGATAATATGGAAGTTTATTTTTCTTGTGTAGTTTATTTAAATTTATATCAGTTAATAATTGATGATAATAAAATGTTTTCCAAATCTGAATATTTTTATATAGAAAATTTGTAAATCATCTTCTGAGTGGGACGTCATATTTTGTTTCGTCAAATTGGGGCTGCTATTGCTCCGTTTATCTTATTTCTGGCAGATTAGCAGTATTTTCGGTACCGATTATCGATTTTGATAGGATGATCGTACCACTGATATTTGTATACCGTTTTGATTGCCTCGTCGTGCTGATCTCCACGGTATGTTCATTTGCTTGTTTCGGCGTTCGGTGGACAACAGAATCTGTGAAACGCTTCACCGTATCGGTACGTTTCGAGTCTTTTTAATTTTTGTGTCCATTCGAATCTTTCCAACGGTCGGAATATAGCTGTTTTGCTTTTAGTAATTACATGATTACACGGGCATGACTTTCATGACCTTTTATTTCCATTGTTTAAGCACTTATCCTGTTGCCTGTTCGTTGCTTTGCTGTACAAACTTTATTTCGTCCTTATTAATTCCAAGACCCATCTCTCTGTTCTTCATCCTCTACTCATTTCTTTTTGTTCACCTTCCACTCCCCTCATTTTCTTCTCTCCGTTCCATGCTCAAAAAAAATTGAAATTTCTATGCATCAATTCCAGCCTGACCGACCCCTACCACCACACGATCCCTCACGCGCAGCGCCACCCTGACCCGTTTCCACCAGGTAGCAGCTCACCATCGACCAATCTTTTCTTCTCTCGCCCGTCTCGCCTCCCCTGACCGACCCGACCCCAGCCGCCTAGCATCCATCAAAGCAGCCACGTCCATTTCCCACCTAGACCCGAAGCCTCGTCTCCGCCCGAGTCAGTTACCTCGGCCTCTCCCTATTTCGAAGTCATCTTCCGTCCTGGAGAGCGCCAAACTCGACCACATCTTGGCAGTCTCCTTATCACCTTCTCATCCCCTTATTTTGTATACACGTATATAAATATATAGTATTATATGTATACGTCACCTTTATATAAATCAAACCGTTAGCTACATATATGTAACGACCCGTAAATTTTAACTGTTTTAATAACGTAATTAGTCGAAATTTTGTGAAATTTTAAACGATAAAATTTTGAAATAAAAATTTATTATTTGGAATGCGTCTAATTAAACATAGCAAACTGTAAACTTTCGTCAGAAAATATGAAAGTTTATTTCGTGCGTAAATTTACTTCAATTTAATCAGTTAAAAAGCGATGAAAATAAAACATTTTCGAAAGCCAAATATTTTTATATAGAAAATTTCTAAATAATCTTCTGAGCAAGATGACATTTTTCGTTTTTTAAAATTCGGACTTCTTTAACTCCGTCGATCTTATTTTTCAGCGTTTTTGCTGCATTTTCCACTAGTAGAAAATTCATATTTTTATAATTCAATCGTACCACTGATATCTGTAAACCGTTTTAATCGTCTCGTCATGCAGATCTCCGTAGTATATTCATTCATCTGTTTTGGAGTTCGAGTTACGACGAAATCAGTAAGCCGATCAGTCGTATCGGTTCCACATTGGGCCGCTTGGCCTTTTCTTTGTCCTTTCGTAGGGCAAACAGCTTAAGTTAATAGCCGCTAGATATTAATCTTCCCATCATCATTCAGTAGCCTTTTTATTTTCCAAAAATTTCTGGCTATTACTATTCCTACCGGTTCACGATGTAATTGCTTTTCATTTACTGTTCATCTCGATTTCTTAAATCTGCCTTTTCACTTCAAATTCTCTGCTGCCTCGTATGAAATAAAACAAAATGAAAATTTTGCTAAAAAATTTCTATTCATTTATTTTACATAGTTGCCTATTCCTCCTTCCTCCACCTTCTCCTTCACTACCCACTTCCAGCCGAAGAAATCTTGTTTCCTGCCGAGCCAACCTTACAATTCTGACCCGATAACCTTCCTACCACCCGGTCACGAGATTCGCCACTCAGCCTCGGCAGTTGCCTCCTACACCCGAGTTTCCTGTCCAAGCACCTTCACATGACAACCGATGGCCAACCCAGAACCGTACACCGAGTTCATCCCCAACCTCCACCAAGCCGTGCTCCACTTGCCAGCCTCGGCTCTCCCACCGAAACCCACGCCCTAGCCACCGTGCTCCACCTCCTGACAGCGCCTGACCACCCACACTCGATTTCAACTACCACGCATCGCCTGCATCACCTCCACTTGAAGCCTCGATCACCCCATCAAAGCAGCCCTGGCTTGAACGTTTGAAGGTATATATATATATGCATATATCTATATTTTGGTGTTGCAATATATTTTATATAAAGAAGAAATTTTGTTCTTTTGGTTTGTTTTATAAAAATATATACATATATTTGGTTTTGTCCTACCTCTGGCAGCTACTTTGCAATTTTCTGTATTTGATCCATATCTATATATTGAATATATTTCATACGTACGCATATATATATATAAAGAAGCATGGGTTTATCATCGAGAGAATAGTACATAGCTTTTATATATAGTTACATAAAGCTTGTACTCTGTTATTGATATAAATTATATTATTCTGTTATAGTTGTTTATTGTTTAAGTATATAATATGTTTTGATTTTTTTTTATGGCTGCAGCTTATTTAGTATATATATTTATATAGCAAATTTTCTTAGGATTTTGTAACAGTTAGTATAATATGTAAAGTTGGCCAACTGTTCTGTTCACATGGTATTATATAGTTATATACGTATTTGTACAATTTGATTTTTTTTTATATATAAATTTAACCTGCTGAGTTTCCATCTGTGTTATAATGATTAAGTTATATTGATTTTTGTAATTGATTTTAAAACAAAATAGGGGTGTAAGTCATACTTATGTTTCTGTATTAGCCTATATCTAACTAAAGTTATATATGTGTTATATATCTCTTACGTCAAAGGCTATGTAGTATTATCTGTCAGTTTATAAGTATAGGTGAGTTTTTTTTCAATTAATTATATTGTGTTTGCCGTACTTATGCGTTGACTAGAAATTTGTAAAGTATATAATATGTTGTTATAACATAACGGTTTATATATTTTGAATCTGTTGTTTTAGATGAGTGTAAGTTTATATTAGTTTATAATATATTAGTTATATTATGCATGTCGGTTTGGATCTTGAATTTATATGTGAGCCCATAAAATATATTTTTTTATGCAAGTTTTGTAATTGTTTTGGATCTTAAAGTCGTAACAGAGGGATATGTATGAGTTTAACATATATATATATATTTAATTTTTAATGTGTTTGAATAGTTATATATATTCACTTATACCATTTATCTTCATTGATCCAATTCTGACTTGATTTCGTCCAATTCGATTTATCAGCTTTATTCGTTGATTCGTGCCAACCTAGCTTTGCCTTGGAATTTGTGTTCGGATATGTAACTCGTTTTCAGTGTTATCCTCTCTAGCCTCGAAAGGTGAGCAATCACTCACGATTAATGTTCTTTTATTTATTAAATTTGATTTCAATTGAAACGACAATTGAAATATGCTGTTGTTAGATATTTACACTGTTATTACCTGTATCAGTTCACCTGTGACATCTGACACCATTATCTGTTATATATGCAATGATAATCCAGTTTGGTTGTTAAATGATTGATTGTTTGATGATTACAATTGGACGTTAAAATTGTAATGTATAAAGTGATAAATAGCATGAAATTTAATTTGACGTAGGATAGTTAAAAATTTGAATTGACATATGAGTTGAATTTGATTAGTTAAATTTGTACAATATGACCCCTTAAATGTTTAATCATTGACACATAGGAAAATGGTTAATTATACTTGAACCATTTGAATTTATGTTGTATTAATTGATGAAGTATGAAATTTAATAATTGATGTCAAGTGTAGAATTGCATAGAATAATTAGTATAATAATCTTTAATCTACATGAAATGATAGTGTAGATTCTAGAAATAATTATATTAATTTGAACAAACAACAATGTGAATTAATACGATTATTTCGGGATTATTTGAATTGATTATTGGATTGATATTGATTTTTGTTATTGCTTGTTTATTTACTTTGACACCATCCTAGTTATCACACTGCAAGTTCCCTTTGCTATGCTTTGATTTTGAATTGAATTGGAATCGGGTTGAAATGATAAATACCCAAATTAAACTTTGACCTAGGATAGAGAATTAAATAAAACCCGATTGGTCAATAATTTGATTTAAAAATAAATAAAGATTTTATTTGAATAAATGATAAGGTTTTGAAATGAAGTTGGAGTTTGAATTTTTATGAAAGGAAAATGTTAATATGTAATAATCCGAAACAAAATATTAACATAATAGTTGATGAAAGGATGTTGTTTAAAAATTTAATAATTAAATATGAAATTATTAATAATTAAGTTTTGAAATTAGTTAATAATTAAGTTTGAAATTATTTGATAACTGAATAAGATTTAATTATTTAATAATTAAATTAAATTGAATTCTTTGTTAAGTGAAATTGAACTTCTTGAATAAGTGAAATTAAGTTTCTTTATTAATTGAGTTTTGAAATTGTAACTAAGTAAATAAATAAGTGAAATTGAATTTCTTTAACAAGAAATAAAATGTGATTTATTGAAATTAATGTAAGACTTGAAATGTAAAGAATTTGATTTGATGAATCTAATTTAATTCAATTTGAAGTTTTGATATATGGAAGTTGAACTTAAGTAATTGATTTAATGAAGTGGAAATTAAATAGAAATTATTTTGAATGACAAATTTACTTAACGAATATTAAATGAAATCGATAAATGAAGTTAAATTGATTTGAATGTTAAATTAAATAAATTTAAATGATTTTGGAATGAAACTTATATACGAACTTGAAGCAATATTTGAATTGTTTGAATAGAAATTGAAATTGAATTATAAGTTTTTGGAATGGTAATTTGGAAGTTTTGAAGCATAAATTATGGAAATTGATTTAGAAAGAGAAATGAAATGTTGGTTTACAAATTCTATTTGGAATTGAATTTGATTTGGTTTTGAAATTTACTAAACGACCAATCGGTGTAATAATTACGAAAGTAATTAAAGAAACCGGAATCGGTTAGGGACATACTCTCTGTCTAAACCGAAAACCACTTTAATAACTGTACGTGGAGTGTGATCCAGAATGAAGTGGTTGGAATGATGTACATGATGACTGAAGAAAGAGAACGATAATGGATAGCCTTGACACTTGTGTCAAATTGGAAATGACTAAAACAGGAGCCGTGCCGGGCCAAATGGGGGTTAGCTGCCTCGAGCGAACACACTTCTTCGAAAACTACTCATTACTTGTTGTCGATTGGTGCACCCTTGATTTGGGAGTGTTGTTTCGTGGTGTTGCGGTCGCTGCGGCGATCCGTTCTCACCAGTCCGGATCAGGCAAACGGTAGTTTCACTACCTTTGGTATTGCCTCATGTGCCTTGTCATACTTGTATCCCTATATACGCAACCACTACGACTTGTTTTGTGTTATACCTATGGAGTACTCCCTGATATCCCACTAGTTTACGGTGGAGTTTACAGTGCTGTATAGACTATAACGCTTATATAAAATGTGTTAAGGGGGATAATGGTAACGCCTTAACACTATTTTGATACTTTATATTACTAATAGGCATTATCTACTTATCGTACACTACTACATAGTAGATAGTTTAACGGATCCTTAAAGGATGGTTATTCCAAACATCCTTTGAGTTACTTGTATTTTAAATTGCTATTTCACTTGAGTTGGATTTATTGATATAAGAATATTAATCCTGACTCGAGTGTTTTGTGTTTTGTGTTTTGCTTTACGCTCGGGTCAGACCGAGTGTACCAGTATTCGAGACTCACCTTTGGAGTTGGAGCTTCGCTTGGAGATCCAGCTATCTATCCAGCTTTCAGATATCCAGTTGATTCCAGTGATTGTATTTTGATTCTTGTATTTGACTATTGTATTCGAGACTTCTACTGTAACCTATTTAACTCTGATATGTATATAGTAGCTTCATGAACTACTATCTTTTGCTTCCGCTGCATTTATTACTCTGTGTCTGTGATCTGTGATTATTTATTTACTGTATATGTTCAGTTTTGCCAAATTTAAATTAACAACGCGGTATTTTGAATTATTCAAGTCCGATATGTGCGGATGCGAATGGTCCAAAATATCGGGTCGTTACAATATATTTTCTCGTATAGGAATGTATAACATTGTAATAATATTTTATCTTAACTGTGGGTAAAAAAAAATTATAGAGACAAGATATAGAATGTTGATATATATACTTTACCGTAGGATGCATGCGTATGAGTGTTTTATATATTATATATAAATTGTATTACAAGTTTCCATTTTACTGATAGGAATATATGACCTATACGTAAGTGGCCTTCTGTATAACATAAGTGTTATTTTATATGATGTCTCAGGTTTGTTAGAAAAAATACAAATGTATATTAGTTGTTTAAAGTTTTTAAGTATGTAATGATTTCGGTTATATATTGGTGTACATATATATATATATATAGTTTATTTATTTTCTACATGTACTCGTTATACAGTTATATGTATCAAGCTGTGATATATTTTAAAGTTTTACAGTTTATATATTTTAAAGTATATGAAGTATAAGAGCTGTAGTACATATATAGTTATAGTGCAATCAAAGATTTGTTGTTGACAAATTTTAAGTACATATTATATATATTTGTTTATATTTATAGTACTATATATATTATTATATAGTAGTTTTGTAAGTGGAGATATATATATATATATATATTTGTTTATATATAAAATGTTTATAAAGTTATAAAAGGTTTATAGAGTTGATTCTATTGTTTTGTTTTGGTCTGTCTGTTATTTATATGAATTTATACAAGTTCATATCATTTTGTTGTCTGCAAACATTTGTTTGTTTCCTGTTTTGCACTGTTGAAAAGGGAAGTTATATATATATAACCAGGTTTAATTTTTTTTATATATAATAAGTCCTGGTTTCTGAAGTTTAATGGTAAAGTATATATTTTGATTTCAAGTTAAATGTAATATGTAGATATAGTCTATAATATATATATCAGTGTTAAGGTAGATATGTTTGTTATGTGTGTTCTATTTAAAACAATGATTTTATTATATTTAATTTAAAAACGTGTTTGTATTTAAAATATGATTTGGTATATATGCATAGTTATATAATATATATATATATTCACTTATAATATTTATCTTGTTCGATTCAGTTCTGATTTGGATTTCGTTTATTCCTATCTATCAACCTTGTTCGTCGAACCCGTGTCCATCGTGTTTTGCTTCGAAATTCGTGCCTGGATTCATAACCCATTTCATTGTCAAATTTATCTAGCCTCGAAAGGTAAGCAATCACTCATGATTAACGTTCTTGTATCTATTAAATTTGATTTCAATTGAAATGACAATTGAAATATGTTGCTGTAGTTATTTAAAATTGTTATATATGCTATTATCTGTAACTATTCACCTGTGGGATATGACACCATATCATGTTGTTTATATTATATTGTTATTGATGATATATGCATGTTATGTTATTATCATATCTGTTATCACTCTGCAAGTTCCCTGTTAGTATAGAATTCCCTATGGGTTGAAATGATACATACCCGAACGATTTGTAGAATAGGAGAAAATCATTATGGGTTGAAATGATAAACCTAAGCGATTTTCATTGAATTGAATTTGGGATTGCGGGTTGAAATGATATATACCCGTATATATTTAAATTACGGATTGAAATTATAAATATCTGTACCACTTGACCATAGGATAGAAAATTTTATACAGACACCGTGGGTCTATAGAAAAATATTTTGAAAAATGATTTCTATGGTTTTGAAAGGAAATATATATGGTTTAATATAAATTTGAAATTATTATGTATATGAATAAGTTTTAATATAAAAATAGATTTAATAATAAGCTTTAAATTTAGTAAAGTTTGATTTAAGTAAAATACGATATGTTTAAGTATTTATTTAAAATTATATTTTTAAAATAAATTTTATAATAATTTCTATAAAATAAGGTTGGAAAGATAAATTTGAATTTATTCGAAATTGTATTTAATTAAGAATTTTGTTTAATTAAATTGATGTGAAACTTATTGAAATTGAGGGTTTTAAGATATGATTTATAACTGGATTTTGATTTAAAGTGATTAAATGGATATTTCAAGTTTTAAATAAATCGAAGAAAATATTTAGTTTAATGTAATATAAGGTTATTTAAATGATAATGGGTTTATTAAGTGAATATTTCAAAACTAAATAATAATGAAGTTAAAATAAGATATATATGAAATTATCAATTTAGTTTTGAAAGTGCTATAATTTGGAAATATATATATTTGAAATGGAAATGAGGTTTTGAAGTATAAATTTTTCTGAAATGACCACGGTGTTATAATGACGTTTGGTTGTTAATAGCGTGTATTTCTACATTGTAGATAGTTCCACGGATTCTTAGAGGATGGTTATCTCAAACATCCTTTAAGTTACTTGTATTTCAGTTGATATAACACTTGAGTTGGATTTATTGATATAAGAATGTTAATCCTGACTCGAGTGATTTGTGTTTGCTTTACGCTCGGGTCAGACTGAGTGATACAGCAATTGAGACTCACCTTTGAAGTTTGGAGCTTCGCTTGGAGATCCAATTATCGATTCAGCTTTCAGCTTTTCCAGTTGATTTGTTCAGAGATGTCATCAGTTTGTATTTGAAACTTCATGGTATTTGAGATATTCTGTTGTATTTTATTTCAAACTCTGATGTTTACATAGTAGCTTCATGAACTACTATTTATCTATTCCGCTGCATTATTATTATATAACTCTGTGTCTATGATTGATTTATTTACTGTATATGCTAAGTTTTGCCAAATTTAAATTAACAATCTGGTATTTTGAGCAATTCAAGTCCGACATGAGCAGATGCGAATGGTTGAAAATACCGGGTCATTACAGTTGGTATCAGAGCTCTGGTTTTAGGCAAGCTTAGCATATGTAGTAGATTTAATTACAGAATTACTTTCGTTCGTGCTTGAATCTCTTCTTCTTTGATTCGGTTTCCTTTGAATTTTGGAACGCTCCCACTTGTTCTGAAATCCATTATTGTCTTCCCCTATTTGTATTCTTTTGATTCTGGAGCATCTCATAACTCCACTTCGAATGATCTCTATAAAAAAATCGGCGATCCCGCCAATCTTTGAATGATTTGTAACAGGGTGAAACTCCTTTACAATTGGCATTGATTCACCGGAGATTTCTATACCCTCGGTTTAGATGCTGCTATCTTTTGCTATGCCGAATTCTATCTCTGGCGATCGAATGTCGATTTGCCTTAGAATTCTGCATCGATCATATTCCTGAAGTCACGGTTGACCCGGTTAAGGTCGCCCACGATTTATACAAGTATATCCATTTTCTATTTTGTAATTTAATCATCTCATCTTCGTTCGAGCCTATCTTCGAATTAGGATTCTATTTTTGACTAGAGTCCCTCTAATTTGAATCTTAATCCTTGTTTGGAATCCATTCTTGAATCATCCTTTGAAAAATCGTGTTTGTTTGTATTTTAGAAATTGTTTTATATATCGAACTTATTATTTGGATAAGTATGATTATATTCTATATATAAAAGTGAAAATGTTTTCGATAAGGATTATATACCTTTTAAAAACTAGAATTTGAAGTTTCGAAAGGATTTGAAAATTTGAAAATTATATAAGAAATTGATTTATATAAAAATAATTTATAACTAAAGGGTTTTAAATTAGAAACTTGAGAAATTGAATTCCGGTATTTTGAATTTGGTTTTAGGATTTTGAAACATATATAATAATACGATTTAAAAGTATTTTCCGAATAAGAAACGTTTCAAATGACTTCAAATGAGTTCCAATGATTTCGATGAAATTTCAAAGAAGTTTTTAAGAAAATAGAAGTCCAGAACCCACTTATGTCGCTGGAGAATAATTTCGGCGATGAGTGCACGCATCATCGACATTGATTTTCGAGTTTCAGAGTGGGGGAGAGGCCACTTTAGTAGCTTTGCTATGCGATTGATTTTGTGAAACCAATTTTTATTTCAAATTTCGAAGTATAATTTGATATTCGAAAGAGATATGTATATATATTTGAAATGATTTGAAGTAAGCCCGGTGTTCAGTCCTCGAGTTTCGGATTCGATTTGGTATAACCCTATATATTGAAATTAATTTACTGATTGGTCGTAGATTTCCAACTCTTGGATTAGAAATTTGATTTCTCCGACTATTTTGAATGTTCGAACACTTCCAAATCGAGGTTTAATTTTCAAAGCTAAGTAATTTTGAAAAGTATAAATTATTTGATAAAGTATATAAGTTTAGTTTTGTATGTTTAACCATGAAGTAATATGATTTAAATAAGTTTGAAATTGTATTGTTAAGTAAATGAATAAGACTATTTTGAATTATACTAATATGAAATGTAGTTTTGAAATGTTTTGAATAAAATTTAGTCTTAAATGTTTTTAACTTAGTAACATTTTTTATAAAGCTATATATATATATAGAATAATAATTTTCAAAAGATAAATTGGATCTTTCAAATGGAAATAAATAGTTTAAAGGTTTTAATGGGATGGTTATAAACTTGGTAATCATTTTGGGTATAATTGATTTTGAGAAAAATATTTGGTTTCGAAAATAGATTGGAATTTAAAACCCAGTATTTATATGATGATTTTGGAAATGAATTTTTTTGACCTAAATTATGTTGATTTAGAAACTTGGATTATTTTCTAAACCTATTATTTGGAAACTTTGAAACTTAAGATATTTAATTTGGAAGAAGTAATTTGGTGAAACCGTATATGATTTTGAAACCGAACTGATATTGAAACAAATTGAAATTGAGAACCTTATTTTACTAAATACTTGATTTGGGAGTTATTGAACTTATTTAAAACTGATTTGTATAAGTATGAAGTTGATTCGAAAACTATTGATTTGGAAAGGTACTCAAATTGAAAAGCGAAAGCTTATATAATCAAAGTCTATATAAGTGTGATTTGATATACTATTGATTTTGGAAAGTATTCGATTTGAAAATGAAATCTTATATATAATTGACTTTATATAAGTATGATATTTGAAATTGATTTGAAAGGGTACTATATGATACATATTTTCGAAGTAAAGATATGGAAAGTGCCTTCTGCTTGATATCCTCTTTGTGGCCACATTTTGGATTCATTCTATGGATATTATTCTCTTTGATTTGGGTTTTTCGGATATGGTACTCGAGTGTCCTTCGAATTCCATGGCGTTACCCATGGTCTTACAAACTCGACTGCATAGCGTAATTCGCAAGGCAGTGATTGCTTAAAATGTACGGATGTTTCCTGGGGGATCCAGGCGTAACCACTGTGTATCTGCGATCTATGGTCGTTTTAGTAGCGTAATCCACAAGGCAGAGATTGCTTAAAGGGCACAGATGTTTCCTGGGGGATCCAGGCGTAACCATTGTGTATCCGCGGTTTACAGTTTTTTTTGTTCATGGCGAAATTTGCAAGGCAATGATTGCTTAAAAGGTATGGATGTTTCCTGGGGGATCCAGACGTAACTATTGTGTATCTGCGATCCATGATTCGATTCGGTTGATTTGTTTGGATTGTACTTTCCATATCGGGTTTGAAGGTTTTTTGAGTATTTTCACTGGGTGTTGAAACAGGTCTACTAAGTACTTGGAGAATTCTAGCTTTGCGCCTGATCAACGCATGGCCAGAGTCTGCAAGAACAAGGATAAACCTGTTAAGACATCGAGTTATAAAAGTATTTTGATAAAGTTTTTTGATAAAGTATTATATAAAGGATACTTTGATCATTTTTTTTCTCTTTCTTTCTAAATAATTTAAAATGTTTAAAATACTGTTTATTTATATACTACATGGTTTAATAGTAAATTTTTAGTGTTTTATGTAAGTGATTGATCTTTATATAAATACGTGAAACCGAAAATTTGAATCTTAAAGTTTTATATTAAGAAATGGTTTCAATTATTGAAATAAAGTGAAATATTCGAATAATTGGAATATCTGAAATGATAAATAGAATCAAACCAACCTGAAATAATGAATTTAAACAAACTTATTTGTATAACACTGAATTACATTCTAATATATATAACTTGCCTAGAATATTCAAAAAGTCGAAATGTTAGGATATAATAAAAGGTTGTACAAGAAGAAAACTTAAGTAATAAATTGATCAAACTAAAATCTGCCTTAGTATAAAGGTTGTAGATAGAAGGAAAATTTGTGTAGTATTTAATTACACTCAGGACATTAATATAACTTACCTAGAAAAGTTTAAATGTAATTAGAATGTAAATTAGATAGTATACATCAGGATAAGGAATAGAATATCAAAGATGATATTTGTTAAGGAAATTTACTAATAATAAATTGAGAAAAAATGGAAAAAATATATTTGTTGAATATTATATGGTTATAAGATGTCTATACACGTAATATATGTTGCAAAATGTATATTAAGTGGAATAAATTAAATAAATAAAGGAGGATGCTAGTTAAGCAAATAAATATGAACTTAAGAATAGTGAAATTGAAATTTTAAGGGAAAGCAACTCAACTAGGGTCAAATAGATTTAATAAATGGGTGAATAAATGAGCTAAATCAAATAAATTTTGTTTTGAAAAGGAAATTTTGGAACAGATGCTAATAAATTGAAATCAAATCTATTGATTTTAATACATTAAATCGAATCAATAAAATATGGATATAATAAATAGTTATTGATTTAATAAAATGGATTAAACCAAATTGTTGGATATTAAATTATCTAAATTTTAAAACTGTATGATTTTGAATAGTTGAAGTAAAATGTTGGGATGTTACATGTGGTATAAAATTAATTGCTTATATGGTTTTAAATTTATTGCTTTGTTTTGCATTTCAATCTATCTTTTCTTTCTAGTTGTTCTATTCTCCTACCTCCTTCCTTTTCGGGGACGAAAAGTTTTGAGTGGGGGAGAGTGTAACGACCCAGATATTTTAATGGTTTTTATAACGTAATTAACTGAATTTGAATTTGGAAATAAAATTTTGATATTTGGAATACGTCTACTTAAATATAGTAAATGGTAAATTTCCATCTGATAATATGGAAGTTTATTTTTCTTGTGTAGTTTATTTAAATTTATATCAGTTAATAATTGATGATAATAAAACATTTTTCAAATCTAAATATTTTTATATAGAAAATTTTTAAATCATCTTCTGAGTGGTACGTCATATTTCGTTTCGTCAAATTTGGGCTGCTATTGCTCCGTTTATCTTATTTCTGGCAGATTAGTAGTATTTTCGGTACCGATTATCGATTTTGATAGGATGATCGTACCACTGATATTTGTATACCGTTTTGATTGTCTCGTCATGCTGATCTCCACGGTATGTTCATTTGCTTGTTTCGGCATCCGGTGGACAACGAAATCTGTGAAACGGTTCACCGTATCGGTACGTTACGAGTCTTTTTAATATCTGTGTCCATTCGAATCTTTCCCACGTTTGGAATAAATAGCCGTTTTGCTTTTAATAATTACCTGATTATACGGGCATGACTTTCGTGACCTTTTATTTCCATTGTTTAAGCACTTATCATGTTGCCTGTTCGTTGCTTTGCTGTACAAACTTTATTTCGTCCTTATTCATTCCAAGACCCATCTCTCTATCTTCATCCTCTGCTTATTTCTTTTTGTTCATCTTCCTCTCCCCTCATTTTCTTCTCTCCGTTCCATGCTCAAAAATAATTTGAAATTTCTATGCATCAATTCCAGCCTGACCGACCCCTACCACCACACGTTCCCTCACACGCAGTTCCACCCAGACCCATTTCCACCAGGTAGCAGCTCACCATCGACCAATCTTTTCTTCTCTCGCCCATCTTGCCTCCCCTGACCGACCCGACCCCAGCCACCTAGCATCCACCGAAGTAGCCACGTCCATTTCACACCCAGACGCGAAGCCTCGTCTCCGCCCGAGTCAGTCACCTCGACCTCTCCCTATTTCGAAGTCATCTTCCGCCCTGGCGAGCGCCAAACCCGACCACGTCTTGGCAGTCTCCTTATCACCTTCTCATCCCCTTATTTTGTATACAAGTATATAAATATATAGTAATATATGTATACGTCAGCTTTATAGAAATTAAACCGTTAGCTACATATATTTGCTCGTATAGGAATGTATAACATTGTAATAATATTTTTTCTTAACTGTAGGTAAAAAATAATTTTTATAGAGACAAGATATATAATGTTGATATATATACTTTACCGTAGGATGCATGCGTATGAGTGTTTTATATATTATATATAAATTGTATTACAAGTTTCCATTTTACCGATAGGAATATATGTTTACCTATACGTAAGTGGCCTTCTATATAACATAAGTGTTATTTTATATATGCTTTCTCAGGTTTGTTAGAAAAAATACAAATGTATATTAGTTGTTTAAAGTTTTTAAGTATGTAATGATTTCGGTTATATATTGGTATATATATATAGTTTATATATTTTCTACATGTACTCGTTATACAGTTATATGTATCAAGCTGTGATATATTTTAAAGTTTTATAGTTTATATATTTTAAAGTATATGAAGTATAAGAGCTGTAGTATATATATAGTTATAGTGGAGTCATAGATTTGCTGTTGACAAATTTTAAGTACATATTATATATATTTGTTTATATTTATAGTATTATATATATTATTATATAGTAGTTTTGTAAGTGGAGATATATATATATATATATATATTTGTTTATATATAAAATGTTTATAAAGTTATAAAAGGTTTATACAGTTGATTCTATTGTTTTGTATTGGTCTGTCTGTTATATATATGAATTTATACAAGTTCATATCATTTTGTTGTCTGCAAACATTTGTTTGTTTCCTACTTTGCACTGTTGAAAAGGGAAGTTATATATATAACCGAGTTTAATTTTTTTTATATATAATAGGTCCTGGTTTCTGAAGTTTAATGGTAAAGTATATATTTTGATTTCAAGTTAAATGTAATATGTAGATATAGTCTATAATATATATATATCACAGTGTTAAGGTAGATATGTTTGTTATGTGTGTTCTATTTAAAACAATGATTTTATTATATTTAATTTAAAAATGTGTTTGTATTTAGAATATGATTTGGTATATATGCATAGTTATATAATATATATATATATATATATATATATATATATATATTCACCTATACTATTTATCTTGTTCGATTCAGTTCTGATTTGGATTTCGTTTATTCCTATCTATCAGCCTTGTTCGTCGAACCCGTGTCCATCGTGCTTTGCTTCAAAATTCATGCCTGGATTCATAACTCATTTCATTGTCAAATTTATCTAGCCTCGAAAGGTGAGCAATCACTCATGATTAACGTTCTTGTATCTATTAAATTTGATTTCAATTGAAACGACAATTGAAATATGATGTTGTAGTTATTTAAAATTGTTATATATGCTATTATCTGTAACTATTCACCTGTGGGATATGACACCATATCCTGTTGTTTATATTATATTATTATTGATGATATATGCCTGTTATGTTATTATCATATTTGTTATCACTCTGCAAGTTCTCTGTTAGTATATATAGAATTCCCTATGGGTTGAAATGATACATACCCGAACGATCTGTAGAATAGGAGAAAATCCACTACAAGACACACAGTGTATTCCAACGGAGCCTTCCAATGGCCTCCAACGTCCTTGACCAACGGCTTCCAACGTCTTCCAAAGTCCAGTGTTTTCTCGTATAATTTATTAGTTAAAAACTGCAGGACGTTGGTAGACGTTGGAAGCAGCCGTTGGCGGCCGTTGAAGGACGTTGTAAAACCACGAGCAAAACACAAAACCTGCTTCTTCTTTCCCCATTCGGCTGAACCCTTATTTTCCCCCAAAATTCCCAATTTTCCTCCAATTCCGCCCCCCTAAGCTGCTCCGACGATCAACGGCCCCTCCGACAACTCCAAGCCTCCCTCTCGTCCTCTCTAACTCCCTAATCTCTCAAGAAAAGGTATAAACCTAATCCTTATATTTAATTAAATTTGTTAAATTAGTGTATTAAATGTTTGTATTGCCTTATTGTATGTATAATCTAGTTTATTGAGGCATAATTTATGTTATTAACTTATGTATTGCAAGATTATATATATTTAAGTTTGTGTTAACAATAGAATAATGTGCATACAATTAGTTTTAGGTTTGTTTGGAAACATTAGTTGTTAGTGAGCATACAATTAGTTTATGTATTTTAGAAAATTTAAAAAACGATATTTCATATTCATGAAACCCTTAGAGTGTCTTTCGGCCCCGTCTGATAAGTATTGTATATGATCGTTATGTGGATATTCGTTTTTTAACAGAACGGACATCTACACTACGCCATAAATGGCCTTCTGCAACACAAAAAAAATGTTGGCTCAGGCCCGAAAAATGTTGCCATAGGTCTATGGCAACACTTTTAGGGTGATGCAATTTTTACCGTTGCCTTAGACCTCAAAGGCAACATTTTGACTATCTAAGGCAACATAAGTAATACTGTTGCAATAGAACCCTATTTGGGTCTATGGCAACACCCATAGGTGTCTGTAGCAACATTCCAAAAATGTTGCTATAGATATTAACTTTCTGAAGTTGTGGGGCCCACAATGTAGAACATATTTGATTTTTTAATAGAAATAAATATTTATTTAATAAAATGCTATTGCACAGAATTTGATATTCAAACAGTAATTTATTTAAATAAATATTTTATTTCAACATTTGAAATAGTACAAATTCCTGACTCCACTATTTTACAATTCAATAATATATAACACTGATATTCACATATACAGATATTCCTCACTACATCACTCAGTTCACTCATTACATATGCAGTTTCAATTTATACAGACACCAACACTGACAAATATATGACGAGCTGAGTGTCGAACCAAAGGCAAGCCGAGTAGCGGGTCCGGGTGCAGTGCCGGCGGGGGTCCGGGGCCCCGCAGGCCCGGCAAGTGGGCACCGCCCGATTCATCCGATTTCGGAAGATCGAGCCTTCTTTGAAACCTGTCTTCAAGCTCATGCACATTTGATTTGACTTTGTCTTCAAGCTTATATCCAGCTGTCCAGTCTTCAATACCTGTCACATATAATTCAAAAGCAGTAATCTGGAAAATAATATTTAACTCGAACAGAAAATGAAAATATTTTTGTTATATTATTTGCCTCAGGTATTTGGGTTGTTTCTTTTCATAAGTGCATAAGCCAAACATGAATGCAACACATGGATACAAGGCAGTATGGAAGACAGCAAGCAACAGTTCAGGCAAAAATGCACAAAGGAGAAGCCAAGTCCACAAAGTAGTACTCAACATAGCAAGCAACATAACATGATCAAGAAATGCTTGTACATGGATGAACATACATGCATCATAAGGCTTGGTACAAGAAACTACTCAAGTGCAACTACTCAAGTGCAAGTTCATACTCAAGTGCAGTTAGATATATAGACAAGCCAAAAAAATGGACACGGCACAAGGTCAAACCCGAGTCATCAACTGGATTCAACTCAGGGCCAAGCAACCAACAAAACAAACAAGAACCAGGTTCAGCAAAATATAGACAAGCCAGTGCAAGAAACACAGCAGTACACATAGGCAGCCCATCAAGCAAAAACAGTGAATGCATCAGGCATGTACAAGAGAAACATAGGCAGTAACATGATATACAGAGGACTTGGAGCATCAGTTCATGTTAAAGAACAAGGTTAGCATGGTACCAGTTCAGTCCAGACCAAGCAAAACCAACAAAGCTCAACACACATATGTTTGTATATATCGTGGAAATCAAAACTCAATGTTCAAATTAGTCAACAGTTTTAGAAAACCAAAGATCACTTTCAAAGTTCTGATTTTCAAAAATGCAGAAGTTTTCAAGTGAAGCAGTTTTCAAGAGGACAGCAGAATACAAATACTTCAAGTTCTGGTTTAACAAATGCAACAAGGTACAAAGGTATGTGAACAAGTATAACAAAGGTTCAAGTTCTGGTTTAACAAATACAACAGAAAGGAGCTAACAAGCTCAGATCAGAAATCAAAAACAAGCCAGTGAACCAAAATCCAACATACCAAATAATATCACATCGCAATTCATCATCGGCAAAGCAAAATCAAGCCAGTGAACCAAAATTCAACATACCAATTCATCATCGCAATCCAACATACCAGATTTCTCAAAGTCCAACAAAAAGATTAAACTCAAGATTATAGGAAATAAAGCCTATTAATAAATCCCAATTCATCATCGGTAAAAGCGTGCGAGTGTAACCAAAGTAGAGAATATTCAAGTAAACCAGAAGGCAGAAAACATACCAAATAATATCACATCGCACCCGACGACGAAGTCAAAGCAATTCGAGTAATCAATCAAGGAGAACGAAGGAGCAAGCTACCAGGAACGTTTCTCACACTAGATTCGATCAATCAGAGCATCAAAGCAACTAGAATCGCGTGCCCTAGTTTTCACCGAAACCAATTCGACTAACCCCTGCCACTCTGACATCAGGCCCCAACCACGAAATTGCAACCAAATCAGCAACTCCCTGAACCATCGCAATCCCACAACCTTACCTCGAATCACCAGAATCGCCAAAAACCTGAACAAAATCGCAAATCCGGAAGTAGTGAGGAAAACTGACGCGAGGCGAAAGAAAATAACGGAAATTGATATGGCCGACAGGGGATAAAAGCAAAGCCAGTTATTCTCCAGATCGGAAACAAGGAGGAGCGGCGTCATTTTTTTTAAAGTCGGCGGAATAAAAATTAGGGATTGGAAAATTGGGGGTGAGAAACGAAAGCGGGTGAGTGAAAAGTAAAGCGGGAAATGGAAATTGGTAAGGTGTGGATCGATGGTGTGAATCGACGGTTGAGATTTTGTTTTAAATGGTGGTGTGGATCGCTGAGGTGTAATTTTTTTTTAATTTTTTTAATTAGAATATATCTATGGCAACACTATATAAAAATGTTGCATCGTGTTACACTTGTTTAGCTAGAGCAACACATTTTTATGGCTAAGGTAACACCAAAAATACAACGTTGCAGTAGGACCAAAATTTTATAGCTGTCGCAACATTTTAGCTGGCAACACCTTGTAAAAATGTTGCAGAAGGTCATCTATGGAGTAGTGCTATATTCACCGTATACAATATTTGTTGGATTTGTCCCTGTATTGGACAAGTTACAAACACAATAACGTAATTAAATCTCGTAAAACATTTCATTTTAAATGGTTCATAGAATTTCGACAGCGCTTCCTTTATGTTCCCTGTGTACACGCAAATGTGTACTGTTCAGGGAACTAAAGCGAAGTGCTGCCAAATTTTGTTGAATCGTTTAAATTGAAATGATTTACGTGATTTAATTACGTTATTGTATTTGTAATGGGAGGTAGGATGACCCATCGACAAAGTGTCAATTCACCAATAATATCGTTTTAATAAAATGTCAATTTTTTAAATTTATATCGTACTTTTTAATTATATACGTAGGTAAATGGGCAATTATTTTACTGATCGAAGCTGGATGTACAAAAAAAGAAGGATCAAAAATGGAGGCTCAATAAGTGAACAGTTTAATAATGGTGTTCGCGTATTTATTGATTTTGCTTTGAGTAATAACAGAAACGACGAAGAAATCCGTTGTCCATGTACTAAATGCAAAATGTTAAAGCATTTGATACCAGAAATGGTTAGAGTTCATTTGCGTCAATACGGTTTCATGCCGAACTATTTGGTTTGGGATCGTCATGGAGAACCGTTAGCATCTATTCATGTACAAGCTGAGGAAGTAGTGTGTACTGAAATTGATACGACGAATCTCGTAGAACATATGGTTGAAGATGCTGCACGGTCAATGTTTCATGTTCCTCAATTAATTAATGATGATGGTAATGCTGAAGAAGAACCAAATATTGGGGCTGTAACAGCCCGCAAACCCGTACCCCTTGAATTGACATTAATTTCCATCAAATCAACTCAAGGACAACGAAAATACGAACCATTTGGTTTAAAGAAGAAAGAAGTAGAAGAAGAATGTAGAAAACAACATCAGAATCTAATCATCGCAGCGGAATAAAATATAATAGACAATAACCAATCTTTACACAAATCAAAACTATATCTGTTTATACAATACATCATCAGAGTATACATCAGAGTACACATACATACAACTGGACAAAAATCATCTCATGTCCTCAATATAACAGAGTACAGAAATCAACACAGCGGAATATATATATAAAACAAGTACGGGAGATACGTCACGCCATCCAGCTCATTCATGAGCTCCAAAGCATCATATCCTGTATCCTATAATACTCGGTCTGACCCGAGCATTATAATAAAATAACACCCGATTCAGTCTGGAAAACCAGCGTGAGAAAATCACACTCAAATTAATTATTAAAGTTTCAAAATCCTTTGAAATTAAAATCATCTCGTAAGACCACGCCACAAATAAATATGTCGGGTTTTTCCCTTACGATAGCTAAAACACTTTCTTATCAAATCCTCTGATATTATAATAGTGTCTATATACAAATACTTATTCAAATAGCTGAAATTGTTATATGATTAAATTCCAGCTAATAGGTATACAAACAAATACCGTACAAGGCACGTAGGAAGAATGGATTTCCATCAATGACTAGGCATTGGGGTACCACCTGTCACAGTACCTGGTCTAGATCAGCGTACCGAGGACCCACCCTAAGTCCCCTGCAACACAAGGCCATAACCATCCCTTACTGGATGATTCCGAATAAAATCACCCCACGGTTGTGATCAGCAACCGCCCCACTAAGCCGAAATAAAAAGGGACATCTAGACAGGGATGACCTTACTCTCCAGTGGGAGCTACCCATGAAGCCTTGCTGCATAACCCCTGATTTTCAGTCATTCCCAGTTGATGAGGCTTGAGGCTAAGCGTTACCTTTTAGAACATATCTCTTAGAATGCCCATCGTCCGCTGACGATGTTCCAAAAGCATTCGTCCATACAAGTCCGTCCCGGGTCTGAACGGAACCGAAGGCACTATTCCTACTACATCCATTTTGGAAATATCCTCAGGATTAGTAGCGACTAGCCCTTGCACTTCACTGCTCCATCTTCGACTCCGAAATCATTTCCACGAAACGTACAAACCGGATCGAAGTGGTTTTCGAGAAATAAACCTCGATCCCGGTCTCTTTGAAACGATCAGCGCATTGGCCAATATTGATAGTCGGTTATTTAACTATCAATTAACATTCACAAACATCCATCAAACAATAAATAATTCTCCCAAATTATTTATTAACCTCAAATATCTTCGCAAGATATATTACCATTTTCAAACCTTTGAAAACAATTTCAAACAGTTCCCTTTCACGGAATGCATTTCCCAAATGTTTATTTCCTCTGACCCACCAAGTACAAAATACTTTTAGATTTTAAAATAATTTAAAAACACTTTACTATAAATATACTTTATAATATTGAAATTTAAAACTACTTTAATACTGTATTAAAATATATACTTTAAGAATATTTAAAATAAAACCACTTTATAAATATAAACTAAATTTCTTTTTTTTTAAAACATAATACCAAATCACTTTTATAAAATTACTACAATAATAGATTTTTGAAAATACTTACTTTGGAAATTAACATTTAGAAAAAAACAAATTTTCTAAAACATGCTTTTTAAACATACTTAAAACCTTTAACTTATATTTCAAATTGCTTTGAAAACGTACTTGGCTATCCAAGGAAATACACCTCTCTTCACATCTTTTAAAAATATATCAACATTTATTTTTAAACCAATTCATATCCCTTTATAAATTCCGACCTTGAATTTATATTTCCAAATATCCACTAATATTTTATTTTACTTTATAAACCCAGTTTATAAATTCCAAAATCTCACTTCTCTTTAAAATTTCAAATCCCAAACACTTAAATCAATTCCCAAGATTGATTACCAATTTATTTTACTTTTTAAATAAATTTCTTTCTTATTCCGTTTATTTTCAAAATCCTTTAACTTTAAATTTCATTTCTTTATTATGATTGAAAAATCCCTTTTCTTTTCTTTTTTTAATTAAAGTTAAACCTTGAATTAAAATAAATTCTTTATTCTTTAAATAAAATTGCTTAAGCTTAATATTCATTATTTCTCTGCTTATTCAAAATCCCCTTTTTCCATATTTATTAGAATTCTGAATCGCTTTTACTTTTATTTTCCTTTCGATTCATTATTAAACTTTATTCCAATTCACTTGAATTATTTTACTTAAATTTTTTTTTTCATTTCTTTCCAAAAATCCGATTCTAGAGATTTTGATAACTCAGCATATCCACATAGATCCAATCAAGCCATAACATCCAATTATCCATATAATTCATCGCAGGATATCAATATTCATAACACAGAATATAAAACAGTCCAGATAATTTTGAGGAATCCAGTTGGATCCCTCCAACCTGTTTCCCTGCATCCACAGACATTAGCACAATACCAATTCCACTTTGAGGTGGAATATCGCGGTATATGGGTTTATAAAATATCATCCGCTATTATGCGGCGCATAGGGTCTCATCCGCTATATAATGCGGGAATATCAACTCCAATATATACATATTCTAATATATATATATATTGATATATATACTACTATATATACCATCACATATCCAATCAATTTCAATCAATCAACCAAATATTTAAATTTAACTATTTAAATTTAAATTAAACTAGATGAGTGAGATTAACTCACCTTTAATTTTACTGTTTGCAATCTATTCCAGACCATCTTGTTTCTTTCCAGATTTTGACCTTGAATAAACATTTATATGGTTTATTAATCTTTGAATTAATCAACGATTTATTTCTTGAATTTAACTAATAATTAGTTTTAAGCTAACTCCTTTTAACTAAAATATTTCTACTTACCGAAATAATTACATACGTTAAATAAACAAATTAATCACTGAAATAAATTAGAAAATTGTATTCTGTTTTTATTTTCTATACCTCCTTACTGTAAACCTTTCTTTACTGTAAATTTCTAATAATCTAAATAAACAATAAGTCAAATTAAACTTTTACTTAACATAAATTTTAAAACACCAAATTAAGGTAGAACATCTAATATCCTTCTGTAAATATAAAATATTATCTATATATATAAGTATTTGTATACATTTCTATTTAAAACATTATACATATTTATGGTTTTGACTATAAAAATATTTTTGTTTTCCTGTTTAAAACTTTGTATGCATTTCAAATCTGTATATTCAAGATGAGTTTAATAGAAAGAAGAAAGACGAATACCTCGCAGTTATCGACCTCAACCAAACTTGTGACCCCGCTGTGCTCGAGCTCGAGCCTCAAAATCGTGACTGGAACCACGACTCTACCTTGCTTCGCAATTCGACTTCACCACCAGCCTCATCTGCTGCCACCGTGCCCACGCCCCTCGTTCACAAAAGTCGAACAGCAGCCTAACAGCATCGCGACTTCGAGTCGCCTTCCCCTTTGAACGAATTTGACCTCGCCAAAATAGTAGACATGGAGCTCGCTCTACTTCTCTCCCGTATCAATTCGACTGGGTAAAACGAAATTCCTCGATGGAAGTGAATATCGCGATGGTGGTCTCTATTTCTGTTCCGCCATCTATTTTGATTTTTTTGAACGAAAGTGGTTTGCGTGAGTTAAATAAATTCGATTCATTGAAATAGGGATTGGATGAGGAGGGAAGGATAACGTCGAGTGCCCCATTGTTCTTTCAGAGAATTTCGTTTATATTTTTTAATTTTTTGAAGCGATCTGTTAGGTTTTGCGTGAGGTAAAAAAATGAAATTGGGGGAACACGATTTGATCTGGGATAAGCTAGGTCGGCTATGGTCAGATGATAGGGTGGCTAAGACAGGTTAGGGTGGCTGATGCTATCTCCTTTACAATTTGACTATTATAATTAATTCCTGATATAAAATCTCAACGCGTTCACTTATCGTACACCCACACAATAACTCCAAACACTACAAAATTTAAAATCTGACAATAATACAATATTACAGATCCAATGGAACTAGTTTCGTTGAAATCCGAGACTACGCCTCGGACAGCTATTTTTAAATTCAATTTAAACAGTATATTTTTAAAACTGAACAAAACACCCTTAAATTCAATTTTAAAAGTTCTATCACCTTCAGTATTATTAGTATGAATTTTATAAGCCTTCAAATTATTTTTAACAGGCTTAAAAATCAAGATTCAATATTTTACCCAATTCCGAATAATTAAATTTAATAATTAATTATCCCGTAAATACTGATATTCGAAATTCAAGTTAAAAATTAATTTCTAAATATTTAAAATCAATTTAATATTCCAATTCCAGATATCCAAAAATTCTGGGTCGTCACATTCCTCCCCCCTTAAAAGAATTTCGTCCCCGAAATTACTAGTTAGGAAGAATGATCTATATCCCATTAACTATTTTTTTCCCAATCCAAATAGTTTTAACCATATCCCAAAACCAACAGTTTTAACATTACTCAAAACAAATCTTTTTATCAAAGATACCCTAACCCTCATTCTAACCTTTCAACTTATCCACAGGTTCAAACAACATTACTCCCTCAACAATTCAAATTTTAAATTCAAAACCAACTTTGAATTATCAAAATTTTCTCAAAATTTTCTAACTCCTTAAATTTCCGAAATTTTTTTCCAGCGTCTCCTTTGCGCGGCTAACTCGATACTACTACAAAATGGCTCTACGGCCTCCCAAATCCAAAAGAAAACAAAAAATCCAAGTGGCTAGATCAAAACCCAATCAAATTTCATATAGAAATTTAAATACATACCTCTTGTTGAGAAATTTAATTTATCTTCTGAAATCAAAAACATCCATTTATCCTTTGTCTTAACATACCTGTATATCCTGTTAAGCAAGAATGTCCAATTACAACATTCAAAGTCATTTTGCATTTCTTTACAAGTTTCAATATTTGCTTTACTTAAGCCCGTACGATGTATATATATCATCCGTACGCAATACCCATCTGATCGCTCACTCGATCACACAAATTCACTTCCGAACTAGTATCGTCCACCCGACTTCCTAGTGCGGACTCAGATCTGGTTTCTTGATCAGAAACCGTTATTCTCCTTGCATAGTCACCAACTATGATAGAGAATATCCAGAATCAATCAACAATTCATATCCAGGTTCGCCGTCGAAAATCGAGTGAGAAATCCTAACTCGGATCGGTATAATTACCTCGAAATTCTGTGCTCGACATCTGGATCAAATAGCTATGCGAATAAAATAATATACGTACACCTTACGTAATTAGCCCAATTGATTATCAATTATATCAATTTCTTTTTTATTCACATTCATTTTGATTGTTATTCACTTTCCACAATTTATCCCATCTCACAATTTACAGTTTCAACCTTAATTCAACTATTCACTTAGCATACTTTTCCTCAATACCACATTTGCTTAAGAATTTCATTTTTCATTTCTTAAATTTAATATAAATATTTTGTACACTCCTTACATTAATTTTCACTTTACTATTGAAGTTTATTTTCATTTCTATTCACTTCGCCCTTATAGTCCCATTAGAATTCAATTTGGTTTCAAACCCTGAATACTGAATTTTATTCATCTTATCTCAATCAATATTTAATTGACCATTTTCTTTAGTAGTTTCACTTGCTAATTTGTTTTCATATCTCAAATAAAAGTTTGTTTGCAAACTTTTTCTTTCTTCAATTTCTTTGATTTCACCTTACTTCATATACACACTTCAATTAGATTTCCATATTCAGTTCAATTCTTTATGCTTATCAATTTTAAATCATTTATCGTTAATGAAAATTTTCAAACATTTCAAAAAAAATTCTAACTCCCAAAATTTACGGAAAATTTTGACAGAGTCTCCCTTGTACGGAGGGACTTCTGCGATATCGCAGGATGCACAAATATATATATACATCGGCCTTAGGCCGGAAATCACAATATATATCAATATATGCAGTTCATATCTCCTATTTTGAATTTTTGCATAAGCGTACCTTATTTTAGCATTTTTAAGCAAGCAGCTATTTATTTTAGCAAATTTCGCAATCAAATCCAGCCAAACGGCTTCCCGGTACCTGTACTAACTCAACTTAAACAGGTAAGTGACCAATATACAAAGTTTATTAACATTTCACTTAATTACAATAGCTAAACACATGTATAACATAAGCAATATACCCAAAATAACTTCCATAAGCAATTTATATGGTTTCGACACCTATTTCAATTGCATATTAATAACCATTTCCTAAGTAATTGAACTCAAACTTTTATTTAATGGACTTTCATTTTCATCCGAAGCCAAGCTTCCATAAATTCAAACTTAAATTAATTTACTTCAAATCATTTCAATTTCATAACTTAAGTTCATTCTCATTTTATTTGATTCTCATCAATTCAATAACCCCATTCTCTTAATCCATTTTAATTTCCAACTCACATTATCAATTCATCCTTCAATTTATTAATAATGTCATTCAATTTATTCCATATTCCATATTTCATTTACAACCCAAACATTTGATTTTTATCTAAAAAATCACTTTAACTATTTTAGTGGAGTTCAATCTATTTTATAATCTAAATTTTGGAGTATATTCGTTTTCATATTTCATCTGTTTACAATCAATTCCATTCACATTTCTTTTGTTTTTAACTCGGGATTATACATTTTATTTAGCCAATATATTTATTATCCCATAAACAGTTCTAAATAAGATTCCAGAGTTTAAACAATTTCCCAGAATTCCAAAATCACCTTTGAACTTAACTATATCCAAAATCCTTTTAAATTTCAAAACCAAACCCAGTTTTGCAAACAAACACCAGCCCAAAACATCCAGGTAGCAATTCCTCTTTTGGAAACTCGAAAATGAACACCGATGATGTCGCGATCATCATCGGAATTATTTTCCAGCGACCACAAAGAGTTTAGTGCTTTTATCTCTTTTTTAAAAAAAAAAACATTTCAAATATTTTTAATTTCCAAATCTCACATGATTTCAAATTCAACTCAAAAATATTCCTGAAATAATACTATTATTTCTCCAAAACCTTTTTGAAACCATTTCGAAACTCAAAGGAATTTTAAACTGCACAAAATTCCAAATTCGAAATCCATCTCGATTTATTTTTAAATGTTCCTCTGGAATCCTATTCCCAATTATACATCATATTTATAATTCACAGTTACAAATTTCACTTTATTATCTGAATTTATTTTCTTAACTTTGGTTAAAAGTTTTCAATTTCTTATTCAATTTCCTCCTAATGATAATAATTTATTATCATCATCTAACAACCAAACATCCAAATATAACTATAATAATTTATAAAAATTATTTCTTTCATATACAAAAATAATTTGGGTAAAATAATTTCATTTACCCCATTTTAAAACAATATTGTGTCGGTTTATCTTGTTTAAGAATTTAGAAACCCCTATCGATATTGTGGCGTCCCACACATCGACCAGAATCTATAAACACTCAACCGATAAGTCAACACAATATAAAACCATTTTATATTCACTAACAAATACGAGCTCATATCTATTAATACTCTCAAAATTCCCACCAGAGCCAAGGTCATCGCCAACCTGGCTCTGATACCACTGTAACAGCCCGCAAACCCGTACCCCTTGAATTGACATTAATTTCCATCAAATCAACTCAAGGACAACGGAAATACGAACCATTTGGTTTAAAGAAGAAAGAGGTAGAAGAAGAATGTAGAAAACAACATCAGAATCTAATCATCGCAGCGGAATAAAATATAATAGACAATAACCAATCTTTACACAAATCAAAACTATATCTGTTTATACAATACATCATCAGAGTATACATCGGAGTACACATACATACAACTGGACAATAATCATCTCATGTCCTCAATATAACAGAGTACAGAAATCAACACAGCGGAATATATATATAAAACAAGTACGGGAGATACGTCACGCCATCCAGCTCATTCATGAGCTCCAAAGCATCATATCCTGTATCCTATAATACTCGGTCTGACCAGAGCATTATAATAAAATAACACCCGAGTCAGTCTGGAAAACCAGCGTAAGAAAATCACACTCAAATTAATTATTAAAGTTTCAAAATCCTTTGAAATTAAAATCATCTCGTAAGACCACGCCACAAATAAATATGTCGGGTTTTTCCCTTACGATAGCTAAAACACTTTCTTATCAAATCCTCTGATATTATAATAGTGTCTATATACAAATACTTATTCAAATAGCTGAAATTGTTATATGATTAAATTCCAGCTAATAGGTATACAAACAAATACCGTACAAGGCACGTAGGAAGAATGGATTTCCATCAATGACTAGGCATTGGGGTACCACCTGTCACAGTACCTGGTCTAGATCAGCGTACCGAGGACCCACCCTAAGTCCCCTGCAACACAAGGCCAGAACCATCCCTTACTGGATGATTCCGAATAAAATCAATCCACGGTTGTGATCAGCAACCGCCCCACTAAGCCGAAATAAAAAGGGACATCTAGACAGGGATGACCTTACTCTCCAGTGGGAGCTACCCACGAAGCCTTGCTACATAACCCCTGATTTTCAGTCATTCCCAGTTGATGAGGCTTGAGGCTAAGCGTTACCTTTTAGAACATATCTCTTAGAATGCCCATCGTCCGCTGACGATGTTCCGAAAGCATTCGTCCATACAAGTCCGTCCCGGGTCTGAACGGAACCGAAGGCACTATTCCTACTACATCCATTTTGGAAATATCCTCAGGATTAGTAGCGACTAGCCCTTGCACTTCACTGCTCCATCTTCGACTCCGAAATCGTTTCCACGAAACGTACAAACCGGATCGAAGTGGTTTTCGAGAAATAAATCTCGATCCCGGTCTCTTCGAAACGATCAGCGCATTGGCCAATATTGATAGTCGGTTATTTAACTATCAATTAACATTCACAAACATCCATCAAACAATAAATAATTCTCCCAAATTATTTATTAACCTCAAATATCTTCGCAAGATATATTACCATTTTCAAACCTTTGAAAACAATTTCAAACAGTTCCCTTTCACGGAATGCATTTCCCAAATGTTTATTTCCTCTGAACCACCAAGTACAAAATACTTTTAGATTTTAAAATAATTTAAAAACACTTTACTATAAATATACTTTATAATATTGAAATTTAAAACTACTTTAATACTGTATTAAAATATATACTTTAAGAATATTTAAAATAAAACCACTTTATAAATATAAACTAAATTTCTTTTTTTTTAAAACATAATACCAAATCACTTTTATAAAATTACTACAATAATAGATTTTTGAAAATACTTACTTTGGAAATTAACATTTAGAAAAAAACAAATTTTCTAAAACATGCTTTTTAAACATACTTAAAACCTTTAACTTATATTTCAAATTGCTTTGAAAACGTACTTGGCTATCCAAGGAAATACACCTCTCTTCACATCTTTTAAAAATATATCAACATTTATTTTTAAACCAATTCATATCCCTTTATAAATTCCGACCTTGAATTTATATTTCCAAATATCCACTGATATTTTATTTTACTTTATAAACCCAGTTTATAAATTCCAAAATCTCACTTCTCTTTAAAATTTCAATCCCAAACACTTAAATCAATTCCCAAGATTGATTACCAATTTATTTTACTTTTTAAATAAATTTCTTTCTTATTCCGTTTATTTTCAAAATCCTTTAACTTTAAATTTCATTTCTTTATTATGATTGAAAAATCCCTTTTCTTTTCTTTTTTTAATTAAAGTTAAACCTTGAATTAAAATAAATTCTTTATTCTTTAAATAAAATTGCTTAAGCTTAATATTCATTATTTCTCTGCTTATTCAAAATCCCCTTTTTCCATATTTATTAGAATTCTGAATCGCTTTTACTTTTATTTTCCTTTCGATTCATTATTAAACTTTATTCCAATTCACTTGAATTATTTTACTTAAAATTTTCTCTTTTATTTCTTTCCAAAAATCCGATTCTAGAGATTTTGATAACTCAGCATATCCACATAGATCCAATCAAGCCATAACATCCAATTATCCATATAATTCATCGCAGGATATCAATATTCATAACACATAATATAAAACAGTCTAGATAATTTTGAGGAATCCAGTTGGATCCCTCCAACCTGTTTCCCTGCATCCACGGACATTAGCACAATACCAATTCCACTTTGAGGTGGAATATCGCGGTATATGGGTTTATAAAATATCATCCGCTATTATGCGGCGCATAGGGTCTCATCCGCTATATAATGCGGGAATATCAACTCCAATATATACATATTCTAATATATATATATTGATATATATACTACTATATATACCATCACATATCCAATCAATTTCAATCAATCAACCAAATATTTAAATTTAACTATTTAAATTTAAATTAAACTAGATGAGTGAGATTAACTCACCTTTAATTTTACTGTTTGCAATCTATTCCAGACCATCTTGTTTCTTTCCAGATTTTGACCTTGAATAAACATTTATATGGTTTATTAATCTTTGAATTAATCAACGATTTATTTCTTGAATTTAACTAATAATTAGTTTTAAGCTAACTCCTTTTAACTAAAATATTTCTACTTACCGAAATAATTACATACGTTAAATAAACAAATTAATCACTGAAATAAATTAGTAAATTGTATTCTGTTTTTATTTTCTATACCTCCTTACTGTAAACCTTTCTTTACTGTAAATTTCTAATAATCTAAATAAACAATAAGTCAAATTAAACTTTTACTTAACATAAATTTTAAAACACCAAATTAAGGTAGAACAGCTAATATCCTTCTATAAATATAAAATATTATCTATATATATAAGTATTTGTATACATTTCTGTTTAAAACATTATACATATTTATGGTTTTGACTGTAAAAATATTTTTTTTTCCTGTTTAAAACTTTGTATACATTTCAAATTTGTATATTCAAGATGAGTTTAATAGAAAGAAGAAAGACGAATACCTCGTAGTTATCGACCTCAACCAAACTTGTGACCCCGTTGTGCTCGAGCTTGAGCCTCAAAATCGTGACTGGAACCACGACTCTACCTTGCTTCGCAATTCGACTTCACCACCAGCCTCATCTGCTGCCACCGTGCCCACGCCCCTCGTTCACAAAAGTCGAACAGCAGCCTAACAGCACCGCGACTTTGAGTCGCCTTCCCCTTTGAACGAATTTGACCTCGCCAAAACAGTAGACAGGGAGCTCGCTCTACTTCTCTCCCGTATCAATTCGACTGGGTAAAACGAAATTCCTCGATGGAAGTGAATATCGCGATGGTGGTCTCTATTTCTGTTCCGCCATCTATTTTG
This sequence comes from Allium fistulosum, assembly GCA_030737815.1. NCBI lineage: Eukaryota > Viridiplantae > Streptophyta > Magnoliopsida > Asparagales > Amaryllidaceae > Allium > Allium fistulosum. The sequence continues at coordinate 432,397,371 of CM060906.1, read as the reverse complement.
ATTTTTTTGAACGAAAGTGGTTTGCGTGAGTTAAATAAATTCGATTCATTGAAATAGGGATTGGATGAGGAGGGAAGGATAACGTCGAGTGCCCCATTGTTCTTTCAGAGAATTTCGTTTATATTTTTCTTAAGTTTTTGAAGCGATCTGTTAGGTTTTGCGTGGGGTAAAAAAATGAAATTGGGGGAACACGATTTGATCTGGGATAAGCTAGGTCGGCTATGGTCAGATGATAGGGTGGCTAAGACAGGTTAGGGTGGCTGATGCTATCTCCTTTACAATTTGACTATTATAATTAATTCCCGATATAAAATCTCAACGCGTTCACTTATCGTACACCCACACAATAACTCCAAACACTACCAAATTTAAAATCCGACAATAATACAATATTACAGATCCAATGGAACTAGTTTCGTTGAAATCCGAGACTACGCCTCGGACAGCTATTTTTAAATTCAATTTACACAGTATATTTTTAAAACTGAACAAAACACCCTTAAATTCAAATTTAAAAGTTCTATCACCTTCAGTATTATTAGTATGAATTTTATAAGCCTTCAAATTATTTTTAACAGGCTTAAAATCAAGATTCAATATTTTACCCAATTCCGAATAATTAAATTTTTTTTTTTTTGAGAAAAATGTGTGATCCTCTACGAATAGAGGAGAGCACACATGCAATAATATATATATCACGAATATAAAGTGCTGCCAACAAGCCTGGCAGGTAACAATAACCAAATACAAATATATCAAATCTCACGTACTCCTAAGATGATATTCGAAATTCCGAATAATTAAATTTAATAATTAATTATCCCGTAAATACTGATATTCGAAATTCAAGTTAAAAATTAATTTCTAAATATTTAAAATCAATTTAATATTCCAATTCCAGATATCCAAAAATTCCGGGTCGTCACAGGGGCAAAAAAATATATGATTTATTAGATGCCGCAAAGAAACCCCTTTGGGAAGGCTGCACAAGCGGAACCCAATTATCAGTAACTGCTGAATACATTGTGATGAAATCTAAATACAACTTCACAGAAGTTGGATTTACAGCTATTGTACAAGCTGCGAAACGGCATATGCCTTCCAATAATTTAATGTGCGAAAATCATTATGAAGTAAAAAAAATGATGTCAGCTTTTGGTTTACCGTATCATAAAATAGATACATGTCTAAACGGTTGCATGCTGTTTTGGAAAGAAGATATCAACCTTAGAAATTGTAAAATATGTAATCAAGAAAGGTACAAATCAAGAAAGAAAAAAGGAAAGGAAGTCCCGTATAAACGTATGCATTATTTACCAATTACTCCTAGACTTTAAAGGTTATATGCATCTTCTGTAACCGCGCAACATATGAGATGGCATAGTGTTAGAACACGGGAAGAAGTAACGTTAACACACCCAGCTGATGGGGAAGCATGAAAGCATTTTGACCACAAATATCCTGATTTTGCATCCGAGAGTCGTAATGTTCGACTTGGTTTATGTACGGATGGATTTTCACCATTTTCTCAGTTTGGTTCTAAATATTCGCCATGGCCTATAATTGTCACACCTTATAATTTACCTCCATGGATGTGTATGAAAACTCCATATATGTTTCTCACAGTTGTCGTCCCTGGTCCTAATGATCCGACACAAGGAATCGATGTTTATTTACAACCTTTGATTGAAGAATTAAAAACACTATGGTACGAAGGAGTAGAAACATACGATATTTCCAAAAAAAAAACTTTCGCATGTATGCTTCTTTGATGTGGACAATCAACGATTTTCCTGCTTATGCAATGCTTTCAGGTTGGAGTACGGCTGGTCGTCTAGCTTGTCCGTACTGCATGGAAGATACACGAGCATTTTCTTTACCTCATGGAAAGAAAATTTCATGGTTTGACTATCATCGATGTTTTCTTCATATTAATCATCCTTTTAGGAGAGAAAAGAAAAACTTTACAGCTAATAGACATGAAACTTTGAGACCACCTACGGTTTGGTCAAGCGAAGATATTTATGAACTTGTAAAGGATTATCCAAAGATACATGAAACCGGAGAACAAATTGAAATTCAAGGTAAATCATCGATTCATAACTGGTGCAAACAAAGCATATTTTGGGAGTTGCCTTATTGGTAAAATCTCCTGATTCGTCATAATATTAACGTGATGCATAATGAGAAAAATGTGTTTGATAATGTTTTTAATACAATTTTGAATGTCAAGGGGAAGACGAAAGATGATTTGAAATTAGGACGTGATATCGAAGTAATATGTAATCGTCCTGAGCTTCATAAAAAGCCAAAAGCTTGCTATGAGCTAGACAATAATCAAGTTAAAGTACTTTTAAAATGGGTGGAAGGACTAAGATTCCCGGATGGTATATCTTCTAATATTCGTAGATGTGTTGACTATAAGAACAATAAACTTAGCGGGATGAAAAGTCATGAAAAGTCATGATTGTCATGAAAAGTCATGATTCTCGAAAAATTAACTAACAATCTGGTGTATTTGTTAAAGGTAGTGATGATCCAAATGATCATATACATAATTTTTATGGCGTGCTAACCCAGGTTTTGCAATTGACGTATTTCACACGACCTGTGGAAGAAGTATTTTTGTTTAAATGCAACTGGTTCAGCAACGTTCCAGGTTCTGGAATCAACGTGCACCCAAAATATAATCTTATAGAAATAAAACATACTTTGCGTTATTATAAATACGATCTTTTTGTACTTGCCAAACAAGCTCTTCAAGTTTATTATGCTTCTTACCCATCTCTAAGAAGAGATAAAATAGATTGGTCGGCTGTTTTTAAAACAAAGGCAAGGTTTACATTTGATGGACGGAATATTCCCGAAGAACAAGCTTACCAAGCAGATATCGAGGAAAATAGAGGAATAATAATAACCGACGATCAAACAGATTTTGGACCTCTAAACGATGAATCAAATGCATTAATTGAAGCATTTGAGAGTACAGAGGAGCAAAATATAGAGTGCGAAACAGAGTCTGAATCCGAATATGACGAGGACTGATCAACTATCTACATTTTGAGAAGGTAAATTTATATTTTTTAATTAAACATTATCCTATTTTCATTAAAAATGAAATGGTATGCTGATATATGATATGTATCACATCTCGTTTTTACGTTACGCCATACTGTATGTTTTACATATAGTCATTTTATTTTCTGTTATAATGTTTGTTTGTAACATGTATTATATAGGTATGTCGTCACGTAGACATACCGTTGGACATTCTAGGTCTCCCTCTTCCTCACAGAGAGCGCACGCTCGTCCGGACGGTGGTGATGGCGGTGGTCCATCATAGGAGCTACGGTGTCTTGTGGTGTGGCTAAAGCCAAAAGCAGATCAAAGGTAAGTATTAAATTTCAAAATTAAATTTCATTTTCGTACAATCTATTCTGAAAATATATAGTAATCATGAAATATTAAAAAAAAATCTCTGTTTAAACACAGTGGTTTCTCTTTGGAGGCGACTCAAGTAGTTCTATCTATATCTCGACGGGCGTACATGAGTCGTATGACTGAATGTTGGCCTAAGTGGACATTGATTCCAGATAATGTTAAAGAGACTATTTGGCAGGATTTTTTGGTATGTCACTTTAATATATTAGGAACATGTTATATCAATTCATGTTTACATTATATATAAAAGCTGTATAACTCTTATTTTGTCAAACGTGCAGGCGGAAGTGGATCTTTAGGACGCTGATATTTCAGTCGTATATCGCCACTGGTGCAGCAAAGTCGCAAAGAACTACCGGGAAACAGTAAAGAGCTTAAAACAGCGGGAAAGAAGCCTCAGTGGATGAGCGCAGCTGTGTGGGATGATTTTGTGACATGGTGGGGAAACGAGGAGTTTCGGGTAAATTTATCATATGTTTAATTTAAATTCTTCTACGCAAATACTAACTAGAAATGTTAAACAATTTTTGTTTTTAAATTAAATTTACAGAGGCGGTCGGAGAGGAACTCAGCCAATAGGAGCAAGAACTCTGTCACACATCGTGGTGGTTCCAAGTCATTTCAGCATCACCGAGAGGACTTGGTATATTTATTAATTACGATAATAATTTAAAGATTTTAAGTTCTAAGTTGTAGATAACGTAAACATATATATAATATATTTGTATATGGACATATTTCAGGAGAGACAGCGTGGTGGTGCTTCTGTGAGTTACTGGGATGTTTTCACGCATACTCATGCGTTGAGTCAGGTCGACGAAGCAGGAACCGTTTCATACTCCTGGGATCACGATGCCAAAGCGCAGTCCGCATATGTAAGTAACATAATGACTTAACACTTATATAAGTTAATTAAAATAATGTTATCTAAATTCAACTTATTTTGCATAACAGCAAAAGTTTCAGCAAGCACGGACTTCCATTCTCAAGGGCTCTGGGCGCGACGAGTTGACCGTCGATGAGGAGGACGCTATTTTTGAGTCTGTCATGGATCTAGCGGCACATGGCAGACGCTATGGTTTTGGGAATCAATCGGTAATAACTTTAACTTAAATTTTAAAATAATTATTCTGAACCAACTGTTGCACATTGTGATGGATTATAGTAAACAGGAATTACAATTATTAAACACTGATAATTTAAATTTTATTTACGGACTAAGACGGCTCAGATTGAGTATCAGTGGCTCAAGATAAGGAGGAGATTGCACAGCTCAGAGCCCAGGTCGCCGCGCTCGAGGAACGCAATATCCGCACCGAAGCCAAGACGGAGGAGCTGAACAGGCGTCTTACGGAGTTTATGGAGAAATACGGCCGGTTTCCGTCTTCTGGTGGTTCTGGAGGAGAGTGATTTCAGGTATGATTTGATTTGTTTTGCTATGGACATGTATATTTGGAGAGTGTGAGGATTTGATACATTCTGATGTTTTGGATGTTGGTTTGGATGTGATTTTTGAGATGTTGACGTAGTAATTTGGTTATGGTTGGATGTTGATGTTTTGTTGGATGTTGATGTTGGATTGGACGTTTTGTTGGATGTTGATGTTGGATGGTTCTTGTTGTTTTTATTGATTTGTATTGTGTATATTGATTAGTATATATGCTTATTACTTGGATTTACTATTATGATTGATTATATGTGAGATATGTTGTTGTATATGTGCTCACAATTGAGCTTTTATGAGATATACGATGTTGGAGGTGGCTGAAAGCATGCGTTGTTGGTTCTGTTTAAAAAAAACACCCAGATTTCCAACGTCCACCAACGGCTTATTGGCACATTTATTCCAACGTCTTTCAACTTTCTCCATCGGAATTTCCAACGTCTTCCAACGTCTCTCCAACGTCCTATTTGGTCAACATCTTCTACCACGTGGACAAATTGAACGTTGGAAGACGTTGGTATAAGCGCGTTGGCTCCGTTGGTGGACGTTGGCCACCGTTGAAATGTATACCAACGGCTTTTCCAACGTCTACCAACGGCTTTCCAACGGCCGACAACGGCTGGCCGCCGTTGGAATCCATTGAAAAGTATTTTACTAAATACTTGATTTGGGAGTTATTGAACTTATTTAAAACTGATTTGTATAAGTATGAAGTTGATTCGAAAACTATTGATTTGGAAAGGTACTCAAATTGAAAAGCGAAAGCTTATATAATCAAAGTCTATATAAGTGTGATTTGATATACTATTGATTTTGGAAAGTATTCGATTTGAAAATGAAATCTTATATATAATTGACTTTATATAAGTATGATATTTGAAATTGATTTGAAAGGGTACTATATGATACATATTTTCGAAGTAAAGATATGGAAAGTGCCTTCTGCTTGATATCCTCTTTGTGGCCACATTTTGGATTCATTCTATGGATATTATTCTCTTTGATTTGGGTTTTTCGGATATGATACTCGAGTGTCCTTCGAATTCCATGGCGTTACCCATGGTCTTACAAACTCGACTGCATAGCGTAATTTGCAAGGCAGTGATTGCTTAAAAGGTACGGATGTTTCCTGGGGGATCCAGGCGTAACCACTGTGTATCTGCGATCTATGGTCGTTTTAGTAGCGTAATCCGCAAGGCAGAGATTGCTTAAAGGGTACGGATGTTTCTTGGGGGATCCAGACGTAACCATTATGTATCCGCGGTCTACAGTTTTTTTTGTTCATGGCAAAATTCACAAGGCAGTGATTGCTTAAAAGGTATGGATGTTTCCTGGGGGATCCAGACGTAACTATTGTGTATCTGTGATCCATGATTCGATTCGGTTGATTTGTTTGGATTGTACTTTCCATATCGGGTTTGAAGGTTTTCGAGTATTCTCACTGGGTGTTGAAACAGGTCTACTAAGTACTTGGAGAATTCTAGCTTTGCGCCTGATCAACGCATGGCCAGAGTCTGCAAGAACAAGGATAAACCTGTTAAGACATCGAGTTATAAAAGTATTTTGATAAAGTATTATATAAAGGATACTTTGATCATTTTTTTTCTTTTTCTTTTTTTCTCTTTCTTTCTAAATAATTTAAAATGTTTAAAATACTGTTTATTTATATACTACATGGTTTAATAGTAAATTTTTAGTGTTTTATGTAAGTGATTGATCTTTATATAAATACGTGAAACCGAAAATTTGAATCTTAAAGTTTTATATTAAGAAATGGTTTCAATTATTGAAATAAAGTGAAATATTCGAATAATTGGAATATCTGAAATGATAAATAGAATCAAACCAACCTAAAATAATGAATTTAAACAAACTTATTTGTATAACACTGAATTACATTCTAATATATATAACTTGCCTAGAATATTCAAAAAGTCAAAATGTTAGGATATAATAAAAGGTTGTACAAGAAGAAAACTTAAGTAATAAATTGATCAAACTAAAATCTGCCTTAGTATAAAGGTTGTAGATAGAAGGAAAATTTGTGTAGTATTTAATTACACTCAGGACATTAATATAACTTACCAAGAAAAGTTTAAATGTAATTAGAATGTAAATTAGATAGTATACACCAGGATAAGGAATAGAATATCAAAGATGATATTTGTTAAGGGAATTTACTAATAATAAATTGAGAAAAAATGGAAAAAAATAATATTTGTTGAATATTATATGGTTATATGATGTCTATACACGTAATATATGTTGCAAAATGTATATTAAGTGGAATAAATTAAATAAATAATGGAGGACACTAGTTAAGCAAATAAATATGAACTTAAGAATAGTGAAATTGAAATTTTAAGGGAAAGCAACTTAACTAGGGTCAAATAGATTTAATAAATGGGTGAATAAATGAGCTAAATCAAATAAATTTCGTTTTGAAAATGAAATTTTGTAACAGGTGCTAATAAATTGAAATCAAATAAATTGATTTTAATACATTAAATCGAATCAATAAAATATGGATATAATAAATAGTTATTGATTTAATAAAATGGATTAAACCAAATTGTTGGATATTAATTTATCTAAATTTTAAAACTGTATGATTTTGAATAGTTGAAGTAAAATGTTAGGATGTTACATGTGGTATAAAATTAATTGCTTATATGGTTTTAAATTTATTGCTTTGTTTTGCATTTAAATTTATCTTTTCTTTCTGGTTGTTCTATTCTCCTACCTCCTTCCTTTTCGAGGATGAAAAGTTTTGAGTGGGGGAGAGTGTAACAACCCAGATATTTTAATGGTTTTTATAACGTAATTAACTGAATTTGAATTTGGAAATAAAATTTTGATATTTGGAATACGTCTACTTAAATATAGTAAATGGTAAATTTCCATCTGATAATATGGAAGTTTATTTTTCTTGTGTAGTTTATTTAAATTTATATCAGTTAATAATTGATGATAATAAAATGTTTTTCAAATCTAAATATTTTTATATAGAAAATTTGTAAATCATCTTCTGAGTGGTACGTCATATTTCGTTTCGTCAAATTTGGGCTGTTATTGCTCCGTTTATCTTATTTCTGGCAGATTAGCAGTATTTTCGGTACCGATTATCGATTTTGATAGGATGATCGTACCACTGATATTTGTATACCGTTTTGATTGTCTCGTCATGCTGATCTCCACGGTATGTTCATTTGCTTGTTTCGGCATCCGGTGGACAACGAAATCTGTGAAACTGTTCACCGTATCGGTACGTTTCGAGTCTTTTTAATATCTGTGTCCATTCGAATCTTTCCCACGGTTGGAATAAATAGCCGTTTTGCTTTTAATAATTACCTGATTATACGGGCATGACTTTCGTGACCTTTTATTTCCATTGTTTAAGCACTTATCATGTTGCCTGTTCATTGCTTTGCTGTACAAACTTTATTTCATCCTTATTCATTCCAAGATCCATCTCTCTGTTCTTCATCCTCTGCTTATTTCTTTTTGTTCATCTTCCTCTCCCCTCATTTTCTTCTCTCTGTTCCATGCTCAAAAAAATTTGAAATTTCTATGCATCAATTCCAGCCTGACCGACCCCTACCACCACACGTTCCCTCACGCGTAGCGCCACCCAGACCCATTTCCACCAGGTAGCAGCTCACCATCGACCAATCTTTTCTTCTCTCGCCCATCTCGCCTCCCCTGACCGACCCAACCTCAGCCACCTAGCATCCACCGAAGTAGCCACGTCCATTTCACACCCGGACCCGAAGCCTCGTCTCCGCCCGAGTCAGTCACCTCGGCCTCTCCCTATTTCGAAGTCATCTTCCGCCCTGGCGAGCGCCAAACCCGACCACGTCTTGGCACTCTCCTTATCACCTTCTCATCCCCTTATTTTGTATACAAGTATATAAATATATAGTAATATATGTATATGTCAGTTTTATAGAAATCAAACCGTTAGCTACATATATTTGCTCGTATAAGAATGTATAACATTGTAATAATATTTTATCTTAACTGTAGGTTAAAAATAATTTTTATAGAGACAAGATATAGAATGTTGATATATATACTTTACCGTAGGATGCATGTGTATGAGTGTTTTATATATTATATATAAATTGTATTACAAGTTTCCATTTTACCGATAGGAATATATGTTTACCTATATGTAAGTGGCCTTCTGTATAACATAAGTGTTATTTTATATATGCTTTCTCAGGTTTGTTAGAAAAAATACAAATGTATATTAGTTGTTTAAAGTTTTTAAGTATGTAATGATTTCGGTTATATATTGGTATATATATATATAGTTTATATATTTTATGCATGTACTCGTTATACAGTTATATGTATCAAGCTGTGATATATTTTAAAGTTTTATAGTTTATATATTTTAAAGTATATGAAGTATAAGAGCTGTAGTATATATATAGTTATAGTGCAGTCATAGATTTGCTGTTGACAAATTTTAAGTACATATTATATATATTTGTTTATATTTATAGTATTATATATATTATTATATAGTAGTTTTGTAAGTGGAGATATATATATATATATATTTGTTTATATATAAAATGTTTATAAAGTTATAAAAGGTTTATACAGTTGATTCTATTGTTTTGTATTGGTCTGTCTGTTATATATATGAATTTATACAAGTTCATATCATTTTGTTGTCTGCAAACATTTGTTTGTTTCCTATTTTGCACTGTTGAAAAGGGAAGTTATATATATAACCGAGTTTAATTTTTTATATATATAATAGGTCCTGGTTTCTGAAGTTTAATGGTAAAGTATATATTTTGATTTCAAGTTAAATGTAATATGTAGATATAGTCTATAATATATATATATATATATATATCACAGTGTTAAGGTAGATATGTTTGTTATGTGTGTTCTATTTAAAACAATGATTTTATTATATTTAATTTAAAAATGTGTTTTTATTTAGAATATGATTAGTATATATGCATAGTTATATATAATATATATATATATATATATATATTCACTTATACTATTTATCTTGTTCGATTCAGTTCTGATTTGGATTTCGTTTATTCCTATCTATCAGCCTTATTCGTCGAACCCGTGTCCATCGTGCTTTGCTTCGAAATTCATGCCTGGATTCATAACTCATTTCATTGTCAAATTTATCTAGCCTCGAAAGGTGAGCAATCACTCATGATTAACGTTCTTGTATCTATTAAATTTGATTTCAATTGAAACGACAATTGAAATATGATGCTGTAGTTATTTAAAATTGTTATATATGCTATTATCTGTAGCTATTCACCTGTGGGATATGACACCATATCCTGTTGTTTATATTATATTATTATAGATGATATATGCATGTTATGTTATTATCATATCTGTTATCACTCTGCAAGTTCTCTGTTAGTATATATAGAATTCTCTATGGATTGAAATGATACATACCCGAACGATCTGTAGAATAGGAGAAAATCGTTATGTGTTGAAATGATAAACCCAAGCGATTTTCATTGAATTGAATTTGGGATTGCGGGTTGAAATGATATATACCCGTATATATTTAAATTACGGATTGAAATGATAAATATCCGTACCACTTGACCATAGAATAGAAAATTTTATACAAACACCGTGGGTCTATAGAAAAATATTTTAAAAAATGATTTCTATGGTTTTGAAAGGAAATATATATGGTTTAATATAAATTTGAAATTATATGTATATGAATAAGTTTTAATATAAAAATAGATTTAATAATAAGCTTTAAATTTAGTAAAGTTTGATTTAAGTAAAATACGATATGTTTAAGTATTTATTTAAAATTATATTTTTAAAATAGATTTTATAATAATTTCTATAAAATAAGGTTGGAAAGATAAATTTGAATTTATTCGAAATTGTATTTAATTAAGAATTTTGTTTAATTAAATCGACGTGAAACTTATTGAAATTGAGGGTTTTAAGATATGATTTATAACTGGATTTTGATTTAAAGTGATTAAATGGATATTTCAAGTTTTAAATAAATCGAAGGAAATATTTAGTTTAATGTAATTTAAGGTTATTTAAATGATAATGGGTTTATTAAGTGAATATTTCAAAACTAAATAATAATGAAGTTAAAATAAGATATATATGAAATAAGTGGATGCCCGTGCGTTGAACTGGTTCATAGGTTATCGAGCGCTATAATTTTTTAGTACGAATGGGTTGGTAGAATTTATTTGATGGACATGCACACTTTACCACAAATGTGTATGCATACCCTTGATTGAACATAATTTTTGAAATACATATTTTGTTTGTATGTTTCTTATAAGTTATATCTACATCATCTAAACCATATACAGGTTCATAAGTTCATGTATCTAAAAATGTCTAGTAGATTATTATTGTTATTATTAGCCTACTGTTGTTACTGTTTATTTTCAGTAATGGATGCAAAGCACATCTATCCACATGTATATAAACTTGATGCTAAATATATGACGGTACAATGTGGATCAGTGAATGTAAGAATGTAAGTGAATAGATTGCATGAATTATGAAGTTGAAACCTTTTCCAAGTAAAAATGAAAACATGTTCATGTTAGCTGTTATGTGAATGATGTTTCGGTTTTTATTAGTTGGAGGTTAAGAGCTCATTAGTGAAAGAAATTATGTAAAAGTTTATCTCATATACTTATTGTTGGATGAAATAAAGTTTTCTTGCACTTACGCAAGTTTCTCAAAGAACAGCCTACAACAGAACGAACCAAAGTTAGCATGGTGCATAAGAAAGATGCAATGAAATATTTTTGGGTTAGTTTTCATAGCCTTATGTTACCATTTTGGGGAAGTACTTTGTTATGTTGATTCATTTGCTAAATTATGACCAAATTGCTTCATGAGCAAACATATCTTCATAATTAGCTCGCTACAATTTTATATTATAAGATCTAATAATTAAAGCACTTGAAGTTTGCTTGGTAATAATACTTAAATTCTACATCATGTTGCTGAAAAAACATTATAATTCTAACGGTATCAAGTAGATAATCATCAAAACATATAGAGTTCAAAAATGAAGTTGAAAAATGTTACTTGAAATTGTGATTTGTTTATTGTGGAAGCCATCCATTACACAAATAGTTACCAATTTCTCACCAATCGACACCATACTATGAGCTTCCAAGTCTAAATAGGAACCTAAACATCATAAATCAGCGGTTGCTCTTTTGGATATTCGAAAATATCCATGCTTCAGAAATAAAAATCCTCTTTTGGTTGTTTGAGAGAGCGAACAACATAAAATGCAACACTGCACATTTTTGTGTGATTTTGATCATGAAAAGGACCCTTATGTTATAAACTTTATCTGTAATGAGAAGGTGTTTTTTTATTAAAATCATGAAGAAAAACATACATGTCATTTTTACAAAAAACTTATGTGCATACACATGTGAAAACCAACATGAGCAGAGAAAGTTAGGAAGTGAAATGATACTTATGCTGACAGCATGCTCGTTCTCTTCTCTCTTTTTGTAGATTACATCCCTTTGTGAAGAAGAAAAGAATGAGTATGGAAGGAGAAAAATACTAAGAAACCAATGAAGTAACCAACTTTTACAAAATCTGGAAAATAAATACAAAAGGTAAAATATGTACATAGATTAGTATTAGTAATGAGCTAAAATTATACAAAACACTCAAAAACTTTGCCATTTATTGCTCAATTAGTTACCAAGATACTACAATGCCACATCATTTGATTGATCACATCACAAATATTAAATATATAGAATAATATCAGCATATATGGTATTTGAATACTATAATATGAAGTTGGAATTAATAGATACGGTCATATATCAATTTGATCTAATGAATCTGGGATGATATAGTAAAATATCTAGCATTAGGCTATGTAGAATAAGGAAATACATCAAATGTTTCATAATGAGGTTATTTAATTACTTAACGAAGAATGATACATAAAGATATTGATTAATTGCTGTCAAATTTGATTTATATCATACTAAATTTGTATATTCCAATTATATGTACAACAAAGCGATGATGCAACCTTGATGTCTTACAGAAGATACTTATTAAAATGCAGAAAAGAAAGAAGATTTAATGTAAACTATATATTTATATGTCATTATAAAATTCAGTCCGTCAACAAATGCAGAATAGAAATTATACTAAAATAAGAAGTTGCAACCTAATTCAATATACTTATAAATTTACATTTCTTGACTATCTTTAAAAGCATTTAACAGAGTGTAAAGTAAAAAAATTATGATGATGAATCATTCAATTATAATATCAACCCAATAGTAATACATGCTTATATCTATATGAGTTTTCTGTTGTATTACTTGCTTAAGCATATGTTAAAGCATGCAACTTTTTTCTCATATCCCTCACTAAATAGCAAATAATCAAGTTATTTGGAAAAACATTAACTTCAGGAAAGAGAAATGCAAAGGATGACAAATTTTACTTTCTTAATTTAGAGATAATTTCTGCATTCATAAATAAAGGAGTCAATAATTTCAAGTGTCAAACATTAAGGTAACCAAATCAAATCACATTTTAATATTTCAACCACTAAATTCTAATTTGACCCATAAGATTCATGTGAAAATTAATTAAAAAAACTCACTGGTTACTAAGAAAAGATACATAAATATCCACGATCGACTAATTTTTTGAAACTTCAGGAGCTGTCTATCATGCACCACAAAAAAGGGAATAAAATCAAGATTAAAACATGACCCATCTAATATGTAGCAAGGTTTGAGAGTTAATCAAACAATTATGAGTATAAACAGTAGAATTAATAAAAACTCAAGCGGTATGAGCAAATTGTTGGAAAAAAAAACTGAAAATTGAGAAAAAATTATGCTAATTGGTAAAATGAAGACAACGAGAAGTTTATGACTCTACATCATTATTAAGCTACATGAAATTAACAACAGGGGAAGTGGGATGACTTACTAATGAGCAAAACATGGAAAAGAGCTTTTGTCACACCAACACGGTTCCTGTGTCTTCCTCTTTTGTCACACCAACAGAGTTCCTATGTCTTCTTGTGTAATCTAGTTTCACCTAAGCGAATTGCAATATAAACATACTCAAACCATAGCAGAATGAAATCAGTTTTGCAGTATGACGTTTATTTATTTAATTTAACATGTAATGCAAATTAGACCAAAAGAGCTTTCCTGTATCAATAATGATACCTATGTGTAGAAGTTAACATGATTATAGTGTTTCTTCATATTCAAAGTTACCTAGAACTTAAAAGTAGCAGGAAAAAGCTTTGGTATTGAAAATGAAGAGCTAACAATGTACTGAAAAGCTAACAATTAGCAAGAGTGTTTATATAAATGAAGAGCTAACAATGTACTAAAAAGCAGAAATGGGAAGCATGGTGAGTATTGCCAAAGTCCAAATCTTTTAACCTTTAAAACTTACATCAGGTTTTCTTATAGTGTCTTTTATTGTAAGACTTTGATCATTTATGAATTTTGACTTAATCTGCAGGCCATAAATTCACCAAATGAAAACTAAGAAATATCTGAATGACCCTTAATCCTTTTGTCATGTTTGATTAATCATTCAACTTCAAAATTCATGTCTAAAAATTAATAAACACATTTATGCATTCATATTTCGTAGACGTTTATAAAGCTCTTTGATGACGCATTAAAACCCAAAGAAAGAAGAAAATACAAACATTACTGATGTAGACGTTTCCACTTTCACTTTGTCCAACAACAGATTCAGCGCCATTTAAAAAATTTCATCTCAAGAACCTAGCAATCTATACAAAAATAACAGTATAAAGCTTTGTAAATAGTTCTAGGAAAAGGATTTTGGTAAAATTGAATATACTTACGAATTTGGGGAAGGGTCGAATGGAAAAGGAAACTGCCTTGTCTGTTATAATTGTTGCGACGAATCCAAATTAGGGTTGGAGAGGAGAAAGCGACGGTAAGATTTTTGGAAAAGAATGGGAAGTGAAGATTGAAATAGATCGTGCATAGTGGGTTGAAGAAGCTTTTTGAGGAATAAATGGAGAAATTGCGATTCTAAAGGGAAACTGGAAGAGGAAGTTTTGAAAGATCGTGCATAGTGGGTTTGTGTGAACTAATAGACGAAGTTAGCAAGTTAAACGACGTTATTTTTTTATCCTAACGTGGACAAACTATAGCCATCTGATATCTTTTCCCATGTTAAATCTCAGTCATCCTTTGTCTATTCCGTTAAAACCAAGGAATTTTGTTATATAGATTATCAATTTAGTTTTGAAAGTGCTATAATTTGGAAATATATATATTTGAAATGAAAATGATATTTTGGTTTTGAAGTATAAATTTTTTTTGAAATGACCACGGTGTTATAATGACGTTTGGTTGTTAATAGCGTGTATTTCTACATTGTAGATAGTTCCACGAATCCTTAGAGGATGGTTATCCCAAACATCCTTTAAGTTACTTGTATTTCAGTTGATATTTCACTTGAGTAGGATTTATTGATATAAGAATGTTAATCCTGACTCGAGTGTTTTGTGTTTGCTTTACGCTCGGGTCAGATTGAGTGATACAATAATTGAGACTCACCTTTGCAGTTTGGAGCTTCGCTTGGAGATCCAACTATCGATTCAGCTTTCAGCTTTTCCAGATGATTTGTTCAGAGATGTCATCAGTTTGTATTTGAAACTTCACGGTATTTGAGATATTCTGTTGTATTTTATTTCAAACTCTGTTGTTTATATAGTAGCTTCATGAACTACTATTTATCTATTCCGCTGCATTATTATTATATAACTCTGTGTTTGTGATTCTGTGATTGATTTATTTACTGTATATGCTAAGTTTTGCCAAATTTAAATTAAAAATATGGTATTTTGAGAAATTCAAGTACGACATGTGTGGATGCGAATGGTTGAAAATACCGGGTCGTTACAGTAGTTATCCTAAAAGCTGGAAGACCCCGCTTGATCCATAAGGTATTCTTTGATTTTTCTTTGCATTTCCTCACGTTGATAAAGTCTAGCTTGGATAGGTCATAACTTAACACAACCATAGCAGTTGCTTCTTTCATGAATAAAATTTTCTCTCTTTGGAGTTCCATGAACTCGTCATGTCGATAGCTCTCTTCTCTCCTCCTTTCTTTTTTCTCGGCCTTCCGCTCTATCCATTTCTCCATTCACTTCTTCTCTTTTTCCATCCTCCATTGGTTTTGATTTGTATATCGTACATGCATTCCATAATCCCTTCATATTGAGCAGTGTAATCAATTTTACTCCTTACTCTTAACTTTTATGGTGTTCATCTAGAAACGTTGGTATGAAATGGAGTGAAATCATGATCATTAACTGCTTTCAAGACATCGGTATCACCTGAACTTAAGTCAACATTTATTTTTCCTAGAGTAAACTGAAAGAAGATGTGTTGCTTTTAACGTGCTCCATTTGTCCTTTTCCTTTAAGAAACTATAGACGTATTAAGGATCGAAGAAACTCCTTTATTTTTTGTACATACACTTCATGAGTCTTTTCAAGCTGAAAATTCCAAATTATTAGACTTGTTATACAATAGTTAACAGTGAAAGTGGTTGCTAATAAAAATGTACCAAAATGATATTGGTGGCCCTGCTTTGTTTCCTAGTGATCAACACTACCACTGTCTATTCCATTTTTGGCATGCCTTGTTAATCCGTCTTTATTGATTTTTCACTAGTCAACGCTGCTAGATATACTATTGGGAATGCGAGAATGAAGCAAGTTCGAAATGGATTCCCATAAAATAAACTCGGTTCGGAACATACATTTATTTGGATCTTTAGAATGTTCTAACCAACAAACAACTAGTTCTTCTTGTTCATTATTCAACCATCTTCTTCGATGTGATTTTTTGGGCGGCAATTCACTATTTTCAGGAATTTATGACTTATTGATCTTAATTCTCATGGATTTGCTCTTCTTTGAATTCATTAGGATTCCTAACTAAAATAATTGTTTTTTATAAATTGGATACTTATGTGGTAGTACATGGTTGCACTACAAGTCGTATGTAGTATATAACATACTACAAGTCAACGTATGTCTAGTTGTTCAAATCACGTGCTATGTAGAATTCAAACCTATGACCTCATGGGCCAAAGTCAAAGCAATTAACCACCAGGACAGTGGTGTTGGACTAAAATAATTGTTTTCATCCCATAAATTTTCATCAATTATGTAATCTTCACAATCATTTTGCTTCTGACTAAGTCCTTTATAAGAAAATCAAATTAACAATTTAAATTTCAATTTGAGTCTGGATTTCGATTATAATAACCTCGTGAGTTACCCTTAAAATTCTATCATCGATTTTAAAGACTAGTATTTGACCGTGGTTAGTTGTTTGATCATTATCTTCATGATTCATTTGCTACGATTGTTGATGGGAACGTACTTGTAGCGATCTGCCTTTCTTACTCCTAAAGACGACACTTAATATATCCACATTATTCGTGTATTGATTATCCAGGTGTCCAAAAGATAGGAAGTTGGGATAAAAGAAAAGACAAGAAGAAAGAAACACAGAATCTCACAACGCAAGGAAATCATATATAATGGAACATAAGATAGTGCATATGGTCACTTCCAAAATGAAACGTTAGAGTTACAACAAGTACTAACTTCAGCCAGAGACAGTTATACCTGTCTGCCCCCACAATGTTGATACATCACTATTTATACACAATGGAAATAAAAATATAACTAAATAATGGCGAAGCCTCCTGTTCCATGCTCCTCTAAAATGCATCCATAAGAACCTGGACTACACGGCTACTCATAAAAATTTGAGTACCCAAGAGTTTAAGGGAAAGAAAGAAAAGAACTACAGATCAGACATGGGTCTGGGACTCTGGTGTGAGTAAACTCAAAACAACCGAATTGTTATACTTATAAAACCTTTCAAAAAATGTATCTTGTAAGACCACACCGTACATAAATACGGACAAGTTTTTACCTTACGATAACCAAAACCTTTCTATAAGAAACCTTATGATATTATAATAATATCCAGGGTTTAAAATAAATATTTAATCATAGCCGAAATGGTTAGTTAATTACATTTCATCATACATAGTATACAATTAAGTCTCTAAGCACACAGTGGAAAATGGATTCCATACAATGACAAGGCCACTAGGGTACCGCCTGTCACAGTATATACCTAGAGAAAATATACCGAAGGCCTTGCTAGGATCCCCGGCCAACTCAAAACCAGCCTAACCCTTATTGGACAGTACTGAATATGATCATCCCTCGTTTTGC
Organism: Allium fistulosum; assembly: GCA_030737815.1. Classification (NCBI taxonomy): domain Eukaryota; kingdom Viridiplantae; phylum Streptophyta; class Magnoliopsida; order Asparagales; family Amaryllidaceae; genus Allium; species Allium fistulosum. The sequence goes on along the minus strand of CM060906.1, from coordinate 432,379,156 downwards.
GATCAACAATCGTACTAGGCCCCGATGCATACATCCAAAAATAATAATATCGATCTCGATCATTGATGATCATACCCTAATCGGTGTGACCAATAGCCCTACTGCATCTTCCCTATTTTAGTCATTCCCGGATGTGAGGCTTAAGGCTACGTTTTACCTCTTTAGCAAATCCCACTCGGAATGCTAATGTCGTCTTCCAGGCAAAAATACAATGCCAGCATGCATCCATACGAGTTGTTCAGGATATGTACAAATCGAAGGCACTACTTCTACTACATCCCTTTTTGGAATCACCATCAGAATTAGTAGCAAGTAGTCCTTGCACTTCATAGACTTCCGTCTTTGATTCCCATCATCTTCAAGATATCCCAATTCTTGGGATACATTCTTACTTCTCGGGATAGAAACGAGTTTCCATACCTCGGAATTTGGTGTTAAGTATACGATGAAGTACTTGCCATATACTTAATTAATCATGACCCATTTATCGAAATTATCTCCCTTGTACTTATCACATTTATGACATTTTGACTTCTAATCCCTCGCCTAGAAACTCTGGTTCTAGATGTCACATATAGAGGAAAGTCTACTCATTGGCTTTTAGTGCTAAATACAAGATGACTTAGTTTCCACAAATGTGTCAACATTTTAGCACAACTTATCACATTTGTTTGATCTTACTAAATGTCACAGACAAAGAAATCCCTTGTATTTAAAACATTTTTTTAAAAGATAATTGTTTTTACATAACACCCGGCCTTTGAAATAAAACAATTAAAATTCAAACCTCTTATTTAAATAATGAAATAAAATTTTGAAAATATTTTTAAAATTTCAACTTCTTTTTTAATACTTATAAACATATTTAAGAGACTAATCAAAAATATATAAAGTAGAAACTCTTTTCCTTTTACGCAAAAATTATCGATTTACAAACTGCATCCACAACAACTATCGCTATATAGACCGTGACTTTTAAAACTTGTTCTATAGATCACAATATCTTTTAATTCCTTTCTTTTATACTTTAAAAAACTTTAATAACTTTATAAAAACCTTATAAAAACCTTATAACTTTATAAAAACCACAAATGGCAAGTACATTATCTATACAATATGAAAACTACTAATCTATCATTAACTTAGGATAAGCCTCTCTCATGTTATCTTCAGTTTCCTAAGAGCGGTCTCTAGAATCTTCGCTCCATTGAACTTTAACCAATCTCACGACCTTATTCCCTATTTGTTTTACATATTGATCAACAATGCAAACTGGATGCCTTATTACAATCAAGTTCGGTTCCACTTCTAGATCTTCCCGAGCAGTTGGTGTAACAATAAGTGATGGATCATGCACATACTTCCTTAAATGTGATACATGAAAAGAATTATGTACCCCGAAAAATCTTTCCAGCAATTCAACTTGATAAGCAAGTGGCCCAATCCTCTCAAGAATCTAAAAAGGTCCAACATATCTAGGTGTCAACTTTCCAGCACTTCAAAACAATACAACTCTTCTTATTGGAGAAATTATAACAAACATAAAGTCTCCGACTGTAAATTCTAAATCCTTACGCCTTCGATCGGCATAACTTTTCTGCATATCTCAAGCTTCCTTCATATTTCTTTTAATCACAGCCACCTTCTCTATGGCTTCAAGAATCATATCAGGCCAAGCATTGTTAGAACCTCTCTTATTGGATTTTAATGATAACTATACAATTATGCCAAAGAACCTCTAAGCTAACTTGCAAGTATATGCCAAAGTATATACATGGAAATACAAGAAGATATATACACAATGGAGATAAGGCAAAGAAATATACAAGGAGATATGATGATCGACATCAAAATCAGGCTAAAACTGAAGAAAATAAATAGAGTTTGTATATTATTTTTGTCGATCTAGATCATACATGCAATCTCCAATTTGATGATCATACACACATAAATATATTTTGAAAACTATTTATATAATATGACTATTTTGTAATATATATATTCAAAAGAAAATAGTAAAACCATTATTTTATAAACAAAATATAACATTTAAAAGGAATAAGAACATTTTAATTCAAAACCAGAAGTCTAACTTTCATCATAGATGTCTGAGGAACATTTTAGTTCAACATTAGATGTTTGATATTTCATTATAAACGTATGAGGAACATTTTAGTTCAACATCAGACATCTGACATTTTCATCATAGACGTTCGGTCATATTGAAATAAAAATGTACTTTTTAGTTCAAATCTAAACGTTTGAATTTTTCAAAATAGACGCCTGTATTGAATCTAGACATCTGGTACAAAATATCCAAACGTCAGTATGCCTATAGCCGGTTTTTTATTTGAATTTCTAAAATGACATATCCCTTCTTCTTCAACAGTTGCATCCCCAGTTTTGAATAGTTCTCTCCAATGGTTACTACTATTGGTTTAAAACTTTTCAAATCTATAAATTGAGTTGAGAAATCACTTTTATTTTTAACCACACCAAGAATCAATTCTTTCCATCTTTCTAATCTATACGCACTTGTGAATTGCAAATATTCTCAACTATTCACTTCCTACAATTACACGTTCAAATCATCATCTCAAGGAGATTATAAAAAGGGTGTACTTAATAGACTTATCTATGTAGAACAGAATCAGTCAAAAAACTAACTATCTTTTGTAGTTGAGGTCCTGTTGGAATTTTTCAAGCACGAAGTTCTATTCGACAGCTTAGGCGGTAAGTAATATAGAAGTCATGTTCGATAGCTCGGGCGGTTTGTAAAACCTATTCCTTTGGGTTAAGTGAGGGCATAGTCGTAAATCCAGAAGGAGTCTGGGACTGAACGTAGAACAAAAAGTTCAAACCAGTATAAAAATCTCTAGTGCACTTTACTTTATAATTCTTTATTTCCACTGTTATTATATACAAGTTTTAATTTATTTGAACTTCCTGACTATAGCTTCGCAATGACAACCTTGATCGAATGTGAAGGATATGTGGGAGGTAGCGTAGCTCTAACAAGGGAGGGACGACCAATCCTGAAAGACCACTCTTTATATATATATATTACTGCTGTTGTGATTACTGTGCTTCAAGTCTATATATATATTTGGTCATCATCGATCCAGTGCATAACGACTGTTAATCGATGCTACATGACTTACGGTTGGTATCAGAGCCTAGCATTCTACTGATCATAACAACATCCTAGAACAATGGCCAGAAAGAGTAGATCTAGTCAAAACTCATAGACAATTGAGAAAAAGAAAATTTCTAAAAATAAGCAACTAGAAATTAAATCTCAATACATGTGCAACGTGGGTACACTCGGATCAAAATCAGTACACAACGATTCTATTTATAATGATCTTTTAGTATCACACGATAGTTATTTAAAAAATTTAAATTGTTACAAAAGGTCGGTAATGTTGCGTTATAGAAATTAAAAGATTGTGAACTTAAATATGATAAGTTAAAGGAAGAAAATGATTTCTTAATAAAACAAACTATAATTTTTGAAACTACCGTTGAAGAACTTATTTCACAAAATAATTTCCTTTTAAAAGAAAATGAGCTTTTGATTAATAATAATGCTAATCTTTTAAAGGAAATTGAATCTTTTCAAAATAAAATTATATTTTTAGAAAATTCTTTAAATGAATCTAATTCTAAAATTTTATTTCTTAGAAAAGTGCTTTGAATGTTAGAAATTTAGATTTAATTAAAAAATGCAAGCTTTTAAAAAAAATGTTATTTTGCAAAAGAAATTTTGTAACTCTAAAGCGAATTTTGAAAAATTAAATGAGAAAGTTACAAAATTCAATAAAGAAAAAGATGATTTATCTTCCTTAATGATAAATACTAAAGTCCACAATAATAAAAATGGTTTAGGTTATAAGTGCGATAAACATAAAAATAGTACTAGATATGCATTCATGTATACACGTTTTAATACTAGTACTAAAATAGAGATAGTTCTAAAACCACTTCATGTCATGATAGTGTATTACTTAGAAATAGAGAATATTCTATGAATACTAAATCAATTACAATTAATGTTGATATATGAGTTATTTTTAATCTAACCAATCATTATAGACAATTATACTTTAGCAATTATTACAACACTGTGATTAATAATGAAAATTATGTTTTTAAGGGATCAACCACATCCAACTGGATATGGTTTCCTAAGTCATAAGCCCTATATTTATTTTGTAAAATGAGTACCATTGTGATTACATTTGGCATATCTATTAGATACTCATTAAATTGCATTAATATTAAATTGTTATTCACTTATCTATGATACTTATCTCTTTTATATATAAAAAAGGGGTTCACACACACACATGTATATATATATATATCTGTGTGTGTGTATAAAGTACACAGATTTATTTCTTAAGAGAATATTATATATAGTGGGAGTTATTAAAATATAATATGCATATGCTCTTATTCGTTTTTGATAATGACAAAGGAGGAGAAGTACATATGCATGTTGATAGGGGGAGGTATTTGTGATATCCCGGAATTTTTGGCAATATCAATTTAATAATCTATTTAAAAAATTAAATTGATTTAATAATCTTTGTTAATAAAGATTTAAATTGGTTTAATAAACATCTTTTATAAATATTTAATTGGTAAATTTATATTTTAAAACTAATAAAATGTTTTCTATTTATGATATATATATAATTGTATATATTGTAAATAGAAAAGCTTTGGATTGAATTTAACAAATAAAACATAATTTTCAAATTCTAACATATTTTGGTAATGTGGGATTTATGATTTAATTTAATATTAAGCTTTTCAAAGCTTTTTAATAAATTACTATATGGTTTTAAATTGTTAAGTTTAAATTGTTTAAATTGATTTTTGCCTAAGTTTAAATTTAATAAAAAGGGTTAAAATGCCTTCTTTTTAAATTACTTAAAGCTAAAATGGTTTATATATATGTACATATAGATTTAAAATATTCTTTCTTTTTAAGTATCTCATGAATTAAAATAGCTTGTAAATATATAAATAAAAATAAAAATATTACATAACTAATATAAAAATATAAGTAATTTTATAAATAAGGGGTTAAACATAATAATACCTTGTTTTAACATTTGTAAAAATATAAAACAAACATTAAGACATTTGTAACTAAGATGACATGCAATTAAACAAGTGGCCAAATTCTCTTGTAAATGAAATATAGATATAATGTTTTAAAGAAAATATGGTTATTCAGTTCAATGCTTTTTCATCATTCTTCTTCCTTCATCTTTTCTAAAAAAAAATTGAAAATCAAAACTAAAACTAAAGGCTTCAAATTCAACAAATCTGCAAACCAGAAATCAAAAGGAAAATAAAGTCTATAACTAAAAGCTTCACCTGTTTCAAGTTCAAAATTCAAACAGCAAGTAGCAAATTCAAGTTTCAGTTTCAAAATCAAGCTTTAGGAAAACAGATCCTGGAAACATGAACAAAGACTGTTCTCTGCTTTATTGTCTGGTGAGTAAACCTTAAATTTAAAGACAGTTTTAAATCTAGACTTAGATGTTTGTGATAAAATGTTGTAGAAATATAGTATAAAGTTTTTACAGGAATGCTTTGTTTTGAATTGCATGTATATATATTATATCAGTGGATATATAGATAAACCTGAAGCCTGATTCTCTGTTTAAATTTTGGTGAGTAAACTCACTTATTTGACCTTGAATCTGTTGAATTTTGTTGGTTTACATTTGATCTGGGAAGTTATGGATAAAGTTATGCTTGTATGGTTGTGTAATGTGCCCGTATGCATGAATATTCTGTGCATATGTCTAGTAACAGGAAATAAGGCCTCTGTTTTAAATTTACAGGTTATAACTTAGCTCAAAATTTAACCTCACTTGCTCTGATCATTTTTAGCTAATGATGTCAAAATAAAATATGTTTAAAATTACCATAACTAGATTTTAAAAATGTATTTCCAAGTTAATATGAAGGGGCAGCTATCTGAAAGATGGAATAACAGTGTAAATCCAAATTTATCAAATTTCCAACTTGTATGAATTCCAGATTGAATTACATCATTTAAATTCATTTTGAAAATGATGATTTTTAAAACGAAAATCGGAATTTTTAGTGGCGAATTGAGGACGTATTGGTTGGTTGAATGGAGAGTGGATTTTTGTAAATTTCCGGTGATCGGCATGGTGGTTGTCATCGTGATCGTTGTCGAAGTTAGCTGGAGAGTTGACGATCACAGGAAAAATAGTGGGAGACTTTTCAGAACGGCGACAAAGTAGGGTTTTTAGGCATGTTCGAGTCGATGTGGATTTCATGGCCAGTACGACGTCGTCGTGATGTCGAGTTGTGCCGCAGTAGGGGGAAAAGGAAGGTGGTGGTGTGGCGAAGGTCCAGGCACGAAGTCGTGGTCACTGGTGGTCGGAGTTAGGCGGTGGGAGGTGGTTTGTGCGATCGGGTTTTGTTCCAGTGGTCCTCGTTTTGCTCGAATTCGATTTTGAGGGTTGTATCGAGATTCTGTGTAGTGGGAACGATCGTGCTTGTCAACGGTGACTTTCTGGTGGAAGCGACGTTGGTCGGAGCAGGGGCGATCGAGCGTGCACGTGCACGTGTGCACGTATGTGTCTGGCGATGTTAAGGTAGTGGGGAGGAGGAAGTTGCTCGGGTTTAGCTCGAAGATTTTTCGTGTTCGACTCGAAGGGAGAGAAGGAGCGTGAGTGCTCGAGAGGTCACTCGGGGAAGAAGCGAAGTTGGCTCGGGATTTTTGATTGTTAACTGGTTTTTAATTGTGAAGTAAATTTTAGTTGCCAGGTTTTAAATTTTTAAAAAAGGAAATCAAGTTCAGGTTTTAAAAAGCAAAAGCAAGTTTAATTAATCAAGTTTCCAAAAAAACATGTTAGTAAGTTTAAAAGTATGTTTAAATTGAATATGTTTTCAAAAATTTAAATGTTTAAAATTGTTTGTTTTTAAAAGTAAATATAAACTAGATTAATTTTGTAATTGAATTCAAAAGTGTTTTCAAATAAAAGTACTAGATCAAGTTTTTAAGAAAAGAAATTTAAACAAGTTTCTAAGTAAGTTTCAAAGATAAAGGTTTAACAAAGTTTTTAAAATATATTTAAAGGAGATAAGTTTTAAAGGATATTTAATTAGAGTGTTTAATTAAGGTAAATGGTTTATCTTAATTAATTAAGGTCTTATTAAGTAATTAAAGTATTGTTGCTTAATTAATTGAAGACAGCTAATTAATGTAATTAATTTAAGATAATTACTTTGGTTTAATTAAGGATAATCACTTTGGAAATTGATTAAGTATAATTATTGAATATAAATAATGAAAGAATAATTAGTTAATGAAAGAAATTAGAGGTTAATTAATAAAAGGTAAATTACTTTATGGAAGAAATTAAGGAAAGTAATTAAGGGTTAATTGCTTAGATAATTAATATAGGTTAATCAATTAATTTAGAGTTAATTAATTAATGTAATTAATTAAGGTTAATTAATTAATGTGATTAAATTAAGTTAATTAACTAGTTTAATTAATTAAAGATAATCACTTGATGATTGATTAAGTATAATTACTTAATGTAATTAATTAAGTAAATTACTTAGTGTAAGTAATTAATGTGTAATTACTAAATGTAATTAATTAAAAAGAATAATTACTTTATGGAAGTAATTAATGAAAGGTAATTAAGGATTAATTACATAGATAATTAATTAACGTGATTAATTAAAGTAATTAATAAATATGATTAATTAAGACTAATTAATTAATGTGATTAATTAATGGATTGTAATTACGTAGTAAAGTAATTAATGTAATTACTGGAAGTAATTAAGGGAAAATGATTTAAGGATGAAAGAAATTTGGATTAAATTACTTTGTAATTAATCAAGGGATTAATTAAAGATAATTAATTAAGGAGTAATTAATTTATGTAATGAAGTAATTAAGGGAAGTTAATTACTGAATGAGATTAATCAAAGGTGATTAATAAATGTGACTAATTAATGATTAATTATTAAATGTAATTAATTTAAATAGGATAATTAATTAAGAAGTAATTAAGGATTATTATTTAATATAATTAATGATATAATTAAGGGTTGATTAATTATAACTAATTAATCAATAATAAGTAATTAAAAAGTAATTAATTAATGTAATTAATTAAGGATTAATGTAATTAATTATAGTTAATTAGTCTATGAAGTAATTAAAGGTTAATTACTATAAATGGTTAAGAATAATTAATTTGTGAAATTAATTAAAGGCTAATTACTTGAATGTAATTAAAGAAAAATTAATCAAGGATGATTAATTGAAATGAATAATTAAAGGATAATTAATTAATTGATTTATAATTAATTAATGGTTAAGTAAGCAGGATTTATAGAATAAAGTAATTAATTTAATTTATGCTAAATTAATTAGAGATGGTATAAATCATTACTTATGGATGGTTGAATAATATTGAATGTTTTGCATTGTTTGATATCTCTAATGAGATATGGGCTGATCTGTGATATGGATGTTTGGTTGAATGATAATGTAAATTATCTATTTGTGATAATAGTGTAGATTATCTATGGTGATATTGTGAATTATCTATCTGTGTATATATAGATAATTGAATTGAATTGTTTTAACTTTAAAACAACTTGGCCTTAAAAGATACGTTTTGGATTTCGATGAGACCGGGATCGGGTTTCCAGATTTGGATATCCGAATACCACATCGATCCAAATTAACGATAGGTCGTGAATCTCAAGTGAAGATGAAGATTCAGAGTGCAAGGGTTATTGTCGTTAACTCTGAGGGTGATTCCAAAACGAGTGTAACGAGATAATGCCTTCGGTTTCGTTCGAACCCGGAACGAACTTGTATGGATTGAATGCTTTCAGAACATCGTCAGGTGGACGGTGAGCATTCTAAGTGATGTGTTCTGATTAAAGGTAATCGTAGCCTCAAGCCTCATCAACCGGGAATGGCTAAAACAGGGGAGGTGCAGCAAGGCTTCGTGGGTAGCACCCACTGAGAGTAAGGTCATCCATGTCTAGATGTCCCTTTCTATTTCTGCTTAGTGGTGCGGTTACTGATCACAACCGTGGGGTGATTTTATTTGGAATTATCCAGTAAGGGATGGTTCCGGCTTTGTGTTGCAGGGGATTGGGAGTAATCCTCGGTATGTTGATCTAGGCCACGTACTGTGACGGGCGGTACCCCAGTAGCCCTGCCATTGTATGGAATCCAAACTCCAATAAGTGACGTACGTTTTAGTTGTGCCCAACTATGTTGGAACGTGAGATGTAAGCATTCCAGCGATTTCTGTATTTTACTTTGAAAACCCTAGACCCTATTGTAATATAACTGGATTTCCTATCAAATGTTTTGGTTAGCGTAAGGTAAAAACTTACCCATGTTTATGTGTGGGAAGTCTTACGTGATACCTTTTTCAAAAGTTTTTAAAGTTAAGCAATTTTAACCCGTTTACTCACACCAGACCCATGTCTGACCCAAGTGTTTATTTTCTGTTTTATTAAACTCTTGGGTACTCAAATTTTTACGAGTAGCCAAGGGATTCAGGTTAGCTTTGACGAATCTATGGAGGAGATATGGAGCAGGAGGCTTCAGCATTTAGATATATAGTGTTCCGCTGTGTTGGTTTCTCTGAGTCTTTTGTTTGAGTTATATCTTGAGTTGTATAATAGACAGAAATTTATAACTGTCTATTTTGTGTTGTATAAGCTATGTAACTCTGATTATGTAAAGACTATGTAATAGTTATGTGATATATTATATTTTGTTCCGTTTCCGCTGTGAGATTCTGATATTGTTTAGTTCTTTCTTCTCTTCTTTTCTCTTTTCTATCCCTTTCTTTCTTATTAATGATGCGTTCATTCTGTGGAATGAATGGCGGGTCGTTACAGTTGGTATCAGAGCTCTTGGTTGAGTGAATACCTAGACTCTGGAGTGGTGTCTATCTTGAGAGAGCGTGTTTGTAATTTTTATATAACTATATATATATATATATTCTACCTATTTGTTGGGTTACTTGTTCGGGTTTTCCAATATGAGTTATAAAGGTAGATAGGGTAGTGGTGTGTGTGTAACACGACGACTACAAATGATTGGAGTTTGAATGTTGAGGTTGGAAGTATTTGTCGAGACTGTAGACCTAATACCGTATCGAGTGAGCTTTGCTACGGTGTAAGGATTTCAACGATCTCTGAAGGAAACCTTTTAAAGGTTCGGAGTCCATCTTTGAAGTGCATGTTTGGATGAGTAGAGTTTGGATCTGGTCGGTTAGGCAGAAGTGTGTGATGGTATCTTGGCAACCTCAGGAAGAAGTAGCTGTGTGATGAGATACAATGACTATGGATGTTTCCGAAGATGTTTTCTTTGGAACAAGTTTAAGGAAGTGTGTATGCTTCGATGTTGTGGCTGAGTTCAGCATGGTGTTTCTGTTTGGTTTGAGGATCGAGTTTCTCGAAGAGCTTTGATTTGGAAGTCTTTGGTCGGTGGCAGCAGTGTAGCTCGGAGTGTTCTGTGTATTGGCAGGAAGTTTTCTGGCTGAGCAGTTTTCTAGAGGTGGAGTTCAGAAGCAGCAAAGTAGATCCATTTCTTCGGATGGATTGGCTAGATAAGCGTAAGCTGTTCTATTTGGTAAAGAGAGAACAGTTTTTCTTTGGAATTAGGCTGGATTGATCGCAAAAGTGACTTGCGATTGCTGAGTGTTCTCTTGGGTTATCAGAGTTTTTCTGGATATCTTCAGGGAAGTCAGAAGTTTGTCCGCATCTGGAGATTGAGTTTTTGTATCGACTTGGATTCCAGGATTGGTACCGGTGGTTCAGCTTAGTAAGAATGGTTCCTAGAGATAGGGTTTGGTGAAGCAGCTCAGGTTTTGATGGAGTATCTGAGTTTTCTTTCTATGGATTTGATGAACCATATTTCTGGGATGTGTTGTCTAGTTGTGCTCGTGTTCTTCATCAGCATTTTCTTTTGCTCCAGATCAGAGTTGCGCAGCGGAAGCAGTTTGGGAGTGCATCTGCTTTTCTTTTCCGGATAGGAGAAGTAAGTTCAGTCTTCTGATGTTTGAGGAGTAGAGTTTGTTCTTGATTGTTAGTTAATCTTGAGGAGATCATTGTGTTGGGTTGTTTTGGTCTAGTTTGTTTTAGAGGCATCAGCAAAGGATGAGCTGATCAGGAAGGATGTAGGCAGCACAGGATCGTCAGAAGAGTTTTGTGGATAAGAGACGAAGGAATTTGGATTTTGTAGTCGGAGATTTGATTTGGATAAGAGCTTGGTCTACAAGGTTGAACGGTCAGTTTGGATAACTGGAATTCGATGTGTTTCACGTATCTCTGAGGGAGTACGTATTTGATCTATCTTTGGTTTTGGAACCAACAGTTCAGAGAGATTTGGTTGTTGAGTCAGACTCGTCTATAGTCTGATATCCTATTTAGTTTTGTAGATCTAGATGAGTAGGAGCTCTGTAGCTTCGTAGTATAGCTAGTTTGAATTCTGTAGAGTGAGTATCCCGATATTTATACTTGGGAAACTCTAGGAAATTCTATCCAGAATTTTGTTTGGATAGTTAGAATTGTTTGTTTGGATGATTGGTTGCTATGGTTGAAAATATATGATTGTGTTTTAAAATTAAATCTTTAATGAGATTATTAAATTATCTTTGTTTTTAATTTCGGGGACGAAATTCTTTTAAGGGGAGAGGAATGTGATATCCCGGAATTTTTGGCAATATCAATTTAATAATCTATTTAAAAAATTAAATTGATTTAATAATCTTTGTTAATAAAGATTTAAATTGGTTTAATAAACTTCTTTTATAAATATTTAATTGGTAAATTTATCTTTTAAAACTAATAAAATGTTTTCTATTTATGATATATATATAATTGTATATATTGTAAATAGAAAAGCTTTGGATTGAATTTAACAAATAAAACATAATTTTCAAATTCTAACATATTTTGGTAATTTGGGATTTATGATTTAATTTAATATTAAGCTTTTTAATAAATTACTATATGGTATTAAATTGTTAAGTTTAAATTGTTTAAATTGATTTTTGCCTAAGTTTAAATTTAATAAAAAGGGTTAAAATGCCTTCTTTTTAAATTACTTAAAACTAAAATGGTTTATATATATGTACATATAGATTTAAAATATTCTTTCTTTTTAAGTATCTCATGAATTAAAATAGCTTGTAAATATATAAATAAAAATAAAAATATTACATAACTAATATAAAAATATAAGTAATTTTATAAATAAGGGGTTAAACATAATAATACCTTGTTTTAACATTTGTAAAAATATAAAACAAACATTAAGACATTTGTAACTAAGATGACATGCAATTAAACAAGTGGCCAAATTCTCTTGTAAATGAAATATAGATATAATGTTTTAAAGAAAATATGGTTATTCAGTTCAATGCTTTTTCATCATTCTTCTTCCTTCATCTTTTCTATAAAAAAAAGAAACTGAAAATCAAAACTAAAACTAAAGGCTTCAAATTCAACAAATCTGCAAACCAGAAATCAAAAGGAAAATAAAGTCTATAACTAAAAGCTTCACCTGTTTCAAGTTCAAAATTCAAACAGCAAGTAGCAAATTCAAGTTTCAGTTTCAAAATCAAGCTTTAGGAAAACAGATCTTGGAAACATGAACAAAGACTGTTCTCTGCTTTATTGTCTGGTGAGTAAACCTTAAATTTAAAGACAGTTTTAAATCTAGACTTAGATGTTTGTGATAAAATGTTGTAGAAATATAGTATAAAGTTTTTACAGGAATGCTTTGTTTTGAATTGCATGTATATATATTATATCAGTGGATATATAGATAAACCTGAAGCCTGATTCTCTGTTTAAATTTTGGTGAGTAAACTCACTTATTTGACCTTGAATCTGTTGAATTTTGTTGGTTTACATTTGATCTGGGAAGTTATGGATAAAGTTATGCTTGTATGGTTGTGTAATGTGCCCGTATGCATGAATATTCTGTGCATATGTCTAGTAACAGGAAATAAGGCCTCTGTTTTAAATTTACAGGTTATAACTTAGCTCAAAATTTAACCTCACTTGCTCTGATCATTTTTAGCTAATGATGTCAAAATAAAATATGTTTAAAATTACAATAACTAGATTTTAAAAATGTATTTCCAAGTTAATATGAAGGGGTAGCTATCTGAAAGATGGAATAACAGTGTAAATCCAAATTTATCAAATTTCCAACTTGTATGAATTCCAGATTGAATTACATCATTTAAATTCATTTTGAAAATGATGATTTTTAAAACGAAAATCAGAATTTTTAGTGGCGAATTGAGGACGTATTGGTTGGTTGAATGGAGAGTGGATTTTTGTAAATTTCCGGTGATCGGCATGGTGGTTGTCGTCGTGATCGTTGTCGAAGTTAGCTGGAGAGTTGACAATCACAGGAAAAATAGTGGGAGACTTTTCAGAACGGCGAGGTGGCAGAACGACGACGAAGTAGGGTTTTTAGGCATGTTCGAGTCGATGTGGATTTCATGGCCAGTACGACGTCGTCGTGATGTCGAGTTGTGCCGCAGTAGGGGGAAAAGGAAGGTGGTGGTGTGGCGAAGGTCCAGGCACGAAGTCGTGGTCACTGGTGGTCGGAGTTAGGCGGTGGGAGGTGGTTTGTGCGATCGGGTTTTGTTCCAGTGGTCCTCGTTTTGCTCGAATTCGATTTTGAGGGTTGTATCGAGATTCTGTGTAGTGGGAACGATCATGCTTGTCAACGGTGACTTTCTGGTGGAAGCGACGTTGGTCGGAGCAGGGGCGATCGAGCGTGCACGTGCATGTGTGCACGTATGTGTCTGGCGATGTTAAGGTAGTGGGGAGGAGGAAGTTGCTCGGGTTTAGCTCGAAGATTTTTCGTGTTCGACTCGAAGGGAGAGAAGGAGCGTGAGTGCTCGAGAGGTCACTCGGGGAAGAAGCGAAGTTGGCTCGGGATTTTTGATTGTTAACTGGTTTTTAATTGTGAAGTAAATTTTAGTTGCCAGGTTTTAAATTTTTAAAAAAGGAAATCAAGTTCAGGTTTTAAAAAGCAAAAGCAAGTTTAATTAATCAAGTTTCCAAAAAAACATGTTAGTAAGTTTAAAAGTATGTTTAAATTGAATATGTTTTCAAAAATTTAAATGTTTAAAATTGTTTGTTTTTAAAAGTAAATATAAACTAGATTAATTTTGTAATTGAATTCAAAAGTGTTTTCAAATAAAAGTACTAGATCAAGTTTTTAAGAAAAGAAATTTAAACAAGTTTCTAATTAAGTTTCAAAGATAAAGGTTTAACAAAGTTTTTAAAATATATTTAAAGGAGATAAGTTTTAAAGGATATTTAATTAGAGTGTTTAATTAAGGTAAATGGTTTATCTTAATTAATTAAGGTCTTATTAAGTAATTAAAGTATAGTTGCTTAATTAATTGAAGACAGCTAATTAATGTAATTAATTTAAGATAATTACTTTGGTTTAATTAAGGATAATCACTTTGGAAATTGATTAAGTATAATTATTGAATATAATTAATGAAAGAATAATTAGTTAATGAAAGAAATTAGAGGTTAATTAATAAAAGGTAAATTACTTTATGGAAGAAATTAAGGAAAGTAATTAAGGGTTAATTGCTTAGATAATTAATTTAGGTTAATCAATTAATTTAGAGTTAATTAATTAATGTAATTAATTAAGGTTAATTAATTAATGTGATTAAATTAAGTTAATTAACTAGTTTAATTAATTAAAGATAATCACTTGATGATTGATTAAGTATAATTACTTAATGTAATTAATTAAGTAAATTACTTAGTGTAAGTAATTAATGTGTAATTACTAAATGTAATTAGTTAAAAGGAATAATTACTTTATGGAAGTAATTAATGAAAGGTAATTAAGGATTAATTACATAGATAATTAATTAACGTGATTAATTAAAGTTAATTAATAAATATGATTAATTAAGACTAATTAATTAATGTGATTAATCAATGGACTGTAATTACGTAGTAAAGTAATTAATGTAATTACTGGAAGTAATTAAGGGAAAATGATTTAAGGATGAAAGAAATTTGGATTAAATTACTTTGTAATTAATCAAGGGATTAATTAAAGATAATTAATTAAGGAGTAATTAATTTATGTAATGAAGTAATTAAGGGAAGTTAATTACTGAATGAGATTAATCAAAGGTGATTAATAAATGTGACTAATTAATGATTAATTATTAAATGTAATTAACTTAAATAAGATAATTAATTAAGAAGTAATTAAGGATTATTATTTAATATAATTAATGATATAATTAAGGGTTGATTAATTATAACTAATTAATCAATAATAAGTAATTAAAAAGTAATTAATTAATGTAATTAATTATAGTTAATTAGTCTATGAAGTAATTAAAGGTTAATTACTATAAATGGTTAAGAATAATTAATTTGTGAAATTAATTAAAGGCTAATTACTTGAATGTAATTAAAGAAAAATTAATCAAGGATGATTAATTGAAATGAATAATTAAAGGATAATTAATTAATTGATTTATAATTAATTAATGGTTAAGTAAGCAGGATTTATAGAATAAAGTAATTAATTTAATTTATGCTAAATTAATTAGAGATGGTATAAATCATTACTTATGGATGGTTGAATAATATTGAATGTTTTGCATTGTTTGATATCTCTGATGAGATATGGGCTGATCTGTGATATGGATGTTTGGTTGAATGATAATATAAATTATCTATTTGTGATAATAGTGTAGATTATCTATGGTGATATTGTGAATTATCTATCTGTGTATATATAGATAATTGAATTGAATTGTTTTAACTTTAAAACAACTTGGCCTTAAAAGATACGTTTTGGATTTCGATGAGACCGGGATCGGGTTTCCAGATTTGGATATCCGAATACCACATCGATCCAAATTAACGATAGGTCGTGAATCTCAAGTGAAGATGATGATTCAGAATGCAAGGGTTATTATCGTTAACTCTGAGGGTGATTCCAAAACGAGTGTAACTAGATAATGCCTTCGGTTTCGTTCGAACCCGGAACGAACTTGTATGGATTGAATGCTTTCAGAACATCGTCAGGTGGACGATGAGCATTCTAAGTGATGTGTTCTGATTAAAGGTAATCGTAGCCTCAAGCCTCATCAACCGGGAATGGCTAAAACAGGGGAGGTGCAGCAAGGCTTCGTGGGTAGCACCCACTGAGAGTAAGGTCATCCCTGTCTAGATGTCCCTTTCTATTTCGGCTTAGTGGTGCGGTTGCTGATCACAACCGTGGGGTGATTTTATTTGGAATTATCCAGTAAGGGATGGTTCCGGCTTTGTGTTGCAGGGGATTGGGAGTAATCCTCGGTACGTTGATCTAGGCCACGTACTGTGACGGGCGGTACCCCAGTAGCCCTACCATTGTATGGAATCCAAACTCCATTAAGTGACGTACGTTTTAGTTGTGCCCAACTATGTTGGAACGTGAGATGTAAGCATTCCAGCTATTTCTGTATTTTACTTTGAAAACCCTAGACCCTATTGTATTATAACTGGATTTCCTATCAAATGTTTTGGTTAGCGTAAGGTAAAAACTTACCCATGTTTATGTGTGAGAAGTCTTACGTGATACCTTTTTCAAAAGTTTTTAAAGTTAAGCAATTTTAACCCGTTTACTCACACCAGACCCATGTCTGACCCAAGTGTTTATTTTCTGTTTTATTAAACTCTTGGGTACTCAAATTTTTACGAGTAGCCAAGGGATTCAGGTTAGCTTTGACGAATCTATGGAGGAGATATGGAGCAGGAGGCTTCAGCATTTAGATATATAGTGTTCCGCTGTGTTGGTTTCTCTGAGTCTTTTGTTTGAGTTATATCTTGAGTTGTATAATAGACAGAAATTTATAACTGTCTATTTTGTGTTGTATAAGCTGTGTAACTCTGATTATGTAAAGACTATGTAATAGTTATGTGATATATTATATTTTGTTCTGTTTCCGCTGTGAGATTCTGATATTGTTTAGTTCTTTCTTCTCTTCTTTTCTCTTTTCTATCCCTTTCTTTCTTATTAATGATGCATTCATTCTGTGGAATGAATGGTGGGTCATTACAGTATTATACTTAGGGTGAGCTTTAATCATATTATAATATCATTTATATATAGAATAAATATTTTTCAAAAAATTGTATAGTTGGCATCATCAAAAGGAGGGAGAATGTTAGAACCTCTCTTGTTGGATTTTAATGACAACAACCATACAATTATGCCAAAGAACGTCTAAGCTAACTTGTAGGTGTATGCCAAAGTATATACATGGAAATACAAGAAGAGATATACATGATGGAGATAAGGCGAAGGAATATATACAAGGAGATATGATGATCGACATCAAATTCGGGATAAAACTGAAGAAAACAAATAGAGTTTGTATATTATTTTTGTCGATCTAGATTATATATGCAGTTTATAATTTGATGATCATACACACACAAATATACTTTGAAAACTATTTTTACAATATGAATATTTTATAATATATATATATTTAAAAGAAAATAGTCAAAATATTATTTTATAAACAAAATATAACATTTAAAAGGAAGAAGAACATTTTAGTTCAAAACCAGAAGTCTAACTTTCATCATAGATGTTTGTGGAACATTTTAGTCCAACATCAGATGTTTGATATTTCATCATAGACGTCCATGGAACATCTTAGTTCGACATCAGACATCTGATATTTTCATCATAGACATCTAGTCATATTGAAATAAAAACATACTTTTTAATTCAAATCTAAACTTCTAGATTTTTCATAATAGACGTCTATATTGAATTTAGATGTCTAGTATAAAATATCCAGACGTCTGGATGGCTGTAACCAGGTTTTTTATTTGAATTTCTGAAAATACATGTCCCTTCTTCTTCAACAGTTACACCCTCTGTTTTGAATAGTTCTGTTCAGTGGTTACTACTATTGATTTAGAACTTTTCAAATCTATAAATAGAGTTGAGAATTCACTTTTATTGTTAACCAAACCAAGAATCAATTCTTACTTGATCTTTCTAATCTATATGCACTTGTGAATTGCAAATATTCTCAACTATTTACTTCCTACAGTTACACGTTCAAATCACCATCTCAAGAAGATTATAGGAAGGGTGTACTTAATAGACTTATCTGTGTTATCTAGAACATAACCAGTTAACTTACTACCATTTATAGTCGAAGTCCTGTTGGAATTTTTTAGGCACGAAGTCTTATTCAGCAGCTTAAGCGGTTTGTAATATAGAAGTTCTGTTTGGCAGCTCAAGTAGTTTATAAAACTTATTCCTCAAGGTTAAGTGAGGGTGTATTCGTAAATCTAGAAGGAGTATGTGACTAGATGTAGAATGGAAAGTTCGAACCAGTATAAAAATCTCTGATGCACTTTACATTATAGTTTTTTGTTTTCGCTTTTATAATATACAAGTTTTAATTTAGTAGAACTATCCATATTACTCGATTCGCATAGAGACTTTCATTATATTTACCAGTATGTATGGCACGTCCGTTGGATGTGTACAAAGACAACCGTGAGTCAACTTCTTTTTAATGTAAAATAGTACATATAAACATGCATATTTTTTCACTGTATATATTTTTCATGCACTACTTTTTATATAATAGCTGATTTTGTTTTGCATGCATGCGCCATATTGTATAAACAATTGGATGATCTGTAGTCCTTACCATGGCATGATGTTGCAAGTAGCTCAGATTTTGTTTACATATCCAGAGTAGGCTCGTATGCTCGGATCATCTTATATCCAAAACTTGCCTTGTCCTACAACTGCCTTGGCTTATCCCCTGTCCAAAACATGCCTTGTCCTACAACTGCATCAGCTTACCGGTTCAGTTTGCATACTCATACTGTCATTTTGCTGCTATTCTTGCATGACTATATTGTTGCAGTCTATTGACGTGAACGAAGAAAAATATCACCATTTGTTCCTAAATTGTTTTCTCTCCTCCTTTATTTGGGCTTGAGACTGGCATCACTAATTAGTAGGTGATTGAGGAGTTAAAAACATTTTTTTAAGAGTTATTTTATGTAATACATGTTTCTATAATGGCCATAAAAATTTAAAATTATTGTTGTTATATATTTGACGTAAACGAAGTTTCGAATTTGAGCATAAATTAATACAGGTTAAGAAAAGTAAATGAAATATAAATGAAATCATGAAGTCCATTTGGTAAATGTAGAATGACATTACTCAAAAAGATTTTGAAAATGAATAATTTATGTAAAAAAAGTTTGATGGAAAAGATACTCTTAATTCTAATTAGTTTAGGTTTTGATTACATGACAATAAAACATCTTTGTAAACTACATTTCTAGTGCGAGTTCCCTTGTTACATAGAATTTTTCCATTTTGTACTAAAATCTTTGTTGAGTTTCGTGCAACTCCTCTGGATAATGCCGCATATAGTTGACCATAACTAAAAACGTACCGTGGAAGATAAATTCCAACATGAGGAATGTTTTGCCCTTGTGATTTATTAATCGTTAAAGCAAATGATAATTTAATTAGGAATTGTTTGCGAATTAAATAAAAAGGCATGTTAATATTTTCAAAAGGCTTTAGAGGGATACATGGAATAAATACCCTTGTACCACAATAATGACCAACTGTAATTTCTGCATCAATGAGATTTTTATGGAAGATGCGACATATTAATCTTGTTTCATCACATAATCCAATTTTTGGGTCAATATTTGTAAGTAACATTATTGGGGATCCTACTTTAAGTGTAGTTTATGCTGTGGCAAGCCACCTAGAGCAAGCGAGTTTAGAAATTCTGGCTAATATAAATTAGTAGTATCATCTTCAACTCTATCAAAAGAATAATAAACATGTTCCTCTCCTAGAAACATATGTATGATTGTATTATTGATCTCATCTGTTGTTTCATTTCTTGGTGTTAATATTGCTCTATTCGTTATATAATCAGTGTCACCTAAATTTTCGTGGAGTGTAGGGAAGACTTCCTCAATTAAACGACATAGAGAACTTGCATTGGTGTTGGATATAACAATATCATTTGGGAGTTTAATAAGGTCATCTTGTACAGAAGGTTCCGTTCCATTTCCAATACGTAAAAGTAATTCGGCATATGATTAATCGTTTCTCGCTCGCATATTTTGTGTTAAATGAATTACATGTACACTTGTCCACAAATATGATCGTACTATACATGAATCGACTATTTGAGCTATAGTACCTTTTACGACAATTGGTAGTACTTGTCGAAAATCGCCACCTAATATAATAATCTTCCCACCAAATGGTGTATTTATACCTATTAGGTCCCTTAACGTTCTGTCTAAGGCTTCAAGTGCATAACGATGAGCCATTGTTACTTCATCCCGTAGTATAACAGTGGCCACACGTAATAGTTTTGCATTATCAGATTGTTTAGGAATGTAACATATTGACGAAGAATCCAATTTGATAGGAATTTTAAATCTAGAGTGCGCAGTTTGACCTCCAGGCAACGCTAGAGAAGCAATTCCAGAGGTAGAAACCGCAATAGCAATAAGGCCTTGGATTCGTATATGGGCTAAAATTGCTTTATAAAGGTACGTTTTTCCTGTACCACCTGGACCATTTATGAAATATATTGAGTTATTTTTTCCTTTACTGAATGCATGATCATTTGCAATGCATCATTTTGTTCTGTATTTAAGTTATTTACAGAATCTATATCGGTTTGTGGTATCTCTATAGATTGTTCTTCTAAAATAATGGTTGAACTATTATAGTGGTGGGAAAAATCTAGATTGCTATGAGGGATATCATAGTCAAAAATAGTTTTGTTATATTGTTTTAGGAGGTTATTAAGGTCGAAAAGACATCGGTTTATTAAATATATATTATTTTGGTTAATGGTATGCGTAGAAGGATAATCTTCAATTAAATATGGTAAAAACTCATCCCATAGTTCTCGAAAAGACATCGGTTGACTCAAATGAGAGTTTTCATTTGTTTGTGACCTTCTATTTGAAATAGTTTGCTCTCTTGCATGCTCACGTCTAGAACATTGGCTCTCGCATCGTCTCTCTCTTTGTATTTCAGCCATAAGACGATGAAGATTAAAGAAACTTAATAATAAACAGAACAATATGAAGCAGTTCGATAAAGTTCAATAAGAAGTTGTTTGGTTAGCTTAGAAAATAATTGTATTGCATTTGAGTGAAGATATAAAACAGAATGATTTAGTTATATAGAAAGATAATATGTGAGTAATAGTAAAATGTGCTATGAATGAGTAAGAGATGAGAAACTATAGGAGGAAATGATGGACCCCGGCAGAAATATGCTTCGTTGAGTTGAGTGTACCGTTTGTAATGGACCGCATCAAACATTAGTGTGTTATATTTGTCTATACGTTAGCTCACTATTTTAGTTTAGTTTGTTATTTCTTTGTTGCTTTCTTCGTGAGTATTATTTTGGCTGACTGCATTTTGTTGCACTATAGGTTTCCTTTGCTTGCTTGTGTTCTTAGTGTGTGTCTTCCAGTTTGTCTGTGAGTGTATACCTTTGTGTAAATATTTATAATTGAATTTTGCATGAGAAATAGTAGGTGCTGGGTCATGTATGCATGAGAGAATTGCTTTTGTGTCTGTGCTTTCAAACTTGCTGTGCTACACACACATGTGTGTGTATAAAAGTGTGTAAACTGCCATTTTTATGTATGTAAACTTATAGTATAAGTTAGGGTGAGCAAATTCATTTCTCTTTTTTTGTGGATATGCTTCATGAATGTTGTAAGAAATGCAATCCAAATATTTGACAGATTTAAAAGTTAGTTTGAAGAATTCAATTATAAATATTGTTTTGATAATCTTTTTGCCACCGTTGCTGCTTGGTCATCAACCCACTTATCATGTTTTGTGTACTTTTTGTCATTATATTACCTGCGCACCATACTTCTTGGATATGTATATATCACCGTGTACTACTTTATTTTGCATGTTGAATGGAATAACTTTATTTCTTGAGAAAATCTTGTGTGTGTGTATTGCAAGATATTTTATGCTGTAAGATATATTGCAACCTGAGATGATGTTTTAAATTGTGCTACCATGTGAAATGTTGCTCAACTGAAGACATATAATTTTGCACTTCGGGTTTCGGGTAGGAGGTTTGCAGATCTGGTTAGGCAGGGGAAGGGCAGTGCAGTCATAGGTTGGAGGTGCTAGACCGTGGAGGGTCTGTTCTGGGTAGGTGTAGTAGACGAAAGGGAGGTTGGTAGTTCAAGTTGAAGTGGGTCTTGGTAGAGGTATGGCGGCTGCGGGTTGCTGACAGAGGAAGACAAACGGTAGCATGATGAAAGGAGGTGGAGGAATAAAATACAAAATGGTGTCAAGAATATAAAATATAAAGTGGAGTCTCGAGTTCTATGCTTCAGGCAAAAGATTGGAACTGTTCTAACTTCTTATTTGTATTTGTAGTAATATAATATTTTGATAGTGACAAAATTTCACACCTATGTACTGTTTCGATTTTTATATCTACTATTCTCCTTGTTATTTAGATTTGAATTGGATGACTTGGGTTTAGAAAAGAATATCTACGGTTGCTTGTTACCTTAATGATCCCTTGCAACTGCTGCTTCCAAAGCCCACCAATCCATTTATTAATAAATACAAATCTATTATGTCATAATTTTACATCAAAACGGAAGATAAATTTCTATAAGATAGAGAAAAGGTGTCTTTTTATATAGTATAAAGTATAAACTGCCAAAACATTCTAAAAGTTGTTGCTCCCGCGGTTTACATCATGCAGATATATATCAAAATGGGTTATATTTTCTGAAACTTTCAACTACCTATTTAATGTAAAATATATCCCAAAAAGTTGACAACTCACTCATACCTTACTTGGATGCATTATGATCTCGAAAGTATAAAGTACTAAGTTTATATATACAAAGTTCATCTATATCGGCCTCTGAATACATAAAGGTTACAGAGATATTTTAGTTCCAGATATGTGTGTTTTAGACGAACAAACCTTGAATATATATATATATATAGTTCAAATTTGGATAAGTACAGATTTTAAATGCCTACATATAATATAAATTCACATACTATGAAATTTGCATGTTCTGAATTCCTGCTAAAAATGAAACTTTAAACACGTCTTTTTCGGTTATACTTGTCATAAAAGATTTTAGAACATGATAAATATAAGAAATTTTGTCAAATTTGAATTGTGGAAAAAATTATTTAGTACAAAATTGCATATTTTATTTACTAATATCAACACTTGTGTCCATGTTTTGTACCAACTATGAATCTATGACAACTTTAATATTTTTGAAATGTTCATCGTTGATCAGTAAGACATGTTGGTTAAAAACTTCACAAATACAAAATATCATATGGTAAATAGAAAGGTGTGATATGCATGTAGAAAGACCCAAACTACACTATCCTTTCACCAATGCAAACAATGCAGGTATCTTGTGCTTGACGTCATTGCAACCATGGAATGTGGAGGCTGATAACTATTTATAAATGATAGACTGTAGTTCTACAAATTTACTCATCAGTAACACACTCTTTCCAAACATAATACCCCAAGATTAT
The DNA here is from genome assembly GCA_030737815.1 of Allium fistulosum. Lineage (NCBI taxonomy): Eukaryota > Viridiplantae > Streptophyta > Magnoliopsida > Asparagales > Amaryllidaceae > Allium > Allium fistulosum. The sequence continues at coordinate 432,355,447 of CM060906.1, read as the reverse complement.
TGATTAACTTGTTTATGAATTGCAAATCATATTAAAAGAACATGATTGCGTTGGGTAACCAAGCCTCCTACAGCATAAGCCTTTCTAATATAGATGCATGATGAAGCAGTCTGCATATAGCTTAAAGTAAATAGCTGATGATGTTGGAATTTTATAGTTATAAGACATCGATCCCACGGTGATCAAAAACTTTTGTTTGCGAATCTTAACTTTGAATAGATCAACCAAAGATTTTTCATATTCAATTTTTAATTATGAATAAAATTGTCAACTCAACAGTTAACTTCAAAAGTCGTAGAAATACCCCAAATGCAGCAATTATTATCTTCAGTTCTTTTTAATATTCTACCATTTTAAATTGAACTAATAATTACCGATAAAGCAATAAACAACAAAAACATACCTAATAAACATAGGGTCTGTGGTGCTTGAATGTACATGAGCAGTTTGGAAATAAGACATAAACTGTTCATATCTTCCCTTGCTTGAAGATCAAAAGAAACTAAATTATGTCTTCATTGCTTTTACCTAAAGCAAGGTTAGTATCTTTAGTATATCCAACTATAGTATCAGCAGCTTTTACAAACTGAAGGTATTATGATGTACCGACAGTAGTGAATAATACATATTAAGAACAATCAATTAGGCATCAAAATGATACAAAAAATACAACATTCATCTATGAAAAAACATGTTGCTATTTTTTTAGGTAAGGATACTAAATGATAAACATATGAAACATGGTCAGTGAAGTATTAGTTCTTCGATTTCTACAAACAGTTTATGTGCCTAAATTTGAACACAGACAAAAAGCATAAACATCAAATTCTGATAGGTAGCATGACATCAAGAAAAAAAACGTAAACATAAAAATCGTAAACTTAGAAAGAGCATGGCATTTATATTTGTATAACATAAATTATAAAATAGCATTTAACATATCAATATAAGATTTTATAATTACCTCCAAAATAAATCTGCCTCATGGTCATCATCGATTTCATTATCATGTTCGTCATTCCAATGGCTTGCTTCTCCAAGCTACAAAAGACATAAGCAAGTGTTCAGAAAAACCCATCCCTATCAATATCGCGTTAGATCTGGTCGAAATCACGATCCGATGAATCTGCCCCATATGACCCAGTTCTTTGTCTCAACCCAATCTGATTTGACATGCAACATCAATCTTTTTAAGATCACATAAAAAATAATGTAAAAATGGAAATCATGAATAAAAAGTGGTGTTAAGGTTGGAATATTAGTGCTAAGGTTGGAATACTCGTACAGATAGGGTATTGAAGTTCTAATCGGATTTGAGATAAGTAAAGGAGAAGCTGTTGAAGACAGCGAGGAAAGGAAGAGGGGAAAGCTAGCAATATTGGGGATTCTAATGGTTTTTAAGCGATTATGGAAGAAGTGGAGGACAACTAATATTTCTGCGTGGAAGGATGAAACAATCGTGGATGAATTGATTTAGTTATGTTCATTGTTCAGTAACTTCTAAGCGGATTAATCGTTGCCGATAGATGTTTTTAGTAAACCATTTGATAGTGCGTACCCTCGGGGGATATTTTAGTAAATTCAAAAGCTTCATTTCAAGGTATTCCTATTATATATAGATATATTACTACTGCTATGATTACTGCTCTATAATTCTGTATCTATATATTTGGTCATCATCGATGTAGTGCATAGCGACTATTAATCGACGCTACACGACTTTCAAGCACCATTCGATCTTCGATTTCCACCAAACACGATGGGGATTTGCATGGCCGTCGATAAAGAGCTTCATAGGGTGCCATGCCAATACTTACTTGATAACTTTTACTATATGAAAATTCCACTAAGTGAAAATGATCCTCCCATGAACCTCTGAAATCCAAAATATAGGCTCTCTAAAGATCTTCCCAGACTCGGTTTACCCTCTCTGTTTGCTCATCCGTTCGAGGATGATATGTGGTACTCAAACTTAGCTTTGTTCCAAGAGCTACTTGCAATGCTTCCCAAAACTGATTGTTAAAAATTGGATCCCAATCACTTATAATACTACTTGAAACTCCATGTAATCAGACAATCTCCTTCATATGAATCTCTGTCAAACTTGCTGCAGTCCTAGTCGGCTTTGTTGGAATAAAATGGGTGCTCTTGGTTAGTTGATCTACAATAACCCAAATGCATTCATTACCTTTTCTTGATCAGGGTAAACCATCAATAAATCCACCAATACTTGCTCCAATTTCCAATTTGGAATCTCAAGGGGTTGTATTAATCCAACAGTCCTTTGATGATCATATTTGATTTGTTGGCACTTTGCACATCAGCTAACATATATAGAAATATCCCTTTTAATTCCCTTCCACCAAAATACTCATCTTCGTATCCTGATGCATCTTCAAAACACCATGTGTAATGATCCACAATTCCATGCATTTTAAGTTGACAATAAACCACACATGTCCAATCAAATTTGAACGAAAAATCGAATAGTTAGGGGAAAAGAAAATAAAGATAGAAATAGTGTAGAAAACAAAATCTTACACGAATGAAATAACAACTATAATTTTAGCATATAATCTTTACAACATAAAATTTTAAATATATTTATATTTATCAGAGTTTAACTTAACATTAACATGGACAGTAATAAATATTCGTCCTTATAAATGCGGAATACAATAGTACATAAGTGTGGTGGAAATGGATAACAATCTTCAGAAGAATCCTCTAACTCCATGCTCCGAGCTCTTCTAAGATGTTCTAAACTAAACCTGACTATTTGGATGCCCAGAAAAATAGGGCAACCAGAGTTTAAGGGAAAAAGAATAAACTTCGGGTCAGTCATGAGACTAGTGTGAGAAACTTAAAATACGAGTATTTGGAAAATAAATGGTATCTCATAAGAGCACGCCACACATAAGCACGGAACAGATTTTTACCTTATGATAACCAAAATATTTCTACGCAAAATCCAGTGATATTTTTAATGAAATTCTTTTGAAAACCTTTCAAATATACATATTCAAATAGCCGACTTTGTTACATTATTAAATTCCAGCATAATAGGTTTACAACTAAGTCCGAAGGCATTTACTGGAGAATGGATTTCCAATGAATAGTGAGGTAAGGGACTACCTCCTGTACAGTACATTTCTAAAGGAATGTACCAAGGATCGACATCTTCGAAACCTTTGCGAATTAAGACTGGCCTACCCGCAAACCCATCCAGTGGCAAATAGCACTGAATATGATATCACCCCGGTTGTTCCCGACCTATCCGAGGTCTCTCATACCATACACCATATATATTTTTACCCGACGTCATAGCGTGCAAAAAATAAATATAGAAATGTGATATCATACCCTAATGGTAGTGAATCGCTTAGCCCTAAAGCAGTCTCCATTTCACAATTCCCCGGGTGTGAGGCTCGAGGTAACATTTACCTTCCTTAGAACATTTCACTTAAAAAGCCACATTGCCATTTCCAACAAAACACTATTGATTTCAACAAAAGTACAACCTTTGAGCTCGTATGTCTCAGAGAATGGTATTAAGTTTAAAAGAGTTACCTCCTACACCACCAAACAGATGTATGTTTGTAGAGATCAATGCACGGTGATTTTAGAAATGCAATGTCAGACATTCATCAAACAAGTTGTCTAGGAACGGGACAAACCGAAGGCACTCTCCTACCACATTCCTTGATTATATATTTCTTACACTTGTCTCGTTTTTGACACTTCAACCTTATCTACTCCACGCCTAGGAAATAGGTCAAGAGAGACAGGGCATTAGTTGCTCCTGAACATCTCCTTAGTTTAAGCACCTCCTATCTGAATCTTACGAATAGAAAATCCAGCCTATTCATCAGCTTTTCGAGCCAAGATTAAATCACTTGATTATAACAGCATTTCTTTAAATCATTTATTTAAACCTTTTTTGAAATAAATTATAAAACATTCAAATAATCTTTAGAATACTTAATTATTTATTTGAAAAGATTAATAAAAGATTTGGGAAAAAATACTTAACTTTAAAGCCATATTTCAAAATTATTAAAAGTGCTACAAAAAGTGCTGCAAATAGTGCTTTTAAGCTTATTTGATCAAAACAACTTTTCTATCATTTTGAAATCCATTTTTATAACTCAAATCGCTTTTAAAACATTTTAGAATTTATTGAATTTATTCCATATTTAAAAAAATTAAAAATATCATTTTTTTTAAATTTGTTGCTTCGGTTTTCGAATTGTCAAACCGCGACAATTTTAAAAACTTGATTTGCTCATGTTTTAAAATCTACTAAACGAAAGCTCAATCTTTTTCTTTTTTTGAAAACTATGATTATAAGAGTTTGGAAAATTCTTGTTACAAAGAATTCTGACTTCGAATCCATCGTATAAATGGATTTAACTTTCCACGCGCGAAATCGCGAACTACCGTTACGCGACGCGCCAATTTTTGACTCAAATATCATAACTTTCCACGACGCACCAATTTGAAACATAACTTCTTTTCCACCTTTTATCAAATCTATACCTTTCCTTTTACAATTAAAATTATTCAACTTACATAAGTTAAATTTTATTTTATCTTAAAATTTCAAATTTCAGGTTATAAGTTAAAAACCTATTTAACTTGGCTTGAGTTAATTTCCAATTTATTCAACCCATTTAAACTTACTTAATTTAAAATTTTCACATTCCAAAATTCAATTCCCACTCTTCTTTTCTTATTAATATCACTTCCCATTTATAAGTTCAAAACTTATTTTCCTTTGGTTCTATTCCTCATTTCAATGGGAATCCCAGAATTCAACACCCGGTATTTATTTCAAATCACCTTGAAATCATTTATATATATATACATATCTACCCCATTTATATACCAAATCACACTTTTAAATTTAAACCAACTTTGGTTTTTATCCAAAACAAATTCTTTGGAATTTTCAAAACAACCCTAGTTTTCAAAACAAAAATTTCCATATCAAAAATATTCTAAATAATATTACTTATTATTTCCTCAAACACTTTGAAACACATTTCAAAATTTCCGGGACTTAGATCCAAAACTTCACAATTTAAATTCATTTTAATTTATAACTCATATTTGTAAATTATGCTTATATAATTTCACTTCCTTAAACATTTCACCATGTCTTATTATTGTTTATTTTGTAATAAACATCTTTTATTAGGACACAACACCCAAATTTTGATAATAATCAATATTACCATATCTAGAAACCAAACACACTATATATTCCATAATAATTTTTTTGAAAAATTATTTCTTTATAAATATAATCAGGGTAAAATTATTTCATTTCAAAACACTTCCGAAATTTTCGGAACTTAAATTCTGGTTTGAATCTATTTCTAGCTTAACTTATTTGCATAATTCATTCTTATCTAATTTCTATTTGGTTATATATATATAACCACTTAAATCTTATAATCTTATTTTGATTATAATAACAACAACTAATCTCCTCACTATACTATAATAATTTCAGAAAAATTATTTCTTTTTATATCAAAATATAATCTTACATAAAAATTATTTTAAAATCGTTTATTCTTTAAAATTACTATATAAGAAAATAACAAGTACGCTCTCATACAAAATACACTCAACTCATCCTAGGGTACTACTGACCCTATCTCTAATGAGTAATCCCCACCAGAGCCAAGGTTCTCGCTTAACCTTCAGCTCTGATACCACATTTAAGAACGGGACAATTTTCGACCCTCGAAAATCGACTCTAATACGTTCACCGTACAGAATGCCGAGCAATCGAGTGCCGGAAATACCAGATTTTTTGGGTTTAAGAAGAAAACGAGATTGAAGAAGAAAACAGAAAACACAACACAGAATGTCACAATCGCAGCGGAACAAAATATAATATATAATAACAGATTTTTATACAAAATTTGTATCAGTTAATATACATAGAAATTATCAGAGTACAACCATCAACATAGAAAACCGGACAGTTTGAATAACTTATCCTCACAACAGCTGAATATACAGCCTACAATACGCAGTGGGATATAATCAGATACACGTAATACGTCTCTGCCATCCAGCTCGTCTCCTGAGCTCCAATAGCATCCTAACCTGAATCTGTAATACTCGGTCTGACCCGAGCATTACAACAAAGTAACACCCGAGTCAGGCTGGAAACCAGCGTGAGTAAACACACTTAATTTGAATTACTTAAGATATCAAATCCTTCGAAAAACAAAGGTAACTCGTAAGACCAGGTCACACATAAACACGATGGGTTTTTAACTTACGACAGTCCAAAACATTCTTTCTAGAAAAAATCCAGTGATATTATAATAGTGTCTAAGCACAATACTTATTTAAAAAAAGTTGAATTTGTTAAATTAATTAAATTCCAGCATATTAGACTCTATAATCAACCGTCAAGGTTCGAAGTGGTTCCGGATAATTTTGATATCCGATCTTGGTCTCATCGAATCCAAGCAACAAATTTTTAAAGGTCCAAGTCGTTTAAATAACAATTTTACAATCAGGGTGTTAATATTTACATATGGAAATTCATTCCATATGTTTACCTTATCAAGATCAGTCCATCGAAAATAATTCGCTTGTAATCATTTCATTTTTTTTGGAATTTAAATAGTGGTCAGTATGAGTCGATTTACTTTAAATAAAACGCGTCAACGTTTTATTCTAACTACTTTAATTTGTTTGGCTACTTAATGGCACAAATAATAGATAAATGAAAATAGTATCTAAGATCCATATCAGTCAATTATAGATCATAACTCAATCAAAAATTTATAATCAATATTAATCCGTTTACAATCTGGATTGATCGTTTTCAATTAACTGGGTCGAGTTATATTTTAAAACCCGATTATTACCGCTTAAAGAAAATTTTAATAAGATGATTTATTTTAAATAAACTTGAGATTAAACCGTTCCTTAAATAATTAATTAATTTATTAAAAGGTAAATAATTTAAAAAGAAATTACTTATTTGCTTTTCTCAATTATTATAACCCATTAACTTATTATAAACTATTAATACCCAAAAAGCTTCATTTACTTCCAAACCCAAACCAACCTAAAATCATCACTCGGCCCATGTTTTCACCGGCCCAAAGAAAAAAAACGGCCCATCCCTATTTTTTTTCTTCTCCTCCCTACAGCTCTTTTCCTCTCTCTTTCATTTGAGCTATCTTAGGTGTGCACGCAATGGTGCACATGCACGCGACCTCCAACCACCGAACCACGCCGCCCATCATCTCCACGAGTCGCCGCCGACCCCCTCACCACTTTAGTCCACCTGAACCCATGGCACCGCCCTCCATTCAAATTTCAAACCACCAAAACTCAACCCCGACAACACCAAAAACCCATCAACGCCTCGTCTAGCCACCCCAAACCACCATTCTTCGCCAAACTTTGCCCCGAGCTCCACCACAACCATCACCACCATTTTCCCCTGGACGGCACGTTCATCTCGCCCTCTTCCCTTCGACATTTACACGTAACCGAGACCGAAAGGCAATCCACTTAAAACCCTAACGCTGCCTCGTCAAGCCACCACGATCATCAAAAAAATACTGCACCAGTTTTCTCGAGTGCCCAATCCCCTACTCCTCCTCCATGGCTAACGCTTGACCAGAAATCGCTGCGGTCGCCGTAATTTTCCAAAACACCCAATTCTGATCTTCTATGAAATTCTCACTCCACACTACACAGAAAAATACCAAACTACCTCTAAAATTCATGTTTTAAATGACAAATCAAATTATATGATCCATTCCCAATATTATGATGGTTGGAATTTCGACCATGTAAAACCCATTTACTGTAAAGCGCCATCTCTCTCTCTATGCTTGATAAAGTTTTATGAAACAAATTTTAAAATACTCTTTACTCAAAAACACACAACTTTTGTTTTGGTATCATGATTCAAAGCTTAGTATAGGAGGAGTTACAGATTTTTGAAGTTAAATGTTTTTAACTGGTTTTTTTTCAAACAAGTAATTGAGGAGAGTTTTACAGGCTTTGGGTAGATCTAACGGTATACACATACCTATACATAATCATATTACAACACATACTTGATATATATATCAATGATCTATCCATAACTCAGTTATATATACACACACATATATATATTCATAAGTGATAACCTGTAACTAAAATATAGGTTGTTATACTCATAGTTTTAAGAGATGAACACACTGTTTGATTATTGCTTCAAGCTTTTACTGCCTTGATCCTATTTTTCTTCTAATGGCATCACTTTGTTGTTTTTTTACTTTCTTTTTTCTTTTGTGCAAGAATGGTAGAATGTTAAATGTGAATAACATGGTGGTATATATATAGAGAGGAGAGGGAACAAGTTTGAAAAAAGGCTGAAGCTTATTCATGAACAGGTCTTTTTATTTTATCTTTTATTTTCTAATTGATTTGAAAATGAGTTGATTTGATTTGATAATGAGTTGATTTGATTTCCTAGTTGATATGAAAATTGAGAGCGATTTGATTTATTTTATGCTTGAGTTGATATCTATTCATCATGGTGTTCCTTTGTGTGTATATATATATACACATCATATAAATATATACATTGATTTTCCTATATTCTTTGACCATATGTACATGTTTTAACCTATACACTATATTTAACATACACACATATATAGCTATTTACAAGTATTTTTTTATATATGTTATTTTATTTTATATCATAAGTTTTGTATATACATACATATATATTATCCTATATTTAAAATGTGAAGTTTTATTTAAATTATCTTCAGAAGTTAAATTTTAAACTTTTAAATCAAAGCCTCTAGAATATATATATACACAGATATTTCATATATCGGTTTTTTATTCGATTGATAAAAACTAATATTTCAATATTTAAAATCAGTTGATTATTCTAATAGCAGGTGTCAAAAATTCGAGGCGTTACAAAAGATGTTTATAATTACTAATCAATTTATCAATTGATGATTCGCATTATCTTTTAACTTAAATTTTTTTATAGATCGAGTAACTCCAAATTGATACCAAGGAACTAGGTACTACCAATAGTATCATATATCCCCTTAAAGAGAAAGGTAATACTCAAGAGAAGTGTTTACCATTCGAACATATCTCCTACCTATTTTTGGTTATTTCCGAGCCACTCGAACTAATCATCATAAGATCCTTCTTTTCAATTCCTTTATTTATAAAACTTGATTTATACATTCATTTCTTAGGATTATCTTATTTTTACATTTTTAGGCTCATAAATTTATTTATCTTGAATAAATTTCTTAACTTTAAACTAATATTATTACCGTACACCATATAGTCAAATTATGAAACTTAATTCACTAGGTGTTTGTGTTTTTTTAATAAAAATTAATCAATCAATGATAGTAACTGAATATTATTTTTCCCTTAAATGCAAATTATCACACTATAAATAACTATACATTTTCGAAAGTTATTTCTTTATGTATAAAATATCATCTTAGGTAAAATTATTTCATTTAGCCAAGTCTTTCAAAACAAAATAATTTTTAGTTGACAAATACACGTTCACATATAACACTCTTAACTCATTCTAGGGTGTCATTTACCCTATCTCTAATGAGTAACTCATCCAAGGGTATTACTAACCCTGTCTCTGATGAGACACGCCCTAACTAGGTTCAGGTGTTTTCTCAACTTAGGCTCTGATACCAACCGTGACGGCCAGGCCTTCGGCCTTCTTTCAGTGGTTACAACCACCGTGGTACACATTGGTACCTTGCGATTTGCTTTCATGGCCAGCCTCTCGACTGCACCAGCCCATTCTCACTGGGGCATGTAGGAGTAATAGTCATATGCTTGCCACCAAACACAAGCGAGATCCCCTTATCATGCTGCACAAAGCAAGCAAATCTGATCCCGGTTCCTTTGAACCAATCATCGATAAAAAGATGTTAAGTAAATAGGTGCTTATCATTTGATTAATTACTTTCCCTTTATCAAAAAAATCTTCTAGAGATATATATCTTTAAAACATTTCCTTCTAGTATATACAAGATCATTTAACCTCCTTTATCAAATCTTTGATCACTTAAAACCTTATTAAATCTTGGAATAATTCCAAATCATTTCATTTTTTACTTAGGAAAATATTTCCAAATTATTTATTCAAATCTTAACAAAGATTTCCAAATCATAACTTTTACGACGGGTCAAAAACAATGTTATTTAAGACATCATTTACTGTAAACCCAAGACAATTAATTTTAAGTATAGGAATTAAATTAATTCTAAATAATTTATTTAAATCTTGACAAAAAATTTCTTATTTCAAATACACATCTTTTTAATAGGTTGAAACCGTGTTATCGAAGATGGTAAATCCAAATTAGTTAGTTGTAACGACCTATAATTTGATCACTTTAATTAAATATTTAAATATTCAAATATAGATTATTTCAACAAATAATCAATTTTTAAGTAATGAATAATAATAATGAACTTAATTTGGAAAAATGTTCACAAAATATATACTTTGGAAAAATAGCAATAAAACGACCGAAAATCATTTTATCGATAAACAGCTATATAATCATAAAATGTCGCGCACGAAGCTGGATACATACACTTATTTTATTATTGAACAAGAATATGAAATAAAAAAATTTATTTTATTTTTGGGAAAAAAAGGTATTTATGACATCATCAGTGGTGCGCTTATATTTAAATATTGATTTACGAATTTAAATTGAGATTTAATGATTTAATAATTATTATAATTATTCAAATAATTGTTTTTAAATGATAATAGTTCATTTTAAATATTTATAAAGTGATAATAAATAATTTATAATAGTTTTATAAAGATATATAATCGGTTTGAAAATATACGGAAAAATCGATATCGCTTTATCGGTATAATAGCAATTTTTGTAAATAATTGTTAATATTAATTTAATAATTTTATAATTCAAATGAGACCATTTTTATTAATTAAAAATGATTATAAATTTATTTTCAAATTTGTTTACATATATATGTAATTTAAATTATAAGTGAAAATGTGACCGGTAATCGGTTTTTCGATTTTCAATGGTTTAATGAACAGAAATTGTTCAAAGGTAGTTGCAACCTTATTTATATGTCATGTACACATATATAATATACATATGCACTTTAACTTGCACATGAATATATATGCATACACACACACACATAATTTACAGCTATATATATATAAAGAAAAATCTAAGATATTTTTCATTTACTTAATTTTTAAGCATACATAAGTCAATGCACATGGCTTGGAAGTCAAATGAGATGATGGAGCACATGGGGGGAAGAGCTAACGTGTAGAATGAGGGATGGGATGAGAATGGGGAAGGGGTAGGATGGTAATATCACATTTAGATATTTTTACAATTTTTTTCCTTATAAATACCTACCCCATTCTCTCACAAATTCACACATCCATTCTCTTCTCCTTTCTAAAGCTTGAGATAAAGTAGGAGGGTAAAAATGGTGGAAGTGCTTAAGTACTAATAAACTAATTACTCTCTAACTTTTTCAAAAGCTAATCAAATCTTCTTCTCTTCTTCTCACTCCTTTCTTTTCTTTTTAATGGCCTTAGGCCATGAGTTTTGTAGGGTGAAAGGGGGTTTTTGGCCATGGAGTCTAGGAAGGAAGGGGAGGTGATGGCATGTGCTAAGGAGGCCATGGCCGAGAGCAAAGTGGAATGGTGGTGATGGTCGAGCACTAGGAAAAGGTGGAGGAGTTGTTTAGGTGATAATTTTAGTGAAGTGTTGATTGTTTGAATGTTGGTAGGAAGTTTTGACTTGGGAAATGGTGAGTACTCAATCTCAGTTTTATTAAATGAAACTTAAAGTGATAATATACATGTTAAATTAGAGATTAATATGTTGAATATGGGTTGGTATTGGATGATAACTTAGTTGATTACTTGTTTGAATATATGGATGTTAATATGGATGATTACTTGGTTTAATAAATGATCAGAGCAATGGTTAGTAATTAACCATAGTTAATTAAATAAGAATTAAATTCATATAAATATGTTTATTAAAATTATTTATCCTCTTAATGATTTTAAAATATCTAAAAAAGTTGAAAATGATATTATAATAATATAATGTTATAATATGGAATGAAATGAAATATGAGTTTGAAATATGAAAACTATTGTTTAAAATGATTTCTAAGTATTTATTAACATTAGAACTTGTTTCGATAAAATTTAAATAGAAAATAATAATTGAGTCAAAACTAAGCGTGCCGCGTAATGGCAGTTTGCAATTTCACGCCGTATAATTTAAACAAGTGCAGAGAATGGAATATAGCTTGGAATTCTTCGAGATAAGAATTTTCCGAACTACTATATCCATAGCGGTCAAATAAAGAAAGAAAATCAAGATTTCATCTTGTATATTTTTAAATAAGTCCAAAATAAAATTTCAAAATAATCGCGGTTTTGCAGCTCGGAATGCATAAAGGGAATTCCTTAAAATGATATTTTTAAATTTCTTAAAAATATGGAATAAATTCTATAAATCTTTTAAAAGATTTTAAAAGATATATTAGTTATAAATATGGATTTTTAAAATGATAGAAAAGTTATTTTAACCAAATAAGCTTTTAAAACACTATTTGCAACACTTTTTTAATAACTTTTGGAAACAATTGTTTTAACTTAATTATTCTTTCCCGAATCTTCTGTGAACCTTTTCAAATAAATTATTAAGTAATTTAAATATGATTAAGAGATTTAAAATGAGCATGCGAAAATGACTAGTACATTTGTTCCATTTATGAGTGTCATAGAAAACTCGATCGTGGAATAGAACAGATCGAGGAATAGAACAGATCGATGAGAAAGCCCAGATGCTTTAAAATAATTAACAGTTAATTAAGTATGTTAAAAGATCTAGAGTCGATCAAATAACTTGACCACCTTATGAGTAACAGTTAGGAAGTCTCTAGGATTGGGTTTAGGAAACCAGTTGCCTGCCCTCCCTAGCTACCCGTACTGACCTGATGGAGGGGATAATAAATTTGATTTACTCGGATCAAAATTTTTCGAAGTATAAAAGATATAATTTTCCAAATTTAAATAACTTGGATTGTATAGAAATGATCTTCTTATACTTGGTATTAAATTTCGAGGAGGGAATTTGTACTATCCATGAGAATTTCAAAGGCGATTTCACCATTATTTGATGGATAGTAAAGGTTGAGTATGGAAATTGATATTCAGTAGAATTAGTATAATTTTCAAGATCCTTTTTACTTGATAATGTTTTCCAATATGAGATTTAAATAAATGATTTGGAAATGTTTTCCAATATGAGATTTAAATAAATAATTTGGAAATGTTTTCCTAAATAAAAGGTGAAATGATTTGGAATTATTCTAGGATTCAAAAAGTTTTAATTAACCAAAATGATTTGATAAATCAGGCATAATGATTCCATATACTGTTAAGAAGATAAATGGAATAATTTAAAATAATATACCTCTCTGAGATATTTATGAATGAATAAAAAGATGAATTAAACTGAACGATGATTGATAATCACATATGAACTTAATATCTTTTTAATCGATGATTGGTTCAGAGGAACCAGGGTCGGATTTGGGTAACTCCTATCCAAAGACCACTTCGAAATAATGTATATGTTCGGAAGTGAAAAACTGATGAGGATGATGATTTTTAAAGACGGAGATCTTCATGAAGAAGGGCTGCTTGCCACTAGTCCATCGGGGTGAAATTTACCGTGTCATATATTTATGGTGGCAGTAGTGCTCTATTATGAAAACCTTCGATCATAAGGACTAATCGCTACTAATCATGAGGGTAATTCCCAACATGATATGGTAGGAGGAGTGCCTTCGGTTTTGTTCAATCCTAGAACGAACTTGTATCGACGAATGTCTAACATTGCATTTCTGAGATCGCAATGTTGACTTTTACAAACATATATTTGTTTGGTGGTGGAAAATGCAACTTCTCTTAAATTAACACCCTTCTCCGAGACGTACGAGCTCAGAGGTTGTATGTTCATGAAAGTCAATAGTGATCAAAGGAATGCCAATGTGGCATTCAAAGTGGAACCTAATATGATCAAAGCGTGGCTTTGCGAAAAGCATAGCGTGGCTTTGTGGAGCATAGCCTCAAGAGCCTCATATTACAGGAATGATACGTGATACTATGTGGCCAGTTGCATATATTTCAAGCTAGTATGAGGGAGTCTAGTGGATTCTGGATCCTCAGCCTTATGGGCGGATACAGCAGCGTCTGAGTCCTTGGATGAGTAGCCGTTGAGTATTATGTTCCATCGGAGTGAAAAATGTATATGGCATCTGAGTCCTTGGATGAGTGGCCGTTGGATACTATTAAGGCCACTAGTTCCCTATCATGTTGCAAATCCAATTCTAATACGAACCTTTACGGTTTTGTTTGTAAAACCTAGTATGCCCTAAAATTTAATTATAGGTAACACTTTCGGCTATATTTATGATATGTGAAAAGTATTTTCAAAGAATTTGTCATTAAAAATAATATCAAATTATTTTGGTATAAAAGTGATTTGGTTATCATAAGGTAAAAAATCATCTGTATTTATGTGTGGACGTGGTCTTATGAGATACCCTTCTTTTCAAGGTTTTGATTGACATCAGCATGATTTATACATTAAATTTCGAGTATCTCACATTGGTATATCAAGCCTGATCTGGGGATTTTTAATATTCAGATCAGATCCAAGCAGTTTCAGGTTTAGTTAAAGACACTTGGAGTTTCCAAAGGGGAGCTGGAGATCTTCATCTACGTATAGACGTATTTTATTATTCACTACATCTATTGCATTTGTTTTTATTTTTCAGCATTTGTAAGGACAGAGGGTTTATAACTGTCCAGGTTTAATCTAGGTTAGACTTTGATATTGCATTCAAAATTTTCCACTGTAAAGATTATTGTTGAAATAATATATACTATTCCATTCTTGTGAGATTCTGTTCTATCTTTATTTTCTTTTTCCCCTAACAATCAGTTTTTCCAGCACTTAAATTTGCGACATGTGAAAACCGAGAATGTATTAGTGTCGATTTTCGAAGGTCGAAAATCTCGTTCTTTCATTAGTATTCGAGTAAAACAGATTCATGGAAATTATACTACATCAAAATCATTTCTCATAAATCATATTGCAAAACCTTTTTGAATAAAAATGGTTGATAGAAATTATAGTAATTTTATGCAACATCAATTTTCGTATTCAACCTTTACTATCTGTCGAACAATGGTGAAATCATCTTTTAAATTCACACGGATAGTATGAGTTCCCTTCTCGGAATTTAACACCAATATAAGAAGATTATCACTAATCAATCCAAGTTGCAATTAATTAATTATAAAAATTAAATCTTTTATACTTGTCTCGTTTTCGGTATTTCGACCTTATCTATTCTTCCAGGAAAGAGACCAGGTGAGCCAAGGCACTGGTTGCTCCTAAACATCTCCTTAGTTTAAGCACCTCCTATCCGGTTCTCACGAATAGAAAACCCAGTCCACTCATCGGCTTTTAGAGCCGAGATTAAATCACTTGATTATAACAGATTTTCTTTAAATCACTTATTTAAACCTTTTCTAAAATAAATTATAAAACTTTCAAATCATTTTTAAAATACTTAATTATTCGTTTGAAAACATCTATAAAAGATTTGGAAAAGAATACTTAAGTTGAAAGCCATATTTCAAAAGTTATTAGAAGTGCTGCGAATCGTGCTTTTAAGCTTATTTGATCAAAAAACTTTTCTATCATTTAAAAATCCATTTTTATGACTCAAATCTCTTTTAGAACATTGTAAAAGATTTATAGAATTTATTCCCTATTCTTAAAGAATCAAAAATATCATTTTCAAAGAATTTATCGCTTCGGTTTCCGAACTGCCAAACCGCGACTATTTTGAAAACTTGATTTGCTCATATTTTAAAATCTACTAAACGAAATCCCGATCTTTTTCTTTTGTTTGAAAACTATGATTATAAGAGTTCGGAAAATTCTTGTTACAAAGAATTCCGACTCTGAATCCATTGTATAAATGGATTTAACTTTCCATGGTGCGAAATCGCGAACTACCGTTATGCGACACGCCTATTTTTGACTCAATTTTCATAACTTGTCAAAAATTCACCAAAGTGGATTTTAGTGTTTATAAAACATTATATAAACCATTTTAAATCATTTCAAAGGAGTTTAATGATTCCATATCACTTTTATAACTTGATTCGAAAAGTGATTTCCTTGTGTAATATCGACGTGTATTAACGTGACTTGTTTACACAATTAAACAACTATATTAAAACAACCAAACCAGATGATCAAAGTATAGTAAACATCCACAACAATCATATCACACCATCAACATCACACACACATATATAGTTTCTCACTTTTATTGGATATTAAACTTAGGAAATTTGCTATAGTTTCGCTACGATCGAATCAAAACTTATGAAATCGAGTCCCGGACCTTTGGAAAGCCACGACCTAAGCAAACAAGTGGAGATGGGCTCGGCCTTGGTGGCAGAAGGTGGTGGCCATGTGTTTGGAAGGTGAAGAGGATGCGTTTGACTTGGTTTTGGAGGTGGATTGCTAAGGTATATACATGTGTATATATTTTACTTATTTTGGAATAATTTGCCATAGCTTTGCTACATTTTTTCTAGGCATGGAAGCCATCAAAGAAGAGATCTTAGAGCTTCAAGAAGAAGGAGGAAGAAGAGAATTGTGTGAATGAATGTAGGTGGGTATTTATAGGAATTTCAAGCCTTAGTTCTTAAGCAAAGTGGAAAATATCTCCTACCATTATCTCTAGCCATGCATTCCACCCCCATCACCCTCCATATGCTCGGCGCATGTGTGTGTGAGGTGAGGTGATGTTTGCCTTTGACTTTGGTAAAATATCTTACATATTTTGTAAATAATATCGTGATATTAATCTTATATGTATTCATGTTTGAATATATGTGTGTTTATATGTATATTTGTGCATGTGACATGTATGTGCATACGTTGCAACAACTTTGAGTAACTTCCGTTCGTTAAATCGTTACGAATTCCGATTCTGATCTCCGGTTGTATTTTTACTTTTTAGTTAACACATATATATTTGTAAACAAAATTTGAAAACTATTTTCTAATCATTATTAATTAATTAAAACGATCACATTTGATTTATTAAACCATATAAATCAATACTAAATACTTGTCTACAAAAAGTGTTGTTATATCGATAAAGCGATACGAATTTTCTTATATTTTCAAATCAAGTATATATCTTTATAAAACTATTATAAATGATTTATTATCACTTCTTAACTAATTAAAATGAATTATTATAATTTAAAAACAATTATTGGAATAATTATAATAATTATTAAATCATTAAATCTCAATTTAAATTCATAAATCAATCATTAAATACGATGTGATTATTGATTTGTCATAAATATATTTTATTTTCCAAAAATAAAATAAATAATTTTATTTCATAGTATTGTTTATATGGGTAAATGAGTATATATATCCAGCACCGTGTGCGACTTTTGATAATTATAGAGCTTTATCGATAAAACGGTTTTCAGTCATTTTATCGATATTTTTTCAAAGTATATATTTTTGTATTCAAAATAATATTACCATCATTATTTATTATTCAAGACATCATAATCTATGTTAAAAACCTTATGTTTGAATGTTTTAAAAATAAATATAATTTATCAAATTGATAAATTTGCAGGTCGTTACACCATGATGATACTTAGCTTTGATTAATGGCATTATGCTAAAACTTCTTGTCTGAGACCATCAACATTTGAAGCACATATCCTTTCGTTCATTTGCAATATACCACGATGATCGATCTCAAAGCTTGGACACTGTCCCTCATCTACATCCTTAATGATCTCTGTTAAACGACCATCTTCCTTTTGTTCGGATTGTTGCTATTGTTACCTAGTGTTGCCGTCGGCTTCTTCTCAACAACTTCATAACACAAATCCATATCCACTAAATCCACAAAAGATCCATTCAAGTGCGCAGTCATCTTCTCATAAAATTCTTTCCTCATTCTAATTACAAACATCTCATTCTTCTTTAAAGGCGTGTCAATCAATCCTGGAAAAAATCGCGATAAGTCATAAATTTGGTTTCGTATTCAGATACCGACAAATCTCCTTGCTAAGATCAAAGCAACTCCTATAAATACGGGTCTTCCTACAGTGGGCATTTCAAACACCTCCTTAAATCTAGCCCAAGAAAAATCATCCTTTGGGACGCTTGCCGTGACCGAATCCTACAATGTAGATGCTCCATCTTGTAACTACCAAGATGCCAAGAAACGCTTCTGTTCATTTGAAATATCCATCCCCTTGAAAATCTTCTCGCAAGAACGAAGCCAAGCTTGGACTTCGATAATGAATTCCGTGCCCTTGAAAGACCATCCTCCCAGATTAGTATAGTTTTTGCACAAGGCTGTAAAGTTTACATGGGGTTGCACATGTGCTGCCTCCTCAACTACTCTAACTCTTCTAACATTCTCAGTTCGACCATTGGTGTTCGTGGTGCTACCAGCTCCCCTTCCTCATCTTGTTCTATTACTTATTCTTACTCCCTAAATACAGTAAGATAACTTTAGAATACTTAGACGAGATTATCTTAAGGAAAATGATACCAAATCAAACAAATCAAAGCTGATCAAAATAACTTGAACACACACGCACACGAATAACTTATAGACTAAACTCATTCTAAGGTATTACTAACCCTATCTCCAATGAGTTGCCCCAACCAAGATCTAGATATTCGCTCAACCTAAGCTCTGATACCACGTGTAACGATCTGTCTTTCTTACTCCCAAAGACGATACTTAATACATCCACGGTGTTCGTGTGCCGATCATCTATGTGTCCGAAAGACAAGCCGGTGTAAAAGAAAAGAAAATACAAGAAGAAAGAAACACATAATCTCACAACACAAGAAAATCGTATATAATAGAACATAAGATAATACATATATTCACTTCCAAAATGAAATAACAAAGTTACTTGGGGACAGTTATAACTGCATACCCTCACAATACTGATACATCACTATACATACACAACAGAAATAAATAGATAACTAAATAACGGCAAAGCCTTCTGCGTGTCAGTTCTTCCATTTCGACACAATGGTCTATTTGTGGCAAACGGATCGTTATGATGTTGAACGTGTCGGACGTGTGGGGCATAATAATGTGACGATTGATGGTGAATGTTACCTAAGTTGAAGGTACACCCCGAAGGATTGTCCAATCTGCCAAAATGTCCACCAAGTATGACATCCGTGCAAGCAATCGAGGTTAATTTTCCAAATAATGAGGCCAACGTATTACCACATCAAACTTCTTCGTCTTCTTTTTTGACCACACGAACCTTGTGGATGCTCAAATAGTTTTAAAGAAAATAAAATAATAAATATACTTCATATAATTTACACCAGAAGAGACCAAATTTAAAATTCAATGGCGGCACTGTCTTTCTCGCCTCCCTACGCTTCACCTAATTATCACCGCAAATCCAAACCTAAACTCAAATCCAAGCTCATTCGATCAGCTCTAGTTGAAGCCCGACCTGTCCCTTTTCCACTTGGGGACGAGAATGGGTTCCCGGCGAGTATGTCGGAAGCGTTGACAGTCGTTGCTAGAGATCGAACAACACGTGCCGAAGATTTGCAAGCGGAGGCGAGAGCTATGGCTCGTGCGGTTAATGCTTCG
Organism: Allium fistulosum; assembly: GCA_030737815.1. NCBI lineage: Eukaryota > Viridiplantae > Streptophyta > Magnoliopsida > Asparagales > Amaryllidaceae > Allium > Allium fistulosum. The sequence continues at coordinate 432,335,593 of CM060906.1, read as the reverse complement.
GTTTATAGTCCCCAGCTGGTCAAGGATAAGTATGGGTCTCAACCGTTTAAGGTGAAGATTCGTTTGTTCATTAATTTGATTACTTAGCTTAATTTGTGCCTCTTGTTTTGTTTGTTGTCGCTATAATTGAAGTTAATGATTGATTACAATGCTCTGTCTAGTGTTAATTCGGTGAAGTTTGTAGATTCAGGTAAAAAACTGAAGTAAGAACACAGCATGGAATTTTAGATTAGTACATTAGTCTTCCAGCTATGCAAAAATGTGAAATATTTGTTCATTTATGTCCTGAAATACCATCAAATACTGTCATAAAAACCTTCATTTTCAATACCTATTATTTTGGTACCAAAATGAGTGTTAATGCATCTTAGTATTCCATTGACTGTGACAGTTACTGAAATTCATCATATTTTCGTGGTTATGTGTTGGTCGATTGTGATGCCCTAATTAGTTCTTTTTGGTTTAGTTAGCAATGAGGACTTTCAATGTATTTTCGCGTTTGGGGTTGTTTGCGGTAAAACTAATATTGGATGAAAAGCAAGGGTTGCTTGATAAGAGAATGAGGGAGAGAGCGGTGGAGCTTAGAGGGATTTTTACAAGATTGGGGCCAACATTTGTTAAGATTGGGCAAGGGTTATCTACAAGACCTGATATTTGCCCTCCAGCATTTCTTGAAGAGCTTTCCGAGTTGCAAGTATGTTTTTTTTAATAATGACAATAATTATTTACACTAATTATTTCCTTGTATACTCTCTTAATATTAAAATTGTAATATTGTTATCACAAAACAAATGCTTATCTCATGTGGTTGGAACAAAAAACCAGATGCAAACTACTACAGCTATCTGATTGACAAATCCTTTTAATTATTAGTGCACTCTCAAGGTCAAACACATGTTCCTTCATTATATGCTGTAGGGAAATAGCAATACCTATTTATCATTCAGTTTTACTTTCCTCCACCCAAGAGTCTTTGAATTGTTTTGTGTTCAAGTCAGCAGGATTATTCGTTTATTATATTCATTTTCAGGATGGATTACCAACATTTCCAGATTTTGAAGCATTTGCTTGCATTGAGAGAGAACTTGATGCACCTCTTGACTCTATATACTCATACATATCCCCATCTCCGATTGCTGCAGCAAGTTTAGGTCAGGTCTACAAAGCACGACTCAAATATTCTGATCAATTAGTCGCTGTGAAAGTGCAACGTCCAGGCATTGAAGAATCTATAGGCCTCGACTTTTACCTTCTTAGGGGTTTGGGTTTTCTCATAAATAAATATGTGGATTTTGTTACAAGTGATGTTGTTGCCCTAATTGATGAATTTGCATTTAGGGTCTACCAAGAACTCAATTATGTACAGGTACGTGCATTACTCATTCGTTCATTCTCTTCCATTTAGATATTTATTGAATGAAAATTTCCACTTTAATAACACACACACACATACTGAATTTAATTCGTCTCTCAATGCAAAACCTTAATACCTTATCATATCAGCCATTTTCCTGAACTAGTTTAGCTACTGCCCTGACCTCTGACCTGCCTATGATTGCCAAAATTATGAACAGGAAGGGCAAAATGCTCGAAGATTTAAAAAGTTGTATGCTGACAAAGCAGACGTACTAGTTCCAGATATATTTTGGGACTACACGAGTGTTAAAGTATTAACAATGGATTGGGTGGATGGCGTTAAACTAAGTGAGCAGGCAGCTATTGAAAAGCAAGGCTTAAATCTTCTCACTTTAGTCAACACAGGAATCCAATGTAGTTTGAGACAGTTACTAGAATATGGATATTTCCATGCAGACCCTCATCCTGGAAATCTTCTTGCTACCCCGGATGGAAAACTTGCGTTTCTTGACTTTGGGATGATGAGTGAAACTCCTGAAGACGCAAGAGTTGCCATTATTGGTCATGTTGTTCACTTGGTTAATCGTGATTATGAAGCTATGGCGCAAGATTATTATGCTTTGGATTTTTTATCACCTGATGTAGATGTTACTCCAATTGTGCCCGCTCTTCGGAACTTCTTTGATGATGCACTTAATGCAACAGTTAGTGAGCTAAACTTCAAAACCTTAGTGGACGGTTTAGGAAATGTTTTGTATCAATATCCATTTAATGGTGAGTCTCACTCTACATGAATATGAATGTTATTATATTTAGTCTGTTTACCGTCATAACTTGAATTAATCATGCAGTTCCAGCATACTATGCACTTATATTGAGATCCCTTACGGTGTTGGAAGGATTGGCTCTAGTTGCAGACCCTAATTTCAAGGTCCTCGCTGCATCATATCCATATTTTGCCAAAAGGCTTCTTACAGACCCTAATCCGTATCTTCGAGATGCTCTTATAGAGCTTCTGTTCAAAGACGGCAGATTCAGGTGAGTTCAAATTGCATTGACTCCTTTTGTTGAGTCACACAGCCAATAATGTAAAAGTAAAATAGAAACATCTACATAATGATTACTGTATATTTGCTACTTAAGTTTTTTTTTCCTTCCCCAATATCACTCATGCATGAGTTCTCCAGTAAGGAAAAGTAGGTAAATGGTATATTGTATGGACAAGGTTGAGGGTTATATTAGATACACTAGCTGAATGTGAGGGGATACAAATTGGATTGTGGTCACATTTGTACTTTCTTATTTTTACAATAACAAAATTTGTTTCTTGACATACTAATAAAAATTTGATGTAGTTTTGGGAACTATAGTGTACATTAGTATCTGACTTGTTTCTTCTTTGCAGATGGAATAGGCTCGAAAATCTTTTAGTTCAGGGAAGCAAAGATAGAGATTTTACAGCTAAAGAGGCATTACAGCCAGTCTTAAAATTATTACTTGGACCCGATGGAGTAGAATTAAGAGCTCTAGTTGTCAAAGAAGCTGTTTGTGTAAGTGAAGCAATTGCATTAGGCACAGTTATTGATACATACAATTCAATACCTGAGCCTATAAGAAGTCTCTTATCAAATGGAAATACAGTACAACCTTTAAGAATGAAAGATGTCGACAGAGAACGAATGCTTGAACTCCGTGATAGAGTGTTCAGAATATGGGGTCTTCTGAGGACCTCACAAAATTTTGATCCAACCATTTTGCTTCCGATTATTCAGGTAACCATCATACCTCTTCATTCTACATAATTCCTTCATATATTGTAGTGAGCACACTATGTTTCAGTTTTTTATAATCATGGGCAAATATTGCGAGTAACACATGCTGATTTTTGTTGGATTAGTTACTTGATCAGATTTTAAAGCTGATTGTTTGTGAAATTTGTCCCCTCCAATTTTTGTTTCCTGTTTATGTGTACTTTTCCAACCTTAGCACATGTTAGAGTACAACCAGCAACGAGTTTAGTTAAAAAATTGAACTGAACAGTCACAATTCAACTAGCCCGCTCTCCTCCTATCCCTAAGTGTTGATGTCAGCAACCTATAGCAGTTTCCATATGTTTGAACAAAAAATGACACAAACACCCAATAAATTTAGCCGAGGATAAAAAGTAAATTAAAAAGAGCAAGAAAAGAACACACATCGTTTTATAGTGGTTTGGCTAATCGTTACCTACGTCCACTTAATTTTGTTGATGGTTTATAGTGCTGTTTACACTTTTGTTCTTACGGATCAATATAAATCTGTGAGAGTACAAGAGAATTATAGAAAAGTTGTAGAGAAGTGAAAAAGCTCTCTAAAAATGGGCCTATGCTCTCTTGTTTATAGCTGTAGGTTACCTAAAAACTCGCCCCTATGATCTCCATCTCGTTTTCCACGTTCAATACTAGTTCTTCCGAGAAAATGGTGGCCATCTCATCAATATTTGTGGATCGGTATCGACCCGTGGACTTGGATCGGTACCGACCCGTGGACTTGGATCGGTACCGACCCGTGGACTTGGATTGGTATCGATCCGTAAGTTTGCCAAATGGATCATCTTGAATGCTATGTTTAGGCTCGATTCATGGTTAGCTTCGTAATTCCCAACTCGTTTGCAATGCAATAAGCTTGTTCTTGAGTCCAAGTGGTGGATTGGTGGAAGAATGAAGTTGCAGTTTTCTAGAGGTCGAGGAGATCGATCATTGGTGCATGCAAACGATCATAGGAGGTCAGAAATGGGTTGTAGACAACATGACTTTGGAGTGTAGAAAGTTTGGGATGATTTGGGTGAAAAGTTGTGGATCGGTATCGATCCAAGTGGTTGGATTGGTACTGATCCACCATTTAGGTGGATTTTAAATCCCCGTCTCTTGGAGTGATTTGGTCTTTGCCTCGTGGCTATGTTTGCACTTGGTTTCTGGACTCTTGTGGCAATCTATCCGGGCTTCCTGCCTTGATAGCTTGCAAGTTTGACTGGTCAAGTTAGTCCATATACTATCTGGTTAAAAGGCTGGATAACAACTTGTTCACTTCTCCATGACTACTTCAACTCTTCTATGTGGCTAGTAAACTGAACAAGCGAATTAATAGATAAAACAACAAAGAGTTTGTCTTTTAAAATAAAATGATGCGAACACTTTGCCATTTTATTATAAAAACAATAATTTTTTTGTTGTTTTAAACCCTGCTCCAACGATATATCTCAACGACTATCTCAACGGTTGGTTTCTCCCATCTACTATAAATATACCACGACTCTTTCATGCATCACGACAAAATTCTTCAACTACATTCTTCTTTCCAGTACTCAATTTCACATAATACAAAACCAAGTCGTCATCTGGTAAAAAAATCCGCAAGCAACAAAAGCAAAGAAAAAAAACGGTTTGTCTCCTCAAACTTTAGCAATGAACCTATCATACCCTTTCTTTGATTATCGAGATGTTCATCCTCTCAATCAATAACAATTCTTTCTCTCACAACATGGATACAGTTAATTTCACTAGAAGGACAAACTTTGCGGTCCAATTAGTTTCTAGGACACATATCCATAGAAATTAATTTCAAGATCAAAGTTAGCAGAATAATTACTTTTAAGGACAAAGTTAGCAGTTCAATTACTTTCAAGGACATAATTTCATAGGTTTTTAGGCCTTAGAAACTAATTATTTTGCATTTTGTCCTTAAAAGTAATTATTTCAGTTGTGCGTTTTAGAAACTAATTGCACTAGCTAAAGAGGCCCTTGTGGCTAATTTAACGTCCATTGTTCTCAACCTTATCATCGCAACGTTTCACCTAACATCCCTTGTAAAGTTATAAACAACTGTATTACTTTTCCACTGCATCACAACCATACTAACACCAACCCACCCTATATCAACTTGATGTTCACGTACAGTACGAAGATCATACGTCATTCATGTCGTTGATGACACAGGATGACCAACAACATTGTCAACTTAGTGCTCATTAAGTTATTTTAATAGAACACTCATTATGTCTCAAGGGCTCAAACCCATGATCTCTAGAGCCTCTGTTTAAAGCGTTATACCTCAGGACACTTGAGGTAGACGTCCTTGACAGGGTAATGATCTTGTGCAAGAGGATGAGATATATCAACATAATGATCAACTCCAGAAGTATGAATTGCCATCAACCAATCAAAATGACTCGCGAAAAATATCAACATAACGATCAACTTAAGAAGTAGGAACTGCCATCAACCAATTAAAACGACTAGCAGCTGAAACATGATCCAATACACAATACCAATGAATAGGTAGCTAGGATGCTTAACATGTAGTGATTTCCATTGATTTTGTACCCTCTTGCGTTTGTTAGTTGTTGGTATCTTAGTGAGAGATGTTGGAGACAGTTACATGATGATGCAATTCCCGATGATCCATGCCCTACACATACCGCTATATGATTTATAGTTCAGATCAGCTTACTGCGGCCAAAGATGCGGATTGGTGGCCAATGGAGAGCTTCGTCATTTTGGGCCATCATACCATGGTTTTTGATATAGATTTTATACAACATCCGGTAATACGATTATTCATGCGACCTTGATAGATTTGGTTGGAACCAACCGCTATTCGGCATAGGATAGTACCTCCAGTTATCGATGATCTCACACAACCTAATTAGGGGTATCATGTACTAGATCACGTTTCAACTGCTAGTTATTTTGGTTGGTTGGTGGTTATTTCCATTTCTTCTGGGGTTGACCTCTATGTTGATGTATTTCATTCTTTGCGCACGATCATCACCCCAATCCTATCGGGTTATCATATGCCGATTTATACAATTTGCAGATTGGACCTTGCTCTACTGAATATGTAGAGCATATGTGTAGCATTGACTATTGCGAGGATATGTTGTGCTAACCAGATGAGTAACACAAAGTGATATCTTGCCCACAACGCACACTATAACACAAAATTGCTCGTAACATAGGGTGTGCGCTATGTAACCTATAATAGCACACGTGTTATTTGTAGCGCAAAATAAATAGCATGTTATTTTGTGAAAGCGTAAAATAACGAATAACTCAAAATAACGCGTTATTTTGTTCATTTTTTAATACATGTATTATTTATTTGATTTAGCTATGTACATTAAAAAAACCCAAACAAAGTTGAATGACACAAACTAGGGTATGTGTACACTAACCGGTCATATACCTTCAGTAATAAATTAGAATTGTTTATCGAAGAATGATCATGATTCCTTCAAATAAAATTGAATGTAGGTGTATCAAAAATTTATCATGATTCCTTTAAAACGTCTAAAATTTAATAAAATAATATTGATAATATTAAATGTGTGATTTGATATGTACGTAAACATGAACCACAACTACTTTAGTCTCATTTAGTATGTGTGTATAAATAATGCAAAATTTACAAAACTGAACAAAATAACATGCTTTACAGCGCATAGTGCAAAATAGCACACGCAAAATAGTGCATATGGCAAGTCTTGCGCTATTTTGCGATATTTGTTACTGACTATCTTGGTATGTAGATTTCGAAAAGCATGAGATGAGAGTTACATGAGCTTATAGCACATTAAGAAGAGCAAAGACGATAGGGGGACAACGAAGAATCCAACAAAGACGGAGACAAAGAATACAAGAGCACCGTAACCATCAACTTGAAAGAGAATTTATTATAGATGTGGAGTGTTAGTTTTCCGTCATCAGAAACGAAAATGACATCGGTCGGCACCACTTTAAATGTTTTAATTTCCCAAACGATTATTGGTTATATGAATGGATTTCTATCCATTACCTCACCGAGCTGTTGAGTACGCCGCTGAACTTGAAAGTGAGATGACAACGCTTTGTAATAAACTTAGTTCACTGCAATTTCAAATTGGTCGTAGACACAATTGATCTTAGTCATGATGTATGTTTGTGTCATGATTGTGTATACTTGTGTTAAAATTCTTGTTATTAATTATGTTTATACAAGGCTATCTATGTTTATGCTGGTTGTTTTAAAATTTTAATTATGTTCGTGTATGCCTATTAACTATGAATCTATTGGACTTAGAAAATACATTGTATTAGAAATTACATAGAACTTAAAAGATAAGAAATTAAAAAAAATAAAACTTAGAAGATACAAGGTACTAAGAAAATAAATAAGAATACATAAAAAATCTCCAAATGAACACGTCTTAATCTCGCTCAAATTGTCTTATATAGCTGACCCGAAGTTCATATGCAGTATGTTCACTAAAGATTGTACGATATTCAAAATGATAATGCGAGTCATACGTTTTTCGAGACGATTCAAAAACGTTTTCGTGTATCACTTCGGTCATAATTTTTTGGTATCTTCGACAAGCCCTAACAAAAGTGACGTAAGTACTTATACTATTCGTATATCTTCATCTTGATCTACAATCTGGATGATTGTTATAAGCTTCGTTAATAGTAATTCAGAAATCTTAATTAATCTCTTCTTCCATATATGCTTTTATTAACACCAAACAATCATGTGGAGTCTAAGCAGAGGTTGCCAGTAATATTTATGAATTTTCCACACGAAACGTACATTTAAATAGATACTACATAATCCGCTTGTTTGTTTAAGCCATTAACTAATTTGCGTGACATCTTCAACTTTAATCGGGTTGTACATGTGTCGAGCATCCACACTATTAGAACAAACACGTTTGTGTTTGAAGCATTTCACACAACTACATAAGTAATATCAAACTACACAACTGCATAAGCAAACTATACAACTATGTAAATAAAAATGGATTCTTATTGTTATTATTATAATCAAAGTACGGAAGAAACAATGATAAAAAAGAAGAAATTCACAATCAAACCGTTGACCACTAAAAAAATTATGCACGGTTCCTTTCATTTCTTTGGCGAAAGCTCTTTCAACAACCACCGCAATAGTAATCATGGAAGAATTGACCGTAGATATGAGACAGACTATAAAGACAACCATGAAATACTGATGAGGGATTACTTCATTGAAAACCTCACCTACGATGTTTCATTGTTTTATCGATGATTTCGCATGAATTTGGATATCATCAGCAGGATTTATTTAAAATTCCATGTGAAGAATGCATGTTTTACTTATGGATTAAATGAGAGCTTGAATTAGGAATTTTCCCACAAATCAAAATTTCTGCCGCATTGCGAATGCTAAGCCATGACATGTTTGGTGATGAACTAGATGCATATTTCAGACTCATATCATAAACCACGATACTGTTAGGTTGCATGAGGTAATTTTGCAAAATTATAATCACGAGTTCAGTTCCGAAAACTTTTTCAGGCTGGACCCAACTGATATGGTTGCTAGATAGGAAAAACAAGGGGGTTTCTAGGCATGTTAGACAGTTTGGACTACATGCATGAGGCATGGAAGAATTGTCCAAGTGGGTGGAGACGAGTGTTCACATGCCATAAAAAGGTACCGACCATGATTTTAGATGCAGTTGCATCCGATGACTTGTATATTTGACACGTTTTTTTTAGAGTACCAGGTTTGTTGAATGATAACAACGTTTTAAAACAATCTTACTTATTCTTGAAGGTGACAAATGGATTATCATCAACTGTGCTATTACCTTGTGGATGGAATTATTTGAAGTTGAGAACATTAAGGGTCCAGAGTCCCAAGCAATGATAAAACAATATTTAACAGAGAAAGTGACAAGCTACAGAAAGGACATTGAACGTACTTTTGATATTTCAGATTCTACGGAATCCCACCCGACTTCACGATGTTCGAGTTTTTTTGAGATTTGTGTATACGTGCATAATAATTCATAACATGATTGTGGAGGATGAAAGATGCATGTTCAAAAACCAACGTAACAACTACTCGAACATGTTCAAAAGCATAACAAGACAACATAAGAATTTGAACTAAATGGAGGAGTATATTGCAATAGTTAAAGCATATCAAAGACCAAACAAAACACTTTGCGTTTCATGATCAACTAATCGACCACTTATGAATGTACAAAGGAAGGAATGATAGGACGATGCAGTAGAACGTGTCTAAGTAAATTGTTCTATGCTTGTTTGTGGAGTTGTATGTGGAGATGCCTGCTTTTTTTTATAACTATTTTGTAGGTAGCAGTACGTGGAGTTGATGCTTGTTTGTAACTTATGCAAATTTTATCAAGTAAAGATTCTTAGCTTAGAATATAAAACATAACTTAAACGAAAATAAAAGTACAAATACAACATAATTCAGAAAGAAGTACAAACATATGAACCGCACAAATACAACAAACATCAACCAAACACTAATGGACCACAATAAAATAACCAATCTTTGAAGACCATCTCTAGAACCACCACTCTCACTTCCTCTTTCTCTTCGATAAAACTCTAGTTTTCAGTAAATTCTTGATGCGAAGGAGAATTTGCTAAAGTCGTATGTGATAAGTTTAATCATTGTTTTTCTCCCTATGCCTAGCCTCCTTTCGCGATTCCGCTGCTTCATCGCACGGTTATGTATGAGCATTTGTTGAAATTCATTCTTTGATCGAAGTCGATTTTCCTGTAAAGTTTGCATGCTTTCTCTGGTTTTCAAGACAAACTTATCATATGCATCCATGAATCTTGCAAACTCCGGTACCCTATTTGAATATGCCTATTTCTACTAAATGGACGACAATTAATGCTTCCAAACAGTGGTGATCTTTCCTGGGAGCTAGGCTCAATACTTGAACTAGAATCAAAATACATTTTCGTTGCTCATGGATGAAATTGTTTGAATTTTTACACTTTGGAAGATATGAAAACAATTCAAAGCATCCGTTAAACTTGGATGGATGACCGTATCGATGATGGTAAGCCTTACGAGTCTCGTCAATCTGTAACATAGCAGAAATGGATATATAAAATACACATACTCATGGCTTAAGATAAATGTTAAGCATACTTACAATGTCGGAAAGAGTAACACCACTTCTTTGTCTTTATTTTATTTTAGACAATATTGCTAAATAATTTTGACATGTAGGATTCGATAACCTTCTCCCAATGAAGCCCAAATTCTTGACGTTTTTTTACATGGAATTGTAGATTTTAGCAACTTTTTGTCAAAATTTCTCACCTTTTATTGTATTTTCTTTAAGATTATTATTATTTTACAGCCCAATCTAAGATTTTGCAAGCGTTGCATGCTGTTTGGAAGTAAATTTCACTTGTTTTTTTATCGCTTCGTTCGGTTCCACTTCATCTTCAACAACCTCAACTTCTTCGATTTCTTCAATTTCAGTGGAAGTTGCACCCCCATCAGATTGATTTTTATTGCTAAATCTTCCGAGCATATACTTAAATATTATACTTCATTTTCTTCTTGTTAGGGGTGGGAACGGTCGGTTAACCGAACCGATTGATTAATTAACCGATTTAACCGACCAAATTACATGGTTCAGTTAACCGAACCGAAAATAATTTTGGTCGGTTCATATCGACCGAACCGCCCAAACTTAACCGCGGTTAACCACACTTATCAATCGGTTAACCGATTTAGTTCAACCAGCAACCGAAAAATTGTTTAACCGAAAAGTTAGCCACATTAAACTGTAAAATCTAACCATGTTACCATATTCCACTTCATTCTACATACAGTCACAGCTTTACATAATATATATTGCATATGAATATTACGAAACTATCATAAGCATTAACAACACATATTATTTAATTGATAAAACATTAACATCACATTCAATCCACAATACACTGAATACACAATACAGTTCATAACTTTATAGTCATACAGTCCTTTCAAGCGGTCTACTACATCCCCACCCCTCAACACTCAGCAGTTCATATTAATACATATTACGTAACGACACTACATAGTTGATTGCAGATAACAATTCATATTAATACATTTTTCATAGTTCATAGTCAAACTACAAGTACAAACTTTCCAAACTACAAACAATCCATACTCCATAGCAAGTCAGCAACTCAAAGCTTTGAAGTCTGAATGACAAACAACAAGTCAGTAACTCATGTTCCTTGCCATGTTTTCTGCAATAAATGTTAAAAGTAACAAGAATAACAAAGAAAGAGCTGACTCAGCTGAGTGATAATCAACTAGTTCATAACTGATATATGCATGAAGCAGGATTAGATGTATATTTAATAGTACAACTAATATATATTTAATAATTTAAAAACTGAAGTAGCATTAGACGTATACATGAAATCAATTGATATATGCATGAACTATATTCATCATTCATGAACTATCAAAACTTAAGCAACATCAGATGTACACATGAACTGAACGGATGGTACATCTCAATTACTACCTATGTGCGTTAAATGTACACATGAAATGATATATGTGTACGAGTGTATTAAACATGAACTGAGTGGTGAATATTGGCCTGAGTGTACGACACATGAACTGAATGTACACATGAATTGAAGTAATAATTAACTGCCTTCATAGTGTTAATAGGTCCACAATATTAATTGGCATTGGATAGTTGATTTGATAAGGTGCTTAGCTTAATCAAGTTCTGAATAAAATATGCACTTAAAACAACCAAGTGATAATTTCAACATATGTTACACAAACTTCGATGTAGTCAACTAGACATAACTATGATGTATTTTTTCGCAACAACTAAAAGTGTTCTGGCAAAATGTCCAGTGTTCTGGCAAAATGTTCAGTGTTCTTGGCAATGTAATATACCAAAAAGTTCGTTTTATAGTACAGAGGCTTAGACATAAATTTGTTGGCAAGTAAAATATACAGCAAACCAGAGAGTTAATCAAATTTTAGTATACTAAAATTAGACAGAACAAATTAAAGCAAATTTAGTATATGATTACTGCAATCGTATTACTATAAATTAGTTGTAAATTAATTTAGAACTAAGATTCGGTAAGTTGATTTAGAACTTAAGAATTAATTCTAGAAAAGTATACTCACAATATTTCGTTTCCTTTTTGACGCCATTAATTACTGCAACGACTCGATGGTGGTGGTGGTTTTCACTAGCGTCGAGAAGTGCGCCGCGAGTAACGTTGGTGATTAACAGATGAGACGAGCGTGTAGATTAGATCTAGGTTTCGACTTTTCTCATTTATTTTTAAATTCATTTGGAAAATTAGAATTGGAGCAGATCTAGAAAGGAATACTATATTACTAGGGCACGCAGAACAAGTTCGGTCGGGTATGCTTTGTTTACAAATGGGCTGGTTTTGGGCTACGATTTAGAAAAAAACTAAATTTTGTGGTCGGTTAACGGTTAACCGACCGATCAAATTTTGTTAACGGCAACCGAACCGAAAATGTTCGATTATGGTCGGTCGGTTAACCGATGATGTCGGTCAACCGAAATTATCGGTTAAGTCGGTTCGGTCAATGTCGGTTACGGTTAAGTCGGTTAAATGCCCACTCCTACTTCTTGTTGTACCAAGGGCTTTGGCGTAATTGGGGTTCTTCTATTCCTTCGTAGGTCTTTTCATCATTGTCTTCATTCGCTCCAGCTCCTTCCATTTCTGCATTTTCTTGCTCTTCATCAGCACTTTCTTCAACGTTAGTATTTAGGGCATTATGGACATAAAAGAACCGTCTTTCTAGGTTTCGTATAACATCCCGATCACGAAAATTTAGTTGTTGAACATTAAGTTGAAGACGTTGTTGGTCACCTTGTGTCATCAATGGCATGAACAAGCATAGTTTTCGTATTGTAAGTGAACACTAAATTAATGAAGGGCAGGTTGGTGGTAATATGGTTGTGGCGCAGAGGAATGGATTACAGATGTTTACGAGGAATGTTAGGTTAAATGTTGCGATAATACAGTTGAGAATGACATATAACCGTATCCGTTGTAGAAGGGATTGTGATTGAGAGGACGAACATCTCAATAATCAGAGGAAGAGTATGATAGGTTCAATGTTGAAGTTTGAGAAGATAACATTTTTTTTGCTATGCTTTTGTTGTTTGTGGATTTTTCACTAGACGACGACATGGTTTTCTATTAGATGATATTGAGTAGTAGGAGAAGAATGCGGTAGAATAATTTTGTTGTATTGAATAAAACAGTTGTGGTATAATTTATAATAGAGGGGAGGAACTAGCTGTTGAGATTACCGTTGGAACGTATGGTTTAAAACAGCTAAGACTTTGTTGTTTTGATAATACGACAAAGATTTTGGCGTTTATTAAAATGGTTAAAATATTGTCGTTTTATTTTAAAATGGAAAATCTTTTCTCTGCGAATTTCCCCTGCTTATTTCAAAACTTTCCAAGGCCCGCCTCACGGCATCCAAGTTGAAAGAGAACAATCGAACAAATATAGACGTCTCGGGATGTACTATTAAACAAAACAATGGGATTCTCCGAAAAAAACTACGGTAGAGCAGTTTACGAATGTCTACGTGGTGGGCTTGATTTTTCCAAGGATGATGAAAATGTGAACTCTCACCCTTTTTTTTTATGCGGAGGCCGTTTCTTATTTTGCGCTGAAGCTATTTATAAAGCGCAAGTTAAAACAGGTGAAATGAAAGGGCATTACTTGAATGCAAATGCGGGTACATGTGAAGAAATGATCAAAAGGACAGTATTTGCCAGAGAATTGGGAGTTTCTATCATAATGCACGACTGCATAACCGATCTGGGAGTCTAGATCTTAGCTTATCTGATACCCTCTATACTTCGCATTACCTTGAGTCTTTCTACTTATAGACCTGGACTGCTATTTGTTTCATACCTGAAATAAAAGGCAATCAAGTCAGGGATTCCTCGAACTGCTATCTCGATATCCTCACTGAACACCAACCCAATTTCGATGAAAAAAAGGTACAAGCAACTAAACCTGTGACTCGGATAGCCTTTTGGCATACCTTTGATTTTGCCCTAGGCAACTTTCTTTCTTATCTTATCCATTTGTTTGTTTGTTTAGTTCACTAGTCATAGAGAAAAGTTGAATTAGCCACGGAGAAGTGAAGAAGGCATATGTAGATGCACCGTGGTTAGTTCAGTTCAATTTTTTTAACGGAATAAGCAACTGGTTGTGCTCAAAGGTGGGTTAAGTCAGATTGGTATTCATAAAAGTTCACTTTCAAGTCTTTCACGACATCCTGCTACTCGGCTAACCACATTTTTGTTGAATATTAATAATTTATGTTATGACTCAAATGGTTGCCAATACACACTGAAACCAGAACTGAAATTCAGTGGGGCGTACATAAATATTTTAGATATTTTTATACCTGTGTTACAAAGTGTTGTAAGAACATCTCCGACATAGGGTGGCTTCATTACAAATTCAATTGTTTTGCACAAAAACTTCCTTAATAATGTGCTTTGAGCTGCTACTTTATGCAATTATCCCAACTACGGTTTAGGATTTAGAATGGCTTTCGGAGCCTGTATGCTTTGCGCACTCTGTGTTCAACCAGCACCAAACAATGGACGCTTGTCTAACAAGTGTGCAATAATGGAAAACCGTGAAAATTTTCTTTATTGTTCATTTTTCTTCACATTTCAGATATATTTTGACATTTTTTGAAATTTTACTTTTCATGTAGAATATTATTACACACGCACGCTTGTTTTAATCATAAGCTCAAAATTTCAAATACAAATTATAACACAAATTCTAATGTAAAAAAAACAAGTTGTAATAAAATTTCTGAAATTCTACCGCATTATGTAAAATAGGTTCTTCAAGAACCAGAAGCTCGCAACCTTGGTGGCAAGGTTGCTGGAGGAATTTCACAGCGTCTGGCTGCACGACTTCTTCAACAGGTCCTCCGAAATCCAGCCTCAGAAGCATCATCCTGAAAGATTGTATATTTCAAACCAGTATACAACATGTATTACTACTACTATACACACAGATGCACGCAAGAAAAACTAGCTGATTTTGTTCTGTGTATTAACTCATTGTTTATTTGTAGAAAAAAGATGAAGCCATAATCAATCATGTATCATCTGGTATGTATGCAAAAGTGTAAATGTAATCTAATTCTTGATGCATGTAAACGTATCAATCGACTTTTTCTTGTATACTTCTTAAATTTAATGATACATATTTCTTTATTTAACCTTGTAAGTTGTAACCAGTGACTGTTTAATGCTGTACTCAAGTAACCTTGTAACCAGTGACTGTAACGTTGTATTCAAGTTTGATGATATCTACTCGTGCAGCCGCACGCAGAAAATAGAACAATTACAATTAACATAAATTCTTAAATTATAAAGTAGTTGCTGCTAGCGCCCATGGGCCATGTAGCATGAGGCCTTTTTGTTTATCTACCTATCATTTGTAGTGTTTGTAAAAATCTTCTCTGTTGCTCTTCATATTAAGGAAGAAGGTAAATTTTTTCATATTGTGAATGTTGTTTCTTAAATTAACAAGTAATAAAATCACAGTACATTTTCATTACTACAAAATTAGCAATGATACATTATGTTTTATCAAGTTGCTTGCCTTTTTTAAAATGTAGAGTAAAACAAAAATGCACAAATATATATTATCTTCAGCGTGCTGTTTATTTTATCATTTATGCATAGGAAACATAATTTTATATAACATAATGAAATTTGTCTTAGTAAAATTAAAATGACAAAAAAAATCTAAATTTTCACATAAGGTGCATTATGAATAATGATAGATACAAAATAAATAAATAAATAAATAATCATCAAAATTGCACTGGCACCTGTCTTATATTGTAAAAATTTAAGATGTGATAAAAACAACCAAAATTGCACATAATACTTTGACAACGAACGTTTAGTAGGTTGCATTGGAAATAGTGCAATACACAGTACTACCAAAGTTGCATAAAAGGATACAACTTTGAATGCGATCTAGAAAATAGTAGTAAGAAAACAGAAAGTTTAATGTTACAACACAAAATAATAATAATAATAATAATAATAATAATAATAATAATAATAATAGGGGTTATATTATTAACAAAACTAATGTTAAAACTATGTGATTCAAATATCAAATCAAATATACCGATTAATTCCATCAATTGGTTTATGATGCAATAAGAGGAAGGAAGAATATGCGATTAAAGTACATGTTGGATTGAATTATTAATTGCATTAGTTGATGAAATTAAAAGAATCATGCATCGAATGCAAATTAATTACTTAATTAAGAGGCAACATCCAAGTAACATCGCTCAAGGACGTTTTGATCTAGATCGCCATTGCTTGACTCTTTCACTGCTCCTTCCTATAAGGCTCTATTCCATATACGAGGCATTCACTCTATTTCTATAAGATGAGAGTTCCACCTTCTCTTTAGTTAAAACCCTTAAATTAAACGTCTTTTTTTGTAGTCAAGTATTTGGTGAAATTGGTTATTGTAATCATAAGTTAGTCTTTCCACTATACTGCCTATGACTTTGTGAAACACACTCATTTTTTTACTTTGGTGGAAGAAATAATAAAAAGATATAGGTCTATGAACTTAGTAATTTTTCGAACCACGTTAAATTTGTGTGTTTCCTATTTAATCTATTTTGTTTGGCGAATGGATAATATTTAACTGTCCATATATTTCCTATGCGTTGTTGGAAATTAATCGACAAATTAGATATTTGGATTACACAAAAAGAGCAAAATTCACAAAATATTGATATTAGAGCTAGTTGACATGTACTATATTAGTTATCAATGGTTGTTACTTTTAAGAGTAGTATGAATAATCATTGAGTCGCCAAGTTTTATTGAAAAAAGTAGGACTTGGGACATATAAGTTGAAGACTAATCATAATATTCTTTAGTAACAAGTTGACTCGTTTAAAGGAAGATATAAAAGCTAGAAGCACAATGGTGGAGTGAGAGATATATGATTGTTAGAGCTAAAGGGTGTGTCCTAAAAAAAATTATGTAAGTAATTATATAACTTAACTCTTATATAAGAACCTTGTTCGTATAAAGTATGCCTTTTGTTTTAGTTTTGTTTTCTACTGTATGTATGTTATATTGTGATATCAGTAATGATCCGAATACATTAACTATAAACAAATAGAAATCCTTAGGAGATGAATTTAATCGATTGCAGTCACGAATGTGTTCATAAAATATTTATTCTTAAATTGTTCCTAGTAAAGATGTATCGAGAAAATAATATCAATAGATTCATTGAGACTAATGTATGTAATGCTCTATATATGTTAAATGATGAATCACTCATGGCTGTTGGGGATACCAAATGATTACATACTTGTGGTTGTATGGAACAATCACTGAACGGTTCAATGAAAGACTTCTAAAGGAGAAAACAACTAAGTCAAAAAAGAAGATCTAATTTAACAATTTGTAGTAGTCTTCTGACTTGAGAGTCTTGTTGAACTTAAAATCTAAACTGCATTTTGATCATAATCAATCAAATGACATCACGATCATATTACAACTATACTTGGGTATATATTGAACTACTTAGAGTGAAATACTACTAAAGAGAGGATTCGTCTCATTGGTTGTAAAAGGTCGGTATCGCTGTGGTAGTCAATTTAAAGTCAAAATCTTTAGCTAGAGTAAATTGGTTAATCAATAGATGTATCATATTGAACCAAGAGCTTTGTAGTGGAACTATGCAATTAACTAAAGGTATTATTGGAGCTTTGACCATTGACTAAACTCTAAATATCCTAGGGACGTAGTAATGATGAAAAGAAAACATGCACAAAAATATCGTTACTTAGAGTGTAGTTTAATAAAGAATAGAAATTGGATTCATCTAAATGATCTATAAGCAACTGAACTCGTGTTCGATACTATGCTTTAGTAAAGTTCATACATGTTTTGATATTTAAATTGTTTGAATATTACTAAGGATTGAATTCACACGACGAGGGCAGCACAATAGTGTTGCTAGAGATTATCTGAATTTCGCTTATTTAAAATAATTTATAAATGTTATAAATTAATAGTAAAAATTAATACGAATGTTTTATTAATTTTTTTATGGTTTTTAATTATTTGTTCGAGGCCTTAAAATTAATTCTTACATATTGATTTAATTAAATATATTGGCTGAAATAAATATTTAATTGATTATTGTACATTGTTAATTAAGTCCACCTTCGTGGGACTGGAACCTAAGGAGGGGAGGCCATATCAAGGGAGGAAAGAAATTTGGAAACTTCATTTGACCAAAATTAGATCTAGATTAAAGGGAGGAGGAAAATGTGGAGATATTTGTGATATCTAGTGGCTATAAAAACAACTACCTTTTCTCATTCAACACATAGAAAAATAAAACCCTAGTCCCATTAAGACTAGTTGGGCCTATAGTTGAGACACCAAGCTAGAAGGAAAAAATAACCAAACTTCAAAAGGAAATGTTAGCAATAGGGCGCGTCAACAACCAGCCTGATGCAGAGGTAATCTTTGGTTTAAATTTACATACATGTTTATATATGTGTATCAAATTATTATTTTCGACCCCTACATAATAAATAAAATAAACATACATACATGCATGCATACATACATGTGCGTGTGTATTAATAAATTTTAAATCCAAGCATATACACACACATATAAACATTTTTTCCCATATCTTAACCTACGACCAACACACACACACACATATATATATATTATATATATAGTATAATATTACACACACACACATATATATATCAGTATAGTTTAAAATAAAATAAAGATTTTATTTTCTATTTAGCAAAAAAATTAGCTTTAAACACACACACACATATATTGAAATTTAATTTTTTAACATGGTTTAAAATTTAAAAATTTAAACATACATATTTATTGCTCAATAACATACATGCATACATACATACTCATATATACATAATTACATACATACTACATACATATGTATGTGTGTGTGTGTTATATGAACTGAAAAGAAGTTATTATTTTTATAAAGGCCGTGAGCCTTTTCATAAAAAATTTCATATATAAATATTAAAAAGCCTTGAGCCTTTTATGAAAAAAGGATTTTGTATGCGTATTCTAAAAAGGCCGTGAGCATTTTATTAATTATTATGTTATATACATACATACATACATACATACATACATACATATATATATATATATATATTAAAACGGCTTTGAGCCTTTCAATACACACACACGCACTTAAAAAGCAAATTTGTTTCGACTAGGAACTAGAGTGATGTAGAGGCTGCGCTATATATAAATAAACCAAAATGGAGGCAAAATGCCTTCCTCCGGTGGCGTACATAGAGCATATTGAGTGTAAAAGAAAATGAAAAAACCACAAAAGGATCATATAAGCTCTCATAGATACGAGCATGCAGATGTGCTAAATACGCATGAGGAAATAATTGAAATAATGTGCGAAGCGGCTCTAGAGAAAAAAGAGCATGAAGATCTAGGACCAGAGATCAGCTAAAGTACAAAGGTGAGGGTCCTCATCAGTAATAGCCTATGGACTGATCATAATGGTAGATCTGGAGTAAGATGGGAAACTGTGAGAGCATCGGGGCTGGCGAGAGCTAATGGAGAGAGGAGCGTCATGCCTAAAGTGCAACCCAAAAGTAAATCCCATCAATCTATCTATATTACCTGAAAGAAAAAACAGTAAGAGCAGCACATATGTACAAAAGGAGTGCGTGTAACAAAAGAGTGGTGTCAAATTACGGGATAGTTACATTGGTAGGTTGGGAAACGCTTCATCAATGGAAAGTTATAGAAAATTTAGAGATATAGGAGTCTAAGAAACGATTTTGAGGACCAAAGTATGATATAGATCTAAATGCTAGCTTAATATCATAATAAAAGCTATAATTGCCAAGGATGCGGTTGTCGAATACAAGTTGGTTATGGAAAAACTAAATACACCAGCAAAGTGGAATAATGTGGGAGAGAATGGCTCGAATAAATTTCGCTCTGGCATGAGACCACCAGAAAGTGAAGCATTGGTATATGGTAGCTGGAATAAGCTGAAAACCCATAAGGCCGGGGAGATACCTCCAAATTTCTAGGGCCATGTAACAACCCGCATATCTATCGATTTTATATTTAAATATTTTATCGTTAGTCGGATGTTAGTCCGAAAAGCTACTTTTTGCATACGGTCAAATTAGGACTCGAGACCACCCCCATTGAGTTCAAAATGACGTTTGCGATCTTTTTGAGTGTAAACTTCGATATGTTTGGAGATAGTGAAATTTTCGTCACTTTTCCCACTTGTGACTTTGGTTGGGACTGCACCTTCTTAACTCAGCCCAACCCCCCTCTTCTCTTCATCACTTCATCAAACACTTCAAGCTTCTTCAAAAATGGTGAGGGGAAAGAGAAATTAAAATTCCAAGCTCAAGATCTTTAGTAAATTCAACATCAAACTCCGAATTCAAGGTGAAGAACATAGATTCAAGCTAGGGGTTGATTCTTGCTTCGTTCTTAAGCTCTCCAACATCAATTTCGTGGAAAAGGTGAGATTTTTGATCTCACATCTTGCCTATGATTGTCATTGGACTGTTGGGAATGATTCCCTATCACTTTTACATGCACATTGGCATTTGGTTTGGGTTGGATTGGCAAAAAGCTCCACTTTTAGCGTTTTTGGTGAATTTCCAGCCTTAAGTCGTTCTGCCTAAGTTAGGTCGTCCAGGCTGCTAGCTCGCGCGTTGAAAAGTCACCATTATCTTAAGTCCTAGGTCGTTGCCGACTTATAACCCCCAGGCGAAATGTAAGGTCTTCGCTCTTAAGTCTTAGGTCGTTGCCGACCTAAAATTCCCAGGCAAAAGTCGTTCGCACTTAAGTCTTAGGTCGTTGCCGACCTATAATTCTCCAGACAAAACGTTAGGTCGTTGCCGACCTATAATTCCTAGGCAAAATGCTAAGTCGTTCGCGAGTTAAACTTTAAACCTTAGGTCGTTGCCGACCTAAAATCCCCAGGCAAAACGTTAGGTCGTTGCCGACCTAAAATTCCAAGGCAAACCACTAAGTCGCTCGAATTTTCTTAAGTCTTAGGTCGTTGCCGACCTAAAATCCCCAGGCAAAACGTTAGGTCGTTGCCGACCTATAATCCCCCAGGCAAACTTTAGGTCGCTCGCACTGGCTTATCTCGTAGGTCGTCTCCGACCTAAGCTTCTTTTCCATAGGTCGTCTCCGACCTAACGCCCTCGTCACCTTAGGTCGTAGCTCGTAAGTCGCTCGACCCTGCTAAGTCTTTAAGTCGGTCGAGTTAGGTCGGCCAGTATATCTCGTAGGTCGTCTCCGACTTATCCCCCAGTTAAGTCGTCCAAGTTAGGTCGTCGCCGACCTTACACTTGGTCTTTTTAGGTCGCGATTTTCCTTAGGTCGTATGACCTACTTTTCCTTAGGTCGCTTGACCAGCTTGCCTCCACTAGGTCGTACCGTGACGGGGCGCTGCCCCGCACCCCGCCGTGGGCGCTGCCCCCTGGACCCCCGCGACCTGACCGGGCAGGTCGAACCCCGTATTACTCTGCGTAGGCAATCTTTTCTGAAAAGCATTCATCAGAACTTCCACTTTGATGCATTGTAAGCTGATTTCCTTGGATTTTATTCACGTCTCCGAATGTGAATTTTTGTGATAGATTGTTCCAACAATCGTTTTATGACTTGTCACTTTAAAGATATATGAAGGTTTCAATACTAATAGTAAATATCAAAACTCTTTCATCAAAGCGATTTCAACACTATTTTAAATATCTAAAGTTCGTTTTCTCAAACCGATTTTCAATCTACTAGTATATACAAGCCTTTACTTCACTCGAACGAGAAATCGACTTAAACGACTTAGTAAAACGAGTGGTATGAAACGCTTGCGTTCACTTCGTCGGTTAGCTCTTGGACTTGTTCGATTGAACCCTTTTCGTGACAATTTCCTAGTGAAGATTTACAGCTTGTTCGTAAATATTTAAGTTAAGCAAGTGGTTATGGGACATGAAGCTAAACTCATATATTTACTAGCTTGGTGTGATTGACACTTCTCGCTGATCATGATGATCATTTTATGATTTAGACTAGCAATTGTGCGATGTCTCTTTGTTTGCAAGGTAAGACTAGACCGCAATAGTGTGATTCCGACTCACACACATCTCTTTGTCCGCAAGGTTAGTCTAGGCCGCAGTAGTGTGATTCCGACTCACACATATCTTTATGTTTGCGAGGTTAGGCTAGACACCACTTGTGTGATTCCATTCACACATACCTTTCTGCTTTTTGGTTAGCCTAGGCCTCAATCAGTGTGATTCCGACTCACACATATGGGGTAGCTCCCCATGGTCTTCGGACCATCATGTGATAGGCCTCTTTCTCTTTTTATGATTTCTGGATTTCTTGTTTGATTTCTGGATTTTTATGTCATTGACTTGTTATGAGTACAAGTTTAGGGTATGATGCCCTCTTTGGATCTTTGAGAAGATTCTCGTGATATTGATCATTTCTCATCGGTTGATCTCCTGTTGATCATCATTTTCATACTTATAGTAGTATGTCAGTATGGATATTATATGTTTATGCCATATCTTTTATTCTATATCATGTCATCTGATATTTATAGATAGACTGATCCGTTTATTATTTTCTTAAATAATACTCGGGTCAGACCGAGATGTTACAGGTGCTTCTGCTTGACTTCCTTCCGGGATTCGCTACTCTGACTTTTGGCTGACTATTTAGTTTAGCAGTTTTTGTTGTATACACTTGAGATATGGACTCATAGTTGTATTCTTTTTGTATAGCACAGGTTGCTATTCTTTTGTATTATTGTGGAACTTTTTGACCACTACTCTGATGTACACTTTCATGTGTTAGTTATATATTCATATCTTCTTCCGCCTTTGTGATATGGATGTCTGTGACTGCTTTGTGTTATGTTTATTTCTATGTTTGTTTCCGAAGATTATTTTATAGCCACCGTGTGATAATTAATTACATGGATGGTCGCTCCTCAACAGCCTTATTCTCCGTGCTAGTTGACAACACTACATCGTAGTGTCCTTGGCTAGCGTGGGTATTGAGGTGGGGCGTCACAGGCCACTTCACTGTATCCAAAATGGTGGGAAATAATAATGAGACACTACAACCTCTACATTTGTAGACTACCAGAATATTAATTTAAGTAAGATGGAGGTCAACAGGCAGAGCCCTGTGAAATAGTTTCCATACAAAAATGGAGATTTTCGGAGGGATATTTGGGGTACCATATCATGTAAAAGGAAATGTAACAACCCAAAATTCTGGTTATTTGATTTTAAATGTTTAATTAATTTTAAATATTTAAATAATTGGATTTTTGAAATTTAATATCTTATAATTCAAATATATGGAATGCTTAAATATTTGAATTATGAAATTTAATGTTAATTAAATGGATGTAACAACCCGCATTTTTCCGATAATTAAAATTTTGAATTAAATAAGATTTTGTAATTTAATGTTGGAAGAAAATAAAATTTATGATGTAGGAATGAGAAAACTAACTAGAATGAAGTTTAATAATGTAAATTAATGTAATAGATGACTATTTGAATGTAATATCAAGTTATTGTAATAATTGTAAGTTATAATTGGTTATAAATTTAAAATAAGGAAATAAATTTAAATGTTATATTAATTGATGAAATAATGTGTGTATTAATTGATAATTAGATTAAAGGAGTAATTGATAATTTAAATGTTGTATTAATTAATGAAATAGTATGTAATAAATTGTAATTGAATAAAAATTAGTGTTGTGCAAATAATTATAACATTTGTGTAGACAATCAACTTATAAATGTGATTAAATTAAGCTAAAGGTGACAATTGTTATTTGTTACCTATTTGTTTAACTTGTTGAAATCAAATTAGAAATAAATTGCATTAAATGTAATTAAATGTTACGTTAATGTGAATTAAGGCAATAACTGTAGAATATTGAGGTAATAAAATGTAAATTAGTGTTAGTTTTACCCATTTGACAAATGATTGAATAAAAGATTGAAATCAAATTTAATCAATTTATTAGAATTAAAATATAATTAAATGGATTTAATTACAGTTGAAATTGAACACTGTAATTAGTGTAATATTCAACACTGAATTGATATATAAATGTGTTTTAAATTATTGTAAATGGCTAAGTAATCAAAAATGATAAAAATTGTTATTTATAAAATTTGAAATTTAAAAAGTGATTTAATGAATTTAATAATAATATATTTAATTAATGGGAAAATAGCCATTTTGGCCACTGTCTCGGATTTCGACCAAACTAATTATTTCATCGGATCCGTAACAGTGAATTATTGTAAGGTTTCAAGTTTCATAGCGATCGGACTTGTCGTTTGATCGTACGGGCTCGAAACGCGTAGAAATCAATTTAATTAAATTCAATTGAAATCAATTTGAAATAAGCTGATTTTAAGCTAACTTCTTCACACGATGGAATTAGGACTGGAAACCTATTCCATTGAGTTTAAAAATATCGAAAACATGTATTTTGATATATGGGATGACATATTTTCGTTTCGGGGTCAGAACGGGCTTTTTGGGTCACGTAGTCGTTTCAATCCAAAATCGATCTGGTCCATCCTTTCTATTTTCAGCTCTGCCTATATATAGGCCATTATAAACCCTAATTGTTTCTCATATTCTCATTCAGTACGTACAATTCTCCCTGAGTACCTCCTCTTCTTAATGGTAGAAACAAACTTCAAATACACACCCTAAATCAAATTTCAAATCAATTTCAAAATTTAAACTCCTCCAAACCATATCATATTATATACCGGTTCGAAGATCTCAACAAGCGCAAGCTAAATCTGCAGTTTTTTTTTGATTTGAGTCTCTGTGTGTCCAGAATTCGATGGTTTAATTTCGGCCGTCCATTGGTTAGGGTTTTGATCCTACGGTGGATCTACGTCCTTAGGTCGATCAGATGGCATGGGTGTGTTGTTGTCATCGAGTAGTATGCATCTAGGTTGTCGTTCGTCGTCAGGTCATCAAAGTTCAACAAAAAAGGTGAATCTAGGCTGCGGCGGCGCGATTTGATTGGGACCACCAGACGTGGTCGCGCCACCACGTTCAGGCGCGGCTCGGAGCGAGGAGGAGAGTGGTAGCGTCTGATCTAGGTGCAAGGTAACGTGGCGGCGGTGAAATCATAGGAAGTGGTGGCGGCTGTGATGGGTTAACGCGATGTCGAGGCCGATGTGGCTAGGGTTTCCTTTGCTGACGTGGTAATGTTCTGTTCCTTTTGTTTATTTTAATTTAAAATTTAATTTTAAAATGTTCTAACCTTAATAACCTTTTTACATGCACTACACCAGAATTCTCATTTCGCAACGGATTTCAGCCGTTGCAAAATCATTTCGCAACGGCTATGAGCCGTTGCGAAATGGGCAGTGGTAAAAATTTCGCAACGGCTCAAATCCGTTGCGAAATATATTTTTGCAACGGCTAAAGGCCGTTGCAAAATATACTTTAGCAACGGCTTAAAGCCGTTCCGGAATTAATTTTGCAACGGCTTAAAGCCGTTGCTTAATATAGATGTATAACTGATGTCTTAAATACTAGCAACGGCTTTAATCCGTTGCTAATTAATATTTTATTTTTTTAAAAACATATTTGAAATTTTTCTCTGCCCCAACAACAGTCATTTCATTATCATAATTAATACAACAAATTGCAAATTTAACAGTATCATAGAAGAAAGATTATTAAACCAAATATTTTTCACAGATTAAACACAAAAACCAAACATAACAACCGTTTGAATTATAATATTCAACATCAACACATACCACAATATAGTTCAACAAGTATACATAACATACGTAGCACAACAACGACATCATTACATAATACTACAACATACGGTACATAACGTCTTCCTCCAATCGTCTAACGCTTATTGGAGACTGGAATATTGACATAAAATACTTAGTTAGAATATCCTGCAAACACTGGTATATCTAGTAGCAGTATATCCTGCAAACACAAAATCAAATAATGTATTAGAATATCAACTAGCATATAGAAATTTGAATAAGAAAATAATGAGCACAACAACAAAAGAAAATTTTAACTGTTTGTGAAGAAAAAGGCTACTTGAGTTTATTCACAACCATGAGATATTCATTGTCATTGTCATATGAAGTGTCTTTTGGTCTCTGTGAGACCGTGACAGTCTACAGACTACAAGTAGGATGGTGGTAATATTCAGGTGTAAAGTTTGTTTAAAGCTTGTTTAAGGCATGTTATCAGGTGTAACACCTAAATACATATATCGCATTGTATCTCAAACGTTCAAAAGTTAGTTTGTGCAGGCTTTAAAGTCTGGAGCCCATAACCCTATATCTAAATCTTAATATAAATAATTTGGTTTGAATGCAGTCATTAATGCACGCATCATAAGTTTTGTAATCCATGCCAACTTGCTTAATCATATTCTTCATCTGGTGATACTTTGTTGGTAGTGTGTTACCTTCAGGAAGTAATTCTTTTATGAATTCTAGGAGTGCAGTCACACCATTGTCGGAAAAGCCATATTGGGTTTTCAAGTTATTCAGCTTGACGACGAAATACAATTTTGTTATCCCTTTTGGACATGAAGGGTACAATGGCTCTTTTGCATTATCAAAAAGTGATTTATACTTCTTGCTTTGATTGGCCTGCCAATCAACATCAACCGTAGGCGAATCCCCAAAATTATCCGGCAACAAACTTGTAGGTTGCAATTGATGAAATCTATCAGCATCATTGACCAGATCTTCCATCCTAGGATGTTCAGAGTCATCGGTACTTATGGCTTGACTAACAGGTTGTTTTTGGTTCATTGCTGACTCTTCCCCATGAAAATGCCAAATAGTATATGATTGGACAATTCCCCATCTAAGCAGATGAAAATGAATTTCATCTAATTTAATTTTCATTTTCATATTTTTGCACTGTGTGCAAGGACAAGAATAGATTTCCTTATTGCCACCATTTTCGACAACAAAATCAATAAACTTCTGCACTCCTTCCATATATCGTGGGGTTCTTTGATTGGCTTCTTTCATCCACTCTTTATCTATACTTGAAGACATATTGATCTGCCAACAAAAATATATACAACATTTTAGTAAAAAAACCTTAAACCTGACATGTACACCGTGCACTTGCGATTTATAACGATATAATTTTTCGACGATTTTCTAACCGATAGAAAATTCACCGTCTAATAAGTTTTTGACGTCGTTGTCAAGGAATTGCAATGTAATTTAAATCTTACTCTTCAAATTATTTTTGTATTTTCTTTATTTTATTATATTTAGCATTACTTCAAAAAAAAGACACAATTTTATGCATTTCTACGCAGTTCATTCTCACTATTTTCATCTATGCATTTAATACAAACAATCAGAAGGATTTGTCATGACAGTTGTATTCTCTGTTGCACTAGTTTGATCCATTTTGCAAAGACAGTTGCCATTCCATTTTGCAATGACAGTTTCCATTCCATTTTGCAAAGACAGTTGCCAACAATTTCATTCCTCTGTTCTCTGCAATTACATCCTTCTTGCTGCATTGGCATCACAACTACCATCAGACCAACCTGACCACTTCACATCAAACTAACCTTGCTGCCTATAACACTCCACTTCCCCATCATACCTGCTATTCACTAAACTCCACCTCATCACCACTGCGACAAACAAGCAGCACTTCAATCACCATCAACTCCTGCAGCAGTTTTGATTACTGCCTTCATTCACATACCCATTCACATACCCATTCACCTTCATTCCAGATTTGTCATCAACTCCTGCAGCACTGTCTCGCCATTCCCTAAAATTGCAGCTACAATATTCCATCAATAGACTCCAGTAACCTAAATCGAACAGCTACCACTTCAGACCATCTCCCCGAAACCACTCCGCTTCCAACAACTCAAACTACCAACTTCACCATCATACTTGTATTCAGTTTATATAATAGACTGATTTTTATTACTTCACTGATTTTTTTAGTTGTGTTTCTGGTTCCTGACCCTAAAACATGAAACCGGGATTCGCCGTACTTATATCATGTTGTTTCAGTTACTTGTATGAAGTTGTTTTAGTAGCATGTTCTTAATTAATATATGTGCCTGTACATATTCGTATGTAAATTATGTACAGGTTTCAAATAAGGAAATTAAATGTGCTGTAACTGTTTTATGGCACATATTGAACCGACCAAGTTAATATGATCGCTATAACACTTGGTAAGAACTGAAGCCCAGCTTCATAAAATAAGAGCTGAAAATTAACTCATATTGAACCGACCAAGTTAATATGATCGCTATAACACTTGGTAAGAACTGAAGCCCGGCTTCATAAAATAAGAGCTGAAAATTAACTCTCACATCTAATGCACATTAAAAGGCATCATAACACACAACTTCAAGGTTATCATTATCGAGCTTATGAGAAAAATAAATACAAAATGGTCGCAGTTCACCTCTTATTTTTATAGTGGTGAATTTCAAAATATTTTAGCAGTTAGTAACACGTTTGATTTACAGTGAGTGTGATGCATTTGAAAAAGTACTACTATGATTCGTCTATTTATATCATAGATTAAATAACATGCACATTTAAAAATGGATGTAAACCAGTTTATCCTAACTTACGTCTTTCAGTTTACATGTTGTGCTGACCAATTAATAGATTATATTGACGTATTTGCAGATCATGTACCAACTGACTAGTTGGACAAGGCATACACAGTTCCTCCATTTGGTGAAAAAAAAAACCATATAACTGTAAGTTTAAATCTGATTACTCTTCTGAACTGTTGCAAACAAGTAAAATAGATTAACTGATCAACGACGACATGAATCAACAAAAGATTTTTTGCACTTATCCAACCCACTATCAAAGATAATCTAATTGAGACAAAGAGAGATCATGCTTAACACGGTCTTTTAATGGTATAAATAATTCTCCTTCCGAAAATTTCAGAATCGAGTATAACGGATATGAATGTAAACTGAATGACTAGTTCCCTAAAATCCTTAGACCGCAACTATTTTGCCTGTTTTCACTAATAAATTAACATAAATGAAGTTTATTTGTGTGCCAAGACCACCTTTTTAGAATGCATGATCTGAAGAACAACCTAGGTTATGGATTCTTCTCCAACCGGTAGAAGTGCGATCCAATGCAACTTACAATACTTGAAAGTCATAGTATAAACCAACAAAATGAACAGAATAAATTAAAAGTCACTACAACTGCAGATTCTGCATTACCTTTAACTTCAGCCTCCTTCGGTTGCTTGTGATCTCTATTTGTCTGCAATGTTTCTAACCGTCTGCAATTTTCCAAAAAAATAATAATAACTATTATCGATTGATAATGAAAAGTTTTAATAAGTTAAAGAATTGCATAAATTGACTTATGACTTGTAGTACTCAGGCTATCAAAACTAGATTGTGGACAAAATTAGTTCAGACACATTGTTTATGACAATTAAGTGTCCAGTTAGTAATGGTGAGAAAAATAGGGTGGTCCCTTGTTGCCCCCATTTGGCTTCCAAAAGGCACAAGGAAAGGTGCTTGTCAAGCGAGAAATCCATTTCGAAAAGTTTGCTTTGGCTCAATTATTGAACACTTTGACTGTTGAATTATCATTATCTTAGTTTCTACTATTTTGTGTTGTAGCTTTTTTTAATAAAATAACTCTGGAAACAGTATGTAAAATTGTATGCATGTACACATATTTGTCTGTGATAATTTCATCTATATTTTTAGTGAAATGCTTAGCGCAGTCACCACAAAAAAAATCAAATTAGACCCTTAAGATATTTATAAAAATCAAAATTGTATAATTCAAGCATGATCTATTAGGATGTTCATCTTTGCCAGGTTAGAAAGTCTCATGCATAAAAAAATCCAGAGTTAAGTATGCTTTAGATATTTGTAGGCATATCCGATTAAAATAATAATATCAATAAGAAACGATGACTAATAAATTAGATGAACAATTCGTAAGAACTCAAACTAGTTTAGTATGATTAGAGTCGAATAATATTTGCGATGAACACAATATGGTTTAGTTTCTAAATGGGAACACAATATTTGAAAATTAAAAGCTGTAAAACGTAACAGTGCAACTTCCCATGAAATTTGTAGAAGAAAAAAAGAAATTAGACTTCCAACTCAAATCTAAAGGGCATGAACGAGAATAATAAAATTTAAAAGAAACTGATGAAATTTAACGTTGATGCATCCAAACAAACTTTAAACACAAAAGAATAATGTTTACAAGGTATTTCAAACAACCGAGCAAAAGTACCAAAATTTAATAATTCAAAACCATATAAGAGTAATAAGAACAAAAAAGGAACGGGGTGCAATAACATACTTAAGCAGTAGATATCTCTTTACAAAAAAAGCTATGTTATTATCGTTAATAATCTGAAAAATATATAGTATACAATCTTTTAAAAATAGATAATCTAAAACTAAAACTAATAATTTCCAATAGTCGTAAAATGAAAGTCTCGAAGAATAAATTTGCTTACTTTAAGCGAAACAATAGTGGAGCAGCGAGGTTGAGAAAAATATCGAATGGTTAGAGCGATGTTGTTGGGTGTTGGATTTGAGAAAGACAAAGAACTGGTGGGTAGAGCATCGGTACAGGGTGGAGTGGCGTTAGTGGGAGATGGAATATGAAAGAATGGATTATTGATGAGGACGGAAGCCTTACCGTTGGTTTCACGTTGTCGCAGCCGAGGATGATTTGCATATGACGATTTGTAGTCGCTCAATCGAACAGCTGGAAATGGGGGCGATTAACTAGGGCAAAGAGGATAGGGCAAAGAGGAGAGGGAAATGAAATTAGAAGGACGTTACTTTTGGGAACGGGGGGTTGTGAAAAAAACACGGCAGCTACACAACTGCTTTGAGCCGTTGCAAGATTACAACGGTCCATAGCCATTCTTGAATCATTTACAACGGCTGTGAGCCGTTGCTATTTAGCAACGGCTCTGAACCGTTGTTATTTTTCCGCATGGATGTGTTGCAAAACTGACAATATGGTGTAGTGATGAACTCGCATTCACGCGCGGTTTATTCCGTTAGGATCGTATTGAAATTACAGACATTATGGGACTGGTTTGGACGAATTCTAAGACTGTTGAATTTTGGGCCTTATTTTGGATTTCAAATCGATTTGAAATCAAAGGTGAGTGTTTTAACCCACTCACAACTACTAAATTATCTTATGTTGAATTTATGATGTGATTTGGAATTAATTGGTTGATATTTGGTATATTTAAATTGTCATTCTAGTTAAATTGGACTTTTATTGCATTTAATCATCGTTTAATTTAATATTTAATTTAATTGTCAATTTAATACCTGTTAAAATTTATTGGTTGATTTGGATGATGATTGTGATGTATGTTTGATTTGTTGATATTGGATGACTGGATGTTATATTTTATATTGTTATAACACTGCAAGTTCCCTATGGGTTGAAATGATACATACCCGAACGATCATATAGAATAGGGAAAAATCATTATGGGTTGAAATGATAAACCCAAGCGATTTTCATTGTTTTGGAATTTGGGATTGCGGGTTGAAATAATATATATCCGTAAATTTAAATTTTTGCGGATTGAAATGATAAATATCCGTATCACTTGACCATAGGGTAGAAAATTATATACGGACACCGGATTTGTTAAATTAGACGATTTTAAAACCCTTAAATCTTGAATTGGATTAAATGATATTTTGAAGGAAATTGATTTATATAAATTGAATTACTTTGAAAATCCAAGTTGAAGGTAGGAATTGGAAATTGGTTTAAATCGAAATTCTAAAGTATTTTGATCTATTTTAAATATATTTAAAGTATTTTAACCCATTTTAATCTATTTTGAACTATATCAAACTATTTTAATCTATTTTAAATTATATTAATCTATTTAAACTATATTAATCTATTTTAATCTATTTAAACTATATTAATCTATTTTAATCTATTTTAAACTATGTTAATCTATTTTAATATATTTTAAATTATATTAATCTATTTAAACTATATTAATCCATTTTAATCTATTTTAAACTATATTAGTCTGTTTTAATCTATTTTAAACTATCTTAAACTATTTTTAAAACTATTTTTAAAACTATCTAAACTATTTTCTGAATTTCAGGTTTTGTAAAGTGGAAGTTTTATATCTAAATCCTTGATATGTAAGTAGAATACGATTAAATGATGTTATAACATAAGTAGGGATTTAAATGACATATTTGAGGAATATGATGATTTTAAATGAGGATTTAATCTATTTTGGAAATATGAATTCGAAAGTGATATGATTTCAAATGTGAGATAATTTCGAAAGTAAATATGATTTCGAAAATGATATGGTTTTGAGAATATGATATTTTGATATAAATTATAAGTCAGTTTTGGAAATGTAAAAGAACCTTCTAGTGTGAATAAGCGTTTGGTTGTTAAAGAGACCGGGATAAGATATTGTCATACTCTTTGCCAATACCGAAAACCACTTAACAACTGTGTACGTGGTGAAGATTCCAGAATGAAGTAGGATGGTTTGGCGAACGATTCTATATGAGGTATTTACGTGACCCTGACTCCCGTGAGTCAGCTTAGATGTGACTAAAACAGGAGCTATACCTGGGCCAAGTGAGGTCGCACCTCCGATCGGACATGCTTCTTCGATACCATATTTATTACTTTGTGATTGATTTGGTGGCCATCCCTTGATTTTGATTATGGGAGTGTGTTCCGAGGTGGGCGGTAGTAGCTACTATGCGTTACCACCATCCCGGTTCTGCAAAATGGTAAAGTCCTACCCTGGCATTGCCTCGAGTGCCGTGTTCACATGCCATATCGTGCCTTCTATGAGTTTGGTTTGTACCGTACCTATGGAGTGCCCTCTGATAGCCCTCCAGTTTACAGAGGAATTACCGTACTGTATAGACTACGGGAATATATAAAAATGTGTTGAGGGGGATATGGGTAACGCCTTAACGCTATTTTAATACTTTACTTTACTATAGACACTATTAGCGTATTGTACTATGTATGTAGATAGTTTAACGGATCCTTAGGAGATGGAAATCCTGAACATCTCTTAAGTTACTGCACTCACGTTAGACACTGGATAGGAGATGTCAAACCCCGTAAACATCTCGGACGCCATTACACTCATATTTATTTACTGTTGATTTAACTTACATAAGATCTTTTAGTTCTAACTCGAGTGTTTTGTCCTTTCAATTCGCTCGGGTCAGTCTGAGCTTTTCAGTGTACTGAAGACCTTATCCGTGGAGGATGAAGACGAAGATTTAGTATTATTATTATTTATTATTTTATCCCATTGCATCATGTTGTTCCACTGCTTTTTATTAATTTCTGTTGAATGTAACTTTGATATGTATTGTAAAAGTATAATCAAATGTTATTTGTAAAACAACTTCATGAACTGTTTATTTGATTATTATATTTTGTCATTCCGCTATGAGATTCTGTGTTTGTTTTCCTTCTTTCTCTGCTTTTTCTTATTTACCACATAACAATATGCCATTTTGAATGGTTTGAGTCTGACGTGTGTGGTTTATCGTCGATTTAAACCGTCCAAAAAGGCGGGTCGTTATAATGGATTTAATAATTTTATTTTTATTTAACACCTTTTAATTAATAAATAATATTGGTGAATTCAATTTGTAAATTTATTTACAAATGTAAATAGACCGGATAAATATTGATAATTAAATATTTAAATCCATGAAATTGTCGTTCCGGGGCATAGTCTCGGATTTCAACGAAACCCGTTTCATTAGAACCGTAATAGTGAATTATATTACGCCGTCAAATTTCATGGCGATCAGACGTATCGTTTAGTCGTGTGAGTTCGAAACGCGTTGAAATTAATATAATAATTGGGTTTGAAAAGTTATCCTCTGCATATGATCGAATTAGGGCTTGAGACTAGTTCCATTGTGTTCAGAATAGGAGTATAACATATAGAACGCCAAGCGGCACGCCTCGTTTGGAGTTCGCAATTTTTGGGTATGTTTTGTTGAATATTTTAAAATTAAAATAATATATAAATATGTACATTTGCACCATTTCTGCCTTATGCTTGCTCATGCCTACCTCACATCAGCCATACCCATGGCCATAACCTCACTGTGGAAGCCCATACTCCCTCCCCTCTATTTAAACTTACCTAGAAATAAAAATGGGGATTTTCTTTTGAAAATGGAAAGTTTAAAAATCAATAACTAAATATTTACTTATTAAAAAATCTTGAAACAAGTTTTAAAAATCCCAATTCGAGGGAATCTTCGATTTGGTGTGGTTTGGGTAATGTTCGATCATGGTCTGGGCAACCTAGGGCTTCAGAATTTAGGAGATTGAAGGCGAGTTGGAGGAATTGGAGCTTAGTTTTGGGTTTGTCGCGACATTTAGCACGTATAGCCAAAATTTGAAGGAGTTTGGTGAGTTTTTGGGTCGCTCCCAGTGTACGATTGTGGAAGAGGGGCTGTAGGTCACGATCGTCGGGGGGATGCGGTCGTTTCGTCATGGTGGCGAGCGAGTGGAGATCGAGGAGAGAAGCTCGTTGGAGAAGACAGAATTTGATTTCGTCAACCATAGCTCCGTATCATTGATTTCGTGCACACGACCATGGTGATATATCACTATGCATATATGTTTAATTTTGGGAAAGAAGAAGAAAGGTAGAGGGGCAGACTTGTAAATAGTTTTAAGTTTTTTAATTTTATATTTAAATTTATCAATAACTTACAAATTTCGTATCTCGCTCATACGAGGTCGGATTCGAACGCCGTTTTTTGCGTTGGACTTGTGTCATCGAGATCTTTGCAATGGAGTTGGTTTAGTTCGATTTGAGCTTGTTGGAGTTTAGGATAAAATCGGACGGCCGTTCGGTTTTAGTCCAAAATGGGGATGTTTCGGCGAAAACGAAAATCAATGTGTGTTTAACTCACATTATATTTTATTATAGCATATCTATGATATTAAAAATGTTTATTGGTTGCTGGGATGTTAATAAAATTGTTTGATTGATTTGTTCGGTTGAATTTCCATTCAAAAAATGGATGACATATTAACCTAATCGTTATAAATCCATATCATTATCTATATATTATCCGTAACCATTGTTTTGCAGGAAAAATCTGTAGAGAGACCCAAAGGGGGTTCCTTGCCCATAATTATTTATTTACATCCATATGCTGTTATTAATGGTTAATTGAAATTAATTTCTGATATCCATTTAATAGTTTAAATGTGATTATAGCAATTTTCGCTATACCATTATTTATTCAATTTCATCCCCAAAACCCTATCGTATAAACTTGAGCTTGTGTTCCGGCTAAAAAGAATATTGAAAATTCATTAATCATTTTAATTAATGATAATTTAGATTAATTATTCATTTTAACTAATGATTTTGAAATTGATTCTCCAATTTAATTAATAATGTTTAAAATTAATTTATCTTTAGATTTGATTAATCATTTTTGCTAATGATGTTTCATATTTAATTAATCATTTTAACTAATGATTATTTGAGTTTAATTAATGATAATTGAAATTAATAATCATTGTAATTAATGATATTTAAAATAATCTTTTAAATAATGATATTTGAATTTTAATAATTCATTTAATTAATGGTTATTTGAAATTTAATTAATATTTTAACTAATGATATTTAGAATTTAGTTAAATCATTTTAATTGATGATGTTTTATAATTAAATAAACCATTTTAACAAATGATGTTTTAATCAATCATTTTAACTAATGAAGTTTGAATTTAATTAATCTAGTTAATTTATGATTATTTTAAATTTAATTGTTTTAATTAATGGGATTTAGATTTACTTATCATTTTAATAAATGATGTTTGAGATGACTTATTCATTTTAACTAATGACTATTTGTATTTAATTAACCTTTGTAATTAATGATATTTAAAGTTAATTAATCGATTTAATAAAAGTGATTTAAGTAAATTATCTAATATAATAAAAAATTGCTTTAATCAACTGATTTAAAGTTAATAAACTGATTTAATAAAGATTTTAAAGTTAATTTACCAATGTTATAAAAGTGTTTGGAAATAATTATCTATTTTATTAAAGACAATGGATTTGTTTATTTAAAAGAGATTTTAAATGTGATTAATTATCTTTCAGGATAATTAATATTGTTTTAAAGTTATAAAAAGGAATTGGAACTCTATTATTAGGATGTTAAGTTGGATAATCTTCTGGGTGTTCAGTCTGATGTTGGTTTAGGCCATCGGGGTCGTGCACTTGGAAAGATTATTCTCTTAACATTTTAACAATCAGGAACTAATTTCAAAAGTGTTTTACCAATGTGGAAATATGGAAATCAAGCACAAGTTCAGTTTTTAAAAGTAAAGATTCGATTTTGGTTATGGAAAAATAGTTCCATAATCGATATCGCTTATATGGAAAGGATCTAGTCATACATTTAACGCTAAACGTTAGGGCTTGGACTCGTTTATATCTCGAAGGTTAAAAATGTCGTCAAGGCAATGCCTAGAGGTAGCATTACCTCAACTTGCATGGCTTCGTTTTCAATCGAGGGATAACACTTGTGTGGAATCAACGAGTAGTGATAAATATATGAAATTTAATTTCCATATACGATCATTTTAATTATCCTCGATAGTTGATTTATTAATTATCGGATTCAGCTTTCTTCATGGTGTATCGTCACCTTAAAAACGATTTGCTGCTCAATCGAGCTTTGATATTGTTATCCCGTCTTTTGGCAAAGTCGTGATATCATCGATTCGACCAGGAACCAATGGTCGACGGCCTGAAGAGTCAGTTACGTACAATACTATAGACGATAGTCGGACAGATACGAACGAGGACCAAATCAAAATGTAGCTAGCATGAAGTAATTAGCCTGGTCCCGTGAAGTTATATCTCAAGTTTGGAATTGATTGGAGTTCATACGCTCATGCTGCAGATGAAGCAAAGATTTGTTTGGATCGACCAAAGAACAATCCAGGAAATAGTTCAAGTCGTCAGAGAATGTTCAATATATCGAAATCCATAAAGACAAATCATGTGAAACTTTTAGGGCATCAATGGAATGAGAAAGAGGCCTTACAAAAATGATCGCACGTCATAAAGAAAAAGATGGGAGATGGCCGATCGTTCGTCACCGGTCGTTTTGGATGATCTATCAAAACGATCGGTCTACTTCAGTGAGCATTCTAGCTTCGACCAAGATCGATTGATATCTCACAATCTGCAACTCAGAATGATCCCATATTTTAGAAGCAACATCGAGAGGCAAGTGGAATCCTCCAAGAACGATCGCACAGTGATTGGAGCTAAGGAAAAGGATCGGCTATCTTTATACCGATCGTTCCTGATTATCGAACTAACATGGCCAATCGATATGGTGGGTCCTTCTGGACGTGGAAAGCCTTCTTACAAAGTTTCAACCCGATCCATGCACGTCTTCTACTATAAATATAGCAGGCATAGCTTTAGAAGAGGGATCCTTCTTCACGTGGTAGAGGCTCTGCCATTTTCATTTTCATTCTCGAATCTTGTATTAATGGATCCTAGCTGATCCAAACATCTTTGTACTTGTAATCAAACGAAAGATCAATAAAGATATGATGTGGATGTAGGCCAAGATTGCCGAACCACTATAAAAATCTGTGTGTTCATTTACTTTTCCTGCTCTGTTTTTAATTTCGTTCATCGTTTAATCTCCATGAGATTCTACGGGTGTTGATGCCCATTTTTGGCGTCAACATTTTGGTGCTTTCATTGAGAGATGAATTCTCAGCTCGATTGGATCTCATTTTGTACTGATGAATTTTCATGTTCGTGAGATAGATCTAGCTTTTGATCGATAGGTTTCCTATTCTACTCAGATTGGAAAGATCTAGATGGCAACTATTCTCCAAGGCCATAGAAGCCAAGTCTACCTCCCTTGCAGAAGAAGGAAGTCGGG
This sequence comes from Allium fistulosum, assembly GCA_030737815.1. Lineage (NCBI taxonomy): Eukaryota > Viridiplantae > Streptophyta > Magnoliopsida > Asparagales > Amaryllidaceae > Allium > Allium fistulosum. The sequence continues at coordinate 432,297,191 of CM060906.1, read as the reverse complement.
AGATTAGTGACCATTTAGCCATGTGTTTCATGAAAGTGCACACACGATCAAGTTTGGAAGGATATGTGAACGATCGCCTATCGACCATGACCCATAATCACGCAATAAACGTTCATTCATCATGGATCCCTATGCCCTATCACCTTAAATGATTGTTCCGTACGATGGTTCACATTGGTCGTTTCAACAACTTGGATTTGGCCTATTTCTCCTCTGCACGATCGTTTTTCACCGATCGTTTTTATACAACCGTTCCAATTAGTCCCCTCACAACCGATTCTAACCGATCATTTCTTATACGATCGTTCTAGTGGCCAACTTGACCGATCATTCCACTTCCATCCTTGTAACCGATCATTTTTTGTTAGCCTATCCACCAATGAACGTTGAACTATTGTCGTTCCTACACGATCGATTTAATACGAACGTTCCAAAATCACTGAACTGATTGTTTTCTATTGACATATCCACTATAAACGTTCGTCTATTCTCTTCTGCCTTTTGGGGCAATTCAGCAAGTTTTAGCATCTTCTTAGGTAAAATGTTTCGAGTTCTTCAGTGCTAGTATCGTATGTTTTGTCTTTGTGGGGAGGTATATATGAATGAGATACAGAATTCATTAAAGCTTGGTGTTGCATGTGAATTTTGACAAGTACAAAGGAAAGCGAGATTTGAGAACCCCCACGCTGGCCCAAAGCAAGACTCGGGTAAAACCATGTTTTTCCCCAAGCAAACATAAAAGTGACTCCAAGTGTCGATTAGCAGGCCTTCGAATTTATGAACCCTAAGCAAACCACTGATTGTTGACTTGAAGCAATTACCAAATTTTCTCGGGTCCGACTCCAAGTGATTTTCCATTGACCCGTCAATACCAGTCCATCTAGCCTTGTGTGTATCTTAGACATGCATATGTTATTCACAAGCAGAAAAAGTAGCTGTAGCTCAAGAACGTACCAGATTGATGATGACAGAAACACCCCAATCCTAACGATAACGAAATTTGACGATTAATTGAACCACCCGTGGTTGACTCCTAATGGAGAAGGGCTTAAACAGAGTGGGATAGCGAGCATATGACATCGCTTCACTTATTAATGAAATTTATTCTGATCTCTTTCGAATGACCCCTATTTTATTTTCAATTGTGTTGTGAACTGTGACAAAGTTGAACTAAACTACTTCCAAAATGATGCAGGTGACCAGGTACTCAAAGTTGGTCGCCAACCAATCTCCGCAGACCATGAAAAAACTCATGGGGTTTTTATCAAGCCGAACGTGATTCAACCGTTCATCGGCTAACATATGCCCTTGACTTGGGACATCGAGACGTGGAATGGAAAAACCCGACAAGGTCAGAATCCAATAGAACGTGGACATGATTGACTGTCCATTCAGCAACCTTCATATTAGAATTGAAGTAGTCGTGATTGGTTGCCCACTCATAACCACCGCTCTCAACACATGGACGCGACTGCACCCTGAAACGGATGTGACTTAATTATTGACTCAATTACTCTCTACCTACGTTTTCTAGAAAGAATATGAAGCAAATTGTATAAGACTTGATTATCCAACCCCATCATGGATGTGATCTAACCATCCATTATGTACCTCCTTCCTTTACTTGATTGGAAGAGCTACAATCACCAAGTGGATGAGAATCGACCATCCATTTATCAAGTTTCGTCCTTGATGCTGGGGGCAGAATTTCATTCCATGGATGAACATGGTTCAACCGTTCGCTCGACAACTCTGACCTCGACTTGACAATTGAAGTATAAATCAAAAATGGGTATGACTGGCCACCCAACGAGAAAACTTTAAGCCCCTAGAGTGCGGACTAGAGCATAAACAATTCAGCGGAAACACGACTGCCTACGATAAAACTCTAAGTCCCCGGAGTGCGGATTGGAGTATAAATAATTCGGGTGGAAAAACGGCTGCCCATGAGAAAGCTCTAAGTCCCCGGAGTGCGGACTGGAGTATAAACAATTCGGGCGGAAAAACGACTGCCCCAGGCAGAAAAACGACTGCCCACGAGAAAACTCTATATCCCCGGAGTGTGGACTCAAGTATAAACAATTCGGGGGGAAATACGACTGCCCATGAGAAAACTCTAAGTCCTCGGAGTGCGGACTGGAGTATAAATAATTCAGGCGGAAAAACGATAGCCTCGGGCGGAAACACGATTGCCCACGAGAAAACTCTAAGTCCTCGGAGTGCGGACTGGAGTATAAACAATTCGGTGGAAACACAATTGCCCACGAGAAAACTCTAAGTCCCCGGAGTGTGGACTAGAGTATAAACAATTCGGCAGAAGCACGACTGCCCACGAGAAAACTCTAAGTCCCCCGAATGCGGACTGGAGTATAAATAATTCGGGCGGAAAAACGACTGCCCCGGGTGGAAAAAAGACTGCCCACGAGAATACTCTAAGTCACCGGAGTGCGGACTGGAGTATAAACAATTGGGCGGAAACATGACTGTCCACGAGAAAACTCTAAGTCCCCGAAGTGCAGACTGGAGTATAAACAATTCGGGCTTGACTGATCGCCCATGAGAAAACTCTAAGTAACCGGAGGGTGGACTAAAGCATGAACGTAAATCAAGCGTGAACCGACCGCTAACAGAATAACTCTAAGTCCCCATAGTACGGACTGGAACACAAACTCCATGAATAGATGATTGGATTTCGGCCGTTCTCTATTCCAATAATTCAAACCTGAAATCGACATGAGGAATACAAACTGCTAAAAACCAAAATGTGCACAACTCAGTTTTCTATCCACTAGCTTGATCCCACGATTCGACGGGAAAGAGTATAAAGTTAAAGCAAACTTAACCTACCTTCTTACTTATCAATGTACACCCCAGATTTGGGGGCACAAGAAAGAAACAAAGATGAATGCGAATCAACTATTCTTTGATCAGTTTTAAGTCTCTTGGAGATAAAATGGGAGTATAGACACGGCTGGGGCGAGACTCGACCGTCTGCGTAGTGCATCTATCAACCCGAGACCGAGGGCAGAAGTGTGATCGTCCAAGGAATGACTGTGATAACTCAACACTACGACTCATACCCGGTGTTTACAATGACTCAAGGCCACGACCGTAGTGAGGCCTTAAGATGGATTAATCAAATCAGTGTTCAAATCAACAAGCAACAAGCGCATGAAATGAAAATTGTTATAGTTTGGACATTTGAACAAGTAAATGCAGAAATCATACGTAAGAACAAAATAATTCTTATTCACATGGAACCGGTTGTACATCACACAAGTCTACTCAAAATACAAGACAAAAGTGAAGGGCCATGCCCAAACCAATACAACCAACAGAAAGAGAAATGATTATCTGAATCATTTACAAGTCCGAAGATTATGTTTTGGATATTTTATCCCTCTTTTGCTTCTTCGGAGTGGTTCCTTCTAAACCACCGCTCGACTTCCTCTTTGATCCTTTGCCGCCTCGACTTTTCTTCGAAGGAGTTTCCTCGGCTTTATGGACCGAGGCGGTATCATATTTGAAAGTAGGAGAGATGGGGGCATCTTCAGCACCAGAAACATGGGGAACGTCGTCCAAAGGAATTCTCTCACTAGAAGGGATTGCTTGAAGTAGGGAAGGAATCGGTTCATCTGGGACCGACTCGACAGGCTCGCCCTTTACCTTCCTTTTTGAAAGCTCCTCTCATTCAATCCGCTCTTTCATACTGAGCCCACAAGTGGGATCGGATGAACTCGTGATCACAACTTCCGCATCGAAATGGATTTCTTGATGCGGGTCGCTTCCCTTCTTGAATAACGCCTCCATGAATTGATTGTCAATAACGAAGGCATCTTTGCGAGCACTCTGAGTGGCGACCGAAGTTGTGACTGTAACAGACTCTATCGCGACCGTTTGCGACTCCAGCTGAGGCTCTTGAGAAGGGAGAGGAGCAATACTTGATGGGTTTAAAGCTGAGAAAAAATAGGCGAAGAGATTAGAAATATCGATTGGTAACATTCCAACTTTATGAGAGAAGAGAAAAGTCGACGGAATACCTTCTTCGGTATGAACTTTAGGTTGAGTTGGAGTGTCTTCGGAACTATGCTCAGGGATCGGAGATAGGTGCGGTTTGTCTGGATCATACCCGAGGATAGTCGAGGAGATCGTTAAAGAACTAGTCATGACTTGAGACACCGGGGTCAATTCAGCTGCAATGTCAGGATGCGTTGTTCCAGATCCTTCCCCTACTTCATGTGAAAGAGCAACCACGGATTCTTTCTGAAGAGAAGTTTGAATGTCATGCAATATTTTGGGTTCATCGCCCAATAGCACTTTGCTTTCAAGTTTGGCTACAACGACATCCTTTGAGCCATGAAGTTTCTTCTCTTCTGCGACAAGAAATTCCCAAGCAGGACGAAGCTGGTAGGAGTAGTGTTCGCCAAGCCACGCTAAATTCCTATGTTTGAGAATGTTGGCTTTGTAGAGAATGAGAAGCGGGTCGAGCTCATTCATTATATCTTCTCTCACCTTGTTTTTGGTCGCCTCTGTCTCACGTTGAATGAGCATGTCGACATTTTTGGCCTTTTCAATAGCCGCATCTCTCTTAAGCCTGACACGAACCAACTCTTCATAGGAATCTTGAGCGATCTTCTAAGCGTCGTCCTTTTCTTTAGTCATATATTCAAGTTTGGCCTTGAGCTCGGTTATTTCCTTCAAGGCCGTAGACTCATTGTTCCGAGCCACGTCTCACTCGAGCGCAATCTCCTGGTTTCGGTGATGCAATACTTGAATCATATTGAGATAACTAGACTTCATCTCCTCCATAGATTTCATGGCAGCGTCAGATTTTCCTTTGGCTTCTGTTAAGGCGGTTCTAGAGGCCTCCAGCTCATTCGTCAAAGTGTCGATGACTCTCTTATCCTAGGCCTCTTGTCGTTTTAGTTTTCCGATTTCTACAGCACGTTCGAAGGAGACCTTTGACATATTTTCCACAGCCTTCATCCATTCTCGATATTGCATGTGGATGTTGGTGACGCAATCGATGGTCATTTTCTAAACATCATCCAGAACCCTCTTCAACTTGGGAGGAAAGTAGAATCCGTCAAAGCATAAGTTTAGAAATTCCTCTCGAAGTAGCGCCATACGAGCATTTGGATCAATTGAAAGATCTTCGGAAGCAGCTTCAACCTCAGTACTTCCCTTGCTAGGCCTATGAATAGCAATGTATACGCCACAACAGCGGTGAATTCTCAACCATTGAGACTGAGATGGAACCAAGCGTTTTGGAGGCATTGGTGCGATATAAGGCCCGCGAGGGGAATCGATGGGCAGGTCCCTGCGGTCAGCTGGTCTTTTAGGACCTTTTTGAGGAGGAGATCTCGATCTCGATCTGTGTACATCCTGAGTAGGCCTATCCCTATAGTCTCTCTCTTAATAACCCCAATCGCGGCTGGAGCGATAGCTAGAATCATAATATTCACGACTGTCGCGGTAGGAGCCGGATTGTGATCTAGATAACTAATGTTGTACATCCCACAGAGAATCGAACATGCTCCTCTTCCTCACCATAGTTTCTGCAAAGAAAAACAGATATCAATCAACTTTGAGTTTTAGAAAGTACAAGTCAAGTACAATGCAGTGTTGAATGGTGCAAGTGTGTGTGAGTGCCCTAGTGAGACCCCCGGACAGACCAGGTGCAGGAGCTTTGCTCATCGGTGTAACCTCCCCTCCGGAAGTAGGGATCTCCGTGCCAACTCTTGTAGGAGACTCTGACCCTCCAATGCTCATGTTAGTGAAATGATAGGCATCGAGATCATGTGGAAGTGGTAGATCGTACAGAGGGTCTAGTGGTAGATTCATCGATGACTTAGATTGATCAAAGAGGCGACTTCTCGGGAGCCTGTTTGCGAATGTTTTCTTTTTTCTCTTGACCGCGACCAGAGGTTGTGAAACTTGTGAGGATCCAACATCAACCCCAGGATCAGATCTATCATCACCATGACCAGGTGCATCTTCACCATGTCCTTTAACACCAATAACAGCAGACTCTTAAGTACCTGTGACTGGGGGCACCACAGAATCATATTGACTATCTCTTTGACCGATTACGGCCCATGATCTGATCCCAGCCCTCTGGGCAGTTTTAGTTAGCCCCATGCTGAGGCCCTCTTCCATCAAGCCAAAAGTGATGAGACGTTCGTCCTTGAGCAAAAATTCGATATTTCTATCCTCAGGTGGAGCGTTCTTCAAAATTGAGACCACCTCTTTGTAAATATCACAGCTATGTTAGGTAACGACACCTGTAAATGATTAACATCATCAGAATGCAACTTGGATATTATTTTCCTATGTTATTATGAAACTGGTGGTTAACACTTACGCCTTTCTAGCCATTGTCGAGCAAAGCCAGGTGGGCATCGAACGAAGAACCATTCGCTCTTGAAGGCACTTAATTTATTCCACGTGCCAGTCAGAATTTTCCATTTCTTTGCCGACTCAAGGAATGTGAACAATAGACTCTCGGTCCACCATTTGAAAGTGAAAATAAACCGGATGTCTTCGATAGTGAGAGGTCAGTGCAGAAACTCCATAAATACCATATAAGTACAATTGAGAAGCGCATAACCATTTTGATGGAGTTGTGCAGGAGCTATCCTTAGATAGTGTAAGATCCCTTAGATATATGAATTGAAAGGAGGGATGCACCCCGCCTAGCACATAAATTTGTTACATGCTGTATACCCTTTGGGTGGTCTATGAGCCCTGTCGTCTTGTAATGGAACCAATACATCGCCAAAAGGAATTCTGTGCCTTGTGAAAATCCTTTGGAGAGCGTCTTCTTTAATCTTTGAAGCCACTAAATCAAGAGGATTTTTTAGGATGACTACGTCCTCTAAAGTGTCGGGCGCTGGTTCGATAACTTCTGACGGAAAAACGGGAACAATTTTAGAAAGGTCAAGTTGAGAACCCGAGCCTTTCGGCCGTTCTGAATCATGGTTAAGCGGCAAACTATCAGTCTCAGTCGCTGAACTAGACTCTACATTAGAATTGGTCCTATGCGAAGATGATCCAGCTGGCATGATTGCGGAGTGCCCAAAACGCCTAGATTCACTTGCTATCAAACTTAGTAAAAATCATAATTAGAAGAAATAACCTGTACCCCTCAGTGCATAGTGAGTGTAAGTGTAGTGTGATAAAGTGCTGCTCAGTATAGTAATAAGTTGTGCAAAACTGAAGATAGAAAAGGCAACAAGACTTAAAAATTTGTTCAGAGAGACCGTCATTCCTGATCGTCTCAACTGTCCCTGCGTGTTATCAGGAAACAATGTAGCTTGAGTTTCATGGACGATTGTTTGCCAACAGAAATATTATTATTTTCTAAATTACGGATGTATTTTAACATGATAGTTAATAGTTTTCGTTCGTGACATTTTTTCTAAGGCAATCTGCTACCGGTCAGGAAGTTCGTATCATATGCAAGTCGTACACAAGTCCAAATGTTTGTTCAAGTACGAGAATCTAGAGCTCGTTGCTTAGTTCAAGTTAATCTATTTTTATTCCATTTTATGAGAAAAGAGAAGAATGGTTCGTATGTGGGGTGAAAGCACTTAGTTCAAGTTCAGACCGATCGTTCTAGTATTATATAGTTCAATCATTCTAAGTGTTCTAAAGGCCGAATGTTCTGGAATTATGTTACAGCCGATCGTTCCCTAAGGCAACATTAGCCGATCGTCCAACATCGATCCTACCTACCGATCGTTCTCATGCCCAAGCTATAGCCAATCTTTCGCGCGCAGTTGTCAAGCTTCATCGTTCCAAAACCTTACTGACCGTCCATGAGCGACCATGTGTGTCAATCGTACAATTCCTTCATCTCCACAACTCCATCTCCCTCAGAGAACGACTGACTGTCATAACAGTTTGATCATCTCCCATCAAAGTGAGCCACTTCATCTCCGTCTCAAACGATCGTAAGGAAAAAGAAAGGGGGCGATCCCCTAAACGAATCGAGTTTCCATGTTAAACTCGTTTCGATCTAACAACATGAGGTGAGTGTGGAAATTATGCTACCTAGATTCAAATTTGGAGAAGGAGATCATCGAATCGAGTGAATTTGCCGTCTTTGATGGAGGTTCGACAGGAAGGAGCTGCAGAGTATGCTTTGTCTTTACTTCAGAAGTAAAAGGATGGAGCAAGTGAAGGAGAAATGACTAAGTATCCGGCCTTATATAGGGAACAGACCCGGCCGACCGTTTTTACTCTGAAGGGATAGGCCGATCGTTCCACGCTCAAGAGCTATGTCGATCCATCTCTAAGCAGTATGTCGACCGATCCATTTCTAAGCTATATGCCAATCATTCCAGCACGTGTCGACCGTCCCTTATCTATGCCTTAGGTTGATCGTTTCGCTACTTAACATATGACGATTCATTCCATGATCACAAGTGGTTTGAAACCTGTTTATTTTTATATGCAAAGGAGAGATGTGTAAAAAAAGATGAAATGAATGAAAAGAGGATTGATGAATGATCGTGAGAATTCGATCGCAAAGGCAACATGCAGAATATCATGAAGATAGACAATGACCTGTGGACGTTCGAACACGTCCGAGAGCCAACAACATAAATGTGTATATGAATATACATAGGAAAAGTTTAAAGTTCAGCCTTTTGAAATCAACAGAAATTGCAATCGAACCTGGAAATGTCGAGTTCGAGATTGAATCAGATAAACGAAGGCTTGTAGATCCCACATGATCAAATTTGCATATGGAAGTAGAATACCACATCAGGTTTATATTACTGAAAGGCGATAGAGGAATAGTAATCAATCAAGAAGCTGAATGGACTTCTTTATGGCAATTCAGACTTTTTTCGATTCAAAGCACATCATGTTACTCACAAGATGTACTTTGGGGGAAAATGTTATCCCGCCTTTTGGCAAAGCCATGATATCATCGATTCGACCAGGAACGAATGGTCGACAGCCTAAAGAGTCAGTTACGTACAGTACTATAGACGATAGTTGGACAGATTCGAATCAGGACTCAATCAAAGTGTAGCTAGCATGAAGTAATTAGCCTTGCCCCATGAAGTTATATCTCAAGTTTGGAATTTATTGGAGTTCATACGCTAAAGATACGGACGAAGCAAAGATTTGTTTGGATCGACCAGAGAACAATCCAGGAAATAGTTCAAGTTGCCAGAGAATGTTCAATATCTCAAAATCCATGAAGCCAAATCATGTGAAACTTTTAGGGCATCAATGGAATGAGGAAGAGGCCCAACAAAAATGATTGCACATTACAAAGAAAAAGATGGGAGATGGCCGATCGTTCATCACCGATTGTTTTGGATGATCCATCAAAACAATCGGTCTACTTCAGTGAGCATTCTAGCTTCAACCAATATCGATTGATATCTCATAATTTGCAACTCAGAATGATCCCATATTTTAGGAGCAACATCGAGAAGCAAGTGGAACCCTCCAAGAACGATCGCACAGTGATTGGAGCTAAGGAAAAGGATCGACTATCTTTATACCGATCGTTCCCGATTATCGAACTAACATGGCCGATCGATATGGTGGGTCTTTCTGGATGTGGAAAGCCTTCTTACAAAGTTTCGACCCGATCCATGCGCGTCTTCTGCTATAAATACAGCAGGCATAGCTTCAGAAGATGGATCCTTCTTTCTGTGGCGGAGGATCTGCCATTTTCATTCTCGAATCTTGTATTAATAGATCCTAGCTAATCCAAACATCTTTGTACTTATAATCAAACTAAAGATCAATAAAGATATGAAGTGGATGCAGGCCAAGATTGTCGAACCACTATAAAAACCTGTGTGTTCATTTACTTTTCCTGCCCTGTTTTTAATTTCATTCATCGTTTAATCTCCATGAGATTCCACGGGTGTTGATGCCCATTTTTGGCGTCAACAGATATCCTTTGTTGGAAATGACTAAATTCAAAGAGCTAAGGGGTGTCCAGCTACGTGGGATTGCTCCCATCAAAAGGGTATTTCACATCTCATCTAGATTTTTGTGTACTGTCATGTGAAAAACGGTTTGTGTTTAGATGTGAAATGTTCAGATTCTCGAGACGGTTTGGTGTGGTCCGGTTGGTACTTTTCCCTTGGAGGTCACCGAGTATATAACCTTCTCAAGAGTATATTACTAGAGGTATGTTTATAGGGGGGCCTCACTCTCCTTGTCATTTATTGGAAATCTTCCTTCCTTTATTTGATTCGAAACCCTGAATCTGTTTATCTTTAAATTGCCACGAGTAGAGCCAACTCCTCATCACGGCATTTAAGAATTGATTCAGTCCATTCTATCAAGTTTGAATTGTTACCTTATTTAGTTCATTCTATCAAGTTGGATTGTTTTCCTTGTTCTATCCATTCTGTCCAGTTTGGATTTTACTCGGTTTATTTCCATTCTTTCAAGTTTAGTTTAATATTATTTATGCTCATTCATATTTGGATTTGTTCTTGATATTTATTTCTGCTCTTGCCTATATGGATGTTATTCTTGTGAGTAAAAACCCGTTCTGCGTTAGCGGCGTGGTCTCACAGAACTTTATATGTTTTCCATTATTTGAGTTATCTCACGCTGGTATTTCCAGACCGATCCAGGTGTTATTTTATTATATTGCTTGGGTCAGACCGAGTATTTCCCCAGGTTGTCCATGGTGTTATGGAGGTCTTGAAGGGGAGTTGAAGATTCATCGATCGTAGTTTTTTATTTTCCACTGTTTTATATAGTATACCTATCGGCATTTGTAAGGTCAGAATTTTATAACTGTCCAGCTGATAAGCTTTGTTTTTAACTCTGACGTACTCTATATGTTTGGAGTGACAGTTTCTATTGTCCTTGTTATATTTTATGTTGTCGATTCCGCTGTGAGATTCTGTTATTCTCCGTTTTGTGTTTTTTCTTTTTATTTACCCTAACAATTTGCTCTTATGTCGATTGGATGCGCGACATTGAAACATGGTAGTAATGTTTGGTGTCGACTTTCGATGGTCAAAAAGGCGGGTCGTTATAGGAAAGGCTGACATGGTGATGAGTTTGAATACTATTCCAAGCCCATTTTATAAAAAAGCTTCAGTCAAGCAAGTCAAGGTCATAATTAGCAACAATATGAAGATCGAAGGAGGTTATATGCTTTTTCATGCATTTCCAAGTATCATTAGCATAAGTAGGGAAGCCAGAAAAGTTACAAGCCACAAGCCACAAGCCACAAGCCACAAGCCTACGATATATATAGTTTAAATACTTGGCCCATATGGAGTCGTTATTAAAGAATTGAACTTAGAGTTTGTATGTATATGCTTGACAAACGTACCAGAGATCATGAAATCCTAGGCCCCCTTCATCCTTTGGCCTACAGATGTGGTCCCAGGAAACCCAGTGGTGCTTCTTAGTCCCTCCTAAGAATCCCTAAAAGAAGTCAGAGCACTACCATATATAATCTTGAAAAAAGCTTTCTATGAGGGTAGTGGAAACAAAAATATGAGATCTAATGGAGCCAAGGATAGAACCAGTCAAAGTAAGCTTGCCTGCTTGAGAGATCAGGGATGAGCTCTACTTTCCAATGAGCTTACAGATTTTGGTAATGAGATTCCTAAAGTATAAATTATTTTTTCTACCGCTATATAACTTAATACCTAGGTATGTCACTAGTAGAGAAGCTATGCAGAAGCCTGTGGCGTTACGTAACCTTTCCTTCTAAACCAGAATAGATAGAGAAGATGTGATAATAGAGCTTTTGTGTAAATTGATTTTTTGTCCAGAGGTTAATTCGTATGCATGGAGGAAATAAAAGAGATTATGAATAGATCTAAGCTGACTGTTCATAAAAATGAGAATATCATCTATGAAGGAGAACGAAGACATAAGAGAGGCTCCAGTCAGGTGAGTAAAATGAGAAATAACTTCGATATGCATAAGGTCATGGAGGCCACGGCCTAGAGCTTCCACAACAATAATGAAAAGGGTAGGGGATCTTCTTGCCTTTACCCTCTATCAGATTTGAAGTAGTCCATTGAGGCACTATTGATAAGAATTGAATACCAGTAGTTGGAAATAGGTCTCCAGACTATATTAAATAAATGGCTCGGAGAAGCCAATAGCCTTAAGGACTCTAGTGTAAGGAATCAGGATATGCGGTCATAAGCCTTGACCATTTCTAGGTTTATTATTATATTAGATCCTAAAGTTTTATGATTAATTTATGAGACTAGCTCTTAGACAAGGAGGATATTGTTAGTAATGAGTCTTCCTTGAATGAAACCAGCTTGAGATGGAGAGATTATTTTCTGTAAAATAGGAGATAGGAAAGTGGCTAAATTTTTGGATATAATCTTATTAGAGAAATTATGGAGGCTAATATGTCTAAGGTCCGAACAAGTTTCAAGAACGTCCTTTTTGGGGATTAGGACTATGTTGGTGGAAGTACAGCTTTATGGAGGACTTTCACCAACAAAAAAGGCTTAGATGGCTGCTATAAGATATGGTCGATGATGTCCCAACAAATTTGGTAGAAACAACCATTGAATCCATTAGATGCTCCAATGCTATCCTTGCGCAAGTCAAAAACCACCATTTAATTTCATCGGGACTAGGGACATTTGTTAAGTTATGGATTTCAAAATCAGATAATAAGCGAGGGATATGGCTCCTAACATCAGGGTTAAAGTGCAAGGAGTCAGAACTGAGAAGCTCCCTAAAGTGGCTAGAAATAATCAATTCCATCTCTAATCCAAGGAGGTCCATAAGTCATTCTGTTTTTTAATTTTATGAAGGGGAAGTTTGCTTTTATTTTTATTGACTATTTTGTATGCGCTTTCTGTTTCCAATACATCTCTTTGAATAGAGTTCTTAATTGAAATCTTCCTTGTCTTGATCCACTCATCACGGTGGTGAGAGGATGGATTAGAGTCAAAGATGGCTTTGTTCACAGACACATCTTGTCTAATTCCTTTTAGGCAAATAAGTTAGAGAATGTACTCCAATTCTAGGATTTTTCACTTATTTTCATATTTATTAGTTTGTGAGCAAACACAAACATGGGTGATTCTATGATAGGTAAAAGTCATGCTTCTTTGACCATGTCAAGGAATGCGTGATAAGTGATCCACATGTATTTAAATCAAAATAGTTTAGGGATAAAGGCAAAGTTAGGGGTTAATCGGAGGATCATGGGAGAGTGATCACAATTAGTATGGTCGAGTTGATTTACAATGAATGAAAATAGGTTGGAGAACCATCCATCGTTGCTAAAAATACAATCGAGTTTAACAAAAACTCGAGCTTCACCTTCTCTATTTTTGCATCATGTATAACTCGAACCATTTGGAAGGGTATTTCGTGAAGTGTAGCTAATAAGATAGCGGTGTTGAAATCATTGATGGGGGCACCACTAATCTTTTCATCATTATTGGAAATTATGTTTAAGTCGTCGCCAATTACCCATGAATGGAAGTTAAGAGATGAAATATGATGGACATCATTCCATAAAGAGCGCCTTTTAATAGATGAGCACTTGGCATAAACATAACTAAACTGGTAAGGTGGGAGATGAGGTAGAATTCTAATGGAAAAAGAAAAAGCATGGTCCGAGTCTAGCACAATAGAAGCGTCTCAATTAAATTTCCAAAGAATCCAAAATTTTCCATTTCAGTTGTAGATACCTCCAATAAATTAAAGTTCGATATCAAGAATGAGAGATTTTGAGATTCAATGACGGGCTCCTAAATAGCAATATCACTAATATTATTCCTTTTGGAGATGCGTTTGAGTCTAGCTATTGTTGGGTCATTGCCAACTCCTATTATATTCCAGAATACTATGTCGATCATCATTATGTAGAGGAGGGGGTTGGAGTCTTGGAGAGTTTAGTTTACGTCGATCTAGTGTGGTGATGTAAAAGAAGGATGATTTGGATCACTTTGCGTCTTTTGGTACCGTCCACTAAAGCATGGCTTGAAGGAGATATTATGGTAGACGATGTAAGAGGCTATGAGATTGAAATGTGTGAATCATTGGCTATTGGGGAGGAGTGGATGATCTCACTACCCTGACTAAGGGATATGGGGATGAGTAGTGAGCAGTGGTGGGGAGAGTGGCTGGGTGAGCAAGTGACATGCATATGTGTGTCAGTGTACGTGCTAGAAGACGAGGCTTGTGTATTGTGTGGACTATCGATTGAAAGAAAAGAATGGGAAGATGGCTTAATGGGCTAAGCTTCACTATCGCCGATTAAAGTGGTAAGAGATGCTGCTAATGTGTGCAGATCTGCCAGATCATTATAAGACTGTAACAATTTGAGTGGTTTGATTGAACTAGATGCAACCGTTGTTGGGGTCGTCTGCAAAAGGGCTTCTATGTCATCTATGTTATCCAGCAAGTCATTGTCATCATGGAAAAAGTCTTCAGGTTGGTTCTCCTCAACGACTATTGATTTTCTAAGAATTTCAAATGAGTTATGCAATAGGAACCTTAGTGATCTTACGAGGCCTTCCTCCTTGACGTTTGGAAGAGGATGAGGATGTGATAGGAAGTAGCCTTACATAGGCTCGGAGATCCAAGTTTATCGAGGAGAGATTTGGCCGGTATAATCTTTAGATTGCCGAGGAAAAGAGGTTGTTGAAGTAATCGTATGAGATGAATCTGCGGCTTTTGGATTGTGAGGTAAAGCATTATTTTGATACGTCCCACTTGAAGCATTTGGTACAGATAGTTCAGCTTGGAAAAGATGGAGTGATCTGGATGAGAAGCCTGGCGAAATAATTATTGGATCAGTATTTGGGCTTTAATGGGCCCAAAGGGGAAGAATGCTTGTTTGGGGGGAGTTGAACATAGGATGGGTTGGGCCAAAATGATGTTTATGTAAATTCCATATTTGAGTGGGCCTTGAGATAAATTTTCAGCTTGGGTGAGAAGATTAAACATGTTAGAGTTTGGTATTTGGGGACCTGGATCATTTATGAAAGAGGTATTTTGAGCACCTAGAGTTATTTGTTGATGTCGAATGAATATTGAAGAGTATGGGTTGAAAGACTAGTATGGTTGGGCTGATTGGAAATTAACATGGTCCGAGGCTGGTGGAATATATGCAACAGTTTGAGATTAGAGCAAAGTGGGCTGCAAGAATATTGCTGGGCTAGAATGTAAGGGAATTCTTGATGGGGTGTTGAAACACCTACTTAATCTCTAGAACTTGTAATTCAAAGCTCTATAGAAACAAAGAGGGAGCTGATCAGTGTTGTAGTAGTGCAAATGATGGGAACCGAATTACTGTTATCAGAGTTTGGAGTAACAACAACATGAGTAGAGCTTTGTGAAAGTGCTGCTAAGGATCGTAATATGGAATATAATTTAAGTTATCTACTAGTGAAGAATATGAATATAAAAAATAAATAGTAAAGTAAATGACACCAGGGATTTTTATACTGGCTCGAACTCCCGTTCTATGTCCAGTCCTAGACTTCTTCTCGAATTTAACTATCAACCCTCTCTTAACCCGGAGGGATAGGTATTACACCACCTGACCAACCGAACAGTACTTCTATTGCTTAGACAACTGAGTCCTCTACCGCCTGAGCAACCGAACATGACTTCAATAATACAGAGAATTTTCTTGACTAATTGTGCTCTTTTGATAGCACGGATAAGTCTTTAGAGTACACCCTTCCTATCATCTTCTCCTTTATGGTATATAGTGTAGTTTGTGAAGATTGGAAGTTAATTTAATCACAAATGAATTTGTGCTTGAATGTGCAGGTGATTTGAACGATATTTGAAAGCAAATGGCAGAATATTTTAGATAATGAGAATAGAATAAGAGAATTAAGTTGTTAAAACAGTTGATTTCATGGCTATATATAGTGTTTAAGAGTTGCAATTGTTCATGAAAGATCGGCATGAAATAATATGAAAGCAACTCTTGAATCAAGAGTTGTATCTCTTTGCTGAAATGAAGTGTCTCTTCAAAATATAGCCATTATGAAGATTCATCCGAGTGAAAAGATTCAGCCGACTGAATCGATTGAAAACCGATGCAGCAAGAAAACAGTGCAAAAAACATGTAATTCAGTCGACTGAATATTCAAATAAAGTTGTGCATATGCACAGAATTCAGTCGACTGAATGACCTTGTTCAGTCGGCTAAATCCTGTTGATTAATAAAAATTGCCTTAGCTCATTTGGTTAGAGCACTTGCTTTCTAAACTAGTGACCCAGGTTCGAGTCTTGCTCCATGCATTTTTGAAAACTTGACTTTTCATTTAAAATATAATCTCACCAATGACCCGAATTCGAGTCTTGCTTCATATATTATTATTATTATTATTTTAAAAAAACTTTTAATACTTTTATAAAATGTTTTGAATGTGTATGTATATGTGTGTATACCACTTTGAGAAGATTTTAACATCTATAAACTCTAGACATGACACTCTATGACTAATAATACTTTGTTTGTCACCTTCGTCTTGTCTTTATCGTGCATATCTCTTCTTGTATCTCCATATACATACTTTTATCCTCTTTTGTACCGTGTATCTTCATGTTGAACTTATTTGTTTGTCTCTTTTTGATACTCATGTCTTGCAAGTTAGCTTAGAGATTTTTTGGCATAATTGTATAGTTGTTATCATTAAAATCCAACAATAGAGGTTCTAACACTCTGAACTGGGACCCATTGCTTATCGTGATTAGTGCATGCATGTGTGTCATGCACCGACACATTGATACGAGCGTGGTGGTCTTGAGCTTTTGTAGTGGGGGAGGGCATTTTATGGGATTGATTATTAGTATTGGCCTTGTTTCGATTTGCTTGATTTCTAATATGCACGCCGAACATAGGGAAGGTATCATAGTTATGATTAATGATAATTTCCTTTCATGATGGAGTTTATTGTGACCAATTTTTATACAACTAGCACAATATAGAGGTAAATTTTCATATTTTGTATAGTTCCAATAATTAACACCTTGTTGACCGACAAAGACCACATCAAAGGAGGTGAAGAGAGATCAATTTTGACACAAACATGGGCCAGGCTTGGTCAGTTGAGATTAATTGTAGCTTTGTATGCCTTTAGAGGTTTGTCGATTTGCTCACAAATCTCTTCATGAGCTTCTTTGTTGTATAACTGTGCCAGCAAAAATGGAAATGAGATCCACACCAGGTATAAGGGGCTATCAAGTATGGGGTGGAATCCAAAACTATTTGAACACTTTCAGTTAGGCATTAAGAATGGTTAGTCTTTTTGTAGCCAAAGATGAAGGGAGTCTTCCTCATCGAACAATTGAACTAAGATGTATTTATCATAAATGACTACCATTTTTTCTTACGAACTTAGTGAAAACTTAGCAAACACTTTCCTAATGGCATCAACTGAAGCCCTAATCCCATCAAAGCGATTAATCAAAGTGTGACGGAGGGGCTTAGTGAATCGATCGAGCTGTCATTAATCAATAAAATTACTGGTTTGCCTCTAAATCTCGATTTTTCCTTGCCAACTTTAGGCATGTCATTGCTAGTGACTATACTAGAAAAATTCTTTAAGGCCACACATGATGGGGTTGATGAGGAAAGTGACTGAGTTGTAGGAAGACGTCTAGCAGCGTCAGATTGTGGAGGAGAGAAAGAGCCTTTGGTCGGAAGAGGGGGAAATGCCTCCGATGAGAGAGGGGGATCTCCAGTCTGCAAAAGACCGGATTTGGATCTGGACTAAACAAGGTAAATAGCGAGAATGCTGGTGGTGGCGATTGGTGGGACATGACGTCGGAGGCAAGTAAGAAACATAAGAAAAAAGAAAAAAAGCGTGCTGAGATTGTTAGATTTTCATAGAGAAGTAACGGTCACCATTTTTGGAGTTTTTGCCTTTTAAATATATATATATATATATATATATACACATAATTTATAAGGCCGCAAGTAAATTATATATATATATATATATTAATATATCCCTATAAATTTCATAAAATATTAAGAAGATATTATATTAAATATACCTATTTTATGCTCATTTTATATCATGTGATCATAAATCTCAATGATCATAAATACCCTATTTTATTTATTCCATGTATCGCTTAGATTAGTTTATTCACATCATATTTTGTTATTTATGCTATAAATACGAGTCTACAACAAATAAAATAAAAAATAATAAAATTCAAAATTAAAGTTAAACTAATTTAAAACTCAAATTAATTTGTAATAGATTTTAATAAACAAAATATCAAAACTAAAATTAAAAGTGAACTAATTTCAAAATATTAAATTTTCCTTGTACAAAATATACACTAATATGATTCAGTGCAAATGAATTATTCATGTAAACACGAAATAAAGATTTAGTGAAAAATTAACAAAACAATTTTTTTTTTGAAATTTCCTCTTTTATCGCACTGCCAATGCACCTGATTTAACAACAATTAGGTCCCAATATTAAAGTCCTAGTAGGGATGCTTATTACTACCATAAGAAGATGTAACATTTTAGATTGAGTGTCCAACTATTAGGAAGAAGAGAGAAGAAGAAAGGTTTAGTTTTGGCAGTGGTTTGTTCAGATCTAGACAGTGATACATTAGGTGTTCTCAACTAGTATTTCACCATTAGGGAGTATATGGTGGATGATCGGTTCTAGAGCCTCTTACCACATGACACAAGATATGATTTGTTTTTTTAGTTATAGGGAGATTAATGAGGGAGCAGTTCATATAAGGAATGATACATGTTGTCATATTATGGACATTTGGAGTGTAAAGTTTAGGATGTTTGATGGTGTTGTTAGGACTACCATGGATGTTGGGCATGTTTCAATATAGTGTAGAAGTTTGCTATCAATGGAAGTTTTGATTATACTTGGCTTGATTATAGTTCCGGATAGCGAGAGACTGAGAGTTGCAAAGGGTTCCTTGGTCCTAATAAAGGGTGTTCATGTTGGTTATATTTATCTGCTTCAAGGAGAGAGTTTTGGGAGAGTCAGTAGTTTTTACCAATTCTAGCATCCTAAATTTTGCTCAGTTATGACATATTCATTTAGGTCACATTAATTAGCGGATGTTTTACAGATGCAATGGTCGACTAATGAAGCTAATCAGTCGATGCTTAACTTCCATGGAGATAATATTCTTTGAAAGAAGAAGCATGTCATATTTGATTTTGGGAGACATAAAACTACAATGTTTCTAAAGTATGTTCATTCTTACGGGTAATAATCCATCACAATTGCATCTTTAGGTGGATCTTGTTACTTCGTCTTGTTTATTGATGATTTCTTACGGAAGGTCTAGGTCTATTTCATGAAGACCAAAGATGAAATATTTTCTCATTTTTATAAGTAGAAGTCTTGGTAGAGATGCAATCAAGCAAACATTTGAGAGTTTTTAGAGTTGGCAATAGTAATGAATTTGTATCATAAGGTTTCAATAGGTATTGTAGGTCGAATGGAGTAGGCAGAGAAGATGATATTTCTACAGAATCACAGTGTTATGAAGTGGCTGAGAGTATAAGTCGGATATTGTTGGAGATGATAGAGTTAAGGATGTGCTATAGGGGAAATTATGGAATTTGATTATATAATTTAACTCTTATAGGGACTTATTCGAAATAAAGTAAACATTTGGTTTTATTTTCTATTGTATATAGTATTATACTGGGATATAATCAACATTTGAATACATCAAATATACATAAGAAAAAATTCTTTAGAAAAGGTATGTAATCGATTGAAGTTACGAATGTGTTCGTAACCTTGTGTATTGAATTGTGTCAAATAAATATTTTTCCTTGATTCTTAGTCAAGATGTATCGAGAACATGATATATCCATTATGACTAGTTGATGCTAGTCAGGCTCAAATGTTCCAAGGCATAAGTCGTGACCGACTTAAAGAAGTTATGAGTCATGACCAACTTATCGGAGTTGAAGACATAAGTCGTCCACGACTTAACTCGAGCGGGTTCCGACCTAAAATTGCAGGAGGAGCAACACAAGTTGAAGGCTTAGGTCGGCAACGACTTATGGGAAGTGTTGGGTTACGACCTAAAACTACAGGAGGAGCATCGCAAGTTGAAGGCTTAAGTCGGCAACGAATTAAGGGAAGTGTTTTGGGTAGTGTACGACTTAACAGAACAGGTGATAAGTCGTTACCAAGTTACGACTTAGTTAAGTCGTCAGGATTTCTTAAGTCGGGAAGAAGTATCTCGTAAGTCGTAAGTCGCTGCTATCTCGAGTCGTTGGGTGTTAAGTCGCTGAAGCTTGGGCCGTAGATTCTTATGCCGCTTTACCCTAAGCCGTTGATTCTTAAGTCGCGGAAAGATGATGTTGTGTTGCTTTATTAAGTCGTCATCTGTTAACTCATAGCATTGTTAAGTCGTTAGTTTTAAGTCGTGTGTCGATTGATACTTTACTGATGTGTTGTATGTCAGTTAATTCATTTGTGTTGAGTTGTTGTACTTAAGTCGTAAGTCGTGGTGCTTGAGTCGTTGTTTGTAGATGAGTTGAGTCGCCGCTGTGGATAAGTTGTCGCCGAGTTATGATGAGTCGTAGGTCGTAAGTCGGAAACGACTTAGGAGTTGTCCAGATTTGTGTTGTAATTTGTAACTTCTATAAATAGGCCGGTGGTGCCATTTGTAATAGTTTAGTTGATTTGAAATAAAACTCTTGTTTTGTTAGCTTTGTGCTTTCACCCAATTGGTAGTCGAGTGTAATCTCCTATCTCCACTCTCGGATAATCGAGTGCGCTCGATTCAACGACAGCTGAAGCCGATTCACGGAATCTAGTGCGCTAGATCAACGTGTGAAGAATCGCAGATCTTTGAACCCGGTATCGTGCGCGATCAACGAGTTCGGGATAGCTAGAATTCGGTATCTTCGGATCAACGAATTCGGGCATTTCAGTATTCATCAATCCATCGATTGCTACTCTCAACGATTGACATTGTTTTTGATTAATCCGCTGCGCCAGTTTTGGTATCGGAGCTTGTTTTAGCCAATCATAGCTAAATCGAGTCTTGGAGCCGAGAATTTGAAGTTTGAAGTGTTGATTTGTACGGTCTTGAGCTAGGCCGAGAGCAAGTTGAAGGGAGCATCTTTGTTTTGAAGAAATCAAGTCAAGGCCGAAGTAGTTGAAGTTGTTTGCATTTGTATTGAAGTTTGAAGATCGGATTTGTGTTTTGAGGAGTTTGGTGTTCTTCGTGTTCATCACAATTTTCAACACGTGTGAAGATTTCGATCCATTTCATTTTGGATCAAAGTTCGAAGGTGTTTGAATTTTTGAAGTGTTTGAGAAATTTTGAATCATGCCACCGAGGAGAGCTAATCGTCACCAAAACGTAGAAGCTTTATATCGAAGAGAAGAAGCTGATGAGATGGAGCAAAGAATCAATGAAAACTTTAGTGAAAAGCTTAACGAAGGAATTGGACGATTAAAGAAGATGATGTTAGAGATGAATCAAAATCGGAGAAGGGCATCACCTGAATCTAATCATGGGGGAAGTAGAGTCTCGCCACATTCCAATCGAGACAGAAGTGTTGATGATTCAGGTGATTCAGGTGATGCCCTTCTCCGATTCTGATTCATCTCTAACATCATCTTCTCTAATCGTCCAATTCCTTCGTTAAGCTTTTCACTAAAGTTTTCATTGATTCTTTGCTCCATCTCATCAGCTTCTTCTCTTCGATATAAAGCTTCTACGTTTTGGTGACGATTAGCTCTCCTCGGTGGCATGATTCAAAATTTCTCAAACACTTCAAAAATTCAAACACCTTTCGAACTTTGATCCAAAATGAAATGGATCGAAATCTTCACACGTGTTGCAAATTGTGATGAACACGAAGAACACCAAACTCCTCAAAACACAAATCCGATCTTCAAACTTCAATACAAATGCAAACAACTTCAACTACTTCGGCCTTGACTTGATTTCTTCAAAACAAAGATGCTCCCTTCAACTTGCTCTCGGCCTAGCTCAAGACCGTACAAATCAACACTTCAAACTTCAAATTCTCGGCTCCAAGACTCGATTTAGCTATGATTGGCTAAAACAAGCTCCGATACCAAAACTGGCGCAGCGGATTAATCAAAAACAATGTCGATCGTTGAGAGTAGCAATCGATGGATTGATGAATACTGAAATGCCCGAATTCTTTGATCCAAAGATACCGAATTCTAGCTATCCTGAACTCGTTGATCGCGCACGATACCGGGTTCAAAGATCTGCGATTCTTCACACGTTGATCTAGCGCACTAGATTCCGTGAATCGGCTTCAGCTGTCGTTGAATCGAGCGCACTCGATTATCCGAGAGTGGAGATAGGAGATTACACTCGACTACCAATTGGGTGAAAGCACAAAGCTAACAAAACAAGAGTTTTATTTCAAATCAACTAAACTATTACAAATGGCACCACCGGCCTATTTATAGAAGTTACAAATTACAACACAAATCTGGACAACTCCTAAGTCGTTTCCGACTTACGACCTACGACTCATCATAACTCGGCGACAACTTATCCACAACGGCGACTCAACTCATCTACAAACAACGACTCAAGCACCACGACTTACGACTTAAGTACAACAACTCAACACAAATGAATTAACTGACATACAACACATCAGTAAAGTATCAATCGACACACGACTTAAAACTAACGACTTAACAATGCTACGAGTTAACAGATGACGACTTAATAAAGCAACACAACATCATCTTTCCGCGACTTAAGAATCAAC
This sequence comes from Allium fistulosum, assembly GCA_030737815.1. Lineage (NCBI taxonomy): Eukaryota > Viridiplantae > Streptophyta > Magnoliopsida > Asparagales > Amaryllidaceae > Allium > Allium fistulosum. The sequence continues at coordinate 432,274,444 of CM060906.1, read as the reverse complement.
GGCTTAGGGTAAAGCGGCATAAGAATCTACGGCCCAAGCTTCAGCGACTTAACACCCAACGACTCGAGATAGCAGCGACTTACGACTTACGAGATACTTCTTCCCGACTTAAGAAATCCTGACGACTTAACTAAGTCCTAACTTGGTAACGACTTATCACCTGTTCTGTTAAGTCGTACACTACCCAAAACACTTCCCTTAATTCGTTGCCGACTTAAGCCTTCAACTTGCGCTGCTCCTCCTGTAGTTTTAGGTCGTAACCCAACACTTCCCATAAGTCGTTGCCGACCTAAGCCTTCAACTTGTGTTGCTCCTCCTGCAGTTTTAGGTTGGAACCCGCTCGAGTTAAGTCGTGGACGACTTATGTCTTCAACTCCAATAAGTTGGTCACGACTCATAACTTCTTTAAGTCGGTCACGACTTATGCCTTGGAACATTTGAGCCTGACTTGCATCATCCTCCCCTGGTTGAAAGAAATTCGTCCTCGAATTTGCCCTTTCATCTTCCACAACGAACTCATCCCCATGATATGGTACGAGATGCTTAACATTGAATACGTCAGACGTATACACATCATCTGGCAGCTTCAATTTATAAGCATTTTCATTAATTCGCTTCACGACTTCCACCGGACCAATTTTTCTGGCTTTCAACTTGTTATAAGCGCCTACTGGAAAACGATATTTTGTTAACACTGCATAAACCAAATCACCTTCATGAAATTCAACATTCCTTCGCTTCAAATCTGCAGCTCGTTTGTACTTCGTATTGGCTTTCTCCAATCGTTCTTGAACGATTTTATGACATTCCGCCAATCCATCAACAAAATCAGTAGCTTTCTTAACTGTCTTCTTTGATTGTGGCACTACCGTTAAATCCAACGGTCCCTTCGGTAAGCTTGAATATACTATCTGAAATGGACTGAAACCCGTACTACGGTTCACTGCATGATTATGAGCAAACTTTGCCTGGCATAACTTCATGTCCCAACTCTTCAGATTATCTTTCACAAGGCATCTCAACAAGTTTCCCAATGATCTGTTCACAACCTCTATCTGTCCATCCGTTTGCGGATGATAAGCGCTGCTAAAATTCAACTTCGTTCCCACCATCTTCCACAAACTTAGCCAAAAATGACTCAGAAAACGAGTATCCCTATCCGACACAATAGATTCTGGCAATCCATGAAGTCGATATACCTCTTTGAAAAACAACTGAGCAACATGAACAGCATCCGCCGTCTTCTTACAAGCAATAAAATGTGCCATTTTCGAAAATCGATCAACCACCACATAAATGGAATCGTTTCCATGCTGTGTTCTTGGCAACCCCAACACAAAGTCCATACTCACATCAACCCATGGTTTAGTTGGTACAGGTAACGGCATATATAAACCAGCATTAGTCGCAGTTCCTTTCGAAACCTGACAGATATGACATCGCTCAACAAACCTCTCCACCTCTTTCCTCATCGATGGCCAAAAGTAAGATTGCGAAATCAATTGTAATGTACGGTCTCTCCCAACATGTCCTTCTTCATGTAGCTCTTTTACAATCTTCATTCTCAAACTACAATCAGGTATGCACAATCGATTTCCTTTGAACAGAAAACCGTCTACCATCACGAATTCATCTGTCTCTCCCTCCTTGACTTTATCAACAAACTTTGCAAAGTAAGGATCATCGACAAATAATTCTGGCAACACATCAAATCCCGTCACTTCAACCTTCATTGTTGTCAATACATGACTCCTCCTACTCAAAGCATCAGCCACACGATTCGTCACTCCCGACTTGTGTTTAACAACAAAAGTAAACTGTTGCAGATATGCAATCCACGATGCATGTCTTGCTGAAATCTTGTCTTGCCCTTGTAAATGCTTCAACGCCTCATGATCAGTATACAGAACAAACTCTTTCTGAAATAGATAATGTCTCCAGTGTTTAATAGCTTGCACAACAGCATAAAATTCCACATCATATGTACTATATCTCATCTTCGCTCCTGATAACTTCTCACTAAAGTATGCAATTGGATGTCCCCTCTGACTCAACACCCCTCCAATTCCCACCTTTGATGCGTCAGTATGTAATTCAAACAACAACTGAAAATCAGGTAATGCTAGAATTGGTGCAGTCGTCAGCAACTCCTTGATCTCCCCAAAAGCAACCCCTGCTTCCTCTGACCATGTAAACTGCTTGCCCTTCATACAATCTGTAACAGGCGCCATCACACTACTAAAGTGTGGAATGAACCTTCGATAGAATGAAGCCAACCCGTGAAAACTACGAACTTCCGTTATTGTCTTGGGTTGCGGCCAATCTCTGATAGCTTCGACTTTACTTTGGTCAACCTGTATTCCTTCTTCCGACACAACATACCCCAGAAATAAAACACTATGCGTCATGAACACGCATTTCTTCGTTGCAGCATAAAATTGTTCTTGTCGCAGTACCATTAACACTTCTCTCAGATGATTCAAATGTTCCTCTGGACTCCCACTGTAAATCAGAATATCATCGAAATACACCACCGCAAACTTCCCAATGAATGGTCTAAAAATCTGATTCATTACCCGCATGAAGGTACTCGGCGCATTTGATAAGCCAAATGGCATTACCAACCATTCATACAACCCCTCTCGCGTCTTGAACGCTGTTTTCCATTCGTCTCCTGGTCTAATTCGAATTTGATGATATCCGCTCTTTAAATCAATCTTCGAAAAGATTACAGACCCACTGATTTGATCTAACAGATCATCAAGCCTCGGCATCGGAAATCTGTATCTGACTGTGATCTTATTCAATGCTCTACTATCGGTGCACATCCTCCACGTTCCATCCTTTTTGGGTACCAATAAGGCTGGTACAGCACAAGGACTTAAACTCTCATGCACACGCCCCTGTTCAAGCAATTCTTCCACTTGCCTCCTCAATTCTTCATGTTCCTTTGGACTCATTCGATAATGTGGTCTGTGTGGCAATACAGCACCTGGAACAAGATCTATCTGATGTTGTATATCCCTCAACGGTGGAAACTCCGTTGGTAACTCCTCTGGAAATACATCGTCAAATTCTTTCAAAACTGGCTTCGCTTCTTCCGAAATTTCAACCTCATCACTGCTCTCTCGCCCAATCAACAAAAACACTTCAGGCTCCTCCTCTACTTCCTTCACAAACTCCTTCAAAGTTAACAAAGTTTTAAGCTCTTCAATCTCCTCCAACTTGTTTTCCTCCTGTTGTCGCTTCTTTGGAACTAGAGTAATCTTTGTGCCTTCAAACATGAAACTGTAACTGTTGTTACGCCCATCATGTTGCACCGCCCTATCATACCGCCACGGTCTCCCCAGCAACAAATGACAGACATCCATATCTACCACATCGCACCAGATTTCATCCTTGTATTTCTTTCCAATTGAAAACTTCACACAAGCCCTTCGTCCAACCTTCACCTCCTCGCCTTTCCTCAACCAAGCTAGCTTGTACGGTTTCGGATGTTTCTCAGTCTTCAATGCCAACATCCTCACAGCTTCTGAAGAAATTATATTATCACAGCTTCCAGCATCAATGACAAATTTGCAAATCTTCCCTAGAATGGTACATGTTGACTGAAAAATATTGCTCCTTAACCAACTACAATCCTCCTCTTGCTTTGGTGTTAAACAAGACCTCTTCATCATTAGATTATAACCTTCGTCTCCCGACACTTCTTCTTCCTCCTCATCAGGTGGTGAATTGGAACATTCAGCTTCTTCATCCTCATCCTCGACCTCCGCTATCATAGCTCTCTTCTTCGGCTTTGGACATTCGCTACTTTTGTGGCCCATTTCTTGGCAATTATAACATTTGAAACCATTATTGACTTTCGCCTTCCCAACCTCATTCACAACTGGTTTTGCAACAACTTTTGAAACATTAGAACTTCCACTAACACCCTTCACTTGATTATTGGAATTGGTAAACATACCACCTCCTCGTCTTCCCTGTTTCTCCCAAGCCAACGCTTTCTGATGTGCTTCCGCTACAGATCTTGGATCGAACATATTAACCATATCCTGAATCTGCATTCGCAATCCCCCAATGAATCTAGATGTCAGCTGCTCTTCCGTTTCCATAATATCATTCCTTGCAATCAGCTGATAGAATTCATTCGCGTAATCATTAACATTCTTTGTGCCCTGCCTCAAATTCTGTAAACGTTGATACATCAAAGATTGATAATTGTAAGGTAAGAACGTTGCTTTCATCAATTTCTTCATCTTCTCCCAAGATTCAACTTTTGACTTTCCCATCCGTTCACGTGTAAGTTTGGTTTGCTGCCACCATGCCAAAGCTCTACCCCTCAACCTTGTAGCAACCAACTTCACTCTACGATGTTCTGGAACTTCTTTGAACTCAAAAATCTCTTCAACATTAGCCACCCAATCTAGAAACTCCTCCGCTTGCATACCACCCTTGAATTCAGGAATTTCAGTCTTCATCCCCGACTCCCACTTGTGATCATACTCAGAGTGATTTCTTCCTTGTCCTTGTCCTTGTCCTCGAACACTACCACCTTCATACTCCTCTTCAAAATCAGATGTATATCGTTGTTTATCTCGTCCACCCACATCTCTACTACCATCACGTCTTCCTCCAACATCCCTTCTATCGACATTCCTCCGTTCTCGATCATTCACGTTTCCCCCACGCCTTTGGTCATCATCAACACTTCTGTCTCGATTGGAATGTGGCGAGACTCTACTTCCCTCATGATTAGATTCAGGTGATGCCCTTCTCCGATTCTGATTCATCTCTAACATCATCTTCTCTAATCGTCCAATTCCTTCGTTAAGCTTTTCACTAAAGTTTTCATTGATTCTTTGCTCCATATCATCAGCTTCTTCTCTTCGATATAAAGCTTCTACGTTTTGGTGACGATTAGCTCTCCTCAGTGGCATGATTCAAAATTTCTCAAACACTTCAAAAATTCAAACACCTTTCGAACTTTGATCCAAAATGAAATGGATCGAAATCTTCACATGTGTTGCAAATTGTGATGAACACGAAGAACACCAAACTCCTCAAAACACAAATCCGATCTTCAAACTTCAATACAAATGCAAACAACTTCAACTACTTCGGCCTTGACTTGATTTCTTCAAAACAAAGATGCTCCCTTCAACTTGCTCTCGGCCTAGCTCAAGACCGTACAAATCAACACTTCAAACTTCAAATTCTCGGCTCCAAGACTCGATTTAGCTATGATTGGCTAAAACAAGCTCCGATACCAAAACTGGCGCAGCGGATTAATCAAAAACAATGTCGATCGTTGAGAGTAGCAATCGATGGATTGATGAATACTGAAATGCCCGAATTCGTTGATCCGAAGATACCGAATTCTAGCTATCCCGAACTCGTTGATCGCGCACGATACCGGGTTCAAAGATCTGCGATTCTTCACACGTTGATCTAGCGCACTAGATTCCGTGAATCGGCTTCAGCTGTCGTTGAATCGAGCGCACTCGATTATCCGAGAGTGGAGATAGGAGATTACACTCGACTACCAATTGGGTGAAAGCACAAAGCTAACAAAACAAGAGTTTTATTTCAAATCAACTAAACTATTACAAATGGCACCACCGGCCTATTTATAGAAGTTACAAATTACAACACAAATCTGGACAACTCCTAAGTCGTTTCCGACTTACGACCTACGACTCATCATAACTCGGCGACAACTTATCCACAGCGGCGACTCAACTCATCTACAAACAACGACTCAAGCACCACGACTTACGACTTAAGTACAACAACTCAACACAAATGAATTAACTGACATACAACACATCAGTAAAGTATCAATCGACACACGACTTAAAACTAACGACTTAACAATGCTACGAGTTAACAGATGACGACTTAATAAAGCAACACAACATCATCTTTCCGCGACTTAAGAATCAACGGCTTAGGGTAAAGCGGCATAAGAATCTACGGCACAAGCTTCAGCGACTTAACACCCAACGACTCGAGATAGCAGCGACTTACGACTTACGAGATACTTCTTCCCGACTTAAGAAATCCTGACGACTTAACTAAGTCGTAACTTGGTAACGACTTATCACCTGTTCTGTTAAGTCGTACACTACCCAAAACACTTCCCTTAATTTGTTGCCGACTTAAGCCTTCAACTTGCGCTGCTCCTCCTGTAGTTTTAGGTCGTAACCCAACACTTCCCATAAGTCGTTGCCGACCTAAGCCTTCAACTTGTGTTGCTCCTCCTGCAGTTTTAGGTCGGAACCCGCTCGAGTTAAGTCGTGGACGACTTATGTCTTCAACTCCGATAAGTTGGTCACGACTCATAACTTCTTTAAGTCGGTCACGACTTATGCCTTGGAACATTTGAGCCTGACTTGCATCACTAGTGTATGTAATGTTCTCCATACGATAGATAATGAATTATTTATAACCGTTGGAGTGCACCATGTGATTGTTAGAAGGACTTATAGAATGACTCATCGATGGTATTATATAAGTTAATTATAAAGTTTGATAGAAAGTCTCATACTACGATGTGCAGTATTCTTTTAACTTCAAAATATTTTAAATCAAAAGTGTCGAAACTGTACTTTAATTATGAGTAATCATATGTTAACGATGATCATATTAAGACCATAATTGAATACACGTTGAACCACTTGAATTGAAATGCTATTCAAGGGAGGATTCATCTCCTTCGAATAGAGGGTTAATATCACCGTAATCTGCAGTCAACTTAATTAAAGTTAAATCTTTGGCCAAAGCAAATTAATTAATCGATAATTGCTATTAGATTGGACCATGGATTTCAATGTTGGACTTTGTATTTAACTAAAGATATTATTAGAGTTTTGAACATTGGTATCACTCAAGATATCTAAGTGATATAGCAATTATGAAGTGAAAATGTGCATAATGTATTGTTGCTAAAGGATGTGGCATAGTGATCAAATTTTGGACTTTACTCGACGTATTTTCGAACTCAACTTAGTTGAACTAATTTATAAACGTTATAAATTCAAACGGAGCGAACTAATAGATATTGTATTATTTTTTATGGATTTTACCTATATATTTAAGGTTTTTAAACTAGCTAAAATAATATATAAATGTTATACATTGAGTTAATTAAACAAATGGGCTAAAATAAATATTTAAATAACTAATAATTGGTGATAATTAAGCCCAAATTTATGAAATGTTTGTACATAGAGTGGTCGGTCATGGATGTAGGAATTTGTTTTTTTATGTTCATTTGAAAAGATATTGGATCTAAAGAAAAATGAGAAGAAAAAGGTGGAGTTATACTAGATATTTTATAACATTTTGTGGGTATGATGAATGCCACCGTCTTCGCTCATTCTTTTCATACTTTCCAATAACAAAACCCTAATCTCCATTGGAGAGAAGTTAAAGCCTTTAGATTAGCCTTGCAAATCAAGCAAGGGGGAGAAATGCGGTAGACTTCGAAGATGAAATAACTTGTAATATGAAGTGTTAACAACTAGCTTGATCAAAGGGGTGTATTATTTTATCTTGTGTGTATATCTACACACACATATATGCATATGACATTTTCGGCCATGTTATTTTTTACATTTATTATATATATATATATATGTGTGTGTGTGTGTATGTATTATAATTTATGTAAATTAATTATATATATATATATATATACTTATAATAATAATAATAACATAATTTATTCAGCCAAGTTTAATGACACATATTTTTTTTTCTATAAAATATTGTAACTAATTTTATCAATATGTTAATACCCTATGTATTGATTTTATTGACAAAAACCACATAATTATTACTACAAACTTTTTTCTATGTTGTGTCGAATTTTTAGATATATTATGCAGATATTATACAAAGATAAACAAGAATGTTGGGTCAAAAAATGACACAACACTACCAATCAATCAAAAACGAGAATAAGTAAGATAAATTCGAAATTAAATAGCTTGAACACATAGAATTTTATAGTCCTTCAACCTCAAATTACTACCTATATCTACTTTAATTTTATTTTAGAAGATTTAGCACAAGTATAACCAAACTACAATGTTTCGGATCTAGAAAACAAAATAAACTCAGTTTGACAACACTTCATGGAAAAATATAGTTAGATAAGAGAAAAGGAGATTTGATCCTTCTTTCATTCCAATAGGAAGGTTATTTATACGCAAATTTATCCACTTAAGTCGCCACCTTGCAAAAGATTAGGTAAGAGATCGGATCTATGCTATTAGGAAGGAATAAAGAGTAAAACTCGTAACACAAATCATGTTGGTACCGACCATATCATGTCGGTGCCGACACGATTTTGTACTCTACTACTTAACTTTTTCCCCACACTTGTCGAAGTCTTCCAGTTTCCAAGCTTCATTGTCGAAATTGCTCCAACAAATCATGTTGGTACCGACATGAATTGTCCTATGCAAGTCTTGACTTTTCCTGCAAAGTACTAAGTAGTTCACTTACTGCTAAGAAGTGGACCACATACCAAAAATCATCTCGGTATCAATATGACTGATCATGTCAGGACAGACATGATCTGGCATATGCAGAATCCCATCCAAATTCTTGTACTTCTTCTTTTCATCGTTCTTGGCATCTCTTGAGCTCTTGATCCATTCCTTCATCAACTTGAAGCCCAAATTCATCAAGAAGTCGCTTGGTTAAAATGCTAGATAATACTTGCCTTCTAAAGTATGCTTTCATGGAAACAAAGCATGCTTTGTTATCTAGACAAGCAATCAATCATGTGCTAACTACAGAAGTGTTATCAATCGACTAGCAGCCAACTTGAAACATCACGTCTCTTCCAAGAACATTCATTCATTGCTTCAAATAGTAGTCGAATCATCTCTTTTCTTGAGTAAAGATGGTGCCTTCGATTTTCTTGAAGCTACATCATTTCTCGAGAAGGTAGACTTCCTTCTTCTCTTTCTTTTCTTTTCTCTCCCATTTTTTTAAAATATAGAGAGCAAAACATGTCGTTACCGATATGGTCATGTCGGTACCGACATGATTTCCAAGTGAAGTATAAATATACAACACTTAAAAAAAATCTCACTTGATCTTCATTTGCTAGTAGCCTTGTTTCCTTAAGTTTGCAACTTTTAGCCATTGCCATTTCTTAGCCTCTATTGTAGAATCCGCCGCCAGTCTCTATGTCGGCACGATTTTAGCACCACCATAATTTGGTTTATTGCAATCAAATCGACACCGATTACCTTTTACATGCCCACCAGATCTCACTTTAATCAAGTTAGGTTTTTGACCTCGGTACTGGAGCTGCTTGTGCCACCACTACCTTGTTGTCATTGTTCCATCATCATAGTCGCTATGCCACACTCATCATCGTCGACTCAACTTGAAATGGTCGTCAAATGATGATAGCTCGAGGGTAATTCCATTTACTCGAAGTTGACCCTAAGCAAATTCGGGTCCGACCCCAAGTTGCTTCTTTACACTTTTGCTTAGCGTTCACTTTGAGTTCTCAAAGTCCCCCCTTTGAGTTTTCTCAAGATTGGCTCTAAGTTCTTCATATGTGACAAACAATCACATATGAAAGTGGAGATAATCAATTTTTTCGAACTTCAATTGAATATGGGTTGGCAACTTATTCTCGATGAGACAGTTTTAAGAAATGGTCACATCAAACACACTCCTACGTTCGACTAAAATACGTGCCGCCTCTTCTAGTTGAACATCATAATCCTATGTCCTTGTGAAGAAAACTCTGTGTTTCTCCAGACAATGGTTCCACTGTTGTATATTCTACGGTAACGGGTAAAATCTGACACATGGTTCCATATCATGACAGAGCTCGTTTGTTAGCACGAGCTTGCTATCTACACAGAATGTTTGCATACACTATGCTTTGGATACAACACACACTTCATAGTTAGACACTTTGCACTGCCTCAGTCAATGTACAAGGTCCGATTGTCCTACATATTTCGATATTTGTTGGACTCTGTACATTGGAAACACAAGTTCCAATTAAAGTAGAATATTAAATAAAACATACTTGATCACATTCGTCATCAAGTTTTTTAGTTCAAAATGATCGATGCCATACGATCTCCTCATCTAAGGGCTAGCACAATCCATTCCACTCCTTTGGAAGCGGGCTCATCTACAGCTCAAGCATCTACTTCTACTCCATCAAGAGTAAGCATTCAATCACACAAGAGCTTCAACTCTAAGCTATTCCAACAGCTTAGCCCCATGGCCCTACCACTCCAAGTGAAGATAATTCTTATAGTCTTGGATAATCCTCCAGACCATACACCTTCTAAGCTAACCGCTAATAAGTTAAGGCTAACCGTGTTAAGCATGGAATTCCTAAGGACAAAGTTCTCCTTTTGATCCTCAACAAAGGGCCCATCTTCCTCCCACTGGCTACACCGCATGTAATAGATACACGTGTATATTGGAAGTTTTCCCTCCATAACAAATTTATGAAATTCTTCTTTCAAGAGCTCGGGTTAGCTCCAACCCAAAAGCACCAGAATGGCTACGCTCTGTTGAGTTCCCACTATATTACATTCATGATGCATATGGCTTGTCCACCCGCTTTCGAAGAGTTGACCTACCTACTAAGCTTCAAAAAGAGGCAAGACTCGCCTACTCTACTAATAGTCGAATTTTATAATCGCTGCAAGGTTTTCAAGGGGCTCTATAACAAGTGAAGCTATTTCAAGAGAAAATATTTCTTCATTAGAAAAAAAAGGCTTAAACTTCTTATATCTATCTAGCCATAAGTTTTCTTGTAACATCCCCCACTTTGAGGCCTAAAACTAAGCGCTATAGATATTACAGTCACCTGTAGCATAAATCTTCGGTGACAAAATGTGGATATGTTAACCGTATCAATAACATCAAAGTACAAGAATATGAAATATTTTAAACATAGTGTCAAAACAAACTTTCACATTTCAATTCAAAATATTCAGTACATAATCCCAAATGTTGCCTAGCTCCAGATGAAATATAATTATTACAAAATACTCCAAGAGCGACATATGAAGATGCCTCCTTCATTGATTAGAGCTAATAGACCGAAACATCTACTGTTAATACATTCATACAACAACTAACATAACACAATGGACAATAGTGATAAATAAACTCCTATATGGTTAGCTTTGCCTCCTTCACGTCTCCGAAAACTTGATTCGCCAAAACCTAGTTAACCTGCAAACCCTTACTTCCGACCTACTCAAACCAAATTCTGAGCATCCGAGAGTTTAAGGGGAAAACTTAAACTTTGAGTCAGACAAAAAGCCTGGTGTGAATAATAATATGCCATCTCGATTTATAAATATCTAGTAAGACCACGTCTCTAAGCGGAATGGGTTTTCCCCTCACTAATATCTCTTTTAAAATATATCTTTTGCAAATCAAATTCCTGCAACCAAACTGGTTAAAATAGACAATATAAATAATATTATGCATGCATGCAACATGGGTAATCATGACCAATCTATCTGAATCAATGGACTATTCATCCCAACATCATAGTTTTCTTAAGGTAACTACAAACCTATGGTTGACTCGGGCTTACTAGATATATCAAATTCTCTAACATATTGTTAGAAGATAACTGGATGGTCTGTCCGAAACTTACTATTCCTAAGGTCACTCTAATCATAATGGTTTTGCGGGCTCACCAATAACCTATCTCATCTTTATGTATTCCTTTCTATGCGTAAACTTACTTTTAGTCTCACCTGTGACAAAACCCTACGCACTGGATTTTGGACTTATATCAGCTAGGGGGTAATAGTTGAAGTATAGGGCGCAACACTACACCAGTCCCATCTGGTTTTCAAATCTCTGAGTCAATTCATCCTATCACAATTTATCTAAAGGTGATAAGAGCAATAAATCTTAGTGAAATTCTGGGTTAAATACCCTTTTCCATTTCCTTTAAAACAAAACCTTTGTAAATGATTTAACCCTTAATATCATATTCAAAACTAGGAAATTATAACCCTTTACTTTATCCAAAATATTATGCCAAGATATTTATATGCCTTTATAAAGCAATATTGATGAAGTTCGTAAACACTTAGAGGTTATCTTATCTAAAAACAATAGGCTAATTCGCCAAATTTAAGAAAGCTATTACATGAGTAAAACTCGACGTCAATCTCGCCACTAGGGGTCTTTGCTGTGAGGAATGCGGAATATGGATCTTAAGGCTAGGAATAACACTAGAGGGGGTTTAATAGTGTTTATAAGAAATTACTAAATCTTTTTGAGTTTATGTTAATTCGAACACAAATGTATGTAATATTCAGACACATATATAATCATAGAAACAAATACAGATGCAGAAATAAAATAAATGTAGTAAAGGAAAGAACACACCGGATTTTATACTAGTTCGGAGTTACCCTACATCCAGTCCCGCACAACTAAGTATGGATTTCCTTTCAAAAGCAATTCAACAATTACAACCCTCGGTTTCAAGGCTATGAGGTACACCCTCCAGAATCACAATCCTCTGGGTAGAGATACTTGATTTTCGGGGCAACAAGTTCACCCAATTGATTTCCAAGGCTATAATCACACATTTTCTCGCTTGATTGATTTCCAAGGCTACAATCATACCTTTTCTCGCTAGATAGATTACAAAGAAGCCTATAACTCTGAATAGCACTTGGATCTTGTTGAGATAGTGATAGAGAATCAAACCAGAGATGACCTAGTTAGATTCAATGTTGATTTCGACAGAGTGATGATAAAATTTTGAATAAGAAAATGTGGAAGAAGAAGAGAAGTGAAAAACCAGAAAATCTGATATATAAAATTCGTTGAAACTAACCCTTATTTATAGAAGAACAACAGTCATGTCCATTCGTGAAAGGTTATGGCAAATAGACACTTCTTTTGAAATTCAAATTTTTGGTCCTAACTGACACTATGTCGACATGGGGTACTAGGGCATGTCGGCATCCCAAAGCATTTTTTGATGATTTGATTTTCTTTGAAAATAATCTTTATCTTATATTAAAACTATTTTAAACTTTATAAATATACTTGACTATAGATAAAATACATAAATAAATATAGAGAATAATATATATAAAATTTTACTATAAGTTTATATTTAAATCTAAGTATAAAGATAGTTTAAACAAACGAAGTTTAAAAACACGAGTTTATTAAAAACAAAAACAAAAAATATTTTAAGGCTAAAACATCTTTTTGAAAATCATTTGAAAAGGTAATTTTTAAGGCTAAAACATTTTGAAAAGCAATTTTGAAAATCATTCTGAAGTAGTTTTGAAAATCATTTTGAAGTAGTTTTGCAAGCTTCTTCCTGCAGAATATCTCATCATATCAAGACTCAAGAACTTGTACAAAACCAGGATGTTCGTGGGTTTGTAAGCCACTTGTCGTAGGTTTGTAAGCTACTTGTCGTGGGTTTGTAAGTCACTAAAAAGGTAGAAATGGGTTCCATCCAAAAAGAAAAATGGAGTGAAGATTTCAGTGCTATTATGAAGTTTTAACATAATTCTAGACTCAATACTTATCTTGAAATCTTGAACTCTTGATAATCTTGATATTCTTGATACTCATGGGTCTTCAATCTTGATATTTTGAATCTCTATAATGTACAGTCTTCATTCTTTGTACCTGCATTGTTAAATCCTGCATATACATATATATCTAAACTATAATGTTAGTATTTATATTTTATAATCTTATTCTAAGGTTGTTGTCATCAAAACCATCAACTCATGGACTAACAATCTCCCCCTTTTTGATGATGACAACCTTTGTTTATAAAATATTACTTCTATCCTAATAATTCCCCCTAAATCTAATAACTCCCCTTTAATCTATGCCTAACTCTCCTATTTTATATTTCTCCCCCTTTGTCATCAACAAAAACAAACTCTAAACTATACAACTCCCCCTCATTCTTATACTCAAGTACCTGCATTAATAAACTATGTAATAGAGTATATTAAGAAATAACTATACTTATGGACATGATATTCAATCAACGATTATAAATATATCAATCTATATTTATACAATCATCAAACCACACCAAGTGTTAATCAAATCAATCAAAACAACCAATTTTAATCAAAGCAATCAATTCAATCAAAGTAATTAAATAAGGCAATCAAATTAAACATTACGAGGAACTTCCGCCCATCCTTCTTCTCCAAAAATAGGGTCTGCTTTGATGGTATCCCAATTTTCATTGTCATTTGTGAGAGAGACAGAAGGATGTGCTTCGTTATCATCCTTGTGCAGGGAAGAAATCATCCATCAAATTGCCTCGAAATGCCTTTCTTGTTCCTTGATCATCTGCATTTGACTAAATTCTAAGTGTCGCTGGTTACGGAGAATGAACGAGAGAATATTCTTGAATGAATTAAGAGTTTCTTCAAGATTCTCGGACAAGTTATGAATTGGATTAGCCATTTTTGAAATTGTGAAAAGAATGAGAGATAGAATAGATAAGAAATAATGTTCAGTAATGAATTCTGGAAGAAATGGGTATATATAGGTGTAGAAATTCATTTGAAATGAATAGACATATGGTAGTTATTCAAATTTCAAATTCAAAATGAAGTGTCATTTCTGACCAGTACATGTCGACATGGTCAAAGGGGGGATGTCGACATGGTCTATTGAATTTTGATGACCTTTTTGATTTTGTGAATAATTGTGTGTGTGTGTATATATATATTTATATAATATACTAACATTTATTCATGAGATAAGATAAGCTAGATAACAGAAAAGGAAATCAATTTCATTGCATAATAGGATAATACAATGATTAACCATGAAGAACTACATAAACACTCAAAAAACAAACTTAAACTAATTCGACATGATATGAAAATATAGAACTAGTTAGAGGATGATGAAGATAATCCAAGTTTCTTGCTGACTTTGGAGAAAAACTTGTTCATCTTGGATGATATTTTGTCCAACTTCTTACTAACAGATCTTTTAAGAACCCGTTGATTCTCAACAATAATCTTTTGGGTTTTGAGAAGGGTTTTGTTGGTAGGATTGGAGGGATATTTAATACTTTCTAGGGATGTTTCTTCTTCTTCTTCTTCTTCTATTTCCATTTCATCCCTTTCTTCTTCTTCTTCCTCTTCCTCCTCTTCCATTTCTTCATGAGCCAAACGCTCTTCCTTTTCGGCAAGAGTCTCATAAGGTTGAAAAACATATGGGATTTTCATGAGAGAAATGTTTGAGATATTAAAAACTTTTCTTGAAATAAATTCTTCTCCTTTGAAATTTACTCCAAAATAGTTGAAAATTCGAGTAAGGTAAATTCCATGATATAAAGTGTTTTCTCCCATTTCAAAATTTTTAGGACGAAGTTCATCCAAAATAACTTGTGCCCAATTGATATCATAATTTTCAAAAATAGCAAAAAGTGCTTTGCACACTTTTGAAGTAGGATTGTTAAAATTTCCCGATCTTGGGGTCAAAGTATGTTGTAAAAGAAGATTGACAATTCTTGCTTTAGGACGAAAGTTTCGGTTTTTAAATTCAAAGTTTTCATCTCCTTAAAAAATATGATGAAATGTCTCACGATCATGTTCATCGATTTGAAAACTAGAAAGATCAATTCCCATGCTTTTGCAATTGAGAATGGTACCCAAAAGATCACAATTCAAAACAATTTTAGTGCCTTTGACACTACTCCAAATTTCATTATCATTTCCTTCATAAAATTCTCGATTGAGATTTTCATAGAAAATTTTAACAAGATTTGGGTAACAAACAAAATCATTTTGAGAAGAATCAACAAGACTAAGAATTTGATTGTTTGCAAAAAGAGTATCAGTTTCATAAGAAGCAAAATCTTGAAAAATAGCAAACTTTCCGGGATGGACTTTTCCATAATTAGCATAATTGATGTATGCTTTTATTGCCTCCGGATTATTGAGGAGTTGCTCTTTCAAGTTTCTGGAAAGTCTCATGGTGGAGGGGTTGCTTGAAGAAGCCATTAAAGTAGAGAATAAAGAGCTTGGAGTTTTGAAGAGAGAGTTTGAATTTGAAAATGAAAGTGAAAAGTTATGATAAAAGATAGTGAATAAATAGATTTTTGAAAGACATGTTCTCTGGACAAAAGATGCCTTTTTAGAGTATTGAATAAAGTGAAAAGGTGGAGGGAAATTCAACCATTTGAATTCAAATTTTGAATTTCAAATTCTGGTACCTATGTCGACATCAGGATAGGGACCATGTCGACATATGCCTATGAATTTCTATGATTTATTTTTCCTAAGTATTCTAATATATATATATATATATTATTTTAATGTCTATATATATATCTAGAATATTATTAGAATTATAGTATATTCAAGAAAATATTATTATATTATTAAAATAATAATAAAATAAAATAATAAAAAAATAACAATAAATAAATTAAAAAATCAATCAACACACCAATTCAAAATCAATCAATTAAGCAGTCAATCATCTAATTCTAAGCATGCAATTTTAATCAGTTGTATTGTAAATGTGTACCTTTTTCTCAATCCGTTTACTTGAATTTGTTGAAGTCGTGAACTGCTGTGAAACACAAATTTGAGTTATCTGTCTTCTGATCATCATCGCTTGAGGACGAGTCTGAGTCATCTAGAGTAGCAGTAAATGCACGCTTCCGTTTCTTTACTGAGTCATTGTTTATAGGAGGATTCTGCCTTTCTGGATACGGACAGTCTCTTTTGATATAACCTGGTTCATCACAGTTGAAACATTTGACATTGTTTGGCACTGCACTCTGATTTCCAGAATTCTTATAGTTGTTTCTCTTGAGATTATTCATCTTTCTGTATTTCAGGAATTTCCAAAAATTCCTGGTCATAAATGTTATCTCTTCATCATTATCACTGTTTGAGTCTGATCCATCGGTTAATGCATTGAATGCCATTGATTTCTTTTCAGATGCTTTGCTTTCTCTTCTCCCGAACATTTGGACTTCAAACGACATTAGATTTCCAATCAATTCTTCTATCTTTAAAGTACTGATGTCATTTGCCTCTTCAATTGCAAGTGTCTTTTGATCCCATTCTGGAGTGAGAGAATTTAAAATTTTTCTGACTTGATCTTCTTCTGAAAATTCCTTTCCCAAGGATATTAAAGAATGCACAATATCTTGAAATCGACTATACATATCTAAAATAGACTCATTAGTATTCATTTTAAATAACTGAAACTGATTTGTGAGCATGGAGATTTTGGTATGTTTAACTTTGCTTGTTCCTTCGTGAGTCACTTGCAAAGTTTTCCAGATTTCATATGCAGACTTACAAACTGACACTCTATTAAATTCATTCCTATCAAGTGAACAAAACAGAATATTCATTGCTTTAGAATTATTTTTGCAACAGTCTTTTGCTCAGTAGGACACTGTGCAAAATTAGTTGTAGGTTCAGAATATTCAGTTTGTGTGATATTCCAAGTATCTAATCCTATAGATTGTAAGTATATTTTCATCCTACATGCCCAATATGCATAGTTACTGCCATTAAAAAGTGGTGGTCTGGCAGTAGACTGACCTTCTACAAATGAACTAGTGTTAGAAATAGTACCAATGTTGGTAGCCATTTAGAAAACTTTTCAAAATTCAGATTATGAAACTTTTGAAAACTTTGCTCCGATACCAAATGTGAGGAATGCAGAATATGGATCTTAAGGCTAGGAATAACACTAGAGGGGGGGGGGGGTGAATAGTGTTATTAAGAAATTACTAAACCTTTTTGAGTTTATGTTAATTTGAACACAAATGTATGTAATATTCGGACACAGATATAATCACAGAAACAAACACAGATGCAGAAATAAAGTAAATGTAGTAAAGGAAAGAACACACTGGATTTTATACTGGTTCGGAGTTACCCTACATCCAGTCCCGCACAACTAAGTACGGATTTCCTTTCAAAAGCAATTCAACAATTACAACCATCGGTTTCAAGGCTACGAGGTACACCCTCCAGAATCACAATCCTCTGGGTAGAGATACTTGATTTCCGAGGCAACAAGTTCACCCAATTGATTTCCAAGGCTACAATCACACCTTTTCTCGCTTGATTGATTTCCAAGGCCACAATCACACCTTTTCTCGCTAGATAGATTACAAAGAAGCCTATAACTCCGAATAGCACTTGGATCTTGTTGAGATAGTGATAGAGAATCAAACCGGAGATGATCTAGTTAGATTCAATGTTGATTTCGGCAGAGTGATGATAGAATTTTGAATAAGAAAATGTGGAAGAAGAAGAGAAGTGAAAAACCAGAAAATCTGGTATATAAAATTTGTTGAAACTAACCCCTATTTATAGAAGAACAACAGTCATGTCCATTCGTGAAAAGTTATGGCGAATAGACACTTCTTTTGAAATTCAAATTTTTGGTCCTAACTGACACTATGTCGACATGGGGTACTAGGGCATGTCGACATCCCAAAGCATTTTTTGATGATTTGATTTTATTTGAAAATAATCTTTATCTTATATTAAAATTATTTTAAACTTTATAAATATACTTGACTATAGATAAAATACATAAATAAATATAGAGAATAATATATATAAAATTTTACTATAAGTTTATATTTAAATCTAAGTATAAAGATAGTTGAAAACAAACGAAGTTTAAAAACACGAGTTTATTAAAAACAAAAACAAAGAATATTTTAAGGCTAAAACATCCTTTTGAAAAGATAATTTTTAAGGCTAAAACATTTTGAAAAGCAATTTTGAAAATCATTTTGAAGTAGTTTTGCAAGCTTCTTCCTGCAGAATATCTCATCATATCAGGACTCGAGAACTTGTATAAAACCAGGATGTTCGTGGGTTTGTAAGCCACTTGTCGTAGGTTTGTAAGCTACTTGTCATGGGTTTGTAAGCTACTAAAAAGGTAGAAATGGGTTCCATCCCAAATTAAAAATGGAGTGAAGATTTCAGTGCTATTATGAAGTTTTAACATAATTCTAGACTCAATACTTATCTTGAAATCTTGATAATATTGATATTCTTGATACCCATGAGTCTTCAATCTTGATATCTTGAATCTCTATACTGTACATTCTTCATTCTTTGTACCTGCATGGTTAAATCCTGCATATACATATATATCTAAACTATAATGTTAGTATTTATATTTTATAATCTTATTCTATGGTTGTTGTCATCAAAACCATCAACTCATGGACTAACATTTGCCCCTCTTCAATATCAAAAAAAGTAAAGTCTTTGATTTATAAAACATAAGGATATATAGTCAATGGTATCTACATCGCATCTTATAGTGTAGGGCTTCATGGATTTGCTTAGTATAAAGTCGACGACCTTAAATACGGTAACAACAACACAACATATGCGACCTCATTGCCATTTAACATTGACGTCGATGATGATCGCATAGAGGTGACAAAGCTACCTTATAATGTTTTAAAGAAGTGGGCGGTAATGCCTTAGGATCCATGTCGACAATGATGACCCACAACAATCATTAAAGCCGAAGTCAAAATATATGGCTTCATTGCCTTCTTCCAAAACATATGACAAGGAACAAAGGTGGCAAGGGATAAAAGCGACAAACAATAGAGTTGAGATGATAAAATGCGACACGGTCATAGCCGAAGTCAAAATAGGTAGCATGGTTGATAAAATGTGACACCATTAGTGCCAACAAGAAAAGCACGGCATTATTGACTTATGACAATGATAACATGCAGCAAGGCTCACGTCGAAGATCTTCTCGTCGACTTCGACGCTACATCCCTGACTTCAACCAAGGCCAATCCATTTCATACCAACCTACATTGGTATCCTATGTATTGCCCATGATTGATGTCGAAGATGATGGAAGGGGGAAAGATGGAAGACGACGTCAATCTTATCGGCATGGCAAACTGGTAATTAACATTAAAACTGCAATTTGCTAATAAAAGTAAGTTCTTTTCCAACAACTCCTATTGTTTGTTAAAATCTAATTGGATAATAGTTATCTTTATCAAATCTTTTTAAGAAAACTACCATAGATCAAAATTATCATTCCCAAAACATTTGCAAACTCTTAATCTTATATTAATATATTAATATAACATTAAGCCCTTCTAACTTTTTAATTTATAATCCTTATTAAACACTTGGGAAAAATCCCAAAAAATCCCAATAAATCTGATTTATTATATTCTTTAACACATAAAAATTTCGAGACCTAAAACATAATTTAACTATTTTTAATAATTAAAACCTGAAATAAACCATTTTCCAACATAAGAAAATTCACCAAATATTCTCATAAATCCAAAAATTATGAAATTATAAACCCACTTCCAAAATAATGTATTCTACATTATATCAAAATTTTGAGTCACTTGGATGTCATATGATAGATTTTTTAACTCAAACATTTCACTTAATTTGATAAATAAATTCTATAAATTCATTAATAAGCATATAATCATCCAAACAATCAAAACATGGCATAATGCAAGCAAAAGATTTAGATTTATACTCAAAACCGAAAATAGTAGTTAAAACTTGAGATGCATAACTATTATTCACCTTGATTAGTCAAAAAAGGTTGAGATTTGTATTTTGATTTAATTCCCTTAAGCTTTGGTCTTTCTTCCTAGCTTATCTTCTCTTGAATACCTTGTTAATGGCTGGCCTTTGTCCTTATTTAATTCATTGGTAACAAATTAAAGTGAGGAGGAAGGGAAATGAAAGAGTATGTATTAAGGAAATATGCCATTTTCCAATTTTTCGCTCCTCATATATCCTCCTTCTTATTAATGTTATAAGTAATCCTATTAGTTCATTAATTTAGGCTTGACCCATATTAATTATCGAATCTTAATTCTTCTTATTGTTTTACATTATTTTATTTTATTTATCTAATTAAATATCCTAAATAATGTTAATCAAAATTAGAGGTATTACATTTCTCATCTGATACCTTCCTTACACTTGGGCTTTCTTCACCCAAGCATCAAACACCCTTTCATATCTCCCAGAATGAGAACCGAAGAAGTTGTGAATACAATGGCACCCTTGAAGGGGATCAATCCGAATTGAGAAAAACATCATATCTTCTCACAAATGCTCAACTATGATAATTTCACCTCCTCTTCAATGAAAGAAGCACCGTTCCTATCCCTATTCCTACCACAATGACTCGAGCTACTGCTGGTCCTTTTGCTCTAGTGGGCGACTCTAATGATGATGAATAGAGGAGTCAAGAAGGTCAAGGAGTAGAGGTAAATATTGGAGAAGAAGAAGAAGAGGATAGAGGAGCTAAAAACTTGGGTGAGGAAGGGACGAGAGGAGAAGAGAACATAGAAGAAACCGGGGGTGAAGAAATGGATGAAGGAGAGGAAGAGGATGTGGAAGATAAAGACTACAACAATAGCGGAGACGAATCATTTGGGAGAGACATCCCCTGAAGGCACCATCATTACCTCACCTTAGAGGCCAAAACTATTGGTAACTAATCTTCCTAGCTTACACTTAAGCTACACCACAGTCTAGTTGAAGAGTCAACCACTCCAGCGAGTGCATCTGAAAACATCTTTGGCTTTTTGAGTGACCTTGGGACCCTCTCTAACTTCCCTTCAGTAGGCTAACTTATAAAGACATCCTTAATGCCAACCCACACGAAGTCAATG
Source organism: Allium fistulosum (assembly GCA_030737815.1). Lineage (NCBI taxonomy): Eukaryota > Viridiplantae > Streptophyta > Magnoliopsida > Asparagales > Amaryllidaceae > Allium > Allium fistulosum. The sequence goes on along the minus strand of CM060906.1, from coordinate 432,252,717 downwards.
TCCCATTGGGAGACTTTCTGGAGACTATAGTGGGTGATGAGACTCCATCTTTGGAACCCATTGAACATGGTCCATAAGGAACATCAACACTTCACACACTTCTGGGATCATGAATGTAAACATTTGGGACTCATTTTTAGTCCAGCGCATCAGTTTTGATGTGATTCCTTTTCTTTTCAAGCACAATGAGAAGAAGTAAAAGAATGGGAAAACTCCTTGCAGGCGTAGACCAACACCGTGTTGGAACTGGGCTAACACATAATGGGTTTAGTTGGTAAATTTCAATTTTTTTTACCATTTTTGATCTTATTGGGCCAATGAAGTCTTAATTAATTTAGATCTATTCTAAATAATTTACATAAAATCATTATTTAATTTAATTAATTCATATAAAGCTTTAATATTGTGTATATATGTAATATATAAAGTGTATATGTGTATCAAATACGCACATATGCGAAAGCGCACATGCAACATATAACTGCATACATGGTTTAATGTGCATGTATATATGTGCTAGGATTTTCATTGCAACTGACTCTTGGACCTTTTGTATATGTATTTGATGTCTGTTATTATTTTAACAAGTGCGAAACCATACTTTACACGGTTATTCATAGAAAGATCGATCCACAATGTTAATACAACTAAGCAAAGAGTGGCTACTCACAACAGATCTGTATAAAATCACCAAAAATAATAGGAAGCTCTTTAATTCTGTGAAAAATAACATTTATAATCAATAATATTATTCATAATCTCATCGGGCTTGTTCAACAAATGTTAGTAAATTGGTGAAAATATTTTGAAGATGTAAAATTGGAGGTGAAAAGGAATATTTGATAGGTATGAGCTTAAACTTTTAAACAATCGGGGAAAGAGAGATAGAAAAGTAACAATAATGCAAGTTTGCTAGTTTAAAAAGAACAAATCATATTTGTGACAACCCAACTTTCTGACTCCTGCGAACGACACTTAATACATCCATGGTATTCGTGTGTCATTGCCCAAGCATCCGAAAGACGACTTGTCATGGGGTAAAATAAAAGACAGAACAGAAAACCTCACAATTGAATGGTTAATTATAATATAACAATACTATAGTATATAAAGTTACTCCTTAACATGGAGTTCTCAGAGTTACAACAAAGTACTACCATCAGCCTATGTAGTTTTACAACCTACCTTTACACTTGCTGATACAAAATACACATACTACATAAACATAACAGCGGAAATAGATAGCTAGATAGATAAGAAGCCTCTTGCTCATCCTTCATCTTCAAAAGAGCCCAAAGAAACCTGTTACTCTCGGACTACTCAAATATAAATGAGTACCCAAGAGTTTAGGGAAAATAAACAAATCAGGTCAGACAATAAGTCTGGTATGAGTAAACTATAAACAAAGGGTGTGGAAATAAACAACAATATGTGAGACCACACCGCCAAATGCGGAACGGTTTCCCCTCACAAGAACAACATCCAACCAGAAATAATGGGTATAAATAATTAAACATCGCGAAGTGCACAAGACACTTCCCTATGCAATTAAAAAAGAAATAAATTCAATGGTTTTTGAATCAAAAACAAGGAAAGGGAAATTTTACAATAGTGACTTGGAGGATGTGCCACCTTACCGAAAGTATATCTCTAGAAAATATACTTAAGATGGTCATTTACTCTATTACTCTCTCAAAAACCTCCAAGCCGGACCCCGCCAACCTAACCGAGAATATGAGTATTTTATATCTTTGTGCATATACAACCGAATCCAATCTAGAGTAGATGTGAATATACCCCAATGGGAGAAAGCCCACATAGCTTGGCCCTCACTCGCTCTTTTGTTTTATTCATTTCCGACAACGGATATCAATGCTCAAATGAGCAACAAATTGTCTTATATTGATGATACACAAAGAAGATAGTGGAATCAATAATCAAATCAACTATTGGAAATAATTAAAATGATCGTATATGGAAAGTAAATCTCATACCCTTACCACTACTCGTCGATTTCAAACTTGTACCATCTCTCGGTTAAAAATCAAGTCGGGCAAGTGAAGGTAGTGTTACCTCTAAGGTTTGCCTTAACGATATTTTTAACCTTCGAGATAGAAATGAATTTCCATACCTCGACGTTTAGTGCTAAGAATATGACTAAATCGTTTCCATATAAGCGACATCATTTACGCAAATTAAATTTCTTATCCTTTCCATAACTGAATCAAACCTTTAAACTTTCAAAACCGAACTTGTGCTGGGATTTCACATCATAAATATTAGCTTTAAACAACATTATTAAAAATGATTAATTAACTTTAAACACGATTAATTATTTCAAATATCATTATTTAAAATGGTTAATTAACTTTAAAAAGGATTAATTACTTCAAACATCATTACTTAAAATGATTAATTAACTTTAAACATGATTAATTACTTCAAACATCATTATTTAAAATGATTGATTAAATTAATCATCATTGTCGAAACGATTAATTAACTTTAAAACATCATCGTTAAAATGATTAATTAACCTTAAACATCATTACCAAAATGATTAATTAATTTTAAAACATCATTATTAAAATAGGTAATTAACTTTAAAACATCATTATTAAAACGGTTAATTATTTTTAAACATCATTATTAAAATGATTAATTAATTTTAAACATCATTATTAAAATGATTAACCAAAATTTTGTTTTGTAAAAACCCAAGCACGAGATCAACAAACATTTTCAAAAGAGATGATATTTTCAAAGTGTCGATATAGCAATAGTCGCTATACGGATACTTTCATAAAACACTTTATATGTCATGTATTCATCCAAACATCTCATAAACATAAGCATATGTATACTCAAATATAAACAACATTCTAAAGGCAAGGTAAATATAACTTATGCACTTCAAAGTGTGTTGTAGCGACCTACGCAACGAACACTTCGACGTCATTCCAAGTCCCTTGCAAACATCCTATGTGCCATCCGCTTCCAAGCGGGAACCAAACCAAATAATATTATTCCAAACTTATAACATAAGAAATCAATTAACTAATATTAGTATCACAAATGATAAAGTTTAAATTTTTGGATTTAAAGGCAAGTATTACTCACTGAAACAAACACGAATTTCAACCAAACTTGCAAACGATACACAGATAGAGTTTCCTTCTACAAGAACTCGCTTTCAAGACCAAAAGGAGGCCAATATGGTTTAGCTAAGGGGATGGGGAGCTCAGTCTAGGTTAAAATTGGGAGTTTTAGGACTTGTTTTGATGAAGGAGTGATATAGAGTAGAAAGGAAGATGTTTTAGTGATTTTGTTTCAGGAAGAAGTTGAAAAATAAAGGATTTTTAACTTAGAAATTTTGAAAAAGCTACATGGAGAAGGGAGCTTAGAAAAGAAAGAGACAAGCATTCAAAATTAAGAGAGTGAAATAAAATAGGAAAAAAATGAGGTTTTTTATATAAATTGAAATATAGGAAATTACCTTTCTTCCCTTTGTCATTTACCTTCCATAACTTGTTGCCACATCACCCTCCTCTTCCTTATTTCACATGCAACCTATACCCTCCCTCTCATCAACATTATTTCCTTACTTTCAATAAGACATGATGTTACTATTTACCATTTTCTTTTATTTTTTAGATATAAAAGAAAAGTCAAATTCACTTTATAACTTTAAGTAAATATTTAAACTTTTTAACTCTAACCACTTCCTTAACCAAAGTATATATTATTTATATATGTGTGTGTACTCTAATGTACACAACATGTTCTGAAAACTTTTAGATGATGAAAAGTCTAAAATTTGAAAAATGATTTTCGGTCACATTTTCGATTTTTCTTCGAACTACTTATTTTTGTAAACCAAACTTTAAAACAACTTTACCATCATTAGTTTTACTATAAGGAGGTCTATTTGAATTATAAAAATCCATTATTTAAAAATTTAAAAATATATAAAATATTCAAATTCAAGGTGATTAAATTACGGGTCAATTACAATATTAGAAATCAAGAAACAAAATCATTTTAAGTTCAATAAAGTACTACATATTACATAAAAAAATTAATGTTAAGCAACCTTATCACTAAGGCAATGATGAATGTAACTAAAATCACAGTAACTATTGTTGAATTTTGATTTTAGTATTACAACTCACTAAAGCATTGTTAACATAATACCTATGCAAGCCTTTTCTTTATGTAATCGTCAGTTCAACTTGTCTGTTAGAAGGACGTTGATCAGATTTACCCATATCTACTTCTTTGTGCAAACTATTAAGTTAGGATATTTAAACCTTTTAGTCTTAATAACTATAAAAAAACATGTTATCATATCATTTCATCTATAAGAATTTACACAAACAATAACTAAGCATATTCTACCTTCAAATTGAATACGTGAGCTATGATAATTTTTGAAATGTAATTGAAACTAAAACTGACAGTTAACTATTTCATATAAGAAATCATTTGTTATCTTGTTAATGAAGGTACCTATTTTCTAGAATGACATTATGTTTGTTAATGTGCTAGAATTGAGTACCTTGGAGAATGAATTGCTGCTAAATATCGCTGGATCATTGATTTCTACTCAAATATGCGGTATGCTGATTCATGAATTTTGATTGAGAAATTTTTTAATCGATTTTTATAAAATCAATGTTTATCTCAATAATGAATCATGAATTACTTTCTTTCATGATCTTTAATTTCCTTCATCAAAGAGATTAATTTGCACATATCAGATCCTTCAAGAATGTGAAGTTGAATGAATTATTTCAAAGTTATTATTTTAGAATGTGAGCAAAATGATGAATATCTTATACTATGATAGTTTCTTACAAATATTTTTATACAGCAGGCATGTATACTGGAATTTAATATATCTTTTCAAATTTTAAACCTATAGGCCTATATGATTTCATTGAAAGCTTAAGCATCGATGTAAGTATAAGTTCTAGTGCATTAGAATGTCGACATCGATATAGTATCATAGAAATACCAATATCACTATGCATCGCTAAATTGGCATCACAATGGATTCTCTAACTTTTAAGCGACGAACTTTTTTAATAGGAGCATTTGATGTCGTTAATTAAATTAGCAATGCCATAATGATGCCAAAAGCCTATTAGAAAAATATAAGTTTTTAGTTATGATATAAACCAAAATCACATTATACTTCTAATTATAACATATAAAATTAAAAAAAGAAAACCCATAACAATTAATAGCTTTATTAACATAATCATGAAGCAATTTCATATGCTCGTCAAAAAAATATGGTGATCCTAACCAAATGTACATTGATTATTTAATGAAAGTCTCATGGTAGACTACCAATCTTTGACTCGTTTGTGAGAAATAATGCATTTGTACATATACTACACTAGTTTATACTATGCTACATATTCCCATTAGTGTTCTAATCCAATTATTAAAGAATTTGGTGGAACAAAACTATTCGAGACTGAAAATTATGAGCACTAATTATTGCATCCAAATATAATTGAATGTCATGAATGGGAAAAATGAGAAAAATTACGTAAATAAAAGAACGTTGTATTACAAACTAAAGTCATGACTGCATAATGTAATAGAGGGAAGTTACTACGGAAAGATATTTGAATCTATGAAAGAACCATCATTTGAACTTTCCCTTTGTTAACTTCATATGTGGATGAAAAATATAAACAAATTAATTTTGTTATAAAAGTTATTTTTGTAAAGAAGTTGATCAAAATATTTAAATAAAAATAATTGATGGAGATGTTCAGAAAAGAAGACCCAAAAAAAAGATTTTAGCCCATCTCATCAAAATAGCTAGGTTGTAAAAACAATAATGCTTATTAAAAGTAAAAAATATTATCATAAAGAGATCGAATATCTTGTTTTTAATTAATGAGAAGTGGAAGAGGCATGAATTAATGAGAGAGCTTATAGAGGTACTCATTTTTAATAGTATAGTATAAATATTAATACAATATAAAGTACACTTATATAGACACACACAAAACAATTACGTATAAACTTAAATTTTATATACAAATTAACCAATTCAATTCAAATTTAATATCTGAATTGGCTCAAGATAAATTCAAATTTAAAAATAGATCTAGATCCAAAAATATATTTTATTTTAAATTTCAAATTCAAATTCAAACCCTACTATATTTAACACACACACACATATGATTGGAAATTTTATTCTTTTACATTCGAAAATATATAACATATATGTATATCTCAAATTTATAAAATTATAACCTTTTTTTGATCTAAAGCGATACTTTATTCAAGTAGAGCACTCATGATGACGTCTCCAGGGCTTGAACTCATGACCTCTAGAATCTTTATCTAAAGCGTCATATCTGTAACCACTTGAGCTAGAGGTTCTTAACTTATAAGATTTTAACCTGTAAATATAAGTGATATCATATATATTTAAATATTAAATATTTTTTTAATCGAAAACCTTTTTGAAAAAATAATTATTTTAAACTTTAAATCCGTATAGATTTAAATGTATCTTATTTTTCATTTTAAAATTCCATACGGATTTCAAAATCCTTTTCTTAAAATCCAAATAGTATACGTACAAACATATATGCATATATATATATGTATACATAATTATTTATTTATGCAATATAGTTTGAAAAATTATATATAATTAATATTTTAATTTTTAGTTTTATAAAATTTTATATATATGTATAATTTTTTTTGGCAAAACCAATGGGGTTAACTGGGCATCTACCAATTTTATTGAATGTCGGGAAAAATAAAATAATAGACCAAACCAAACCAAAAAAGACTTTGGATGGTTTGCAAGGTAAAAAAGAGGACTGAGAAAACATGGAAAATAATGCACATGAGAGAAAAAACAGTAAAAGGAAAAACAACAAAAGCTAAGGACATAGTCAGTTAAATGCAGCCACATTCTCAAAGCCAAATTCGTAACTAGATTGAACCATCCCCAACCTTATTCCATGCAGAGTACAGTGCTATAACTGAGCTTAGGTTTTCTTATGGCCATGAAGGAGAATTTCATTTGTCTTGGACCATATTATATTAAGGAATTTTTCAAAACAAACAGCAGAACATATGTTTTCATATCCCTCCACCTTGTTGCTTTATATATCAGAGACCATTAAATCACACTATTTCTGGAAGGATTACATCTTCCTAGTTTTAACATTAGGAAATGCCATAGATTTTATACAAAAGGTAGTTGAAAATAGATGCATAATGTCCTCCACTTCAGTATCACAAAAGCAGCACTTACTATCAATATTCATACCCATATCAAGCAGCTTGGATTTGGTGTGCAGGGCATTTCTTAGCACCTTCCAAAGCATAAGATTCTCCTTCTCATTGTTATGTTTCAACCACACTCTCTTGTACCAGCTGATGGCAATCGCAGTGTCAAGCTTAGATAAGGATTTGTACATAGTCCTAATATTGAAACCAGAAGCATTGCCCGACCAGCTGACCCCATCATTGTCAACCAGTGAATAATGATTACCAAGGAAGGAAGACCATGTCATTCTAATGCTCTGTTTACTGCAATATGGAAAATGGACACTGCCATTATGAATATACTCATAAGATTTAGCATGCCTATTGATGCTAGACCATTGAATTTGTTGATAGGACATATGTTTGCTTAGAGTGAAACCAGTTTTCAACCAAGGGTCATCCAAAAAACTGACAACTCTGCCACTTCATAACTGATATGAGGAAGCATAATGTCTCTGAGTTTGAGAAGATTCCTCCACGTCCAACTATAGTTTTAGGGGACTTGCATCTGCCAAAAATTCTTACTGCCTAGATTGTGCTTGACTGACCATTTAACCCATGTGTTGTTATTCCTTCTCAGAAGACCATCTACATGTTTCGCATGTTACAAATTAATGCATCTTACTATCTGTGCATTTACTTTATTTTCTGCAGAACTAGTCTAATACAGACTAGGTTAATTAGTTTTGAATAAGTCAGTAGTAGGTGTCAATAAGCTAGCATTTTTCTCGTTTTTTTGGATCTGAATCAACTAGTTCTTTTTAGTTTTAGTTATAAAAACCAGCGCAGTACTGTGTAATATTTTTAGCTGCTTCATTAATAAAATTTGATTGCTTCATTTGCTTTGGTAATTCTCTGTTATTTATTTGTTTCATGGTATCAGAGCCATACTAAAGCTATTGTGTTGTTTCAGTCTTCTTGCCTATCAAGTTTATCTTATTGGAGAAGTTTAATCCAAACAACATTCCGTTTGTTATTTGGTGAAATGGAGTTTATCAATGGGGGAAGTAGTTCTAGCACGCAGTATGGCGTGGAGAAACTTGTTGGCACAAATTATAAGTACTGGCGAATGTGCATGGAGGCCTATCTTCAAGGTCAAGACCTTTGGGAACTAATTTGTGGAGCTGATGCACAAATTCCAGCTGATATTCCCGAAAATGTTGAACAACGAAGGAAATGGAAAATAAAATGTGGGAAGGCATTGTTTGCCTTAAGGACATCAATCAGCAAGGATTTTATCGATCATGTTCGGGATGTTGATTCACCAAAGAAAGTATGGGGGATTCTTGAGAAGTTGTTTTGTAAAAAGAACACATCAAGATTGCAGTTCTTAGAAAATGAATTGGCTATGACTACACAAGGCAGTCTGTCAATTTCAGAATACTTCTTAAAGATCAAGAACATCACCGCTGAAATTTCAGAGTTGGACACAGATGAAAAAATTAGTGAAGCTCGTTTACGTCGATATCTCATTCGTGGTTTAAAGAAGGAATACTCACCTTTCATCACTTCAATTCAAGGATGGGCAATTCAACCATCAGTTGAAGAATTAGAAAACTTGCTTTTTAATCAAGAAGCTTTGGCTTCACAAATGGCTAATAATTTAAATTCAGAACCTGATGCTATTTTTTTTCCAGAAAGAAAGATTCCGAGGAAGGTGTAAATGAGAAACGGACATGGAGCGGTCCAGAAAGTAACAAGTTCATTAAATGTCATAGATGCGGAAAGATTGGGCATATCAAAAGAAATTGTCGTGTTAGACTCTCTAAAGCAAATACAGCATGTGAAATTGAAGAAGAAGAAGAGCAGGTCAATTGGGAGTAATGTTTTACTACTGAAGTTACTGAAAGAAGAGGCAATGTGGATTCTAATGATGCAATGATCAAAAAATCAGTCAACTACATCGACTACAAAAAGGAATGGATCATTGATTCCGGCTGCTCGCATCATGTAACAGGAAATGATCTATTATTTTCAGAAATGCGCCAACATGATGGAGAACGAGTTATCATCACAGCTGATAACTCAACTCATCCTGTGATTAAAGAAGGTGTGGTGAATATTGGTGCAGACAATGCAAATATGAAGTTGAATGATGTTTATCATGTTCCAAGTTTGAAGAAAAAATTAGTTTCAGTTTCTCAAATTACTAATTCTGGAAAATACGTTTTATTTGGTCCAAAAGATGTGAAATTGCTTGATAATGTAAAGAATATGGTAGCTGATGTTGTTCTTGTAGGTGAAAAAAGAGATTCGTTATTTGTTATGTCTGTAGGAGAGGCATATGTTAAGAAGACGAGTCAAACTGATAATGCAACCATTTGGCATGCTCGATTAGGACACTTGGGCTATCAGTTGTTACAAATTATATCCTCAAATCAGTTGCTAGATGGTTTACCAGTTCTTAAGAATATACGTGAAGACATAGTTTGTCAAGGTTGCCAATATGGAAAGTCACATCGCCTTCCGTTCAAAAGCTCGTCAAATCGACGGTCAGCGATGTTTGAGTTGATTCATACAGACCTGATGGGCCCAACAAAAACAGCAAGCTATAGTGGTTATCGCTATGTCATGGTGTTAGTAGATGATCATTCCAGATATACTTAGATGTATTTTTTGAAGGAAAAGAGTGAAGCACAAATAAAGTTTGTTGAGTCCAATAATACAATAAACAAAAAGTTTGGTCAGAAAATTAAATGTCTAAGAAGTGATAATGGCGGTGAATTCATGTCAGCTGAATTCTTTAAATATTGTGATGATAACAACATTCAACGACAAATGACTTGTCCAAATACTCCGCAGCAAAACGGTGTAGCAGAACGGAAGTTGGCACATATATCTTCAATATGTCTTTCATGGATACATGATAAGAACATGCCTAGAGAACTTTGGGCTGAAGCTATGCAGTGTGCATGTCATGTGTTAAATCGACTACCTTCATGGCCAGGTAAAGAAAAGACTCCATTTGAAATTTTATATAATTCAAAGCCAAATGTTGATTATTTTCGTGTATTTGGATCCACCTGTTATGTTCATATACCCAAAATAAATCGATCTAAACTAGATCCGAAAGCAAAGAAGTGCATTTTTGTTGGGTATGATTCATGTAGGAAAGGTTGGAAGTGCATGGACCCAATAACAAACAAGTTTGTCACATCTAGAGATGTTGTTTTTGATGAGATATCTTCTTGGTGTGCCGTTCAACAGTCAACTGTTAAGGATGTTGCACTTACTGATGATCAAGATAATTTAGAGTTATTTTCTCCAACATCGACACGAATGACATGTGATAATACAAGCATTGAAGGAAGAGATGAGTCTTCAATTTCAAGATCGAACACTCCAACTGATGAGCCAGTGATAAGAAAATCTTTTAGGAAGAAAACTCAGCCAAATTATTTGAATGATTATGAGATAAATCAATGCACTGTGACTCATGCATTTTTTGTTGGAACACAAGTTGATGGTGAACCAACATGTTATGAAGAAGCCATGAACAGTAAAGAATGGAAAGAAGCAATGAAGGAAGAATTTGAAGCTTTAAACAAAAATGAAACTTGGGAATTGGCGCCTAAGCCAGATAATTGTATGCCAGTTTCTTGCAAATGGGTTTACCGGTTGAAGAAAAAATCAGATGGTACAATTGACAGGTATAAAGCTCGTCTTGTTGCTCGTGGTTTTTCTCAAAGTTATGGATTGGATTATGAAGAGACTTTCAATCCTGTGGCAAAAATGGTTACAGTCAGGTCAATTTTTTCGCTTGCTGCACATAAAAGTTGGAAGATTTGGCAACTTGATGTAAAGAATGCATTTCTTTATGGAGAATTGGATCGTGATGTTTTGAAGGAGCAACCCTAAGGATTTGTTTCTCGGGTTTTTCCTAGCTATGTTTGTCGGTTAAGAAAGGCGTTGTATGGCCTTAAACAAGCACCACGTGCTTGTATGGTAAAGTTGCTCAATACTTTATCTTTTGTGGCTTTAAAGTTTCTGACTCTGACTCTAGTTTATTTGTAAAAAGTGAATCAAATAAGCATCTGCTGGTTTTATTATATGTGGATGACATGATACTCACAGGAGATGGTGAAGCTGAAATTTCTCATCTGAGAAATGATTTATCAGTCCGTTTTGAAATGAAAAACTTGGGTGAAATCGGTTGTTTTCTTAGCTTGGAAGTGAGAAAGTCCGATGATGGTTATTTTATATCTCAAAGCAGTTATGCGAAAAATTTACTGGAACGTTTCAATATGGGGGAGTCGAAAAAGATGGCTACTCCTATGGATACACATCTCAAGTTAAAGAAAGAGGATGGGAAGTTGTTACCAGATGCAAAACAGTTTAGACAGCTTGTTGGAAGTTTAATATATTTAACTATTACAAGAGCAGAAATTGCTTATTCTGTTGGCATCATTTCTCAGTTTATGCAAAATCCAAGAACTTCTCATCTAGATGCTGCAAAAAAAATTTTACGATACATAAAAGGAACACTCTCATTTGGTCTAATGTATAAAAAGAGTGATCATTTTTTGTTGGAAGGGTTTACCAATGCTGATTGGGCGGTGACTCAATAGATCGTCGTTCAACTTCAGGGTATTGCTTCAAAATGGGGTCCGCAGTAGTTTCTTGGTGTAGTAAGAAGCAAGCTACTATTGCTTTGTCGAGCACTGAGGCTGAATATATGGCAGCAACAATGTCTGTGCAAGAATGCATGTGGCTGAAGTGTTTGATCAAAGATATTTTCTCTAAAATTAATTATACAGTTCCGATACATTGTGATAATGAGGGTGCCATAAAACTAGCTTCAAATCCAGTTTTCACAGAAGAACAAAGCACATTGATATTCATTATCACTTTATTAGAGAAAAAGTTCTGAGCCAAGAAATTGAGTTACAAGGAATTGACACTAATGATCAAATGGCTGATATTTTTACAAAGGCCCTAGCTAAACCAAAATTTGAAAATTTGAGGACTGCTCTTGGTATCATTGATAGTAAGCATGCATTAAGGGGGAGTGTTACAAATTAATGCGTCTTGCTATCTGTGCATTTACTTTATTTTATGCAGAACTAGTCTAATACAGACTAGGTTAATAAGTTTTGAATAAGTCAGTAGTAGGTGTCAATAAGCTAGCATTTTTCTCGTTTTTTTGGATCTGAATCAACTAGTTCTTTTTAGTTTTAGTTATAAAAACCAGCGTAGTACTGTGTAATATTTTTAGCTGCTTCATTAATAAAATTTGATTGCTTCATTTGCTTTGGTAATTCTCTGTTATTTATTTGTTTCATCGCAAAGGCTGCTTTGTTCCAAGTTAGCATATTTTTTTATACCCAGCCCTCCCAGGCTTTTCAGATACTAAAGCTTCTTAAAAGAACAAGGGACCATTTTATTGGTGTGAATGCTACCATGCCAAAGAAATTTTAACATGGCACTACCAATCATATAAATAAACTTATTTAGAAGAATAAAGGTTCCATACCAATAAACTGTTATAGAAAAAATGACTGAATTGATGAGAGTTAGTCTTCCAGCTTGGCTTAGTGCCTGTTAGCCAAGTTGTCTAGTCTCACAATGATCTTCTCATATAGGGGCATGCATTGCGTTTTGGATATCCTGGAGGTTGCAAGAGGAAGACCTAAGTAACACAAGGTATCATTTCTTGGCTAAAGGGAAGTAGCTTGAAGGATGTCATGGTACTGCTGTTGACTCACCCCGACTACTAGAATATCTGATTTAGAGAGATTGACTTGAAGGCCTATAATGCTATAAAAAAGATCCTGCCCTTCAGGTATTGCATGGACGGAGGACAACACAGGCTTAGTGAACACCACCAAGTCATCTGCAAACATCAGGGATGTGACTTGGGGATCCTTGCACTTAGGCTGTAGTTTATACTGACTTGTCAAAATCGGGCTATTAAGAATTTGGGTTAAAACTTCCATGACAATAATGAAAAGGTAAGCTAACATGGGATCTCCTTGATGAATTCCTTGTCTACTTTGAAAGTACCATATAGAGGAGCTGTTAACAATCAAGGAGAACCTGGTAGTAGAGATACATGCATATATCCATGCAACAATATGCTTAGGGAAGTTCATCAAGACCATAATCCTGACTATTAATTCCCAATGGAGTGTGTCAAAGTCCTTACTGATGTTAAACTTTAACATGGCCCTAGGAGAGATATGTGTGTTGTTATAGCCCTTCAACAATTCATGTGAGAGAATTACATTATATAAGATACTTCTAGATGGCAAGAAGGCAGCTTGATTTAGAGAGATAGAGAGATGAGGTTAGGAAGAACACACTTAAATCTAGATGCTATTATCTTGGAAAGGCATTTGTATGCAGTGTTGCAACAAGCTATGGGCCTAAAGAGGTGAACTGAGTTAGCATGCTTGACTTTCAGTATAAATGCAATGTTAGTAGCATTGATAGTACTCAACATCTTGCACTTATTGAAGAAGTTATGAACAACTTTATATATGCCTTGCTCCATAATATTCCAACAAGCAATATAGAAAACCACATTGAATCCATCAGGACCCCTGTATGATTTAGAGTTCATAGTAAATATAGCTTGCTTGATTTCAGCATTGGTCACCTCAGAGCTTAGAAGATTGTAATCTTGGGAATTAACTCGGGGTAGATTTATGTTGTCAAGAGCATCAAGGCCAGAGGCAAAGTTAGTTGAGTTACCAAGTAGGTCCCTGAAGTAAGAGAAAAAAAGATCTTCAATCTTAGTTTGATTAGTGTGAATCTCTCCATTATGATCAATCACAACACTGATTTGTTCTCTAGAATGCTTTGACTTCAGGCATGAGTGGTAGAAGGCTGTGTTATTGTCCCCATCATTGAAACATTTCATCCTTAGCTTCTGCTTGAGCATACTAGCTTCTTGTTGCAAGGCTTCACTATATTGTGTTGATAAATCAGCTTCAATAACAGATAAAGTAGGATCATCCAAGTGGTTGAGCATTGATTTCTATACTTCATCAAGCTTGTTTTTAAGGTTGTTGATAGAGTATAACCTCTTCCAAACTTTCTCATAGACCATGACTTCAGGGCTTCTTTAGTTGCTTTAAGTTTTCTCTGCAAAACAAACACAAGATTACCATAAAATCTATTAGACTGTTATTTTAAGTATATCATAGAAATCAGGCTCGTTTATCCACGCATTAAAAAATTTAAAATTTGTTTTTGCCTTCATAGCAGCAACTCTAGAAGAGGTAATTTATGGAGAGTGGTTAGAGAGGGAAGGCATTGGGAGCAAGGTTCGAAATTCCATTTTTCGTTTCCGTTTCGTTCAGTGATAATTTTTGAAATTTCAGTTCCGTTTCGAAAATTCCGAAAATTCCGTTTTATTTTCGGTTTATTAATTCCGGTGCAATTTTCCTTTACAAATACAATAAATATATAATACTAACGTAAACCTAGCTTTACTACGTTTATCTGCATAGCTGTTGCAATTAATTTTTTTATATTAAAAAACTACTGTTAACTACTGAAAAATTGAAATTGAACATTTACGCATGTTCTCAATTTTTTTACTATAATGTACTGATTATTTCATGCACATTTGATAGAATTTAGTGATGGAATTGAGAAATAGAAATGTACTTTATTACCATTGTAAAAGAACAATATATTATAGGTAGCATTAAAAGTCAATTAACATTTTTTTCTTTTAAAAATGACTATTTTGTTTATAATTGTGCATTTACTATACAATAAAGATGGCTCAAACAGAAAAATATCTTGATCCAAGAAATTTATTATACATAGATTACTCTCACCCATGCTGTAAAACAGCTTTCACCGTTTCCAAAAGCACAAAATGTGTTCAGATTACTTTTTTTTCTTTCTTTTCTACTACTGTTCACTCTCCCTACAAAATAGCAGATCTAAGCTCTTTCATTCTTCTCAACTCATTTTATTTCAATTTTCTCATTCACCTTCTCAGGAGGAAAAAAAATTTCATTGACCTTCGCTATGGCCGGAACCGGTTTTTCAGCCGGATTCCGTTCCGGTTCTGGTCGAAACCGGAACGGGATGGTCGGAATCCCGTGGTTTCGACCGGAATCTCAAACCATGATTGGGAGGAAGTTGAGGAGATTAGGCCATCAGTTCAGAGTTGTTTGGTTACTGAAGGTAAAATCAATTTTGGAGAAAGTTCGGGTGTCATTCCTTCTGCGGTTGTTCCAAGAAAATCTAGCACCAGCAACTTTAATTTCAATCAAGGATAAAGATTCAATAGCATTATTAAAGGGCTTAATCTCAGTTGAGGAAAAAGCATTGCCGCCAATGTCTAATTGAAAATCTTAATGAGTAGTTAAAATCTCCTAGTGCAAGCCAAGGGTGAGGATTCTGTCTTAGGGAGGGGAGCAGGTCAAGGAGAGATTGCTTGGAGGCAAGTGTGTTGTCAGCATACGTGAAGGATATGTAGAAGGAGGTAGGGGATGGAAGGTGAAGAATACGATAGTGTAAGGTTTGCCTATTGCTAAAATTGGAGAAAGGGTGTAAACTAGAGAGTCATGTATCACCATGATCCTACCATAGGAAGACTCAGCTAAGTTTTGGGAGATGGATCGTGAAGGGATAATATATTTGGTAGCTCTCATTGTCAGGGAAATTTTGAGTTTAGTTTCCAGAATGGCAAGTAATTTGAGGTTGTGGGTTTGGATAAGTTTTTTGAATTGATCAAGTTCAACATCACTGTGTGCACCCTAGATATTCCATGCACTAAGATTGTGTATCGTTGAGCAAACTCTTGTAAGGAGAGAAGCTTATTTTTAATACTCTTAGTAACAGGAGTTCTGGGTTCTATATTTTTAGGGATTGTGGAAGATAATGGGATGGAATCCACATTTAGGTCACTATCCAAGGATTGCCTTCTTTTGAGAATTTTCTTTTTGTTACTGTTGTTTATAGAGGAAGTAGAAGTAATGATATGTATAGGTGTAGTGGCATGGGCAGGGATGTTTAAGGAAGAAAGGATGGGGGTTGCTTCTTCCAGGCTGGGGGGCCAGAATATGTGAATAGGTAGACAAGGATCGAGGAACATGATTTTCAAGGTTGGGTTGTGTAGGATTATCCAAGGTCGGGGATAAATTTAAAGAAGAAGATGAAATGTTAGCTTGCATGCATGATGAATTGCTTTGTATGCAGGGTTTAATAAATGCTTGGTCGAGTATCTCCTTGTCCATATACACAATAAAAGAAGTTGAAATGCTATCTTGCATGCATGAATTATTGTTTTGAATGCAGGGAACAATATGTGCTTGATTGAGTATCTCCTCATGCACTTGCACATTCTTTGCATTAAAAGAGGCTAAACTAGGCCCATTAATGATCTGGTGATCTTTTGCATGCAATGGACATATTATGCTGTATTAGTGGCACCTGATGTATTTAAAAGGGTAGGATCTGAGGCAAAGCTGGGTTTGGAAACATCAACAGGCTGCTTTAGGATTTTATTTTGAAGAGTAAAATCTAAGGAGTTATTGTCAGGTATATTAGGAATTGCTGAACCATGCATGTGTCTTTATTTTCCAACCGAGAATCCACATCACAAGGCACATCACTCTTTGCATTCTCTTAAAAAAGAGGACCATCCACTTCATTCCCTACTTCATCATTACAAGCATCTAAAATCTGGAAACTATTGTTAGTGTTGATTAAAATCTGCTCTACCCTTCTAACCTCTTTTTCATTATGAACCTCATTCTGAGCTTTACTTTGTCTTTTTTCCATTAGTATTTCACCTTCCTCAATTTACACTGTATCTCCAGACATAAGAGCATCATCAATGTTTATTATTCCTAATGCAACTTTGTTATTTGCACTGCTAATTCTTTTCCTTTTCGAGTTGTTTACCACTTGCCACTTCTGATATCTCCTTCCAGGCGCCTTATTGATTTTTTTTCTCTTTCTGGATCTGCTTGCCTTTGTCATGTTAGTATTTCCTTCTCATCTGGCTTATCTCCTTGTTCATCTTTCTTGTCACAGCTCGCAAGACAGTGGCCAAATATTTTACACCTAGAGCATATATCAGGTTTCCAAAGATACCTTACCTTAATTTTCTATATACTAGCATCAACTAGTTGCACATCAAAACTGTCAACGAGAACTTTATTAGGCTTCACCTCAATCATACATTTGGCATATTCCAGTCTCTCTAGCCTCTCGGTTAACTCATCCAAGCATAATAATCTCCTAAGTCTACTTGCCAACTAGTTTATGCCCAAGTGAGACCAAGCAAAAATGGGTAAATTGTACAGCTATATCCAGACATGCATAGAGGAGATGCTACTACACATATTACCCATTGTAGGATCCCATGGTTTTACAATGAAGATTTTATTCCTCATCACTATTGGATAACCTTGAATTATCCTATTCTTATCTTCTTTGCGGGATAATAGGAATAGAAACACAAAGCCATCACCTTGATAGAGCCTTTAAGTTTTCATATTTTCTTAAGCGATTTCACAATAGCAGTATTGTCAAGGAAAAAGCCAACCAGAAACTCACTCCAAACTTGAGTGCCTACATAAACTACAGAAGCAGGTGGAACAAGGATGTCAATAGAATATGTCAGCTTTATATCAACAAGGATATACTTCCCCACATTTCTCGGCTTGTTCTTGAAAAGGGAAGTCCATTTCTGTTGAGAAGTGCCATTGAAGTCAGAAGTCGAGGAGGAAGAAAACGGATTGAAGAGAGGAGAGCATGGAAGGTCAGTGGCGGAGGGGATGGGTAAAGGGGAAGGAGGACGGTTAGGGGCAGGACGAGGAGGAGACAAGGTAGTGGCAGAAAGGACAAGAGTTGCAGGATGGGAGGAGGAATGGTTAGGTATGAGAGAAGTTGCTGCCATGAAAAAGACAAGAGGATGAGAAACTAATTTAATTGATGTGTGTGTGTAAATTTTTTTGTAAATACATATATATATAAATAAATATTTTTAAATTAACACACACACACATATATAAAAGCACTTCTACAAATTATAAAACATTAATTTAATTTAAAAATTATTGATAATAAATATAATTTTTGAATTATTTATTTATTTTTTGGCCAAAAATAAACATGTATACATGTGCTTTTTATATATATTTGAATTCATTATGTCATAAACAAAACTGACGGCAAATATAAACTCGCGATAAAGCATGTTACTGATCTACACATATTTAATGACTTAAATGAATAAGTATACATACATGCATATATATATATATATATATATATATATATATATATATATATATATTAAATAGATATTATGTATATTGTGCCTTGATGTAGCACCCTGAATGTTGAATCATACAATTCCTCGAATCAAATTCGTTCTCTTCTAGAAAAGCTACTAACTAAAGAGATAAATCAAATTTGTTCTCTTCTAGAAAAGCTACTAGCTAAAGAGATCACCACATGTTTATATTGTATTTGATTTTATTTAAATTTTGGATTGGAAATGAAAAGGAGGAGGCAAATCTTTGCGACCATGACTAGGTAAAATGGAGGCTCAATGTACACTACCAAATGAAGGAGACGTGAGTTTATATATGAAAAGAAAGGAGAGAAAAGGTGGGATCTAGACCTCTCTTTTGCCTCGCCTTTTCTACTAATTCAAACCCATAATTTAAACAAAATATCACAGCCCGTTCTTTAGTAACAGCCGACCATACTTGGTGCTTACGGGCGCACACATATTTTCAAATCCAACTAATATATGTAGATTTTAAATCCAATTTAAATGTTTATCGATATCGTATATAGATATATGTGTATATAAATTTTATATACATACTATAATAAATTCTGATTCAAATAAATCGGCTAAAATCTTATAATTAATATTTCACAAATATTAATTAATTTATAATAGCTATAATTTAATTTAATCATGTGGTACTTTGCAATATTCAACATTACGGTCGTACGAAATTTAGTTAGTAATTAATATCGAAAAATTCAAATATTAATGTTCACACATCACCTTAGCTATTGATGTGATAGTTTAGCTAATTTTATCATTTACATAATTTTGGTAAAATCCAATTTTACTATTTTAAGCAGTCCACGGTAATGGTGAATATTTACACCAATTCTCTTCATCAAAACTATACAACATTATGACTTATGGAATATGATTTTGATCAAAATACTAGTATCATCGACATTCAACTTGTATAATCCAAACACATAGTCCTTGGTTCAATAATAACAATTTTTATTAATCGAACTACTGTGGCCAAAGACTTTGACTTTGAGTTGAATATAGTTGATCATGATACTAACTTCATATAACTGAGGAGATGAATTCTCTATCGAATAGTGTTTTACTTCTAATGCTTCAACTTAGACCCAACTATAGTCATTCGATGGACACCGTGCCACGATTTAACTATAATCAAAGTGGAGTATCCATAATAAAGTTCAAAAGTATTCTCAAGTCAAGAGAACTACGTAATATTGTTACTTCGATATTCTTTGTTAAACATTAGTTTTATTAACTAATAGAAAACTATCGAGCGAGTCATTCCATAGTTATCCAATAACTATCAGTACGTAACCCCTTGGTGCCCTCAGCAGCCATGAGTAATAAATTTGAAAAATCCACAAACTCATTATCGTTTTCACTGACTTCGAAACACTTTGGCTATTATGTGCAAATAGAATATTCCAAATCATTATTTAGAATTTTCTGTTTGAAGACATATGTACCAAAACTCAAAGTCATACAAAATGATAATTTTGTGAGCAAATTTGAACTCATTTAAGCACATTGAATGAAAAATCTGTTATGCTAATTTCAATAAATGAAATTTATGATTTTATTCTTACCAATGTTGCTCACTATATTCAAACTGCAATTATCTTCTTTTTGAAAACATATTTCTGATCGATGGATCGTATCCCTTCGGGTATAGCTATCAAAATCATATTTTGATACTTACTTGGAATCTATTCAGGATTTACGCATCATACCATATGGTAGAGACTCTTAATGGCTTATTGACAACTTAGAAAATTCTTTCCTCGACATTGATAAGAACTCATAGATTCTCTTTAATGTGTGAGAGTACTTATTATATATTCTAATGTGTTATGTCCACTTTGGTTTGGTTAATTTTATTTCACCCCTCATAATCATTTTTATCTTTGGATCGTATCCAAATCCATTTATCCAAAATTTCTAAATGAAATTCCTTTGCTGTGAAGTTGGTGTTTTTTGAAGCAACAGTTGTTTCTTAGTGCAACAGAATAAGTATTTCTAAGCATCTTATGAATTGTGTTACATATATAAACCCAATTTTGTTTTAGTTTAAGAAACTTGTGTTTAAAACTAAAATGATCAAATATTAAACGGTCCCAACTCCTTGGGATGTTCCACATAAGATCCCTCACGAATATTTATTACGTGCAATCTTTCGACTTACACAATCTATCAACTCCTTAACCTAGAAGCTTAAGCAGATCCAACTCAAATCAACTCAAAACAAGTACTATCTGATAGTCAAAGGTTGACGGTTCAAGGATTAGCAGTCTGCCGAATCGAAAAGCTTTCAATGGAGAGAGAGTTCATTATTACTAGGTATGCGTTAAGGTATTAGTTTCATATATGCCATTATTATATTATATTGCTTATAATCTCATAATATTATTTTATTATACACACGCGCACACACACACATTTATATATATATATATATATATATATTATATTGTTAGTTAGGAGACAATTCTTATATGTATTGACGTTGTCACATACTAGATTGGTTATATGTATATATTAAAAAAATTCCTTTTACATGTAAATTAGATATGCACAACTAAATTTTTATATATAAAATTATTATTTTATAATATATATATATATATTTAATATGTCGTTTAGTTATAATTATATGATTTATATTTATTTATATCATCATATCTTGCTAATAATTAAACATATATTTTACAATGTATATTCAATATAATTATAATTTTTGGTAAGAGTAAAATATTTTTAAATAATTATTTGCTATTATTAAGTATTTATTTAAACCAATATATTATTTAAATAATTTATATAAAATAAAATATGTTTCAAAGGTTAAATTTAAATTTTTAAAATTATTTGATTATGAAATAAGCTCTTGGCTAAAAATTAAGAATTTAATAATCAATTTTTGTTTTTTTTAAATCATTGTAATATATGGTCGAAATTAATTAATTATTAAAAAATAAATTTTGAATGAGAAAAATTATGGAATTTTTTTTAAATCTCAAATATCATGTTAGAGTTTCTAAAAATTTAAAATTTAAAAAAATATGTTTCTAAAATATTTTTAATAATATTTTATTTTATTTCAACTAATTAATTTTTATATATATTAGTGTAATAAAATTTATAATAAAAAGTTATGTTGTTTATAATCGAAAAGTGAAAAAATTGATTTTTTAATTTTATTAATTAATACACACACACACACACAGATATATATATATATATATAGATATTATAAATTTGTTTATATATATATATATATATTAATTAATTTTTTTATTATGTACATATAAATATTAGTTTAACATTTATTAAATAATACATAATTATGCGTGTATTTATAAAATACTAATATTTTACATATATATATATATATGTTTGTGTGTGTTTAAATATTTTCATCCTCATAAAATTATTTAAATAAAATTTACTTACACATTTACATATACATAATATATATATAATACAGGAAAATGGGCTAAAGGAAAAACATATAACGTTTTTTTGCTTGAGAGACGCGAATATTTTTTTCTTTTATAAGGACGCGGGCTTTATAATTTTTGCTGAAGGAAAATATTTATAAAAAATTAAATCGTGCGTCTTCTTCATTCTCAATCTCAAATCATGCCGACTACCAAAAATTAAATCGATCTTTGCTTCTCCTTGAATAAACTTCGCCGCTCCATCTTCCCAAACTCATTGTTGCTATTCGCCTGAAGATGCCGACTCGAAGATGCATCTCACTTCACCATTTCTCTCATATCAAGATCAAGATCGTCGCTCCTCCGTTCAAGATTGCTTGAGTTGAGTTCACCGTCCTCGCTGTGCTTTGTGATGCCGAGAATAGGAGATACTACCATGAGCGCTTTGAGTTTGAGTGCGTCACCGCGTGCTTGTGAATGCTATGGAGTTTTAACTCGATATTGATCTAAACTGGAGGTTTGATATATACTGGAATTATTGATGATTAGTAATGATTTTTGATCAATTTTTTGTTTATGTATATAATTAATGTATCTTTCATATTATTATGACACATGAAACTAGCATTTCTCTGTATATTATGCAATTTAATCTTTTATTGTTTTATTATTTTGTATCTGATGTTGAATGTTGCTCTTGTTAGTTTCAAATGGTGTATTTGATGTTGATTGTATTTTTGACAAGCTTCAGGCTGTTTTTGAATTTGTTAAAGTGTAATGCTATATGTATAGGGCATTTCATGTTAATAGTTTATTCATAAATATTATGGAATTTACAGGTGTATTTAATATTTTTGAACATTTTTAAGGACTTAACAATATATGTGGTTTATGACTTTCAAAGTACAAACATTGAACATCAAGTTTTTGCATTATGCTAGTTGTATATAACATTCAGTATAATTGAAAGTAACAGGAATAAACATATTGTAGTGTAATTTAAAGTTGTATTACAAACTTTTCATACTTTTGCAATTATCCAACAGTTCATCGTTCTAAAAATATGAAAATTGACTTCATACTTAAATGTCACATCAAATTATCATTTCAAATATCTTATAAATGCTATTGAACCTTGTAATTGCAATGCTACATTAAACTATCACCTTGAATATTTTTGTAATGATCCGGTATTTTCAACCCTTCGCATCCGCACATGTTGACTTGAATAGCTCAAAATATCAGATTGTTAATTTAAATTTGGCAAGTCTCAACATATACAGTAAATAAATCAATTACAAAATCACAAACACAGAGTAATACAATAATACGCAGCGGAATAGATAAAATAGTAGTTCATGAAGCTACTATATAAACATCAGAGTTAGAAATAAAATTCAATAGAATATCTCAAATGCAGTGAAGTCTCCAGTACGAGCAAATGACCTCTCTGAACCAATCAACTGGAAAAGCAGAAAGCTGAATCGATAGTTGGATCTCCAAGCGAAGCTCCAAACTCCAAAGATGAGTCTCAAATGCTGTATCACTCAGTCTGACCCGAGCGTAAAGCAAAACACAAAACACTCGAGTCAGGATTAACATTCTTATATCAATAAATCCAACTCAAGTGAAATATCAACTGAAATACAATTAACTTAGAGGATGTTTGGGATAACCATCCTCTAAGGATCTGTGGAACTATCTACAATGTAGAAATATACACTACAACACCGTGGCCATTTCAAATTAATTCATACTTCAAAGCCAAGATATCATTTCCATTTCAAATATATCTATTTTCCAAAATATTATATATAGGTTAAATAATTTAAAAAGTAAAGTATTTATAATTTCCTCAAGTCTCACAGATCGATTCAAATCAACTTCAAATTCCAAATTCAAATTTATTCAAAGCTCAATTCATCAATTCAATTCAGTTCTCAATAGACCATTTAAATTTCAATATATATTTCAAAGCTTTAATATTCAACATTATCAAAGTTAAATTTAACAATTTCATATAGCTCTTGATTTAACTTCATTATTATTTAATCAGGGAGTATTCACTTAATAGATTCAATATCATTTACTAGCCTTAAATTACATTTTTACTAAATATTTCCTTAAATTTATTTCAACAAGAAATATTCATTAAATTACTTAAATCAAACCCAAGTTATAAATCATATCTTACATCTCAATTTCAATAAGTTTCAAATTGGTTTAATTAAATAAAATTCTTTAATGAATACAATTTCAACTAAATTCAAATTATCTTCCCAACCTTAACTTATTCAAATTATTACCAAAATCTATTTTGAAATATAAATTTTATACTTAAACATATTATATGTATTAAATCCATCTTAATTAAATTAAATATCATTATTAAATCTATATATATATCATTACTATTTATATATAATAATTTAAGAATCAACATTTATTAAAACCATATATTTCTTTCCAAAACCATAGAATTTATTTTCAAAATATTTATATATAGACCAATGGTGTCTGTATATAATTTCCTATCTATGGTCAAGTGATACAGATATTTATCATTTCAATCCGTAAATTTAAATACATACGGGTAGATATCATTTCGACCCGCAATCCCAAATTCAATTCAAATGAAAATCGCTTGGGTTTATCATTTCAAGCCATAACGAAATTCTCCTATTCTAAAGTCCATTCGGGTATGTATCATATCAACCCATGGTGAATTCTAAACTACAGGGAACTTGCAGAGTGATAACAGATAATAATATAACAGCATATATCATCAATAACAATATAATATAAACAACAGGATATGGTGTCATATCCCACAGGTGAACAGTTACAGATAATAGCATATATAACAATTTAAACAACTAACAGCAGCATATTTCAATTGTCGTTCCAATTGAAATCAAATTTAATAAATATAAGAACATTAATGGTGAGTGATTGCTCACCTTTCAAGGCTAGAAAGACTAGAAGATGACACAGATATGCACACTGATACAGTCACTAAAATTGAATTACGAATCCAAGCATGAATTCCATAGCAAAGCTATATGGGCACGAATTCGACGAATAGAGCTGATAACAGAAATCGATGGGAATAAATCAAATTAGCTGGATATAAATTGTAAACGAGATGTATAATATATTATTATTTTCTTTTAACCCAAAAATTCAATTCAAAATACATATACATTTTAAATAAATTTTAAATTTTAAACATATATAAAATAATAACTCTCTCAAAAAAAATTCTTTCTTTAGAAAATACATATATATAAAGTAAACCTTTACATAGATCTGAAACTTCTACAATAGATGAGGCATATATATCATTCCAACTTGCACAAAATAAACAACTGCATATATATTTATATATGCATACAATTTAAAGTCAATTGAAAAAAAACGAATATATATATTGCTATATAAACCATTCTATACAAACCAATAATTTTCTGTACTGTAACCAACACAAAAGTAACTTCAATATAAATATATAAGTTTTAAACACATTATTTTTTTTTAAAACCAGACACTTATAAGCATAAGTTAATATGTTCACAGGCAATAGATATGCATACTATCCTATTATATATATACTATCTCTCTTTAATATAATATAGATAATTTATTTTAAAATCCACTCAAAGCTTTGCATATATACATACTGACCATACAGTATATACACACACTAATATATAGTAAATAACCCATATGCAAACTATTATATAACCTATTTAGTAACATATATATGAAGACACTATAACACAAATATCAATATATAACTTATATTTGTAAAAACTATCATAAAATCTTATAACAGGTTGCCTATATGCGTATATAACTATAATTCATGCAAACAGTTCATATACCCATAAACTATTATAAATATATATAATAAGAACCCAACAAACAAATACTTATCAACTCCTAAATCATTCATGAATGTAAACAATTGATATATAGAACTTGCATAATATGACCATTAATACAACTTTAAAAACAGACCAGATTAGTGCGAAATCATTTCATATAACAAAATTAATATAAATTATATATATATACATTTATATATCAACACAAATATAACAAATATATAGTTTACTGACTTATAAACATAGTATAGATATAAAATCATACCACACAACTCACGGCAAGGTTGAGGCACGAAAGGGTGGTAGGGTAGATGCGTGTTGTGTTTGGCCACGAGAAGCTTGGGAGGAGGCTCAGATCTCAAGGTTGGAGGAAGAAGGTGGTTGATCGGCCGAGCTGCGTGCATGTATTTTTGAGATGAGGATAGCTGCACGCTCACCTATTTTGTTCGGCTGATGGGTATAGTGAGAAGCAAAATGATGGAATGGGCGAAAGAAATAAGGGGAAATTGGCGAACAGAAATTGATGAATAGAAGAAGAAACGTACTGTTCATAGAATATATATGGACCATCTATCTCCAAATGAACCAGCAAACGTATTTAGATTTCAAAAAAAATGGAACAATAGGAAAATGACTAGTCACTACAATAAATTTCCCCGAAATATAAATAGTTACAGACCATTCGTTATCTCAGACAATAAACGAAGGGACAACGAAACCAAAAAGGTAAAATCGGATATCGATATGGTTCCTTGTTTTATTGATTTCACATTGAACCGGACGTTGAAACACGGGAACGAGTATATTGTGGAGATCAGCACGACGAGATGATCAGAACGGTATACAAATATCAGTGGTACGATCGTCCGATCAAAAGTCGATATCGATACCAAAATGCTGCTATTTCGTCAAAAATAAGATCGACGGAGCAATAACAGCCCGAATTTTGAGAAGCGAAATATGACGTCTTGCTCAGAAGATGATTTACAAATTTTCTATGTAAAAATATCCAGGTTTGGAAAACATTTTATTATCATCAAATATTAACTGATATAGATTGAAATAGAATTACATAAAAAAATAAACTTCAATATTATCAGATGAAAATTTTCCAGTTGCTATATTTAAATAGACGTACTCCAAATAATAAATTTAAATTTCAAAATTTTATTGTTTAAACTTTCACAAAATTTCAATTAATTATCTTATTAAAACCATCAAAATTTATGGGTCGTTACAATTTTAAACATGAAGTGGACTTCATAGCTAAAATGCCACAACAGACTATCATTTTAGATATCATAAACATACTAGTAGACTTTGTTAAAAAATGCATCATTAATTTATCACTTTTCATGTTATAAACACTCCGGTATATTTCATAGTTAAAATGTTATATGAAACTATCATTTCACATATCACAAATATGCTACTTGTCCTTGTACAAAAATGCTACATTAAATTATCATTTTACATTTTTTAATCATGCTAGTGAATTTCATAGTTAAAACCCTATATAAAACTATCATTTGAAATATAATAAAGATGCTACTAGACATTAGATTAGGTTTGACACCCGGTATACTTTTGCATCCATGCGTACCCGATTCTAATTTTCTTTTGTATCCATACATACCCGATTAGGCTTGGCATCCAGTTAGCTTTTGGATCCATACGTACCTGATTAGGCTTGGCATCCGATTAGATTTTACATTCGATTGTACGCTCGGTTTAATAATATATCTCGGGTAGGGGTGGGTACGGTCGGTTAATATTTTCGATTAACCGTATAATAGTTTCGGTTCAGTTAACCGATATTCAGTTAATATTGGTCTGAGCATACCGACCGAACCGGTTAAATATAACCGCGGTTAACCATTATATTTAAACAGTTAACCGTTTAATTTGAACGGTTAACTGTTGACCGATTAACCCTTTATACTAGCTCGGTTAACTGTTTTTATATCAGTTAACCTATCAAGCTGAGACAATATGCATAACACATTAGGTAAATGCTGCACTAACAAACATAAACATTCATGCATAACCATTAATTGATAGCTCTTTCGCACAATACATTAAAAGCAATACATTGGCGATTCAAAGTTTTAACCTCGAAAGTCTAAACATAAAATAAAAATACAATAATATTTAGTACAACTACAAAGTCCAAATAACATAAAGTCTTAAATAAACAATAGTAATGAATATAATGAGAATTATAAGTTGTAACTTAACTCCAGTCTCCATTCTCCAAGTTTGTGCAAAGATAAACATATATAAGTAAGCAATTAATATATATAATTGAGTAATAAGATCAAAATTTACAATACAACTGAGCAATTAACATATATATAATATAACTGCATTTGGAAATTAGTCATCGAAGCATGTATTATCTGGTTAATATCATACTGAGCATAACTATTGTATAAACGTGAACTAAACAAAAGATTCAGACGATACATTGGTTCAGTTCTATAAAGATTCACACAATATAATTTTCATAGTTTTGAACAAAGTTTTAAGGTGCGGTCTTATTAGTTGTAGCTAACTGCAGGAGGCATCATTTTATTAAAGTTGAGTTCAGATAGATATCTTTGGTAAATTATAAGCAAGCATGTCTTTTTTAGTAGTATCTTTGATTCTGATGAATTCACTTATGCAAACAAGATACATACAGAGAAAAGGGAAAGTAAGATTGCTCCAAACTAAGAAAACCTTGCAACCAATTCATGTAGTGAGTATGTTCCAGTAACTAATGTAATTGGTTTTTGAATTGTTTTGTCTATTCCATATAGTAAGAGAAATATAACTCGGATTCTTCTAAAATAAATTTGACTTAGTATCTAAATCAAATTTAGACTGCATGAATCGGAACAAACCTTTGCTAGCATGTAATTCCTAATCGATGCACTTGTTATGAGCGTACCCATTCTTTTTTCTTACAACAAAATCATTATATAGAATTTAGATCTAACTGTAGAATTAATGAAATAGCATTGTTATAGAGCATTTTCTTTGCAATGACATTTGTCCAAAAATTTAAATTTTAAGTTTTATGAGAAAAAAATCATAATGTATACAACTTCAGACAATACTATCAATTTAAATTCTTAAAATCTAGAAGAATGTTTCAATGAGCGTAGATAAGTGGAATTTAGTTTGACAGAACTATCTACTACAGTATTACTACAAACAATATTTCAAAATGAGCATAATCATTTGTAGTAATAGATGGTATTATTTGAATCAATTGTAAATAATCTACTGTGTGCATAGTAGACTACTACAAGCAAACTATTATATCCATAATATTATGCAAACAATACAAATAATTTTTCAGATTGTTACTGTAAAGAATCAACTGCAAACGATCTGTTGTATGCACAATATACTACAAGCAAATAAGCAGTATTAACAATATTTTAGACTGAGCAGAGGTTTAACTAAACATTCTTTCAATCAATATATAATAGATAATTTGACAAAAGCTAAACAAACCGACTCACTGAGCATAATGAATTTAGTTCATTTATTTCAAACCAGATCTAAATTCAAATAGAACAGCTATTTCATAGATTGTTAAACAAAATAAAAACTCACATTCTTCCTCTTCTTACTAGCATTCAACCATTCACCATAGCTCAACTCAATCAGCGCCAGGCAGCATGAAAGCAAGTCTAGTGGCGGCGCAGCATAACGACAAAAGAAAGGCGACACGATAGAATTTTGTTAATCGGTTTTAAGAAAATTTTAGGATTTTATTGAAATGAAAAATTGTAGATCTAGGGTTATTTTCGAACAAGATGAAAACAAGAGAGAAAAGAAATGAAAGCATTAAAAATAAAAGCGGATAAGCAAATGAAGTCGAATTGGGTAATTGGGTAGGCCGGGTTTCAATTTTTGGGAAGGGGAAAATAATTTTGATTAACGGTTAACTGTAACACGTAAAACCATTAACCATTGATCGAACCGACTTTGGTCGGTTAAAATCGATCGGTTAAACGATTGTCGGTTAATCGATTGTGTGGGTTAAAATGATTCGGTTAAGATCGGTTAAATGCCCACCCCTATTCTCCGGTATAGATTGGTTTCATATGTATCCGACTAGGCTTGGCATCTGTTTAGCTTTTGCGTCCATATGTACCCGATTAGGCTTGGCATTCAGTTAGCTTTTTCATTCATATGTACTCGATTAGGCTTGGAATCTGGTTAGCTTCTGCATCCATACGTACTCGATTAGGCTTGGAATTCGGTTAGCTTTTACATTTGATGGTACGCTCAGTTAAACACTATATATTGGGTATATATTGGTTCCATATATACCCGATTAAGCTTGGCATTCAATTAGCTTTTGCATCCATAAGTACCCGAATAGGCTTGGTATTCGGTTAGCTTTTACGATAGTATGCTCGGTTAAACAATATATCTTGGGTATTGATTAGTTCCATATATACCCTATTAGGCTTGGCATTCTGTTAGCTTTTGCATCCATATGTACCCGATTAGGCTTGGCATTCGTTTATCTTTTACATTCGATGGTATGCTCAGTTAAACAATATATATTGGGTATAGATTGATTCCATATATACCCGATTAGGCTTGGCAGTTGGTTAGCTTTCACATCCATACGTACCCGATTAGGCTTGGCATCCGGTTAGCTGTTGCATTCATATGTATTCGATTAGGTTTGACATCCGATTTGCTTTTGCATTCATATGCACCTGACTAGGTTTAGCATCAGGTTGGCTTTTGCATCCATACGTACTCGATTAGGCTTGACATCTAGTTAGCTTTTTCATTCGATGGTATGCTCTATTAAACAATATATCTTGGTGACTGAGTCTGTGACCGAGCCTGTGACCGTGCTCATGATTAATCCCATTACTATCCCTTGATCGAGCCTTTGACCAAGCCTGTGATCGAGCCCACGACATGATAGTGGACTTTGTACTTAAAATGCTACATTAAAATATCGTTTTGAATATATTACACATGATAATGAACTTCATAACTATAATGCTACATTAAACTATCATTTTGCATATCCTAAACATGTTTGTGGACTTTGTAATTAAAATGCTACATTAAAAATATCATTTTGCATATTGTAAACATGGTAGTGGAATTCATAACCCAAATGATATGTTAAACTACCATTTTTCATACCTTAAATATGCTAGTGGACTTTGTAATTAAAATGATACATTAAATCTCATTTTGTATATTGTAATCATGATATTGGACTTCATAACTATAATGCTACATTAAACTATCATTTTGCATATTGTAAACATGGTATTGGACTTCATAACTCAAATGCTATGTCAGACTATCATTTTGTATACCTTAAATATGCTAGTGGACTTTTTGATTAAAACGCTACATTAAATCACATTTTGCATATTGTAACTTTGATATTGGAATTCATAATTAAAATGTTATATCAAACTATCATTTTGCATATTTTAAACATGCTAGTGGACTTCATAACTCAAATGCTACATTAAACTATCATTTTGCATATCATAAACATGGTAGTGGACTTTATGATTAAAATGTTACATTAAATAACATTTTGCATATTGTAATCATAATATTTGTGTTATTCGAGTTTTTAACCCATCAGGATCCAAGAGAAGACGGAATGACTTGGTGAAGTCAGAATGACTCAGAACTCAACCAAAAGGGCTAAGGCAACAAGTTAAAGAAAGCCAAGTCATATTACAAAAGCAATGATGGAGTTTGACTAAACCAAGAAACAAGCATCCGTCCAGTCCAATCATCAGCTAAATACAACGAGCAAGTAAATCGTCATCAAAACAAAGCGACGTATGAAGAGACTGACGAACAACCTCGATACAAAGAAACAAAAGCATGCTAAACATCAAAGTCCAGAAAAAACCTACTAGCGATCCATGCACTATGGATCGCCAACGATCCATGCTTCATCACTGGGTTGCTAAGGCACGTGGGGAGCGAAGGAAGCAAAAATATGCTAAGTGTATGGATTACTAGCGATCCATACACCATGGATCATCCATAGTTGTTCATGGACTCTTGGCGAGCTAACTAGGTGAAGAAGGGAAAAGAGGAGCTAAGAAATTGGCTCGCATGCGAGCTACATCTATGGATCACTAGCGATCCATGCTTTTGGCTCAGGTCGCAAGCTAAGCTTCATTGCATCTTCTTGTGTCCATATGCAAGCAGTTAGTAACAGTCCTGGCCCAAAAGCTCTCCGATCTCTATATATACCATCCTACCTGCAACATAAACGGGATCTTCTCCGGACTGGTAGCTGAAGCTCTGCTGGAAACTTTCTTCATCTCCCTCACAACAATCTCCAAAGGGGTTCACTGTGATTCTCTAGTGGATTCCAACTCTGGGGATTCAATCTTAGCTAAAACAACCAAAAGCCTTGTAATCAAACACTACTTGTAACAACAATCAGCCTATAATAAAAACTATAAAATGGGCATAGGCTTTGTTAACAGCTGAACCACTCTAAAAATCTTCTTGTCTTCTTTCTTTTAATGTTATTTTATATACCTATTATCTGTATCATTGCTCTATGAGAACATGGCTGGTGCTTTCACACTCAAACCAGGGTGTTGGTCCATTTTTTGGGTTAACATTTTGGTGCTTTCACTGAGAACCCAACTCAGGATTCAGATCTAGCTATCTACTTTGGATCCTATAGGTCCAGAAGTTAAATCCCCAGTCTCTGCTTGAAAGATCTACTGCTTGAAATCAATGGCTTTTGGAAGAAGAAGAACTGCCTCTGGAAGGTCCATAAGAGCAGTGATAGCTGGAGAAGATGTTAATCCTCAACATACTGAAGTAAATGGCACTAACTTAGGAAACCAGGCGCCATCATCCTCCAGTCAGCACGAAGTCGTTACTAGGGATGAGTTGAATAAGATGGTTGACGAGATCAACCAAAGGATGGAAAGTATCCAGAAGGAACCGATGGAAAAGCTTAATGCTCTCCTAACCCTACAGTCAAATCCTGCTCCAAGAACTATGCTTGAACCCATGGTTGCTATAGAATAAGAAAATTCTACCGTTTCTGGTTTAAACCGAAGAAACGGAAAACAGCCGTAAAAAAGGGTAACAACAGGAACCATGCGACATAATGTCGAAGGAAATACGGATACTCCACCCACCGTAAGGCAACTAATTCTGAACTTGAATCAAGGGGCAAAGACCTCACATGAAGATATAGCTATGGACCTCTCGGACTCAAAAGATGGAGAACAAGACAACCAGTTGGAAGAGAATGTCAACGCATTTGATGGTGCTAGGAACGTCCAAACTGCTCCAATCAGGCCAACTGCAAGCCAACAGGACCCCGCGGGAATGGCTCTCCCAAAGACAGGAGAGCCTAGGCTTCAACCCACTCGCCAAGACCGTTTGCAAAGCCAAACACTTGGTGTAGTGGCTGACTGTCACCTCCAAGATTACCGGACATTAGAGACATACATATCAGACATGGTCAAACGATTAATGGACGAGAGTAAAATCTGAAGGGATGATGAATGGGGATCTGCTCCAAGTTGGACTCCCTTTACCGATGAAATCTTGAATGAGAAATATCCAGATAAATTCATAATGCCAGCTATCCCATCCTACGACGAGACGAAGGACCCAAAACCCCATTTATACAAGTATAGTTGGTATATGGACGGAGCCAACGCTTTAGAGACTATTCGCTGTAGATGTTTCCCCTTCTTTCTAGAAGGAGTTGCGTCTATATGGTTCACCAGGCTTCCGCCAAGATCCATCTCTACCTTTGACCAATTAGCAACTAGATTCCTTGACCAATTCAGGCTCTATACCGCACAACCAAAAGATGTCATGTCCTTATCCGGATTGTTCCAGGGACACAACGAATCGCTGAAATCTTTTGTGAACCGGTTCAATACCGCAGTGACGGAAGTAGGCAACCCCAACGAGGATATGGTTTTTATGGCGTTAGTCCATGCCATTCACCCAGAGTCTGAATTCGAAAAGTGGATTAAGATGCAGCAACCTACTATGAGGAAAGACTTCAATCATAAATCAAGTCAGTACTTAAGGTTAGAAGAAGCACAGGCGCTGGAAAGAAAGTCTACTGGTGTGCAACCGATGAACATCGGACAGAGCAATGTGGCAATGAATCAAAACGCGCACGCCTCTGGAATTGCTCAAGGAGTCCCAGAGAAAGATGGAAATCAAAAGAGGAAAAATCAGAACTCCAATAAAAGAAATGGTAATGGCAGCAATAAAAGGCTTAAAGGGTTCAGGCATGAAGATTATACCCCTCTAAACGACTCTCTGGAAAATATTTATCTCACAACACAGGGGACTGAGGTATACAAGAAACCCCCAAGAAGGAAGCAACTGAGTAGCAAAAATGCTCAGGAAAGTTCTACCGCTTCCACGAGACTCATGGTTATAACACAAACGAATGCCGCCATCTGAAGAATCTCATTGAAGAGTTGATTAAGGAAAACAAACTCCAGCAGTACGTGAGAAAGCCGCAGAACCCTGACCAACCCACGGCTGCTCAGCTTCCCAGGGAACGAAGGAATCAAGCCGGGACTAGTGAAGAAGGGTCCAAACGAACTGACCAAAGACTTATTATTGGAACAATATCTGGGGGACCACATCCCATGCAAAGAAGTTAGGGAGAGATGGAGCGATATGCAAGTTCGTTGAAGCATGATCCAAAGGAATCATGTCTCGCACGAGAAGATGAAACCCTAGCCAAGCTAAAGAAAATCTTGGGTGACGACATAGTGTTCCGAAATCGGGACATCGAAAGGATCAAAGCCCCGACTCTCGATCCGATGGTGGTAATAGTGGGAATCGATCCCGCAGTTGTTCGACGAGTGCTGGTCAATAGTGGTAACTCTGTTAATATACTTTTCAAATGTACTTTTAATCAAATGAAGATCGGCATGAAAAGTGTGTCTGCATGCCAAATGAAGATCCAAGTGTTCACTGGCAAACCCAAGAAACATGTGGGAACAATCGACCTGCTAGTGGAACTTGGAGAAGGTGATCGAAGGGTCACCCTTATTCAAACTTTTGTAATCGTGGATGAAATGTCCGCATATAACGCCTTCTTGGGACGGCCCACTCTTGCAGATTTCAGAATAGCTCTGTCCCAATGGTGTCTAACCATGAAGTTCCCTACTACAAATGGAATCAGAGTGGTGAAAGGAGATCAGTGTGCTGCTAGAGAATGTTACATTGCAGAGTAACGTGAATCCAAAAGAAAGGAAAACAGGAAGGATGTGGGGAGAACTCTCCACATCTGTGAACCCTCTGAATAGCAACTACAGAGCCGCCCTGGCTTGGGGACCATAGCCAATTCGATAAGGCTTTGGACCCTAGAAAGAAGAGTTCGTAGGAGGAATGGGCAGCACCAGCAGAATTGACAGTATCCGTCCTGGTCAATATGGACGACCCAACCAAAGTCTTGAAAATTAGGTCGCAACTTGGAAACAAGATGCGGTTGGAACCTACCAAATTTCTTTACGCCAACTTGGATGTGTTCACATGGACGCATTCTGATATGTGTGGGGTGTCACCAGAAATCGCATGTCATGCGCTCAACACTGACCCAAAGTTCACACCGGTAAAGCAAAAGAGGCGCAGCTTGGGTCCTGAACGGTCCAAAACATTAAGGGAAGAGGTGGACAAGTTGATAGCCAACAATTTCATCCGTGATGCAACTTATCCAGAATGGGTATCTAACCCGGTCTTAGTTAAAAAGTCCAATGGGAAGTGGTGAACCTATATCGATTACTCGGACTTAAACAATGATTGCCCAAAAGACAGCTTCCTACTCCCCAGAAGAGATCATATTGTAAACGGAACGGCGGGACACGAGCTTCTATCATTCATGAATGCATACTCCAGGACAACCAAATCCTGATGCATGAGCCTGACCAAGAAAATACCATCTCATCACGGACCTGGGCCTATGCTGCTATAGGGTAATGCCATTCGGCTTGAAGAATGCCAGGGCAACTTATCAAAGGTTGGTGAATACCATGTTCAATCGCCAAATCGGGAAAACTATGGAGGTTTACGTAGATGATTTGTTGGTTAAATCATGAGCAGCTGCTAACCACCTGGATAACCTTGCTGAAATGTTCGAAATACTCCGAAAGTACGGAATGAAACTTAATCCACTCAAATGTAACTTTGAAGTAGCCTTTGGAAAGTTCTTAGGATTCATCGTAAGTGCCAGGGGCATC
This sequence comes from Allium fistulosum, assembly GCA_030737815.1. Lineage (NCBI taxonomy): Eukaryota > Viridiplantae > Streptophyta > Magnoliopsida > Asparagales > Amaryllidaceae > Allium > Allium fistulosum. The sequence goes on along the minus strand of CM060906.1, from coordinate 432,216,563 downwards.
GAAGCAAATCCTGAACAAATAACGGCACTACGAGAAGTCCAAGCTCCAAAGAATAAGAAGGAACTGCAAAGCCTGAATGGAAAAGTTGTAGCGGTAAGTCGATTTATCTTGAAAGCTACCGACAAGGTATACCATTCTTCGATGCGCTGAAGAAAGAAAAGAAGAACTTCGATTGTAGTAAAGCTTGTCAAACAGCATTCGAAGAATTGCTATGGGACATGGAGGCTCCACCAATCCTATCAAAGCCTATGGATGGAGAAGACCTGTTCATTTACTTAGCAATCTCACCCCATGCATTGAGTGCCGCTCTTGTGCATGAAGAAGCAAAAATCCAATGACCCATGTATTACATTAGCAAGCGGTTCACTAGAGCCGAGAAGAACTACTAGAAATTGGAAAAACTAGCGTATTGCCTCTTGATCGCATCTAGGAAGTACGACCATACTTTCAAGCTCATCCAATTAAAGTGTTGACTGACCAGCCCTTGAAGCAAGTGTTGTATCGGCCTGAAACTTCCAAACGACTTCTCAAGTAGAATATATAACTGAACCAATATGATATCACATACCACCCAAGGAAAGCCATCAATGGGCAAGGGTTAGCAGACTTTATCGCCGAATTTACTATACGGGATGACGAGGAAAAAATACAGTTAGAAGTAGACACGCAATGGAGACTTTTTATCGATGGCGCATCTAACAACATCTGTTCGGGAGTAGGGATAGTGCTTGAAACCCCCGATGGATGTGCCATTTGCTATGCTTTGCACTTGGAATTCCCTGCCACAAATAATGAAGCGGAATACGAGGCGTTGATAGCGGCACTAAAAGTTGTGAAAGAGCTCAAGATAAAATATGTTCACATATACAGCGACTCCCAACCGGTCGTCTATCAAGTAGAAGGGGAATACCAGGCTCGAGGGGAGAATCTTACCCTGTACCTGTCTAAAGTGCAAGAACTGCTAAGTGACATCGAACACTACACCATAACTCACATTCCACGGGAACAAAACACCAAGGCGGAGCATTTGGCTAAACTGGCAAGCTCCGGAGAAGCATAGTCATTGGGGCTAGTCCCGGTTGAAACTCTAACCACCCTTAACATAGACAAAATGGATGTCGACTGGATCTTCAAGACCACCATCGAACCAGAGACATGGATGACACCGATAAAGAACTATCTACTTGCAGGGACTCTTCCGACAGACCAGAATCAACGGAAAAGCTTCTCCGAAAGGCACCGCGATTCATGATACAAGATGGAGTACTCTATCGAAGGGGATTCTCAACCCCCCTTCTTAGATGCATATCCGATGACGAAGCCTGATGAATCCTAAAGGAAGTGCACGAAGGCAAATGCGGGGACCACACTGGGGGCAAACCCTTGCAAATAAAGTCCTCTGGTATGGGTACTTCTGGCCAACAATAAACCACGACGCTGCTAACTACGCCAGAAAATGTGATCACTGCTAAAGATTCATCAAAATTAAAAGAACTCCTTCAACGGAGCTAATTCAGATGGTCAGTCCATGGCCATTTGCAATATGGAGGATCGATTTGATTGGCGTCCTGTCGATAGCAAAAGAAGGGGCCAAATAGTTATAGTTGCTATTAATTATTTCACGAAATGGGCTGAAGAGGAACCGCTGGCCACCATAACCACAAAGATAGTCATTAATAGTGTTACTAAAAACATTATTTGCAGGTTTGGCGTGCCACAGAAAATCATCACTGACAATGGAACTCAATTCGAAAGCACCGATTCAAAGACTTCTGCAAACGCTTCCGGATTGAGAAGAGCTTCTCTGCAGTAGTTCATCCGCAAGTAAATAGGGAAGTGGAAGCAATAAACAAGATCATCAAGTACACTATCAAAAAGCGACTAACTAAAGCAAAAGGAAACTGAGTTGATGAACTTCCACTCGCACCATGGGCTTACAAAACTACCCATAAAGCGTCAACCAACCATACTCCGTTCGCTCTGGCATATGGCTCAAAAGCAATGATTCATGTTGAATTAGAAGTATCCTCGCACCAAAGGCAAAATTTTAATCAAAAGCAAAACGAGAAGCTCCTACTCGAATCTCTGGATATGATTGACGAAATAAGGGAAGAAGCCGAGTTGAGACCCACTGCCCACTAAAAAAGGGTCGTGCGATACTTTAACTCCAAAGTTCACAACCAAACCTTCGAAGTGGGAGATATGGTACTCAAGCGAGTCTACCCTATTTTGGAAGCCTTCGAACCGAACTGGGAAGGACCATATATCATCAATCAAAAGCTAAGGGATGGAACTTTCAAGCTAACAATCGTCGACGGAATCCAAATTCCTAGAGCATGTAATAGCGAATCACTCCACCGTTACTTCATTTGAAAACTACTGAAATGACCCTCCAAATTTTACCTTAATTTTAATGGGAATTTTTTTTTCACATTTACAATTTAATTCTCAGAGTCATTTTCTTTTTCAAATAATTTGTCCAGGATTTTAAAATTCCTACTAATATAAATATATCAGTTTAATCATAAAAATATACATATACATATGATGATGTATATGCCCCTCTTGTTTAAATCAGAGTATATATATTTTTTTTTTAAATTTTGTAAACAAGTGCAAGTTCTGTTTGCTTTGAATTTAAATTAATCTACTCATAATTAAATTCCCAGATTCTTTGATATTTGCAGTATATAAGTAGGTCCTATGCAAATTTATTTATACTAGATTTAGTCATGCTAACCATGATTTTTCTGTTAATTTTTATCCTGGCAGATAATCTCAGAAAACTTGAGATTATCATTTTTTTAGCATAGATCAAATGTTTGAAATGTGGCTAAGTACCAGAAAATGATATTTACATCTATCATTTTTAATTTATGTGTCTCCTGATTTGATAGTTCAAGCCAGTTCAAAATGCACATCTGTTTATAGCATTTTAAAGAGGGTTTTAGGTTAAACATTTGCAAAAGAAGACTAAAGATTTTGAAGTGCCTTTTTCTATCAAAATATAATCAAACATGTTCAACCAGAACTCCATTCTTTTGAAGTTGGTTAATTTATGTGATTGTGTCAGCCAGACACTTTGATCATGGAACAATGGTATGCCATTTATTTGCATAGCATCTGAAGCTTTTTTTTCTTTGCTTTGTATTTACTCTTCTCAAACAACCCAGAAGTGGACTTGAATCTTTTTACAAAATATTTCAGTGAAAGGCAATTAAATACTTAAAAGAATTTCTCTAGTTTAACCCATATTTTCCCCCAAATTCAACACTTAATCCTTTTCAAAGACTCAAGATTGACTAATACATTTATAAAATATAACCATCCTATTTATCATAGTATTCTTGCTCAGATTTTCATACAAAATCATAGGTTAACTTCTTCAACTTTTCGGATAATATCCAAATTTATAAACTCCAGTTACAAGTCAATTCCTTAGCAAAATAATTAGCAAAATATCCATCCATCATTCAGTACTTAATACAAGTGATAATTTAAAAATATCAATACATGCAGATATCATCTTTTAAGCTCTTATCTAACTAATTTTAGCATGCTATAATCTTCTTCTCAAAGCCTTGCTCCTACTCCTACTTAGTTGCTGCAATTCCTGAAAAAGCATTTGAAGCTGCCTCATATTAAATGAGACACCCTATATGCCATTAGCACCCTAGGGTCAGACACATGTCTGGTATGAGAAAATCCACTAAAACAATTGGTAAATCAAGTTAAAGTTGAAACATATGTAAATCAGTATATCCTGCCTTTAGAAAACAAGTAAGTCATAGTGTGCATGTTCTGTGTTAGTGTGCATGTGCACACTTAAATCTTTCTTTCCAGAAACCTTATAAAGATATGGAACAGGCATACATTCATACAAATCAGCCATAAATCAAATAAGCATCCATACAAAACAGGGAAATCACCAAAATGAATTAAATCATTTATTCCCTGCTCAGATATCATTCAGGAAAACTCTAGTTCCTCCTTATATCAAATTTTCTTACATTGATATATTTATCTATTTTGGTCTCATCTCCAATCATATGAATCAATGGACACATTGTAATGGACTAATTCACTCCATTACACAAAGATCTCAGGACTTAAACAAGCCATGTGTCAACTTGTATTGCTCAAGAACACAAGTCATTCCTGCAGTGCTCTTGACCCCATTTCCTAGTTAGTTTTAAGTTGATAATAACTCTTTTGATTTTTCATGACTAAACCATTCAGTGAATCATTTCACTAAAACAAACATCCATGTCATGGCATTTCATATCATTCATAACCAAACAAAGACAAGCAGGCAATTAAACATATGTGTCTAATAAATAAGATTATGCATCTATATATATATATATACTTGCATTTTATAAGGGGTATAGGCAACTAACATTGGCTTATGTCTTTTGAGAGAGTTTTTTTTCATCTTGCAAACATCTGTGCTTAAGTTAAACTCAGAATGACCAAGTTTCACTGAATCACAAATTTATTTGCTATGTATATGGCTATTTATATTATTTTTATTGAATTAGGAGCATCAGCACATAGGCAACCCTATTGCACCCCTAATTCCTTTTTGTCTTAAGCCTCAGCACCTATACACAAGTATATTGCAGCTCAATATGTTTATATTCTCTGGGTTATGCCAGAACCAACACTACTTGCCTATATTCATTATTTGATTCTCTGGGTATTCACTTATTTTTTTTTTCTAATATTAACATATCAGAGAGATCTGGGTTTATAAAAACATATTTACTAATAATACTTAGAACTTTCACATAATAGATCAAGCAGAACAACCAAACTAAAGATCAAAGCATTTTCATCTTAGAAATCAAAGAAAGATAACCACATATAAAAATACATTTTAAGAAAGATCAACTTATAAACTGGCTGTCTTCATTAGGACTTAGTGCCTTAGATTTTTGAGTGAGTTTTCTCACCTAGCTCTCCTTCACTTCTTAGTTGATTGATAAGCTTCTGCCTTTACCCCCAAATCCTTTTCTTCACGTGTCTTATATATATATGATATTTTTTTTTCAAAAGCTATCCGGGAAGAAGAGAAGGCCCCTCTTATCACTACTTATTCATGCAGGGTTCTTCTAGGGTTTAAGGTGCTAGCTAAAGTCATTTTTGCCCACCCAAAATCATGCCATTTGCATTTAGTTTAAACCCAAAATCCTACCCTCCCCCGCTCAAGTTTGTGGAGAGAAAAGAGGTTTTATCATTTTGGTTATTTTCAGAAATTTGCTTTTCCAGAAAATGCTTTTTCTCTTATCTAATATCATGCTAAAGGTGTGACTTGATTTCCATTATTTTATCATATATATATGCCAAGGGTTCTTCCTAATTCTGCCTATACAAAACATATCACTAGTTTATCTTACTTTTCTATTTTTAGCTTTCACTTAAATAGCATGTGCTTCCCTTATTTATTTATAAAAGGATTGCTCCTTTTATATCTTCATTCTTGCTTTCTGCCTATAGTTAAAATACATTTGTGTATTTTTATTTTACTGATTTGAACACTTGTGTTTGATTAGCATACATATATGTATATATATGTCTTACAGAAATAATTAATACATATATGTCTATACATTATTTTTACTGAACACATATGCACATATACACTCAAATACAACCAGTAGCATCCATATATATTTATACATATAGCTTTTAAGGATTTAATCTATTTATCTATATATATATATATATATATATTCCATACACATCAACATATGTTCATTCATATCATCCAAGGATTAAGCTTCTATTCATGTGTATTTCCTATGCACACATGTACACATATAGCTACACCATATCAAGCCATATCAATTCCTTTTCAAAATTAGTTTTAAAAATTATTTTAAACTTATTTATATTTTCAAAATAAATTCCTAAAATCTTGGGTCATTACATATACCCCAACTTTTAGAAATTGTGTCCCACAATTTTTCCTAAGCTTAAATCAAATTTAAACTTAATTCATAGAACAAATACATTCTCAACCAAATAGATTTTTAGTTCTATCACAATAACTAAAAATACATGCATCCAAAAGGAAAACAAATTAAAAATCAGAATTACCTTTAATCTGAAAATAGCTTAGGATAGTTCATCCTAACCTTGTCTTCTAATTCCCATATGCAATCACTAGGATCAAGACTCCACTGTACCTTCACAAGTTTCAGTGATTTATTCCTCAACTTCTTCACATCCTTTGCCAAAATTCCCACTGGATCCTTTTCATAAATCAAATTAGGATTTATTTGCACTTGGGTTGGGGTCTCAAGAATTTCTGCCTTGTCATGAACCCACCTTCTCAATTGTGATACATGAAAAACATTATGCATTGCTTCCATTTCCTCTGGTAGTTCCAATTTGTATGCTAAAGAGCCTATTCTTTTCAGAATTTTATAGGGTCCAACATACCTTGGTGTGAGTTTTCCTTGCTTGCCAAATCTCAAGACCTTTTTCATAGGTGAAACCTTTATGAAAACTAAGTCTCCTACTTCATATTCCACATGATTCCTTTTCATGTCTGCAAATTTCTTTTGCCTGTCTTGAGCTGCTGCAATTCTCCTCCTTACCAGCTCAATTTTCTCTTTAGTTTCTTGTATGTACTCAGGCGCTAAAATAGCTCTTTCTCCTGTTTCTACCCAACATATAGGTGATAAACATAGCTTGCCATATACGGCTTCAAATGGAGCCATCCCTATGGTGCTTTGATAGCTGTTATTGTATGTAAACTTAGCTAAATGGAGATAATCTTCCCAGTTACCTCCAAAATCCAGTGCACATGCCCTTAACAAGTCCTCTAAAACTTTGTTCACCACCTCAGTCTGCCCATCTGATTGTGGATGGTAGGTAGTGCTTAAGCATAATTCACTTCCCATGGCTTCTTGAAAACTTTTCCAGAACCTTGATGTGAAGATGGTATCCCTATCACTTACAATAGTTTTGGGAATGCCATGTAACCTTACCACCTCCTTCATAAATATTTGAGCTAATTTTGGTGCATTCCTTTCTGATTTGTCTGGAATGAAATGTGCCACTTTAGTTAGCCTATCTACTATCACCCATATACTTGTGTTTCCTCTTTTAGATCTAGGCAGTCCATCTACGAAATCCATAGATATATCTTCCCATTTCCACTGTGGTATGCTAAGAGGTTGTAACAACCCTGATGGTTTTGTGTTTCTGCCTTGACTTGTTGGCAAGTCATACATCTTGCAATATATTTGGCTACATCTGACTTCATTCCCTTCCACCAAAAATTTCTTTTTAAATTTTGATACATCTTTGTACTGCCTGGGTGTATGGAGTACTTACTCCTATGATATTCATTCAATATTTCCTCCTTCAACTCCATGTTTTCTGGAACACATATTCTATCCTGGTTTCTTAAATAACCATTTTTATCAATATGGTAATTTGTCACTTCTTCCCCTTTTGATATGAGAATTTTCTTCTCCAATAAGTTTGTGTCTTGTTCTTGCATTTTCCCTACCTTCAAAATTAAATCTGATTGCAGAGACATTAAACTCAATTTTCCTTTACTCTTATCTCCTTCAACTGGTACCATTTGTACCTTACTACTTGCTTCAATTTCCAAGTCAGTGAGTATAGACAAATCTTTAAATTCTTCCATCATCAACATAGCTATATTAGCATGTTGTCTACTCAAGGCATCTGCAACTTTGTTTGCTTTACCTGGTGTATAGAGTATGTCTAGATCATAGGCAGCTAAGAACTCCACCCATCTATGTTGCCTCATGTTTAAATCTTTTTGTGAGAAGAGATATTTCAATGCCTTATGATCTGTGTACAAATTAAATTTGGCACCTAACAAATAATGTCTCCAAAGTTTCAATGCATACACCACTACTGCTAGCTCAAGGTCATGGGTTGCATATCTAGTTTCATGTGGTTTTTATTGTCTGGATGCATAGGCTATCACTTGGTCTTGCTGCATCAACGCAGCCCCTAGGCAAGAGCCACTTGCATCAGTATACACAATTAATCCCCCATTTCCTTCAGGTACTCTCAACACTGATGCATTAACTAAGGCTTCCTTTATCTTGATAAAAGCTCGATCACATTTTTCAGTCCACACAAAGGCCTGATTCTTTCTAGTTAAATTGGTAAGTGGTGATGATATTTTTGAAAAATCTTTTATAAATCTCCTATAATATCCTGCCATCCCCATAAATGATCTTACTTCACTCACTGTGTTAGGCCTCTTCCATGCTTGAATAGCTATTACTTTATTGGGGTTCACAGAAATTACTTTGGCAGAAATGACATGGCCAAGGAAATGTACTTCCTCTTTCCAAAATGCACATTTTGAAAATTTTGCCTTTAAATCTTTTTCCCTCAATCTAGTCAAAACCAGATGCAAATGACTTTTATGTTCTTCCACTGTTTTGGAATAAATTAAAAAGTCATCAATAAAAATCAGCACAAATTTGTCTAAATAATCTCTAAAGGTTCAATTCATTAAATCTACAAAGTATGAAGGGGCATTTGTCAACCCAAATGGCATAACCATAAACTCATATAGACCATATCTAGTATTAAATGCAGTGCACTTAACACTTGAGTCTTCAACCTTCATCTAATGAAACCCTGATGCTAAGTCTAATCTAGAAAATATCTTAGCTTCATTGAGTTGATCAAAGAGATCATCTATCATAGGCAATGGGTATTTATTTTTGATGGTGACCTTATTTAGTTCTCTGTAATCTATACACATCCTCAAAGTACCATCCTGTTTCCTTACAAACACTACTGGAGCACCCCAGCATGAGTTACTTGGCCTTATAAACCCATTACTTTCTAATTCCTCTAACTGATTTTTCAATTCTTTTAACTCACTTGGCCCCATTCTGGTAGGCTTCTTAATTATTGGGCTTGCTCCTGGCATGAGATTGATTTGAAACTCTACTGGTCTATGGTATGGAACACCCTTAACCTCCCCAAACACATCCAAGTATTCATTGACTATGGGAATTTCTTCAATAGTAAGTTCACTGAAATCTTTTTCCAAGTCAATTAAATGATACAATTTCCTTCCCTTAGCTACTTCACAAAAATTGTGATTCTCTGGCCTCTAAAGTTTTGCAATGATATGGTGGATGAATCTAAGTTAATTATGGCTTTAAATTGCCTTAACCAGTCTACCCCCAATATAACACCTATATTTGGGTAGTTTAAAACATATAAATTGGAAATAAAAGTATCTCCTCTTATGTTTAATTCCACATCCACACAAATCATATTTAAAACATTGGAACTCCCTAGTGGACTTTGTATAAGCAATGGAGTTTCAACCAATATGCAATTCAATTTTAGCATTTAAACTAGTTCATAAGAAATCAAAGAGTGAGTTGCCCCAGTATCATATACTACTTCTATGGGTATGGTACAAATAAATAGTGTACCTTCCACTTGACTGTGATTTTCAGCATTAATCTCCACTGTAGATTTGCCTTTTCCTTCCAAATTTGCCAATTTTCCTTGCTGTTTATACTCAGGACAGTTTCTCTTCATATGCCCCTCTTTCCCGCATAGATAGCACTTGAAAGCTCCTCCTTTTAATTCTGGACATTTTGGTTTGATGTGTCCTTCCTTACCACAGTGGTGACACATAATTTTCTTCTTGGTTTCCTTAGCTTTGGTATCTCCAGTGCCTTTGTTACTGGCCTCTTCTTTCTTCTTATCATAAGGGTGATATCTCCCCTTACCCTTCTTAGTGTTATTATTCCTAAAATTTCTGAACTTCTCCCTCTCCTTGTCATGCTGCTCCAATTTCAAAGCCAAGTCTATTACTTGATCAAAAGTCCTGTCAGCATAAGGTAACATGGCTCTGCTAAGTCCTAGGTTCAAACCTTTAATGTACCTATCATTTTTGGATGCTTCATCTGCCACTAGCATTGCTCCATATTTGGATAACCCCTCAAACTTTTGAGTGTATTCAGTGACATTCAGAGTTCCTTGCCTGAGTCTAATAAATTCTTCGAGTAAAGTGGTCTTAGCTGATGCTGGTGCAAATCTTGCCTCCAACATCTCCTTGAATTGATTCCAAGTGATTTCATTCTCATTTCTCCCTGTAATGATTACTTCCCACCAGCTTAAAGCTACTCCTTTCAGCTTCCTTGAAGCCACTTACCTCTTCCTTTGATCATCAAGCTGCATGTCATTGAAAATCCTATCCAATGTTCTCAACCATGCTTGAATTTCCATCACATTCTCAGTCCCTTAAAAACTCTTACCTCCCAAGTTTGTATAAGCCTTTAATAGTTTTGAAAGTTCCTCATGTGGATTCTCAGGCCTATGCCCAATTCCATCCCTTAAAACCCTTACAAACTCTTGCATATCAAGCATTTGTGGTGCACTTGTTCCTGCATGATGTGATCCCCTTCCTACCATGGGTTGCTAACCAAGTTATGGGCAAATGGTATTAGTATATTGTGAGTATTTTCTATAGTTAATATTTTCCTATCTAAATTATTTTCATCCAAAACAAACAGACATAATATATTTTTATAGTACTCAACAATCAATGCAACCATTTGCTTTGATACCAAATAAATGACCCTCCAGATTTTACCTTAATTTTAATGGCAATTTTTTTTACATTTACAATTCAATTTAATTCTCAGAGTCATTTTCTTTTTCAAATAATTTGTCCAGGATTTTAAAATTCCTACTAATATAAATATATCAGTTTAATCATAAAAATATACATATACATATGATGATGTATATGCCCCTCTTGTTTAAATCAGAGTATATATATATTTTTTAAAATTTTGTAAACAAGAGCAAGTTCTGTTTGCTTTGAATTTAAATTAATCTACTCATAATTAAATTCCCAGATTCTTTGATATTTGCAGTATATAAGTAGGTCCTATGCAAATTTATTTATACTAGATTTAGTCATGCTAACCATGATTTTTCTGTTAATTTTTATCCTGGCAGATAATCTCAGAAAACTTGAGATTATCATTTTTTTTAGCATAGATCAAATGTTTGAAATGTGGCTAAGTACCAGAAAATGATATTTACATCTATCATTTTCAATTTATGTGTCTCCTGATTTGATAGTTCAAGCCAGTTCAAAATGCACATCTGTTTATAGCATTTTAAAAAGGGTTTTAGGTTAAACATTTGCAAAAGAAGACTAAAGATTTTGAAGTGCCTTTTTCTATCAAAATATAATCAAACATGTTCAACCAGAACTCCATTCTTTTGAAGTTGGTTAATTTATGTGATTGTGTCAGCCATACACTTTGATCATGGAACAATGGTATGCCATTTATTTGCATAGCATCTGAAGCTTTTTTTTCTTTGCTTTGTATTTACTATTCTCAAACAACCCAGAATTGGACTTGAATCTTTTTACAAAATATTTCAGTGAAAGGCAATTAAATACTTAAAAGAATTTCTCTAGTTTAACCCATATTTTTCCCCAAATTCAATACTTAATCCTTTTCAAAGACTCAAGATTGACTAATACATTTATAAAATATAACCATCCTATTTATCATAGTATTCTTGCTCAGATTTTCATATAAAATCATAGGTTAACTTCTTCAACTTTTCAGATAATATCCAAATTTATAAACTCCAGTTACAAGTCAATTCCTTAGCAAAATAATTAGCAAAATATCCATCCATCATTCAGTACTTAATACAAGTGATAATTTAAAAATATCAATACATGCAGATTTCATCTTTTAAGCTCTTATCTAACTAATTTTAGCATGCTATAATCTTCTTCTCAAAGCCTTGCTCCTACTCCTACTTAGTTGCTGCAATTCCTGAAAAAGCATTTGAAGCTGCCTCATATTAAATGAGACACCCCATATGCCATTAGCACCCTAGGGTCAGACACATGTCTGGTATGAGAAAATTCACTAAAACAATTGGTAAATCAAGTTAAAGTTGAAACATATGTAAATCAGTATATCCTACCTTTAGAAAACAAGTAAGTCATAGTGTGCATGTTCTGTGTTAGTGTGCATGTGCACACTTAAATCTTTCTTTCCAGAAACCTTATAAAGATATGGAACAGGCATACATTCATACAAATCAGCCATAAATCAAATAAGCATCCATACAAAACAGGGAAATCACCAAAATGAATTAAATCATTTATTCCCTGCTCAGATATCATTCAGGAAAACTCTAGTTCCTCCTTATATCAAATTTTCTTACATTGATATATTTATCTATCTTGGTCTCATCTGCAATCATATGAATCAATGGACACATTGTAATGGACTAATTCACTCCATTACACAAAGATCTCAGGACTTAAACAAGCCATGTGTCAACTTGTATTGCTCAAGAACACAAGTCATTCCTGCAGTGCTCTTGACCCCATTTCCTAGTTAGTTTTAAGTTGATAATAACTCTTTTGATTTTTCATGACTAAACCATTCAGTGAATCATTTCACTAAAACAAACATCCATGTCATGGCATTTCATATCATTCATAACCAAACAAAGACAAGCAGGCAATTAAACATATGTGTCTAATAAATAAGATTATGCATATATATATATACTTGCATTTTATAAGGGGTATAGGCAACTAACATTGGCTTATGGCTTTTGAGAGAGTTTTTTTTTCATCTTGCAAACATCTGTGCTTAAGTTAAACTCAGAATGACCAAGTTTCACTGAATCACAAATTTATTTGCTATGTATATGGCTATTTATATTTTTTTCATTGAATTAGGAGCATCAGCACATAGGCAACCCTATTGCACCCCTAATTCCTTTTTGTCTTAAGCCTCAGCACCTATACACAAGTATATTGCAGCTCAACATGTTTATATTCTCTGGATTATGCCAGAACCAACACTACTTGCCTAAATTCATCATTTGATTCTCTGGGTATTCACTTATTTTTTTTTCTAATATTAACATATCAGAGAGATCTGGGTTTATAAAAGCATATTTACTAATAATACTTAGAACTTTCACATAATAGATCAAGCAGAACAACCAAACTAAAGATCAAAGCATTTTCATCTTAGAAATCAAAGAAAGATAACCACATATAAAAATACATTTTAAGAAAGATCAACTTATAAACTGTCTGTCTTCATTAGGACTTAGTGCCTTAGATTTTTGAGTGAGTTTTCTCACCTAGCTCTCCTTCACTTCTTAGTTGATTGATAAGCTTCTGCCTTTACCCCCAAATCCTTTTCTTCACTTGTCTTATATATATATATATATGATTTTTTTTTTCAAATGCTATCCGGGAAGAAGAGAAGGCCCCTCTTATCACTACTTATTTATGCAGGGTTCTTCTAGGGTTTAAGGTGCTAGCTAAAGTCATTTTTACCCACCCAAAATCATGCCATTTGCATTTAGTTTAAACCCAAAATCCTACCCTCCCCGGCTCAAGTTTGTGGAGAGAAAAGAGGTTTTATCATTTTGGTTATTTTCAGAAATTTGCTTTTCCAGAAAATGCCTTTTCTCTTATCTAATATCATGCTAAAGGTGTGACTTGATTTCCATTATTTTATCATATATATATATATATATATATATGCCAAGGGTTCTTCCTAATTCTGCCTATACAAAACATATCACTAGTTTATCTTACTTTTCTATTTTTAGCTTTCACTTAAATAGCATGTGCTTCCTTATTTATTTATAAAAGGATTGCTCCTTTTATATCTTCATTCTTGCTTTCTGCCTATAGTTAAAATACATTTGTGTATTTTTATTTTACTGATTTGAACACTTGTGTTTGATTAGCATACATATATGTATATATATGTCTTACAGAAATAATTAATACATATATATATGTCTATACATTATTTTTACTGAACACATATGCACATATACACTCAAATACAACCAGTAGCATCCATATATATTTATACATATAGCTTTTAAGGATTTAATCTATTTATCTATATATATATATATATTCCATACACATCAACATATGTTCATTCATATCATCCAAGGATTAAGCTTCTATTCATGTGTATTTCCTGTGCACACATGTACACATATAGCTACACCATATCAAGCCATATCAATTCCTTTTCAAAATTAGTTTTAAAACTTATTTTAAACTTATTTATATTTTCAAAATAAATTCCTAAAATCTTGGGTCATTACAACTACCTTATGTATTCTCTATTTTTCAGCAAATAAGCTATCCCAGAATGTCGGTGGCATTGTAACTAGGCAAAAATCTGCCCTTCTTTCCTTTATAAAATTGATTCTCTTTCTGAACCGACAAAACTGTGTTCATCATAACCACCCGCTGGGTCGACGGAAGCAAATCGACTCAAACCATTGGATCGGCGGAACCTGATCTTTGTCTTCTAAAAACCAATGATGCCCCGGCAACATCGGGAAGGCTAAAAATTACACTCCTAACATTGCCGAAGATATGCAACATTGAGGAGTATGAAAAGCTGCGCATTTCATAAACCGCTTACTAACATTTAAAACTCACACTTCTCACATTGCCCGAAGATAGACAACATCGAGGAGTATAAAAAGCCGCGCACTCCATAAGCCGCGCACTAACTTTTAAAACTCAAACTCCTCGCGTTGCCCGAGGATAGGCAACATCGAGGGGTACTAAAACCGTTCCGGACCAACAAGTCGTATCGGTCCCAAAGTCCGCACATTAACTCTCGGAGCCGTGAAGTCACGCTCCTAAAACAAAGACTCCTCACGTTGCCCGAAGATATGATATGCAACGCCGAGGAGCATCACCATGAAATCACGCCCCTAAAACACGAACTCCTCATTTTGCCCGAAGATAGGCAACACCGAGGAGCACCAAAACCGTTCCAGATTGACGGGACGTATCGACCCTAAAACCCATGCATCCCATAAGCCGCGCCCACTTGCAAGTCCTGAAATTGCCCCGACAACATCAGGGAACATATCCATACAAAAATGACAAGGTTCAATCCACCCCATTGTTCGAAGCAATGGGCATGACTCCAACAAAATCGAAGTGCGACAAACTATTACATTAAACATTGACAACGTGTACCTGCCCACAGTCAGCTTATACGGTGTGCACATTCCAAACATGCATATGATGCATACTTACTAGAAATATTGTAAAAAAACTTAGACTACATGCTCAGACCACAAAACTTCTGAAAGAAGAAAATTCGAGTTGTGATTTAGTCAGATTTCAAGTGTTAATATGCAGATTATTTAAATCCTAAGTTACTGGTCATTTGTCAGTTGTTTGAAGTAAACAACCCTGCGAACTGGGGGGCATACACCGGCACTTAAATAAAATTACTTGAGAACAATAATTTCACAAGTTATGTTACTCTAAACAAAGAATAGTTACTCCAAATAAAGAACTCTAGCAATAATCATAGAACTGGATAAGTGTAAACAAAACAAGCACAAGTGCATAGAACACATATGAACAGACAAGTGAGAGTACAGTCAAAATATCGATAATGTATTACTTATCATTTTCTTTTGTACAGGGTCAAAACCTGGGAGCCATACCCACACAACACTGGCCAACAAAAGGAAAATACAGACTCCACAATAAAAACACTAAGTGCAGACTCTGCACTTGAACAAAATGACTCGAAAAGAACCAAAATCAGATCGGTCACCACCCAAGCTCCTCAGTGTTTCTTTCAACCAGTCCCCTTTCCATCCTTTGTTCAAAGTTTCTGCCTCGCCTTGGGAGTGGTGTTGTTGCCAGTAATATCAACAAACTCCTTAGCGATAACGTCTTCCTCCTGCTCTACAACCTTATCGGAAGACTCGCCCTTCACTTTGCGCTTTCGTGACTTGCGGGAGCCCTTCGAGGCGTTGATCGCTTCGACCTTCTCTTTCTTGATAGCGACCAACTCTTGTTGAGTCTTGCAAGGCTGCTCCGTTTGAACTTCCTGCTCCTTAACTTCGGTTGTCGTTACATTTACTTCCAAAGATATAGAAGGGTCATCCAAGCAATGAAGTGTGATGATCTTCTCGGACTCCGGCCCAAGCTACGAGCCAAACACGGACATAGAGACCGGAACAGGAACGGAAACGAGCACGGAAGTTGTGGAAAGCAGGTCCAGGTGCCGAGGACGTTGGCACATCAACAAAAAAGGTAGACGGACCTATAAGATAAAAAATGAAAGCATTAAATTCTTCTTTCTCTTGCGGTGTAAATAGAAAGCACCCAAACTCGGGAGAAGCGAGAGGATTACCTGCACCAGAAGAGTGACCAAGAATGTCAACTTCGTATTCATTGCTTTCACCCTCCTTAGACGGTTCTATGATCCGAGGGGAAGCCTCAAGCCCAGAACTTGTTGGCGATTGCGGGGCTGCTCCGATGGCTTGCCGGTACCAGAAATGAAAGGCTCTGCAAGTGCTTCGGCAGCCGCAGTCATGGCGGCATCGACAGCTTCTTTTTTCCTCTTGATCCGTAAATTCTCTTGGCCCTCCAGCAACGCCTTCTTTGATTCTTCGTTGAGATAGGCGTTTTCTAACTCTCACTCGGTGTAAACGTCACCACTGTCACGAAAGCGGGTCAAGATTTCTTCCCAAACCACAGCGAGAGTGTGTGGAAATTTCGGGCTCAAGTAGCTAAGGCTCCCCTGATGAAGTAGAGAATTGGCATAGAAATTCAAGATGGTCTCATCCATCTTTTCCATCTTCCTTTCAAAGGAATTTTGGAGCCCTAGATAATTTGCCGTAACCGCGGCCTTCTCAACTTCGACACGGGACTTATCGGCACTAAGCTGTGTGACTTGATCCGTAGGCGGGCGATTGTCTCAGCCTGGTCGGAGATGGTCTTATTGTGTCCCTCGACGATAAGGTTGTTATCGGAGATAGTTTTATTCTAAGCTTCAATCATTGCGCTACGAGCAACCACCTCCTCTTTCAATTTAGCCTCCTCGGCATGAGTCTTCTTTATTTCGTCCCTATAGACAATCTCAATTCTCTCGTGGGCCTCTTTTACTTCCTTCAACAAGTCGGCGTTCCTTTTGCTTTCTCAAAGCCCCGGTTTTTTCACCTCCTCCAGTTGTTTAATCATGGCATCGCGTTCTATCAACGCTCTTTCAAAATCATCCTTCTCTAACTCAAAAGAGAGGATTTCCTGGTAGTTGTTGCGATTTGCATCTGCCAGTTGCTTGCACAATTTTTCCCACCCTTCGGCCTGATCTAAATCATTTTGGATAGCCTGAAGATGTGGCATGTAAGAATCTCTACGGACCGGACGGAGATCACGATCAAACTTAACTCCCCTTAGAAACCACCGAGGAGCACCGCCTCACGCTTGGGAGGACCCGACAGATGAATATAGGCAGGTCTTCGGTGGGGACGTAAAGCACCGGGGGCAAGAACAATGGAAGATGGTGGGATGTAAGTTGAAGGCGGAACAGGGGCAGAAGTAGCGGGGATTTCCTGACCCGTGGAAGAATGTGTCGGAGCAAAAGCTTGTTGTTCTGAAGAGTGGAGAAGGTGATCGAACTTTGACCTCTTTGATGGCTCCTCCCTCTCATTGAAAATCCTCTTCTCATACCCGCCTTTGTATGACCGGCTCTGTTCTCTCTCATCTTGGCGACGGGCTTTGGCCTCTAGATCCTTTCGTCTTCTATACTCTTCCTCCATCTCTCGGGGCTGATGACGGTCGGAAGAATGCTTAGACCAACGCTGGGAGCTGATGAATTCTTCGAAGTCATCATAAAGGTTGCGTCCTCTTGTCATACCTGACACGAAGCATAAATAAAAGGCTTTAGAAACAGAAAGTAGACATGGAAAGTGTGTGTACAAGTGACTATGACCCAAGTGAAGTGTGTGATGTGTTTGGGTGGAGAGCCTAAAACGACGTCACAAACCGGATTGGGCAGGCACCGCGAAGGGAATCGGGCAAACTTCGGATGCGACGTGGCTCGAACGGAGGGGCACCTCCTCAAATCTGAAATATTCCCCCATATGCGCGTCGAAATCGACGTAAACATTGCTCAAATCAACAAACTCCATGCCAACATCTTTGCTTGGAGAATCCTGACGTCCCCCGATCCCTGGGATGTAGACTTTGTCACTTGTGTCTGGAGGAGGTGAGCATGGAATAACTGGGCTCATCCCTGGAGTCTCATCACACAATTCAGAATCCTCATCATCGGATTCTGCATAGAAGTCATAGTTAGAAGTGGACTCGTCGCTATTACTCCTGACTTCCCCCTCCTCTTTTCCTAAGTCCAGGGCGACTTTGCCTTCCCTCTGTTTGAACTCTTCTTCTCCTTCCTCTAGAATCGAAGGCATTCTGGTTAGGCGACTAACTTCGGCCGTAGCAACGTCTCTTACATCACGAGCCTCTTCAGCTGATTCTCCGGACAAGCCCTCTCTCTCTTGAGAAGCGCCTTCTTCGGACCCGTGAGAAGAGGAAGTGGATCGCTTGCGAACCCTGGATCGAGAAGGAGAAGGGGCTTCAACTGGAACGATGAACCTCCCCAAAAGCAACAACCCATATCAGAGTAAGTTCTCGTCAGTCAGCAAGACTTTAACAGACCTTTTCCTCAGCATCGATGGCCTTTAGGGTTCGACAAACTTCATCAAGAGATAGGCCCCTATTCGTCCTCGGGATAACTGCAAGAAATGTTCGACTTGTTAGAAGCCCTGCAGCGACACGTTGGAAATCAATAAATAGGGAAAATAACTTACCCCCCGTCATCCATAGACAATTAAACCCTTCGGGGCATCCGACGAAGAAATATTGGATCTTAAACTGGGACAAGTTGCTCTG
Source organism: Allium fistulosum (assembly GCA_030737815.1). Taxonomy (NCBI): domain Eukaryota; kingdom Viridiplantae; phylum Streptophyta; class Magnoliopsida; order Asparagales; family Amaryllidaceae; genus Allium; species Allium fistulosum. The sequence goes on along the minus strand of CM060906.1, from coordinate 432,197,779 downwards.
CAGTCGTAGGACTATTTTTTGATTCCTTTGAGCTTCGATTATGACCAAAGATGGACACTCATCCCTTCTCTTGAATGAAAGTACCGCAACTTGTCGAAGCTCGGAGCACGATTGAATGTGCGCATGAAAAGGACATGCAAATAAGTTAGGATGGCATATCCGTTGGGATGAATCTGGAATGGGCAATGCCTAGATTTGAGAGAGTCTCGTGCAAAAAGTCATTAAAAGGGGGCATAGCTCCATTCAGACACATATACCGATGGCAAGCAGTATATCCCGGGGGAGGCATGTGAGCGAACTCGTTCTTTTCTAGGAGGCGTACATCTTCCTCTAGTATACCGTGTTGCACGCAGATATTGTGCAGAACCTTAGCGGAAACCACGGAAGAAGCTCTTTCTGGAGGGTTGAGAAGAACCCTAAAATTGGTAGTAGTTCGATCCAAGACCGGACCTACTGGGACCAACTGGCCATATTCAGCCCGCTAGGTGGAAGGATAAAGGGCAACAGAAGACGACTCGGCTTCTGAAAGTGTCGGGCTTCCTTCGCTTGACTTACAGTGTGAAGATGGATACTTCATTCTAAAACAACAGAACTCGCATTCAAAATGGTCAGGTGATTCTATTCTAAACTAATAATTTCCTCTACAACACTTGAATTCCAGGGAGATTTTGATTCATGCTGACACAACGGATTTCAAGTATGTACCGGGGCAAGTGCAGTGTGCTATCTATAGGGGGTAAGCTCGGTGTCCGAAACACTACAAACGCTCTATCCCGTGTAGATAGTTCGCTCGTAGTGGAAAAGGAAAAGGATTTCCCGTATCATTTTCATTTATTTTTACTTCCTCTACGCTTACCCCTTACCGATCAATGATCGATAATGGATCCGTTGTCCGAAGCGATGTGGAAAATTCTTCTCATTACAGGGACACCGACTGTGCAAAAAGCAAGCAAGATAAGTCCAAATTCTCCGGAAGAGCTAGGACCAATTCACGATGTGTCGTTCAGTATCAGCTATGGAACTTGGCACAAGTCAATTCTGGCTTAATGGACGAAGATAGCAGAACGTGTCAAGCACCAAGCAAGGCCCGAATGTCGCTCTGGGAGCAACTCAATACTCGATTTACTATCTTCCTCTATTAAGTCGCAATTAACTCAAACTCCTCACGACAAACATCACGAGCACAACCTCGCCGTCGAATCAGTAAATGAACGTTTTAATTGGCGAATCCACCTTGGATTAACGACCTAAACACGAAATTGATAGAAGCTTTGAGATCGGAAAACTGCAATGAATCGATGGTGACCTAAGGGTAGGTCGGAGGCGACCCAAAGCACAAGAAAAACTAGGGTTTTGGTCGGAGGTGGCCTGAGAAGGCAATAGCGATGCTCTAGTGGTGGCGATGCAGAGGATATCATGGTGGAAGGCTTGGGCGAGAATGGATCTTAGGAGGCGATGTATCAAGTCGATGGACTGAAGACTAGAATCGTTGCAAGTCGATGGATTGAAGGCTAGAATCGCTGCAAGTCGAAGGATCGAAGACTAGAATCGCTGCAAATGTTCAGATCGCACGAAGAAAAAGATCGGGTCGCATGAAAGTGAAGAGATAGCTCGGCTCGGCCGGCTATATAAGCAAATGAAAACGAAAAGGATGAAAAATTTCTTAAGTACTCAGGTCACTAGCGATCCATCAGCTATCGAACGCTAGCGGTCCATCGACTATAGATCTCTAGCGATCCATAGAATTGCCCATCTTCGACTCCAAATTTGCACCGCAACATCTACCTACTATTTCAAGGTATACCGAGAAGCTGTGAAGAGAAAATGACAAGCAGCAGCGGTCGAGACCAAAACTAAGTGATCAGCAGCGTGACCAAGCTCACGTCCGCAGAGCTCTAACATGATTACTTGAAATTTAACAAGTAGAGACTAAAGGCGATAACTTCCAGAGCACGCCTTGTTTCCAACAAAGACATACTCTGGGGGGGCATATGTTATCCAGGTTTTTAACCCATCAGGATCCAAGAGAAGACGGAATTACTTAGTGAAGTCAGAATGACTCAGAACTCAACCAAAAGGGCTAAGGCAACAAGTTAAAGAAAGCCAAGTCATATTACAAAAGCAATGACGGAATTTGACTAAACCAAGAAACAAGCATCCATCCAGTCCAATCAGCAGCTAAATACAACTAGCAAGTAAATCATCATCAAAACAAAGTGACGTATGACGAGACTGCACGAACAACTTCGATACAAAGCAACAAAAGAATGCCAGACATTAAAGTCCAGAAAAAACCTACTAGCGATCCATGCACTATGGATCGCTAACGATCCATGCTTCATCACTGGGTCGCTAAGGCACATAGGGAGGGAAGGAAGCAAAAATATGCTAAGTGTATGGATCGCTAGTGATCCATACACCATGGATCGCCAGCAATCCATAGTTTTTATGGACTCTTGGCGAGCTAACTAGGCAAAGAAGGGAAAAGAGGAGCTAAGCAATTGGCTTGCATGCGAGCTAAATCTATGGATCGCTAGCGATCTATGATTTTGGCTCAGGTCGCGAGCTAAGCTTCGTTGCATCTTCATGTGTCCATCTGCGAGAAGTTAGTGAACATGCCTGGCCCAGAAGCTCTCCGATCTCTATAAATACCATCCTACCTACAACATAAACGGGATCTTCTCCGGACTGGTGGCTGAAGCTCTGCTGGAAACTTTCTACACTCTTCATCTCCCTCACAACAATCTCCAAAGGGATTCACTATGATTCTCAAGTGGATTCTAACTCTAGGGATTCAATCTAGTTAAGGACAACCAAAAGCCTTGTAATCAAACACTACATGTAATAACAATCAGTCTATAATAAAAACTATAAAGTGGACATAGGCTTCGTTAATAGCCGAACCACTATAAAAATCTTCTTGTCTTCTTTCTTTTACTGCTCTTTTATATACCTATTATCTGTATCATTGCTCTATGAGAACAGGGTTGGTGCTTTCACACTCAAACCAGGGTGTTGATCCATTTTTTGGGTTAACAATTGGACTTCATAATTAAAATGTTATATTAAACTATCATTTTTCCTATTTTAAACATGATAGTGGACTACAAAACTCAAATGCTACATTAAAGTATCATATTGCATATCATAAACATGGTAGTGAACTTTGTGATTAAAATGTTACATTAGAAAATACATATGCTACATGTAGTTATCATTTTGCATATTCTATTCATGGTAGTTCTCTTTACGAATACTTATTTTATTTTGTATATTATATTCATGCTAGATCACTTTAAATATACTTAGGCTAGATTCAAGTATCGTTTTGCATAATTTTTCATCCTTGTTCGATTGAAATATGCTTATGCTATATCCAACTATCATTTTGCATAGTCAGATAATGGTACTATATTTAAAAGTACAAATGCTATATTAGTCTATCATTTAGCATATTAAACACAATCTGTTGTGTTTTAAATATAGAAATGCTATATCTAAATATCATTCGACTTGTAATTCATGGTACTTTTTGGACTGTTTTCTTCTTCTTGATTTTGTTTTTCCATTCATTTCTTAGATCTTGAATTTATAGCTCTTGAATTCAAAGGTCGAGTAATTTTCAACGTAGGTTTGGATTGAGGCGTCAAGTTAAGCTTTCTCGATTTTGGAGAAATCAACGTCGACAATGGATGATTCAATTCAATTTGAACATCGATTAGAGAGAGGTTTGGACGGCGGCGGCTTGGACAATGACAACTTCAAACGACGATTGCTTGGACGACGGCGGCTAGGGCAAGTAGTAGCTAAAGATAGACGACGGCTAGGGCAAGTTTGGACAAAGGCGGAGGAAACTATCAAAGTCAGGAAAATGAAAAAAAGCGCTATTGGCCTTCTGCCTAAATTCTAAAAGTTGGGTCCTTGGTTTAAAAATTAGTTTAAAGTTTTTCCTTTAATCTAATTACCTATATATAATATTTGTATATATAACAAACTTATACATATACATATATTTAGACAACAAGCAATACATATCAGATGAGCTAATATGTCCATTGCAATGTAAATCCCAACATCTATATACATGCATGTTATTCCTTGCACGGGTTATCATGTTACCCATGCACACACACGCATATGATACATATGTGTATATTTATATGTATTAATATATAAATTAAATAAAAATATATAATTTATAAATTTAAATAAAATAAGATATTTTATTTAAATAAATTTTAGAAATATTCTAAATAAATTAGACTTCATAGGCCCAATAAAGATTCAATAGGGGATAGAATTTTGAAAGTGGAAATTAGCCACAATGGCCTCTTTAGCAAGTGGAATTAGTTTCTAGGACACACAACTGAAATAACTACTTTCAAGGACAAATCGTAAAATAATTAGTTTCTAGGGCCTAAAAACCTATGAAATTATGTCCTTGAAAGTAATTGGACTGCTGAATTTGTCCTTGAAAGTAATTATTCTGCTGATTTTGGCCTTGAAAGTAATTTTTTTGAATGTGTGTCCTAGAAACTAATTGGACTGCAAAGTTTGTCTTTCTGGTGAAATGCCCTATTTTGAAATTCTACCATAACTTCCGCTGCGGGCTAGCCCAGTTCCAACAATGATATCGAAGCCAATAGCATACGCGGTCTAAATTAGTCATTTTAAGATAACTATTAAGCTAATAGTCCAGAGGTTGCCCCTAATAGAGGAGGCTCAATCTGAATTGGGCTAACTTTCAAAATTGTTTGAAAATTAAAAATATAAGATTTAAGTTTAAAAGTTAAATTTAAATAAGATATGAAATATTATAAAATTATAATATAATAAAGTTTTTCAAAATGTTTGAAGGGTAATATAAAATAATTTCAAAATTATAAATCTATTAATAAGATTAATTAAATTAATTAATAAGTTAACTAAAAAAATGTATATGCATGTATTATATATTATGATATATGTTATGTTATTTTAAAATGTTTAAGTCATCATAAATATATATATGTATGTATAAATAATGATTTTCTAAATTAAAATAATTTAATTAAATAAATTAATTAAAAGGTTAATTAATAGTATACACATATATATGATATATGTATTATACTATAAAAGTTATAATATATAATAAATATTTAACGTAAATGTTATATTAAGTTAATATAAAATTAAATAAAATGTTAATTAATTAAAATCAATTAAATAAGATTTAATTAATATAATAGCATACATAAGACTATTATATAAGTAATATGAAATATAAAGGTTATATAAAAATAAAACGTATATATTATGAATGTATAAATCAAAGGTGGAACATTTAGAAACCCTAAATAGACTTAAGGAATAAATACATACATATATGTACGTATATCGTAATGTGTCCAATACTTGAATCATGAGAGTATTTCATAAGTATACATTATTCCATATGTCGATATCACTCGATATAATATATCAAAGATTGTGGATCTTTAATATAAAGTTGTCCTCTATCATTTATATATTAATATATTACCTGCATATTCTTTAGTTGTTGAGCTTTCCTCGTGCTAAGAATGTTATGTGTAGTACTATTAATATATTGAATATACAAGATAAGATAACTGCACGTATTTGTTGAACTTTCCTTAAGGTATGTGCATTATACTTAGGCCATCGTGAAATGATTGATCCGAGTGAATAGTCTTACTTTATTTGGTTGAGCTTTACTCAAGGTAAAGGTGGGACTAGGACATGGAACCACATGTTAGGTGTTGTATGTGATACAACCCATAAGGAATTATCCATCACATTGGGCATATGATTTGTTGGGCTTTCCTCAAAGTAAGAATCCTAAGGCATACGAGTCTTAACACCTACTAGTAAAGTCGAAAGACTTCTATGTTTCGCTTAGGGTTTGGTGAAACATAAAAGACTAGTGGGAGCCTTATTAGGAAAATGAAATGATAACATTTAACATTTCTAATATTGTAAGAATAAGTACTATATAATCTTATAATAATCTACATTGATAAATTAGTGCATTTGAGGTGATTGATAAAACGTTTATCAATTAAGATATACAGTTGAACTGAATAGAAAATTGACAAATAGAAATATAATATATATATGTACTAATAAATGTTTCTTGCATGTTAATATTTCAATACCCATGCACGCGTCTGATTTTACAACTACTAACTACATTCGTAGTTTGGTCGCTTAAGCGTTTATTTGATCGAGACCGTGTATTGCATTCTATGAGTTTCGAAATCTAAAAGAAAAATAAGATTATAGATATTTGATCCATATACTATCGCATATAAGTGTTATACGGGGAATAATCACATTTCGTAATGTATGATACTTCGATGAAGTTAGTTCTGAAAGTGCACCCGGATCTTGTATAATATGGCTTATATGTATATTCAAGTATATAGTCTAAACTAATCAGTACTAACTAGTAGAGTATTGTAAAGTAAAGTAAATAAAAGCAATCACACCAGGATTTTTATACTAGTTTGGACCTCCCTTCCTACATCCTGTCCCGAAGCTCGCCTTTGGAATTTCCTTTAAAAAAATACCCTCACTTCGCCCGAACGATAGACAATACAGTAAAGTTTTTGACTTGATAAGATTGTGTTCTTACACCATAGATTTTGACTGAATGTACAACTCTTCCTATAATCTCCTTGATGATTCAAGATGTGTGCTTTGCGATTATGGAAGTAAACCAGATGATTCTTGAGCAGAGAATTGAATTTGAATGCAATAGAGTTATAACTATGCTCAAGAGAATAGAGATCAAGAAAGTTAGATTGAGAAAGGTTGAAAATGCTTTTAGATATTGATCTCTATATATAGATATCAAAGAGTTATGTCGAATAGTTGTAATCGCTCAATAGCATCCATTATCATTCGTAGAGATGCTCATGAATGATCACAACTATTGGAGGTAACTTTTCAAGAAATAGCCGCTACAAGGTAAACAGTCGATTGAGTGTAAAAAGTCAATCTACTGAATAAGAACATTGAATTACATGGAAAAATGCAAAAACAAGTTTGTATAATAAAACATAGGAGTTCAGTCGACTAGGATTATTTTCAATCGACTGCCCTTAATCGACCGAACTGTGTAAAAACAATTTTTATGTATAATTGCTTTTTAAAATTTGTTTAACTCTTTGATAATTAAAATCGTTTGTATGCAGGTATGTGTGCATGCATATGAACTATCAAGGAGATTTTACAAGTGTATCTAGGACTAAAGACATACATTTGATTTGACGATCCATATTTTCATAGCTTTTAGAATGTAAGTGATCTGCCTTGCTCTTTCTTTGATTCTCCGATATAATAGCTCATTATACCTGCATAATATTGTATTCTAGATATACACAGAGATATAGTTGTCATCATTAAAATATAAAACCAAGGTTCTAACAATCTTCTCTTTTTTGATGATGACAACTATATGAGTTATTAATTAAAAACATATGTATTTCTCCCCCTTAATACGTGCTCCCCTTATCAATATTATCTCCTTTTTTGGCATCAACAAAAAGGTGAGAACACAACATAGCTTATAGTATACTAAGATATATTATTGGGGATGATGATATACGAACAATTGTTGCAAAACACATAAGCAAATGCAAGAACATAAAGAAGACCAACATATTATAAACACATATATATTTGACATAACATAAACAACAATTCAGAAAATAAACATGAGTTCACATAAAACAACAAATTACAACACCACATTGTTCAAAACACAACTGACTACAAGATTAACATATTAGTTTGAAAGTTATTACAGCACACATCACAAATTCAACACTTAATAGAAACAATAAACATAAATACCACAAGTTCAACACAAGATGCAGACAACAAAACACAAATACCACATGTTCAACACAAGATGTGAACAATAAAAGAAAGCCAAGGCCATCGTCAAGCCATACTAACTAAAAGCTTACCAAACCAAGAAGCATGTCTAACTCTCCGGCTTCGAGTTGTGGGGTGAGAAAGGTCGTGAGCATGAGGAGGCTTGTTCTATATATTCTCCATGAAATGAAGTTTCGTCTTCTTGAAAGTCTTTTAGCACTTAAGCATTTTCCATTGTTGTTTATAGAGGATTTCTTGGTTTTTGAGAATGACAGTATTAGTGGAAATGTTCTTGGATAGCTCAACAAATGCAAGTTTTTTATCGCTATCGGAACTCCAATTAATTTCTTCGGCAATCTCTTATCGAATAGGTTGTTGCTCGAACGACGGATTTTGAGAAGACGATTAAGCTAAGTCATGTTGAACCATACGAGCTAAGTGGATGTTGTATGGTACAAGAGGTTCCATTTTTGATGGTAGCTTCATAAGAGAGATGGATTTTTGGTTCATCACCTTAGGTAGAATGAAACCTTACATACTTTCAACATTAATGCCATATTTTTAATGAAAATCTTAGTCAAGTATGACGCAAAGAACATCATGTGTCTAGATCGTGCATGAAAACTCTTGATCTCATCGTGAATGATCTTGGCCCAATTCAATTTTTTATTGGAGTAAATAGCATATAGGACCTTGTAAGTGTTATCATACTTTTTTTATAACTATTGGTACGAGGTAAGATTGTATGAATGGTTGTCTTGTTTAAAATTATAGCTTAGGGTCGAATATTTACAAAAGTGTTTGCCGTGCGTTCCACACGAAATAGATAACTAGTAGAATTGTATGCCAAATCACCATGATCAATGCCCGCAAATACGTGTCCAATGTTAGAAAAACCAAGAATATTCCACAAATATTTGATGGATACTATGATATCTATGCCTAAGACCTTACTCCACAAAATTCCTTCATCATCTTCGATTTGTAAAAATCTCCACAAAAATTTGCATAGAACATCCTACCTAGAAATGGATAGGTTTTTACCTTGTTATGATTTGCATCTATCAAAGAAAGAAACTCATGTTCCCCAGCAATCGCTTCAATTCCAAATGCTTCAAAATCCCACATCTAAAAAATGTTTCTTGAAATACCCTTTTGTCGTTCAACTCATCAAAATGCTTCAGCATAATTTTGCTGCCATTCAAGCATTGTAGGATTTGCTCATCGGATGAAAACATGGGATGAGAGGGATTAGATGATAAAGCTAGAGCTTTGTCTTTTGTGGTCTTTTCTTTGAAATGGGAAGTTTTTGGAGTCTCTGCTTTGGAGCTATAGAATCGTTGGAGAAAACTCATGGGGAAGTAGGGTTTGAAATTTGAAAGAGTAAAGTGATGGTTTGGGTAAAAAGTCACGACCTTTTATTTTTAAAAAAAGGTAACTACCAATTCGGTCGACTGGCCAAACCAATCAGTCGACTGAATCTATACACAGTGGTTTCCTAAAAGTAAAATGCAATTTTTAGTCGACCGTTAAAAATTGAGTTAGCCAACTGAATTACACTAGCTCAGTCAACTGAAATTTTTGTTCAGTCGACTCAACTGGGTGAATTTGAAAACAAAGATTAGGGTTGTATATAGTCGATTATTTTATTGTTTTTTAGTTGTTGTTATTGTTTTTGACCCTTGTTCAGTCGATTGGGAACCATGTTTAGTTGACTTAACACTACACCAAAACAATCATTTGGCAACACTTTCTTTTTTCATCTGCTAACGTTTATGTGGGTTGCATTTTAGTCTCAATAGAAAGTGTCACAATCCATCAAATGTGTGACTAAAAGTAAACATTAACAATTTTAAATACCCCAACACTTATTTGCGTTGAAAGCCCAGGTTCAATTGAAATTATTAGGAATGTGCTAGGGCAAAACAGTAAAGTAGTAATAACTTACGCATACCCTACCCACGCTTCCCCAATTCGGTGATTTTTTGCTCTCGCCTCCGAAAATTGGATCTCACCTCCGAAAATTTGCTCTCACCTCCGAAAATTCGATCTTACCTCCAAAAATTCGATCTCCTCCCCGAAAATTTTCGACTTCAACTTCAGGCAGGCTCTCGACTTCGACTTTGACTTCAAGCAGACTTGGACTTCAGGCGTTGGTTATTAGGATAGACCAGGATGGCTATGTTCTACAGATTGCTGGTTAGGAAAGGTTCAATGACTAGGTACATATGCTAAAAATTGTTTGGGATGGATGTTTAAATGAATGGACTTGGAAGCTTTAAATCTGTTAAAGTTTTGTTTGGAAAATTATGTATGTATCTGAATTTACGGATGGAGAAAGAAATTTACCTTGTTACTATGCTCATTGCTTAATAGTAACTTGTAATGGTCAAATTTGGATGGTTGTTTCAGTTAAAGGACATGGATTATTATCAATTAATTATATAGATATAAAAATGGTTCGTATTCTATGTATAGACCTATTCATTCGTTCAAGCAACTAATCTATATAGTGTTATTGCAAAATATAAAGCTAAGGCATGAAGATGCATTCACATGAAGTCCATTCCAGTTGCAGTTCTAGTGCCTGAGTATGCAATCACGTAAAGTGTGAAGGCATGCCTAAAGTTAAAAGATATTTAATAAATCTGAATATTTTTGAGTCAATTGGTTAAACTATTTTTGCCAAAATTTAATTTACGAGATGTTTAAAGAATGAACTGTTAAACTATTTTTGTTAAGCGACGGTACTATTTATGTTGTCCTGCTTTGAATTTTTGCTATGACTTTGTCGGGTTTTGGTTATTATTACAATCAGTATTTATCGGTTTGTTTTTTGTTTATTGTATGTTCTCTTTTTGCTGATTATATTTATGATAATCTCACTTGTTTATTCACATTATTGAAAGCTACTTTCCGTTGAATTTTCTATAATTTGCTTGTGATGGTTGGAAGCAAGGTTGGTTCACTTGCTGTTTTCTTATATGCAATTGATTGATTGTAACCAAATTTGGTTTGTGAATTTTTTACTATGTATGTTTGCAGAATTTTGTTATGAATTTGTGATACACACTATGTACCGTGGTAGTTAAAGTCGTAGTTTTATTCTTATGGTCAGTAGCTAGTTTTTAGTTCTACCACCAAAAAAATAGTTAATTCTATTCACTACTAAAATTGGTATATATTGAAACAGATATAATTGGACCTAGCTGATATTAAAATTTCAATGTGCTATATTAATAGCAGTTAACGTTCATAATTTGTGTTTTGTATGCCTGAAATAATGCCTTTTTATAATTTTAAGATTTAAGTTCTCAAGAAATAAGTTCTTGCTATCTAACTACTGATCATAATGTGTGTGTGTGTAAAATCGATTAGAAAATCAAAACACTAAAATTGATGTTTTTGTAGAAGAATATCTTGATGGTTTTATAATTCCACTGACGCATGAAAGCATTCTCATACCATGTTTCCTAGAAGCAAGAAACCTAAGTATCCCTGCACCTTAGGATTAAAAGTTAGGATTCTTTATTTCGGCTCATAGTATGGCTAGCTCATAGAATATAACAAGATAAAATAGCCCAGTTAAAATGGATCAAAATAAAATACATGATATATGCTTGAACATGGACACTACCATAATATTTAAAATTCTACCATCAAGTATTACAAAGCATTCGTGAATCAAATTCAAGGACGTGAATATATTGATTATTCTGTTAAGCATCTTAAACCAAAATGCCAATGTATTAGTTTTCTGTTCACATTGATCCTTTTTCCTATTGCGGTTGTATAGTTGCTTTTCAATGTATAAAAATGATTTTATAAATGAAAAAATTAAGAGAATAAGATATATGTATCAGATAACAGGAATTTGATCAAAATAAGTTAACTTTCTGTTCGCCAGAGTTTGTTTATAGGATGATATTTTTATTCTATTTATTTGGGTTGCAAATTGTGTATATAAATAAACTAACTTATTTGTTATTTTTGAAATACTAAGACACTGTTGCCTTCAATGATGGTGAACAATTTCCAGATGTGAAAGTGTAGATGAGCATAAATTTGGTACTTTAACAGTATTCAATAATTATTCTTCTCATTTTGGTTTTTTAAAATACCTTTCTTTGTTTTCAGGTATACATATAAATTATGTTGTTTTAAATAATAGAAATTGAAAATCGTCTCATTAATTAAACTTTTCCCATATTTTTATCTGGAAAAAAAATGTCAACAGTAACAAGAGTTCGCTGATAAAAGCAATTTTTTCATTAGAAAGAGAGAAATAATAGGTTCGTATTTTTTTAAATGAATTTATTAGTTGATCCATGGCGGATTAACATAAGGAAAAAAGGTGGATTAACTTATTAATACTAGAAGGTGGATTAACTAACTACATATGCGAATAGAAATATAAATTACCTTTATGAAAAAGAACCATAGTGGTGCAACTTTGAAAATGAAGGTTTGAAATCCAAGGTTTTGAACCAATTCTCATCAGATTTTTATGCAAAGATTTTTAACCAATGTTAACGGAGCAATTAACAAACATCCATTGCATGTAAGCATAATATAATGTAGTTTGTTGAATAAGATGTTGGAAAATTGCATGAATATTAACCACTATACCACAAATATAATGCTAGAAAATTGCATGAATATTAACCACCATATCACAAATATAATAGGTCTAAATTTGAGCTAAGAATATACTGATTGCTTAAAACATATCTGTCATGATCGGAAACAAAATGGTAGTGCAACCCAAATAATTGTTAACTTGTTTATAATAAAATATGTGAACACATTAAGATAGACGATTCCCAATTTTTAGTGAACCTAAGTTAACAGCCATGATCCTTGTAGCATGATCATAAATTTAGATTACGATGTAATCAAGTTGGTTGAAATTCAAGCTAAACTGAATGCATACATGGATGTAATAATATTTGGTTTTTAGTGATACTTACATTTAAAAGGTCATTTGAATTATCTTTAAGAATTATTTTGAGAGTTTCTTCCATTGACCAAATGTATGGGAATGGAGTTGTCTTAGGTTTCTGTTGGGGTTTTAAAGAAGATCTGTTCTTTTCCTTTCTCTTCTATTGTTTAATGCTTGATTGAATTCAATTAAATATTGTATCAGTATACAATATGGACTGATTATTTAGACAATTTTATTTAAAGTCCTTATTGATTGATTAGTCAAGCATTCTTAATTAAGACCTACTGTTACTCATGTTGCAGTTAAATTTCCAGGTAACATGGGTAATATTGTAACGACCTCGAAATTTAAATTTATTTAAATTAATAATTAAATGAATTTTTGAATTAAATTGAGTAATTAAATAAATTTTTGGATAAAATTAGTAAAATAAATCGATAAAATGGAAGCGAGTTTCCCCGATTCAAATATAAGTGAATTTGAAAATAATAAATATATAGATATATTTGACTTGAGTTTAAATTGTAAATAAATAATTGATAATAATATTAAATATTAAAAATTGATGGTTAATAATAATTTGAGATTATAAATTTAATATAAGACAATAAATATTAAAGTAAGATAACGATAAATATTTAAACTAGGAATAGAAAATAAATTTGACAAATTCAAATGTGTAGGCGAGACAAAGTATAAACATGCAGGTATGAAACAAACATATGTAGAAATGCAACATCACTTCAACACAAAGTAATCTATCTTTGTACATGAAAGAAAAAGCAACCTGGCAAAGGAAACAAGCTAACAAAAAAGCACAAGTATAAAACAAATACAAAAGCCTGTAAATTAAATCAAGCAAGTGTGAAACCAAACCATAATGTCTTCAGCCGAGACAAGCAAATATGGCTGCAATAAACAAAGTATGTAAATTTAAAATGAAATATAAAACAAGGCAGCCCATAACTCTAGTACAAGATAACATCACCTTTCCCTGTAATCTGTTCCTTCACATATACATCTTCTCTTTTTATTTATCTCCATCTACCTCATCTCAGTTTCGATTTTTCAAAACTGTGAAAAAGAAAGGAAAAAAAAACAAAAGATATTATCATCTTCAACTTAAAAACAAAAGAGATTCAGCTTTAAACAACAATAAACAAGGCCAACCAGAGGATCAAAATTTAAAAAGGCTTCAACAAGCAAAGAACAGAGCTGGTCTCTGTCTTCAACAATTTCAAGTGAGCAACCCTTTTGAATCTGATATGTTTCTTGTTGTTTGATCTTGTATTGAAGTTATGATTATGCTTGTATGATATAGCTGCCTAGGTGTGTATATATATACATAAGGATTAACAGATGTATGTACAGGCATATATATCCCTGTTTTAATGTTTACAGGCTAAACAAAAAAGGAAAATACAAATCTCTTAAATCATTCACTGATAGGCTTTGTTATTTAAACAAAAAAAATGTTTGAATTAACAAGACCAAAGTTTTAAAAATACTTCTAAGTAATAAATATATATGGATTTACTGGAAAGGGTAAAAATACAGTAAAAACAAAATCTTGTGATAAATTCAAGTGTCTTAAAACATTGATTTGATTACCTAAATTGAATAAACATACCAAGTTATGACTTTTAAAAGCAATATGAAGATTTTTACTTAAGTAGTCTAAGAGCAGTTTGAATATGAAGAAAAATTGCATTTTTGCCAAATTCAGTTGGTACGATAAATTTTGATTTTTGAAATTTCGTATAAAGCAAGATTGAAGATGATTTATAACAGGAAAAATGCCTAAAATTTTTTCGAATGCATAGATTTTTCGGTGGAGGTAAAAGTAGGGTTTAACGTTAAGTTTGGTGGTGGTCTGTAAACATGACGATTTCATCATCACGAGTTGACCGAGTTGCACGTGGTTCAAGGGGAAGGTAGAGGGGACTACGGCGAAGGTTCTGGTAGGGGGACGAGGTCGCTGGTGGTTGAGATGGTCGGGACGAGGTAGTTTTCTGATGGTCGAGGGTGGTCCAGTTTGAGTTAAATAGCAAAATCTCGAGTTCGACGTTATTACGAATTTCTGAGGTGATTGGAGGCTTGTATAGACGATCGTCGACATGCTCGGAGTCGCGGCGATGACTGGAGCTGGCCATCCCGTTTGTGCACGTGCACGAGCACGTTGGGTTGGGGTCTGGAATATGGGTTTTGGTTGCAGTGGGTTGGGAAGAGGAAGCTGGAGGGAAAACTCAAAGTGGGACTCGTGTCTTTGGGGTTTTGAACTCGAAGCTGGATTTCAGTGGTTCAGGTGGGAGTTTTCCAGGCTTCACCTGTTCCTTAATTCAAATATAAATTTCAAAGTATAAAGTAAGGTTCAAAACTAAGCTATAGATCAAGGTTAATCAAAATTTAAACTTATATTTGAATTCCAGATTTTGAAATTTAAATGAAGATTTATAAATTTAAATGTTTAAATAAGTTTTAAAAGATAAGGTATATTTTTAAATATGAGAATTTAGAAGTGGATTGAATATAAATGTTTTAACATATTTTTGAGTGATAATAAAATCACTAATATGAATGAGATTTATCTTAAGTAAATAAAGATATAATGAGGGTTTGAAATTCATTAATTATTAAGTAAATTAAATGGATAATTTATTTATTTAATTAACTAATGATTTGGATAAATTAAATAAGTAATTAAAGGTTTAAACTACTTAATAAAGGTTTTAATTTATTAACTAAGGAATAAATATTAATATAAATGATTTAAAATTTGATTAATCAAGTGATTAAGAAAAATTTATTAAAGATAATTAATGAAATGTTAATCAATCAAGGGTTAAATTATTAATTAAAGTTAATAAATTAAATGGTGAGTTAAATAATTAAAGATTAATTATTTAATAATTAAAGGGGGATGAATTATAATTAAAGGTGGATGAATCATAATTAAAGGTTAATCAATTTATTATAAATGATAAATTAATAAATGATTAAAGAATAATTAATCAAAATGATTTGTAATTAACCAGGATTAGTAAATCATAAGAAATAAATCTGATTTGAATTTATCAGTCAATAAATCGACCTTACCTATGGATATTTGAATTCTATTGGATGATTTAATTGTTTAATATCCCTGATATATGATGCTTTGTGATACACCCTGATTTATGTTGTGATCTGTAGTTTACTTACCTGTGATATATATCTGTGATCTGTGAATGAACGATAAGCGTATAGTTTATATCGCTTATCAACTATATCCTGTATTTTGTTATGTGATGATTGATGTTGCACTATTGTGTGTAAAACCCCTAGACCACACTGTTACACACACAAATATGGATTTCACGTGGAAATCGGTTAAGTCACAGATGATTTAAATTTGATGTTTTTGAAATTGAAATTTTAATTTCAATTGATTTTGAAATTAGAAATTTGGGGTTTAAAGTGAAAAGCTTTTGAAAATGGAATTTCAAATATAAAAGTTATTTTGAATAACTTAATCGAGTTTTGAAATTTAAAAAAAATTGATTTAAATTTGAATTCAAGTTTGAAATTAAATCTATGATTTGGAAACTAGGGATAAAAGATGATATAAATGTGTTTGTATGAATTAAACCATTTTAAAGTATTAATTTGGGAATTTGAATTTAAACCAAGGATTTCAACTCGTATAAATGAATCAGATTTCCAAATTGAAAACTGTTGTTTTCAAATGATAAAAGCTTTTAGATAAGAAAAGAAATTCCAGTTTAAATTAAAGGAATTTCAAGTGAATTGAAAAATGGATTTTCCAAGTTATGAATGAATTCTTTTTGAAAGCTATGAATTAAATCTGTCTATTTTTAACAGATTTAAAATGATGATTTATTTAACCCATTCGAAATGAAATTGTTTTGAAAGCTATTAGTTAAATCTTTGATTTAAAGATTTAACGAATTAATCAAATTGAAAGGGAAATTGATTTGGAAAATCTATGAATGAATCTTTGTGAAATTAAGTGAACTTTGTGAATTGAATCTTTTTGTTTAAAAAGATTTGAAAATGGTAATTTGTTAAACCATTTGAAAAGGAAATTTGGGTTTAAGTTGTGACTTAATTGAAATCCCAATATCCATATGTTTTTAAATATTCCGCTCACTATTCGGGTTAGCCGGGAAAGGACCTTTGGGTCGTATAACTCATTCCGAATAGTGATACGTCGTATATGGATCGCATTTGCTATATTACAGCATGATAGGGGGTTCTCGCTTCGCGGTTTGGTGGCGAATGGGAGACTCTTACCCCTACATGTCCCTGAGAGGGATGGGTTGGTTAGGCAGAGGCCGTGACAGTCGAGAGGCTGGCCGTAAAAGTAAATGTGAGGTGCCAGTGTAAGCCACGGTGGGGCTGGGATGGTTGCAAAGCCTACCGGTGCCCACTGTCTCGAGACGTTACATTTGGTATCAGAGCTAAGGTTGAACTTTAGCTCAGGAGTATAACACGTTAAGTAGCTCATTAGAGATAGAGTGAAGTAAACTCTAGAATGAGTAATTCTCAGATATCCGTCTGAACGTCTCAGTAAATTCTCTTACTATCCACTGATAGTAGATATGAGTGCTAGAAGAAGACGAGATAGGGGACAGGGAAATACGACTATAAATGGTCAATACCCTGCAACAGTGGAAACAATCTTTCTCTATCAATTTTCTTTGATTCGTTTCCAAATTCTTTTGATTCCTTCGTATCAGCTACAAGAAGTAGTTTCGGTGTGATGATGGCTCTATGAATCGTTGTAGAAAGTCTTTACCTCGTATCTTCATCAGCTTCTTATCAGCTTTTGGATTTAAACTTTAATGAATTTGAAATTGGAATTTTAAATTGAATTAAATTGACTAATAAAATATGAGGGTAAATTGAATTAAATCGATAAAACGATATCGTTTGAAACCAAATTTTGAAATTTTATTGAAATTTCTTGTGAATATCAAAGTCCGAAGAGGGACAAATTGGTATGTATTCTGAGATATTCCGACTTGAGTTTGGAATTCAAATCTTGTGTTTGAGGAATTATAGGAGATCGTATCTGTCTATCTCTGTGTTATTTTCGTGCCTGCGAATTTCGAGGACGAAATTCTTTTAAGGGGGGAAGTTTGTAACGACCCCGAAATTTAAATTTATTTAAATTAATAATTAAATGAATTTTTGAATTAAATTGAGTAATTAAATAAATTTTTGGATAAAATTAGTAAAATAAATCGATAAAATGGAAGCGAGTTTCCTCGATTCAAATATAAGTGAATTTGAAAATAATAAATATATAGATATATTTGACTTGAGTTTAAATTGTAAATAAATAATTGATAATAATATTAAATATTAAAAATTGATGGTTAATAATAATTTGAGATTATAAATTTAATATAAGACAATAAATATTAAAGTAAGATAACGATAAATATTTAAACTAGGAATAGAAAATAAATTTGACAAATTCAAATGTGTAGGCGAGACAAAGTATAAACATGCAGGTATGAAACAAACATATGTAGAAATGCAACATCACTTCAACACAAAGTAATCTATCTTTGTACATGAAAGAAAAAGCAACCTGGCAAAGGAAACAAGCTAACAAAAAAGCACAAGTATAAAACAAATACAAAAGCCTGTAAATTAAATCAAGCAAGTGTGAAACCAAACCATAATGTCTTCAGCCGAGACAAGCAAATATGGCTGCAATAAACAAAGTATGTAAATTTAAAATGAAATATAAAACAAGGCAGCCCATAACTCTAGTACAAGATAACATCACCTTTCCCTGTAATCTGTTCCTTCACATATACATCTTCTCTTTTTATTTATCTCCATCTACCTCATCTCAGTTTCGATTTTTCAAAACTGTGAAAAAGAAAGGTAAAAAAAAACTAAAGATATTATCATCTTCAACTTAAAAACAAAAGAGATTCAGCTTTAAACAACAATAAACAAGGCCAACCAGAGGATCAAAATTTAAAAAGGCTTCAGCAAGCAAAGAACAGAGCTAGTCTCTGTCTTCAACAATTTCAAGTGAGCAACCCTTTTGAATCTGATATGTTTCTTGTTGTTTGATCTTGTATTGAAGTTATGATTATGCTTGTATGATATAGCTGCCTAGGTGTGTATATATATACATAAGGATTAACAAATGTATGTACAGGCATATATATCCCTGTTTTAATGTTTACAGGCTAAACAAAAAAGGAAAATACAAATCTCTTAAATCATTCACTGATAGGCTTTGTTATTTAAACAAAAAAATGTTTGAATTAACAAGACCAAAGTTTTAAAAATATTTCTAAGTAATAAATATATATGGATTTACTGGAAAGGGTAAAAATACAGTAAAAACAAAATCTTGTGATAAATTCAAGTGTCTTAAAATATTGATTTGATTACCTAAATTGAATAAACATACCAAGTTATGATTTTTAAAAGCAATATGAAGATTTTTACTTAAGTAGTCTAAGAGCAGTTTGAATATGAAGAAAAATTGCATTTTTGCCAAATTCAGTTGGTACGATAAATTTTGATTTTTGAAATTTCGTATAAAGCAAGATTGAAGATGATTTATAACAGGAAAAATGCCTAAAAATTTTTCGAATGCATAGATTTTTCGGTGGAGGTAAAAGTAGGGTTTAACGTTAAGTTTGGTGGTGGTCTGTAAACATGACGATTTCATCATCACGAGTTGACCGAGTTGCACGTGGTTCAAGGGGAAGGTAGAGGGGACTACGGCGAAGGTTCTGGTAGGGGGACGAGGTCGCTGGTGGTTGAGATGGTCGGGACGAGGTAGTTTTCTGATGGTCGAGGGTGGTCCAGTTTGAGTTAAATAGCAAAATCTCGAGTTCGACGTTATTACGAATTTCTGAGGTGATTGGAGGCTTGTATAGACGATCGTCGACATGCTCGGAGTCGCGGCGATGACTGGAGCTGGCCATCCCGTTTGTGCACGTGCACGAGCACGTTGGGTTGGGGTCTGGAATATGGATTTTGGTTGCAGTGGGTTGGGAAGAGGAAGCTGGAGGGAAAACTCAAAGTGGGACTCGTGTCTTTGGGGTTTTGAACTCGAAGCTGGATTTCAGTGGTTCAGGTGGGAGTTTTCCAGGCTTCACCTGTTCCTTAATTCAAATATAAATTTCAAAGTATAAAGTAAGGTTCAAAACTAAGCTATAGATCAAGGTTAATCAAGATTTAAACTTATATTTGAATTCCAGATTTTGAAATTTAAATGAAGATTTATAAATTTAAATGTTTAAATAAGTTTTAAAAGATAAGGTATATTTTTAAATATGAGAATTTAGAAGTGGATTGAATATAAATGTTTTAACATATTTTTGAGTGATAATAAAATCACTAATATGAATGAGATTTATCTTAAGTAAATAAAGATATAATGAGGGTTTGAAATTCATTAATTATTAAGTAAATTAAATGGATAATTTATTTATTTAATTAACTAATGATTTGGATAAATTAAATAAGTAACTAAAGGTTTAAACTACTTAATAAAGGTTTTAATTTATTAACTAAGGAATAAATATTAATATAAATGATTTAAAATTTGATTAATCAAGTGATTAAGAAAAATTTATTAAAGATAATTAATGAAATGTTAATCAATCAAGGGTTAAATTATTAATTAAAGTTAATAAATTAAATGGTGAGTTAAATAATTAAAGATTAATTATTTAATAATTAAAGGGGGATGAATTATAATTAAAGGTGGATGAATCATAATTAAAGGTTAATCAATTTATTATAAATGATAAATTAATAAATGATTAAAGAATAATTAATCAAAATGATTTGTAATTAACCAGGATTAGTAAATCATAAGAAATAAATCTGATTTGAATTTATCAGTCAATAAATCGACCTTACCTATGGATATTTGAATTCTATTGGATGATTTAATTGTTTAATATCCCTGATATATGATGCTTTGTGATACACCCTGATTTATGTTGTGATCTGTAGTTTACTTACCTGTGATATATATCTGTGATCTGTGAATGAACGATAAGCGTATAGTTTATATCGCTTATCAACTATATCCTGTATTTTGTTATGTGATGATTGATGTTGCACTATTGTGTGTAAAACCCCTAGACCACACTGTTACACACACAAATATGGATTTCACGTGGAAATCGGTTAAGTCACAGATGATTTAAATTTGATGTTTTTGAAATTGAAATTTTAATTTCAATTGATTTTGAAATTAGAAATTTGGGGTTTAAAGTGAAAAGCTTTTGAAAATGGAATTTCAAATATAAAAGTTATTTTGAATAACTTAATCGAGTTTTGAAATTTAAAAAAAAATTGATTTAAATTTGAATTCAAGTTTGAAATTAAATCTATGATTTGGAAACTAGGGATAAAAGATGATATAAATGTGTTTGTATGAATTAAACCATTTTAAAGTATTAATTTGGGAATTTGAATTTAAACCAAGGATTTCAACTCGTATAAATGAATCAGATTTCCAAATTGAAAACTGTTGTTTTCAAATGATAAAAGCTTTTAGATAAGAAAAGAAATTCCAGTTTAAATTAAAGGAATTTCAAGCGAATTGAAAAATGGATTTTCCAAGTTATGAATGAATTCTTTTTGAAAGCTATGAATTAAATCTGTCTATTTTTAACAGATTTAAAATGATGATTTATTTAACCCATTCGAAATGAAATTGTTTTGAAAGCTATTAGTTAAATCTTTGATTTAAAGATTTAACGAATTAATCAAATTGAAAGGGAAATTTATTTGGAAAATCTATGAATGAATCTTTGTGAAATTAAGTGAACTTTGTGAATTGAATCTTTTTGTTTAAAAAGATTTGAAAATGGTAATTTGTTAAACCATTTGAAAAGGAAATTTGGGTTTAAGTTGTGACTTAATTGAAATCCCAATATCCATATGTTTTTAAATATTCCGCTCACTATTCGGGTTAGCCGGGAAAGGACCTTTGGGTCGTATAACTCATTCCGAATAGTGATACGTCGTATATGGATAGCATTTGAAGACCGGTGTTGAAGACCGGATATTTTTCGAAAATGAAAGGACAACCTGTCGAATGTCTCTGCACTGAGTCGCGCCGGTATAGAGATTTATATCACTCTTTTGTGACGGGAAGTCCGGACGTGATTGAAAGTTATCCGGAATTGCAAGGGCTTCGTGAGAAGTGCCTTCGGTTCTGTTCGAACCCGGAACAGACTTGTATGGATACATGTCTGACATTACACTTTGAGATATAAAGCCGATTTCTTTCAAATACATATCTGTTGGTGGCGGAGAATTTATTCTCTTAGCTTAACATCCTTCTCTGAGACGTACGAGCTCAGAGGTTGTGTAGTTGAAGTTATCAGCGATATATCCCAATTTGGTAATGTGGCATGCTGAGTGTTGCTGTGTGATGATCAGTGTTTGATCATTTGTGATATGATCATTTGTTTGATCATTTATCTTTGTGATCATAGGTTGATCATCTGTTGACCCAAAGCGTGGCTTTTTAAAAAAGCGTAGCTTTGTGGACGAGACTTCGTCGAGCCTCACAACCCGGTAATGGTCGAAACAGGAATTGTGCGGCAAGGTTTTCAGGGGTAGCTCCCCTAGGGTATGACCATTCCTTCTGGAAAAGGGTAGTATCATGGTATGGAGCCCAGATACTTACTCATGTGGACACACTTTATTTATGACATGTGATGTTGGATTCGAGGTACCTCGGTTAAAGGTCCCAAAGGACCGGGGGTGGCATATCTGAGGTTTCTTTTATCCCTTGGGAAAAGGGGTTGCCGGCCTTGTTTGGCAGAGAACAGTTGGTTCTCGGAGCGTCCCGCTAGAGGCGTTTCTTTCGTGGAATAGGAAGTTCCTTAGCCTGACCATTTGTTGGAAATCCATCTTCCAAATACGAACTCTGTACGGTTTTAGTTGTATTACCTACCATGGAATGTGGTGGTAACCTGCTATTGAACATGGTAGCTATAGTAGGCATAAGTGCGAAATGTCTATGCTGGCTAAGATTTATATTCTACTTTCGAAAATTTTTCTACACTATGCACTAATAATAATATCAAATGATTTGATTTTTGCGTAGTAAACATCTTTGACTATCATAAGAAGAAATCTCCTCCAATTCTGCGTTTGCATTGTGTGTGTGGCGGGAGGTCTTATGGTAGTTTCATTTTCTAAAAGCATTTCGAATTGACTTTAAATTCTCTGCTATTTGTTTTAAAGATAAACTGTTTTTGTTGCTCACACCAGTCCCATGACTGATCCGGAGTTTATTGTTCCTTTCCTAAACTCTGGGTGCTCATAATTTCCTACACGAGCAGTCTAGAGTTGGGGTTTTCAGATATTCAGGTTTAGTAGATTTTCTGGAGTTGGTTCAGTCTTTGGATCAGACTGCACTTGCTTATTTTGGCGTATCATTATTGGGAGTTCGAGCTATTTCTGGATTAGTGTTTTGAAGATGGAGATTATCCGCTGCTGATGTTATCGTTTTCTTTTCCGCTGCTATTTGTTGTATCATATCTCTGATGTATATAGATATTCATTGTATCATCATTGTATCTGGATATTGTATCAGATGTTGTATATCTATATTCTTTTTATTCCGCTGTGATATTTACTTAACTGTGTTATAAGCTCCGGCGACTCGGATTTGAACGCTCGAATCTACGACATTCGAGTACGATGTAAAGTATGGATGTCGATTTTCGAACGCGAAAATCCGAGACGTTACAAATATAGTTATTACTATAGCTTCTTATATCAGACCATTTCTAAACAAAAATCGTACGTGCTGCTTTTTTTATTTTTTAACTATAAGAACGCCAAAGATTAGCCTCTACGAAGAGCAGAAAATGGTTAATAGGTTTCGAGATTAATCAGGTAAGCATGTAGGTCTATGCTTCTAGGAAAATTCGTCTTATCATGATAATATGAAATGCTAGTCATATAGACACTGTTCCCATAACAAAAACATAATTTCAAAATTATAGCTCAGTAACTTTTAGCCACCCATCATTTAGCATTGCATAATATGCCAGAGTACGAGTCGTATGACCAAATTAAGTGTGTATATAATTTATTTTTTTATCATCAATTTGATTATATGCTTTTATTAGTGGGCTATTGATCTTGTAGCGTTCCTTGTAACTGTTAAAATTGGAAAACAGAAATATAATGCTGGTTTACCAAAAAAAGGTTGAAGGATATGCATAGTACAAACACATACACATATGTATATATAAACACAAATATATGTACGTACTTACGTAAGTGCGTGTGTATCATGCATATATGTGATAATCCGCTACATCTCACTTACACCGGTATGTTTTTTAGAGCAATACAATTTGAATTCAAAAACTTCGAAAATATTCAATCTACATACCATCATATTTTAAAGGACAAATTTTCAAAGGATGCTACTTTTCGAAACAATTTCGCGATCGGTGTTAGTTTTCAAACTTATTACCAAACAGGGCTAGTTTAGGCCCAGTCAGCAGTACAGTCAGCGTTTTTGTAACTGCCAGCCATTTGCGCAACTCTTAGTTGCGCATATTTTAATGTTTTCGATATAGTAAAGGCGCAACTATGAATTGCGCATATGTCAGTTTTTAAGCAGGCGCAACTCATAGTTGCGCCTGCTATAATATAGCGTAGGCGCAACTATGACTTGCGCCTGCACAGGTAGCTGCTGTTAAAACAGAGCCAGCAGCTACCCTTCTCCTCATAACCCCAAAAACATTTCACAACCTCCAAACCCCTCCTCATGCCCGAACCCATCATCTCCAAACCCAAATTTTAGCCAAAGTGCACCAAATTATTAAAAATTTCTTTTTTCGATTAAACCAAAGCTACAACAATGGAAGCGGAATCCTCTTCAACACAAATAGATTTTGGTAATTTCTAAACCCTATTTTTTTTGATTTATTTGTAATTTGCTTATTATTTGGTTGTATTTGCTAGAAATATTTTCAAATAGCTTGTTGTACATCTTAGTAATCCAATGTGAAACGTTGAATCACTAATTGGTTGTAAACGATTTGTAAAAAATGGTTTTTTTGGCATGAACTTTGAAGAACCGGAAAGCGGACCGGTAGACGGTAACGTGCTTTATATGCAGGATAATCACCACTTTAATGTTGAAGAGTTAATGAGGGTAATATTATTTGTTTTGTAATTATAGTAAATTTTTGCAAGCTATGTCGCATTTTGAATAAAATATATGTTATAATCCTTTGTTTTGCAGAGTGTAAAACCGGTGGATTTTCTGGATCATTCGCAAAGTTTTAAAGATTTGATGGAGATGGTTGGAGGTCAACGGGTTCAACAATTACTACATCAAGCCGGATTCTGGTATTTCATGAAGATCAAATATATCAGATTCGACAGGTCATTACTCACAGCTTTATGCGATAGATGAAGACCTGAGACTTGCACTTTTTATTTTTCGGTGGGAGAAATGACAATTACACTGCAAGACGTATCTATTTTGCTTGGCCTTCCCATTGAAGGCGCCGTGTTGAACTACGGTGGTAACGTGGACGCCGATGAGGTATGTCAACGTTTGCTTGGTGAAATTCCACCCCCAGAAGCGGTTGTCAATAGAAGAGAGTTGAAGGTCAAATGGCTAAATGACCTTATAATCGGCAGGGAGATTTCGGTCGATTCATCTATTGAGGAGATAGAACAGTTTACACAGGCTGTCATATTGCTTCTTATAGCATCCCATCTTTTTGCGAACCATTCGAAGGGTAGAGTTAGCGTTAAATGGTTGTACTTGTTAGAGGATTTTTCCACCATTTTCGATTTTTCGTGGGGTAGTGCGGTTTTGTGCGCATTGTACAAGGAGTTGGATAATGTGGTACTAAGAAAAACGAACGGGTTAGCAGGTTGCCTAACACTTCTGCAGGTATGTTTGTTTTGACTTATTGGTGTACCAAATTTATGAAGTATTTTGAAAGACGTTTCTTAACACTGATAATATCAGGTATGGTCTTGGACGCGTATTTCTGTTGGATGACCAAATGTTCGTGCCAACGTCGCTCCAGGATTACCTTATGGGGCAAGGTAAAAGCAACCTGAAACTTACACTGAATTTTTTTTTGATTTCTGCCAATATTCACACACTTTTTTTATTATGACTGTAGATGGACCGAAGATAGACGTTGGCGAGATAATCCAGCCCGTCATCCTACATTCTATCGCAATGAGCTCGATGTTATGGACGAGCATGCTGTTGACTGGACGCCATACACGGCTGAGATCGTACAAGATCTGCCGCCTATTTGCTTGGACGGGGAGCATAGTTGGTATGCAAGGACCCCGATTATTTGCTTGCAAAGTGTAGCCATGCACTACCCCGACAGAGTGATGAGGCAATTTGGCCTTCGTCAGCATATACCAGATCCAACCGAGTAGATTTGCCCACACGGTTGGAATAGAGACTTGTACAACACGTACGTCGCAAGGTGGGATCACAGGTTGGATCACGTTCAGGTTAAACGCGTACCAAGAATGTCAATCGAACAATACTATAGTTGGTACTGGCATATCACACGGCGATTTGTTCTTAAAGAATCGTCAACTAGACTGCTCAGATATGCTCCACGGGGACCGGTGGAACGCGATTTGGTACGTGTTTATAAGTTTAAACCATTTAACTTCCTCATAAAGCTTTACTTATTTGCATCATTGATTCTTGTGTTTTAGGTTCAAGGGTTGTATATGATTTCCAATGAAGTTGACGATGTCCTGGTAGATCCTGCAGATGAGGACAGAGTAAAAGGAAAGTGCTTCAACATCAAGGAGATTATCAAGTCGCTTCTTGGTAGGCATAAGCTAGAAAGACCACCACCGTATGTGCCTCGTCCGCCCCAGGCTTTTGGTCGTACCTACCAAAGAAGACGTTTTAGAGGCACGTCGGGTCCTTCACAAGGTAGTCAACCAAGAACATTTACCTACACTACTCCTACCAGCCACCGAACGTTTACGCACAAGGTGGGATCACACAGCGAAGTCAAATGTATTACCCACACTACTCCTACCAGCCACCGAACGTTTACGCACAAGCAGCTGGGTATGCTTTTATGTGCTGTATTAATGTTTTCCTCATGTTTTTTGTACTTATCAGTCAAATGTTTGTGTACAGGTACGGTGTCATGGCATATCCATCGTAGTCACCCGAGTATGGTTTCCTTCCTTATCCATCGTATCCTCCACAGTCAATTCCAACCCCGAATTCAAACGACTACTTGCATGAAATTGAAGATGAAGATGTTGACACCGAGGATATGGAGGGTGGAAATGCTGATATCCAAATTTCCCATTTGGATAGCATGGAAATCGCTGCTTCACTTGACGACGATTAAACATGGATCAATTCTATGAATGTTAACAATGACGCTCCTTTAGATGTTATTCCAGAGGAAGTTGTTGACACTGATGAGCATATCGAGATGGAAGAACCGTTAGACGATGACCAATGCAATGATACAATAATGGAAAGATCTATTGTGCAAGAATTTCAATTTACTGACGAAATGTTCGGACTAGAATGTGTGGAGAAGGGCCCTCGAGTTGGTATGATTTTTAAATCGAAGGAATCTTTAATTGAACATATAAGCGAATGGTCGATAAAGTGTTCAGTTTCATTTAAAAACATAAAGTCCGGCGCTAGAGAGTTCACTGCTATATGTGATATTGATGCTAATTGTCCATGGCGGCTTCACGCTATTGTGTCTAAAAGAGATCATGTTGGGTGGTGGATGATAAAAAAATATGGTGGTGATCACGCTTGCTCAAATCCAATAATCAACTCGAACCACAAACAAGCAACAGCCAAATTCATTTGCACCAAAGTCCTTCCACATGTTCGTTCGAACCCAAGTTACACTACAAAATCTGTCCAAGAGCTTATGGCACACACTTACAAAATTCAAATAAGCTACATGAGAGCCTGGAAAGGACTTAGCAAAGCGGTGTCTATAATATTTGGCGATTGGGAATCTTCGTACAATGACTTGCCTCAGTTTCTTCGTGCTATACATAAATACAATCCAGGTACCGTTTATCATGTACATACAGAAGGAGTACAATTTTGGAGGGCTTTTTGGGCATTTGGACCGAGCATTGTAGGTTTCAAGCATTGTCGTCCGGTTCTTTCTATTAACGGAACACATCTGTATGGTAAATATCAAGGTACGTTGCTTGTGGCTACAGGAGTTGATGCAAATAACTCTCTTTTCCCTTTGGCATTTACTATTGTAAGGACGGAGTCGGCGGAAACTTGGGGTTGGTTTTTTTCATGCATGGGACACTTAATTCCATCTTTAAATGCAAGATGCATTACATTCATTTCCGATAGAATGAAAGGAATTCCAACCCCCTTGCAAGAGAAGTGGAGAAGACCACATCATCATCGCTTCTGCCTACGCCATTTGAAAGCAAACTTTAAAAAAGCTGGTTTTGGTAGTAAGATTTTGCAAAACTTATTTCATGCTTCTGCTGAAGCAAGAGATGAGTTAGCATACAAAGAACTCAGAGAGCAACTAAAAAATGTGAGTCCGGCTGTTGACAGATGGATTGATAGAAATCTCCGACATAAGGATGAACAGTGGGCTCTTTACAAGGACAACGGTGAACGTTTCTGTATGATGACTACCAATGATTCGGAGAGTTTCAATGGAGTTCTTAAAGGTGCAAGATCGTTACCGGTAAAGCCGTTAGTGGCACGTACCTTTCATCGTCTTAATAGCTACTTCTACAGAAGACGTACGGATGGAATGGATTACGCATCTTCGCTCACGCCAAATTATGACAAAATGATGGAAAAATATTCAGCTAAAGCACGTAATATGAGCATTAACAGGTTCATCTTAACGGAGTGGCAAGTAACAGACACAAACGCATGCAACTACACAGTAAATATTGCCAATGACAGCTGCAGCTGTTCATGCAATATTCCTATTCTAGTCCATTTTCCATGTTCCCATGTTTTAGCTGCATGCGTACGATGTAGAGGAGGAGCGAACAGAGTTTACCATGATCTTATTTCATCCTGGTTTACGGCAGACATTTATAGACATAGTTATTCTCCGGTCTTTCATCCAGTACCCGACAGTAGATATTGGGATGTACATGAAGGCCCTACTATAATCACGCCGCCAACGCGAAGGAATACAGGAAGACCGAGGTCCACAAGGATAAGGGGGTCATGGATGAAATGGAGGACAGTAGACAGGACAGATGTGAACAATGCAGTAACTTGGGTCATAAGAGAAGAACGTGTGGGAAGCAATAAATATTTTACTTGTTTCTACTACTTCTGTCATTCGTGAATTGTATAACTTATATTTTTATTCTATACGCAACTTTGTTATCAAAGGCTATCCTATGTCAAACATTTAAATTACTTGCTATGTTATGTTACTTTGATTTAATTTATACGCAGCTTTTGTATGAATTTTCTGCAGTTTTACATCTACCGTCAAATAAACATGACAGAAAACAATAATACATTATCGATTGCACATCCACTACAACAACCAAGTACAAATAAAACCATGTAATACAACATTCATTAAAACTATAGCATACATAACTCAATTAAACAAGTCTAATACATATCCATTACATTACAGTTGCACTACCCAGTTTACTAGACCCCTTTTCAAATTGGATTTACGGACTGCAAATATTCTACTTGATGTCGAAGCTGACTTTTTTCCTTTTCCAAACGTCTCACTTCGGCTTGCATCTCTAGCGCATACTCCACTCCCCTAGGGGTCAATGGACGATCTAGCTATTTGAATAAATTACAGCACTCAACACCTTTCGGGTTAGTTATATGATCAAGGTAACCGGCACATCCGTAAAACCGACGTCCAGCATTTGTTTGAGTCTTGCATACAACTACCTCACAAACATCTCCATAGTGGCAAAGTGGATGTCTATCTTGTCTCACTCGTCCTTCGTCGCTAATTTGTTTCCCCGGTCTTTGATTTGCTTCGCCTAAGCAGATTTGATTATCCAAAGCAGATTGAACAACAACACCATTAGCCGGCGGAACTATCTCAAATTGAGCTTCAGGAACTTTTTCAAACTGAGTTTCAGGAACAAATTCATTTTCAGCTTCCATCCGTTCAACAAATTGCACCAAAACTTCATCTCGAATCTCCCAATTATCCATAAAAATTAGTGGTAATGTAAGTGTGGGTGAAGGGATTGTCATTGATTTGGTTTAATCGAAGAATAAAGAAGAAATTTGAAAATTTTGTGATAAATTGATGGTAATTGACTAAAATTTGGGTTTGGAGCTGGTGGGTTCGGGCATGGAAGAAGGGTTGAAGGTTGGGAAATGTTTTTGTGGAATGTAGTGTAGGGCTGTGCAGTTAAAGCGCTTGGCGGATTCAAAGCGGTGAATGTGCAAAAAGTCATAGCGGGGATACAGCGAGGATATAGCGGGATATAGCGGATGGCTCTAAAATAGCATATAAAACTCGTATTTAATGTTTTTTCAAATATATAAATGGTAATTAAATGAAAAAATATCATTCAATTGAATTATAATTAATACATAAATAATTTTAAATAAAAACATGTGCGAATATACTTTAAATAAACATAAAACTGTTATATAACATAATTGAATTTAGTAGAATATTAGAGTATTTTCATTTTTAAAAGTATATTAAAAATTAAATCAAATAAACTAGTTTCATAATTTTTATAATGTATAAATGCAATTTTTCAATTCATTTTATTAAAGAAGATATAGCGGAAATAGCGGGAATAACGGGATATAGCGGAAATAACGGGGCTTAAAGCGGAAATGTTATATTTTGGGGCTATATGGAAAAATCGTAGCGGTAGAAATCCGCTATGAGATATAGCGGGGTTATAGCGGGGTAATAGCGGGGCATTAACTGCACAGGTGTAGGGTTGCTGCTACCTCTGTTTTAACCTGTGCAGGCGCAACTCATAGTTGCGCCAGCTCGACACTAAAGCAGGCGCAACTATGAGTTGCGCCTGCTTATTGTATCATATTTTTTCGGAGGCGCAACTCTTAGTTGCGCGGAAGGAAAAATTGAAAAAAAACAGAGGCGCAACTCAAAGTTGCGCCACAAAATTTTTTTATAAAAAAAGCGCAACTCATAGTTGCGCTTTGTCGTGGCAGTTATAAAACTGCTGAGTTGGCTGCTGACTGGGACGAAACCAGCCTTATTTGATAATAAGTTTCAAAACGAGCACCACTCGCGAAATTGTTTCAAAAACTAGCCTACTTCGAAAATTTGTCCTATTTTAAAACAAAATAAGATCATCTCAAACTCTAGCATTTCTAAAATTTTAAGTTAATATTATCCATTAAATCTAACCTTTAAATATTATTTTGAAATATTCTAACATGCTAATTTTTTGTGAAGCTGAGCTTTAGTTATATGGAAACATATCCTCAAAGTTTGATTTTATTTTGAATCGTCTAACTTGAAAAATAGCATTGATAAAATAAAATAAAATCGTCTAACTTGAAAAAAATTATTAAAGGGAGAAACAAAATGGATAAAACAAGAGAATTTTAGAAGAAAAAAGGTTATAAAATTTGTTGGGAGAAAAATTATAAATTTGTAGTGGGTTATTAATATATAAACAGGGCCAAACTACCCTTGATTTTTTTTCAATCGTGAAAGCTGTTCATTTTACTTCAAATTCCTTGTTATCTCCTCTCTCTGATTCCCTAATCGGCAACTGAGAGTTAAAAAAATAGTTGCAGTGATCATATTGGATATTGATTGAATCATGCTCAATCTATTCATGTACAAAAATTGGTTGCATAACTTGCTACATATGTAATATTTCTTGATTGGTTATAACTTGCTTTGCCTTTATATTTTATACCTGTAATCACCTTAATGTTTAGCCCTTTTCTATAAATCATTAAATTATGCTTAAATTATATGATATAAGTTTTACGGTCACCTTGTTTTCTCCTTTACACAATGTCATTAAAATTTAGAAAAGCTAAAATTTGTTATAGGTGGATGTATACCTCTTACCTCAAGCTGCATTTCCAACTGGAGGGCTATACTTCAAAAATGAAACATGGGTTAGAGAAACAAAGGGCAAACATGTCATAATCCACAACAACTACATCACTGGATTTGAGAAGAAAATCAAACGATTTCTTGATTATGGGCTTTGGTTGGTAGATGAGCATAGTGATGAGTCGCCTCTAGGCAAAATATAAGCTTATTTGGTCGCTAAAACACGAATGCATATAGCGCCTTCTTGGTACAAATTGTTGTTTGGGAGCACTCCTCAAAAATCAGTCGCTCCATGTTCTCTTTGGTATGATTTCAAACTTTCTAATTTGGATTGAATTTGCTTTTTACTCAACTTTGATTCGAGTTAGGATATGGTTTGTGATTTGTTCTACTCTGATTTTTGGCTTGAACTAGAATAATTTGCCGATGATGAAAATGTGTTCAATTTATAGGAATTTGATTCCTATAATTTCGTATATATTCTCGAATTGAAATTTTCAAACAAACTTCTGGTTTTAACTGTGATCGTGGATCTTATGATAAATGATTCTGTCTTGATCTATTGTTTGAATATGTTGCTAAATATTCGTACAAATTATTTTGACTCTTAATTTGGATACTGATTTTGGGGTTCCCGAATTTTCTTGTTCATTTTGAAACTAACACACAACTGCCTGCAACCTGATACTTCTACTATGCTTGAGCCTTTTCTTGTGTATCACTGCACCATGTATAAATCCCTTGAATCTTAACTAGCACCTGATTACCTTGTATATACGATTGTTGTTTGCCCTGTTGCTATGTCCGTGAGCATTTACTCAAGTCTGGTTATTTTGCATTGTTGTTTTCCTGGTCTGGTTGCAGTCCTTGCGTGGTACCTTTGTGGTTTAGTTGGTCACTACGTGTTCATTATGCTTGACATGTCTTGTGTCCATATTGATTGTACAAGACACTGCTTCCTTATTGTATGTGTACCTGTTCATTTGCATTGTGCGTTTCTCTTGTTGCTCCTAACTTGAACCTAGTTGCTGTTGCTTTGTGTCATAATGTTTGGGTCCATGTTTAAGTACATGTTTGAGTGTTGCTATGTTTCTTGTACATGTGCATGAGTATTCCTGTTGGTTGAACAGAGTGCATATGTTTGGTTGCACTTATGTTCACCATGCTCTGGTCTACCTGAGTGCATGCATGCTATAGTCATTCATGAATGTTATATATGCACCAATATATGTGTATACATGTATATACATATATGTGTACATGTATATTTGTGAACCAAGCATATTTAAAATTATTGAGTACTTGTCCGTGAGATCAAATCGGGAAACGGCCTTGTGATATTCACAGCGATACATCGTGCATATTACAAGGTGTCCGTGCACATATATTTGGACCCTGTCAGAAAAATATGAAAAGAAATAACCCACATACATACCTGAGGCAAATTTTATATTAAAAAACACAATTTTATATTGCAATTTAAATTCGTTTCTTTTTCCAGTTTACTGCGTTATTTATTTGACAGGTATAACGGACGGTCGAACACAAGCTGAAGCAAGTCAAGATCAAGTGTGTGAGTGTTGAGTGAGTGTATGTAGTGAGGAATAATTGTAAGCAAATTGTATAGTGACAATTGTGCTGTAATTGAAGTTGTATTGTAATTGAAAATGTGTAAATGTAGTGAGAGCTCAAATTTATACTATTTGAATTTGTAATAAAATATTTGTTTGAATAAAATTTTAAGTCATTTATTTCATTCAACAAATATTTATTTAATTCTGTGAAAAATAAAATAGTATAATAACAAACACATTTAAGTAGTTATTTTTTTGCATATATTTATAACACTTATAAACGTTGGAAGATATCGATGTATTCATAAATTAATTTAATTAAAAGTTTATTTAATAGAAAATACATAAATGATATGTTTTGTGATAGTAGTTACAAAGTGTTGTAACCATGAGTAATTTATCACTATGAAATAAATATACAATTTCAAATGTTCCTAGTCAAGATGCATCGAGACTATATATCGATGTATTCATTGAGACTAGAGTACGTAACACTCTCCAAATGTTGGGTAGTGTATTACTTATGACTGCTGGGAGCACCAAGAGGTTACATGCTGATAGTTATTGGATAACCATGGAATAACTCACTCGATAATTTTTTGTTGGTTAATATAACTAAGGTCAAATAAAAAATATCGACGTGACTAATTTACATAGTTTTTTTGACTTAAGAATATTGTGGATCTTTAATATCAAAGCTCTTCTTTGATTGTAGTCAAATCATGGCATGACATCCATTGAGTGACTATAGTTTGGTCAAAAGGAAGTATTGAAAGTGAAGCACTATTCCAAAGAGGATTCATCTCCTCGGTTATACGGGGTTAGTATCACAGTAAACTTAAGTCAATTCAAAGTCAAAGCCTCTGACTAGATTTGTTTGGTCAATAATAATTGTTATTTTTGAACCAAACCCAAAGACTTTGTGTTTGGAATATAGAGTTGAATATGAACGATAATGGAATTTTGACCATTACCAAATTCCATAAGTCCAAAGTGATATAGTTTTGACGAAGAATTGGTGTAAATAAATGTCACAAATAGGTAACGCTCAATAAATTAAAATTGGATTTTACCAAAACTAAGTAAGCGATAAATTTGACCAAAATGTCACGCCACCTACTAAGTGACGTGTGAACATTAACATTCGAATAGCTCGATGTTAATCGCTGACCAAATTTACACCTAAAGAATGATGAATTAGTTTATATTTGTTATAAGTATATTAAATTAATTAATATCTATGAAATATTAGTTATAAAATTTTCAATATGATTTGAGGAATAAATATTATTAAATATATTTATAATAGTTATAGATATATCGACCAATATGTGATATCGATAAGAAATTAAATGCAATTTAGTTAATAATATTTATTTAGGCTTAAATGGGATATAGCCCATGATGATATGGTGATAATTCGGTTGTTATGAAGGCTATAGGGGGTAAAATAGGCTTGAGGGGTTATAAATGGATGGCTCGAATTTGGTGAGAATTGATATGAGATATGATCCATATCTTTCTCTCTTTCATCTACTATAAAAAGACCTCTAACCCTAATTATTTAAAGACATTTTGGCAACCACTATCTCTTCTATTACAAAGTTGAATGTGAACAATATTGAAATTTTGACAAAAACCAAATTTCACAAGTCCTACTAATATAGTAAAATTTGGTTTTGACCAAAATGATGTGTAAGCGATAAATTCAACCAAAATGTCATGCTACTAACTAAGGTGACATGCGACCGTTAATATTCCAATTGTTTGATATTAATCACTAACTGAATTTACACATTTGAGTCACACAATCGTAATGATGAATTATTCGAAAAACCGCATGATTTAATTGATTTATAAAACGTTGTAAATTAATTAATATTTAGAAAACATTAATTATTATTTTATTTAATTAATGTTCGTGAGTTGTTTGTAATTATTTAAATACATTTATAAAAGTTTTATTTGCACACATCGATATACGATATCAGTGTAATTCCAAATGAGTTCAAATAAAAGATAATTGCATAAAGGAATTTATGAAAATTATGTGTCATTTGATGGCATATAATTTCAGTCATGTCATGTGAAAAGAAAAGTGGAGAGAGGAAGACAATTAAAAGAATTGATTAGGGAAAGTTTTAACTAAAGAATGAGAAATGATTCATTCTTTCAATTAAAACAAATCCACTACCTCATTCCCTACAGACATTCATTCTTTCTCATTCATTTTTATCTTCTCTCCTCCTAACTTTCCATGGCAGAAAACAAAATAAAGATTTTCAAAAAATTTCAACTCCAAATCAAATGCAAACATAAAAAGTAATGAAACGTAAGTGGTTAATCCATCTCTTGCAAGGATTAGGTGTGGATCTTGAAGATCTGAGGAGATAACTTCATTCAAGGTGTAACTTTTTAGCAACATCCACATATAATTATCTAATTTAATTTATTTATGTTACGTTTGGTTCTCATGTGATTCATTTGTTGTTTTAAGGTTCATCTTGTAGCAAGTTGTTCAAACTCATTTATCTCTATCTTTGTTGAAAGTATGTTAATTAAGTTAATTTAATTCAAATCTATTTTTACTCTTCATCTCATCTCAAAATGTATCCATTTTTATTGATATGATTTTGTCCTCCCTTTTTCCTTTTAATGTGTTGACTTCTTTTATGTTGTTTGGATTTGTATGTTTCCATCACAAATTTACATATGGCTAACTTGTCCAATTCCTTTTCTAATGCATTGAAAGTTTGTAAATAAAAAAATAAAAACTAATTTTGATTAGTATATTTTATAATATATATATATATATATATATATATAAACCTGAATAAACTATTGATGTTAATTAATTGACTTTCACCTTGAAAATTAATTCCATTTGTCAAATGGTTAATGTTTAGAGCATGAATGTTTTTATCATGTTTGAGAAAAATAATTATTTTCTTTTGATCTACAATTTATAAATGAACTTTTGTCTAAATTCTGAATCCTTTAATTCTTTTCAACTTCAAAGTTTTATGTATTCCCTTTATAAACCGAAAGCTTAATTTAAACATTAAACTTTAAATTCTAATACACGCATATGTTCAATTCTCAAATGTTTATATATAAATAATTGTTTCAAATCTAAAAAATTAATTGCTATATGTGTGTGTGTGTGTGTGTATATGTATGTATATGTATGTATACGTATGTATGTATACGTATGTATATGGTAATATACATGTAATGCTCTATTTTGAAATCACAAGATGGACCTTGTGTAGTGTTAGCGCCAAAATTGGTCACTAACCCCCAAATCCAGATGAAAGCACCAAATACCAGTCACAGCTCAGAGATAGAATGTATGTGGAGAGTAATAATATGAAGAACGGTTAAAACTGAAATGAAAGCAGTAAAGAACAACAGATTTTATAGTAGTTCGGCAAACTCCAGTCTACGTCCACTCCAGAAGTTTGCTTTGTATTGCTGTAATAATCGATTACAGTTACAAAATGGCAGAGTTACCTTAGCCTTAGAAAAGAGAAAGTAAGAGAGCAGAAAGAAGATCCCCCTCACTGTGCCCCCTGCCTCTCTATTTATAGACAAAGATGGGTTGGACTTCCCTGGCGGGCCTGGTAGCTGAATACCTCAGCCCAAATGGAGTGGTCTCCATATGCCGAACCATAGACGCCGAACGCTGAATGCCGAACAAGGTGTGAATGCCGAACGATCTCCTCATGCCGATCAGAAGTGAGGCCGAACACCCTGAATGCCGTGGGAGGCATTTTCGCCGAACGATACCGGAGGCCGATCCAAGGTATTCGTGCTGAACGACTGATTGCCGAACAAAACTTAGGCCGGACGATTTTCTGGCCGAACGATATCAAGGTCGAACCATCTCTTGGCCGAACGATACTTAGGCCGAACAATAGTTAGGCCGAACAATAGTTTATGACGAACAATTCTGCCATGCCGAACGTTCGTACATGCCGAACGTTATACCCTGCCGAACGTCTCTCGATGCCGAACGTTCCTTGATGTCGAGCGTATCTTGACGCCAAACGCCACCTGGATGCCGAATGCTTCATGGAATGCCGAACCACTCGTGTATGCCGGACGCTCTATGTATGCCGAGTACTCTTGAACGCTATTCGAACATGAATGCCAGACGAACCATATGTGCCGAACCTCCATCATGCCGAACCATGTTTAATGCCGAACCATGCTTCCTAGACCCAAATTATAGCTGATTCATCTTTATCCAATCATATTTCCATCTCCCAAGCACATTGCATCATCCATCCATCCAGTCGACTGAATCCATCGTACTATAGCCTCGACGAACATGCAGTTGATTAAGTTAAACCCGTCTGTCCGCGGCCGTACCAAACGGTGGGTTAACACTTGCCCCCCAAAACATGCCTTGCTGTGAAAGGTGTGTTTTGAATAGCCTCAAGTCCAATATCCTAAGTATGTATGTTATCCACATCCATACTTTCCGATTCATAATCCAATCCATTACCAAGCCATCTTATCCGAGTGCCACGGCCATATCCTGATCCATTTCCGCGACTGTTCCGAGTCGATGTCTGATTCCTATCCAGTAACCAAGTCCTTATCCAATTCCACATCCATCTGAACCCGACTACCGAGTTCTAATCCACCCATATCCAATAACCTATAACCATATCTGTGACCTCTCCGGGCCGATATCCAAATCCGGGACCGATCCGGGTCCTTATTCGAATCCTTAGCTATTCATAGCCAATATCCAAATCTGTAACCTCTCCGGGTTCTTGCCAAGCGCAATTCACACTTGACGACCTATGTTAAGTAATTCCATGGTGTTCATGGTTCAGTGTCCCTGAACGTCGAATAATGTCGTGGCTTAAGTCCTAAGCCGAATCCTGGTCACTCCGGACCCTTGCCGAGCATAGTCCATACTCGACGACCTTTTAGCCAAAACCCAGAGAAAATTCAATCGAAATCCAATCCGAAATCCAAATCCAAACAGAAAACCAGAAATCCATATCAAAAATCCAAACCAAAAAACAAGCAAAACATGGAGTTCAAACCAAACTCCAAAACCAAACCAGAAAAAGCAAATGTTCAAGTCAAAAGAAGAAACAGATTTCACAAACCAGGGCGTCTCGGTAAGCCATCATCTCAGAGCATGACTGAGGGTTATCTCCGACCTCGTACATGAGTAAGTGATTTAACCGTTTGCCCGGAGTTTTTTACTTATTCCAAACCATCAAGATTAGTTGATGACCAATCGACCACCATTCCTGGGCCTCATGCCCTCGTCGTTCAAGGTAGGCGGTGGCTGCTCCTGTTCCCCCGCCGCATTCCGAGTTCCGACATATTGTCGCAACTGACCATTCCTTATATGCTCCTCGATTATGTCCTTCAAATGCCGGCAGCTGTTAGTATCATGCCCGTCCATGTCATGAAAAAGACAGTGCCTTCCTGACGCCCTTTCTCGTTCTAAGGGTTCCCTCCTTGCTGGCCTTCGATAGGGAAGGCGATCTCGAGTATCTAAGAAAATCCACTCCAACGTTGCGTTCAATCCTGTGTAAGTGGAGAACTTTGGTTCTCCCCAGCGCTTTCTTTTCCCTTTATCCTTGCCCCCACCCGAGCTTTCGTCGGGTAGTCCTCCATCCTTAATCATGTTTACTTCCTTTGACCTCATGTCCAAACATGCATCCTCTTGTCGAAGAAATCTTTCAGCTTCATGAAAGAATTCCCCAAGATCCAACGGTGGGTCCCGTACCAATGATACTTTGAAATCTAAATTATCTCTAACTCCTGATACCGCAGCCATCAGAACCATTGATGGATCTGGCCGATCCACCGAAGCAACTACTGCATTAATCGAGTTAAGAATGTCCTGAGCGATTCATCTGCCCCCTGTTTGACTGACGTTAGCGTCATCACGTTCTTTGGCCTTTTTATGTGAACTCGAAACTGACTTAAGAACTTGTCCACCAGTTCTGTCCATGTTCCAATGGATCCATCCCCCAACTGTCTGAACCACATAGCAGCAATATCAGTCAAGTACAGGGGGAAACATCGGGCCATAACCTCTTCCGTTGCCCCCAGCACTTCCATATGCCTAGTGTACCTCATCAAGTGGTCGGTGGGATCCGCCTTCCCGTTGTATACTTCCAAAGTGGGTAGTTTGAAATCTGGCAGATTTCTAGCTGTTCTAATGTTCCGGGTAAACGGACTTTTGTTAATTCCCTCTGAATCCCTGTTTGTCAGACCTCCGCGAATAGTCCGCCTGATAATGTCAGCCAATCCAGTGTTTCCAGACTGCCCCCCAAGTCCCCGAGGAAATTCTGGCACATATTCCTCGTCGCGTATTCCTGTATTCCTATCGACGTCAGGCCGCGTAGCATCATCCGGTATCCCTCCATGAACTGGTCCAGCATTACCTGGTGGTGTGCCCCCGAGTCTAGGTCCATCTAGATTGTTAGCTGTTTGTTGATTGGGAGCTGCCTCCTGCTGAATCACTCCATCTGTCCGCTGGTTGAGTTCCTCTGGTCCAGTTCCACGAACTTGAGCTCCTGCAGTTCCTGGTTGTCCAAATTGCCTAAGAAGAGCCTGCATCATCTCCTCTTGTCGTTTCATCATCTGCTCCTGCATAGAATTCATCATCGCCTGCATCTCATCCCGAGTTATGTAGATGGATGCATGATCCTCTCCAGCTCCAGAAGAGGCCGCTTGACTTCCTTCCTGATTGCTACTTTCCGCTGCTTGCTTCCTTGTTGGTGGCCTAGCCATTGCTTTCTAGGATCCAAGTCCTAACTCCCAAAATTCCCGAGTGCTTGTTTCTCAGTGAAAGCACCAAAGTGTTAGCGCCAAAATTGGTCACTAACCCCCAAATCCAGATGAAAGCACCAAATACCAGTCACAGCTTAGAGATAGAATGTATGTAGAGAGTAATAATGTGAAGAACAGTTAAAACTGAAATGAAAGTAGTAAAGAACAACAGATTTTATAGTGGTTCGGCTAACTCCGGCCTACGTCCACTCCAGAAGTTTGCTTTTTATTGCTGTAATAATCGATTACAGTTACAAAATGGCAGAGTTGCCTTAGCCTTAAAAAAGAGAAAGTAAGAGAGCAGAAAGAAGATCCCCCTCACTGTGCCCCATGCCTCTCTATTTATAGACAAAGATGGGTTGGACTTCCCTGACGGGCCTGGTAGCTGAATACCTCAGCCCAAATGGAGTGGTCTCCATATGCCGAACCATAGACGTCGAACGCTGAATGCCGAACAAGGTGTGAATGCCGAACGATCTCCTCATGCCGATCAGAAGTGAGGCCGAACACCCTGAATGTCGTGGGAGGCATTTTCGCCGAACGATACCGGAGGCCGATCCAATGTATTCGTGCTGAACGACTGATTGCCGAACAAAACTTAGGCCTGACGATTTTCTGGCCGAACGCTATCAAGGCCGAACCATCTCTTGGCCGAACGATACTTAGGCCGAACAATAGTTAGGCCGAACAATAGTTTATGACGAACAATTCTGCCATGCCGAACGTTCGTACATGCCGAACGTTATACCATGCCGAACGTCTCTCGATGCCGAACGTTCCTTGATGCCGAGCGTATCTTGACGCCGAACGCCACCTGGATGCCGAATGCTTCATGGAATGTCGAACCACTCGTGTATGTCGGACGCTCTATGTATGCCGAGTACTCTTGAACGCTATTCGAACATGAATGCCAGACGAACCATATGTGCCGAACCTCCATCATGCCGAACCATGTTTAATGTCGAACCATGCTTCCTAGACCCAAATTATAGTTGATTCATCTTTATCCAATCATATTTCCATCCCCCAAGCACGTTGCATCATCCATCCATCCAGTCGACTGAATCCATCGTACTATAGCCTCGACGAACATGCAGTTGATTAAGTTAAACCCGTCTGTCCGCGGCCGTACCAAAAGGTGGGTTAACATGTAGT
The DNA here is from genome assembly GCA_030737815.1 of Allium fistulosum. NCBI lineage: Eukaryota > Viridiplantae > Streptophyta > Magnoliopsida > Asparagales > Amaryllidaceae > Allium > Allium fistulosum. Next base: position 432,156,335 of record CM060906.1, on the reverse strand, counting down.
AAATGTCATATTTAATTTCAAACATTTCTTAATTAAAACTAAACTCATTATTGGTAATTTCAGATTTCAAATCTTATAAGATTGTCTAACATGTTTTTAGTGTGTGTGTTCGTACACTACTCCACTTTTATTATGTATAAATATTTCGTAAATTAAAATTTTGGACAAGTAAGGCGTATATAAATGGGAAATGGATCCATTGTGGTGTAAATTTCAGCACTTGCATACGTTCTCATTAACAATGTGCACTTCTTGCTTATTGCACTTCCACGGTATTCACTTGAGTACATCTAGATGTATTCACATTTATGTTATGTATAAATTAATTGTTCATTAATGATATTTAATACATCATTTAATTCAATTAGAGAGAGTGTCATGAAAGGTTTCTCTCTTGAATAATGCAAAATCTACCCTCAATTAATTGCATTAATTCTATAGATAGAAACAAATGGTTTCATTCTCTATATTAACATGTAATTGTTGCACACATGAGTGTATTTGATACACTCATACATTTAAATTTAAATTAAATTCACACAATTTTTTAAATATTTAAATGAAATATGATTTTTTTTAAAACTTGAATCTAATATACCTTTAGACTTCATAAGTCTAATAGCTCTCAAATAGAAAAATATTTTGAAATCTACCTATTTCACCTGCTTTCGACTGACCTAATTCCAACAAAAAGCAGTAAACAGCCCTTAGTGACCAAGAGGCAGTAGATGATAGAAGATGAAGAAGATAAAGAACCAAAAGTCCTCTCTAAGTTGCTCTAACCTTTCTATTTATAGCTGGAATTGCCTATTATAGTCGTCAGATCGTGTAAGAATCCAGATCCGAGAAAGTAGGAAGGAAGAACATGTCTTCCAAAGAAAAAAAATCATGCCGGTACAGACTACAATTTGGAAGAAAAAAATCATGTCGGTACACCGACCACAATGATCATCACAGTGTTGTGTAGGAGTTCATATTTCTTCAAGTCTTACACCGCCAAAGTCCATAAGTGAACCTCAATATGACCGCCTTACTAGATCCCTATGCAAATCTCCAAGTTCTCCCCTAGAAAATCATATTGGTACCGACCACCATTGTGGTCGATACTGACCAAACTACTTAGCACATTTTCATCTTAAATTTCTTAAGCCTTTTTCCATAGTTATTCTAAGCTTGCCCCCAAGTCGTCGAATCATTTTGCCTTCGTTCTGATATTTAGATTCACTTAGAAGCTGCTCGGTTCAAACGTTGGATAATAGTAATTGTAATACATTTAGTATCACGCTTTTCTGGTATAAATGTAAAGTTTCCAAAATACCATTTAAACTAAAATTACATCTCAATATAATTAAATACACTCACACATTAACTAAATTCAAATTTCCATATTCTATTATTTGGTCAACCACTCTCATCCTTTGAATAAACCTACTCATACCTCAATTAAAATGCAAACTTTCCGTCTATTAAAAGTGAGTCGATTAATTATATCTCATTTAGATTTTGAATTAAATAGAATGCAAGTTCATGTGTACTAAAACTGAGTTAATTGGTTTTATACCTAACCACTCATGGTTTTTTTTAAAATGCAAATTTTCATTAGTTAAAATGCTAAATTTTCTTATACTATAACCGAGTCAATTAGTTATATCTTAATTAAATTTTAAATTATATACTAATATCGTGCACGCATAAAAAAAAATATCCATGCATGAAGCGCATGTTATCATCATAGTTGAATCGTGTGCGGTAACGCTCGTATTAACTAATTAATTAAATAATACAATATTAAATCCCATCTTTTAATTTAGTGTTCAAATGTTCGAAAAAGCTAGTGAACAGAAAGAAGCACGAGATCAACGCATCCAGGGGCGGAGCCACATTAAGGCCAACTAGGGCCAAGGCCCTACCTCAAAAATTGAAAAACAGGCACAAAGAAGCAGAATTGAAAAGGTTGCCCCAGCTGAAATCAATTTGTTACCCTAGCCGAAGAAGAAGAAAAACCATTCTGTCAAGGACTCTAGCCACAGCGGAGCTCTTAACTGTTTTACAATAAGAATACACATATTGGTGTATATATACATAGACAATATGGGAACATAGCCGATGTGTGACTAAAATTTGGCCCCAGTTGAGCTCCAAATCTAGCTCCGCCACTGAACGCATCCAATGTCACAAGCCTTAAAGCCGCATTATTTTCAAAGTATTGTTCCCCTAATACAGCATATGAACAGAGAGAAGCATAAGATCAACAACTGAGTTAGTAAAAGCCTAATTCCCTCTGAACCATCAACTGTTATAATGCCAGCACACAGTGCAAACATGCCCTCAAAAGATCTTTTTGCTAAAGAGTTTCCATATTGCTGTTATGTATTTACATGAAACAGAAGAAAATTAAAATAAAATGATAAGAGGTCTTGTCCGAAACCGCCCATTTAAACTTACAAAAGAACACATTTAGTTAACTGATGCTCCGTGAAAATCAAGCAACTAATTTTGATAGTGGATACGAACACGTATATTCATTTCTTGGGCAAAAAGAAGTGTAGTGTTGTATATAACAATGCTAAAAATAAGCACTCATTCAGCTTTACCTGAGACTGCACTATAAGTCCCATAACAAGCAAAAATAACTCCTGCGATGAGTAGAAAATAATCCAGTAATCTTTCCCATGACTTCATCTGCGAGCCCACAAGAGTGAGATGAAATGTTGCTGGCAGAACAAAGGCAAGCATAGCACATACAGTGCTACCAACAAGGGAAATGAAATTTCCAAATGCAGGAATAAATGAAGCTAAAACAGCCATTAAAGCAACCATTAATGCACGACCGACATTGAGGCCACAGGTTTCAGCCCTAGGTGCATTATTGCACATTTTGTGAAACCAAGTGCTTGACTTTAGCTTTGAATCCACGATGTCGTGAAACGGGTGCATCATCATTGGGAACGTGAATGCTAATGCAATGCACAACCCAAGCTGTTGAATAAAAGTTAATGACTCAAGTTAAACATTGAGGTTAAAAAGTTAATATATATAAGAAACAAAAGTCAATAAACTACACTATTTTTTTTTTTGGATACTCAATTTTTTGAAGGTAATAGATGATTTCTTTTTAAGATTTCCAAATATAAATTGCTACCTCCAGTGAAATGTATCTGGGGGTGCACGCATGCGGTGATAAAAATGATAAAAAACACATTCAATAAAACTTCAACTATTTACACCGTTGACCCCAAAAAAAACATCACTTGCACAGTTCTGAAAGTAGTTGTCTGGATTTGAGACATTGCTTAAATTTCAAGGGTTTTCAGACCTATATTGCTATATAACAGAGATGCAAAGATTATATATAAAATAGAAAATTAACAATAAAACTAAATAGAATAACCACAGTGAAACTAGAAAGAAAAAAGTGAAACAATCATCTCCACAAATATAAGTATAATTGTCTAATTTGTTCCAGATGCCATTTTTCTGATTCCGAAACCTTTCACCACATCTCCCCCTCATCTCAAGAAGAATTCCCAGTTCCTCTGTTAAAGAATGAGGTAGAGAGGGCAAATGCTGTTTGTTTGGTTAAAATCATGACGTGAAGAGTTGCAGATGATATAAACCACAAAATGTGTACCATAAAGTTGAGATCGATGCAATTATACTACAGAGCAGGAAAGAAAAACTTACTTTTAGCACCTTCTAAGACCAATGCAGGCTATCACTATTTTTAGGTGGAAAATTCTAAGGCTGTCTCAGTTTGTATAACATAAAAGTTTCACTTTGATTGATAATGTTGTATGAAATGTACTGTTAAATGGATCTGTGCGTCAAATAATACTGGAAATAAAGTTAATTAGCTTAATAAAAATTGCAAAGTTTTAAATCTCTGACTTCAGTAATGTCTGGCCTCGAGATCTTCACATACAGTCTCTGGTATCGGATGAGATCTAGAATGAGATAAGCGTATATCGGATGCAAATTTCATTTTGACATCTCTGATCCTAAAATACATCTTGAAACTATGTTGGAGTAATTTAGAAGTCCAAATTGACATTTTTTTAAAAAGAATATCAATTTTAATGATCTTCATTAAAAAAGAATTGTAACATATGTATTTTTCATTTAAAGATAATTCTTGTACCAGAAAGAAAAGTTTAATTTTTTGAGGAGAGCTCTAACTTAATTAATATGGTACCAACTGAAGAATTTCTTCTCAATTGGTCATTGATAAAAGAATATATATATATATATATATATATATATATATATATATATATATATATATGGACAAGCTTGGATTGAGAACTCTGTCCAAATTTCGGTTAAGATTCTAATATCTCGGACGAGGTGGCTATTAAACAAGATACAAATGAGATTTGATGTTTCGTCTCGTTTGAGTGCAAAAATGAGGATTTGGAACAAATATGTTTTAACATTAAAATCTTCATCCTGCTTCATTTGCACTATTCTAGTCTAAAATTACTTTAATCTAATAGAGAAGTGTTGATGGTGTGACAAAGTGATGATGTGGTGACATGATGAAAAGGTAGCAATATCTCATTAAGTTTGAGAAAAACATCGAGAATAAATGGTAAGGCACCACATGCCTTGAGAGGGAACACAACTAATACATATGTGTTAAACTTGTAGAGGCTTTACTGAATTCAGCCTGATGGGAAAAACAATATTATCATCATCATATAATGCAAATACTTCAATTTGGTGAATTATTTTAGCAACACCTGAAGTACCCTTGCATAAATTATTTATAAAAATTGAACGATTTTTTTTTTAACGTTAACAGAGGATCAATATTTTATTTCAACTCAGTTTTCTTTTCATTCTCAAATTAATGTCGATTTATTCTCATTTGAATTGAATTCATATCCACTAAAAACAAAATGTCTAAATTCTACTTTAATCTTATCAAGATTTTATTTATTTTATCTGATGACATTAACATTTAATCTTATGCACACGTGCATTGCACGTACCAAAGTACTACTACATGATAAAGCAAATCAACAAAACATAAAATAATAATCATATCAATGTTTTAAGATAAATTTAATGAAAGGATTTACACCAAAGCCAAAAGTACTAACTGTTGATAGTTCATCGTAGAGCTTATATAGTTTTTGTTAGATTTCGGTGATACAATAATTTCATATGAAAGAAGATTTGAAAGATATTTGTTGATTTCGATGACACAATATTTCCAACTAAAGAAGATTTGAAAGATATTTGAGATAATGATCCAAATATATTGCCACTTTTATAGCATTAAAGAGGACAATGGATTATCTATATGTAAAGAAGAATTATTTTAGAAGAATGAAGTAATCAATTAATTACGTAATCAGCTGATTAAAAAAGACATCTTATCATGTGTATACAAATTAGAGGAAACTGGCAAATCAAATGAGTAAACGTTTCTCATATGAATAAGAAGAATTGATTAAAATCATTCTCTCAACTTGTATTTCTTGTTTTCTTCTTAGCCTTCATTATCAATCTTGTAAAAAAAATCTTTTTCAAAAAGTGATAAAATCTCATCTTTCCAAAGTGAATGGACATCATCTCGCAATAGTGGAACCATTATAAATCCGAGTATGAACACTCTATTTTTTTGTGATTCACTATTTGAATTTTCTTGTTGTTATTTGTTCTAACGTATTCACTGTTTTAAATCTCGGCCGAGATCTCGGTTGAAGGCTTGGGCGAAACGAAACATGAGATATCGGTTGATATCTCGTTTCGATTATATCGGCCGAAATTTACATATATCGGCCGATATTTAGAGCGAAACGATATTCCGAGATATCCCCGATATATTGTTTTTTTCAAAAAAAATAGGTGCGTCTCAGTCTATCATAAAAAAATGAACAAAACCATTTTCTTTCTGATTCAACTTCTAAAAGATCACGTTCCTCGTCAAAATATCAAACTCCCTCTTTTAAAAAAAATCGAACTTCCTCTTCCAACATCCGACAGCTCGCGGTTGCTTTCAATTTTTGACTACTCGATCTCGCTTTTGACAGTCTACAGCTTCGTCTTCAACCAATCTCTCTACTCTCTACATGTATGTAAATTAGAGTTGTTTCTATCTTAATGAAATTCAATTTTTCAGAAATTGAATATACAATATAATTTGTACTAGATTTGCAAGTAGATTTAGTTTGTTATTCTTACTGCATAACCTTCTGCAAGTAGATTTGCATTGCCTGAAACCCTTTGATTCCCGATATCTTTTATATGCATTTGCTTTTATTTGCATCAGTTCCTAATACTGTTATTATGTTATTCTTACTGCATATATGTAATTGTATAGAACCCGCTTTTTTCAGTTAATTTATCGTTTTTCATCTACTTATATGTAATTGCTAAAACCGATGATGTTTTGTAATTTTTGTTGAACAATTTCATATAGTTGAAGTATAATTGCATTATTTTTTTCAGTTAAAATAGTGGAGATTAGTTGCAGTAATTCGATAAATGTTAAATAAACCGATACCATGCATTTTTTGCTATAAATTATGTGATGTGTTATACTCCGATATGGTCCCGAGATGAACTTTAGGTCCGAGATGTAAATCCGATATTGGCGTCCGAGATGCGCTCATCTCGTCCGAGATCTCCCCCGATACGATACCGAGTCGCTAAAATCACCGAGAAGAAACATGCCCGATATCCGAGATTTAAAACCTTGAACGTATTACAACACGATCTTATTCCTTCCATATGCGTCTGGCTTGCTTTACAGTCATTTATATGAATTCACTCCAACAGTCTTGTATCAGAGCTTTGAAGGTTGTTGTTGAAGCATAGGGCTAAAAAATGATCGATAAAATGACAGGATCTGGAGATGAAAATGAGAAGGTTAGACCTACCCAGGAGTATGCACCCTAACACTAGGGGGTTCATATGCAACATTCGGTTCGCAGTTAGCTATAGAGAAATATAACGAAGATAATGATTTTGAGAAATGGTAGTAGAAGATGAAGATGGTGTTAAGAAGAAATCGTGTTTATCAGATTGTGTTTGAAGCAGAATCGTTGCCAGTGGATATATCAGAATCTAAAAGAGATCGAAGAATGAGCGTTTACTACCATTCAACTGGTCATGGGTGAGAACGTCATTCCATAGATTAGTAGTGAAACTAGCGCTAAAGAAATTGGAGCATCTCTACATGAAGAAATCACTCACAAATGAACTAATTTTGTTGAAGACTTTCTTTATTTATAGGATATGGGAAGGTATGTCATTGAAAGCACATTTAACTTCTTCGATGATCTGATGATGAAAATGAAAACCGATGATTTGAATGTGGACGAAAAGCAAAGGCTATGGTGGTATTGTGCTCTCTTCCAGAGCGATACACGGTATATGCCAACAACTTGATTTATGGAAGAAGCACGTTGACATTAGAAGATATGAAAACGAGACTTTTGAGTGGAAAGATGAGGGGTCGGATGAAACTTATGAGCGAAAGTGGAGAAGCTAATAGTAGTCAAGGGCTGTTCATAGAAAGAGGAAGAAAGGAAAAGAAGGATAATAATTTCAAAGGGCGATCCAAGTCGAGGAAGTCTAGAAGTGGTTGGAGAAGGAAGTATAGAGACAACATGTGTCATCATTGTAAGAAGCATGATCACTGGAAGAAAGATCGTTCAGATTTGAGGAAGAAAAATGAAACCGATAGTTCTTTCTTTATTGCGATGGAGAAGGCTGTTTTTAATGATGTGTCAACTGCATCTATTCCCGATGTATCAAACATCGGATGTTGGATTCACGGTTGTCTTTCCACATGACGTTTAAAAAGGAATATTTCTGTTCTTATGAAGATAAGAAGGGAAGTGTCATATTGATAGGGAACGATGCTACTTGCAATTCATTAAGAGAAGAATCAGTGCGTATTTGCATGCACGATGTTGTGATGTGCACTATCACTGGAGTCCGCAATGTTCCAGATTGAAGGAAATCTCTTCTGTCTTTGGGTCAGCTAGCATCTTTGGGTTGCAGGATTACGATAAAGCCCGATAGCTTAAAGGTGACACGTGGTGCTCTTGTATTGATAAAAGGAGTGATGGTCCTAAATATTTATCTATTGAAAAGATCTATGGTTATTGAAGAGTCATGTGTTCGAATTGATAGGTCATGAGCTTTGGATGCTACCAGATTTTGGCATCTCAGATTGGATCATGTTTCAAAGAAGAGCTGGTAACTGCTTCGTAAAAGGAAAATGATTAAGGGTGAATGCTTCAACCATTTGAATTCTTTGGAATTCTATTAAGGGTGTGTATTGGAGAAGCAGACGAAAGTTTCTTTTGGTGGAAGACATGAGTCCAAAGGAGTACTAGAGTATGTTTATACGGATGTTTGAGGACCAGTAACTACAACTTCCATTGGAGAAGCTAAGTATTTTATCTCTTTTATCAATAACTACTCTTGAAAGGTTTGGATGTTCATGATAAAAGCCAAGTCGGAGTCATTGGAGAAGTTCAAAACTTGGAAGGCACTGGTAGAGAATGAAGTTGGAAGACAATTGAAGGTGCTGAGATCCGACAATGATGGTGAGTTCGTTTCTAAGGAGTTCACGGATTTGCGTAAGCAGTATGAAATTTAAAGACACTTCACTACACTCGGAGATTCGCAGTCAAACGAAGTCGTTGAAAGGATAAATAAGACTTTACTGAAGAAAGCTCGTTGTTTGAGATTGATGGCGGGTTTATATAGAGGCTTTTGGTCTAAAGCTTTATCTAATACAGCGTATATTATCAATCAACTTCCGTGCTCAGCCATTGATGGGAAGATTTCAGAGAAAAGATAAAAAGGTACATCTATACATATCGGTTATTTTTTTATATTTGGTAGTCATGTATATGGGTACCATACATGAAATGATAAGTTGAAGGCAAGAACCTGCCAAGGCATATTTTTGGGCTATCAAGGCCTAGTAGAGTCAGAACTACAAAAGAAGATAGCGTAATTGCAGTCGTTGACACATTACATGAAGGTCCATATAATTCCTTTAGCAATGATGATGATGGTCATGAAGCTAGAGATAATAAGCTCAAGGTGAAGTTGACAGAAGCTTGGACAAATTTACATCTATTCAAGTCAGCTTTAGAGTTAGAAGGCCACAAATAGGTATAGAGACTGAAACTATGCAAATTTTAGTATTGATGATCAGTTTGACTATGCACTGCATATAGTGCAAGATGAGCCTTTTAACCTTGAAGAAGCCATGAGTTTGAATGTCAGCTCGAAATGGATACATGCTATGGAGGAGGAGATGGATTCATTGAAGAAGAATCAGACTTACCATTCCCTCAAGGAAGCCAAGCCATAGTATGCAAGTGGGTATATATGGTAAAGGACGATGGGAGATATAAAGCTAGACTTGTTGCAACTTGATTCGCTTGCTGAAGTGCTAAGTGCCACTTGGTGGCACATGGAGAGAGTGAGTTGGTAGATGAAGACGCTTGTTTTTGTTGTGGAGATTGATAATCCTACATGGAGAGGGTACTTTCAATACTTCGTTGGCGAGCGGTGACATTGCTAGAGTTCATTGACAAAGTGCAATGAATGATGGTCATGCCAAAGCTCTTTGGGGAAGTATCTATGGTGTCTTGTCCGAGAGTTGCTTGGAGTAAGAGGATGTATGTGGAGTTGGTATGGTCGGATGAACATATAATATCAAGTTGGAGATTGTTAAATTTCAACGATACAATATTTTCACACTAAAGAAGGTTTGGAAGATATTGTTAATGTCGGTGATACAATATTTTCTATTAAAAAGGATTTGAAAGATATTTAAGATAATGACTCAAATATATTGTCTTTTTTATAGCATTAAAAGGGGCAATGGATTATTTACATGAGAAGAAGAATTATTTTGGAAGTATGAAGTAATCAATTAATTCCCCGATCAGCCTAATAGAGAAGTCACCTTATCAGGCGTATGCAAACTGGGGAAGCCTGGAAAATCAAATATTTCCATATGAATAGGATAATTGATAAGGCATTGATTTATAATCATTCTCTCAAGTTGTATTTCTTATTCTTCTTAACCTCCATTATCAATCTTGTAAAAAAACTTTTCCAAAAAGTTTAAAATCTCATTTCTCCAAAGTGGATGTACATGTCTCGCGATAGTGGAACCACTATAAATCCGTGTGTGAACTCTCTGTTTTTTTGTGATTTGCTGTTTGAATTATCTTGTTGTTATTTGTTTTGTCCAGCTACAACACGATTTTATTGCTTCCGCGTGCGTTTGGGTTGATTTACAGTCATTTGTGTGAATATGTCCTGACAGTTTACATGTGTAGGAAATTTTTGGAGGGTGCGATATTAAGTCTTCTTTTTATAGTATCTTGATCTCCAACAAAGGTTACAATTGAGTATTCGTAATATTGCCCACGAAATTGGATTTTTCTCCCAATAGAGATGGAATTAGGTGCCTATTCAACATGTGCTTACAGTAGGGTGCATGTTCAACATGCAACTTATATTATTTTTCTAAAATTCTTTTAGACTTTTGTGTTATTTTTAAATTTAATTACAATTTCAAAGTTGCTTATTACAAATATAGCCCATTGAAAACCACACAATACCATAATTAAATAAGTTGATCAAAAGACAATACATTATTCCAACATACAATACATATGATCGTAGTTGAGATTTGAATTAGATAGTAATCGAGACGGAATAATGAGATTTGGTGTGAAGTGTTTGTAAAACTGATCTTTAAATAGGATTAGAACTAGTTGTTGCAAAAAAAGTCGTCGTAAAAAGGTTGTTTAAAAAAACCACCACAGTTATAGACATGAGTGCTTGTTGAACATGCATCCAATAGAGATTACAGATATGTAGTTTCTTTACCTCGATTTTTTGTAATAGCACACCCCGTAATGGACTGTTGAAAGCAATTTTGGAGTTTAAAATACATAATGGAACTCATATACACACTAGTGGAGATGCTTTTTAAATGTTTTAGTAGGTTAGTTAGAAACAATGCATTGCATGTATGTGTTCATGATAGGTTTTCATTGCTTACCAATTTATATTATTGGAGCATTCAACAAATGTCAAATTTTTTATAGAGATTTTAAACTTGTCAAAATTATTAGAGCCAGTTGAAATAATTGCTTACCCTTTTCCCCAACAACATTCAGGTAAAGAAATGAAAATAGAGGAGAATCGTGTAATGGTTAATGGATGGTATACGAAGAGTGGTACCTAAAAATTAAAGCAATATCCAGTTCAAATAACATACAGAGGCCTGTTGTCTAAGTTATTAGCTTAACTGTAAAACATCAAATAAAACAAAATCTTAACTAGAGAAAGGTTGGTGTAAAGCAATAGCATTTTACCTTGACAGCAGTGGTCAACCAATTATCAGGAAGATTTAGTGTAATAATATCCAATGTATCATCACCATATGCCAAATACCCAAAAATTCCAAAACAGATGTAACCAAAAGTGATCCCAAAAAATGCCAAAGAAAGAACAGAACGAAAATTCTTCCTTTCTGCCATCGACGCCTCTAATGCTAATGTCATACTAAATCCTTCAAAGCAAAACACAGCCATTCCTGCTGCAAAAGGCAATCCTAAAGCACCATTAAAAGCATGCCGTGTTTCATTAGAACTTGTAATCAATTGAAAATCTTGTTTAATGACCATAGCCATAGCTAAAATATTGCATGCATCAGCAAAAGCACTGAAAGGAGCAAGAGTAGAGAGGGAACGGATAAATGACAGGACTATTTCGAGAGGTAGGAGAAGTAAAAAGATGAAAACTGAAGGTGAAACAGAATAGTGGTTGATAAAGATAGAGGAGAGGTTTTGACCAATGAATATTAAGTACGCTATAGCACCCCCAGCTTGTGATATGAGAACTAATATTTCAGTTATCCAGCGTCCTGCATTGCCGAAGGCTTTTGCACCCAAGTCCCCATAGCTTTGTATATTTGTAGTTTTGTCTGTGCCATTTTCTTTTATCCTGTTTCTGCATTGAACCTGTAAATATTGAAAAAAGCACACAAATATTTGACTCAAAATACATATATATGAAGTTTCGCTAACTCGCATATACCTAAAACTAAAGGAACAAATTTTGTATGTACAGATGTATTTTTTATGAGGATAGGTTAAATCTAATAATGCAGTGATATGCACATTTTCATCATCGTTTTTCCAGTTATTTTCATAACGTCAAGTTACTACCCTATGCAGTTTAAAAAGGATTAGTGCCTTCATAACAAATTGTTGGCGGTCTAATTCTGTTTTGAGGATAGTCTCAGGTGTTAGAAGATTAACATAACGGAATTTACATAAGTGATAATATTTTACATAAGCAATTAGTTTTGTGATGATAAATGAGCCTTTCATATGGTATGAAAGCCTTTCATATGGTATGAAAGCAACATCAAAATCATGTGTTCTCACATGTTTCACTCTAACAAATATAAATATTCACATGTTTGCCTTAGAATAGGTCAATGGGTCACACACAAGGGGTGTGTAAGTGGATAACCTAGAGTTTTGCTCGGATTTCAAACTCTTCAGCCTTTGCAACTTCTCCAACAAAATTGTTATAAAAAAAACTTAAAATGAGAGTAATACCAATTCTCAACCAGATTGTATCTACCTCTCAAGTTGGATTCTAGCTGATCACAGTACACTACAGCACAGACCACAACTGATTAACACAAGAACTGATCTCACAGATTGATAAGAACAACCAAGGATATAACATTGTCATTAAACTCAATATTTCTAAAGCTTATGAACAAATGACATGATTTGAAGAAGGGAAAGTTTATTGAGATACGAAATGTAGACACAATTAGGGACACAATGGATTTACACCATTGAATTGCCCTCTGATTTCCATCTTCCATATAAGGAAGAAAAGATCCAAAGGTTCAGACATTTTGTGTCACCAATTGTGTTTTATTTTATGCCCAAACAGCCAACCACTTAGAAGAATCATCTCGAAATGTTACTCTACCCTTTATTTTGTGCCCAAATAGCCAACTCCTTGGAAGAATAATCTCGAACTGTTACTATACCCTTATCAACGGTTAGTCATACATTGAATGATCCACAATATGACCTATATCACCCCCACACACGCCAAAAAAACATTTTGTGCAATCAATTGATTGTTTAATAATAAGTGGTTTTCTAACAAATTAACATGGTCCTATTTGTCTCAGGCAACACGGCCTTATAGTTTGAATGTTCTTCAGTATGCAGAAGTAAACCTAGATGAACAATTTTTGGTTTTGTTTTTATAGTAATTCGTTGAAGTACCTTTTATTTTATTTTGGAAGCTACACTTGTTACGAAAAGAGCCGTGCGTGCAACTTTCACACTGCATATAAATCTTAAGAAACATATACAATGATTAAATAAACCACTCAATTTGGTCCACATACTTTATTTCCCAGAATAACCCTATACGTTTGTTATTCAAACTGATGTAAGCCCCCAACAACAACCTCCCCCCACACTTCTCCTTCTATTGTATCTCCTATAAACCCCAGTTCTTCTTTCTAATACAAAATAAGTGTGCCAAAAACCAAAAGCAATAAAATCCTATTTTGAAGTGAAAATAAAGACGAAATTGATATGTATTTACATAAACATTTTCAACTTCAAGAATCTTTTATCTGAAATTAGAATTAGAAATATTGAATTAAGAATTAGTGTTTTGAATGAAAAAGGAGAGAAAATCAGGGCAAAGAAGAATAATAACTGGAATAGAAGATAAATATGGCAATGACAAACTAGTACGTGTGCAATAATTTTATAAAGGGAAAATGAAAATCACTGATTTGATTTTTTCCTTAATAAAAAAGTTAATTGTAGATTTCTAAACTTTTTTCATGTGCCTTATCAGATCGATTCTCCCTTCGGCATGATTTTAAATTTTGTTTAACCAACAAACAATTGGAAGAAAACAACAAAAACTACACTCAAAAAATGGATAAAAAAAGAAACATTGCTCTTCCACACACATATATGTATGTGTGTGTATACATATGCATATACATATATGTATTTATGTATGTATATATATGCGTTCAATGACACCCCAAATAGTGCAGCACCACATTAGCCCCTGATTTCCACCACAAGTTTCGAAATAAATAATATGGTTTTCTTTCTTTTCCACTAAACATATTATTTAATTCGGAGCTTGTGCTGGAAATAAAGGGAACAGATACACTTATGTCCCCCGATTTCCACCACATTCTCATTTAATTAATTATTGTTTCTCTCTCTTGTGCGATGAAAATGGAAAGAGAGGGGGTGAGATAAAGATGTAGACAATCCTTGCCCTATGTCAACTAGCTGTTTGTATGCATAGAATGTGTGCAAATTTACGAAGATGATTTTAACCTGGGTATCTCATATCAGCAAAAATAGAGGGATTCTGAAACATATACATGTCTTGTGGATACTTAAGGATGAACCGATGTACTATAACCAGCATATATTCATAGAACCTTAGCTCATATGAAAACGATGAAAGCTTATTACACACTTCATTCACTTAAGAGGGGATTCTGCAACAAATTTACATGTTGATTTAAAGGTAGTTCATCAAGTTTTAACTTGTAAGTCCAAAGCAGCAAAATATTGCTTATAAATCAAATTATAAAAGCAAATAAAGTTCTTATAAATCAAAAGAAGATGAAAGTGCTAGGAATTCTATGGGTCCTTACACCCTTAGATTAAGACTAAAATCAAATAAAACAATAAATGTGAATTTTAATAACGTCAATCTTTTAACGATTCAATGGTAAATTTTAGACACCATCTCCTCAATCCAAAAAAGCGCCAAAATCCTTTTTTATTGTTCTTTAGTAGTAGTTTTACCTAAACATATCTTCATAGTAGTTATCAATGAACACAAGCCACGAGAAATACTTTTGTATTTTATTTCATTAAATCCCAACCATTAGAACAATATAACAATATATATTCTTGAATACTCATCAACTCAAAGTAAATGATATGTCTTGCAAACTAGCTCAACGGCTCAACATGCAAAACTTCTTGCACGATCCTTGAACATATTGATGTGTCTAGAGCTGCTTCAACTGTCTATGCATTTAGTTATATGTCGACAAGTGATGACCTACATGACGATGGATGGTTGAGCTTAGGTTTTAGTAGATGAAGATGGTATAGCTCAAACAAATGTCCCTTTTCGAACGGCAATGTCGAAGTATAGCATTGAACAATTAAATGTGATTGTTCTATGGTGCCGAACCCAATGGAGTCGATTAGAGATCTTGCTACTAGGATAGAATATGTTAGGCTAGGGATGAACAAGTGGTTAGTTCGGTTTAAAACCGATAAAAAAAATCAAAACCGAAATAATCGTGTAACAAAAAAATAAAATATACGAATGAGCCATATATGAATGAAAATATATGAAAACCAAAATAACCGAAATAATCAAAATCGAAACAAACTGAACACAAAAAATCGGTTCAATTTGGTTGGTTTAATTGATTTTCTTTTAAATGAGCTATATTATCTAGCTGTCAACAAAATATATAAAGAAACAAATGATTGATTCCATATATATATAGATGTTATGATGCTATAATTTTAAAAAACAAACTACTTCTCTTTTACAAACATTAACATAAATTGAAAGAAAAATAATGTAAGGACTTCTAGCTTAAGTGATTAGAGATGTAACGTTTAGACAAAGGTTATAAAGGCCATAGGTTCGAGCCTCTAAGACATCATAATGAGTATTCTACTTGAATAAAGTATCACTCTTATTAAATATAAAAAAATTAAAAGAAAACTAATATTGTTAAGATGATAATATAAAAATAACATTTTCGGTAATTATGTTTCTTATAGTTAACTGTGAAAACCAAAAGCAAACAAAAAACCAAACAATTACAAATTAACCAATAAAACCGAACCGACCCAACCAGTTAACTAATAAAACTGAACCAACCCAACCAAACATATTTGGCTCGGTTGGTTTATTAGGTGACCAAAGATGAAACCACTCGAATTGCCTCGCCTTGAAAACGAGATTTCAATCTCGAACTTATTGAGATTTGAAACCTGATAATCTATAATTTATATGCTCACTACATGCCTTATTTTAGCTTCAATTTCGGCAATTATCAAACAAACAAGACCATGAAGCTTTATGCGGATGATAAGCCCGTGAAAAGTGAACTTGAAGCAAAATCACATAATACATCTCAAAGACATGCATAGAATTTTAAAAGTATAATACGAAGCTTAATCTAATTAGGGTTCCATATTTTTGGAATGTAGAGCACATCCACAAAGATTATCAATAGATACAACTCGAATAATTTATCTATCAGTTTTTGCTTCATTTTAAATAATTGAGATGTGTCACTTATATTCACTTCTTAAATGAATTAAATCAATACAAACTTACACTTGTATTATTATTTCAGATTACTTATCAAATCCTTAGAAGAATTATAATTGTTCCTCGTAAGAACATGAAGGAGCAAATAAGCAACTAGGAGAAGAAAGATAAGTAATACAAGCAAATCTAACCTGAGAAAATAAGTAAAAAGAAGGCCAAAGCAGACAACAGCTAAAAAATGTAGAAACATTGATTAGTTGCAACATAAGAGTATGACCTTAAAAGGTCGAAATCTACGATAGCTAAGTTGTAAATGGTTGGTTTCTTCCTTTGTCAAACAAAAATTACCCGATCTTGCACTATTGTTTCACGTGATGCTGAATAACCACCCCATGACAAAAGCAAAACCGAAAAAGCATCAGCTAAAAAAACCATTGTCCACTAGCGTGACAAGTATAAACAAACTAAGCATCCAACTGGAAACCTCGATCATACACTAAGATAAGGGAAACCCTCACTAAATACAAACAAAAGCCTTCTCATTGGTCGCACTATTGCAAGGGGATCGATTTATTCACCCCCTAAACAAACCTAGAAGGTACAGCTACAATCAAATGGAACTTAAAGCAATTTAATCATTACATTATAAGAGATCCAACCCGATCTAGCTAACCAAGGGATGTTGGTCTTAGATGTTATTCTAAGAGGTCAAACCTAATAGTTTAGGGACCTAATCTTAGAGCAATAAACTGTTACAGTCTAAAAGGTCCGTCGTCACCCACGAGCTTCCTGATTACCAAACACATCTTATAAAATATATATAAATTCAACAAATGACATGTGTTTGATGCCCCTCACACACACACAACACACACCCCCCTCCCCCAGCATATAGAATAAATACGAAGCAACACAACAACTGTTAAACTTCATTTCAAAAGAAGATCGTACACGCTAGGGCATTTAGCCCTTAAATACAAGAAAGGCAATCTTAAGTAGGCAACGAGGTCAGAATGTAATTTGCCAGTCCAAGAAGTTGGATGCCCATGGCGTCCAAGCAATCAGTTAAACAATATCAATGAAAACATTGAATGCCAAAGCTCGATCCCAAGGCAATCTACTTTTTATTTTTGGAGCTCTAGAGTTCTTCTGCCCCGTACCTTGTCAAACTCAAGAGCAATGATCTAACCCTATAGGATTCTCATTTTCTAATCATTGGGCATGTTCAATATTTCAGTTTGATGGGTGAAAATATTATTTAAAATATTTTTGATGCATACTAACTTTCTTTCCCATTTATAATGAAGCACATATCATATTATGGAACACATCTAGAAGTATGGGCTCAAATATCACCTATAAAAGCTATGGCTAGGCGTCAAACACATCCTTGACCAACATGGTTTTTGTGTCCCTACCCTCATCCAAACCACTATACCACTCAAAAGGAGAATACATCTCATTCTCTTCCGAGTGGAAGATCCTTCAATGTCAGAGGAAGAAATAAATCCTTTCAAAACTTGATTGTAATTTGGCAAGAATCGTTGTTTGACATGATTGGTAAGTAAAAGATGTTTTGAACAAATCAAAGTTGGTGAAAATTAGTATGATGGAAAACTGTTTATAGCATAAGATTTTTTGGCCATTTATAGCTTTACAAAATTTATAACTAATAAGAACACAATTATCTAATGCATGATGACCACAAAATTCGAGTGGATTGCAATTCATAGTTTGAGGTTTCGTATGGAATATCAAAATTATATTCATCTCGGATCAATTTTGACGGATAACGATCCGAAATGGACCTTAAATTTCAATTCCAGACAAAGCGGGAAAAACAATCATTTTATTGTATACTTTAGAATATGAGAAGAGGTAGAGTAATACACGTCTGCGGAAAAATAAAAAAAAGACAACCTACCTAGTAGTCATTAATTTATGAACGAAAATGAAGAGGGAGGAAAAAAGGAAGAAAAAAATAAGGTGGAAAGAGAAAAGGAAGAAGCGTGGAAGGAAAGAGGGAGGAATAAGGAAATGACAATGTAACATATAGCATACGGGGTTCCTTTTACCTTTTTTGTGTATAGTATTCAACCATGTTTCAATATCTTTATTATCGTACTAGCTCTATTTTGAAATGTATATTTTACAAGATATTTGTACACATATGCTATATGTATTCCGTCATCAAGGTTTTAAATCTCGGATATCGAGCACGTTTCGTCTCGACGATTTTAGTGACTCGGTATCGTATCGGGAGAGATCTCGGATGAGATGAGTGCATCTCGGACGCCAATATCGGATTACATCTCGGACCTAAAGTTCATCTCGGGACCATATCGGAGTATAACGCATCACATAATTTATAGCAAAAAATGCATGGTATCAGTTTATTTAACATTCATCGAATTACTGCAACTAATCTTCACTATTTTAACTGAAAAAAATAATGCAATTATACTTCAACTGTATGAAATTGTTCAACAAAAGTTACAAAACATCATCAGTTTTAGCAATTACATATAAGTAGATGAAAGGCGACAAATTAACTGAAAAAAGCGGGTTCTATACAATTACATATATGCAATAAGAATAACATAATAACAGTATTAGGAATTGATGCAAATAAAAGCAAATGCATATAAGAGATATCAAGAATCGAAGGGTTTCGGGCAATGCAAATCTACTTGCAGAAGGTTATGCAGTAAGAATAACAAACTAAATCTACTTACAAATCTAGTCTAAATTATATTGTATATTCAATTTCTGAAAAAATGAATTTCATTAAAATAGAAACAACCCTAATTTACACATGTAGAGAGTAGAGAGATTGGCCGAAGACGAAGCTGCAGACTGTCAAAAGCGAGATCGAGTAGTCAAAAATTGAAAGCAACCGCGAGCTGTCGGATGTTGAAGGAGGGAGTTCGATTTTTTAAAAAAAGGGAGTTCAATTTTTTTTTCTGGAGAAGAGAGAGTTCAATATTTTGACGAGGAACGTGATCTTTTAGAAGTTGAATCAGAAAGAAAAGGGCTTTGTTCATTTTTTATGATAGACTGAGATGCGCCTTGTTTTTTGATAAAAACAATATATCGGGGATATCTCGGAATATCGTTTCGCTCCAAATATTGGCTGATATATGTAAATTTCGGCCGATATAATCGAAACGGGATATCAACCGATATCTCATGTTTCGTTTCGCCCAAGCCTTCAACCGAGATCTTGGCCAAGATATCGGCCGAGATGGCCGAGATTTAAAACAGTGTCCGTCATTGTGCAAAATACTATTTCAAACATTCTATCTACTACAAATTGAAAACATAAGAATTTAAGTATTGGTAGAGCATTTAAAATGAGTCGAATAATATAATGAAAAAATATTGAAAATATTTGACATAAGTAGAAATTTAGTTCTAAATTTGGAAAATACAGGTATAAATACATAATTGGCTAGATTATGCAAACTAATTAGTTATATTTAACATTTGTTATATAGTAAATTAGAATTTTAATGACCATTTTAATTTAGGATTAACTAACTAATTATAATAAATGGTTTTGATTGTAAGGACTATACTTAATGCTATCACAGTATTTTCTAATTTTATCTGTTATATTTCGAAACCGAAACTAAAACTAAAACCAAAACTCTCAAAATTTACCCAAGTAAGAAATTTTAAATTATCGAAACCAATTACGAAATCGAGTTCTCGAACTTTACTGCAATTAATGCATATCAATGTATGTCCACACCGAAGCTATGGGTCTACATGCCAAAATCTTTTATCTATGAGAAAAATGGCCTGAACAAATACAAAAACTCCAAATTGGAAAGAGTTCTCGAACTTTGCTGCAATTACTGCATACCAACGTATGTCCACACCCGATGCTATGGGCTACATACCAAAATCTCTTGTCTATGAGAAAAATGGCCTAGACAGATACAAAAACTCCAAATTGGAAAGTGTTCAAATCATGTTATGATTTAAAACATTGATATACTCAATTGGGGTGATTTTTATATAACCGGGTGTCGTGCTGGTTATGAAAGAACGTTCAAAACACCTAAGTGAAAACAACAAAAATTACTTCCCGCACAAATTAATCATGCACAAATCAAGCAAAAAAACAAGGCATGGAACAATATCTTCTAAATATACCATATAAAATCAAGCTTACAGGTATAGAAAAGTAAAACATATGATCTTCGTGATTAATGTTAGAACCGGCTATGTATATCATATCTTCTCTAACCAAAAAGGGGGCATAAGGGCACAAAAATTTGTATATGTATAGGACAAAAGAATAAAGATGGAATTTTTTTGCTCATGGTCTTCTTTTAAACCAAGTTTCGCTTTAACCCCTGTGCGATTTACTTTTTTCTCTTATAATTTTCCACTGGTTTTTTTCGAATGAATTGCATAAGCTTTGCGCATGCACGTGCGCGCGCACACAGATATATATGTGTGCGCTGCGCGCGACGCTTTCAACCTAGTTTCAACATGTCAAAACATTTTGCACCATGCCAGAGCATATTAATAAGTCAATAAATGTTTTTATTATCGCTACATCAAGTTGTTTGTCAACATGTGATCCGCTTACCTGTTGATATAGACAAAGCCAACTACAAAGCAAATCCGCTAAGACTAATGCCTAGGGCAGCACACTTAGTAGGGGTAATTGTACAAAAACAGGTACCATGACATATATCTATTACCTAGGCCTTTTCAAAATAAATTGTTAATTTATCTAAAACCTACAAATTTGTATGTTATAAAACTATTATGTTATTTGCTATATTTACTATAAACTATTTAGATGTATTGTAACATAATACATCCAGTTTATAACATGGTGTACCTGATAAAATTTAGCTTGGGCAACCAAAAGTTGTGGGTCGTCGTTGGATATTAACTGCCTCAATTATGTTTTAATAAGTACAATTAAACTATGAGTTACTAATGCTTACCCCAAAGAAAGTTTATAAGGAAAATAATGAAATATAACAAACGACCAAAAGTTCAACAAACAAGAGTTGTCGAGACAATAAAAATATTGTTTGGATTGAATCAAGACTTAGACGCATTCTTTTCTTATTATTTATCTTTAGATATATGTTTGGAAACCATACAGAGGTTGCACAAACAACATTTTGAAAACATAAAAAACGACAAAACTTAAATTTCACTTATGTTAGTGGACCGTTGCATTTCCCTTAGTTGATCAACTCTCAACCTACTACATTACGGCTTTAATTTTCAAAAAAATTAAATACACTTTTTAAAATAGAAAAATACTTCGTTCAATAGTCATCAACTATTTTTTTTGACTTGCATTTGGCCAATGAAAGTAACTAGAACAAACAAATCAGCTCTATTAGTCAATCAACGCTTTAGGTAAGTCGAATAATTCGACTGTTATTTAGTTTTTGCATTTCTTAGATGTTTCTTTGACATCACTTCACTCTTATGTATATCTGTGTCTACACACGCATGTGTGTGTTTTCTTTTCACGAAAGACAAATATTCACTCTTATTTCCCTAAAAGCAAAACTTTATTCTACCAAATCATCTTGGAAGATCATACCACACTAAATTCTAATGAATTCATTTTCTTGCTTTCAAATTACGAACTCTGTGTGCTCTTAATCAAATTCATATATTATAAGCGAGAAACTTATTACAGCACACAACATCATCAATCCAATACATGTTTGATAGGAATTTGTATTTAATTATTTTCACTCAGATAATCTTTGTGCACATTTCTCAATTGAGATATGAAGGCTTCTCTCAAACCGAGTAAGGAAGAGATTGTAAAGTATTCATCTTTGCAAATGAAAACGAGGTACATGAAATGCAAGGTAAAACGCAATGTATTGGACTTACAAATTACAATAATTGAGTAGTCAAAATAAATAATTGTGTCACCTCTTCAAGTTTGCTTTATCAAACCTTATTTACTTTATCTGTTGGTTTATTTATTATATATATTCATCGTGTAGTTGATTATCATTGTTATCATTCATATCTTTATTCTTTGCGTGCACGTATAGTGCATTTAAGAGATATTTAGAATTTGTGTTTCTAAATTGTAACAAATACACGGCCAATAAAGGGTATTATTTGCACAAGACTCGACTATGTTATTTCAATCTCGGTACATTTACGTAAATATGATTTTGACTTTTCTGGATGATGGTCGCTTGTATATATTATAAATGAAGTCCTTACTTCAAATTAAAATACTTGACGATGTATGTGTGCGCACTACATGCGTTCCAATATAGTAGTTTTTGAAACTAAATTATTTTCAATTATGGCATTATTATTTCTCTTTAGGACTTGATTTGATTCTAATATCATCACCAAGTGGTTATTCTCGACTCGGCTTTCCTTTGCCTCACTTTTTCAATCTTCGCTTTAATCCTCTCTTTAATGTATTTATATTACAAAATTTAATTGAAATAAGTCACTTCAAAACATAATTTGCCGTCGAATATTCTTTTAAATCCAAGTTAAACTTTACGTGTTGTTTTAGTAGGTTGGTGTTTTAGCCAATAACATGTGCTTTATATTTATCTTCAAGCTATATATATATATATATATATATATTGAATGGCTCACAATAAAGCCGGCTAGCTTCGCTAAAAAAAATACTTCAATTGTTGTTGCATTGCCGCACAACAAAAAACAAAAACCTAACTTACATTGTCGTCTCCAACCACCTCGGAAGAACTTAAAAGATCTGCTAAAGTCAAATACGATAAAGCTGTGTTTATCTTTGAGTTCTCTAATTTGAAGGATATACAACAAATTCTTGAAGTTAACTCCATTATCATTTGGGATTAAGTGTTTATTATCACTCAATCTAGTTCAACTATTGATATGACCTGGGAGTAAGTACTTTCTATAACTCTCTTCCTTGGTTTGGACAATGTTAAGGTTTAATTGGTTACTTTTCAGGTGGAAATCTCTCCTGTTTTAATGCAATTGCTAAGGGATTAGAGATATTTGAGTTGACACATACTGAAGTAAAACCAAACCAAGTTTTACCATCCAAAATTTCAGTTTGTATACAAAAGACCATCATTCCACCGCTGTTGGTTCTTACAATTGGAAACCTGATATTGGTCTCTCTTGCCCATCTTTTGATCATGACACGTCAAACTGCAATAAACACACTTCCTAAATCGATCCAAAAACCAATATTAGGAAGTTGCTACCAAAATCTTGTGGTCAACAGAAATAACACCGCATCTTCCACGTGATAGGACAAAATTTGCCTGATTTCAAGATAATTGCACCATTATTGAGGATAGCAGCTGCCATGAACCTGACACTTCTTTGGACAAACATATTTGATCCACCGGCTTCCTCTCCTTCGATGAACATTAAATGCAAATGATATTGTTTCAAGAACCTAATACCATTTACATTGACTCATGTAGACAGACCCTTCACACTAATTTACCAAATGGTTGGTTGGGGCTATCATCACCGCTTCAATCTTCTCTCCATTACCTTTCAATCGACAATTGACAGGGCGAAGCAACAAAAGTAAGGATAACACGGATAATAAGAAATAGCAAAAACTAAAAATCCAACCTAAACCAGTATGACATCCGAAGCACATCTTCTAATTAAAACCGTATTCCTTGTCATCCTAAGGAATTAATTGATTATTTGTATTGGAAAGAAAAAGGAGAGAGTGATTGATATTCCTCCTCTTCATTTACTTAGAATAGGAACAAACAATTGAGAAATTAATGCATGATCTTTATCGTTCCAATTAATGAATGAAACACGTCTGATTAGTCAAAGTGGTCCAAGTGGAATCAACAAACTGTTATGATTATGTTTTGACTATAAAATGAAAATAGTGATAGTGATGATGCCAGAAGTTACCTTTCAATATCCAAGTTATTTTCCAGTTCTATCAATACAACATTTGTTATTAATAAAAAGTTGCACTTAAGATTAAACTCCACGCTAACATTATTCATTTAATCTAGCCTTCTGTAATATTTAATATAATTGACAGTCAACCAAGTAAAAGGGAATGATTCAGTTCCACAGATACATCTTAGTAATAATCAATATTCACGATAAGAACTACAAAAAGAAGAATGAAATAAAAGAGATAAAGGAGTACTGACAAGAAGAAGCATGCAATAGCAAATGGACAATCCGGATAGAGCAACTCCAAGTGAGCCCGCTAACCAACCCGCAACCCGAAAAGCGTAGGGCAGCCCTAATACGCCCGTCCCTATTATCGAAACCACCACGTTGCCAAATGTCTGCGCCCATGTGGCAAGTCCCCGATTTTCGTCTCCTCCGTTTCTTCTTAACAATGGTGCTTCGGCTTCCATCTGTTCTTCTAATCCTATTTTTTGTTCTATGTACTTACTATTCCTTTTTGTATGTTTGCACTGTCAAATCGCCACGATTAGTTCAGATAAGGATATGCGGTGGCACGAAGGCACAAAGAATAATACAGAAAATCAGTTTTTGTCCTGCTCTGGAGACTCAATTTCTTTCCAACTGGGCCTTCTTTCTATGATAAATGGGCCATGGGATTTGATAATTTAGGATGACTGTTTGTTTGTTCGTAGGAGTCGCAAAAAATCAATGCTTAGCTATAGAGTTGCTTTGAAGAGTCGGTTTTACACGTTTTAGAAATTAGTACGACAGGATGTAGAATTGGTTGGTTGTTTATCCCATGAGGTCCGAGGTCACGAGTTTGAGCACGAATAGTCATGTTGAATCCTTTTTAAAGAAAATAAGACTATGTTTGGTTTGTCATTTTTAATTTTGCGTTTTCGCCCATGTAAAAATGCATAAAATGCATGCGTATTTGAAAGCGATCAATTTAGAAAACAAAATTAACATACAAAATAGAAAACTTTTTTTTATTTTTCGTGTTTTGAAAAATAATAAAAGCACGAGAAACATTTCATTCTTCTGTCGTTCTTCCATCCCCTCCGTCGTTCCTCCATTTTCCTTTCATCGCCTCCGCATTACTTCACTTCTTTCATATTTGACATACATATTTGAAATCGGAAAATTCAAAATTCGTTTTTAAAACAAACATTACCTAAAATTGTAATCAGGTTTTGAGGCACGTATTGTTTTCCTTAAACAGTATTTGTTTTTCAAGATATAATAAAATCTGAATTCATAAAAAACCAACTCGATAAATTCATAACGAAATTTACTTATGAAAACATAAACTAAAAGTGATTTGTAATCTAGTTTTATTACGTTTATATATATATATATATATATATATATATATATATATATAAAGTATGCATGTATAAAGAGAGATGACTGTTTGAATTTTAAACATCATAACCATTCCTTAACATTTAAAATTTATAAATACAAACGGTTGTATTTAAACAACTATACCCATTTGTTTTTGATTGCTTGGATATCTTTACACAAGCGTACGAGCAAAGTGATATGTGTTTTTCGCACATGTGACGTGGTAGTGTCAAGTATCCCTTTTTCTATTTGTTCTTTTAATCAATATAGCAGGTGCAACTTCATTTATGCACAAATTATTATTCAAATTGTTTTCTCGATGTGGGTTAAAAGTAATTTGCTCTCACCTTCAAAACAATCTACTCTAACGTTACCTTACTAGATTGTTTTATTAACCATCTTAAATTACTTTAAGATCATGCATCATATATGGTATATATTCGATTAAACCACATACTAGTATAAACATTTCAAGATTTTAAGAATAGCTGGGCGGTCTTAACTTAAATAGAACCTCGTTGTTTTAAAGTCGGAAATATCACACACACATAGGCTTATGTTGTTATTGGATTTCATTTTCCTTTGTGCACCTTTATGGTCATGTCTTCATGCAGGCTTAATGAACTCTTACAGGAGAAACGTCCTTTAAACTCTTGCTTAGAAGCGCACCACTTCCAAGTTCATAAAGGTAAAATCTATGTTAACGTCTACCATGAACTTCACTAAGAGTACTTAATGTCCTCACTTTATGTAACAATGTGTACTAATTCAAAATTTAAAACTAAATTATTTATTATTGAGGTTGGGTTACCGCTATTGTTGATTCTCAAGACAGAGTTTAAGACTCATTTCAATTGACGTAGATCTTACCATTTCTCTAGCCATGGCTTTCGTGAATGGGTCATCCAGATGATCACTTAATCTTAGATTGACAATAGTAATCATTGATTATTTTCTAACATATGCATGTCTAATACTAATATATCTTGATTTCCCGTTGTATACGTTATTATAAGTTGTAGACATTGTTGCCATACTATCGCAACGTCAGGATATAGCCAACACTGGCTTCATCCATAACTTATTTAATAACATATTTTGATATTTGCATTTGTCCATCAATTGCAAGAGCTATAAATTTTGATTTCATTGTGGAGAGCATAATGCAAGGTTGTTTATTTGATGCATATGAAACAACAACTCCATCTAATGTAAAAATCTAACCTGAAGTTGATTGATTATCACTAACGCTTGTTATCCAACTTGCATCAATATATTATTCTAATACACTTGGAAATCTATTATGGAAAAGTCCTAGTTTTTTTCGTCTTTTCAATGATAGCCAAGTAGCCTTCCAATTGTTTTCCAACGATTTATTCCAAGATTGTTATATCGTACATTTGCATACGGCGTATGTTTTGTCAAGTCTTGTACAATGCATTACATACATCAAACTTCCAATAATACTAGCATATTAAAGTTGAGCAATGCCTTTGCCATTTCTTTTACTGAGATCGATACTCGAATCTCTTGGTTTATTGGCATCTTTAATTTTTAAATGCTCAAATTTCTGAAGTACAATTTTAATATAATGTGATTGACGTAGTGCATTGTCCCACCATTATTAGTAACTTTTATTCACGATATTGTATCAATTTCTTCAAACCTTTCATTTTGAGTCAAGGATCACCAAATCAAGTGGTGACTTCTCTATACTGCGGTTCTAGAGGTCTTAGATTTTATCCCTCGAGATGATATAGTAAGGGATATGCTATAGGGACAATTATGTAATTGTTTATACATATCTAACTCGATAACCAATCTTATTCATAATAAAGGGTTGATTTCTATAATATACCCACCTTATTGATCATCAAAAATCAACAACAAACACATTCACGGTATTCAAATGCTAAACATCCAATCACCGAAAAGATGGATTATTAGAGTAAAATAAAAAGAAAAGAACAGAGAACAAGGAAATCAAAATCTCACAGCGAAATCGATAACATATAATATATCAAAGACGATAAAAACTATTACTCAAAAATACAGAGTACATCAGAGTTAAAAACAAACCTTATCAGCTGGACAGTTACAAAATTCTTTCCTTACAATTGCTGATAGGTATACAATATAATATAATGGAAAATAAAACACTACGATATGTGAACATCCAGCTCTTCTCCAATAAATCCATATCACCAAAGCCAACTTGGGAAAAACTTGATCTGACCCGAGCATTATAATAAAATAACACCCAGGTCAGTCTAGAAAACCAGCGTGAGAAAACTCAAGTAATATGATGAACATTAAAAAATTCTATGAGACTGTGCTGCTAACGCAGAACGGGTTTTTACCTCACAAGAACAACACCATAAATGAAGAAATGGGAAACAAATCAGAAAAATAATCCAATCAAGAAAGAGTCAAAATAAACAGCAGAAATAATCCAAATAAAAGGGTAAGTACCGGTAAGAACAAATCACATACTGAATGAATGGACATAAACAATATCAAATTCTAGACTTGAAAGAATGGTCACAAATAATTGAACATGGAGAATAGCACAAGGCGGTTCTCCATGCAATTAAGGAAACATTTCAAAGGTTTGAATCAACAACAAGGGAAACACAAAAGTTTTTCCAACAATAACTAGAAGGGTCATCCCCTTTATTGAAAGTATACTTTTAGAAATATACTCGAGAACTCCGTGGCTCTCGGAAACCTCCAAGCTGGACCCCGCCAACTGTTACCAAGAATTCAAGTATTTCACATCTCATTGCGCAACACCAAATCCAATCTAGAGTGGATGTGAAAATACTCTAATGGGGGCAATCCCGCATAGCTTGGCCCCCACTCTCTCTTTGGGTTTAGCCATTTCCGACAAAGGATATCAAGGCTCAAATGAGCAACACATCATCTTAGAGTGACGAAATATAAATAAAAAAGCAAATTCAAAGTCGATAGTCGATAAATCAACCATCGAGAATGATAAGATGGTTGTTTTCACTTGCGCTTGATTTTTAATCACGATACTTTTAAAGACATTTTAAAAAAGCACTCTTTAAAATATTCTTTTAAAAGGGGAAATTATATTTTCTAAGTGTATTAAAACCAAGGTCAAAACAAATGTCAAAATATCGTTTATTATAAAACCAAAAAAATTTACACTTAGCTTTATTTGAAACTGTTTCATTTTAAAAGATCTTTTTGTTTATAATCTATTATTTATAAATTTTAAACCAATATTTATTATCCCAAAAGATAATAAATCAATTAAATTACTTTTATAAATTTTAATCAAACGTTAATCATCCCAAAGGATAATTTATATAACCTTTTCTTACTTTTAAAACCACTTTACTTTCCCCAAGCAAAATAAATTAAATTTAAAATCCATTTTATAAGTTTGAACCAACATTAATTATCCTAAAAGATAATTAATCACATTACCAATCTTTATAAATTTGAAAAACAATATTAATTATCTCGAAAGATATTTTATCAAATTTATAATCTCTTTAAAATAAACCAATCAAATATCTTTATTAAGTAGTTAATTATCTCAAAAACACCTTTATTTAATCAGTAAATTAACTTTTAAACCTTATTAAATCAATGCATTAACTTTAATACACCAAATCAGTTAATTAACTTTTAAAACACTTTTATTAAATCAATTAATTTATTTTAAACCTCTTTTATTAAATCAGTTAATTAACTTTTAAAACACCATTAATTGAAAATATTAATGAAATTCAAATATCATTAAATAAAATGGTAAATTAGATTGAAAAATCGTTAATTAAAACGATTAACTAAATTTAAAACATCATTAATTACAATAATTAATTAAAATCAAATATCATTATTTAAAATGGTTAATTACCTTTAAACATCATTAATTAAAATGATTTATTAAATTCAAATATCATTAACTAAAATGATTAATTCATTTAAATGTCCTAAATCAAAATAATTAATTAAATTTAAACATCTTTGGTTAAAATGATTTATTAACTTAAAGCATCATTACTTAAAATGATTAATTAAATCCAAATATCATTAATTGAAATGATTAATTAATTTTAAACATCATTAATTAAAACAATTTATTAAATTTAAATAATCATTAATTAAAATGATTAATTAAATTAAAATATCATTAATTAAAATGATTAATGGATTTGAAATATCTAAATACAAGCTCAAGTTCAACATACCCAAAGGGTTTAGGAGACGATATTCAATAATTGACGATATGGCAAAAATTGTTATAACGGCACTTAATCGATTTAAATAGAATATCCCGATTAATTTCAACTAAACATCAATAAGCATCATAGAGAAATAAATAATTATTGTTGACGAGAAACCCCTTAGGGTCTCTCTACAAGTATTCCCTACGAAATAATGGTTACTGACAATATATATAATCATACGGGTTCACAGCAATTAAGTTAATATGTCATCTGTTTTCCAAAACAGAATTTTCAACCAAACAATCAATCAAACAACAACAAAAATATCTGAACTAGCAACCAGGCATTCAATAATAAATTTGTAGCATCACAGATATTATATAGCTAATTTAAAAATAAGTAAACTCGCAGAAATTCAAGTTATCGCCAAAGCGTTCCGGTTTGAACTAAAATCAAACGGACGTTTGATTTTAGCACAAAATGACAAAATCCTACAGGCTCCAAACTTATCTAACCCAATTCTAAAACGTAGACAATGATTCTATAAGTGCAATGCAACTGACTGCGTTTGATTTGGACCTCATATGAAAAAGTTACGCATTTTATAAGTTTCGAACTAATTAAATATAATTAAACACTAATTACAATTATAATTACCAACATTAATATAAACTTTCTTCTTCCCCGGAAGTAATTCATGCCTATACACGGACAAATGCACACCCAAAATGCCATGCATCTCCACCACCGATCTCCTTTATTTCTCCATGATTTTGAAATCCAACTTCGTCAAACAATCACCCTTCGCGCGAGCTTCACTCCACACCCAACCACGACCCCGCATCGCTCGAGCGTTATTCGACCCGGGCCTCGATCGCTGTCTGTACGAATGCCGAACTCCTCCTTAGGCGATCGGACCTCCCCACAACATCACCACCTCACCTTGCCCCGAAAAACCCAACACAACCCTCCGATTCACCTCCAGATGCCTCAAACTCCAACCCCATCAAGCCCTAGTTCGGCCATTAAAGGTTGAACTCCTCAGCTCATGATCGCATTCTACGAAACTTATACTAAGCCTATGCTCATACGAGCTTAATGAATCTTGTTTGAGGATTTTTCGTTGAGTATGGAGTTTGATATTTATTTTTAAAGTATCGGCCATTATTTCATAACTGGAAATGAAGAACGAAGGAAAGGAAGAGGGAAAAATGAATTAAAGAAAGTGGGCAGCTTAGTGTGTTGACCTTTTTCATTTTAACCAAATAAAAAAATAGATGATTATGTTTTCTTTCACCATATCAAATGGATTTCTTGAACCCCCAAATTGCCCACCCAAGGACAAACAATGTAAGAAATTTTTGTGTGTGTGTACTTATATGTTTGTTTTTTAAATAAAATGTTTTGGGGTATGATGCTACATAATATCACGTTCGCATATGGATCGCGAGTGACAGAAATAAAAATACGATCGTGTACAACAATGTGATACGATCGCAAAACAACAATAAAATAGACAGGTTAAATTATTCTAAGAAGATTCAAAAATACCAACGTATGCTGCAGAATGCGTCAGACGAGAATCTAATTATTTTTCAAATTAAATGGAAAACCAATCCTATAAATTAAATTAAAAATACGTCACTGAAAATCAAGTCTTTATATTGAAATTTGATTTTCTTATTATTTATTATTTTCAAACCATTTATTATTGTAATTAAATTTACAAAAAGAATTCACCGTTATCATTTATTAATTTAAATGGAGTTAAATAAGACGATTAAATCCATTTAATTAATATTTCATTCAAAATTCAAATATTTAAATGATCACTATATTTGAATTAGAGTTATTACATTCCAAACCCCAATTATCCAAATATTCAAAATTAATTAACTATTTAAAATTTAATGACCAAAATTCTGGGTTGTTACATTCTCCATCCCTTAAAAGAATTTCATCCCCAAAATTCCCAGGGAAGAAAATGTCACAAGACCCCTAAGGTTAAAACTATTAATTAAAATGAGTTATTAAATTCTTAAAGTTCCTAAAATTATGGTAAACTTCGGCAGCATCTCATTTGCATGGCTCGATCAAAAAAACAACAAACTACCTCTACGGGCTCCAAACCAATCAAAAGAAAACAAAAGTCAAGTGGCGTCTCATATCTGGTACATAAAACCATCAACCAATTTTAAATTTCTAAATCTACTATATACCTTTTCGCGTTTGATTTATATTTTTTTTTCAAGCAGTTATTATCTCGATGCAAATGCAGGTGCATAAGAATCAAATAGCAATCTCTTGCTTACATGTACTTACACAATCCAAAAGACAGTTAGGCTGACAAAAGAGTAATATGATGCAACTAAAAATAATGAGGCAACCTTACATGCAAAAACTAGAATGATATAAATCTACATACAACTCTATTATGAAATAAAGCTACATGCAACCAAAAGCAACATATCAACAAAATATAGAAAATATTCTATAACAAATGCTATGAATCCAATATTTTCAAACCATAAATTTAGAACCAAATGTCCGGGTTTTATATTCAAGAAGAAATATTCCAAAACTAGATCCAACATGACTAGGAGGGTGCGCCCCCCTTCCGAGCATAGTATAACTCTAAACAAAAACAATGGAGCCTCAGTGGTATTCTGGTACCTCCTAAAAATAATAGAGTAAATACACCTGGAAAGTCCCAAAATGGGGAAAACTACCAATTGCGCTTTGATTTTAGTCATTCATCGTAATAAATAAAAATATTTGTTAAACACTTTGCAAATATCTATTGGAACAAATTCCAAATTTTTATCGAAATAATAATATTTCTTTTCAAATGTTGGAAACAATGACACTTCACAAAATTCCTTTCAAAAAATTCGAAATAATAATATTTCTAGAAAAAAATTCGAAATAATAATATTATTATTTATTTCATAAATTCTTTCCAAAAATTCGTTTAAAACGATTTCAAAACCACCGAGAGATGACTTTGAAATCAAATCAAATTCCATATAGGAATAACACTATCAATCAATCAAATTCCATAAGGGAAAAACCTAACACTTAACATTATTATAAAATGTTAAATGACTAACAACCAGATTTAGAATTTTGCTTAAGTTCACAAATTTCTTAAGTCACGTACTAAGTATACAATTATACTTAAGTCCGTATGATATACATAAATCATCCATACGCTATATTTGGTTAGATCACTTGCTCGGATACATAGACTTCCACTTTCGAACTAGTATCTTACACTTGACCTCCCTTAGAGCAGACTCCGATCAGATTCCTCGGTTAGAGACTTCCGTTCTCCTTGCATAGCTATAAACTATGATAGACAACTTCGGTATCATATCGAGAATCCGAATCAAGTGTTCGCTGACAAAAATCAAGTGGGAAATCCTTTTTTGCACTAGTGAGAATCACCTGGAGTTATGTATTCAAATCCTAGGTCAAGAACCATGCAAATAAAATGATCTACGTATAAATTAAGTACTTAGCTCAACTGGTTTCTTAATTTTACCAATCTTCCTCTAAATTACTCATATTTTCTACTTAGTATTTTATCCAACACTATGTTTATTTATGAAATACTTCATAAATTTTGACCTAAGTTTATAAATAATTTACAAAGACAATTCTTTTAAAACAACAAAAAAAAGCTTACTCTATTCTATTTACTTGTATAATACCCTTCTAGATCCTAAGAGTATATACAAAATGCCAATTTTATTTTATTTACTTGTTATTTACTTTTATTTTTCTCAAAATTTAATTGGAAGTCCAAACAAAATATGTGCCTTTAAATCTGGGTTAACCCTTCAACCTCTTTACCTTAGAGTACTCTAAGTTAAAATGTCCATGGGTTGGCTCAATATTGTTAATTCCTGAGATGATGGATTTGATGACAACAAGCTTAGGACTTGTTATAAAATATAAATAATTAATATTATTATCTAGATATATATGTATATGCAGGGTATATATATGCAGTACTGAGAATGAAGACTGTACAATATAAAGATCCAAGATTGAGTATAGAGATTCAAGACTGACGAATTCAAGATTGAAGAAACCAAGACTGAAGACTCACGAGTATCAAGAGTTCAAGATATCAAGAGTTCTAGATTTCAAGAGTTTAAGAGTTCAAGATAAGTAATAGTGTCTAGATTTATGTATAAACTTCATAATAGCACCAAAATCTTTATTCGGATTTTAATTGTGGAATGGAATCCACCTTCTCGCTTTAATAGTGGGATGGAACCCATGATCCCTTTAGTGGGATGGAACCCACGACCTTCTCTAGTGGAATGGAATCCACGAAATTTTCAAAATGATTTATTTTAACTATATTTCCAAAACTATCTTTTTAAAAGTCATCTCTCTCGGTTTATATATTTTAGCCTTAAATTATTTTATTATCTTTTATATTTTGATTTCAGAATCATCTCTTGTTTTTAAACTATCTCCTGGTTTTAATATTAGAAGCTTTAAATCTCAAAAATATATTCTATACTTATTTTTTAATATTACTTTTATATTATAGATTATATATTTTTAGATTACCTTTTAATCTCTTTTATAATTTTAAACTATATTCAAAATGGTTTATAAACTTCAGAAATTATTTTGGCTAGTTTTAGAAAGAAAATCTCTTTTAAAAACAAAAATCAATTTTCAAAATTCACTGGGGTATGTCGACATACCCCATCTCCCTATGTCGACATGGTAGCCGTAGAAATTCAAATTTCAAATTTTCAAATGAAGTGTCTATTCGTCATAACCTTTCGCAAATGGACATGATTCTTGTTCTTCTATAAATACCAGTTGATTTCAACGAATTTTAAGTTAGTTTTTCTTCATTTCTTCACTCCTTCATCTCCACTCAAATATTCTCTTATATTTTAACAAAACTCTGCCGAAATCCTTAGTGAATCAAACTCGATCATCTCTAGTTTGATCCTCTGTCACTCTCTCTCAAAGATCTCAGTGTTATTCAGAGTTATAGGATCATTTGTAATTAAAGATAGAAAGATCGAAGTGTATCGAGTCTCTCTCTATCAAAGAGATATTGGAAACGGTGTGATTGTAGCCCGTAAATCAATTAGGTGATCTTGTAGCCTGGTTAAATCAAGAGAGTTTGCCCTGGATTCGAAGACAGGAGGGTGTATCTCGTGGCCTTGAAATCGAGATTGTAATATCGACATTATATTTGAAAAGAAATCTGCACAAGAAATTGTGTGGGACTAGATGTAGGGTAACTCCAAACCAGTATAAAATTCTGGTGTGTTCTTTTCTTTACTGCTTTTATTTACTATTTGCATCTGTTTCTGATTCTGTGATTGTTTCTGTGTTTGTGAATTGCATCTGTTTGGATTTAATTTGAAAAGATTTCAAACGATACATAAAATTAATTAAACACTATTCACCTCCCTCTAGTGTTAATCTAGCTTTAAGATCCATAATCCGCATTTCCTACATTTGGTATCAGAGTATTGGTCTTCAAAGATTTCATAATCTGATTTTTGAAAAAATTTCAAATGGCTGCCAACACTGGTAATGTTAACACTATCACTAGTTAATTTGTAGAGGGTCGGTCTACTGCCAGACCACCACTTTTTAATGGCAGTAACTATGCATATTGGGTATGTAGGATAAAAATTTATTTATAATCAATAAGATTGGACACTTGGAATATCACACAAACTGAGTACATTGAACCCACAACAAATTTTGCACAGTGGACCGCTGAGCAAAAGACTGTTGCACAAAACAATTCCAAAGCCATGAATAT
Organism: Allium fistulosum; assembly: GCA_030737815.1. Taxonomy (NCBI): domain Eukaryota; kingdom Viridiplantae; phylum Streptophyta; class Magnoliopsida; order Asparagales; family Amaryllidaceae; genus Allium; species Allium fistulosum. The sequence continues at coordinate 432,120,653 of CM060906.1, read as the reverse complement.
TCTATTCTGTTCACTTGATAGGAATGAGTTTAATAGAGTGTCTGTCTGTAAGTCTGCATATGAAATCTGGAAAACTTTGCAAGTTACTCATGAAGGAACAAGCAAAGTTAAACAGACCAAAATATCTATCTTGACCAATCAGTTTCAATTATTCAAGATGAATCCAAATGAGTCCATTTCAGGCATGTACAGTAGGTTTCAAGACATTGTGCACTCACTAATTGCACTAGGAAAGAAATTTTTTGAAGAAGATCAAGTTAGAAAAAATCTGAATTCACTCATTCCGGAATGGGATCAAAAGACTCTAGCAATTGAAGAGGCTAATGATATCAGTACACTGAAAATTAAAGAATTAATTGGGAATTTGATGTCGTTTGAAGTACAAATGCAAGGGAGAAGAGAAAACAAGGCCTCGGAAAAGAAGTTCATAGCGTTCAACGCAATAACAGAGGTTCAGACTCAAACAGTGACGACGATGAAGAAATAGCCTTGATGACAAGAAATTTTAGAATGTTTCTGAAATACAGAAAGATGAACAACGACAAGAGAAATGATCATAAGAATTCTAGAAATAATAATGAGACTCTCAACAACGTCAGATGCTACAATTATGATGAGCCAAGACACTTAAAAAGATATTGTCCGCATCCGGATAAGCAGAAGTTTCCTCCAAGCAATGATTCGTCAAAGAAAAGGAAGAGAGCATATACTGCTACACTAGACGATTCAGACTCATCCTACATTGATGAAGATCAAAGGAAGGAAAATTCAAATATGTGCTTTACAACTATTCAAGAATCTGATGATCTTGGAAATATGGATCTAAAAATAGGTATGCATTTAAATTATATTGGTTGAAATTGTTTGCTTGAATGTTTGAATCTTTGATTGTTTGCATGTTTTGAAATTGCTTGCTGTTTGAATTTAAAATTTAGATTTTCAAATAGTATTATTTTAATAATATTTTTAATATTAAAATGTTAATATTAAAGTGTTATTATATTTATATTATTTCAGATAAAATATAAATTAGATTATAGAATATATATATATATATATATATATATATATGTTAAACAAAATATAAAAAAATTAGTCACATGTATTATAGGACCCATGTCGACATGGCCCTACCCCTTATGTCGACATCCCTACCAGAATTTTGAAATTCAAATTTGAATTCAAAACTTTGAATTTCCCTCCATCTTTCACCAACTCCAAAGCTCTGAAATGGTGTCTCTTGACCAGAGAACATGACTATTGGACATCTATTTATCTCCTTAACTTTATCCTATCTTTTCACTTTCATTTCAAAATTCAAACTCTCTTTCAAGCTCTATACTCTCTTAAAAAATGGCTTCCTCAAGCACCCCATCCACCATTAAGCTGTCCAAGGCCATCAAAGAATTCCTCTACAATGACCCGAAAGATATCAAAGCTTACATAAGCTACGTAAACTTTGGAAAAGTCCATATGGGAAAATTTGCTATCTTTAGTGATTTTCCTTCATATGAGCTCAACGTTCTTTTCGAAGAGAATCAAATTCTCAGTTTAATTGATGATTCTCAAAATGATTTTGTTTGTTATCCTAACCTTGTTAAAATGTTTTATGCAAATTTGAATCGTGGTTTTTATGATGGTAATGAAGGGGAAGTTCTGAGTAGTGTTAAAGGAACACGAATTGTTTTAAATAGTGAGATTTTGGGAAATATTTTGGGTTGTAAGTATATGTGAATGAATCTTTCGGATTTTCAAATTGATGAACATGATCGAGAGACATTTCATCATATTTTTGAAGGGGATGATAACTTTGAATTTATAAATCAAAATTTCCGTCCCAAAGCAAGAATTGTTAATCTTCTTTTGCAACATATCATAACTCCAAGATCGGAAAATTTCAATCACCCGACCTTAAAAGTTTGTAAGGCTCTTTTTGCTATTTTTGTGCATTATGACATTAATTGGGCATAAGTAATTTTGGATGAACTTCATCCTAAAAATTTTACCTTAGGAGAAAACACTTTGTATCATGGAATTTATCTTACTCGGATTTTTAACTATTTTGGAGTTGATTATAAGAAAGAGGAGTTTGTTTCTCGAAAAGTGTTTAACCATCCAAATATCTCTCTTATGAAAATCCCACTTGTGTTTCAACCATATGAAACACTTACCGAAAAAGATAAAAGGTTGGCTCATGAAGAAATGGAAGAAGAAGAGGAGGAGGAGGAAGAAGGGGAGGAGATGGAGATTGAAGAAGAAGGAGAGGAGGAGGAAGAGACATCATTGGAAAGTATTGAATACCTTATCACTCCCAACAATCCATCCAACAAGACACTTCTCAAAAACCAAAAGATTATCGTGGAAAACCAACGGATTCTCAAAAGATCCGTTAGTAAAAAGTTGGACAAAATTTCCACCAAAATGAACAAGTTCTTTGGGAAAGTGAGTCGCAAGCTTGGATTATCAACTTCATCATCCTCTAACCAATACTAGTTTCATTTCATGTTGTATTAGTTTGTATCTTTCTTTAGTTAATGTTATGTGTCGTTTATGTAATGTTAACTAAATTTATCAATGAAAATCCTTTATTTTCTATTTATTAGCTCTAAAATATCTCTGGAACGCTTGTTATTATATTATATAAGTTTATATGTATAGACTTGTACATAATATAAAGAAACAAAGCATATTGCCAAAATCAACAAGGGCATGTCGACACCCCCTACCCCTCATGTCGACATGTAACGGCCAGAAAGTAATTTTTGTTTTGAATTTGAAATTGACATAACTACCTTGTGTCTTTTCATTTCAAACGACTTTCTATCTATTTAAATACCTGTTTCTTCCAGAAAAATGCACATTTTCAATTCTCCTTATTTTCTATTGAATTTCTTCATATTTTATCAAAAATGGCCTCTCATATTCATAATCTAAGTGAGAATCTTGAATAAACTCTCAATTCCTTCAAGGACACACTTACTTTTATCCTTCGCAGTCAACGATACTTAGAATTAAGCCAAATGCAGTTGATAAAGGAACAAGAAAGGCACTTCGATGTCATTCGATGGCTGATTTCAGCCCTCAACAAAGAAGAACTCGAAGCAAATCTATAAGGAACTTTGAACAAGGATAATGAAGAATGGGATGCTATAAAGGCAGATCCTATCTTTGGTGAAGAAGGATGGGTTCAAGTTCCAAGAAAAGTTTGATTTGACTTGTATGGTTTGATTTACTTTGATTTGAATTGTTTGAATTGATTTGAACATGGTATGTAATATATGATTGAAATGGTGTGGTTTGATAAATATATTGATTGATTATGTTTTAAATTTTCATATCTCTCACATTTACCTTACTATATTTTACTCATATTATCATCTGCCTCATTTACATTCTGTTATACTATGTTAGTATACGATGCTATAGTTTAATATTTAGGGGGAGTTATGAAGTTTAGGATTATTTTTTGTTGATGACAAAGGGGGAGAATTGTAAAATAGGTTAGATAGGCTTAGATTAAGGCGGAGTTAGTAGATTAAGGGGGAGTCGGAGTAGAATTAGAGTTTTATGGAGTAGATTTTATAAACAAAGATTGTCATCATCAAAAAAGGGGAGATTGTTAGTTCCTGAGATGATGGTTTTGATGACAACAGCCTTAGGACTTGTTATAAAATATAAATACTAATATTCTTGTCAAGATATATATGTATATTCAGGGTATATAAATGCAGGTACCGAGAATGAAGACTGTATAGCATAAAGATTCAAGACTGAGTATAGAGATTCAAGACTGACGAATTCAAGATTGAAGAAACCAAGACTGAAGACTCATGAGTATCAAGAGTTCAAGATATCAAGAGTTCAAGAGTTTAAGAGTTCAAGATACCAAGATAAGTAATAGTGTCTAGATTTATGTTAAAACTTCATAATAGCACTAAAATCTTTATTCGGATTTTAATTGTGGAATGGAATCCACCTTCTCGCTTTAATAGTGGGATGGAACCCACGATCTCTTTAGTGGGATGGAACCCACGACCTTCTCTAGTGGAATAGAATCCACGAAATTTTCAAAATGATTTATTTTAACTATATTTCCAAAAACTATCTTTTTAAAAGTCATCTCTAAGTTTAAATATTTTAACCTTAAACTATTTTTATTATCTTTTATATTTTGATTTCAGAATCATCTCTTGTTTTTAAACTATCTCCTGGTTTTAATATTATAAGCTATAAATCTCAAAAATATATTATATACTTAGTTTTTAATATTACTCTTATATTATAGATTTTTTTAGATTACCTTTTAGTCTCTTTTATAATTGAAACTATATTCAAAATGGTTTATAAACTTCAGAAATTATTTTGACAAGTTTTAGAAAGAAAATCTCTTTTAAAAACAAAAATCAAGTTTCAAAATTCACTAGGGCATGTCGACATACCCCATCCCTAATGTCGACATGGTAGCCGTAGAATTTCAAATTTTAAATTTTCAAATGAAGTGTCTATTCGTTATAACCTTTCGCAAATGGACATGATTGTTGTTCTTCTATAAATACCAGTTGTTTTCAACGAATTTTAAGTTAGTTTTTCTTCATGTCTTCACTCCTTCATCTCCACTCAAATATTCTCTTATATTTTAACAAAACTCTGCCGAAATCCTAAGTGAATCAAACTCGATCATCTATAGTTTGATTCTCTATCACTCTCTCTCAAAGATCTCAGTGCTATTCAGAGTTATAGGATCATTTGTAATTAAAGACTGAAAGATCGAAGTGTATCGAGTCTCTCTCTATCAAAGTGATATTAGAAACGGTGTGATTGTAGCCTGTAAATTAATTGGGTGTGGTTGTAGCCCGTAAATCAATTAGGTGATCTTATAGCCTGGTTAAATCAAGAGAGTTTGCCCTGGACTCGAAGACAAGAGGGTGTATCTCGTGGCCTTGAAATCGAGGTTGTAATATCGACATTATATTTGAAAAGAAATCTGCACAAGAAATTGTGTGGGACTGGATGTAGGGTAACTTCAAACCAGTATAAAATTCCGGTGTGTTCTTTCCTTTACTGCTTTTATTTACTATTTGCATCTGTGTCTGATTCTATGTTTGTGAATTGCTTCTGTTTGGATTTAATTTGAAAATATTTCAAAAGGATATGTGACGCCCCACCTTTATGCTCACAATAACAAAGAGTATTAAAAGAAATACTGTCTGTTATTATGAAGAATAAGGCTGGTTAGGAGCGGCCATCCGTAGTTAGGCCTTACACTAGTATTGGTTATCTTGATAGGAGTGGTATATATATTTTTCATCTCTTTGTTTATTTACACCCATCGACATATCCAATTCCAATATAAAACGAATTACGATGGTTCATAATAGTTTAGGACACATATATAATAATAACACAGATTAACTAAATGCGGAACACAGATAATACAAAATCTAATATATATATAACTGAAGTCAGTTACAATACATGTGATACAATACATATGATACAACTACAACTGTCGACACTGGAAGTTACATATACAAGTACATTATTGTAAATAATATACATGAATACATATCATCCTATACTATGACAACGACTACTCCAAAAGATATGAAGAGACTTCATAGCTCAAGAAGCAACCCAAAGCAAGATATCAACAACCTGAAATAACTCGGTCTGAGCCGAGTATTAAATTCAAAAGAAAATAATACGCGGGTCAGTCTAATTCAAACTTAGTTATTAATGCACGGAAGCAATAATAATTAAATAACAAATAGATGACAGTCACAATAAATCTCACATATCCAATCCTTTAAGAAGGAATCGGATAACGGTAGATATAACACGAAAGCATTAAACAGCAAATTAGCAAGGCCAAATCATCACAAAGATAAATAGAAGTATTACCAATGAAGATAATTTGAAAACAACAGAATTGCCTAAACGGAAATTAACAACAAGATCTAATTATTAAATAAATAATTAGAAACACATAATCTAATTATCTAAAAGGTATCAGACTTGAACAGAGACAAGTACACAAAAACCCCAAGTTTATAAGCATTACAAACTTTTAAGCTCCAGACAGTATCAGGTTTGAACAAATCCAAAGTCGAGCAAATACAACCCAAAGTCTAACAGTTCAGGTCGAACAGAGACTACAAGTAGTGAACACGTGTATACATATACAAGCAATTCAAGTGAAGATACCAAATACAACATGAATGAACTAGCTTGAAACAACATGCATAAGCCTGGCAACATGCTCATAGCTAGCAACGAAACAACAGAACAACAGCTACATCAAGTACTACAAATAAGCAAACCATACCACTACAAATCAAAGAAGCAACTCAAGACCAGTTCAGTGAACAAATAAAACACAAAGACAAAGACAGTGCAATGTACAACTCAATGTACCAATCAAAGCTTCAAGTGGTACACATGAAAACAAAAACCAAGCAGTGATATGCACAGTGAAACTCAAATGTGCAATTTAAAACATTGAAGGATATGAATGTAAGCAAATGTCACTGAGAAGCAATGCTTAGCATACATATGAACCAAGTTCGTATGTATAACAAACACAAAGAAACAAACTCGGCAATGCAAGTGAGGCAAGGCTACAAAACAATCGTAAAAAAGCTTCACTGACTCGAAGGAACAAGTCGAAGACAATTTCTTTTTATACCAAAGTAAAATTTAAAACTGTCAAAGAATCAAATGAAAATCATCAAGCCGTGGATAACAAGGAATCAACAATTTCACAAGATCCAGTTTCACCAAAGTCGAACAGGTCAGAAATCGAAGCCGTGGTCATCAAAGTAGCTTTCAAACTAACAGTGATGGTGACAACAAAGTATCAAGCCAACAAACACAAAGAAAGAAATCATCGTCATAGTAAAGTCAGAGAAAACATCAATCATCGAAACAAGATCAAATGGCCGAGACGAAGTCAAGCAACTCTCAGTCGAAGACAAATTTTGCAATTCGAATTTTTCAAAAACAGTAGATTGAATTAAAGATGTGAGTGAAAATCACTCACCTGAATCGAAGCAAAGACGAACTCAATCAAGCAGCCGTAAGCATCTCAAGAGACGATCAACCAACAGAGCAAGGAAATCAAATTCAATCGAGTATTTGAAGTCGGTCTCTTCAAAATTATGAAAACCCTAATTTTTGAAGGAAGAGGAACGAACACAAGAGCCGCCATTTTTGTTTTCTCGTTCGCTTTGAAATGGGCTTGCAATGAAAAATGAAAGAATAAAGGGGAACGGGTCTCTGCTCTGATAATTATCATAGCACCAAGCAAAAGAAACGTGGGCAGAGATTAAATTTTAAAGCCCGTATAACTCTTAACAATTTCTTAAAAGAATTACAACCCGATAAAATCCCAACAGTAATTAGCCAGCAGAATTTAATCGTCTAATGATGATAATTAATTGATGCGAAATCCCGGGTTGTTACAGACTCCCCTCCTTATAAAAATTGTGTCCCCGCAATTTTCATTATTAAAGTCGTCAATAACAATTATTTTTCTAACATAAACTGGTTAAGCTAGAAAAATAAAAATCAAGAACACAAACGCCAAAGAAATCTTTTAATTTCATAAAAGAAATTCACAAATTTTCAACAAAATCTAATTATGAAATAGATAATCAGAAAACAGCAAAACTGAATAAATACAATTATCAGCCATATTTAATTATCAATTAAATAACTAGAATACAAAAATCACAAAACAGCAATATCTAATTATCGATACGATAATTAGAAAACAGCAAAATCTAATTACCAACAAAGACAATTAGAAAACACAAATCACAAATCGCAAAACCGCAAATATCTAGTTATCCAACAAATAACTAGAAAACACAAACTTCATAATCAACAAACTCTAACTATCAACAGAGATAGATAGAAAATAGCAATTCAATATAATCAACATAATCTAGAATCAATTAGAGACTAGAAAATCTCATAATCAGCAAAATTAGCAAATATCCAATTATCAAAAACGATAATCAGAAAACACAAATATCTAATTATCAAAAACGATAATCAGAAAACATCAAATATCTAATTATCAAAAACGATAATCAGAAACAACAAATATCTAATTATCAAGAATGATAATCAAAAAACACAAATATCTAATTATCAAAAACGATAATCAGAAACAACAAATATCTAATTATCAAAAACGATAATCAGAAATCAACAAATATCTAATTATCAAAAACGATAATCAGAAAACACAAATATCTAATTATCAAAAACGATAATCAGAAACAACAAATATCTGATTATCAAAAACAATAATCAGAAACAACAAATTTGATTATCAAAAACGATAATCAGAAAACATCAAATATCTAATTATCAAAAACGATAATCAGAAACAACAAATATCTAATTATCAAAAACGATAATCAGAAATCAACAAATATCTAATTATCAAAAACGATAATCAGAAACAACAAATATCTAATTATAAAAAACGATAATCAGAAACAACAAATATCTAATTATCAAAAATGATAATCAGAAAACACAAATATCTAATTATCAAAAACGACAATAAAAAACAACAAATATCTAATTATCAAAAACGATAATCAGAAATCAACAAATATCTAATTATCAAAAAAGATAATTAGAACTCAAATCAGCAAATATCTAATTATCAAAAAAGATAATTAGAACTCAAATTAGCAAATATCTAATTATCAACAAAGATAATTAGAACTCAAATCAGCAAATATCTAATTATCAACAAAGATAATTAGAACTCAAATCAGCAAATATCTAATTATCAACAAAGATAATTAGAACTCAAATCAGCAAATATCTAATTATCAACAAAGATAATTAGAACTCAAATCAGCAAATATCTAATTATCAACAAAGATAATTAGAACTCAAATCAGCAAATATCTAATTACCTGTAGGTAATTAGAAACAACAAGTATCTAGAAATCAATTAAGATGACTAGAAAATCAACATAAAAGGTGGATCGATCCCAGCATATGGCGAGTCTAAGCTACGCCGCACGTGCAACAACATATGGCCGAAGCCTACCAAGTACCGTCATCATAATTTTGGCGCCCAACAAATGACCCAAAGGTCTAGTACTGGTATTTGACCCGAAGGTCTATCATATGACCCGAAGGTCCATCATATGACCCGAAGGTCCAACATAGTGGCTCGAAAGCACACAAAATCATCAAAATCATCAAAACAACAAATATTTCAATTAACGAGTCCGGAATTAACCGAAATAGTGAACGCACATGTCCCATACCACGTGTTTTACTAACTCGTTTAAATCTCTTCATCGTTTCCTTGAAAGTGCAAAATGGTGTATTTTAAATAAATAACATTTTACGTTCTCAAACGGACAAGTCCGAAATTAAGCGAATCAGTAAAAGTGAGGGTTCATAGTCCTCAATTTTGTTGAAGCGTTTAATCGCTTCCTCATTCTTTTGAAAGCGCAAACTGTAAAATTTTTGAAAACAATTTTATTTTAAAACGATTTGAAAGCCCGTGATTAAAACAGCAACATCAGTAGCAATTTCAATAAGGAAATTGCACTTCACAAAACACCATAAAAATGGATATCAATTCAGCATGGCGGAATAACCGCTTGAAAATCCACTTTAAATCTGACGGTTACTGAAGTTAAAGTGACAGTAATTTTTATGCGTCAGAATCTCATCAAAATAATTCACATCAAAATATAATACCAGTGAAATTTCATTCATTAAATATGTCAAAAAAACACCGTGCTTCAAAAATTTAGCATCGGTGTAAAAATCCCGTTATAAAAATAACGGCAACAAAATACGTTTAAACCAAACACCGGTTCAACGTAAAATTAATGCAGTAACGTGCAACTTAAATTTGCATGCACACTACAAGATGAACAAAGAAATCACTCGATTATATCTTGAATGAAGATATATTTGAAACAGCAAAAATCTAATCAATATGTGATTAGCATAAAAGAAAACCAGCAAAAATCTCAACAAAATCAAGACCACTGGTTAAACAACACAATGAAACTAATTTCATTTTCATATTCTGATTTTTAAATCAAAAAGGTTATCAGCTGTACTCGGCGAAGACAGTCACTGTTTCCGCTGCGCACTCTGATAAACAGAACACAGATTACTCAATCATCAAAACACAATTTCACTTTTATTTTTAAATAAGGATATTTAAAAATTTCATCATAATTTCAAAACTTTAGTTTTGACTCAAAGCACAAATAAAAACATCAACAAATAGTTGTAACACATGTTCCATCTAAGTTATGTTTTATACTATGTCCATAAACCCCTCGCTCTGATACCAACTGTGACGCCCCACTTTTATGCTCACAATAACAAAGAGTATTAAAAGAAATACTTTCTGTTATTACGAAGAATAAGGCTGGATAGGAGCGGCCATCCGTAGTTAGGCCTTACACTAGTATTGGTTATCTCGATAGGAGTGGTATATATATTTTTCATCTCTTTGTTTATTTACTCCCATCGACATATCCAATTCCAGTATAAAACGAATTACGATGGTTCATAATAGTTTAGGACACATATATAATAATAACACAGATTAACTAAATGCGGAACACAGATAATACAAAATCTCATATATATATAACTGAAGTCAGTTACAATACATGTGATACAATACATATGATACAACTACAACTGTCGACACTGGAAGTTACATATACAAGTACATTATTGTGAATAATATACATGAATACATATCATCTTATACAATGACAACTGTGGAATATGCATGTATATGTTTTTTGTTTGATGATAATAAACATATATACATTCATTTAAATGTATTTGATATTGTACTGTTTATTTTTCACATATAAAAAAATATTTGCTGAATAAAATAAATAACACAGAATTGGAATTCAAACGAATATTTTATTCAAACAAATATTTATTACAATTTTGATAGTAGAATTTCAAGCTCTCACTATAACTATACAATTTCAGTCACAATACAATTACATCACAATTTCATAGTTACATCAGTTCCTCACTACATATCACTCACACTCGTATTTATCTTTAACTTCATTCCAATGTGAATCCAGCATCTGAGCAATCTGCAGAAATATACATTGACGCAGTAAAATTGAAAAGGAAATATTTTTGCACTATAAAATAAAAATGTGATTTTGAAAATAATATTTGCCTCAGTTTTTTTTGGGTTGTTCGTCATCATTCATATTTGAATTCATCACACACGAACAATGTGACATGCACAGTGTATCACTGTACATGCCACAAGGCCGTGCACACCGATATATATACACTTGATATATTTACAAGGACAGGTGAGCACAGGTCAAACCCAAATTATCGGATTCAACTCAAGTGCAATATAAATAAAGTCAAGTCATCAGCACAAGGTCAAATCCGAGTTTAAAACTGGATTCAACTCAAGCGAGACTCAATATGTACAACATGAATCAAAGGCAAACCAGATCCACAGCTAACATGACTCAAATGAACAAAGCACCAAATCAGACTCGAGGAAAATGTACAAAACCAATGCAAACAAGTTCAAAACAGTTTACAAGATCATACATGAACGAAGACTGGTGCAACTCAATACAGCAAAGACCAACAAACAAATGAATCGGACCAGGCAAGAAGTGAAACCAACCAACCAACAAACAAATGAATCAGACAAGTAGGATGTACATGGAGTAATGCAAACTCAAGTGAAGATAGTGCATAATACAAGCCAATTAACATCAAATAATCAACATAAGTCAAGTGCATATGAACACAGTTTCAAATCAAGACAGTGAACTACATGATGAACTCAAACAAAGCCGAACCCATCATGAACAAAAGCAAACCAAGAATCTCCAAGCATTGCAGACTACACATCAGTACTGAAACCAAATCTATACCAGACTCGAGCCAGCATATCAAGCTAATGAATAAACAAAAACACTTGACAGCATGAACTACTCGAACACACATGCAGTGACAACACAAGCATAGCATCATCAATGGAACCAAACTAATGTACACTCGAATGCTTCACAGTGCAACAATACTACAAGGCCAAGTGGAAGTCAATGCCAAACAATTCTTAACAGTTCAAAGCAACTGACTGGAAGAAGAACAAAAGAATTCAACAGCAAATGTCGACCAATATAGGAATCAGACCTCACGAAATCGAACACAGGTGGCCAAAGTCAACATTGTCAAATAATATCAAGTCGAAGTCACAAAGAATGAAATCAACTTCGTCAAATCTAGTCAAGCCATGGTGACCACGAAATCAACTAAAGCCGAGTCAACCAAGAAAATTGAGAAAGTCAAAACTAAAATAAAATAGGAAAGTTCTCTGCCATGTTATTCAAGTATATGAAAAGGTCAGAGATAAATCTCAAAATCAAGTCCAGATTCAAAACCGTGGAAATCAAGTTTCACCATATACGAAAGTATATTCGCATGTGAATTAGTCAAGAATATCTCAATCATCCAAACGAAAATCAGCAGCCAGAGAAACAAGTTGACAAATTCAAAAATATTATCAGACGAAATCAAGCAGTTTAATACAAACGAGATAATAGGGTTTGAAACCTTATATAAACACACAATACATCATCGGCAAAAGGTGATCAAGTTCAAGGAAAGCCAAAACCAGTAAAAGCAAGAATAACATACCAATAAAAATTCGAACTTGATCGAATTGGAGTAGCCGGAGAAAAATTCACAGAGAAAGCTACTGGAAATATCTATCGGAGCTGTTGAAATCGGCGACTTCAATAAACACCACAAAGCCCTAATTTCGAGCAACCATACGAACAGAGAAAAGGAACAAAGCCGTAAATTGTCAGAGGATCGAAATCGAGCAAAGCCCAGACTCAAGAGCTTAACAGTCGAAGCCCTAATTTTTGAATTCTCGAAATCGATCAGCATCCATTATTCGAACAAAAGAGAATTTAGGGCAGCCATAAAAAAAAGAGATTAGGCCGGCAAATAACAAGGCTTTGTTTTTTAAGTTTTAAAAATTAGGGTTTAAAATTTATATTGGTTTTTATTTTCTGTTTTTGTTTTTAAAAGTCTAAACGTTGGTAAATCACCACCTAGAGTTTAGGTTGTGTCAGATTGTCTAGTTAGGATTAGTTCAGTGAGCAGGGTTTGCGAGTTTGTAAAACTCTATAGGCGGGAGCAGGGTGTGCGAGTCTGTTAGAGTGTTTGTAAGCGAGATACTGTTTAATTCTAATAGAAATCTGGGAATGCAGCAGTAGGCAGGGGTTGCCGAAGCTGGGTAAATTTTGTGTGTGATTTATTTTTCAGCATATTTACTTCCCTGCAGTTTGTTATTGCGTTTAATTCAGTAAATTCGTGAAAATTTGCTATAACCCTATTCACCCCCCTCTAGGGTTAATCTAGATCCTACAACAACGACTACTCCAAAAGATATGAAGAGACTTCATAGCTCAAGCAGCAACCCAAAGCAAGATATCAACAACCTGAAATAACTCGGTCTGACCCGAGTATTAAATTCAAAAGAAAATAATACGCGGGTCAGTCTAATTCAAACTCAGTTATTAATGCACGGAAGCAATAATAATTAAATAACAAATAGACGACAGTCACAATAAATCTCACATATCCAATCCTTTAATAAGGAATCGGATAACGGTAGATATAACACGAAACAACATTAAATAGCAAATCAGCAAGGCCAAATCATCACAAAGATAAATAGAAGTATTATCAATGAAGATAATTTGAAAACAACAGAATTGCCTAAACGGCAATTAACAACAAGATCTAATTATTAAATAAATAATTAGAAACACATAATCTAATTATCTAAAAGATAATTAGATACCAACAAAATCATCAAATTAAACCAATCGAAATACAACACAAAATATATTGAATTGAACACACGAAACAATTCAAGCAATTGAAATATCAATTAAAATGTCACTTCTGATAGGGCTGCAGTACACGTTCACATGCGCTGCCTCGCCACTATAGTGATGAAATACACAAAAGCTCAATGAACCCAAAAGCATATGGCACCATCTCGAGATCAAGTTCAAGTTAAGCAACTCAAACTCAACTGGACAGTGCCATCAATACGACATGAACAATGTCAGGATGCACGTTTAAACAAATCCAATGTCAAAGCCAACAATTAAAATGCAATTTGACTCAAAGAGTGATACTAGAAACCAATTGCATGAGAACTACATCAAGTACGTAATTCAGATGCAAGCATACGTATATACAGCAGCTAGAATACAATGCAAACTCAAATGAATACAAAGCATCAATGCAATGCAAACCAACAAGGGCAAAACTGCAACACTACTGGTACAAGTAACCACAAACCAAAAACATAACAATGTCAAATACCAGAAACCCAACAGATGCCAACTTCAAAAGGTATCAGACTTGAGCAGAGACAAGTACACAAATACCCCAAGTTTATAAGCATTACAAACTTTTAAGCTCCAGACAGTATCAGGTTCGAACAAATCCAAAGCCAAGCAAATACAACCCAAAGTCTAACAGTTCAGGTCGAACAGAGACTACAAGTAGTGAACACGTGTATACATATACAAGCGATTCAAGTGAAGATACCAAATACAACATGAATGAACTAGCTTGAAACAACATGCATAAGCCTGGCAACATGCTCATAGCTAGCAATGAAACAACAGAACAGCAGCTACATCAAGTACTACAAATAAGCAAACCAGACCACTACAAATCAAAGAAGCAACTCAAGACCAATTCAGTGAACAAATAAAACACAAAGACAAAGACAGTGCAATGTACAACTCAATGTACCAATCAAAGCTTCAAGTGGTACACATGAAAACAAAAACCAGGCAGTGATATGCACAGTGAAACTCAAATGTGCAATTTAAAACATTGAAGGATATGAATGTAAGCAAATGTCATTGAGAAGCAATGTTTGCATACATATGAACCAAGTTCGTATGTATAACAAACACAAAGAAACAAACTCAGCAATGCAAGTGAGGCAAGGCTACAAAACAATCGTAAACAAGCTTCACTGACTCGAAGGAACAAGTCGAAGACAATTTCTTTTTATACCAAAGTAAATTTTAAAACTGTCAAAGAATCAAATGAAAATCATCAAGCCGTGGATAACAAGGAATCAACAATTTCACAAGATCCAGTTTCACCAAAGTCGAACAGGTTAGAAATCGAAGCCATGGTCATCAAAGTAGCTTTCAAACTAACAGTGATGGTGACAACAAAGCATCAAGCCAACAAACACAAAGAAAGAAATCATCGTCACAGTAAATTCAGAGAAAACATCAATCATCGAAACAAGATCAAATGGCCGAGACGAAGTCAAGCAACTCTCGGTCGAACACAAATTTAGCAATTCGAATTTTTCAAAAACAGTAGATTGAATTAAAGATGTGAGTGAAAATCACTCACCTGAATCGAAGCAAAGACGAACTCAATCAAGCAGCCGCAAGCATCTCAAGAGACGATCAACCAACAGAGCAAGGAAATCAAATTCAATCGAGTATTTGAAGTCGGTCTCTTCGAAATTATGAAAACCCTAATTTTTGAAGGAAGAGGAACGAACACAAGAGCCGCCATTTTTGTTTTCTCGTTCGCTTTGAAATGGGCTTGCAATGAAAAATGAAAGAATAAAGGGGAACGGGTCTCTGCTCTGATAATTATCACAGCACCAAGCAAAAGAAACGTGGGCCGAGATTAAATTTTAAAGCCCGTATAACTCTTAACAATTTCTTAAAAGAATTACAACCCGATAAAATCCCAACAGCAATTAGCCAGCAGAATTTAATCGTCTAATGACGATAATTAATTGATGCGAAATCCCGGGTTGTTACAGGATACATAAAATTAATTAAACACTATTCACCCCCCTCCCCACTAGTGTTAATCCAACCTCAAGATCCGTAATCTACATTTCCTACAAATATCATTAAAAAATTTACCCAACTTATCTGATTAACAAACTATGGTTTTAATTAAATAAATTTACCAAAACCTTTCTATCTAATTTAACCCATTTAAACTTGATTTAAACTATCTCTTTTCGATCCAAGAGTTTAAAATTTTCATTTATCAATTTATTAATCAAAACGCCTTTTTATTTTAAATAAATTTCCCTTAAGGAAACTTAAGAATTGAATACCCATTTTTTTAATTTCAAAACCCTTTTTGAAATCATACTACTTACATTTCTTTATTAAATAACTTTAACAATCTATTTATTAAAACTCACTTTAGGTTCGTCCGGATTTGAACTCATGTCGATCGCACAATAATAAAGAGAATAATGTACTAAGTGCCCTCACAACATTTTCCTAAGCAAACATCTGACCGTCACTTAGAAGATTATTCAGATTACCACAAAACTAATTGAGGCGATTTCCTCCGAATGACCCTAAAGAAAATGCATTCCTTTTAAAATTCATCTTCCAATTTTTTTTAGAAATAATTCAAAGTAGTATTATATTTTTTTTCAAAAATCTTTCGAAATTATTTCAAACAACTCCAAGGTTTAAATTCAAAAATCCTTTTTAAAAGACATTTTATAAATCGAATTTATATAAAATTACCTTTATATAAAATCATTTCATGTTACGATAATTCTTCTTTATTATAATAAAATTTTCTCAAATATTTATTCTCTAAAAGTCTTATCCTACCATTTAGATTATTTTAAACAACCTTTATTAAAAGATTTCTATAATTTAACATTTACTACGAACACCTTATATCAAATTGTGAAACTTAATTCACAAAGGGTTCGTGTTAATGCACTTACAATTATCAAACAATATACGCTCATAAACTAGTTGAGCATGGATTAACAAATCAACAAACAATAGTCGATGCTCCTAAACTATCTAAGCACATCAAATAAAACAAAATGATAATAAAGAAGTATTATCATTAACAAACAAACACTATAAATAATTATATAAATTTGAAAATTATTCCTTTATATATAAAAATAGAGGTAAAATATTTCATTTACCAAATTTTCAAAAATCAATATCGTGTCTGTTTGGCTTGTTCAAGTGTTTAGAAATCCCTATCGACATTGTGGCATCCCACATCTTGACCAGAATTCATAAACAACTCAGTAAACCAATTAACACAATACGTTTTTATAAAAATAATAAATACGCTCTCGTAATATATAATACTCTCAAACTCATTCTAGGTTGACACTTACCCAATCTCTGATGAGTTACTCAGTCTAGGGTATTACTAACCCTATCTCTAGTGAGCCATACCCTATCAAAGCTAAGGTTCTCGCTTAACCTTCAGCTCTGATGCCACTTTGTGATGACCTGTCATTTCGACAATTGAAAGTCGACACCGAATACATCCACGGTATTCAAATGTAGAACATTCAATCGCCGGAAAGGCGGGTTGTTGGGGTAAAATAAAAAGAAAAGAATAAAGAATAGGGAAATCGAAATCTAGACATAAAAAATTGTTACTCCAAAATACAAAGTACATTAGAGTTAAAAACAAACCTTATCAGCTGGACAGTTATAAAATTCCGACCTTACAATTGCTAGTAGGTATACAATATAATACAGCAGAAAATAAAAAACTACAATAGGTAAACATCCAGCCCTTCTCCAATAACTCCATATCAGCAAAGCCAACCAGAGAAAAACTCGGTCTGACCCGAGCATTATAATAAAATAACACTCGGGTTATTCAGGAAAACTAGCGTGAGAAAGCTCAAGTAATATGATGAACATATAAAAATTCTATGAGACCACGCCGCTAACGTAGAACGGGCTTTAACCTTATAAGAACAACATCCTTAAATGAAGAAATGCGAAACAAATCAGAAAAATAATCCAATCAAGAAAGAATGAAAATAAACAATAGAAACAATCCAAACAAAAGGGTAGGCACTGGTAAGAACAAATCTCGCACTGAATGAGAGTGACGAAATATAAAAAAAAGCAGAATCAAAGTCGATAGTCGATAAATCAACTATCGGGAATGATAAGATGGTTGTTTTCACTTGCGCTTGATTTTCAATCACAATACTTTAAAGATATTTAAAAAAACACTTTTTAAATGTTCTTTTAAAAGGGGAAATTATTCTAAGTGTATTAAAACCAAGGTCAAAACAAATGTCAAAACATTGTCTATTATAAACCCAAAACAAATTTACACTTAGCTTTATTTGAAACAAGTCTTTTTAAAACATCTTTTTGTTTATAATCTATTATTTATAGATTTTAAAACAATATTTATTCTCCCAAAAGATAATAAATCAATTAAATTACTTTTATAAATTTTAATCAAAGGTTAATCATCCCGAACGATAATCTATATAACCTTTTTTACTTTTAAAACTACATTACTTTCCCCAAGAAAAATAAATCAAATTTAAAATCCCTTTAATAAGTTTGAACCAACATTAATTATCCAAAAAGATAATTAATCAAATTATTAATCTTTATAAAATTTAAAAATAATATTAATTATCCCAAAAGATATTTTATCAAATTTATGATCTCTTTTAAATAAACCAATCAAATATCTTTATTAAATAGTTAATTATCTCAAAAACATCTTTATTTAATCAGTAAATTAACTTTTAAACCTGATTAAATCAGTGCATTAACTTTAATACTCTAAATCGGTTAATTAACTTTTAAAACACTTTTATTAAATCAATTAATTTACTTTAAACTCTTTTATTAAATCAATTAATTAAATTTTAAAACACCATTAATTAAAAATACTAATGAAATTCAAATATCATTAATTAAAATGGTAAATTAGATTCAAACATCGTTAATTAAAACGATTAACTAAATTCAAAACATCATTAATTACAACAATTAATTAAACTAAAATATCATTATTTAAAATGGTTAATTACCTTTAAACATCATTAATTAAAATGATTTATTAAACTCAAATATCATTAACTAAAATGATTAATTCATTTAAATATCATAAATAAAAACGATTGATTAAATTTAAACATCTTTGGTTAAAATGATTTATTAACTTAAAACATCATTACATAAAATGATTAATTAAATTCAAATATCATTAACTGAAATGATTAATTAATTCTAAACATCATTAATTAAAACAATTTATTAAATTTAAATAATCATTAATTAAAATGATTAATTAAATTAAAATATCATTAATTAAAATGATTAATGAATTTGAAATATCTAATTTTTTAAAAATACAAGCTCAAACATACCCAAAGGGTTTAGGAGATGATATTCAATAATTGACGATATAGCAAAAATTGCTATAATGATACTAAATCGATTTAAATAAAATATCCCAATTAATTTTAACTAAACATCAATAAGCATCATAGAGAAATAAATAATTATTGTTGATGAGAAACTCCCTAAAGTCTCTCTACAAATATTCCCTACGAAACAATGACTACGAACAATATATATAATCATAGGGGTTCACAACAATTAAGTTAATATGTCATATGTTTTCCAAAACAGGATATTCAACCAAACAATCAATTAAACAACAACAAAAATATCTAAACTAGCAACTGAGCATTTAATAATAAATTTGTAGCATCATAGTTATCGCCAAAGTGTTCCGGTTTGAACTAAAATCAAACGGTCATTTGATTTTAGCATAAAATCCTACAAGCTCCAAACTCCTCCAATCCAATTCCAAAACATAGACAATGATTCCATGAGTGCATCGCAACTGACCGCGTTTGATTTGGACCTCATACAAAAAAGTTACGCATTTTATAAGTTTCGAACTAATTAAATATAATTAAACACTAATTGCAATTATAGTTACCAACATTAATATAAACTTTCTTCTTCCCCAAAATTAATTCATACTTGTACATGGACATATGCACGCCCAAAATGTCACGCATCTCCACTACCGATCTCCTTCATTTCTCCATGATTTCTAAATCCAACTTCATCAAACAATCACCCTTCGTGCGAGCTTCACTCCACACCTGACTACCACGACCCTGCATAAGTCGAGCATTATTTGATCTGGGCCTTGACCGCTGTCCGTACAAATGCCAGACTCCACCTCAAGCGATTGGACCTCCCCACAAGATCACCACCACCTCGCCTTGCCCTGGAAAACTCAATGCAACCCTCTGATTCACCTCTCGTTGCCTCAGACTCCAACCCCGTCGAGCCTTAGTTCGGCCATTAAAGGTTGAACTCCTCAACTCATGATTGCACTCTACGAAACATATACCATGTCGAAGCTTGTGCTCATACGAGCTTAACAAATCTTGTTTGAGGATTTTTAGTTGAGTATGGAGTTTAATTTTTATTTTTGAAGTATCGACCATTATTTCATAACTGGAAATGAAGAACGAAGGAAAGGAAGAGGGAAACATGAATTAAAAAAAGTTTGCAGCTTAGTGTGTTGACCTTTTTCATTTTAACCAAATAAAAAAACATGATTATGTTTTCATTCACCATATCAAATGGATTTCTTGAGCCCTTCAAATTTTCCACCCAAGGACAAACAATGTAAGAAATTTGTGTGCATGTGTACTTATATGTTTGTTTTTTAAATAAAACGTTTTGAGGTACAACGCTACATAATATCATGTTCGCGTATGGATTGCGAATGACAGAAATAAAAATACGATCGCATACAACAATGCGATACCATCGTAAAACAACAATAAATAAATAGGTTAAAGTATTTTGGGAAGTTTCAAAAGTACCGATGTATGCTGCAAAATGCATTAAACAGGAATTTAATTATTTTTCAAATTAAAAATTATGAAAAAAATCCTATAAATTAAATTAAAAATACGTATTCGAAAATCAAGTCGTTATATTTCAATTTGATTTTCTTATTATTTATTATTTTTGAACCGTTTATTGTTGTAAATAAATTTACAAAATGAATTCACTATTATCATTTATTAATTTAAATGGAGCTAAATAAGATGATTAAATCCATTTAATTAATATTTCATTCACAATTCA
The DNA here is from genome assembly GCA_030737815.1 of Allium fistulosum. NCBI lineage: Eukaryota > Viridiplantae > Streptophyta > Magnoliopsida > Asparagales > Amaryllidaceae > Allium > Allium fistulosum. The sequence continues at coordinate 432,099,615 of CM060906.1, read as the reverse complement.
AATATTTAGATGATCGCTATATTTGAATTCGAGTTATTACATTCCAAAACCCAATTATTCAAATATTCAAAATTAATTAAATATTTAAAATTTAATTACCAAAATTCTGGGTTGTTATAATATATAATATCAGATATTATATACAGTAAGAAAAAGTAACTTATATATCTTATAATGGACCAAAACAATTAGTAATTTATAGCGTAAACGTTATTTTAACATTTAGATGACAAATACCAAAAATACAAAGCATTAATATAAAAATTAAAATAACACACAACTTATGAGTAATTAGTATTTATAGACATATGTTACCACCAAGATGCATGCTTAGTTATAAGTAAATAGTTTAAATATAAATGCACAATAGTTAAAAGTGGTTAACATGAAAAAATAAACAAAGCCAATGATGTATTTGAGTAGATGATATGAAAGGAAACACAATCGTTAACAAATCCTAATAATAAATTTCAATATAAAGTAATAAAATCACAAAAATCATGTCATAAACTGATAAAAATTATTTGCTATGTTTCACAAAAATTAAAAAGAGATCATAGCTCAATCTGCAAATTTGAAAAGTAACCTTGGATTTATAAAATTAATTTTCATAATTTAATATAAGAAAAATCAATTTCGATAAACTATTGTAAACATCTATTACAACCATATCAGATAAACATAAATGGGTAATGGTTAAAAGTAGGCATAATGAAATAAATAAAAAAGTTAAGTATCTAATTATGCATATGATAGAGAATGATATATAGTAGCTAAACCATAATATATCTCAATATAAAATTATCAATTTTATAAAATTCATGGTATAATCGAAGAATACATGGTTGAACTTAAAACCTTATCATTTAAGTTGCTTATTTTTATGAAGATATTCGCCTAATTACTCTTAAAGAAAAGTTGAGCATAACAAAATATACAAATTTGAAAAAAAAAATTAGATTCATAAATATACTTTTATCGTTCTTAAATAAGAATTTAAGAACAATAACAGAAAACTTAAACAAAATCAAAATAAATAAATTTAACAGTTGAACCTTATCTTGAGATGTTCTCAACATATCCACTTCATTACTCGATGTTGAAACATTGAATATGGAGAGAATGAGGAATTTGAGCCTTAAAAAGACTTTAAATTTGATGAGATTTACAAAATAAATGATTTTTAAGGTTGAGTATAAGAGGAATAGAAGGAGAAATAAACAAGAGAAATATATAGATATGAACTAAGGATTATGGAGGAAAATGGAAATGGATGCATAATATTACTTAAATGAAGGAGAAGAATATAGATATGAACTAAGAATATAAATAAGCACCAAATAAAATGGTTAGGCTGAAAGTGATTACAGAAGAATTGAAGGGGGTTGTTGCAAATTGTTTACTCAAATCAATAAGAGATGAGTATATGATTTCAGATTGAATGAAAAATAAGTATACAAACAGTCACACATTCTCTTATATATATAATAGAATAGAAGAATAGATTTGTTGTAATCATGAGAAATCGAAAATTAACATATTATTTCAAATATTCTCCGTCAAGATGTTTCGAGAAAGGATATCAATTCATCCATTGAGACTAGATAACGCTCTCCAAATATTTAGCAGTGTATTAATCATGTTGTTGAGTGCACCAAGGAGTTACGTACTGATAGTTATTAGATAACTATAGAATGAATCACTCGAAAGTTTTCTTTCGGTTATATAACTAAGGTCAAATAGAGAATCTCGAAGTGATAATATTACATAGTTCTCTCGACCTGAGAACGCCATTGAACTTTAGTTTGGACACTCCACCTTAATTATAGTTAAATCTTGGTATGACATCCATCAAACGACTATAGTGGGTATTAGTTCAAAACATTTGAAAGGCAAAGGAGCAATTAAAAGAAGGAAATAAATCTTCATCATTTACTCTTCTTTATGATTCACTTAAAACATATTTATGAAATGGTTTTTTTACCCTTTTCTCCTCATTCTATTTGCCACTGCAAATATGAGGAGGAAGGTTTGATTAAGATTTAATGAAGAATCAAAGAGGGAATGTTTTAAGGAAGTAATTGAAAATGTTTCAATTGTTTCTTTAAAACAAAATTTCTTGCATTCATTTATTCAGTTCTCCAAATAATTGATTTTTCTCCTACTCTCCTCTCTTTTCCCCTCATGGTTGAAAATCTATGTCTTTATGATAGAAAAAAATTTCCAAAACAATTCATACTAAATTAAACAAATAAATACAAAAGTGGTGGTTCTGTAATACCCCGGAAATTTTAATAAATTAATTAATATAAAAATAAGGGTAGAATTGTAATTTTACAATAAGGAGTAAAAATATAAATTTTAACAAATGTTGGAGTTAGGCCATTGAACCTAGGCCTGTCAACGGATACTTTCGAATGCAGATAGTGTCATATCTGTATCCGCATTCGAAATCATTTTCAGATATCAGATATCTGCATCGACGAATACAGATAGATAACAGATAAGTATCCTATCCGTTAATGACCGATAAATAATGAAACATAAATGGAAAATTTTAGTTTAACATAAACTTTTTTCAATCTCATTGATTATCTAAGTGTTAAAAATAAACAAATATGATGATAATAAATAGTTTTGAGCAATTAATATGCATTTTAGTGCGTATAATTAAACTTACATAGTTTAAACTATAATCTTGAAAAAACTAGATGGATAATTTTTGGATACGGATATCTTCGTATATGCATCCGCATCTGTTTTTCGGATGTTGGATATTTATCCGCTTTTTGGATAAGGATCCAGACGGATTTTAGATATTTTGGCTATCCACTGACAGCCCTAATAAAACCTGTTCCATGGTGTTCGAAACATCATTCCATAGTTAAGAAATATATATAACTTGTTAAATTTGGTTAAGAAAGGTCGAAAATAGTGGAAAATATGACCAGTGGCATTTTCGTAAATATGGATTTCGGGTCTAACTCGGCAAATCCTAGATTTAAACAATAAATAAGACCTTAACCCTCATATCCTCTCATATAAAGTCCTAACCGCACTCTGTACGTATATTTCTTCTTTCTCTTCCTCAAAAGCTTCTCAATCTAAACAAAAATACAAATAAAACAAGGAGAAACCAAAATAAAAGATAGAAAGAGAGAATCCAAATTAGAGGAGAAAAGGAGGAGGAAGGTGAATTAATCAAGGAGATCTAGATTCAAATCAAGGTTAGGAAGAGGAAAGCTTCAAAAGGTGAGTGAATTGATTACTTTACATTTATGATGATTATTATAAGTAATTGAATTCCTTTATAATTATATATGATTTGAAAATAAAGTTTTTGAATTTGAATAATAGTTCCAATTTGAATCTGTTTCCTGGAGATTTGACCAGGCAACTAGTACTCGGCATCCAGTTCAACTCGGCATCAGAGAGTGACCGGCATCAGGGAGTGTCCGGCATCAGAGAGTGACCGGCATCAGAGAGTGTCCGGCATCAGAGAGTGACCGGCATCAGGGAGTGTCCGGCATCAGAGAGTGACCGGCATCAGAGAGTGTCCGGCATCAGAGAGTGACCGGCATCCAGGAGTGTTCGGCGAAGCGCTTGACATCCAGGAGTACTCGGCGTAGCACTCGGCATCCCAATGAAACTCGGCGTCAACTGGCACTCGGCGACAACCAATGCTCGGCGCTAGCGTTCGGCATACAAGGGTGCTCGGCATCAAGGCTGCTCGGCATACAAGAGCGCTCGGCATCGAGACTACTCGGCATACCAGGGTGCTCGGCATCAAGGCTGCTCGGCATACAGGAGCGCTCGGCATCGAGACTACTCGGCATACAAGGGTGCTCGGCATCAAGGCTGCTCGGCATACAAGAGCGCTCGGCCTCGAGACTACTCGGCATACAAGGGTGCTCAGCATCAAGAGCATTCGGCATACAGGAGTACTCGGCGTGGTACTCGGCAACAAGAGTACTCGACGTCTAGCAGAGCGTTCAGCTTCGACTGTCTAACATCCTGCACTTCCCAAACCTCAAACCACATCGTTCGGCATCCGAGCGTTCGGCGTACCTGATTCGGCATACAGCGACCACTGTACTGGGGCTAGAGCGTTCGGCTATCCAGCCCACTTGGGAAGTCCAACCCATATTTGCCTATAAATAGAGGGGCAGGGTCACAGTGAAATGGATCCTTTTTTGGAGAGAGAACACCGGGGAGACTCTGTCATTTTCAAGACTCATCTTCTCTACTCAACAACTTCACTTAAGCATTTGATTCACGAATTGTATTTGTAATCAACCATAAAGGAAATCAATAAAGTTGAACAAAGTGGACGTAGGCAATTACGCTGAACCACTATAAATTTGGTGTTCTTACTTTCTGCATTTAAATTAGCATTGTCCTCTCTGTTTAATTTACTTTCATCACTTATATCTCTACACAATCTTTCTGAACGAGGTTAGTGACCAATTTTGGTGCTAACACTTTGGTGCTTTCACTGAGAATCGAATTCTCAGACCTCAAGGATCTGCTTTGAAGCTACTGGATTGAACAAATCCCCCAAAGAAGATCCGACTCACTGATAGGACATCCGTTGATTCTACTCAGAGTTCATACCAATAACTCTACAATGGCAAGACCACGTACCAGGTCAGCTTCTCACAATGCGGATGCCCACGAGACTGCTAGCGTGCAACAAGCAGGGCCTAGCAATCAACCAGCAATTCCAAATACAGGAGTTGCCACTCAGGACCAAACTCCAGTTGTCACCAGAATAGAGTTCAACGACTTGATGAGAGAGCTCAGGGAAAGTAGGAGACAACTAGGAGAGCAGATGCAAGCCAATGCCAACCTGATGGCACAACTTACTCAACAGCAGCAACAGAATGCTGGGGGCAATCCCGCTGCTTACTCCTCATCTGACAGCTCTACTTCCTCTAATGAACCTCCCAGGCGCAGACGCCGTAAGACTGATGCTGCGCGAGCAGATGCTGCTGTTCGAACAGCTGGAGACCGCGACCAAGTAAGAGCTGGAAGCTTCAGGACCGGGATACAGATGGAAGATAGAGGCCCAGATCATCAAAATGCTAACGATGTCGAACCTCAAGATGCACGATTGGTAGATCGCCAAGAGAGGAGGCATCAGCATGGACAGGCGCGTAGAACAGACTCCAACCTTCCGCCTTCCATACAGACACCCGATCTGACAGCCAAGATCAGGCAACTGATGAAAGAGAATTAGGGCTTATCAAATGATGACTGGGGAGTGTCAAGAAGTCATACTCCGTTCACGGATGTTGTGTTGCAAGCGGCGTACCCCAGGAAGTTTAGTATGCCTACTATTCCTGCATATGAAGGAAAGACTGACCCTAGACAACATGTCATGAGGTATGAATGGATGATGGATTCAGCCAGAGCGAATGATGCCACCAAGTGTAGGTGCTTTCCGATTACTCTATCTGGGATCGCTACTATGTGGTTCACCCGACTTCCTCCGCGATCCGTATCAAATTTCGAGGAGTTGGCAAAGAAGTTTATTGAGCAGTTTAGGATACACACTACGCGCCCAAAGGACGTGATGTCTCTGTCAAGTGTAATCCAAAATCCTGGGGAATCGTTGAAGGAATATTTGCAAAGATTCCACGTAGCAGCAACTGAAGTCAGTAATCCCAATGACCATGCAATTCGGATGGCTGTAATGAGAGGTGTGGATCCAGACTCTGAGTTTGGAGACTGGCTGGCAGGAAAACCTCCAGCTACGCTAGAGCATTTCTACTCTAAGGCACACCAGTTCATAAGAAGAGAGGAAGCTAGGTGGGTACGACGAGATAAGGCGCCAGGGCCTGTCCAAGAGTCAATAAAGAGCAACATCGCTGTGAAGCAATCTGGAGACAGCTCGGGAAAGGTCCAAGTCAATGTCCAGAACAAGCCTGGGCAACCCAAGGAGTCCGAAGGAAGGAGTCAAGGGAAAAGAAAAGAAGCAGGAAAGTGGAAGTCGAGAATTCCAAGCTACAGCGAGTACACTCCGCTAAACGCCCCACTTGAAAACATTTACCTATCCACCTGCAATACTTTTCAGTATAGAAAACCACGTCCAAAAGAATCAACCAAAGAACAGAAGCGGACCGGGAAATATTGTCGCTTCCATGAGACTTATGGACACAATACGGAAGAATGTAGACACTTGCACGACGCTATCGAGAAGTTGATCAGGCAGAAGAAATTGCAAGAATTTGTGAAGGATCCACAAGAAGGAGGACAGGGAACGTCCAACCCAGGTCGTGCACCAGCTCCACGTCATCCCGAGGAGCCTGCCCGGACCGTTGGTAGACTGGTCATAAATACAATTATCGGCGAGCCTCACCCCGCGGATAAGAATTGGCAGGAGATGGAGCGATATGCAAGTTCCTTGAAGCATGCAGATTTTGAGTGTTGTTCGAACATGGAGGACGGAGCCCCTGCTAAGCAGCAGCGCGTAATGACAGACGAAATTATGTTCAGAAGCAGAGACGCTGATCAGGTAGAGGCTCCGACCATCGACCCCATGGTCATATCTGCAACGATCGGACCAGCATATGTAAAAAGAATTCTGATTGATTCTGGAAGTTCAGTCAACATCATCTTCAAGAAGGCCTATGATCAAATGAAGCTAGAAACAAAAGACTTGAAACCATCCAAAGCTCGTATTCACGGCTTTAACGGCGCTGCAACTGATGCAGTGGGATATGTCGAGTTACTAGTTGAACTGGGACAAGGCGAGCGTCGGAGAGTGCGAATTCTACCCTTTGTAGTTTGGATGTGGACTCTCCGTATAACGTTTTCTTGGGTCGGCCGGCCCTGGCGGAGTTTAGGGCAGCGTTAGCCCCGTGGTGTTTAACTTTGAAGTTCCCGACTGACAAAGGAGTAGGCATTGTTCACGCCGACCAAGTAGCTGGTCGTTCCTGTTATGTGGCCGAGCTCCGAGAGGCCTACCGGAGGGAGAAGGGAAAGGTTGCGGACAATCCCGTCCGCATCCTCAATGCGGATAATTGACAAGTAGTGCCCGAGCCCTGGCTCGGGCATAGTTCTCGGATCTACGGAGATATAGATCCGAGAGACGACGATGAGAAACCCAGGGAAGAGAAGGCGGCACCGGCTGAATTAACAATTGACATTTCAGTTAGCCGTGACGACCCTTCGCGAATATTGAAGATCGGATCACAGCTAGGCCCCGCAATGACTGAAGACCTTAGCGACTTCCTCCGGGCGAACCTTGATGTTTTCGCCTGGATGCATTCTGATATGTGTGGGATTTCTCCCGCCATCACGAGTCATATGTTGAACATAGACCCGAAATACGTCCCAGTCAAGCAAAAAAGGAGAGGAATGGATCCGGAGAGATCCGCCGCTCTTGGAGAGGAGGTGGACAAACTCAAAGCAAATGGGTTCGTCCGCGACGCCCTCTACCCTGAATGGGTCTCCAATCCCGTGCTAGTAAAGAAGGCGAATGGGAAATGGAGGACTTGCGTAGATTATTCCGACTTGAACAAAGCATGCCCTAAGGACAGTTTCCCGTTACCTAGGATCGATCAGTTGGTCGATTCCACCGCAGGACACGAGTTACTGTCATTCATGGATGCGTACTCAGGATACAACCAAATCCCAATGCATATTCCGGACCAAGAACACACCAGCTTCGTTACAAATGTTGGACTGTATTGCTATGTAGTGATGCCCTTTGGATTGAAGAATGCTGGAGCAACTTACCAACGTCTGGTGAATCGAATGTTCAAAGACCAGCTGGGTAAAACCATGGAAGTCTATGTGGATGACATGCTCGTGAAGTCACGACGGTCAAACGACCACATTCAAGACTTGGCTGAAATGTTCGACATACTCAGGTTTTATGGCATGAAGATCAACCCGTTGAAGTGTTCTTTCGGCGTTGCATCAGGGAAGTTTTTGGGATTCATCGTCAACGCTAGGGGAATCGAAGCCAACCCAGAAAAGATCCAAGCTATTCGAGATGTACAAGCGCCCAGGACTATAAAGCAGGTACAGAGCTTGAACGGAAAAGTAGCTGCGCTGAGTCGATTTATATCCAAGGCAACTGACAAGTGCATCCCGTTCTTTGACATAATAAAGAAAGGAAAGAGAAATTTTGAATGGACGTCTAGCTGTGAGGAAGCATTCCGGAATCTGGTGAGGCATCTGGAGAGCCCACCAATGCTATCAAAACCAGTTGACCATGAGATGTTGTACGTATACTTGGCTGTATCCCCACATGCGATAAGTGCGGCTTTGGTACGAGAGGAGGATCGAGTCCAAAAGCCGGTGTATTATGTTAGCAAACGTTTAACAGGGGCCGAGAGGAATTACCCTAAAATAGAGAAATTGGCTTATTGCTTGGTGATTGCATCACGAAAGCTTCGCCCGTACTTTCAAGCACATTCAGTCGGTGTTTATTCCGATCAACCCCTGAGGCAGGTACTCCAATGGCCGGAAACTTCTGGAAGATTGCTAAGATGGAACATCGAGTTGAGCCAATTCGATATCGCGTACTTACCACGGAGAGCCATCCGAGGGCAAGCATTAGCAGACTTCATCGCTGAGTTTACCATACCCATCAAACCGGATGATCACGACATCATTCCCCCCGTGCGATGGAAATTATACACTGACGGTGCATCAAACGACCGTTGCTCCGACGCGGGCGTAGTTCTTGTAACTCCGGAAAACCGATCGATCTGTTATGCCCTAAAGCTCGATTTCCCGGCTACAAATAACGAAGCCGAATATGAAGCACTGATCGCTGGCTTGAAGCTCATCAGGGAACTCGGGATCGAATCAGTCGAAATCTTTTGTGACTCGCAGTTGGTGGTTTACCAAGTACGGGGAGACTACCAAGCAAAGGGACGAAAGCTTGCTCCATACCTCGTTCAGGTCCAAGAACTACTATCAAATCTTGAGCGTTATGACATCTCACATATCCCGCGTGAACATAACAAAGAAGCCGACTTATTGGCTAAGTTCGCGAGTACCGACGATGCGCAACAAATGGGATTGTATCCCGTCGAAGTCTTGCATGCCCCGAGCATAGACGAAATGAAAGTCGATCGCGTGTTGGGAACAGAAATCGAGAAGGAATCGTGGATAACCCCATTCAAACTGTACCTAACGATCGGGGCTTTACCAGGAAAAAGAAGCGAAAGACGGCAGGTCCTTCGAAAGGCCGCGCGATACATAATGCAGGATGGATCAATGTATCGAAAAGGATTCTCAGTCCCGTTATTACGATGCATCGCTCATGATGAAACAAAGCGAGTCTTGAGAGAGGTTCACGAAGGGGAATGTGGCGACCATACTGGGGGGCAAACGCTAGCATAGAAGATCCTCCGCTATGGATATTACTGGCCCACCGTAAACCGGGATGCCGCGGACTACGCAAGAAAATGCGATAAGTGTCAAAGATATGCGAAAATCCCGAGGGCTCCATCAACGGAACTCACACAAATGATCAGTCCTTGGCCATTTGCGATCTGGGGAATCGACATAATCGGCTCTTTGCCTCTATCCAAAGGTGGTGCGAAATACGCAATAGTTGCAGTCGACTATTTCACGAAATGGGCTGAGGCAGAACCTTTGGCCACTATCACCTCTAAGAAGGTCATTAACTTCGTTGTACGAAACATTATATGCCGCTTTGGCCTTCCACGCACCATCATTACAGACAACGGAACGCAATTCGAAAGTAGAGAGTTCAAAGAGTTCTGTTTAAAGTACGACATCGAGAAAAAGTTCGCCGCCGTTGCACACCCAAAAGCTAACGGACAAGTCGAGGCCGTTAACAAAATAATCAAGTCCATACTGAAGAAGCGTTTGGAGAAGGTTGGAGGCAAGTGGGTAGATGAACTCCCGACAGCATTATGGGCGTATAGAACTACCCACAAGTCCGCGACCGGCCACACTCCGTTCGCCTTGGCATACGGCTCTGAAGCCGTTATACCCGTGGAACTTGAAGTTCCATCGCACCGAGTGACATACTATGATCCCAAGACGAACCAAAACCTCTTGCTGGAATCACTGGACTGCATCGACGAAAAGCGTGAAGAAGCTGAATTAAGGGCGACGGCGCACAGACATCGAGTCAAGCGTTACTACGACGGCAGAGTCCGCCCAAGAATCTTTGATGTGGGTGATCTCGTTCTGAAACGAGTCTTCCCGGTACCATCACGCATGAATCCCAGCTGGGAAGGTCCATACGCCATTGAACGGAAGCTTGGAGAAGGAACATTCAAGCTAGCGACCGTTGATGGCGCGACACTCCCCCGAGCATGGAACAGTGAACATTTGCGGCACTATTACATTTAGCATGTTTTCCTTTCTTGTTGTAGGCACTATTATTTCCTGCATGTTTCCATTCAATAATGACTTAGTTTCCTTTTTAAAAGTTGTAATCAAGCAATTTAGTTGATTCTCATTAATAAAGGCTTGAAGCCATATTTTCTATGAAGTTTCTACATCTCTTAATTGGATGATAAATTACATTATCCTGCACGACATACAGACTCGTACGAACGATTCCAAATCTCCAAAGCCCCATAGTGCGGATCGGAGTACTCTAAGTCCCCAGAGTGCGGACTAGAGTATAAAACGATTTCAAATCTCCGAATCCCCAGAGTGCGGAGCGGAGTACTCTAAGTCCCCAGAGCGCGGACTAGAGTATAAACGACTTCGAATCTCCGAATCCCCAGAGTGCGGAGCGGAGTACTCTAAGTCCCCAGAGAGCGGACTAGAGTATAAACGAATATGAATCTCCGAATCCCCAGAGTGCGGAGCGGAGTACTCTAAGTCCCCAGAGCGCGGACTAGAGTATAAACGAATTCCAAATCTCCGAATCCCCAGAGTGCGGAGCGGAGTACTCTAAGTCCCCAGAGCGCGGACTAGAGTATAAACGACGTCAAATCTCCGAATCCACAGAGTGCGGAGCGGAGTACTCTAAGTCCCCAGAGTGCGGACTAGAGTATAAACGACTTCAAATCTCCGAATCCCCAGAGTGCGGAGCGGAGTACTCTAAGTCCCCAGAGCGCGGACTAGAGTATAAACGAATACGAATCTCCGAATCCCCAGAGTGCGGAGCGGAGTACTCTAAGTCCCCAGAGCGCGGACTAGAGTATAAACGATTTCAAATCTCCGAATCCCCAAAGCGCGGATCGGAGTACTCCAAGCCCCCGGAGCGCGGACTAGAGTATAAACAGTCTCAAGTCTCCAAGTCCCCGGAGCACAGTGTCAGCAAACCAAATAAAGACAAGAGAATCATTCAAACAAAAAGAAACTAAATTTTATTCGATAAGTCCAAAATGGGGATACATGATCACTCCTACAAAATTCAGACCTCTCTATACAAACTGTAAGTTGTGGAAGATAAAAGCAATTACAAGACTTAAGCAAAAAACTCGTTGAACGAGTGTATCGATTATTTCTTCGACTTCTTCTTTTTGTCTTCCTTTGTTGTTTCCGATGACTCCTCTCCCTCATGCTTTTTCTTGGACTTTTTGCTTGCTAGAAAAACGGAGTCGGGAGTAGGAGACGGAACATCTAGTGGTTTGGACCTGCCCGGGAGAATGATTTTCAAAGGTCTGTTCCGTGGGTCAGTGAGTTCCAGTATTTCAGACTCAACTTTGACTTTGACTTTTTTCTTCTCCTCGTCGGCAAGACGGTCCTTCATGCTCATCTCTGAAGTATGCTCAGAGGCGCCAGTGATTTCAATTTCATCGCTTCCTTCGGCAGGAACGAAGTATCAAGTTTGTCATCATCTAGCGCCCCGATCACTTGAGCGTCTGGACCGGGAGTTACTCCTGCGTGAGCAACGTCGCTTGTTTTCTCTGCTTCCTCCTTGGCATCATCGCTCCTCAGAGTTGGCTCGGCGTCAGAGCAACCTGCACGAAAACATAAGGAATGAGCATTAGAACGAGTAGCCACTGCTGAAAAATGACGGGATCTCTTTGATTTCTAGAGAAAGAAGAATTTCCTACCAGGGTCCGGTTGGCTATCGGTGGCACGAGGGGTTTCACCCTCCAGGATAGGTGACAGCACATGAACACCAAGCCTGGGATCTTCGGGATCATAGCTAGCATGCTGCTCGAATGGATCAAGTGTTGGCCGACCGGCCGATTGAGCAGCGTAAGGAGCGGCAATGTGAGGAGTAGTAGCATCGGCCCCAGACGGGCCAGCTTCGTCATTCTTCTCTTTCGGAGGGGAAGAGCCTTTGCCATAAAGTGCCAATGCTGTGGATAAGTCCGATGGCTCATTCCCCCTTAGGAACTCCTTCACCAAGACATCCTCATCGACCTCGTTGGAGCCCGACTCGACCTTCCTGATCCTTATCACAGTTTCCCACGCCTCAGCCAGGGATTCGAGGTAGCCGTCACCCAGAAATGTTAAGTCGCGGTGCATAAGGACGCGGGCTCCATACTCGGCGATCAACGGGTCAAACATACTTTTGACCTCTTCCCTGCCGGCTTCTACGGCCGCCTCGAGGCGAGAATCAAGCTCTTCCACAGCCATTCTTTTGCCCTCCTCACGGGCCTCGTCCTTCATTTTCTCGACCCCGGCGAGTTCGTCATCGAGCTTTGTCTTCAGGAGTCGGGTAGCAACAATCTCATCGCAGTATCGCTGCGATTCTTCTTGAGCGGCTACTTTGTCTTCCTTCTCCTTGGAAAGTAATTCCTTCAGCTCCTTGACTTGAGTAGCAAGTGCGTCCCTTTCCTTTTGGATAGAGTCTTTTTCTAGGGCGAGGGCACCGCTGCGCTGGACTGCTTCGTCAAGCTCTTTTTTGTGAGCCGCCTCTAAACGAGTAACTGCCTCGACAGTATTTTTTGCGCTTTGTTCAGCGGCTTCTAGCTTTGACTTATACGAAGCGAGCTCTTCGTCTTGGAGTTTGATGATTTTCTTATCGCTATCAGCCTCCAGATTTAGACGGTCAATCTCGTGTTGACGCTCAACAGATACTTCCGAAACCTTCTCCACCAAGTGCACAAACGCGTCATGTTGAACATAGACGTCGTTATTGCAGGCAATGGCACTCTGCTTCACATGCCCGGGAATATGATGAATGGCCGGGAGGAACTTCAGACCATCGAAGCAAATTTTTGGAAACTTGGCCTTAAGATCGACCATCTTTTCCGCAATAGTTGGGTCCACCGCAGGAGTAGGAGGAGGAGGCTTTGAGAATTCCGTTCTTTTACGTTGCTCTCGAACTTGCCTCGTACTCGATGAACTGGAGTGTTGTTCTCGAGCAGCATCAGACTGATAACCCTTCTGCGAAGACTTCTCTTTATCCGGCTCAGTTGGAAAAGGAAGATCGCGGGACTGGGAAGATTGAGAATGTGCTTTCTTGCGGTGAGACGACTCGCAAGGACGATTGTCCCTATCTTCATAATCACCCCGGTCCCTGCGTCTGCCTGAACCGGAATCCCGTCCAGAGTGATGGAATATAGAAGACCCCTGAAGGCGATCAAGTCCGTGAGAGCGGCCCATATCACCTGCAAAGAATGGAGATAACAACGAGTTAAGGAGAATTCACGAGCTAAAAAGACTTGAAGTAGATTATGGAATGCGCATGTGCGTGTGTGTCCTAGTGTTCCCCCCGACGGACCCGTTCGTTTATCTTTGCTAATCGGAGTGTCGTCTCCTTGAGCCGGGAGTTGAACTCCTACATTGCCTCTAGCGGGCGAAGAGAATTTGAGAGCTTCAGGATCATCGAACCCGTAATTAAGTAAATCATCGGGGATGGACAGGTTGGACAGACCCCTCAGAGAACTTTCCAGGTGCTGCGAAGAAGCCTCTTTCTCAGGAGGGATAGGCGTAACTTTTGAGGTGCCACCAACTTTCTCCTTTTGAACCGTATATTTCAACTTCTTCTTTCCCTTCGAAGGGGAGGATGATGTCTCAATATCCTGAACTTCGATTGCCGGATTCCAAGCGGGACGCACGTTCTCGCCCTGAGTTTCAGGGGCATCATCCTCTTTGCGCTCGCCTTCTTCGTGCGTGTCGGGAGCGCGACGCGACGACGATCCGGTAAGTTTTTTCCCTTTACCGGACGGAGGTTTGGGAATGGTAACACCTTCTGGAAGGCTGATCCGACGACCAGGGGCTAGCAAGCCAAACCCTGACAGCGATTCATTTGAAATGATAGTCCGGATGTCTCGATCCTCAGCAGGAAGAGCTCTAATGGCTTCAACGGCCTCAGAATATCCTCGGCCTTCCGGACGCGGGTTGATACCTGAAAAGATGAAATGAAGAGTTAGGAAAAGCATGACTCCGATTAAATACGAATAGTGATTCAGCAGAGAGACTTACTGCCTTCAACCCATCTCCTAGCGAAACCAGAAGGGCAGCGCACATAGAACCATTCCTGTTTGTACAGGGCGAATTTGCTACATGCCCCTGTCAAGATCTGGCATTTGTGGTATGGCTCGAGGAACATAAAGGAAGGACTGTCTTTCCGTCTCTTGAACATATAAATGTATCTGATATCACCGGGGGTTGGAGGTCTGGAGAAGACGGCCATGAAAAGTAAGTAAGTCCCGTATAGGAATGCATGGCCGTTCGGGTGCAGCTGCGACGGAGCCATGTCTATGTACTGCAGAACATCCCGGAGAAATAAATTGAACGGAGGCACGCTGCCCATCCAACACATGAACTTGTTGCAGGTAGTGTACCCGACTGGGGGCAGATGAGGACGATCGTGTCTCGAAGGAACTAACACGTCGGCAAAAGGAATCCCATGAATGGAGCATATCCGTCGCAGAGCAGCTTCGTTGATCTTCGAGGCTTGAGAATCGATCGGGTTGTCTAGTAAGATGGTTGCCTCCAGAGCATCAGGCGCCAAGTTATGAGCAGGAGAAGTCGATGGGTTAGAAGTATCAACAGCTCCTTGCCTTGATGACGGCCCAGGCCTGTCGGATATAGTGGCGGAGCTAGATTTTCTCGACATCCCAAATAAATAACGAACCTGGCTAAGTGCTTGAGGAAACTATACTTAAAAAACGTTGAACGTTAGAATTAGCAACACGAGTTTTCCCCCCACGTGGTGTGTGAACTAGTGCAAGCAATTGTGTACAAGCAATAAGATTTCAAGGATATAAAAATGAGTTTCGAATCGTGGCCTTCGAAGACCGTCATCGCTGACCGTCTCGAAGAGCCCGCCTGGTAGTGATTTCAGTTCCAGATTCAGAAGACATATGATTTCTAAAGTAACCGGCCTAAGTGTAGTTTGACATTTATACCGTTCGGCATTTAAGTAGTGATCGGCAATTGTATTGTTCGTCCTAAGTATAGGTCAGCAGGCATTCCGTTCGGCATTCAAGATTGTTCGGCCTAAGTATAATGTTCGGCTGTGTTTTGCTTGGTCTAAGGAATGTTCGGCTAAGTCTATGTTCGGCTAAAGGCCTCGTTCGGTTAAGTCATCGTCCAGTTAAAAGTTCTGTTCGGCATGTGTGTGTTCGTTCGGCATGTCTAAGTTCTGTTCGGCTAAAGGCCTCATTCGGTTAAGTCATCGTCCAGTTAAAAGTTCTGTTCGGCATGTGTGTGTTCGTTCGGCATGTCTAAGTTCTGTTCGGCTAAAGGCCTCGTTCGGTTAAGTCATCGTCCAGTTAAAAGTTCTGTTCGGCATGTGTGTGTTCGTTCGGCATGTCTAAGTTCTGTTCGGCATGTGTGTGTTCGTTCAGCATGTCTAAGTTCTGTTCGGCAGGTATGTAACTGTTCGGCGTGAGAGTTGTTCGGCAATTATGTCATTCGGTCTAGATGCTATTCGGCATATATGTCTATTCGGCATAAGGGTAGTGTTCGGCCTTAGTTCATTCGGCTAAAGTAGCGCTCGCCCTCGATCATAACTCCGCCCTGCTCTTTCTCCATTTACGCCGAACGACAGAGACAGATCGCCCGGCGAAGGTTACGCCGTTCGACACCCCATCTTCCTTTTTCTTCCAATCTTGATTAGCACAAAGGAACTAGGTCTAACTACCATGCATCGTTCGGCGACTCCGAACGTGCGAACCACTTCTACTAGCCACACATTGTACAACCATAGAAATACCCCGTTCCCATGTGATGAACCTAAAGTTGAAGTAATGTAATCGTGGAGGGAATGATACCTAGTTCGACGATCGAAGTTGTGGAAGGATCAACTAGACTTTATATCTGATAGGGTGGCAAGAATTGCAAGTCTCTGGGAATGACAGAAGAGAAAGCGTAAAGGGAAAATGGTGGAAGGGCGCCTGGTTATATAGAGGGAGGTAGAAGTCGAAAAGGCCATGACCGGTAGAACCGGTCAAGGTCATAGCGTTCGGCCTCGGCGCATAACAGTTCGGCACTGAAGCATCACTCGGCAAGGAAGCACCATTCGAACGCGAATGTCTCGTTCGGCATTTGGAACACGTCCGGCACACATCGGTCCCACAAAAGGGGCGTCTCCGTTCGAGGTTAGCCAAGGGTTTAAGACGTGACGAAAAGGTTGCACGGTTCAAATCGTACCACGTTCGGCCACGCGATACACTTTGGGGGGCAAGTGTTTCCTGGAGATTTGACCAGGCAACTAGTACTCGGAATCCAGTTCAACTCGGCATCAGAGAGTGACCGGCATCAGGGAGTGTCCGGCATCAGAGAGTGACCGGCATCAGAGAGTATCCGGCATCAGAGAGTGACCGGCATCAGGGAGTGTCCGGCATCAGAGAGTGACCGGCATCAGAGAGTGTCCGACATCAGAGAGTGACCGGCATCCAGGAGTGTTCGGCGAAGCGCTTGACATCCAGGAGTACTCGGCGTAGCACTCGGCATCCCAATGGAACTCGGCGTCAACTGGCACTCGGCGACAACCAATGCTCGGCGCTAGTGTTCGGCATACAAGGGTGCTCGGCATCAAGGCTGCTCGGCATACAAGAGCGCTCGGCATCGAGACTACTCGGCATACCAGGGTGCTCGGCATCAAGGCTGCTCGGCATACAGGAGCGCTCGGCATCGAGACTACTCGGCATACAAGGGTGCTCGGCATCAAGGCTGCTCGGCATACAAGAGCGCTCGGCCTCGAGACTACTCGGCATACAAGGGTGCTCGGCATCAAGAGCATTCGGCATACAGAGTACTCGGCGTGGTACTCGGCAACAAGAGTACTCGGCGTCTAGCAGAGCATTCGGCTTCGACTGTCTAACATCCTGCACTTCCCAAACCTCAAACCACATCGTTCGGCATCCGAGCGTTCGGCGTACCTGGTTCGGCATACAGCGACCACTGTACTGGGGCTAGAGCGTTCGGCTATCCAGCCCACTTGGGAAGTCCAGCCCATATTTGCCTATAAATAGAGGGGCAGGGTCACAGTGAAATGGATCCTTTTTTGGAGAGAGAACACCGGGGAGACTCTTCCATTTTCAAGACTCATCTTCTCTACTCAACAACTTCACTTAAGCATTTGATTCACGAATTGTATTTGTAATCAACCATAAAGGAAATCAATAAAGTTGAACAAAGTGGACGTAGGCAATTACGCTGAACCACTATAAATTTGGTGTTCTTACTTTCTGCATTTAAATTAGCATTGTCCTCTCTGTTTAATTTACTTTCATCACTTATATCTCTACACAATCTTTCTGAACGAGGTTAGTGACCAATTTTGGTGCTAATAGAATCTATTTTTGAATTACAATTTAAGTTATGGATTAAATTGAATGGTGATGATGGAAAATCCTATTTGTTAAGAATAATTATTGAAAATGAGAAGATTAGATTAGTGAAATTCATATTTAATTCTACCAAGATGAATTTCTATCTCTGGTGTTTAAAAATGAAGAAATCAAGTATCCTTCTATTTCGCCTTGAATTGTTTTGAAATTGAAATATACGTAGAATTTTCACTAGAAGCATATAGTAGTTTTTAATAAAAATGATGTAAATATACATATATAATCATGAAAATTGCCAAGTTAAATTTGTGTAAACTAAGGTGTGAATTATACATAAAAATCTAGTTGAAAACAAGTCCTTAAACCTATATTTGAAATCATGAAGAAGATGAATGAAAACAAAAAATAAATAAACAAAGTATAAAAAACTAGAAAACACGACCAGACCTTGACCAAGCGTCTAAAATTTAGTCAAATGTCTGAAAATTAAACTTAAATGTGTGGGTTTTAGAAAATTCCAACTCAAGAGTTTGTAGTTCAAATTTGACTTATTTAAGGCATCTGAACCCTTTTTTAGATGTTTAAAAATTAGGTCAAACGTCTAAAAAAGGAAACCAGATGTCTGAACAGTCGGAGATGATTTTTTTGAAAAGTATCAAGTAGTCAGGCGTCTAAAGTAGGAATTCAGACGTCTGAATAGCTTCATAAGCCCAAGTTGAACCTGGACCTAATACAGGCCAAGTAAGACGAATTGAGGAACTTGAATCCCGTTGTATCGACTATTAGGAGTTCAAGTAGCTTCAAGGAGCACGTGCAACGAGTAGTATCACTTTATGGAAGACGTAGCATGGCACTCGATGCAGAGGGCGTTAGCAGCATGATTAGAAGCTCTTATTGTTTCCGAGGTACCTTGGTCGCAAGTTAAACATGTAAGAACCTGGAAGGGGAGGTGTTGCCATCCATAATAGTAATAGTAGAGCTACACAGTTGGGTGGGGGCTGGACCTATAGGGAGATCACTATAGTGATTTTTTTGGATACTTTAGATTGAATGATAAGAACATAGGACACGTTTACCATTGAGATGCTGACACGAATGCTTAGGTAGGCCATAAATTGTCGGGGTAGTATACAGGGTGCAAGATGTTTGCTCAATGTGTAAATACGATATATGTAGTTTGTCATTAGGAATGTTAACCCAATTTTGGTTAGGTAGTTAATCATTAGGATTCACATACCAGGAATTGACCTAGAATTGTTATGTGTTGGTTGTTTGACCCTTGATTGGAAACCTTTGTAAGTTGCTTATGGTTGTAGGTTTAATTGAAATTATACCCTTAATTTGTAAAATAACCAATCCTTTATATGTAGTAATTAAACATAAATGGACATAGGTTATAAATGAAGTTAATTGCTTGCAAACGCCATACATTAGTAATACAATTCATTCATTGGACTTTGTCCGATCCACTCATTTTCTTCCTCTTTTATACCCACTAGAAGAAGATAAGGTAGTAAGTGATTTGACCCAAATACAATGCTTGGAGGAGGAGATTAGGTGTTGGAGTTATATCTATTTACTATTACTCTCTATATACTCTAATTCGTATTATGTTATTCCTATTAATCAAAATATATGTACTACTATTTGGAGATATTGTTGTATGGAACATGTTATTGGGAATATTATTTAATCCAGCTTATTTTCACTATTTATATTTTATTTTCTTCCGCTGTGAGATCTAAAAGTATAAAATGCTTTAAATTTTATATTATTCTCTCTATCATGTAATGTTGTAAAATCCCTTTGGCTCGTACTCCTTGGTACGACATGAGTTCGAAAGTCATTTTAGGAATCGGTGTGTTTAAAGGTGTAGGTTGTCGCGGTTGGTATCAAAGCCAGGTTCAAGATTATTTAGGGATTAGGTGAGTATTGATATAGCGCACTTGTATATTTTCAAAGAAATTATTACGTATAAATAAGTATAAACAAACACAGCCTTATAATTCCAGCAATGCTTATATTGTCTTAGGAAAGTTGTTGATAATTCAAATTTACAGATAGCTAAGAATGATCAGTCAATCTGGAAATAGTTCTAGTGAGGCAGCCGAGGTCCTGGGTATGAACATTTGTATATAGTTCCACCAATATCTTCAAGCAAGGGGCTAGACTGAACTCAACTTCAATGGAGGACCCATAGCGCAAGCGCAAGTTGCAGCCCCAGCTCTCCGACTGCTTTGGATTTTCTTAAGTTATATTGAGATTTTCAGAGTCCGGGTGGAAAGAATTATCATAGGACTTAATTATTTATAGAGACGTGGGCATGGATAAGAAATTGTGAAAGGATAATTGCTATGTAAGGTGTGGAGGATGCTGTAAAGATAAAGTTAGCTTTATGGCATTTACAATGAGAGGCCTTAAGCTAGTGAGAGATTGATGTGGTTGGGACAGATGAGACGGGTATTGCCTGGAATGACTTTAAGAAGCGCTTTGAGAATAAATTCATTGATGAGGCAAAATGAGGAGTAGAGTTAGAAAAGTTCATTCATTTAGAGCAAGGTGACCATAGTGTCAACGAGTATGTGAATGATTTTAATTAGCTGGCGTATGGCTTGGATCTTATCAATACACCATTGAAAAAGGCAATGAAGTTTTCTAAGGGGTTGGATCCATCTTTCAGAGGTATTTCTTTGAGCCATGTACCTACAAGAGCTAATTTTGAGAGATTGGTGAAGATAACGTTGTTGAATTTAATTGAGAAGAAGGAATCCAAAAGACAGAGGTGATACCAATTCAGCAAGACCACTGCAGAAGTGGAATAAGAGCTCAGGGCAAGGTAAAGAAGCCAAAGTTCAAATGTAAGAAGTTCCAAGACAAGGGCATATGGAAAAGGATTGTAGGGTGAGCACTGCGAAGATCACATGTTACAACTGCAACCAATTTGGCCACATGAAGAGAGAGTGCCCGAGTGCTCCTAAGACTTCTACCCGGGTGAAAGGAAAGAAGGACATTATTGAAGGTGTGTTAACTCTTTCATATTTATCTATTAATACTTTATTTGACACCGGGGCATCACTATATCGAGTAGACTAGTAGGTGAATCACACTTAGAAATTAGCATAATTACATACCCTATAGTAGTATCCAACCTTGTTGGAGGATCGACTCATTTATCCATGACTTGTAAGGGTTTGAAGTTGTATATTTTAGGTGTCGATTTTATCTATGATAGTTTTTTTTGGAATTTTCTAGGTTTGGTTTAATTTTAGGAATGGACTGGATGACTATTGGAGCAGTGCTAGATTATGACAGGAAGGTAGCTCGGTTAGGTCATTTGAGTAGGCGCAGCCTTGATGTTTACTACGACCCCAGGAGTTTAGTTATGTAGGTTACCTATATTATGTAGACCCATCACATGATGAGTTAGCTTCAGTTCCAGTAGTTCACAACTATCCAGATGTCTTTTCTGAAGTTTTTGATCTTTCGCCCTATAGGAAGATCGAATTTCGAATTTATCTTGAAGAGAATGCTAGACTTGTTACATTGCCTCTTAAGCATGTGGCTCCTACAAAAAGGTGCGAGCTAAATAAGCAAGTAAATGAATATTGGAGAAGGGCTTCATTCGAAGAAGTATTTCAAATTGAGGAGCACTAGTTGTCTTTGCTGCTAAACAGATGGCTCTCTAAGGCTTTGCATCCATTATCGTGAATTGGATAAACTGACAAAGAAGAATTGTTATCCACTACCCCGTATAAATGGTCTCTTTGATCACTTGGTTGGAGCAAAGATATTCTCTTAGCTTGACTTGGCTACCAGATTCCATCAGTTGCAGGTAGCCGAGAATAATATTTAGAATACTGCATTTTGTACACCCTACCGACTGTATGAGTGGTTAGTCATGCCATTTGGATTGACCAATACACCAGCATATTTTGTCAACCTTATGAGTCGAGTCTTTAGAGGGCTGCTGAATAAATTCATGGTGGTATTCGCTAATGACTTATTTGTCAATTCAAAAAGTAAGGAAGAGCATGAGTTGCATCTAGGAGAAGTGCTCAATACTCTCCATAGGCATATGCTAAAGGCAAAAAATTCCAAATGTCACTTTTGGTATAAGAAGGTTCGCTTTTTAGGACATATTGTCTTCGAACATGGACTAGTGGTCAATCCTAGTAAAATTATAGCAATACAGGATTGGCACATACCAATGAATGCTACGAAGGTGAGAAATTTCTAGCGGTCAATCCTAGTAAAATTGCAGCAATACAGGATTGACACGTACCAATGAATGTCGCGGAGGTGAGAAACTTCCTTGGTTTGGCGGGCCATTATAGGGAGTTCATTAAGAATATCACTTAAATTTCCTCACCATTGACCCGCCTTAGCAAGAAAATTTTAATTTTCTTATGGATCTTAGAATGCGAAGATGCTTTTATTAAGCTGAAGAGGTTGTTGACTAGAGCACTTGTTTTATTACTCCCGGATGGCACATAGGCGTTCGTGATATATACTGATGCTTATGGTATAACACTAGGCGCAATATTGATGCAGGAGAGTAGAGTTGTTTATTATGCTAGTCGACACTTAAAAGTTCACAAGAGAAACTTCCCAACCCATGATCTTGAGTTGGAACTATTATCTTTGCTATCAAATCATGGAGGCATTATCTTTTAGGGGAGCGATTTGAGGTATTCACGGGTCATAAGTCTCTAAAGTATTTATTCTCCTAAAAAGATTTGAATTTGAGGCAGTAGAGGTGGATGGAGTTCTTGGCACCGTATGATTTTAGTATGTTATACACTCCAGGCAAAGACAATGTTATAGGCGATGCCTTGAGTATAAAGCTTGCGATGTTTAGCCCTATTTTTTGAAATGGATGAACTTGGAGTTCATTTCTACATTTATTTTTCGACCTTCATTGGACATTACACCAGGATCGTTGGCAGCTTTAGATGTTCATTCTTTACTATGGATCGTATTGGTTCGAGTCAGAAGCAAGATAAGGAGTTGTTGGAAATTTTTAAAAGTTGAATAGGGAAGAGCATCGAATCATTTGGACCATTATCCCATTGATTCGAAAGGATGGTTGTGGAGAGATGCTAGGTTGTGCGTTCCTCTTATCATGGAATTGGTTGACATGGTACTAGCTAATTCCCATCATTTTAGGATGACCATTCATCCTTGTGGTGATAAAATGTATCATGATATAAAGAGAGTCTTTTATTATCCTATTATGTAGAGGCATGTAGCGGAATTCTTTTATAAGTGTGTGACTTGCTCGAGGGTAAATGCGGAGCAAAAGAAGCCTGGTGGATTATTACAGCCATTGGATATTTTGCAGTGAATATGTGAAAGTATCTCTATGAACTTTATTGATAGGGTACCTAGGAGTAGAAGGGGGAATGAGAGTATTTGGATCATAGTCGACCAACTGACCAAATGCTCTTATTTCATCTCAGTTAGGAGTACGAGGACAACTGCATCTTTGACGATCTTATATGTAAGAGAGATAGTCTGGTTGCAAGGAGTTCCTTTTGCATTGTCTGAGCAAGATCTTCTTTTCACTAGTGAGATTTGGAGAAGTTTTTAGGTGGCCTTGGGCTCTGAGTTAAATTTGAGTACCCTATATTACCCACATATAGATGGGCAAATTAAGAGGGTGAATCGGGTATTAAAGAACTTACTTTAGATGTGTATTTTAGATTTTGGAGGTTCTTGGGAGGATCACTTGCTTCTGTTAGAGTTCGCATATAATAATAGCTATCAGACAAATATTGGGAGCATTTGAGGCGTTGTACGGAAGGCTTTGTAAATCAACTTCTTGTTGAAGGGATACTACAGATAGAATCATTTTTGGACCAAAGATGGTAAGGAAGATTTCGGAGAAAGTAGACTTGATCTGTAGAAGGATGAAGACTGCCTAAGATAGTCAGAAATCTTATGGTGATGTGAGACGCATAGATTTGGAGTTCGTAGTGGGCAACATGGTCTTTGTAAAATTCTCGCCACTTAGATATGTTATGAATTTAGGTAGTTCGAGAAAGTTATTACCAATATTTATAGGGCCTTTTTTGATCATGAGAGAGTACATAAGTTAGCTTATAGAGTAGAGCTTCCTGAAAAGTTGGTGGGAGTTCACAATATTTTCCATGTGTCGCACTCGTGGAAATGTTGACATGATTCGGCTGCTATGGTCGAACCGAGTCAGATGGAAGAATTTGAAGTGGAGAGAGAATCAGTTATTCATCTTGCTCTTACCTGTATTATTGGTCATGGAACAAGATGACTCTGCAACCAAGTAATTAAACTGGTTAGAGTCCCGTGTGAGGATGATTCAACAGAGGGTACGTGGGAGTCTGAGGAGAAGATCCGAGCTACTCATCCAGAACTCTTTTCCGGTACATTTCCATTATAGTTAGTATAATTTTTTGTATGCATTGTATTTAGCTTAGTATATTCAACGGGTAGGAATGTTTGGACGCAAGGCATGATTGTGAACGTGTCACTAGGACATGTTATGGATGATGGTTGCTAATTGATGAATTTTGTTAGTTAAATGTGACACATTTGGGAAGATATATTCAAGTTAGCCTACAACACACCACTTTACTCATTTTATTTTATCAGTTATATGCATATGGTTGTTGCATTTTTGCATATGCATTGAATGGTTGATCATCCATATATAATTGCAAGCATAAGACGTTGTATACATTTTGGATATATGGCATAAACACTTGCATTTCAGGAGGTCAACTAGCTCAAGGGACCTCCTAATTTTGCATAACTTATATGTTCATACGCATTCCATAAATATATGTACATGCTGCATTAGAAAATTAAATTTAAGGATATTGGTCGTAAGTGGTTGATGGTTGAGCAGATGATTGTATATATTGGTTGTAAGAGTGAATTACATTTTCCCATCCGTAGAGATTTCAAGGATAAAATCCTTTTAAGGGCGAGAATATAACACTCCATAAATTTTAATAAATAAATTAAAATAATAAGGGCAAAAATGTAATTTTACAATAAAATGTAAAAATATAATATTCACAAATGTTGGAATTAAACCACAGAACATATTCCGTTACATCTAGAATGTCATTCATAGTTAAGAAACATACATAGCTTGTTAAATTATTTGATGAAACTGGCTGAAAATAGGGGAAAATATTATCAGTGGCATTTCTGTAAATATGGGTTTCAGGCTTAGCTCGGCAAACCTTAGATTTCAACTATAAATAAGACCTTAACTCTCATCTCTTCTCACTCAAAACCTTAGCCGCCACTCTGTTCGTGTATTTCTTCTTTCTCTTCATCAAAAACTTTTCATTCTAAACAAAACTCATTTTCTCCTTAAGAAAAATTCTAAACAAAAACAAAAACAAGACAAAAAGAAATAAAAATAAAAAGTAGCGAGAGAGAATTAAAATAAGAGGAGAAAACGAGGAGGAAGGTGAATCAATCAAGAAGATTTATATTCAAATCAAGGTTAAGGAGAGGAAAGCTTTGAAAAGGTGAGTGAATTAATTACTACATTTATGATGATTATAAGTGATTGAATCCTTTATAATTATATATGATTTGAAAATAAAGTTTTTGATTTTGAATAATAATTCCAAATTGAATCTATTTTTGAAGTATGATTTTAGTTATGGATTAAATTGAATGGTGATGATGGAAAACCTTATTTGTTGATTTAATTGAATGATTATCGGGAAAGGGAAAGGATTAGATTAGTGAAATTCATATCTAATTTTATGAAGATGAATCTCTATATCTAATGTTTGGAAATGAAGAAATCAAGTATCCTTCTACTTCACCTTGAATTGATTTTGAAATGGAAATACATGTAGAATTTTCAGTGGAAGCACATAGTAGTTTTTAATAAAAAATGGTGCAAATATATGCATATAATCATGAAAATTAACAAGTTAAATTCGTGTAAACTAAGGTATGAACTACACATAAAAATCTAGTTAAAAGTATGTCCATAAACCTATATTCGAAATCACGAATGAGATGAATGAAACAACAAAACAAAGTATAAAAATGTGGAAAACATGACCAAATGCTTGAGCAAACATCTAAAAATTCAGTCATACATCCAAAAATTAAACTTAAATGTCTGGATTTCAAGAAATTACAACCCGAGAGTTTGTAGTTCAATTTTGACTTATTTCATGCATCTGGACCCTTTTTTAGATGTTTGAAAATTAAGTCAGATGTCTGAAAAAGGAAGTCAGATGTCTGATCCCCTAGAAATGATTTTTTTAAAAGTATCAGGTAGCAAGACATCTGAATTAGGAATTCAGACGTCTGAATTGCTTCAGTAGGCCTAGGTTGAACATGGACCTGATACATGCCAAGTAGGGTGAATAAAGGGACTTAAATCCCGCTGTATCGACTGTCCGGAGTTCGTATAGCTTCATGGAGAAGGTGCAATGAGTAGTGTTACTTCATGGCAGACGTAGCATGGTACTCAATAGAGTGGGCATTAGCAACACAGTTAGACACTCTTATTTTTACTGAGGTACCCCTGTCGCGTGTTAAACATGTAACCAAAGAAGGGGGTGGAGGCATCCACATTAGTATGGCTACACGGTTGGGCGGCAGTTGGACCTACGGGGAAATCGCTATAATGATTTTTATAAATACTTTAGGTTGAATGATAAGAGCATAGGACACATTTACTATTGAGATGTTGACACAAATGCTTAGGTAGGCCATAAATTGTCGGGGTAGTATATGCGATGTGAGCCCAAGCACTGTAATGTTCGCTCTGTAAGTGTGGTATATGTAGTTTTTCATTGGGAATGTTAACCTAATGTAGAAAGTTAATCATCAAGATTCACATACTAGGACTTGACTTAGAATTGTAAGATGATGGTTGTTCAACCCTTGATTGGAAACTTTTGTAAGTTACTTATGGTTGTAGGTTTAATTAGAATTATACCCTTAATTTGTAAAATAACTAATCCTTTATATGCAGTAATTAAACATAAATGGGAACCTTAGGTTATGTAGGTTATAAATGAAGTCAATTACTTGCGAACACCATACCATAGTAATATAATTCATTCTGATCCGCTCCTTTTCGTCCCCTTTTATACCCATTATAAAAGGACATGCCAGTAGATGATTTGGCCTAGATACAGTGCATGAAGGATGAGACTAGGCGTTTGGAGTTGTATCTTTTTATTATTACTCTTCATGTACTATATTTCGTATTATGTTATTCCAATTTATCAGACTCCATGAACTACTATTTGGAGATGTTGTTGTATGGACATGTTATTGAGACTATTATCTGATCTGAATTATTTTCAATATTCATATTTTATTTTCTTCCGTTGTGAGATCTAAAAGTGTAGAATGCTTTAAATTTTATATTAATCTTTATATCATGTAATGTTCTAAAATCCCAATGGCTTGTACTTTTTAGTACGACGTGGGTCGCTTTGAATCAATGTGTTCAAAGGTGTGGGTTGTCATAGCTTCAGACCATTGTAATTTATGAAGGTGATTTAATCGGATCTAAGAGTTTTCATTCATTCAAGCTATGATTTTTTGGCTAAATCTTAAGGTAATTTCTAAATCTTATTTGATTATGTTATACTTGATGTTAATATAATTTAGATCCCATTTATGCTACATCTCGTATGATTATATATCATCTTGTATGTATAATTTAGATCTCAAATATTATATAACAAATTTGTATATGCTTAAGTGTTCCAACCTAATTTTTTTTATTTCTTTAAAAATTAATGTAAAAAACATTTTGGATCGAAAAATAATTTTAATTAATCGATATAATTTTGTAACTTATTATATACAAAAACATAATTACGTTACATATGTTAATTACTTGAATCATTTTGAAACTTAAACACATGTTTTGTATGTTTACTGGTTTTGTATGTAGATTTATTTGGTTATTGTGTTCATATGTTTAAAAGTTGTTTCAAATCTAAACTCATAAGTGAATTTTTGTGAAAAATCATAATTCTATTTTGAATCTTTCTTAAGTTAAAGCCAGATTTCAATTTGGTAACTTTAAATTTTGAAACAAATAAAATTACAAATTGTACATATATATGTTATTTTAAATTTAAAATATAGTTTGTAATTATTTATACATATGTGTGTGTATAATTTCAACTCAAAAGTTATAAAATGGACTTTAGTGTAAAATCATAAATTTAATTTTAAATCCTTCCTAAGCTGAAAACTAGAATTAAAATTGTTAATTCTTGATTTCAAAACATATAGACCATGTACACTACATATATGTTAATCCCAGCTATTAGGAAATCAATTCTATGGTTTCGATGATAACAACTATACAATGGAAATCAAATATGCATATATATCTATATTTATAGGTAATTGATAAAGTAACATCGCCAAAGAGACAAGAACAAGACTCAAAAGAAGTATCAAGAGGCTACAAGTCGATAGAATCGGAAGAGGAATGATACAGGCACAGGAAAAGCAACATGCACAAATCCAGACGTCTGAGTGCACTAGCCAGACGTCTGATTGAATTCTCTGGTTTGCAAATCAGACAGAATCGGACGTCTGGTTAGTATACTCAGACGTCTAAAAAGCAACCATATACAAAAATATATAACAAACAGACGTCTGAAACATTTTCCAGACGTCTGATTTTAAACTCGGCTGCTACCATTCAAAGAGCAACTGCCACAATTGAAAAGACACCTTTGCTCCTCTTCACTGCAACTCTTCATCACCATCAGGAGCGACCGTAGAAATCTTGCTAATATATGCAACTACTTAAGGAATCTCTCTACCACTATAAATAGCATCAAGAATCCAAGAGAAGGACCACCTGATTTACTTGCGCTTTCTGCTCTTATACTCTGATATATTCTTGATCTCTAGCAATCTATACTTGTACTCTACTCTTCCAAATATACAGTTCCTCATAGACAACAATCTCTAGATATATATTGGAAGCATTTGCACTATATAGTCAAAATCCGTGTAATAGAGAACACACAGTTGACAAAGAAACTCTGCTATTGTAAACCTGTTCCTCCGGGTAAAGTGAGGGTTGTTCGGTAAAAGGAAATTCCGAAGAGGAGCTTCGGGACTGGACGTAGGACGGGAGGTCCGAACCAGTATAAAATCTCTGGTGTGATTATTCATGTTTACATACTTTAATATTATTACAATATAGTTTAAATTAGTCACATACTTGTCATTTGCATAATCGATCCACCATACTATAGACTTTCATTTGGTATCAGAGCAAGGTTTGATCAAATTACAATAACACGTTTTTGAATCATTTTGATATGGCAAGTATTTTTCAAGAAGGACAATCCACATCATGACCACCACTTTTTAATGGCTCTAACTATGCATATTGGTCAACACGTATGAGAATTTTTATGGAAGCTAATGGTCTAGAAATTTGGTCAGCCACTCAAATATGAAGCGCTACTACTGCTATGAACACATGGACTGATGCACAAAAGACCTCATCATCAAACAATGCTAAAGCTATGAATGTTTTATTTTGCTCTCTAGATAAAAATGAATTTTCACGTGTCATGTTATGTACTACTGCATTTGACATTTGGCGTACTTTACAAATTACACACGAAGGTACAACAAAGGTCAAACAAAGGTCAAACAAACTAAGATTTCAATTTTGCAAAACCAATTTTCGTCATTTAAAAGGAAGCAAAACGAAACTATTGTTGATATGTATTCTAGATTTCAAACTATCCAACATGATCTTATGGCATTAGGAGTTGAATTTACCGATTTTGATTTAGTTTCTCGAATACTCAACTCTTTAACATTAGAGTGGGAAAGGAAAGTATTAGCTATTGAAGAAGCTAAAGATCTCTCTACTCTCAAAACTGAAGAGTTGATAGGAAATTTAATGTCATATGAAGCTAATTTGCAGTCACGAAAAGAACTAAATTCGGAAAAGAAGAACATAGCATTTCCAGCAACAAAAAATGATGACTCTGATTTAGATGAAGAAGAGATAGTTTTCATTGCCAAGAATTATAACAGATTCAAGAAATTTAGAAAGATGACAAAATTCCAAAAAGAAGGGAAGTCCAACACAATAAACTTATCTCAAATTAAGTGCTATGAATGTGATCAATACAGACATATGAAGAAGGATTGCCCTAAACTCAATAATGATAAAAAGAAGAACAAATTTGAAAAATTCAAAAAGAAGAAGGCTTTCAAAGTAACATGGGAAGACTCAGATTCTTCATCATTTGAAAGTGATAGTGATAGTGATGGAGAACAAGCTAATGTGTGTTTTATGGCACAAACTGATGAGGTATGTCCGGAACTTAACTATGATGAATTATTAGAACTTAGCATGGAATTAGATGATAAATTTAGACAAATTAAAAAATTGAACAAGAATATATAGCTAAAATAAATAGATTAGAACTTGAAGTAGGAATGTTAAAAGATGAAAAACTTATCTTAGAAGAAGAACTAGAATTATCTCAAGAAAAAATTAAAAATAATTTGATGGAAAGTAAGGCTATTACTATTGATTTTGAAAACGCTAAAATAGTAAAGGATGATTTACCAAAAGAAAAAGTCAACTTGAAAAGCAATATTGAAATATTGAAAATTGAAAATTTAGAATTAAAAGAAAAATTAGATAAAATTACAAATAATGTGTCAAAATTCAATAAAGGGAAACAAGATTTGGAAAATCTTATCAAAACTTCAAAACCATCAGGCAATAGAAATGGAATAGGATTTAAAAATATTTCTAAACAAAAAGGAAATGATGCAAAAAAAAATTGTATACAAAAACTAAAGGTTTACCTATGTCTAGTATGAATACCAAAACTATGAAAAATTGGATTCCTAAGACAAATAATAATTTGATTAAACAAAAACATATTAATAATTTCTTAGAAAATGTAATCTGTAATAAAAATTATATTTATAAAGGTACCAAACCATCATGGGTATGGATACCTTCTCCTAACAATTAGGACCCTAACAAAAGTATATGGGTACCAATTAAAACATCTTTTATTTTGCAGGTATCCAAAATAAAACATAAGGAGAAATGGATATTAGATAGCGGATGCTCCAAGCATATGACCGGAAATTCAAAAATGTTATCAAATATAACATACATCGATGGTGGAATGGTAACCTTTGGAGATAATTCAAAAGGATATGTCGTTGGCACTGGAGAAGTCATCAATTATGGTATTTCTAACTCTCCTATTATTACAAATGTTTTATTAGTAGAAAATATAAAACACAATCTACTAAGCATTAGTAAATTATGTGACAAAGGCTTTCAAATAAATTTCAAAAAAGATAGATGTAATATTTTAGATAATAACAAACAACTTATATTTGAAGGTTTTAGAAAAAAATATATCTATGTATTAAACATGAATATAAATAAAAATTCAAATTTATGTTTAACCGCCAAACATAATGATCCATGGTTATGGCATAAACGTTTTTGTCACATCAATTTGAAAAGTATTAATAAATTGGCAAAATATGAGTTAGTTAGAGGATTACCTAAAATAAATTACAAAGTAGAAAATTTATGTGATGATTGTCAAATTGGAAAACTAAAGAAAAGCTCTTTTAAATCTAAAAATAATATTTCTACAAAACAACAATTAGAATCATTACATTTAGATTTATTTGGTCCAACACAAATACGATCTATAAATCACAACAAATATGTTTTCGTCATAGTTGATGATTTTTCAAGGTATACATGGACCTTGTTTTTAAAACATAAAAGCGATACTTTTGAAATGTTTAAAATATTTGCTAAAAGAATTAGAACACAAATGGACTTGAAAATTAAAAATATTCGAAGTGATCACGGAGGAGAATTCGAAAACGATCTTTTTACTAATTTTTGCAAAAAGAAAGGAATAAGTCATAAATTTTTTTCCCTCGCACACCTCAACAAAATGGTGTAGTAGAAAGAAAAAATCGTACGTTACATGAATGTGCACGAACACTACTAAATAGTAGTGGTTTACCAAAACACTTTTGGGTGGAAGCTATTGCCACAGCTTGTTACGTATTAAATCGAGTAACCATACGTCCTATGACTAAACAAACTTGTTTTGAAATATTTTTTGGAAGAAAACCTAAAGTATCATACTTTAAAACTTTCGGTTCAAAATGTTTTATATTAAATACAAAAGGTAACTTAGGAAAATTTGACCCAAAGGCCGATGAAGGTATCTTTGTTGGATATTCTGATCGTAGCAAAGCATATAGAGTTTTTAATAAACGAAATAATACTATTGAAGAAAGTTTACATGTTTCGTTCGACGAAAATATATTTAACAATCATACTAATGATGAAGAAGAGACTATTCCAATAACAAATTCAATAAATTCTATTAATAATGAAACAAATGTGCAAAATAACACTTTAATATTATCCCCTAGAATTCTTAAGAATCATCCAAAAGATAATATCATTGGAGATCTCAATTCTAGAGTAACTAGAAATCAACTTAATCAAATAAGCCATGTAGCATTTGTGTCAAATCTTGAACCAAAAATTATAAAGAAGCTTCAAATGATAACTTTTGGATAATGGCTATGCAAGAAGAATTGAATCAATTTGAACGCAATAATGTTTGGGAACTAGTTCCAAGACCTGAAGACCAATCAGTTATAGGAACAAAATGGGTATTTAAAAACAAAGCAGACGAGAATGGAAATATTGTAAGAAATAAAGCACGCTTAGTTGCTCAAGGTTATAATCAAGAAGAAGGTATCGACTATGACGAAACTTTTGCACTAGTAGCAAGACTTGAGGCCATACGAACATTACTCGCTTTTGCAAATCATCACAATTTTAAACTGTTTCAAATGGATGTCAAAAGTGCTTTCTTAAATGGTTTTATCAAAGAAAACGTATATGTTGAACAACCTCCACTATTTACTCACGAAAAATATCCCGATCATGTTTTTAAATTACAGAAAGCTTTATATGGTTTAAAACAAGCTCCCCGAGCTTGGTACGAATGACTTAAAAATCACTTAATTACATCGGGTTTTCAAATAGGTAAAATCGATACAACTTTATTTATTAAACGAGAAGATAACGATATTTTAGTTGTGCAAATTTACGTAGACGATATTATTTTTGGTTCAACTAATGAAAATCTTTGTAATCATTTCTCAAATATTATGACCAATGAATTTGAAATGTCTCACATGAGAGAATTAAATTTCTTTTTAGGTTTACAAATAAAACAACTTGAAAATGGTATTTTTATTCACCAAGAAAAATATTGTAACGACCTATTACGACGCTTTGGAATGGATAAAATTTCAAGCAAACCAACACCGATGAGTACTACTGTTCACTTAGAAAAAGATGATAACGGAAAATATTTTGATGAAAAATTATATCGTAGCATGATTGGTTCTTTACTCTATTTGACGGCTAGTCGACCCGATATTATGATGAGTGTATGTCTTTGTGCTCGATTTCAAGCAAAACCAAAAGAATCTCATCTAAGAGGTGTTAAGCGTATTTTATGTTATCTATCTAGTACTAGAGATTATGGTTTGTTTTACCCTAAAGGATCATCGTTTGAACTAGTTTCATATAGTGATGCGGATTTCGGAGGGTGTAGAACAGATCGTAAGAGTACTAGTGGAACATGTCACTTTATCGGACAATCATTAGTTTCATGGTTTAGCAAAAAACAAAATTGTGTTTCTTTATCTACTTGCGAAGCCGAATATATCTCAGCAGCTCTAGCATGTGCGCAAGTAATATACATGCAACAAACACTTACGGACTTCGGCAAAATTATCAATAAATCTCCAATATATTGTGATAACACGAGTGCAATAAATTTATCAAAAAACCCTGTCAATCACTCACGAACTAAGCATATAGGTATACGACATCATTTTCTACGAGACAATGTTAAAAAAGGAAATATCTCATTAGAATACGTAAATACCGAAAATCAAATAGCAGACATCTTTAGAAAACCACTAAATGAACGAACTTTTATTAAACTCCGACGTGATTTAGGGATTTGCTCTCTTCATGATCTTCTTACCGAATAATTCCTGCTTCATCTAGCCTATATTTAGTCAAGTGTTTTTCTATCCACAAATTATAATCAGTAATTCATACACCCTTTGTTTTTTAGATAGTTAGTTTCTCTATAAATAATTTTTTAACATGTATATAAACAGTTATACTTCAAGAAAAATTATATACACACAATTCATATTTTCCTCAACAAACAAAATATAGCCATGTCTTTTGATAACTCTTATATTTCCATCTCGATGCCTACGCCGGATAGCTCGGTTGATACACCCCAGCGACTTCCTACACCCACACCAATTCATGAACCGACGCATAGGTGGTCCTCATATCATATGGGATTTACTCCCGATAGCAAGAAGACCAAAAGATCTCTATTTGTATCTCCTAACACAAAAGAGAAAATTGATGAAATTCATCATTATCAGAAATAACAGATAGATCTTCAACGAGAACTATATTTTGAGCAAAAAGTCACAGCACGTCGCCTAAGCTTTTTGGAACAAGTAGCAATGAAGTTTTGTTCGTCACGAAAGAAAGATGTCCATGAACCACTCCCAAAACCTTGTAGTTCTTTAGATCCCTCATCTTCATATCGTACTCCTTCGGATCCGTCACCGAGACGATTTTTTGGATCTCCAAGAACCCACGAACGTGGTAATATATGGTCTCCACTTAAACCATGGAGGGTTAACAAGTCATGAGATCGTACAACTCCATCGCCTTCTAAATAAATTATTTTATTTTATTTTTATTTGTGTGTATCTATGTTTGGTTGTTATTTTATACAAAATAAAACTACATCTTTTTATATATAAATTGGAGAATCAACAAATAAGAAAAACCATTATATTTTAGGCTATTTTTAGAAAAAATGCCTAAACCAAACATCTGGATATAGACCTCAGACATCTGACACTCTGATATACATCTATATTTATCCATTGTGCATATATCAGACGTCTGCTATATCTACCAGACGTCTGAAAATTTTCTCTGTCTATTCAAATTATAAAAATCAGACACTTTCAGACGTCTGACATTTTATTCCAAACGTCTGGTAAAACTCTCTGACTATAAAATATTACACTATCGATCAAACCAGACGTCTAATTCATAGACAAGACGTCTGAACTTATCCGCTACACTCAATTTAGGGCAAACCAGACGTCTGATTTCCAATCCAGACGTCTGATTCCCAATCGCCCATTTAAATTCGCCCAGATAATGTCATTTTTTTTCTTTAATCTCAAAA
This sequence comes from Allium fistulosum, assembly GCA_030737815.1. Classification (NCBI taxonomy): domain Eukaryota; kingdom Viridiplantae; phylum Streptophyta; class Magnoliopsida; order Asparagales; family Amaryllidaceae; genus Allium; species Allium fistulosum. Next base: position 432,064,607 of record CM060906.1, on the reverse strand, counting down.
ATTATTATAACCTACGATTTTCTCAGAGACGATTTTCTTTCCAAAGCATCATCTTTAAGCAAATCTAATCATAATGCCTCCTCACACTAAGAATCCCAAGATGTCAAAAAGAAAACAAAACCAACCGGCCTCATCTTCAAATCCTCGGGTGTGCTCCGATGAACAGATCGAAAGGTGGATGAATAAAGCGCCGCATTCCATCAAAAGGTATGAAGACATCCAAAAGAAGAAACTCCACATAGGTCCATTCTACAATCTCCTAAAATTTCCTATGTATGATTTGGATGAACTATGTGAAAATGCCGGGTTGGAAACCCTAATTTCTTTTACTTCTAATGATGTCCAAATAGACCAATTAGCCATATTTTTATTCTATGCGAATTTAGACAGCACTTCAGTGTGGAACACTGAAAATGAGGATAACTGGCTCTGGTCTAGCGTGTATGGGAACACGATTAGATTAACTCCAGGTCTAGCATGTATGGGAACACGATTAGATTAACTCCAGGCATAATAGGTCGAACCCTAGGATGCTCTGACAAAGGGGAAGATTTATACAACATTCGGGATATGCGCTTCAAGCCATGGAACAGTATAACTCATCAAATTTAGGAGGACGAAATGCCCAAATTTGCCTCCAAATTTCTACATCCAAAAGCTCGACTCCTAACTCGAATGATAATTAACACAATTGTTCCACGAATGGGAAGTCACAAGCAAATCATCGAATTAGAGCACAAAGCCCTATATGCTCTATTTAGTGGAACAAGAGTAAATTGGGCCAAATTCATCTTCGACGAGCTAAAGCATTTTTGGACTCGATCAAGGCCGTCAATTATTTACCCAACTTATATTATGAGACTTCTTCGTGCACATAACATTCCATCCTACCTATCGACATTCGAAGAAGTCTCGCCTAAATATGCTTCCACCAAATTCTTCTCTCTGATGCACCTACCCGAAATCCCTCCAGAATTCATGTCCTTCGAAGATTGGACGCACAATCGTCAATCTAGAAGAGTTGAGCCTCCTCCTCAACCACACATTGATCCATCCCAAGAGGAGGAACAACATCAAGAAGCCACTCCTCCTCCTCCCGCACCATTTGATTATCCGGGACAAGATGAAATTATGGAGACTCGAACGGATACAAATCCAAACGAAAGTGTTCGAGATCTCACTCTTCGAAACCAACAAATTCTATCTCAAAATCAAAAGCTTTTGGCTAAGCGAATTGACAACTTCGAAACATCATTTGCTACATGCCTAGCCACAGTTGAAGAATCCCTTTCCACTGTCTTGTCGGTTCTTAAAGAAGTACTACAACATGTTCGTGGTCCAACACCACCTTCTGAAGATTGGCCAACCCCAGTACCTTCTCCTCCCGCAAAACATTCCAAACTCTCTGAGGATGAATCTCTCAAGGAAGCTTTGACATTTCCTACAAAGGCTAGCACTTCTGAAAAAGAAGAACCAAAGGATGATGATCAAAATAAAGCTTCTCCAAAGGAATCATAGATTTTGGGAATCATAGACTTTAGGTTTTTGGAATATCAATTTTTGTACAAATCTATGTTTGTAATCACACTTCAAGTTTAATGAAACTTTCTTTTTTGACGATTGGCTTCAATTTTATAATTCTTTTTGATAATGCCAAAGGGGGAGAAATATAAGTATAATCATAAAACATTAAAAATAAGCACATATTCAGGGGGAGATTTATAATCTATATATAAGTACATTGAATAGTTGTCATCATAAAAAAAGGGGAGATTGTTAGGAAATCAATTCTATGGTTTCGATGATAACAACTATACAATGGAAATCGAATATGCATATATATCTATATTTACAGGTAATTGATAAAGTAACATCGCCAAAGAGACAAGAACAAGACTCAAAAGAAGTATCAAGAGGCTACAAGTCGATAGAATCGGAAAAGGAATGATACAGGCACAGGAAAAGCAACATGCACAAATCCATAAGTCTGAGTGCACTAGCCAGAAGTCTGATTGAATTCTCTGGTTCGCAAATCAGACAGAATCAGACGTCTGGTTAGTATACTCAGACGTCTGAAAAGCAACTATATACAAAAATATATAACAGACAGACGTCTGAAACATTTTCCAGACGTCTGATTTTAAACTCGGCTGCTACCATTCAAAGAGCAACTGCCACAATTGAAAAGACACCTTCACTCCTCTTCACTACAACTCTTCATCACCATCAAGAGCGACCATAGAACTCTTGCTAATAGATGCAACTACTCAAGGAATCTCTCTACCACTATAAATAGCATCAAGAATCCAAGAGAAGGATCACCTGACTTACTTGCGCTTTCTACTCTTATACTCTGATATATTCTTGATCTCTAGCAATCTATACTTGTACTCTACTCTTCCAAATATACAGTTCCTCATAGACAACAATCTCTAGATATATATTAGAAGCATTTTCACTATGTAGTCAAAATCCGTGTAATAGAGAACACACAGTTGACAAAGAAACTCTGCTATTGTAAACCTGTTCCTCCGGGTGAAGTGAGGGTTGTTCGGTAAAAGGAATTCCCAAAGTGGAGCTTCGGGACTGGACGTAGGACGGGAGGTCCGAACCAGTATAAAATATCTGGTGTGATTATTCTTGTTTACATACTTTAATATTGTTACAATATAGTTTAAATTAGTCGCATACTTGTCATTTGCATAATCGATCCACCATACTATAGACTTTCACCAGCACCTACACACGTACACATTGACCATGTACACTACATATATGTTGCACTTGTACTATACACGCACGAGTGAATTTTTGCATGCAAAGAAAAATATTATTATTTTGCACAGGCAAGCCAGTTTTATAGTGGTCGTACCATTATTACAAAATTATTATAATTATGAGGGAGAAAGTCTTCAACAGCCAACACTATCTCTCACATACATATTCACTCATCACTGACACATATGCCAACATAGTATAATCACACATGAATAGCTAAAGGAAGTTACATTATTATCTTATTATAGGACAAGAAAACCAAAGGTGCACCTAACACTCATAACATAGGACATTACAAGAGCGGCTTTATGACAAATAAGGACTATGACCATTCAACAACCTAGTAGCAATGGCATTATCACCTTGTTAACCCGAAAAATCGATCAACACCCTGGTTTGAATGTGAAAGCACCAGTCCTATTCTCACAGAGCAATTATATAGATAATAGATATAGAAAAAAGCAGTAAGAGAAAGAAGACAAGAAGATTTTTATAGTGGTTCGGCTGTTAACGAAGCCTACGTCCACTTTATAATTTCTATTATAGGTTGATTGTTGTTACAAGAAGTGTTTGATTACAAAGCTCTTGATTATCCTTAGCTAGATTGAATCTCCAAGGTTGGAATCCACTGGAGAATCATAGTGAACTCCGTTGGAGATTGTTGTGAGGGAGGTGAAGAGTGAAGAAAGCTTCCAACAGAGTTTCTACAACCAGTCCGAAGAAGATCCCATTTATGTTGCAGATAGGATGGTATTTATAGAGATCGGAGAGCTATTAGGCCGTGCCTGAGCATCAATTGCTTGCTGATGGACACAATAAGATTCAGTAGAACCTAGCTCGCGACCCGAGCCAAAAGCATGGATCGCTAGCTATCCATGGTCTATGGATCGCTAGCGATCCATAGCATTAGTTCGAGTCCGAGCTAATTCTTTAGCCTCATTTTCTTCTTCAATCTGGTTGGATCGTGCTTGTACCATATCCACATATGGATGCTGGCGATCCACGGTGTATGGATCGCTCGTGATCCATACACTTAGCATGTTTTTTGAATTTCTTCATTGTCTTGTGTCGACGTTGTTCGTGTAGTCTCCTTGCTCGTCACTTTGCTTTGATGACGATCTATTTGCTAGTTGTATTTAGCTGCTGATTGGGCTAGACGGATGCTTGTCCCTTGATTTAACTAACTCAGAATCTTGTCAAACTCAGTCACTACCTTTGTAATATGGATTAAATCATGATGCAAGCAAACCGGTTGAACCCTGAGCTATCCCTACTAATCGCTAGCGATCCGTAGCCTTAGTAGATTTCCTCGTCCTTTTTCTTGGTTCTCTTTGGCTTATTGCTTTAGTCCTTTTGGTTGAGTTCTGAGCCATTCTGATTCCATCAAGTTGTTCCATCTTCTCTTTGATCCTGCTGGGTTAAAAACTCGGATAACATTTGCCCCCCAGAGTACGTCTTCGTTGGAAACAAGACATGCTCTGGAAGTTATCGCTTTTAGTCTCTGCTCGTTGAATTCCAAGTAATCGTGTTAGAGTTTCGCAAGTATGAAGCAGGTTATGCTGCTGCTTACTTAGTTCTGGTCTCGACCGCTGATTCTTGTCATAACAAATCAAATTTTCCTCCATAGCTTCTCGGTATATCTCGAAATAGTAGGTAGATGTCGCAGTGCAATTTTGAGGTTGCAAATGTGCAATCCTATGGATCGTTGGTGATCCATAGTTGATGGATCTTTGGCGACCCATAGCTGATGGATCGTTGGTGACCCATAGATGATGGATCGCTGGCGACCCATAGCTGAGGGATCGCTAGCGACCTGAACATAGGATTTTTTGTGTTTTTGCTTCCTACTTAAGCGGTCGATCAGATTCATCCTCTCACTTTCACATGACCGGAGATTTGTTCTCCTCTTGCGATCCAAGCCTCTTGCAACGATTCGAGACTTTGGTTGATCGACTCGATCCATCACCTTTTGAGATTCGTCCTTGCCTGAGCCTCCGTCATGACTTCTCTTACGTCGCTAACTTCAGACCACCTTCTCAAATTGCCACCGATCAAAACCCTAGGTTTGCTTATGCTTTGGATCACCGCCGACTTGTCCTTAGATCACCGTCGACCTGTTCTTGGCTCATTGATCCTATGTCTCCGACCAATTCGGTGTTTAGAGTTTAATCCGAGGTGGGTTCGCTAATTACAATGTTCATTTAATGATTTGATGGCGAGGTTGCGTTCATGATTTTTGTCCTGAGGAGTATGAGTTTATTGCGACTTAATGGAGAAAGATAGTAAATCGAGTCTTGAGTTCCTACCAGAACAACATTCGGGCCTTGCCCCAGTGCTTGACACGTTTTACTGTCTTCGTCCATTGAGCTACAATTGGCTTGTACTAAGTTCCATAGCTGATATTGCATGACACATCGCAAGTTGGTCCTAGCTCTTCCGAAGAATTTGGACTTATCTTACTTGCTTTTGTACGCTCGGCGTCCCTATACTGAAAAGAATTTTCCACGTCGCTTTGGATAATGGATCCTTTATTGATCGTTGATCGATAACGGGTAAGTGAAGAGGAAGTAAAAACAAAAGGAAACGGTACGAGAAGTTCTTTTCCTTTTCCATTGTGAGAGAGCTATCTATACGGGATAGAGGGTTTGTAGTGTTTCAGACACCGAGCTCACCCCCTATAGATAGCACACCGCACTTGCCTCGGTACATACTTGAAATCTGATGTGTCAGCACAAATCAATGTCTCTCCGGAATTCAAGTGTTGTAGGGGAAACTATTAGTTTAGATTAGAATTACTTGACTGTTTTGGATGCGCGTTCTGTTGTTTAGCATGAAGTGTCCATCTTTGCACCGTAAGTCAAGCGGAAGAAGCCCGGCACTTTCGAAAGCCGAGTCGTTGTTCGTCACCCTTTCTCCTTCCACCTCACAGACTGAATATGGCCAGTTGGTCCCAGTAGGTCCTTTCTTGGATCGAACTCCCCCTAATTTTAGAGTTCTTCTCAACCCGCCGGAGAGAGCTTCTTTTGTAATTTCCGCTAAGGTCCTACATAACATCTGCATGCAACATGGCATACTATAGGAAGACGTACGCCTTCCAGAGAAGAACGAGTTTGCTCACATGCCTCCTCTGGGATATACCGCTTGTCATCAGTATATGTGTTTGAATGGAACTGTACCCCATTTTAACGACTTTATGCATAAGACTCTCTTGAATTTAGGCATTGCTCCATTCCAGATTCATCCCAACGGTTATGCCATCCTACTTGTTTGCACGTCCTCTTCATGTGAACATTCAATCGGGCTCCGAACTTTGACGAGTTGCGATACTTTCTTTCATTCAAGAGGAGAGATGAGTGTCCATCCTTGGTCGTAATCGAAGCTCAAAGGAATCAAAAAATCGTATTACGACTACAGAGCAACCTATCCCAGTTCAAGACCCAGTATTTCTTCTTCGGATGCCCGAGGGGTTTAATTGTCTTTGGACAACGGGGGGTAAGTTCTTTTCCTTACTTACTGGGTTCCGATGTGTCATTATGGGGTTTTTAACAAGTCGAATGCTTCTTGCGGTTATCTCAAGGCTGAATGGGGACGTGTCTCTCAATGAAGTTTTTCGCACCCGAAAGGCTATCAACGCCGAGGAAAGATCCGTTAAAGTCTTACTGACTGACGAAAACTTACTCCGATATGAATTATTGCATTCGGGGAGATCTGCCCTTCCAGTCGAAGTCCCCTCTCCTTCTCTATCCAGGGTTCGCACACAATCCACTTCCTCTTCTCACGGTTCCAAAGAAGGCGCTTAGAGGGCTTGTCCAGAGAATCAGCCAAAAAGGCTCGCGGTGGAAGAGATGTTGCTACGACCGGAGTTAGTTGCCTGGCCAGAATGCCTTCGATTCTGAAAGAAGGAGAAGAGGAGTTCAAATAGAGGGAAGGCAAAGCCGCGATGGACTTAGAAAAGGAGGAGGAGGAAATTGGGAGTAGTAGCGATGAGTCCACTTCTAGCGATGATTTCTATGCAGAATCCAATGATGGGGATTCTGAATCATGTGACGATACTCCAAGGATGAGTCATGTTATTCCGAGCTCACCTCCTCCGGTCACAAGTGATAAAGACATGCCCTAAAAGTCGGAGGACGTCAGGATTCTCCGAGTAAAGATGCTGGCACGGAGTTTGGAGATTTGAGCGAGGTTTACATTGATTTCGATGCACTCATGGGGGAAGATTTCAAATTTGAGGAGGTGCCCCCTCATTCAGGCCATGTTGCATCCAAAGTTAGTCTGATTCCTTCCACGGTGCCTACCCGATCATTATTGTGACGTCGTTTTAGGCTCTCCTCCCAAACACATCACACGCTTCACTAGGGTCACACTTACTTGTACACACACTTTTCATGTTTATTTTCCATTTCTGAAACTTTTTGTTTATGCTTCGTGTCAGGTATGATGAGAGGATGTGGCCTTTATGATGATTTGAGGAATTTACCGACTTCCAACGCTGGTCAAAGTGTTCTACCGGCAGCCACCATCCCCGTGAGACGGAGGAAGAGTATAGAAGAAGAAAAGATCTAGAGGCCGAAACTCATTGCTAGGACGAGAGAGAGCGGAGCCGAATATACAAAGGCGGGTATGAAAAGAGGAAGACTTTCGACGATAGGGAGGAGCTGTCGAAGAGGTCTAAATTCGATCGCGGTTCCCATTCTTCGTAACAGCAAGCTTTCATTCCGACGCTCTCTTCAGCGGGTCAAGAAATCCCCATTACATCGGTCCCCGTTCCGCCTTCAACTTACATTCCGTCATCTTCTGTTGCTCTTGCCCTCGGTGCTTCACATCCCCACCAGAGACTCGCCTATATTCTTCCGTCCGGTCCTCCCAGGCTTGAGGCGGCATTTCCCGGGTAGTTTCTAAAGGGGGTTAAGTTTGATCGTGATCTCCGTCCGGTTTGTAGGGATTCTTACATGCCACATCTTCAGGCTATCTAGAACGATTTAGAACAAGCCGAAGGGTGGGAGAAATTATGCAAGCAACTGGCAGATACAAACCGCAACAATTATCAGGAAATCCTCTTTTTTGAATCAGAGAGGGATGATTTTGAAAGGGCGTTTACAGAGTGCGATGTCAGGATTAAATAGTTGGAGGAGAAGAAAGAAGCGGCGCTTCGAAAAAGAAAAAGGAACGCCGACTTGCTGAAGGAATTAAAAGAGGCCCATGAGAGTATTGAGATTGTCTACAGGGATGAAATAAATAAGGCCCATGCAGAAGAGGTCAAATTGAAAGGGGATGTGGCTGCTTGCAGCGTGACAATTGAGGCCTAAAAGAAAATCATCTCTGATCACGATCTCAACGTAGAGGGGCATAACAAGACCATCTCCGACTAGGCTGAGACAATTGCCAGGCTACGGGATTAAGTTGCACAGCTCAGTGCCGACAAGTCTCGCGTTGAAGTCGAAAAGGCCACCGTTACGGCAGATTATCTGGAGCTTCAGAACACTTTTGAAAGGAAGATGGAGAAGATGGACGAGACCATCTTGAATTTTTATGTCAACTCTCTCTACATCAGGGAGTCTCAGCTACTTAGGCCCTAAATTCCCATGCACGCTTGTTGTGGTTTGGGAGGAAATCATGTCCCGCTTTCGTGAAAGCGACGATGTCTATACCGAGCGAGGGTTAGAAAACACCCACCTCAATGAAGAATAAACAAAGGCATTGCTAGAGGGCCAAGAGATTTTATGGATTGAGAGGGAAAAAGAAGTCGCCGATGTTGCCATGACTGCAGCTGCCGAAGCGTTTACGGAGCCTTTCATTTCTGGCATCGGTGAACCATTGAGGCAGCCCCATAATCCATCAACGAGTTCTGGGCTTGAGGCTTCTCCTCGGATTGTCGAGCCGTCGAAGGATAGTGAAGGTGGTGAGTATGAAGTTGACATTCTTATTCATTCTTCCGGTGCAGGTAATCCTCTTGTTTCTCATGCGTTCGGGAGCTTTCAGCTTGCGTCGCAAGAGAAGGAAGAATTTAATGCTGTCATTTTTTATCTTATAGGTCCGTCTACCATATCTGTTGACCTGCCAGCTTCCTCGACGCCTAAACCTACTACTATTTCAACTGCTTCCATGCTCGTTTCCATTCCTGCTCTGGTCTTCATGTCCGCGTCTAGTTCGCAGCCGGTGCCGGAGTCTGAGAAGGTTGCCGCACTTCATGGCTTGGATGACCCTTCTGTATCTTTGGAAGGTGACGCAACGATGGCCGAAGTTAGGGAGCAGGAAGTTCAAACTGAGTAGCCACGCAAGACTGAAGAACGGCTGGTTTCCATAAAAAAAAGAGAAGGTTGAAGCAATCAAGGCCTCCAAGAGCTCCCGCAAGTCACATAAGCGTAAAACGAAGGGCGAACCTTCTGAGAAGGTTGTAGAGCAGTAGGAGGACACTAGCGCTGAGGATATCATTGACATTACTGGTAGTGACACCACTTCCAAGGCGAAGCAGAAACTCAGAATAAGAGGTATAAAGCGGAGTGGTGGAAAGAAGCGCTGAGAAGCTTGGGTGGCAACTGATCTGATTGTGATTCATTTTGTGTTGTTTTGTTCAAGTGCAGAGTCTGCACTTAGTGTTTTTGTTGTGGTGTATGTATTTTCTTTTTTTGGCCGACGTTGTGTGGGTACAACCCCTACGTTTTGACTTTGTATAAAAGAAAATTATAGGTAATACATTGTTGGTATTTTGGCTGTACTCTTACTTGTCTGTTCATATGTGTTCTGTGCACTTGTGCTTGTTTTGTTTACACTTATTTAGTTCTGTGATTACTGCCAAAATTCTTTGTTTGGAGTAACAATTCTTTGTTCGGAGTAACAAAACTTGTGAAATTATTGTTTTTAAGTATTTTTATTTATGTGCCGGTGTATGCCCCCTAGTTCACAGGGCTATTTACTTCAAACAATTGACAAATGATCGGTAACTTAGGGTTTAAATAGTTTGCATATTAACACTTGAAATTTGTCTAAATCATTGCTCGATTTCTCTCCTTTCAGAAGTTTTACGACGGTAGCACATAGTCTAAGTTTTTTTTGCAATATTCTGGTAAGTGTGCAACATATGCATGTTTGAAATGTGCACACTATATAAGTTAACTATGTGCAGTTACACGTTATCAACGTTTAATGTAATAGTTTGTCGTCGAGCATCAGCGGTTGGGGTTTTCCGCTGGTTTGCAACACTCCAATTTTGTTGGAGTCATGCCCATTGCTTCCAACTATGGGAGTAGATTGAATCTTGTTATTTTTGTAAGGATAAGTCCCTGGTATTGTCGGGGCAATTCCGGGACTTGAAAGTGTGCACGGCTTATGGGATGCGCGATCTTAGGATCGATGTGTCTCGTCGATCTGGAACAGTTCTGGCGCTCCTCGGTGTTGCCTATCTTTGGGCAACGTGAGGAGTTTACGTTTTAGTAGCATGATTTCACGGTGATGCTCTTCGGTGTTGCCTATCTTCGGGCAACGTGAGGAGTTTACGTTTTAGGAGCGTGATTTCACGGCTCCAAGAGTTAATGCGTGGCTTATGAGACTGATACGATCTATTGGTCTGGAACAGTTTTAGTACTCCTCGATGTTGCCTATCTTCGAGCAACCTGAGGAGTTTATGTTGAAAAATTGGTGCATGACTTATTGGATGCATGGCTTTTAGCATTCCTCGATGTCGCCTATCTTCAGACAACGTAGGAAGTTTATGTTTTAAAAGTTAGTGTGTGGCTTATGAAATGCGCGACTTTTCGCACTCCTCAGTGTTGCCTATATTCGGGCAACGTGAGGAGTGTAATTTTTTTGAAAAGTTAGTGTGCGACTTATGAAATGCGCGGCTTTTCGCACTCCTCGATGTTGCCTATCTTTGGGCAACGTGAGGAGTGTATGTTTTAGCCTTCACGATGTTGCCTAGGCAACACTGGTTTTTAGAAGGCGAAGATCGGGTTCCGCCGATCCAACGGTTTGAGTCGATTGCTTTCGTTGACCCGGTAGGTAGTTATTATGAACACAGTTTTTTCAGTTCAAAATATAAATCAATTTTTATTAAGGAAAGCAGGGTAGAGTTTTGCCTATTTACAATGCCCCCGGCATCCCGGGATGGCTTATTTGCTGAAAAATAGAGAGTACATAAGGTAGTTTTCAAATGAAGTAACGACGGAGCGATTCGTTATTCCATGCTCTGGGAATTTGGATTCCGTCGATGGTTGCTAGTTTGAAAGTTCCATCCCTTAGCTTTTGATGGATGGCATATGGCCCTTCCCAGTTCGGTTCGAAGGCCCCGAGAACGGGGTAGACTCGCTTGAGCACGAGATCTCCCACTTCGAAGGTTTGATTATGAACTCTGGAGTTAAAGTATCGTGCGATTCTTTTTTGGTGGGAAGCGGTTCTCAATTCAGCTTCCTCCCTTCTTTCATCAATCATATCCAGTGATTCGAGTAGGAGCTGCTTGTTTTGTTTTTGATTAAAATTTTGCCTTCGGTGCAAGGGGACTTCTAAGTCAACAGGAATCATTGCTTCTGAACCATATGCCAAGGCGAATGGAGTGTGTCCAGTTGCCGCTTTGTGAGTAGTTCTGTAAGCCCATAGTGCGAGTGGAAGTCCATCAACCCAGATCCCTTTTGTCTTAGTTAGTCGCTTTTTGATAGTGGACTTGATGATTTTGTTTATTGCTTCCACCATCCCGTTTTCTTACGGATGAGCTACCACGGAAAAACTCTTCTCAATTCGGAAGTGTTTGCAGAAATCTTTGAACTTGGTGCTTTCGAATTGAGTACCATTGTCAGTGATAATTTTCTACGGCACACCAAACCTGCAAATAATGTTTTTTAGTATCAAAATTAATGACTTTCTTTGTGGTTATTGTGGCCAGCGGTTCCGTTTCGGCTCATTTCATGAAATAATCAATGACAACTATAGCATATTTGGCCCCTCCTTTTTCTATTGGCAGGACGCCAATCAAGTCGATTCCCCATATTGCAAATGGCCATGGGCTGACCATCTACGTTAGCTCTGTTGAAGGAGTTCTTTTAATTTTACTAAATGTTTGGCAACGATCGCATCTTCTGGCGTATTCTGCAGCGTCGCGGTTAATCATTGGCCAGAAGTATCCGTACCGAAGGACTTTCTTTGCAAGAGTCTGCCCCCCAGTGTGCTCTCTACATTCGCCTTCATGCACTTCCTTTAGGATTCGCCGGGCTTCATCATCAGATACACATCTAAGAAAGGAGGTTGAGAATTACCTTCGATAGAGCATTCCATCTTGTATCATGAATCGCGGTGCCTTTCGGAGAAGCTTTTTCCATCGATTCCGGTCAGTCGGAAGGGTCCCTACAAGTAAATTGTCATCCACGTCTCTGGTTCGACGGTGATCTCGAGGATCCAGTCAATGTCCATTTCATCTACGCTTGTGGTGGTTAGAGTTTCAACTGGGACTAGCCCCAATGACTGAGCTTCTCCGGATCTTGCCGGTTTAGCCAAATAATCCACCTTGGTGTTTTGCTCCTATGGAATGTGAGTTATGGTGTAATGTTGGATGTCACTTAGCAGTTCTTTCACTTTAGACAGGTACGGGGCAAGATTCTCCCCTCGAGTCTGGTATTCCCTTTTTACTTGGCAGACTATTAGCTGGTAGTCGCTATAGATGTGAACAAATTTTATCTTGAGCTCTTTCACCACTTTTAGTCCTGCTATCAACGCTTCGTATTCTGCTTCGTTATTTGTAGCAGGGAATTCCAAGCGCAAAGCGTAGAAAATGGCTCGTCCGTTGGGGGTTTCAAGCACTACTCATGCCCTCAAACAGAGATTGTTAGATGTGCCATCGACAAAGAGTCTCCATTACGTGTCCACTTCCAGCCTTGTTTCTTCCTCGTCATCCCGTATAGTAAATTCGGCGATGAAGTCTGCTAACGCTTTCCCATTGATGGCCTTTCTTGGGTGGTATGTGATATCGTATTGACTCAGTTCTATATTCCACTTGGGAAGTCGTCTGGAGGTTTCAGGCCGATATAACACTTGCTTCAAGGGGTGATCATTCAATACTTTAATTGAGTAAGCCTGAAAGTATGGTCGTAACTTTCTAGATGCGATCAGAAGTAATATGCTAGTTTTTCTAATTTCGGGTAATTTTTCTCGGCTCTGGTAAACCGCTTGCTAATGTAATACACGGGTCGTTGGATTTTCTCTTCTTCACACACAAGGACGACGCTCAATGCATGGAGCGAGATTGCTAAGTAAATAAACAGGTCTTCTCAATCCGTAAGCTTTGATAGGATTGGCAGAGCTTCCATGTGCTGCAGCAATTCTTTGAATGCTATTTGACAAGCTTCACTCCATTTGAAGTTTTTCTTTCCTTTTTTCAGTGCATCGAAGAATGGTATACACTTTTGGTAGCTTTCGAGATAAATTGACTTAGTGCTGCGACCTTTCCATTCACGCTTTGTTGTTCCTTCTTATTCTTCGGAGCTTGGACTTCTCGTAGTGCCGTTATTTGTTCTGGATTTGCTTCAATACCCCTAACACTTACGATGAATCCTAAGAATTTTCCAAAAGCTACTCCGAAGTGACATTTAAGTGGATTGAGTTTCATTCCATACTTTCGGAGTATTTCGAACATCTCAGTGAGATTATCCAGGTGGTTGGTAGCCGCTCGTGATTTGACCAACATGTTGTCCACGTAAACCTCCATAGTTTTTCCAATTTGGCGCTTGAACATGGTATTTACCAACCTCTGATAAGTTGCCCCGACGTTCTTCAAACCGAATGGCATTACTTTGTAGCAGTATAGACCCAGGTCGGCGATGAAGCTGGTGTTTTCTTGATCGAGTTCATGCATCAGGATTTGGTTGTACCCGGAGTATGCATCCATGAATAATAGCAGCTCGTGTCCTGCCATTCCGTCTACAAGCTAGTCTATTCTGGAGAGAGGGAAGCTGTCTTTCAGACAAGTTTTGTTTAAGTCCGAGTAATCGATACAGGTTCGCCACTTCCCATTGGACTTTTTGACTAAAACCGGATTGGATACCCATTCAGGATAAGTTGCATCATGGATAAAACCATTGGCCATTAACTTGTCCACCTCTTCCCTTAATGCCTTGGATCATTCAGGACCCAGGCCGCGCCTCTATTGCTTTACGGGTGTAAAGTTGGGGTCATTGTTGAGCGCGTGGCATGCAATTTCTGGTGACACCACACATATATCGGAATGTGTCCATGCGAAAACATCTAAGTTGGTGAAGAAATTTAGTAAGTCCCAACCGCATCTTGTTTCCAAGGTGCGATCCAATATTCAAGACTTTAGTAGGGTCCTCCATATCGATCGAGACAGACACCGTCAATTCTGCCGGTGTTGCCCGTTCCTCCCCTGAACTCTTCTTTCTAGGGCCAAAGCCTTGTCAAATCGACTATGGTCCCCAAGTCAGGGCCAGCTCTCTAGTTTCTATTCAGAAGGTTCACGGGTGTGGAAAGTTCTCCCCACATCCTTCCCTTTTTCCTTTCTTCAGGATTCACGTAACTCTACAATGTAACATTCTCTAGCAGCACACTGATCTCCTTTCACCACTCCGATTCCATTTGCAGTAGGGAACTTCATGGTTAGACATCATTGGGCCAGAGCTATTCTGAAATCTGCTAGAGCAGGCAGTCCCAAGAAGGCATTATATGCAAACATTTCGTCCACGATCACGAAAGTCTGAATGAGGGTGACTCTTCAATCACCCTCTCCAAGTTCCACTGACAGGTCGATTGTCCCCACAGGTTTCTTGGATTTGCCAGTGAACCCTTGGATCTTCGTTTGGCATGCAGACATGATTTTCATGCCAATCTTCATTTGATCAAAAGTTCGTTTGAAAAGTATATTAACAGAACTGCCACTATCGACCAACACTCGTCGAACAACAGCGGGACCGATTCCCACTGTAACCACTATTGGATTGAGAGTCGGGGCTTCGATCCCTTCGGTGTCCCGATTTCGAAACACTATGTCGTCACTCAAGACTTTCTGCAGCTTGGCTGTGGTTTCATCTTCTATTGTGAGACATGATTTCTTTGGAGCATGCTTCAATGAACTTGCATACCGCTCCATCCCTAACTTCTTTGCGCGGGGTGTGGTCCCCCAGATATTGTTCCAATAATAAGTCTTTGGTCAGTTCGTTTGGACCCTTCTTCACTAGTTCCGACTTGATTCCTTCGTTCTCTAGGAGGTTGAGGAGCCGTGGGTTGATCGGGGTTCTGTGACTTTCTCACGTACTACTGGAGTTTGTTTTCCCGGATCAACTCTTCAATGAGATTCTTCAGATGACAGCATTCATTTTTGTTATGACCATGAGTCTCATGGAAGCAGCAGAACTTTTCTGAGCATTTTTTATGCTCTGTTGCTTCCTTCTTATGGAGTTTTTTGTATTCCTCATTCCCCTGTGTTGCGAGGAAAATAATTTCCGGAGTGTCGTTTAGAAGTGTATAGTCTTCGAGCCTGAACCCTTTAAGCCTTTTATTGTTGTCATTACCATTTCTTTTATTGGAGTTTTGATTCTTTCTCTTTTAATTCCATCCTTCCCTGTGACTCCTTCACTAGTTACAAAAGCGTGCGCGTTTTGATTCATTGTTACGTCGCTCTGTCTGATGTTCATCGGTTGCACACTAGTAGACTTCCTTTCCAGCTCCTGCGCTTCCTCCAATCTTAAGTATTGACTTGCTTTACTACTGAAGTCTTTCCTTGTGGTACATTGCTTCTACTTAATCCACTATCTGAATTCAGTCTCCGGGTGAATGGCACGGACTAACGCCATAAAAACCATGTCCTTGTTGGGGTTGCTTACTTCTGTCACCGCGGTATTGAACCAGTTCATGAAGGATTTCAGCGATTCGTTGCGTCCTTGGAACAATCCGGATAGGGACATGACATCTTTTGGTTGTGCGGTATGGAGCCTAAACTGATCGAGGAATCTTGTTCTAATTAGTCAAAAGTAGAGATAGATCTCGATAGAAGCCTAGTGAACCACATAGACGCAATTCCTTCCAAAAAGGTAGGAAAACACCTGCACCGAACAACTTCATAGACATTAGCTCCATCCATGTACCAACTGTACTTGTACAAATGGGTTTTGGGTCCTTTGTCCCATCGTAGGACGGAATGGTTGGCATTGTGAATTTTTCCGTATACTTCTCATTTAAGATTTCATCAGTAAAGGGAGTACGATTTGGTGCAGATCCCCATTCATCATCTCTCCTATTTTTACTCTCGTCCATTAATCGTTTGACCATGTCTGCTATGTATGCCTCTGATGTCCGGTAATTCTGGGGGTGGCAGTCAGTCACTACAACAAGTGTTTGGTTTTGCAAATGGTCTTGGCGAGTGGGTTAAAGCCTAGGCTCTCCTATCTTTGGGAGAGCCACTCCTGCTGGATCCCATTGGCTTGCAGTTGACCTGATTGTGGTAGTTTGGACGTTCCTAGCATCATCGAATGCGTTGACATTCTCCTCCAACTGGTTGCCTTGCTCTCCATCTTTTGAGTCGGAGAGGTCCATAGCTATATCTTCTTGCGGGGTCTTTGCCCCTTGATTCAATTTTAGACTTGGTTGCCTTGTAGTGAGCGGGGTACTCGTATTTCCTTCCACATTGAGTCCTATGGTTCCTGTTGTAACCCTTTTTTGTGGTTGTTTTCCATTTCTTCTGTTTAGACCAAAAACAGAAGAATTTTCTTATTCTACAAAGTAGACAACTAGATCTGGATCCTGAGTTGGGTTCTCAGTGAAACCTATTATCCCGCCTTTTGGCAAGGCCGTGACACCAAGCACTTGACTAGAAACCAAAGACAGTTCGTCTAGAAAATCAGCTATACGCAGGTTCACTATGGATATCGACGAATTTTGTCCGAGTCCAGATTGAGCTATAATTGGTAAGGCACGATAGGCAAAGTCAAGAGAGCCAACGTTCCAAGTTTCAAGTAAATCCGAGTTCATATGATCAAGTTATGATCGATTCAATCTAGAGGAAACGGCCCAGCCTTCGTATCCATCACTATGGTTGATTTCGTATCCACCAAAGGTACACTCGGTTCGCATCGATCATGTTCGCATCGACCAGTTAATAGCAGCTCGTATCGATCAGTTTGGCAGTGTTCGAATCTATCGAATTCGTATCGATGGACTTCGTGTCCATCAACAGGTGTTGTGCCTCGTAACGATTGGCCAGTGTCTGCTTCGCATCCATCATAGAAGCCTTACTTCGTATCCATCGAAAAGCTACAGTTCGCATCGATTGGCTTCGTATCCATTGAGAAGCTACGTGGTTCGTATCCATCAAGGAAAGGCCTGTTCGTAACCATCGACCATCAGTAGTTCGTGTCCATCAATGACTGCTGTTCGAATCCATGAGTGAGGTTTTATTCGAATCCATCAAGCCAGCGAACCTGGGTGACGTGTCATCCCTCAATACAAACAAGGCGAGATTTATGGAGTCGATACGGTCAACTCGGAGTAAAGACCGGATCGAGGCGAAGTGTGCGCACCACATCATCTCAGAAACACGTGCAACCATCGATGCGAGGGCAACGATTCGAAGCTATGGAGTCGAACCAAACAGCCACCGAAATAGTCCATTTCATATCGACTATTTCTCGCAATCCACTGATCCAAATTCAATGAAATTTGGACAGGAGCTAACTGGCAACCTAAGGAATGTCCATGCCAAGTTTCAGCTCGATCGGAGCAAATCTTGATCGATTCGAAGCAAGGGTCGAATCGATCCCAAAGTGGGCCCGGATTTCCAAAGAGCGGGCATGTGGGCCCCCTCACGTGCCTGAACCGGTCTCCCCTCAATTTAGGCGAAATATCAGCCTCCTACACCTATAAATAGGACCCCTGGTCATTCAGAAAAGGGGATCTGGATTCTGAAGCGCCCAGACTCTGCCGGATCAAGATTTGCATCTTATTCTTACTGTTGAATCCGAATTCCAAGCTATAATTCGCTGTTTTTCGCTGTAATCACTTGTAATCACTGAAAGAGAATCAATAAAATCATCAAAACTTCATAGTGGACGTAGGCGATACGCCGAACCACTCTAAATTGCTTGTCTGCGTATTTACAATTCTGTTTATTGGAATTTTTGTTAGATAATCTCTGTTTTACATTTATGTTCTTCATTTTATCTCTTCAAATAACTCCCGAAGAGTGTTGTGCCCATTTTTGGTACAAACACTTTGGTGCTTTCACTGAGAAAAAATCAAGTTTTTTCTCCTGCTCGTTGGATCTACTACCGTCGTTGGATTGCAAAAATCTAAGGAGGAGATCCAGATCTTCCATTCAGTGGTTTCTTCTATTCTATTCAGATTGCTCCAGATCTAAGAGGAACTGCATTCATCATGAATTCCATACCCATATTTTCGAATCCAGAAAAAATGCAATTTTTCGTATCCATGAAAATATGCTGTTTTTCGTATCCATAATCTTCGTATCCATGAGATGGATGCTCTATTTCGTATCCATCAGGGTGCGCTACTTCGTATCCATCACGATGTGCTTCTTCGTATCCATCAGGATGCGCTACTTCGTATCCATTGGGGTGCTCTATTTCGTATCCATCAGGGTGCGCCACTTCGTATCCATCACGATGTGCTACTTCGTATCCATCAGGATGCGCTGCTTCGTATCCATTGGGGTGCGCTACTTCGTATCCACCAGGGTGCACTGCTTCGTATCCATCAGGGTGCACTGCTTCGTATCCATTGGGGTGCGCTACTTCGTATCCACCAGGGTGCACTGCTTCGTATCCATCAGGGTGCACTGCTTCGTATCCATCAAGATGCACTGCTTCGTATCCATTGGGGTGCACTGCTTCGTATCCACCAGGGTGCACTGCTTCGTATCCATCAGGGTGCACTGCTTCGTATCCACCAGGGTGCGCTACTTCGTATCCATCCATTTACACCCAATTCGTATCGGTACTCAACTGCAATTCGAATCGATCCAATTGTGTCCAATTCGTATCGATACGAAATTTCAAAAAAAAAATATTTCGGTTACGACCCAGATTTCCTAAAAGAGCCTAAAAAAAAATTTCGGGGGAAACCCCCCGAACCCTAGCCGCAGCGCAGGGCACCCGCATTGTCGATTCAATCACCAATTTAATGAAGGAACATTCCATCCATGCTTCTGATTGTTCCATGACTGAACAAGACATAGGACATCACAACAACAAATGTTGAGTTGCAATCAAGGAATGGGTAAAGAAATACTACTCAACCGTACTCCCAAAGGCTGGAGAACCTAGTTAGTATGCCAAGAACTGGGGTTGATTAATATATCATGCTTTTAAGGTGGAATGCAACTTCCTCCAATTGACCAGCTTTCAAACTCCTGAGTTGACAACTATGGTACGACGGCTAATATGACGACTCCCCTACACTGTCTACTCTACCGACTCAAAGCATAGCTGGTCACCGCTGAACCATCTTCAAATGCCCGCATCTTAATCATTCTACGTCCACATGACTAAAAGCATGACATACAACCTCAAGAAGACTTCCTTAATACCCTATATAGGTCCCCTATCTGGATGAAAGTTTGGGATAAACACCAATCTGTTAGCCCATTTTAACCAACTCACCATTCTATCGGCATTGCAAACAACTCGAACGCAATCATGCATACGTCATTGACCAGTGTTACAAGACCCCTGGGCAATAAAATGAGCCTGATCATAATGCCGATTGGGGAATCTTTCCTAGTCGAGACCTATTCGTTGAAACCATCCTACATGCAGAACTTCCAGTGAAAATTCAACATGTTAACTATGTCGGTGTGTTATGGAAATACAACCCCCGGCACTACCTCATGAAGTGAGAATTGCGCATGGCTTACACCAAGAGTGATGACTGCTATCAAATGTAGCTGTCTTCCCCCATTCCTCAAAGAACATTGTCAATCATGGTTAGACATACCAGATCTACTTCTTATATTGTTGAAGTGAATGAAGAAGCTGGCAGCCAACGAATTTATCCAAAGCCCGCAGCCAGTTGCTGCCGATACCCATAAATGAATTCATCACCGGCGCTTATTTCCAGACTTTGACAAGAGAACTAGTAGACCGCCGCCGACAACTGCACCAACATGTCTAGGCAAATTTTGAGTTGATGAATCAGATGAAGGATCAACATAGCAGGATAAGGAGGGGACCTGCTCCATACTCTAGATCGGAAAACTCCTCTTCTCTAAATGGCTACCGTGAACGCCAACGCCATAAGGCTTCTCCGGGAAGGATAGCTCCGACCATATATGCAAGCCCCATAAAACGAAGGACCGGGAACATCCGACCCCTATCGATCAAGGACTTTGATCGAATTGAACCATTTGCGTTAGACTTCCAACTGAGAAGGGATGGAATGATGTGCAATAGCGAGCATACGACGCTGCCTCACTTATCAATGAGATTTGATCTGATCTCTTTTGAATTATTTCTAATTCAATTTCATTTACGTTGCGAAATATGACATACTTGAATTAAACTACTTGCAAATGATGCAGGTAACCGAGTACTTAAGATTGGGTGCAAAACAACCTCCACGGACCATGATCAAATCATTGAGGTATCATCGTGATGAGCATGATTCGACCACTCATCGGCTACTATATGCCCCTGACTGGGGGCAAGGCATCAAAGCGGAAGAGACCGACAAGGTCAGGACTTTAGTACAAAGTGGATGCAACCGACCATCCACTCATCTGCCTACGCAATTTAATTAGGAGATGTAAGAAAGACTTGGAGTTATATGTCCCAACAGTGCCTTCTCCATCTCGTACTTGAAGCTTGCCAAAATACTTATGCTTCTTCTAATGCCCGATAAAATCGGAATCACATCAAGGGTGGACGTGATGTCACCATCCATGCATCCAATCCTACATTAGACATTTGGGATTATTTGAGGGAACACATGTTTAAAGGTCCAACCCTCAATTTAAAGTCATCAACGACTGATTGTCTACTCACTAACCATCATGAGCCGTCATTTCAACTCTCTTCCTTAGCTCGATCGAAAGAATGCAAAGTATAAATTGGATGTGACTCGACTGTCTGCTCTCCATTTCTTGCACCCGACTTAAGGGAAAATATACAACTCAAAGTGGATGTAATTCGACCATCCTTTCCTATGCTCGAGCACAAAGCTTGCCAGAACACTAATCTTACTCCTTAGGCCTGGCAAAAGCGGAATCCAAATGAACATGGACGCGATCTAACCGTCCATACTCTAAACCTCATCCTTTGTTGAGGGGCCTATAAGTGGAAGTTAATCGGGATCCCACCGATCACTTGCTAAGCGAAACACCTAGCTCAGGGACAAGCCCTCACATCTGGCCAGAAACGGGCTGATACACGACAACTTTTTACTTAACTCCGTACTCCCAGAGTGCGAGGCAGAGTATAAACATTTTCCTAAAACCCCAGAGTACTCCAAGAGCGCGAGCTGGGTACAAACTTTTTACTTAACTCCGTACTCCCAGAGTGCGAGGCGGAGTATAAACATTTTCCTAAAACCCCAGAGTACTCCAAGAGCGCGAGCTGGGTACAAACTTTTTACTTAACTCCGTACTCCCAGAGTGCGAGGCGGAGTATAAACATTTTCCTAAAACCCCAGAGTACTCCGAGAGCGCGAGCTGGGAACAAACTTTTTACTTAACTCCGTACACCCAGAGTGCGAGGCGGAGTATAAACATTCCTTAACTCCGTACTCCCAGAGTGCGAGGCGGAGTATAAACATTCATTCAACTCCGTACTCCCAGAGCGCGAGACGGAGTATAAACATTCACAAAACCCCAGAGTACTCCGAGAGCGCGAGCTGGGTATAAATATCAACAAACTCCAGCTTCCGAGAGTGCGAACTGGAGTATAAACATTAACTAACTCCGGATTCCGAGAGCGCGAACCGGAGTATAAACATCAACAAACTCCAGCTTCTGAGAGCGCGAACTGGAGTATAAACATTAACTAACTCCGGATTCCGAGAGCGCGAACCGGAGTATAAACATCAACAAACTCCAGCTTCCGAGAGCGCGAACTGGAGTATAAACATTAACTAACTCCGGATTCCGAGAGCGCGAACCGAAGTATAAACATCAACAAACTCCAGCTTCCGAGAGCGCGAACCGTAGTATAAACATCAACAAACTCCAGCTTCCGAGAGCGCGAACTGGAGCATAAACATTAACTAACTCCGGATTCCGAGAGCGCGAACCGGAGTATAAACATCAACAAACTCCAGCTTCCGAGAGCGCGAACTGGAGTATAAACATAAACTAACTCCGGACTCCGAGAGCTCGAGCCGGAGTATAAACTACAACCAACTACGGCTTCGAGGAGGGTGGATCCATCCACCTAACGACTTCGACCGTATCTCCATTCAATGCAGCTTCGAGGAGGGTGGACCCGTCCACCTAACGACTTCGACTGCATCTCCATCAAGTACGGCCTCGAGGAGGGTGGACCCGTCCACCTAACAACTTCGACTGCATCTCAACCAAGTTACATCACTCATTCCCCGAGCATAGGCGCAGACTCAACACATGAAAATGAGTGATCAACAGCTGTCATAAAGATACAAGTCCCCAGAGTGTGGATGTTAAAATTAAGCAGTGAACAATATTGCATAACGCCTATTACGGCTTATCCCCAAGACTGGGGGCAGAAGTACAAATTACTGAAAGAAGAGAAAGGTGACTCGCTGCCTCTCCGGCTTAGCGTCCATTAAAACTTAAAGCAACGACTACAAGGAGGCCTTAATGCCAACCAAAAATAATGACGCCCAAAGTTACAAGCAACCAATCATATCATACCGCCGGATCGACGGGCAATGTCGATCTGCGCCTTTCATATCATACCATCGGATTGACAGGAAATGAGGTCCGAGCATTCTGCATCATGCCGTCGAATCGACGGTCAATATCAATCCTCTTCAACTACAAATCGATGTGACCCGAGCATGCATCGAATATCTTCGACCAGCATAGCACGGATAGAAGGATAAACCACGAATGAGTGTGACTTGACCATTCGTCCTTCGTCGCCTTCCTTCGATCCGTCAGGAAGAGCATGAGACCAAATGAGCATGACATGACTGCATTTGAGCTGACTTTATCCCTAGATCTAACGGGAGAACGTAAATCAAAATGGACATTGTTGATCAGCCAACTCCAAATGAATGCAATGTGACCATTCATTCATTGACTGTTACCATGATCCGACTAAAAGAGCAATTCAAAACAAGTGCAAACTAAACATCTGCACACTGATTCTTACCCTGAATTCGACAAGGGAAGCATCAATCCTGCATTGGATCTAATTGGACGATTCACTCTTCGGTTTTTGCCCAAAGTACGGTGACCTAAGCAGCGAAGTGAATGTCATTGACCGTCCAGAATCTAGCTTATGTCCGAATGTTGGCAAAATAACAATGTATTCCGCTAAGAGGAAAGAACTAGAACATAATACATGATAGGCACGACTCTGCCTTCCATCGGTTAACTCGATCCCATGGTTCAATGGGATAGAATACAAAATTGAAGCGGACATTATCTACCTTACCACTTATCGAGATATTCCCCAAACTTGGGGGCACGAACAAGAAGATAAGATAATATGATTCAACCATTCATCAGTCAACTCTGGTTCTTAAAGCTTGAACTACAGTATAGACACAGCTAAGACGAGACTAGACCGTCCGTGTAATGCATCCGCCAACCTAAGACTGGGGGCAAAAGATTAATTATCCGAGAGTTGACTATGACAACTTGAACCTATGACCCATGCCTGATATTCATAACAACTCTAGGTTGCGACCGAAAGGATGCCTATAGATAGAATCATCGGATCAATACCAGGACTTATGGGCGACTGATCATCATTCTGACTTTTCCAATGAGCAATGGATCGTAGGTACATTGAATGAAAAGCACACCATTCAGAAACATGAGTAAATTCAATCTCAAAGCTGGAGCCAGCTATGTAGCAGCATACCGTACAAGGCTAAATTCTACTAATCCTTTGATTCAATGTCCTTATAAGCCTGATCATTTACCATTGCAAATAAACACATGAGGCGCCTACAACCCATCACGAGTATTGTAGATCAGATCACAACTCTACCCAATGATGAAGAAAGGGTCAACTGTTTTACTTCAGGTGAATCTTGATGTGTTCGCTTGGACTCGATCTCATATATATATATATATGGACTCTCGCCAGCCATGAAGAACCCTGCACTGAATGCCGACCCGAGGCATGTCTCGGTGAACAAAAACTATGCGACATGGATCTGGAGAGATCTGTTGCGCTTAAAGAGGAGGCGAATCTGCTCAAAACCAGTGGGTTTATCCATGATGTCCTCCAACCAAAGTAAGTATCCAATCCTCTACTTATAAGAAAAACGAACGGAGAGTGGAAGACAAACATCAACTACTCAAATTTGCATGGGGTATGACAAAGCACGACTTTCCACTTCCGATGATCGACCAACTGATGGACCTGACCATCAGACATGAATTACTCACATCCATGAATGCAAACTCCAGATACAATCGGATACTAAAGCATATCCTAGACCAGGAATACAACTGTCTCATTATTGACCTGGGCCTATAGTGCTATGCTGAAATCCCTAAGTTCGAACACGAGAACGCTTATGCTGCTTACCAAAGGACGATTAGCAGATCATTAAAAAATCATATATTTCGATCGATGAAAGTAGATGTGGTTAATATGCTCGTGAGATCACGGCTACCAAACGACCATATCGATGAATTGACAGAGGTATTCAGCGCTCTTCAAAAATGCAAGATCAAACTCAATCCTTCGAAATACTCTTTCACCATTACATCAGAAAGATTCTTTATTTTCATCATCAATTCTCATGGAATCAAGACTAATTTCTAGAAAATTCCGATGGTTAGAGACACCCATGTACCGAAGACAATCAAGCAGCTCTGATAGATTGCTTAAGGAGACCTTCCATTTTACCCAAACCTTTGGATCGCGAAGATTTATACATCAATTGGGCCGTGTCAACACACACCATAAGCATCGCAATGCTATGTGAAGATAAGCGAATCCAAAGAATAATAAATGATGAAGGCTGGCTATTGACAAGCTCAACCCCGTTAACGTCTACATCGAACAGCCGTTACGATAGGTCCAATGGAAACCTTAGATGTCTGAAAATTTACTCAAATGGAGTATCAAGTTAAGCCAATTTGATATCACTTATCTCCCTCGAAGGGCTCTCCATGGTCAAACATTATCATACTTCATATCTGAATCCACCACATCAGACGACTATCCGAAGAACAGTGGAGGACCGTCCAACCGATGGAGAACGTACACAGATGTAACTTCCAATAATCGGCTTTTTAACGTCGAAGTTGCGTTGATGACTACTGAGGGACGATCAATCTACCACGCCCTCAAACTCAACTTCCCTGCAACAAATAACGAAGCTAAGTATGAAGCCTTGGCGCTCAAACTTGCAAGAAAACTACGAGTGGAAACTTTACATGTCTTATGTGATTACTAGTTAGTAGTACGCCAAGTCAGGGAAGATTATTCAACTAGGGGGCAACATCTTGCTCCTTATCCTAGCTGGGTCCAAAAGCTACTAGTCGACTTCGACTATTACACAATTACACACATCCTCGGAGAACAGATTGAAAAGCTAAGTCACTGGCCAAGCTAGCCAGTTATGGGGATGCGCGGCGAAAAGACTTTGTCCCAGTTTAAATGCTTAGTATTCCAAGCATTGACATATGAAGATCAACTAGATCTTAGAGATGGATCTAGGAGAGGAGTCACAGATGACTCCTATCGAAGATTATCCACAATCGGGGATTCTTTTTGAATAAACGAATAAGAAATGGCACATCCTCTGTGCAGCATCACTGCATGATTGTGTCTGATCGTTTGATTCCATCGATACAAAGCGTTACTTTTGTACCCATAGATCCAAGACCCAATATTACGGGTCCACTAATGCGAAGCACACATTCCAACCCTTCACATCGATTCAGGAGAGGAGCATTCAAAAACAACCATCAAACGTTGTTACAATGAATTTCACGTCGGTTCAGGAGAGGATCGCTACGGAATTCAATATAAGAAAAACTGGCAACGACTCGTGAGCGTCAGCGATAGTCAGATTAGCATATATGCGTATTTGTCGGGCTAATCGTCAATATTCCAGATTTACAAGAATTGGAAGCTCATTTGATAACGATTACAACAACAAACGGCTAATCACTAGCGTACGACAATCAGTTGCAACAATACATGGTACAACAATCGACAGTCAATAGTTTACATTATCAAGAAGAATGGTCAAAGGTTACAGCTTTCATCAAAGAAACGATAGCTATTCAGAGTAAAGATTGCAGCATTACAAAGCACATCATGTTTCCACAAGATGTACTTTGGGGGGCAAATGTTATCCCGCCTTTTGGCAAGGCCGTGACACCAAGCACTTGACTAGAAACCAAAGACAGTTCGTCTAGAAAATCAGCTATACGCAGGTTCACTATGGATATCGACGAATTTTGTCCGAGTCCAGATTGAGCTATAATTGGTAAGGCACGATAGGCAAAGTCAAGAGAGCCAACGTTCCAAGTTTCAAGTAAATCCGAGTTCATATGATCAAGTTATGATCGATTCAATCTAGAGGAAACAACCCAGCCTTCGTATCCATCACTATGGTTGATTTCGTATCCACCAAAGGTACACTCGGTTCGCATCGATCATGTTCGCATCGACCAGTTAATAGCAGCTCGTATCGATCAGTTTGGCAGTGTTCGAATCTATCGAATTTGTATCGATGGACTTCGTGTCCATCAACAGGTGTTGTGCCTCGTAACGATTGGCCAGTGTCTGCTTCGCATCCATCATAGAAGCCTTACTTCGTATCCATCGAAAAGCTACAGTTCGCATCGATTGGCTTCGTATCCATTGAGAAGCTAAGTGGTTCGTATCCATCAAGGAAAGGCCTGTTCGTAACCATCGACCATCAGTAGTTCGTGTCCATCAATGACTGCTGTTCGAATCCATGAGTGAGGTTTTATTCGAATCCATCAAGCCAGCGAACCTGGGTGACGTGTCATCCCTCAATACAAACAAGGCGAGATTTATGGAGTCGATACGGTCAACTCGGAGTAAAGACCGGATCGAGGCGAAGTGTGCGCGCCACATCATCTCAGAAACACGTGCAACCATCGATGCGAGGGCAACGATTCGAAGCTATGGAGTCGAACCAAACAGCCACCGAAATAGTCCATTTCATATCGACTATTTCTCGCAATCCACTGATCCAAATTCAATGAAATTTGGACAGGAGCTAACTGGCAACCTAAGGAATGTCCATGCCAAGTTTCAGCTCGATCGGAGCAAATCTTGATCGATTCGAAGCAAGGGTCGAATCGATCCCAAAGTGGGCCCGGATTTCCAAAGAGCGGGCATGTGGGTCCCCTCACGTGCCTGAACCGGTCTCCCCTCAATTTAGGCGAAATATCAGCCTCCTACACCTATAAATAGGACCCCTGGTCATTCAGAAAAGGGGATCTGGATTCTGAAGCGCCCAGACTCTGCCGGATCAAGATTTGCATCTTATTCTTACTGTTGAATCCGAATTCCAAGCTATAATTCGCTGTTTTTCGCTGTAATCACTTGTAATCATTGAAAGAGAATCAATAAAATCATCAAAACTTCATAGTGGATGTAGGCGATACGCCGAACCACTCTAAATTGCTTGTCTGCGTATTTACAATTCTGTTTATTGGAGTTTTTGTTAGATAATCTCTGTTTTACATTTATGTTCTTCATTTTATCTCTTCAAATAACTCCCGAAGAGTGTTGTGCCCATTTTTGGTACAAACAGCACCAAAATGTTAACTCGAAAAATGGATCAACGCCCTGGTTTGAGTATGAAAGCACCAGCCTTGTTCTCACAGAGCAATAATATAGATAATAGATATATAAAAAAGCAGTAAGAGAAAGAAGACAAGAAGATTTTTATAGTGGTTCGGCTGTTAACAAAGCTACATCCACTTTATAATTTCTATTATAGACTGATTGTTGTTACAAGAAGTGTTTGATTACAAAGTTCTTGATTATCCTTAGCTAGATTGAATCTCCAAGGTTGGAATCCACTGGAGAATCATAGTGAACCTCGTTGGAGATTGTTGTGAGGGAGGTGAAGAGTGAAGAAAGCTTCCAGCAGAGTTTCAACAACCAGCCCGAAGAAGATCCCGTTTATGTTGCAGATATGATGGTATTTATAGAGATCGGAGAGCTATTGGGCCGAGCCTGAGCGTCAATTGCTTGCTGATGGACACAAGAGGATTCAGTAGAACCTAGCTCGCGACCCGAGCCAAAAGCATGGATTGCTAGCGATCCATGGTCTATGGATCACTAGCGATCCATAGCATTAGCTTGAGTGCGAGCTAATTCCTTAGCCTCATTTTCTTCTTCAATCTGGTTGGATCGTGCTTGTACCATATCCACGTATGGATCGTTGGCGATCCATAGTGTATGGATCGCTGGTGATCCATACACTTAGCATGTTTTTAGGCTTTCTTCGTTGTCTTGTGTCGACGTTGTTCGTGTACTCTCGTTGTCCGTCGCTTTTCTTTGATGACGATTTACTTGCTAGTTGTATTTAACTGCTGATTGGGCTGGACGGATGCTTGTCTCTTGATTTAACAAACTCGTTATCTCGTCAAACTCTGTCACTACCTTTGTAATATGGATTAGATCATGATGCAAGCAAACCAGTTGAACCCTGATCTATCCCTATTAATCGCTAGCGATCCATGGCCTTAGTGGATTTCCTTGTCCTTTTTCTTGGCTCTTTGGCTTATTGCTTTAGTCCTTTTGGTTGAGTTCTGAACCATTCTGACTCCATCAAGTTATTCCATCTTCTCTTGGATCCTACTGGGTTAAAAACCCGGATAACACACCTTAAGCAAGCACTTCCAATGGTAAAACATGTAACAGAAGTAAATAATACTAGCTAGCATCATAAGATCAACATAAGCCAGCACACCCAATTTGCTACCATCCTTAACCTTGATAGGGAAGCACATAACTCATCAACAATATGCAACATAACATGTTGCAATAAAAAATCCCAGATGTGATGCATTGAAGGGAATTAAAGTTTCAAAGCATTGGACATGAATGCACTAATTCACAATGCACATGAAGAACAACCAATTCTATAGCAATGGAAGTCCAAA
The DNA here is from genome assembly GCA_030737815.1 of Allium fistulosum. Taxonomy (NCBI): domain Eukaryota; kingdom Viridiplantae; phylum Streptophyta; class Magnoliopsida; order Asparagales; family Amaryllidaceae; genus Allium; species Allium fistulosum. The sequence continues at coordinate 432,035,566 of CM060906.1, read as the reverse complement.
AACAAACGTGACGCCGACCACCACTTAGAGAGACATAATCAACACCAATTGAACACGGAGAAACGTTGTAGAGTAATCAAGTAGGAAGATCGATAAGAGGGGAAAGAGCAACCGATATAGATAGAGGAACTTCAACCAAATAAAACCAAACAAATGTAGGCCATGACTCTACGTCTAACATATCATTACATCGCAACTATAAGGAGTAGACCCAGCACCACCCATAAAGACGCAAGCAAACTAGGATAAATCAACCACTAGAAACACCGCCCGTTGAATCTAAGAGCCACCAGAAAAGTATTCGCACGTTCCCATAACCAAAAAACCCACAACACCAACACCCAAGTGCACAAAAAATCCAAACCACCCATGAAAATGCACCACGTCGATGTAATGAAAAAAATTTCATGGATTTAAATGGCGGTAGTAAAAGATATTCAAAAATCAACACATTTCATATCTCATGGACATCTGGCACGGATACGGATGGCAAAGGAGGATGACTAGGAAAGATAGAGTAGCCTAAATGGTAAGGGAAGAACAAGTACTGACATGGACGAAACGCCGAGCTAGGGACGGGAGAGGTCAATAACATGCTAAAAGCGATGAAATGAGGCAAATCTAGGGTAAGAAACAAAGGTGAAAGTGGAAGATATATGGATATGGAAGACGAGGTCGATGTGGAGGAAGAGGGGGATGATTGTGTGGGAGAGAAATGAAGAAAAGAAAAGAATAGGTGGAGGCGCCTCAAAACCTAGATCGCCATTATCTACAATTTTTTAGAAGAATACTTGAGCGTATTCGGTATACTCATTTCTATATATTTATTTTGAATTAAACTAAAATTCCCTTTTAAATAAATTAAATACAAGATTTTATTTAAAATTATATTATATTGGATCTAATAAATCAATTAGACCTCATAATCCCAATAGATCAAAAATAGGAAAACAAATAAAATCTACTCGTTTCATCCACTTTTGACTAGCCCGATACCTTCAATGGTATTAGAGCCCAATGGTCCATGCGATCTAAATTAGCAACATTAAGGTTAATTGATTAAAGCCTGACTTTTTAGTAGGGTGTCTAAAAGGTAATGTTTACGGTTGGGTTTGGGTAACAAGTACTCTACCCAACCTGGCTACTAGCATGGCCCATAGGATGAAGTAAGCCGAAAAGCTATCCCCATTATAAAGGTTTGAATTGGTTTTGGGCCTTGGGTTAATTTTCAAAATCTATTTGAAAAATTAAAAAATATTCTGAATTTAAAAGTTAAATTTAAAATATAAAATAAAGTTTTATAAAAGCTATAAAACAATTTCAAAATTGTTATGAAAATAAATTTAATAAATTTGAAAAATGTATTAATTAATTAGATTAATTAAATAATTAATTAATTAAAAGTTAATTGACTAAAATAAAACATATATATATATATATGTGTGTGTGTGTGTATACATTTATCTCAAATTGTTTAATGTAAATAATAAGCTAAAATTTTGAATTTATTAAAAATATTTAATGAAAAATGTTTTAGTTGAATAAATATTTATTTGATAAATATAAATATCAATTAAATGTTAATCAACAAATCAATATATGTATATTATACATATATAACTATAAGTATTTTAGTTAATATTCACCTGTAATTGTTTAGGATGAGTCCAATAAATTTTTGAAATTTAAAAATAATATAATTAACTTGTTAACTGAATTAATAAATTTAAATTAATTAAATTTAATTTAGTTAAAAATATACATAAAAATATTATATAAGTTAATGAAATTATAAAAGGTTATAAATGAAATCAACTTATATAATATAAATGTATAAAATTTAAGTGGAACTGTTAGAAACCCAACTTAGATTTAAGGGATAAATACATATGTAATGTATATATACCATAATTTCGGATGTGTTTGGCACTTAAATCATGAGGGTATTTCATAAGAAATATATTATCCCTAAATTAATATCACTTTTGCATATACATACATACATAAATACATAATTGCATACATAAATATATATATAAAGGATTGTGATCTTTAATATATAAGTTGTCCTCTACCATTTATATATTAATATAGTACTTGCATACTTTTTATTTGTTGATATTTCTCAAGTTAGAGATGTTATGTGTAGTATTAGTAATAAACAGATTAAAGAGGTAAGATACATGCACGTATTTGTTGATATTCATTAAGTATGTGCATTATACTTAGGCCATCATAAAATGGTGGGTACGTATGAATAATCCTTTTGATTTGTTGATATTCCTCAAGATCGAGATGATATTAGGACAAAGCCCACAGGTTATGAGTTGTATATGGTATAATCGATAAAGTATTATCCATCACTTGTGGGCTTATGATTTTTTAATACTCCTCAATGTCAGAATCCCTAGTTTAGCAAGTCGTAACACCCACTAGAGAAATCGAAAGATTTCTATGTTTCCTCTTAGTTTTTTTGAGAAATATAAATGTTTAGTGGGAGCCTTATTAGAAAAATAAAACGATAATATTTAACATTTCTAATGTTATAAGAATTATGCTATAAAGTTAAAATAATCTACTTAGATAAATTTGTGCAACCATTATAATTGATAAATGTTTCTTAGTCAAAATATACAAATGAAATAAATTGAGATTGACATAGAAAAATAAAATATGTTTACTAACAAATCTTATAATATGTTGTCACTTCATGATCCATGCAAGAGCTAATTTATACAACCACCAAGCCAAGAGATACAAGACACACCTAGGAATTCAGTCACTGAAATGTCAGTTTGATCATTTTACACGAGGTGCGACTTATTTGATATCCTTAAATGTTAAGGATGATGAAATGCATTTTACTAAAGATCTCGATGCCATCTTGTAGTAAGAGTTTTCTTTGAATAGTTTGACCATTTTGGAAAAGAAAACAAATGTATAAGAGCAGATGTAACTTGGGTACAATTGGGATGAAGAGAGTGAATGGTCACTTCTGCTTGGTAAAGAGACCTCGCAAAATGATAATTGTATAAATATAAAAGGATACTTAATATGGAAAGAGAAATGTGATTTCTATTCCAAACATATTCCATATAAAAATTATTTTCCATAAAAATTATTTCTATGAGTTCAAGATAATTGATCATAAAACTCACGACTGTAGACTAGTTACAGCAAATGAAATAAAATCTCATAATAAGTAGTTAAATGGAGCTTCATATTTCGTATGCTATTATAGTAATGGTGGAAGTAGTGGAAGCATACCGTATAACACTTCTTAGTAGATGCATCAAGTTACGAAAATTATTTTCATAAGCGTACCAAATATTATTCATGAAATGATAAATGTTTTAGTTTTGATTGAAAATATAAATAGTTTTATTTTTTTATGAATGTTATGAATATTAATTATTAAACAAATCTTTAATAACGGTATTTGTTGCATGAGCCACATAAGAGAGTCTAAAGTTTTACGATTACTTTGAAATTATGGACCAAGCCACGATTTTGAGAAATAATTCTTTAATCATATAATTATGAATCATATGGTACTGGTGGATTATATCTCAACGATTAAGGGTAAAGCGCTCATTCAGTGGAAGCGACATAAAAGCCGATGAACTCTTCAGATTGATACACATAGATGTATGCAATCATATGTCTAATGATACCAAAACCGTTCCACATACTTCGTTAAATTCATTTATGAATTATCACAATAGAACATGTGTATTTGATACACTTGTAGTATATCTATGATAAGTTCATAAAATATAAAACGGAAGTAGAAAACATAAAATACAAAGAAAATAAAACAGTTCGATGTGATCGAATAAGTAAGTGTATTGGAAAAGATTTCAAAAGTACCTAAAAACGAATAAGATTCAATCTCAAAAGTTAATCCTTCCTATAATACATAATAATGTATTAATAAGGAGTAGTCAGACTTTGTTGCACAAACTATGATTGATGATGAGTGAAGTCGAGATAAATTCTTTCAGTAAGGATGTATACTTAAGATTAAGTACAAGGTTGAACTTAATTTCATTTAAAACAATGTTTACAAAATCATATAAGATAAGAGTTGATGATATAACCCACCATATCCTAGGTCAAGGAGTTAACAACTTATATGACTTGGGAGAATTCACGTAATACTTGTTCGAAAGGGATCTTGTGTGAACCACCCCGAAGGAGTTTGGGACCGATCAATATTAATTGACACTATAACAGAAAAGACTTTTTACATTTGAATGAATGTGTGTGTGTTCAAAATTAGCTAATATCTATAACATATTCTAATCAAACAACAATCATATCATCTAAAAAATCAAAATATAATATATTACTCGCATCCAAATTCTCACATATTCAAAAACCAAATTCAGACAATTCCATAAACCATGTTTTCACAACATCCATACACCAAGTTTTGATAATAACTATACATCAAGTTTTGAGAAAATGCACAAAGCCAAAAAATATATCAGCTGCTAACTACACAAAAAAGAACTTCAACATCTTGGTACTTCTTTGCTCCAAAATCTTCATTTACCTATAATAAAATAAATAGAATAATTAGCGATCAAATAGAAACAAAAGATGCTTCAGATTTTGCCATAGATATTCTGAGGTGAATGCTTAAGAAATTTTGAGTTGAATGCATTAGAATTTTGAGACAAAAAAGTCTGAGGCATTCGCCTCACAAAATGTGAGGCAAATGCCTCGGATTGCCTTAGTTTTCCCAAGCCTGGCATTCGCCTCAAAAAATCTGAGGCACTTGCCTCAGAAAATTCTGAGACATTTGCCTCACGATATCAGAGGCAAATGCCTCAGAAATCGGAGGCATTCGCCTTAGGAAATCCGAGACATTCGCCTCAAGAAATCCCAGGCATCCACTTATTGAAATGGAATAAAGCTTTGTGAAAACATGCAAGCATCTAATAAAGTCTACATACTACCCAAGCATGATCCTTGTTAGATATTTGCTAGTAAGAAAACATAGCGATTCAAATTTAGGAATTGATTTCAAAAAACTTAAAGGTTAATCTTTTCGTTATTTTTTTGTAAGTGAATATAACATGCAGTATTATTATTTTGGTATACTACAAAAACTCTGAGAATCTGATTACTTTTTTTTGAAAACTTAGAAGAACCCAGCGGACCGATAAACTCCTGAGGAGAATCTGATTGCTTTATGAGTACTGTGTAGCATCCTTTTTTCGTTATTGTAAATCTAAGACTATCTCTACCAACTCATGTTATATAATGCACTTCCCAAATTACTTGATTTTTTATTCTTTTAATATGCACTTCCCAAATTACTTGATTTTTTATTCTTTTAATATGCACTTCCAATCAGATTCTTCAATGTATGACTGCTTCATAAATATATGTGTAATCCTAGGTGTGGTATCTGCCAACACTAAATAAATGCACTACTTAATTGTACGGTCACATTTTTATTATATGCACTTTTACTTCTCTAATATTTCTTGTTGCTCAAATGTTCACTCATTTTTCTGTTGATGAATACATCATATTTTATTACTTTGCAGAATTATATTGTCCTATCAAATGCACTAGACATTAGCAACATTTTAATTTTGAAAGACAATGCAAGTAATTTATCCTACCAATTATTAAGCAAATCAATTAAACAACAAAGCATGCTGCCTGCATTAGATATGAGCATACTTTCTCTAATTTGCTTAAAAATGAACTATATGCCTATGAAACTTTTTCCCCCGTTTCCTTTTAGAAAATTACAACACTATAAAGTTCTTCCAGTGAAATACAAACTTCTAACACGAAAATTGAAATTATTCAATAGCTGAAGAAGATTCCTCCAACATTATCCGCTATTTTTAAAATGGATGTTGTACATCGCACTACATCGCTGAAAAGCTACATAGCTTCAGTGGAGAATGCTAGTAATATTTCAAGAGATGATTGCTTATGGCATTTGCCTCAAGAAATCTGAGGCATTCCTTAGCATTTTTTGAGGTAAATGTCTCATGAAACCTGAGGCATTTGCCTCAAAAAGCTCTAAGAGGAATGCCTAAGATTTATGAGGCATTTGCCTAAGATTTTCTAAGGCGTTTTCCTTAGAAAATTTATCCACATGCTTATAACCAAACAATTAGTACCAAATTCATGTTTAATGGCTCAGAAAATGAGTGGATGTTTAATACTAGTAACCGCAGTAACTCAGTTCATGTTAATATAACTCGGTTCATGTTTATTAACAAAACAAAACTCAAAAACACAAAAACAATTTATCCCATCATAACATAAGTAATGTGGATGAAATTTTTAGCACATCAATGATCTTAGAGTGCAAACATAACTCATTGCTATTCATTATTAACAACTAAGTTCTTGTTAGTTGCTATTGTAACAAAATAGCATATGACATATAATAAACATTTAAAAACTTTCCCTTTACTATAAATATATTTTCTTATTGCTCAGTGAACTTGACTATATAATATTAGTATCAACAGTGTTAAGGAATACAATACATTCCATAGAAGATATTTGATTACCTCTCAATTGAAGTTATGGAGTTTCAAAGGATAAATCCGTGAGTAATACTCTTTCAGCGTTACTTTCCCAAAAATAAAGCTACCTGTAGAGTAAGATAACGATTTATTTTCCATTCTAGCATGAATAAAACAAATAAGTTCCACACAAAAAAATTTAGGGCAGGAATAGAAATACATGTAATAATATATGCTAACAATAAACTAAAAAAGAAAGTACAAAATAACCGCAACAACCACAATAAGATTCATTTTTTTTGAAATAAACATAAAATAGATTTTACAAACTGGACCATGGACCACTTGACTGGTCTCCTTGATTAGTCGATTGAATGGGGTCAAAAATAAACTTCAATCTACTATAATGGTCATATCTACTAATTGATTCTAAGTTCCACTAACAAAAATCGCTTCTGAAATTATGGAACAATTCGAATTGTCTATAACAGTATGGACCTGATGCTCAGAAGCATTGACAACTACTCTGAGCATCACTACACCAAACCGAATGGTGTATATTGTGTGCTTTGTCTTTCTCACCATGTCCATATGCTGAGTCTATCCCCAACCGTCGGTATCACCTCTGGTAGCAGCAGTGATCACTTCAGCCTGCATTGCTTGCAAAGTGCTTGCTGAATTGCTCATAAGTTATACGTACACTTATCCAGGTTGATACTTCCTTCAAAAATTTAAGGTTATTAACTACTAATTCCAACACATGTGTCATAAACACGATTATATGCTAGCCATATTGTCGCTAGATTAATCTAATTGTAAAACATAGATTCGCATTTAAACAAACTTATGCATATTAATGCTACAAAAAAGAACAGTTTAATGTGTACATCTCAAATTTCAGTAACAGATATATTTCAAGTAAGAAATAAAATTACTACTGACATCTAACTGTAGTAAACAAAACCAAACGAGCTTTTATGTTATTTATACAGTTCGAGCATGAAAATTTATGAGAAAAACATGTCAAAATAGACTAACTAAATAACACAATAAAAATAAACTGCTAATTAATTAAGTTCTAAGCTATTAAGTCCTTAACTTTTGAACTGATACAGATTGTGGCAATTCGAGATAATCCAACCCCCATAGAGGGAGGCATTTAATGACGTTTACATCGCTTTTGAACTGATGGACACTGACCTGCATCAAATTATTTGCTCCAATCAAGATAAGGTTTATCTGAAGAACATAGTCAGGTAATTTTTCTATGGAAGGAAATAAGTGAAAGCTGGAATTTGTAGCAGATGCTTTCTGAATAGTGGATAGATTTGCAAATTGTAACTCCATATTTTGATTCATACTATGACTGTTGAATGGTAAATTCATTTTCTAATAACAGCAACTCCATATTTTGAGGTTCCTTCTGCTCAATTCAATGAACCAAAGCTAATCATCTGATGTGCTGATAAATAACTTGAAAGTTATAAATGATCCAACATACGTCTTCAATTGCTATAAATTTCATAAATAGATTGTTGCACACAGGTATTAACTGACTATTAACCTAAAAAATGGATCAACACCCTGGATTAAGTGTGAAAGCACCAGAGCCTTATTTATCAGGGCAAACAAAAATAGAAACAAAGAATAATAACTTGCAAATATGGTAAAGAGATAAGAGATTTTTATAGTGGTTCGGCTGTTAACGAGGCCTACGTCCACTTTATACTTTTGCTATCAACTGACCGCTGTTACAAGTTGAATCTGATTACAATTTGATTGGATCTTGTAAGTTAGATCAAGCCACCAGTGTTAGAGTTCACTGGAGAATCACAGTGAACCCTTTAGATGACTGTTGTGTGGGAGAAGAAGAGTGAAGAATAGTTTCTGCAGCCAGTCCAGAAAATCCTCTTTATGTTACAGAAGGATGAGTATTTATAAGGATTGGAGAGCTATTCGACTAGGCCGCCTTGCTAGAAGCTTGCATTTGAAGATACAAAGACGTCTAGGAAATTTTGTAGCGAGCCGAGCTAATACGATGTATTACTAAAGATCCATAGGGCATGATGGATCACTAGCGATCCACGAAGTTAGCTTATTTTTGGCTCACTTCGATTGTACCATGTTCCATGCCTTTTATAGATGTCCTTCATGCAATTTCATGACCAGATGCCTTGTTTTGATGATGATTCATGTACAGGTTGCATTGAACTATTACTGGAATCCAGCGAATGCCCACTTCTGGATCTAGCTTGCTTGACACATCGTGAAACTTAGCAGGTGTCCCTAGAAAAGATAACGCTTCATGATGTAAGAAAGGATGAATGACCCATGAGCAATATCTATGGATCGCTAGCGATCCATCCCCTTAGGCTTATTTTGCTCTTTTTCTCTTGAGTCCTCTTGGTTCCTTCTTTTAATCCCTCTGGTTGATTCTTGAGTTGTTTCGACTTGATGCAGACGCTCTAACTTCCTTTGAATTCTATTGTGTTAAAAACCCAATTAACATTTGCCCACCAGAGTATTCCTTCGTTGGAAACAAGGCGTGCTATGGAAGTAACTGCTTTTGAGTTCCCATTTGGTGAAGGTTAATTGATCGTGTTGGACATATCATGCAAATTTGGCTTTGGCCTGTTACCCCGTCTTTTGGCCAAGGCCGGGATATCAAAAAATTGGCTGGAAAGGATGGATATCATGATTGGAGATCGATTGGAAACAAGGCTATGATCGATACCGTCAAAATTTGACCGAGCTTCTATCAAGGTGGAATCGATTAGGAATGATGAACAACGCTAGGAAAGGCTACGTTTCAAATTTTAGGTCAATCGGAGTTCGTATAATCAAGATATGGATGGATCAAAATTCATGGGTAATTGTATCAATGAGGTTCGTATCGATCGGTGTGGGCTCGGCTATCTACTTCGTATCGATCAGGATGGATACGGGTGTGGACTAACACGTGTATTTGGCATTTGGTTTGGATCGGTCAGTCTTCGTCTCAATGCATTTCGTATCGATCGAAGCATGGGATCGATACGAAGAACATGGTACTGGATCGATACGAAGGCTGCGACGTTGGATGAACACAAAGGAAGGCTGGTTGATGGATACGAACAAACTAAATCGATGGATACGAAGAAGGCAGGTTTGATGGATACGAGGGCATGTGCTTTCGGGGTGCTCAAGGATCGATACGAAAAGGCCATTGAATCATCGATGCGAAATAAGCATCCCAGATCGATACGAAGGAAACTTGTTTGAATGAGGAAGCAGTCAACTCGGCATAAAACATGGATCTCCCCTGGGTTTCCGAGCCACGTCATCGATGCAAACGGGATGGACACGAAGGGCAGATGGATACGAAGGGATGGAGACGAATTCATGGATACGAAGCTTCCAGCCTACTCGCAAACGACACTTGCATCAATCATAACTCAACATCTACAGGTCCAAATGATATGAAATTTGGAGAGGAGCTTCCTGATGCATTCGAGAACCTCTATGATCGATCTCAACTCAATTGGACCACTTTTGGATCAACATGAATTGAACATGCATCGATCCAAAATTGCTATAGATCGATGCGATGGGCCCACCTGTGCAGGAGAAAAGGTATTCCAGGTTTTGAGGCGGATATTTTCGGATCTACACCTAAAAATAGGAGTGCTATGGCAACTAAAAGGAGGATCTTCTCCTTCTCTGATGTGGAAGCTCTGCCATTTTTATGATTGGTACTAAAGACTTGTAATTGTAACTACAATACAAAAGGAATAAAAAGGATTGATTGAAAGTGGACGTAGGCCGGATTGCCGGACCACTATAAACCTTGTGTTCTTTCTCGCTTTCTTCCATTTTAACTTTACCATTTCTTCATCTTTATTCTCTACTTTATCTGGATCTGAGATCTGTGTTGGAATATTGTGAATCTATGTATATACACTGGTGCTTTCACTACCTCTGGGGTTTGTGACCAATTTTGACGCAAACATGGCCATTCAGTCGTTTGTTAAGTTTCGATGTGAATCGCCATTGCTTATAACAATAAATCAATTTTGATCCCATGACTTTCAAGATGCTTACAAATAATACATGGATCGTGCACGGTGAATTTAGAGAGAATAGGTTGCAATCCTATGGATCGCTAGCGATCCAAGGACTTAGTGGAATTTTTTCATGCATCCTCCTACTTAACCTTGTTCGAGCTGATTCTCCATCATTCCACTTTTTCACTTGCAAGCCGAGCCTGTTGTCGTGCGACCTGATCCAATTGTCTTCAAACCCTAACTCACTTCCACCATTGTCGTTGTTGATCTCTATCACCAAAGCTTCATGCCTCTAATACCACCTTACCTCGCTGCCACTTCGAGCCGGTTTCTAGTACCTGAAACATTTTTCACCCGAATCGCGACCGACCTATCCACCTTGGATCGTCGCCGACTTAGAGTTTGACCATATTCGCCTTTTGATTTTTGACTTGAGGTCGTGGAATGGATTTTTATTGTTTAGTTTTAGTGATCTAGTGATGAGGTTGTATTGGTGATGGACATAACAGAGAATTTGAGTTGATTGTGATTTTGTGGAAGAATATAGTAAATCGAGCTTGAGTTCTTCATGGACCAAAATCCGGGTTTTGCCCCGGTGCTTGACATGTTTTGTTATTTTCGTCCATAAAATCAGAATTAACTAGCACCGAGTTACATTGTTAATCCGGCACGATGTCTTGCGAATTGACTTTGGTTTTTTTGGAAGGTGATAATAGCTTAGGGCAGCGTCTTGTATGCAGCCTATGCTGTTATAACCTTCCAAAGAACTAAAATCGACTTATGCTGAGAATTCTCTACTCGATTCGGACCCATCAATCTATATTTCTCACTTCGGATTGGTCCTATCATTGCACAATCGGTGTTCCTGGAATGGGAAGAGCTTCCCATGTTGCTTCAGATAGCGGATCCATTCGATCGTTGGTCGATAATAGATAAGTGTAGGAGAAATAACTTCAATGAATGATACAAAAAGCCCTTTTCTTTCTTCACTGCGAGCAAACTATCTACACAGGATAGAGCATTTGTAGTGTTCAGGACACCGAGCCCATCCCACATAGATAACACACTACACTTTCCCTAGTCAATACTTGGAATCCGATGTGTCAACATAAATCGATATTTTTTTAGAGTTCAAGTGTTAAGCGTAGGGGGACTTTTAGTAAAAAAATAGAATTACCCGACTGCGTTAGGTACAAGTTTTGTTGTATAAAATGAAGCACCCATCATCCCATCATAAATCCAGTGGAGGAAGTCCGACACTCTCAGAATCCGAATCGCCATCATTTGCACCATCACAAACGGTTTCAGTAGCGCCTACTTCTTGACTGTCGCCAGTTGAGTGCGGTCAATTGGTTTTGGTTGGTCCGGTTGTAGATCGGGCTCCTCTAAATTTTAGAGTTCTACTCAATCCTTCGGAGAGAGCTTTCTCCTTGATCTCTGCTAAAGCAGTGCCCCTCGTCAATCACTTCTTGAGAGAAACTCTTATGAACTTGGAAGCTCCATTTCAGATTCACCCCAATAGATACATGATCTTGACTTGCCTTCACATCTTGTTTATGAGGACATTCAATCGTCCCCCAAGCTTTGATGAGTTAAGATATTTTCTTTAATTTAAGAAGAGATATGAATGTCCGTCCCTCATGGTCATCGAGGCTCAAAGAAACTGCAAAATCGTGTTGCAGCTTCTAAGTAACCTGTCCCAATTCAAGACCTAATATTTTTTCATTAGGTGTCCTTAGGGATTTAATCGTCTTTGGATGACGTGGTGTAGGTCTTCTCTTTTACTTGTTGAGATTTAATATGTCGCTATGGGACTTTTAATGGATTGAACACTCCTTGCAATTATTCCAAAACCTAACAAAGATCCATCACTCGATCCAATCTTCCATACCCTGAAGGCAGTAGACACCAAGAGGGATCAGTCAAGTTTTTGCTAACGGATGCGAATTTGCTTCGGTATGGGTTGTTGCATCCCGGGATATTTGCTGTAGCCGTAAGAACAAGATGACCGAATGCTTTCATTTTTGATCTTATAGGTCCGTCTTCTTTACATACCGACCTATCGATCTCTTCAGTCCCTGGGCCTGCTGCTATTTCAACTGCCTCGACGCTTGTTTCTGTAGCCGCTTTGATTGCTGTACCTATGTTTGGCTCACAACCAGGGTCGGAATCCAAGAAGATTGCTGCGTTGCACGGTCTGGACGACCCTTCCATATCTCTGGAGGGCGATTTCACAACAGCTGAAGCTCAAGAGCAGGAAGACCTAACCGGCCAGCTAAGTAAAACTGAACGGCAGATGGTAGTCGTTAGAAGGAAAAATTGAGGATAGAAAGTCTTCAAGGAGCTCCCATAAGTCTCGAAAGTGCAAGACCAAGGGGGAGTCTTCCAAGAAGGTCGAAGAACTGGGAGGAAATGCTGGCACGAAGGAGATAATTGATATTTCAGGCAGTGACACAACTCCTAGAAGGGATTCTGAGAAGAGGAAGTAACTTCTAACCAAAGGTGGGAAGGGGAGCGGTGGAAAGAAACATTGACAGGCTCGAGTAACAGTGGAGCTAGATATTGGGACATTTCAATTTGTTTGATATGTGTTTTGTATAAGTGTAGAGTCTGCACTTATTACTTTTGTTCTTGTAGCGTCTGTATTTTCCTTTTTTGTTGGCTGATATTGTACGGTTACAGCCCCACATTTTGATTCTGTACAAAAAGTGTTATAAGTAATGCAATGTTGACACTTTGATTATAACTTTATTTGTCTAATTATCTATGTTTCAAGCACTTATGCTGATTTTATTTACTGTTGTTTTATCTAGTCCTGTAATTACTTCCAAAATTCTTTGTTTAGAGTAACAGAATCGTGAAGTACTTGGTTTTTGTTTTTGAGTATTGGCGTGCGTGTGCCCCCCAGTACATGGGGCTGTTTACTTCAAACACTTGACAAATGACCGGTTGATCCAAGTGATTATTCGGATGTCTGTAACAGGCCTATTTTGCGGTTCCTATCTTCGAAAACTTATAATTTGAGCGTCTCGATTTCATAGATTTTGTCGATCAACAATTGGAATTTTTTGCTGATTCGTAGTCGTTTGTCATTACTGGATTCATACCCATTACTTCTGATAATGGGAGTGGATTGATTCTTGTTAGTCCTGCAATAGACCGATTTCTCGGCATTACCGGGACAATACCGGTACTTAAGAGTGCGTGCGGCTTAAGTAATGCACGGCTTTTAAGAGTATGCACGGTTTATGAGATGCGTGGCTTTTGGGAGTGTGCGTGACTTATGAGAAGCGCGGCTTATGGGATCGATATGACCGATCGATCAAAATGGCTTGGAATTTCTCAACATTACCAATCTTCGGGCAACGTAAGGAGTTCATGTTTCGAGAGCGTGTTTCCATGGCTCAAAAGGTAATGTGCGGCTTATGGGGGTGCACAGCTTTGATAGTTGTGCTTGCTTGGATGTGATTCCGCAATCTAAGAAGCGGTTCACGGCTTACGAAATGCGCAGCTTTGATTTGGGCCTTCTCGGCGTCGCTAGAGCGACACCGGTTCTTAGAAGGCTGGGATCGGGTTCCGCTGATCCAACAGTTTGAGTCGATTTGCTTCCGTCGACCCGACGGATAGGCGGGGCGTACATAAGCATGGTTCCACTATCTCAAGCAGTGATTGGATGATTTTGAGTTGATTTGACCCCATCGACTCAGCATGTGACTTTTGTGAATACAGTTTTATTGGTTTAGAAAACAAAGCAATTTTATTAATGAAAGTTGAGCAAGTTTTTCTTATTTACAATGCCTCCGGTATTCGGGGGTGGCTTATTTGCTGGAAATAGGTAATACATAAGATAGTCTTAGAAAAAGTAAGGACGCATCGATCCACTGTTCCATCCATGGGGAATTTGGGCTATATCAATAGTTGTTAGCTTGAATGTGCATCCCTTAGCTTCTGACCGCTCACATAGGGTCCTTCCCAATTGGTCTGAATGCTCCCGGTACAGAGTAGACCCTCTTGAGGACAAGATCTCCCACCTCGAAGGTGCGGTATGAAATTTGGAGTTGAAGTACAGTGCGACCCATTTTTGGTGAGCGGTAGTCCTTAATTCGGCTTCTTCCCTCTTCTCATCAACCATATCGAGTGACTCAAGTAGGAGTTGTTCGTTTTTCCTTTGATCGAAGTTTCGCCTCCGATGAGAAGGGATTTCTAACTCAACCGGGATCATTGCTTTTGAACCATATGCTAGAGCGAACAGAGAGTGCGCAATTGCAGATTTGTGCGTTGTCCTGTAAGCCCATAGTGTGAGTGGAAGTTCATCGACCCAATTTCATTTTGCTTTAGTTTGCCGCTTTTTGATAGTGGACTTGATGATCTTATTTACTGCTTCCACTTGCCTGTTTTCTTGTGGATGTGTGACAACGGAAAAGCTTTTCTTGATTCGGAAGCGTTTGCAAAATCTTTGAACTCGGAACTTTTGAATTGAGTCCCGTTATCCGTGATGATTTTTCGTGGCACTCCTAACCTGCAAATAATATTTTTAGTAACAAAGTTGATGACTTTCTTTGTGGTAATAGTGTCCAGCGGTTCCGTTTCGCCCATTTGGTGAAATAGTCAACAACAACGATAGCATATTTAGCTCCTCCTTTAGCCATTGGTAATACACCAATCAAATCGATTCCCCAGATTGCGAATGGCCATGGGCTGACCATCTGTGTTAGCTCCGTTGAGGGGGTTCTTTAGATCTTGTTGAATCTTTAGCATTGATCGCTCTGTCTAGCGTAAACAGCTACATCGCAGTTTACTGCTGGCCAAAAGTACCCATATCGAAGAACTTTCTTTACAAGGGTTTGTCTCCCGGTATGATCTTCGCAATCACCTTCGTGAACTTCTTTTAGGATCCTTCGAGCTTCATCGTTGGTCTCACATCTAAGCAAGAGGGTAGAGAATCCCCTTCGGTAGAGTATTCCATCCCGTGTTGCGAATCGTGATGCCTTTCGAAGAAGCTTTTTCCGCTGGTTTCTGTCTATGGGGAGAGTTCCTGTGAGTAGGTAGTCCTTGATCGGCGTCATCTATGACTCTGGTTCTTTAGTTGTCTCAAAAATCCAGTCGATATCCATTTCGGTTATGCTTGGAGTGGTCAGAGTTTCAATTGGGACTAGCCCCAATGACTAAGCTTCTCCGGAACTGGCCAGTTTGGCTAGAAATCTGCTTTGTGTTATGTTCCCTCGGGATATGAGTTATGGTGTAATGATCGATGTCTTTCAGCAGTTCCTGCATGTTAGATAGATACGGGGCAAGGTTCTCCTCCCGAACCTGGTATTCACCTTTCACCCGATAAATGACTAGCTGAGAGTCTCTATAGATGTGTGTGGATTTTATCTCAAGTTCCTTCACAATCTTTAGCCCAGCTATTAATGCTTCGTATTATGCCTTGTTATTTGTTGTAGGGAATTCCAAGCGCAAGGCATAGCAAACATATCGTCCATTGGGAGTCTCGAGCACTACCCCTGCTCTCGAGTAGAAGTTGTTAGATGCACCATCAACGAACAGCTTCCAATGTGGCTCTACTTCTGGAGTCATTTGTTCCTCGTTATCTTGTATTGTAAATTCAACAATGAAATCTGCCAGCGCCTGCCCATTGATCGCCTTTCAAGGATGGTATGTGATTTCGTACTGGCTCAATTCAATGTTCCATTTGATAAGCCGCCCAGAGGTCTCAGGGTAGTATAACACTTGCTTCAAGGGTTGATCTGACAGCACTCTGATCGGGTGTGCCTGGAAGTACGATCGTAATTTTCTGGATGCGATTAGGAGGCAATATGTCAGTTTTTTCCAATTTCGGACGGTTCTTTTGTGCTCCCGTGAACTGTTTACTAATGTAATATACGAGTCACTGGATCTTAGCTTCTTCTCGTACGAGCACGACACTCAATGCATGGGGCGAGATTGCTAAGTAGATGTACAAATATTCTCCATCTACCGGCTTGGATAGGATTGGCTGGGTTTCCATATGTCACAGCAGTTGTTCGAACGTAGTTTGACAAGCCTGATTCCATTCGAAGTTCTTCTTTCTCTTCTTTAGCGCATCAAAGAATGGTATACATTCATCGGTTGCTTTTGAGATGAATCAGCTCAGCGCTGCAACCTTTCTTCAAGCTTTGTAACTCTTCCTGTTCCTCAGGGCGACGACTTCCCGTAAAGCGGTTATTTGTTCGGAATTTGCTTCGATGCCTTTAGTGCTTACGATGTGTCCAAGAACTTCCCAAAGGCTATCCCAAAGTGGCATTTAATTGGATTGAGTTTCATTCCATATTTGCGAAGTATTGCAAATGTTTCAGCAAGATTGTCTAAGTGATTTGCAGCTATGCATGATATAACCAACATATTGTCTACATAAACTTTAATAGTTTTCCCGATCTGTCATTTGAACATGGCATTCACTAGTCGTTGGTAGGTTGCCCCAGCATTGTTTAAGCTAAATGGCATCACTTTGTAGCGGTATGGTCCCAAATCAGTAATGAAACTGGTATTCTCTTGATCAGGTTCGTGCATCATGATCTGGTTGTATCCCGAGTATGCATCCATAAATGATAGCAATTCATGACCAGTCGTCCCGTCCACAAGCTGATCGATTTTGGGCAGAGGAAAGCTGTCTTTCGGGCAAGCTTTATTTAGATTCGAGTAGACAATACAAGTTTGCCATTTCCCATTGGACTTCTTGACTAAGACCGGGTTGGATACCCATTCGGGGTATGTTGCATCGCGGATAAAACCATTCGCCATCAGCTTATCCATTGTTTCTCTCAGTGCTTTGGACCGTTTGGGCCCTAGGTTGCATCTCTTCTGTTTCACCGGCGTATACTTAGGATCAATGTTAAGTGTGTGGCATGCAATCTCTGGTGAAACCCCGTACATATCGGATCAAATTGGCGTGAAGAAATTTGATGAGTTCTAGTCGCATCCTGTTTCCAAGATGTGATCCGATTTTCAGGACCCGTTTTGGGTCATCCATATCAACTAGGACAGACACCGTCAATTCTGCCGCTGCTGCCCGTTCCTCCCCTAAACTCTTCTTTATAGGGTCCAAAGCCTTATCAAATCGGCTATGGTCCCAAGCGAGGGGCGGCTCTGTAGTTGCTATTCGGTAGGTTCACGAATGTGGATAGTTCTCCTTATATTCTTCCCTTTTTCTTTTCTTTTAGACTCACGTAGTTCCGCGATATAGCATTCTCTAGCAGCACTTTGGTCTCATTTGATCACCCCGACTCCATTCTCTATCGGAAATTTCATAGTCAGACACCATTGAGCTAAAGCAATTCTGAAGTCTGCTAAGGCGGGCCGCCCCAGGAAGGCATTGTAAATGGAAATTTCATCTACAATCACAAAGGTTTGGATGAGTGTGACTCTTCGGTCGCCTTCTCCGAGTTCTACGGGTAAGTCAATAGTTCCGACAGGTTGTTTAGGTTCACCGGTGAATCTTTGAATCTTTGTTCGGCAAGCGGATATATCTTTCTTACTGATCTTCATCTGATCAAAGGTGCATTTGAAAAGGATGTTCACAGAACTGCCGCTATCTACTAATACTCATCGGACCATGGCGGGTCCGATTCCTACTGTCACGACCATTGGGTCGAGAGTTGGAGCTTATATCCCTTCAGTGTCTTGATTTTGGAATATTATGTCATCGTTCGGGGTTCTCTACTACTTAGAAAGGGTTCCATCTTCGATCGCAAAGCACACAACTTTCAAAGCGTGCTTTAATGAGCTCGCATACCATTCCATTTCTCCCCAACTCTTCTACGCGGTTTAGGGATTTCCAGATATCATCCCAATGATGAGTCTTTGGTTAGTCCACTGGGTCCCACTTTTCTGGTTCCAGCTTGATTCCCTTGATCTCTAGGAGCTTGGGGCACTACGGGTTGGTCAGGATTCAGTTATTTCCTTACATATTGTTGAAGCTTGTTTTCCCGAATCAGCTCCTTATTCAAGTTCTTCAAGTGACGACACTCATTCATGTTGTCGCCATGTGTCTCACGAAAGCGGCAGAACTTTTCGGAATGCTTTTGTTGTTCAGTTGCTTCCATTTTAGGCGGCTTCTTGTACTCTTCCATCCCCTGTGTCGCGAGATAGATGTTTTTTGGAGTATCGCTGAGCGGGGTGTATTCTTCAGGTCTCAAACCTTTGAGTCACTTGCTACTTTCGTTTCGCTTATTGGAAATCTGGTTCTTCCTTTTCTAATTTCCATTTTTTCCTGCGTTCCCTTAGCGGTCCTGGATGTATTTATATCTTGGTTTGTCGTCATACCACTCTGCTCAATGTTGGTTGGTTGTAAGTTAGCAGATTTCCTTTCTAATTCCTGTACCTCTTCTGATCTCAAGTACCGGCTCGCCTTTCAGTTGAAGTCCTTCCTAGTGGTAGTTTGTTTCATTTTGATCCATTTCCAAAATTCAGTTTCGGAGTGAATTGCATGAACTAAGGCCATGAAAACCATATCCACATTCAGATTACTTACTTCAGTTACCGTAGTGTTGAACCGATTCATGAAAGACTTCAGGTATTTAATCCGTCCCTGGAATAGGCAAGATAAGGACATTTACATCTTTTGGTTGTGCCATGTGAAGTCTATATTGGTCAAGGAATCTTGTTGCTAGTTGATTGAAGGTGGATATGGATCATGACGGAAGCCTGGTGAACCACATGGAAGCAATTTCCTCCAAGAAAATTGGGAAACATCTATATCGAATGACATCTGAAGCATTTTCTCCGTCCGTGTACCAACTGTACTTACACAAGTGGATTTTTGGGTCTCTTGTTCCATTGTGAGACAGAATAGTTATCATAGTGAACTTTTCAGGGTACCGCTCATTCAGAATGTCATTAGTGAAAGGAGTCCGACTTGGAGTGGATCCCCATTCATCATTCTTTCTATCTTTACTTTAATCCATTAGTCGCTTGACCATCTCCGCGATATATGCCTCGGATGTCCGGTAATCTGGGGGTTAGCTGTTAGTGACTACACCAAGTGTTTAATTTTGCAAATGACCTTGGTGAGTAGGCTGAAGCCTAGGCTCTCCTGTCTTTGGGAGAGCCACTCCCTCAGGGTTCCGTTGGCTTGCGGTTGGTCTAATAGGGGCAGTTTGGATCTCCTTGGCATCATTAAATGCATTGGTATTTCCTTCCAACTTGTCGTCGTCAAGTCACTCCCCATCTTCTAAGTCAGAGAGATACATGGCTATATCTTCTGTGGGGTTTTCGCTCCTAGATTCAAGTTTGTAGCTGGTTGCCTCGCAGTTGGTGGAGTGTTTGCATTTCCATCCATATTGATTCCTACGATTCCACCTATCACTCCTTTTTGCTGTTGCTTTTGGTTTCTCCTGTTTAGGCCAGAGACGGAAGAATATTCTTGTTCCATGGCAGCCGCGGGCTCTGTCATGGTTTTTGGAGTAGCATGTAACTGTAAGGTCTATAGGGCATTCAATTTGTCCATAAGAACCCTTTGGCTCTTTTCCATCTTCTAATTAATTGCATCAACCATTTTGTTTAATTCATCTCTAGTGACAATTTCATGCTAGATAGAGGATCCTGGCACATGATCTCCTGTGTTGGCACCATTAACTTCAATTTGCCGAGGATTGATCTCCTCTCCAGCAATTACAGCTCCTATGGATCTTCCAGAAGCAGTTCTTCTTCTTCTTCCCGGTGCCATTGATTCTCAGCAGCAGATCTTCTGAGCAGAGATTGGGGATCTAACTTCTGAACCTATCTGATCCAAAGTAGATAGCTAGATCTAAGCGGATTCAAATTTCTCAGTGAAAGCACCAAAATGTTAACCCAAAAAATGTATTAACACCCTGGATTAAGTGTGAAAGCACCAGCCCTGTTTATCAGGGCAAGAAAAATAGAAACAAAGAATATTAACATGCAAATAAGGTAAAGAGACGAGATTTTTACAGTGGTTCTTCTGTTAACGAAGTCTATGTCCACTTATAACTTTTGCTATCAACTGACTACTGTTACAAGTTTAATCTGATTACAATTTGATTGGATCTTGTAAGTTGGATCAAGTCACTGGTGTTAGAGTTCAGTGGAGAATCATGGTGAACCCTTTAGATGACTGTTGTGTGGGAACAGAAGAGTGAAGAATAATTTCTACAGAGTTTCCGCAGCCAGTCCTAATATCCTCTTATGTTATAGATGGATGAGTATTTATAGGGATTGGAGAGCTATTCGACTAGGCCGCCTTCTCAGAAGCTTGCATTTGAAGATACAAATGCGCCTAGGAAATTTCATAGTGAGCCGAGCTAATACGATGGATCGCTAGCAATCCATAGGGCATGGAGCGCTAGCGATCCATGAAGTTAGCTTATTTTTAGCTAGCTTTAATTGTACCATGTTCCATGCCTTTTGTAGATGTCCTTCATGCAATTTCGTGACTAGATACCTTGTTTTGATGATGATTCATGTACAAGTTGCATTGAACTATTACTGGAATCCAATGAATGCCCACTTCTCGATCTAGCTTGCTTGGAACATCGTGAAACTTAGCAGGCATCCCTAAAAAATATAATGCTTCATGATGCAAGAAGGATGAATGACCCATGAGCAATATCTATGGATCGCTAGCGATCCATGGGTGATGGATCACGGGTAAAGCCATTTACCTTCAGCTTATCCACTTCTTCTTTCAACGCAGTGGATTGCTCCGGGCGTAGAATGTGCCTGTTCTGCATCACTAGATGGCTTCTTGGGTCCACATTCAATGCGTGGTACGCTACTTCTGACGATATTCTACGGAATATGTCCATGCAAACACATCTAGGCATTCTTGAATAAACCCCACCAATTCCTTTCGCACCTTTATGTCAAGCTGAGATCCAACCTTGAGGACCATAGTAGGATCATTATCATCAATCGGGATGTTGATTGTCAGCTACGCCGGTGTCACCCTCGCATCCAGTGGCTCTTTTCGGGGGTCCATAGGCTTATAAACTTGCTATGGGACCCTAGCCAAGGCTTGTGAGGTAATTGCTATGCATCCACGGTTTTGGTGCAGAGAACATTCTCTACACTTTTTCTTTTTTCACCTCACTTCAATTCTCCAAGCTCAACGAAATAGCTTCACGAACTAAGCACTGATTGCTTTAAATAGCTCCAACCCTATTTTCAATAGGGAACATCATCAAACACCATGGGGCCAACACTATTCTGGAACAGGCAAGTGCTAGTCAGCCTAGAAAAACATTATAAGTAGAGAACTCATCAATAATCATGAGTTCTACACCCGCAAAATCTTACGGTCACCTTCACCCAACTCCACAGACAAGTCAATACATCTGATATGATCTTTTGCCCCTCTAGTAAATTCTTGAGTGTGGGATTTACATGGCTTTATGTCCATTGGACATATCTTCTTCCAATCAAACATCTTTTTGAACAAATTATTAACCGAGCTTCCATAGTCAACCAAAACTTGGTGCACGATCACTCGCCCTATCATGGTCGTAATCACTATCGGGTCACGCATTAAAGTTTGCAGCCTATCAGTAGCTTCTATTTTGAAACACAATATAAGTACTTATCATCTCCAGTTGTTTTGCCAGAGCTCTGTCTTCAACTACAAAACAACTCTTCTATGGCATATGCTTTAATGAAATCCCATACAACTCCATCTTATTCCATCTTTTCTTTGCTGGATAAGGTCCTTCAATTATCATGTTAATCACAATCCTACCATCCGGTCTCCTAGGCCTCTGTCCGCTGGGCTAAGGTCGATCCCTTGGAGCATTCTACCCCTAAGGTCTAGCATTCTGATGTCATCCTACAGGTCTCTCACATACTACTGCAACTTCTTCTTACATATCAAAACCTCAATCATGTCTTTTAAGTGACGACACTCATTGGTATTATGCCCATAAGTATCATGGAAGCGACAATCCTTCCCCGAGCATTGTTCAACATTAGTTGCCTCCCTTTGAGGTGGCTTATTATATTTCTCAGTTCCTTACGTAGCAAGATATATATTCTTGACTGTATCGTTCAATGGAGTATAATCCTCCAACTTCAAGTATCTCGGCCATTTTTAGTATCGTTTCTTTTACCTCCAAAGCCTTGGTTTCTCCTTTTTTGATTATTATTATTAGTTCCGACATTCACTACAATGTTACTGGTGCTCTCATCGGTTTGCTTAATAACAACATTGCTTTGCATAACTTCAGTGGATTGCCTCCTGTCAGCCTTTCTAGAGGCTATATCTACCTCTTCCAAGCATAGAAACTAGGTCATCTTTCGATAGATTCCAAGCTTAATCTTTTGCCATCTACCAAAATCTGTGTCTGCGTGTTCCTCAAATCAATGTTATCAAGATGATATCCTCCATTGGATTGCTTACTTTTGTCATAGAAGTGTTAAATCGACTAAGAAAATCCTTTAAGGTATTTCCAACCCCTTGATAAATATTTGATAAGGACATCACGTCCTTCGGTGAGTGTTGGGAAGCCTAAACCGCTCCATAAACTTTCTCACCGATTATTTAAATATAGATATGCATTTCAACGTATTCGAGTGAACCACATCATAGTCACCCCATCTAGGAATATAAGGAAACACCTAGACGTTACTGTATCGGTAGCTCTGGCACTATCCATATGCCATTCGTATTTCAATAGACACTGTCTAGGTCGGTTGTCCCGTTACACGATGGCATTGTTGGCATAACAAATCTCCAGGGATATTCCGCTTGTAAGATATCATCAGTGAATGGGGTCCTACTAGGTATTGAGCCCATTCCTCATTCTTCCTCCACCGGTCTTCATTTATTAACCTCTTTATCATATCAGCAATAAACTCTTAACTGTCTTGAATCCAGATTGTGACTATCATGAACAACACTAAATGTTTGAACCTACAAACGCTCTCAGTTCATTTGATGATGTCTAAACTTTCCTGTTTCTAGGAGAGCCACTCGCCCAAATCTTCTATGAGGCTTAGCTGGTTCTATGGAGTTCATTGGTGCACCAGGATCCTACAAATCATCTTTATTGTCCGACAAATCAATGGCTTCAGGTGAAAATGCTCCGACATTGTCTTTATTGTGCTCAGTACCGACCTAAATTTAATCGGTGCCGACCAGTGGGCCATGGTCAAAATTTGGCTACTCCCTCCACACCCTTTTTTGATATCCTGTAATACCCCGTAAAATTAATAGGAAATTAATTAAAAGGGATTAATTAATTAAATGCTAAAATGGAAATTGAGCAAACATTAGAATTCAGCAACGTAACTTGTACCATTGTGTTTATGGAAATTTTTTGAGCAACTTTCACACATAAAGCTTCACGATCAAAGTTTAAATGAAGAAGTTATCGACGTTTGAAGATTTCAGATAAAAAATAATTCAAAATGAATTAAGGAAATAAATATTAATAAAGTTAATAGTAAAGTAAAAGTTAGATATAACCTTAACGTTTAAGTAAGCATTAAAAATAAAGCTTGGAGGACCACAGGTCGACCACCTATAGGGACCGATCGATCGGTTATTGTTATGATGGTTAGGGTTCTTCCTGGCCTGAACGGGCTGGATCCTAAACTATTAAAATATTCTCAATCCAACAGTTTTGGTGCCTCCAAACAACTATAAATAAGAAGGCTAGCCCCTTATTTTTTTCCTACAAATCTAAAGCCGGGAACCACACTCTACCCATTCTCTTACTCCACACAAATTTCTTAAACTCCAGTTTCAAAAATAAATATATACATCCAGAGGTTTGGGGAAGAACTAAAGAAAACAACTAAAGAAAAAGGTACTAAATCTTATATGTATAAGTATATATTCTACAACTCCCTAATCCCCAATTCTCTAAATCTAAGTGTTATATAATGCAAAATAAAAAGGATATAAATTGGAGGAAGAGATGGGCAAAAGCAAGGAAGGCAAATCCAAGGAGATTGCAGTTGGGATTATCTAATGAGTGGTAATATCTTTTTTTCCATAGTAGTATTTTATGCTGTTTGTTTTCGAATATGTACTATGCCTTGAGAAATTTTGAATACGAAAACTTGTCAATTCAAAAACCCTAAAATTTCCCCATAAAATGTAAATTGTGAAATTTGTTGAAATTCTAATTGTTTTATTTTAATATAATGGAATTGGATTTGTTATTATTACAATATGAATATTTTTATTTCATTTGATTCCACCTCTCAAATTTTGATTATAATGATAAAGATTTCAAAACACAAAAAAGTAGAAATGGGTGTGTAAAGTAGGTAAAAAGGGAATTTTTCCTTTTACCCATAGTTTGCACCACCTATTTTGACAATTAAAATAAATATGCTTTATTTGTCATTTCAAACGATGTACATGTAAAAGGTTGAATGGAATACAAAAGATTGGAATTAGAAATTTACTTCTCTAGAAAAAGAGACATTGGTTCTACTATATTAATGTAAAATGAATTGCATGTTTTGGATTCCAATTTAAGCACATACAAGTCTATTTAGTGTAGATAATTTATAGATGATGTTAGCTATTACGTAATTTGTTGTATTGGATTGGAACTTGTATAGAAATTGCAGTTATTCACAAATTAAAATAACATATCACCCCAAATAAGAAACAGAGAAATTACTTGAATAAAATAGAAACAAATTAACCATAATTTGATGATAGATATAAATGTAATAATAATGTATTCATTTAAATTTTGAAACTGATCAACCAAAATCACAAAATTGAAACCTATATAATAAACAAGGCATTTAACAAAGAAACCGACAAGTAAATAATAATTAACAATCAACAATAAATTTAATAAAATGAGTCAAGGACAATTATGGAATTTAATCCATAAACAAAATGAAGAATAAGGAGTTTCCCTTATAAGGCTATAAATACATAAATACGGGTGAGCTATATATAAATTATATACATACATACATACATACATAAATACATATATATGTATGTGTGTTGGCATTGTTCAACGTTAAATTTTTGGGAAGTGGAAATATGGCTAATTATAGGGATGTGAGGTCACTTGAAAGCACATAGAAGTTTGCCTAGCTAATCTGGTTATCAATAGTGTAACTTTTCTTAACTGATGTGGGATATCGCCTATAATAAATACCCATGGTGGATGCGAGGTTGGTCCAAATTTTATAGGGTAAATCTGCCCAACTAATCTAGTTACAAGCACCATCAAATAGTCAGACTAATATGGGAGTGTCATAGTTGGGTTATGGGCCATAAGGACAGGGTTGAGGTATTAAATAGTTCTTGGGGTCTATCTTTTCCCTATTTAAGAAGTATTTAATGGTCGAAATTCTTTTAGGGGCATTAGTGGAAATCTCTCAAGGAAGGTGCGCTTTGGGGTTGAGGTATTAAATGGTTAGAGGGCTTGCCTTTTCCCTATCTAAGAAATATATTAAGTGGCCTTAAGAGATTTCCTACGATATCAGTTAGGGAGTACCGGAGGAATTCTCCTTGGGGCTAGGTATTAAATTACCGTGGAGTCTGCATATTCCCCATTTAAAGGTCTTAAGTGGCCCAGGTACTTTTTCTCGCATCGTTAGGACATGATTGGACGGGAGATGGGTTGTTGGACCCAATATACTCCATAGTTGAATTCCACCCACTTTTTTAGTTATGGAGTTGGACTTGTAGAGCCACTATCCTGCAGATGGAGATATACTTAGGAAAGTATAATAAATATGTAAGACATAATACTTGTTCAATTACTTTCTGCCAATATATTATTATTGTAAAACTCTAGGTTTTCATTCACCAAACATTGTTTTTCTAACTCCTTTCTCATTACAACATACATGTTGGGTACATCGATGAGTGTGGAGATTCGGTGGGCAGTTAGCTACTTATGTTGTTATGATATACCCAGACTATGTATCAGACATGTTTTATGCACTATTGTGACATTGTACTCCTATGACTTGGTTTTATGAGATGGATACTTTATTTATTATTATGGTTTATTCCTTCCATTGTGGGACTCTGAAAGGAGAGATAGATAGCAGTGCATATTGTTTTGTTAGATCAATTATACCGACCAACAACCAACTTCGAAATGGATCTAAGGTTCGATGGATTTTCATTGGGTCGAAAATTAAGCCCTTTTCGGAGAGGATTGTTACATTTGGTACCTGAACTTAGGTTACCCATTCAACGAGAATATGATACACGAGAGTACGTATTTTTTATTTTTATTTTTCAAAATCCTATTGTATATATGAGTATAAATATATGGGCATGCATAAACATACTAGGAAAATTCTTAATTCGGCAAGTAGTACTATCGTAGGAAGTCGTGACTAAACTTTGAACCTATAGATGGTTTATAATGGCTGAAAACAACGGCTCCGAGATCGTGAACCACACCACCCAAGGGATACCCACCATACCCGGTATGCCATCATAGTTTTGGCAATACTTAAGAGTCATGGGGCAAGTCCCCATTACCCAACAAGCTGCACTAGTGGTGCGAGTTGCTACTCTCGCTGAACCAGCATTTCATCCACTAGACTTCCCAAAGATGTATGAGGATTTTCAAAATATGGACGGATGAGTATTATTAGGCACATAGGACATTGTAGAAATTCAAGATTGGATCAATGATTGCGACAACATATTCAAGGAACTAGAGTCGGAGGATGCAGTTAGGAGGAAGCTAGCTGCATGGTACTTGAAAGGGTAGGTGCTAAATTGGTAGACCATAGTGACTGCAGAGAACGTTGAGGAAGGCATAACTTGGGCTGAATTTAAGACTTGCTTTGATTCGCGATTCATGTTAACGTAGAAGTGGATCTACAATTTGGAAAGTTCATCTATCTGAAACTAGGGGACTCCACGGTAAAGCAGTTTATTAATAAGTTTATAGAATTGGCCAAATTTGGGATGGTTCCGATTGACATCCAAGTGAAGAAGGCGATAAAATTTGTAAAGGGCCTAAATTCTCCCTTAAGGGAACTACTCTTAACTCTAGTTCCCACAAGTGTTACCTATGAGATGCTAGTCGAAATAGCCCTACTACAAATGGTTGGTAAAGAAAAAAGGGAGAAAGTTGGGTAGTATGATGACCAAGCTAGATCAAAGAATGGGAAGTTATAGAAAGATAAAAAGGCCAAAGGAAAGTTTAAGAAGGGACGCATCTCTAAAGATTGCAGGTTGAGCTTGATGACAGAAGAGTTAAAGGGGAGATTCCATCATTGCTATAAAGAAGGGCACTTCAAGAATCGATGTCTGAAACTAGCCAAGGAGGGGCAAGTCATGCAAGCTTACGCCATTGAAACTATTCCTGTCTCAAGCAAACCTCCTCCCAAGGACAAGGAAAAAGTGCTATGAAAGGTATGACTATTATTTCTAAGAATACTATTTATACCTTATATGATTCAGGAGCATCACATTCATTCATAGCTAGAAATGTAGTTAACGCCTTAGAATTAAAAACCCAAGTTGTCACTAACCTTATAGTTGTGTTGAATCCTGTTAGGGGTTCAACACATTTTTCTATGATTTGCACATACCTCATGGTGGATATATGTAATGTTGACTTCATATGTAATGTGTATGTTCAGGGTTTTGAGAGATATTGGCTTATCTTGAGGATGGATTGGTTATCTTACTACGTGGCTGTCTTTGATTGCAATAGAATTGTGTAATTAAAGAGTAGTGAGGAGCGAGATATAGATGTTCATTGCATGCCCTAAGCCTTAGAAATGTTGAGCTATTCGTATTCTCTTTGCCTATCACAGGAGTAGCTCTCATCTGTATCCATAGTTCGGGAGTTTTCAGACGTTTTTGAAGAAGTCTCTGGTCTCCTATTCTAAAGAGAAATAGAGTTTAGGATTGATTTGGAGAAAGACGCTAGACCAATCGCACTGTCGTTGAGGCACATGACCCTTAAAGAAAGGAGAGAACTAGATAACCAGATTTCTAAGCTATTATAGAAGAAGTTTATTGGCCATGTTATTACAGAATGGGGAGCACCAGTTGTCTTCGCTACTAAGATGGATGGCTCTTTAAAGCTATGCATCGATTATTGAGCACTGAACAAGCTGACCAAGAAGAACATGTATCATTTTCTTAGAATGGATGACTTATTTGATTAGTTTATTGGGGCTAAAGTCTTTCCTCAATGAGACTTGGCCATTGGATTCCACCAATTAAGAGTGGTTGAAGATAGCAAGGAGATGACCGCTTTTCTCACTCCAGACGTATTGTATGAATGGTAGGAAATGCCTTTTGGGTTGAAAAACGCCCTTGCATACTTTATGAATTTGATGAGTAGTCTTTAGGGGGTAGTTGAACAAGTTCGTGGTAATATTTATGGATGATTTTCTACTATTCTCAAAAGGTGAAGGTGAATATGAAAACCACCTAAGTGAAGTACTAGAAACCTTGAGAAGGCACCAGCTAAAAGCCAAATTCTCAAAAGGTCATTTTGAGGAAGGAGATAAGATTTCTCGGTTATATTGTCTCTAAGAAGAGGTTATCTGTTGACCCTACAAAGGTAGCAGCTATTCAGGACTTAAAGATTCCAAGGAACACTATTGAAGTTGAGAGTTTCTTGGTTTAGCAGGTTACTATAGGAAGTTCATCAAAGTTTAGCTGGTTACTGTAGTGGTACTATTGACTCGTCTAACAAAGAAAAACTTAGTCTTCACATGGGATGAGAAATGCATTAATGCCTTTGAGAAACTGAACGAGCTTTAACTAATGCACATGTACTAACGATCCCAGATGGATCGAAGCCTTCCACTATATATACCGACATATGTGGGACATGGTTAGGAGCTGTTCTTATGCAAGAAGGCAAGGTGATAGCCTATGCAAGCATGTAGTTGAAGGACCTGTGAGAAGAGGTATCACTCTCATGATTTAGAATTAGCGGCTATCTTATTCACTTTAAAGAGTTGAAGGATTTATTATTTAGGGGAAATGTTTGAGCTATTTACTAATCATAAGTCCCTTAAATACCTATTTTCCCAAAAAGATTTGAACCTTAGGCAGTAAAGGTGGATGAAGTTTATAGCATCATATGACTTCAAGATTCAGTATACCCTCGAAAAAGGGAATATTATTGCTGATGCTCTTAGCCAAAGGCATGCTACTAATAGGTGCTATATATGAGTAGAGGCGGTTGGAGTTCCTCTCGAATTTTAGTTTCCAACCGCCATCTGAATTCACTCCAGGATATCTGGAAGCAGTGGATGTAAGGGGAACATTCATGGAATGCATCGGTCAAGAGAAAAAGAAGGATGCAGCGATAGAAGATATTTTGGCTAAGTTGAGTTGGGGAGAGTATTCTTGCATTTCAGTAGATATTCGATCGATGGAAGAGGGTGGCTACGAATAGATGGATGCCTAAGTGTTCCAATGGTGGAGGACATTCTAGAGGAAGTGTTGGTTGAGTTCCACCGTTTTAAGATGACTATTCATTCCGGTGGAGATAAAGATGTATATAGACATGAAGCAAACTTCTATTGGCCAGAAATGAAGAGGCAAGCAGTAGAATATGTGTTCGGTGTTTTCATGTCAACGAATCAAAGCAAAACAAAGGAAGCCTGGAGGTCTATTATTACCGTTGGGGTTTCTAGCTTGGAAGTGGGAATACATATCATTGGATTTCATAGATGGGTTGCCTAGAAGTCAAAGAGGCAATGAGGCTATTTCGGTTATAGTGGATATGCTCACTAAAAGTTCCCACTTTATTCTAGTAAGAAGTAATAGGACCGCATCATCTCTAACACAAATTAACATCATGGAAGTCATCTGATTACATGGTATTCAGTCGGCATTGTCAGAGATAGAGAACCCATATTTATTAGTAAGTTTTGAAGGAGTTTGCAGTCAGCTTTAGGGAATGTTGAATCTTAGCACCACTTACCACTCTTAGACTAACGGATGGACGGAAACGGTGAATGAGATCTTGGAGGATTTATGAGGACTTGCATCATGGATTTCAAAGGATATTGGGAGCAGCATTTACCTTTAGTAGAATTCACCTATAATGATAGTAACCAGCGATGATAGGTATGACACCTTTTGAAGCCTTGTATGAAAGGCTATGCAAGTCACCAAATTATTGGTAAGGAAATGCTGATAAAATTCTACTTTGACCAGATTTAATCCGAGAGACTACGGAGAAGACTGAGGTAATTAAGCGGTGAATGAAGACCGCTTAGGACTGACATAAGTCCTATGCTGACAGGTGAAGGAAAGAGTTGGAATTTTCAGTTGGGGACGTGGTATTTGTTAAGGTTTCCCCACTTACGAAGGTTATGAGATTTGGAACCTTAGGGAAGTTGGCATCGAGATTTGTTGTGCCTTTCCCAATTTAGAGAGTGTGAGGAAACTTACGTATCAGATGGAGCTTCCAACTAAATTGACTGGAGTTCCTAACATTTTCCATGTATCACACCTGAGGTGGTGTCTGCACAACACATTCACCATAGCAGAGTCTGATTTGTTAGCAGATATAGAGACGAAGTCGAAAGCACCCCATGCCACCCACTCATAGTGGAGCACAGAGTTAGGAATGTTCGTAACAAATAAATTAGGCTGGTCCGAGTACAATGGGGAGATAATTCGGCGGGAAGCACCTAGGAAACAGAAGAGAAGATGAATATTTCTCATCTAGAGATTTTTTCTGGTAAATTTTCTCCCTCTAGATTTAGTATTCTATAGGTTTTGGTTGCATCATAATTGCTAGATTGGTTGGTAGGAGATGGTTATCACGCTTTTTTTTGTTAATTTTGCACTTATATAGAATATCATGCATGTTTAGATTATTTGCATACAGTCTTATATGTCACGATCTTGTATTCACGCTAGGATTGACCTCACAGATATGTTGCATGCATAATTACATTACATTTTTGGTTGAGTAGATAGCTGTGTAAATAACTTGGTTGTACAACATGGTTCTAGAGTGCGTGTTACACTATATGTCCCTTAGGAATTCCGAGGATAAAATTCTTTTAAGAGAGGAGAATGTAACATCCCGTAAAATTAATAAGAAATTAGTTCGGATGAATTAATTAATTATTAATAATGCTAAAAATGAAAATTGAGAAAACATCATAATTTAACCACGAAACTTGTACCATTATGTTCATGTCGATTTTCTGAGAAACTTTCATATACAAAGTTTTGCGATCGGAATTCAAACGAAGAAGTAATCAACGTTTGAAGATTTCGGATAAAAAATAATTCAAAACAAATTAAGAAAATAAATATTAATAAAGCTAATGTTAAATATAACCTTTATGTTTAAGTAAACGTTTAAAATAACGCTTGGAGGAGCACCGGTCGACCGCTCATAGGGACCGGTTGATTGATGATTGTTGTGACGGCCAGGGTATTCCCTGGCCTGAACAGCTCGTATCCTAAACTATTAAAATATTCTCTATCCGACGGTTCTGGCGCCTCTAAGCAACTATAAATAAGAAGGCTAACCCCCTTGTTCTTTTCATACAAATCTAAAGCTGGGATGACACTCTGCCCAATTCTCTTACTCCTCACGAATTTCTTAAACTCCAGTTCCAAAAATAAATATATACATCCAAGGATTTGGGGAAGAATTGAAGAAAACAAACTATGGAAAAAGGTACTAAATCTTATATGTTTAAATATATATTTTAAAACTCCATAATCCCCAATTCTCTAAATCTAATTGTTATATAATATAAAATAAAAAGGAGATAAACCGAAGGAAGAGGGAGGCAATATCACAGAAGGCAAATCCAAGGAGAGTGCAGCTGGGATTATCTATGAGTGGAATTATTTTTTCCATAGTAGTAATTTGCGTAGTTTGTTTTTGCATTGTACTGTGCCTTGGGAAATTCCGAATACGAAAATTTATCAATTCAAAAACTCCAAAATTTCCCTATAAAATGTAAATTGTGAAATTTGTTGGAATTCTAATTGTTTTATTTTAACATAATGGAATTGGATATGTTATTATTACAATATGAATATTGTATTATATTTGATTTAACCTCCCAAATTTTGATTATAATGACAAAGAATTCAAAACATGAAAAATCGAAATGGGTGCGTAACGTAGGGAAAAATGTAATTTTTTCCTCTTATCCGTAGTTTGCACCGTCCATTTCTACAATTAAAAAATGTGATTTCATTGTCATTCTAACGATGTACACTTAAAAGTTGAATGGAATATAAAAGATTGAAATTGTAAATTTGATTCTTTGAAAAAAAAGACCGTGGTTCTTTTATATTAACTAAAATGAATTACATGTTCTGGATTCCAATTTGAAGGTATATAAAGTCTATTTAGTGTAGCTAATTTATTGATGATGTTAGTTATTACATATTTGTTGTATTGGGTTGGGACTTGTATAGAAATTGCAGTTGTTGACACATTAAAATAACATATCACCTGGAATAAGAAATAAACAAATTACTTGAATGTATATAGAAACAAATTAACCATAATTTGATGTTAGACATAAATGTAATAATAACGTATTCTTTTGAATTTTGAAATGGACCAACCAAAATCACAAACTTGAAACCTATATAATAAATAAGGCATTTAATAAAGAAATCGATAAATAAATGACAATTAACAATCAACTATAAACCTAATAAAATGAGTTAAGGACAAGTGTGGAATTTAATCCATAAACAAAAGGCAGAGTAAGGAGTTTCCTTTATAAGGCCTATAAATACGTACATACGGGTAAGGTGTATATATGACACACACACACACACATATATATATACACACACATGTGTGTGTGTGTGTGTGGGCATAGTTCAATGTTAAATTTTAGGAAGTGGAAATATGGCTAAGTTATAGAGATGAGAGGTCAGTTAAAAGCACGTAAAAGTATGCCTATCTAATCTAGCTACCAATAATGTAACTTTTGTAACTGATGTCGGACATCGCTTATAATAAGTAACTACAGTGGATGCGAGGTTGGTTCCAATTTTGTAGGGTAAGTCTGCTCGATCGATCTAGCCACCAACATCTTCAAATAGTCAGACTAATATGGGGGCGTCATAGTTGGATTATGAGCCATACGGACAGAGTTGAGGTATTAAATGGTTGTTGTGGTCTGCCTCTTTCCTATTTAAGAAGTATTTAATGGTCGGGATTATCTATTGGATGCATTAGTGGAAATCTCTTAGAGGAGGTTCGCTTCAGGGTTGAGGTATTAAATGGCTGAAGGGTCTGCTTCTTTCCTATCTAAGAAGTATTAAGTGGCCTTAAGAGATTTTCTACGATATTAGTTAGGGATTACCAAGAGGGGTTCACCTTGGGACTAGGTATTAATGGCTGGAGAGTCAATATATTCCCCATTTAAAGGTCTTAAGTGGCCCAGGTACTTTTTCTCGCATCGTTAGGACATGATGGGACGGAAGATGGGTTGTTGAATTTTCAATATACTCCATTGTTGTGTTGCACCCGCTTTTTTAGTCATGAAGCTGAACTTGTAGGGTCACTATCCTATAGATAGTGATATACTTAGGAAAGTATAATAAATACGTAAGACATAATACTTGTTCAATTATTTATTGTGCATATATTGTTATTGTAAAACTTGAGATTTTCATTCACCATGCATTGTTCTTTTGACTTCCTTCTCATTACAATATACACATTAGGTACAGCGATGAGTGTGGAGACTTGGCTGATAGTTATCTATTATAGTAATCTATTTATGTTGTTATGATGTAACCAGATTATGTATCAAACATGTTTTATGCACTATTGTGACATTGTACTCCTGTGATTGGTTTTATGAGATAGGTACTTTATTTTATTATTATATTTTATTCCTTTTGCAGTGATATTCTGAACACATAGGTAGATACTTCTACATATTGTTTTGTTAAATCAATTATATCAACCAACAGCCAGCTCTGGAATGGACCTAAGGTTCGATGGGATCTTATTGGGACAAAAGTTAGTCACATTTCGGAGAGGGTTGTTACATATCCCAATTGCTTTCCCCTTCATCTTTTTCTTACCGTCTCTCCTCTTCTAACCTGATGAAGACAGACTATCTTCTTCAAAACTTAAAGGTGGTGAATTCCTACGGCTCTTCCTACGCCGTTGTATCTATCGGGTTGTAAAGTAAGACTTTCTTTCATCTTATCAAAGAGAACTTTCTAACTATCTAACATCTCTATCATCATCATATCGATTTTAACTCTTGACACCATCCCTTGTGTGGTAGATGGTCATGGCAAAGCGTTCAATGGATGATTAGTTTCATCATTATAGTGAGAAGCTTCATCCTCTCCACCAACGGCTCCAAATCTCGTGGAAGGATTTCTAGGTGTCAGTTCTTCAAATCTACAGCAACTACCTTTCAGATCTAACTTCTAGACGCTTGCAATCCACGGAACTAAGCTAGATCTACTCCTGAGAAGCTATGTTCTCGATGAAAGCATCAAAAATGTTGAGCCAAAAGATGACATAACACTCATAATCAAATGAAAAAGAGATATATAAGTAGGATTAGTCACAAGTATAAAAAAAATTTCAAGTGATTTTAGATTTAAACAAGGAAACAACCCTTAGTGACAAGAGTTAGGGGAGAATAGGAGATGAAGAAGATGGAAAACCAAAAATTCTAAAGTCCTTTCTAAGTTGTCATATGCTTCTATTTATAGCATATTCGTCTGTCCTAGTTGCCAAATCACGAAAGATCACGTAAGAATACAGATCCATAAAAGTAGGAAAGAAGAATAATTCTTCCCGGTGACCAAATTCATGTTGATACTGACCACTGTGGTCGGTACCAACCACAATGGTCATCGGTGTTTTGGTGAAGTTCATGTTTCTTATGCTCATCCATATCTTCAAGTATCAAGCTTCGTGTACAAATTTTCCAATCACTTCATGTTGGTGGCAATATAATCTGTCTTATATAGAACTTGTTCTTCTCTGCAAAGTTTTGTAGTTTTGATGAGATCTCTTAAGTACAATCGACTTAGCACTAATATGGTTACTCTACTTTCTCATTCCCCGATCATGTTTGAGAGCTACCCAAGGAAATGAAGGCCCTACCAAAAGAACATCTCGATACCGACCACAATTGCGGTCGGTACCAACCAAAAAACTTTATTCCTTTGGATTTGAAATTCTTTGAGCAACCTCTCATGGTCATTCCAAGCTTGCCCCCAATTTCTCAAATCATTGCGCCTTCAAATTGACGTCCAAATTCACTCATAAGCTGCTCGGATTAAATATTGGATAACATTATTCACAATAACACAAGAAAATGTTCTTATGCTAAAATAAACTAGGTATTTTCTTGTAACAACCCGCACCTCACTTAACGCAGATATTGTCCCCAACTTAGTCACCTCGGCCTCATGGGCCAAGCCAAGATGTGGGGTTTTGTTCCTCAAAAGGCCTCGACGTTTATGAGGTGAAGGCTTTGGTATATAAGCATCCACTTCATACTGTTTTTCCGCGATGTGGGACTATTATTCCCATTTTGAAGGGGTGTTACATTTCTTTTCAAAAAAATTCTTTTTTTATCCACCGCATGCATATTGATCCACCAATACTCTGTATGATGCTTTCTCTACTATAACGCCCCACTCCGAGACCCACATTAGCAAAGAGTATTACTTGTCTTCTAATGCGGAGAATAGAGCTGGATAAGAGCGACCATCTATAACCTTGTCTTAATTATCTATTGAATACGCCGACAAGTGCCACTTCTTACTCAAGTGGATCGACATCTCCAATAAATATTTAATACAAAGCCATAGGTGGCTGAGGATCTATCAGAATAAAATATAACAACTCAAATGTAATACACATCACAGAACAGTAGATCATCACATACATTTACACATATACAGATACATTACAGAGTTTACAAAATGATACATGTCAAGTGGTAAAGCAAACCACAATATACAGGTGAGTCAAAAGAATACATATCAGAGTTACAGCCAAAAAAGGACTACACAAAAAGCTATAACAAAAAGGAGCTAGCGGAATAGTCCATGCGGAAGCAAAATAGGCTAAGTCCAAAGTACCTAACCTGAAACATCTCGGTCTGACCCGAGTATAAAATACACGGGTCAGTCTAGCTAAATAAATCAATGAGATAAACTAAATGATAATGAACATACAAGGTCATAAAGTACCACAAATATCTCCAAAGGAGATAACTAAATCATCTAACATAAGATGAATCATAGCAAGCCTCATCTCATAGGCAACTCAAATAAACCAAGGATATCATATCCCAAAACAAGCCAAAAGGCAAATAACAAATACCAATAAAGGTAACACAAGTTTCCACAAGGTAATCGCTATATATCGTATGGTTCAAAGAACCTATACCGAAGGGCGATACCCTAGGGAAATATAATTGTCAAAGAAACAAAAGATGCTCGAGCTCAGTACTGTATAACAAGGATCCACAAACCCAATATCACTCGAGCGATGACGATGGACCAACTCCAAAAGTGATACTATAGGGCAACAAACCCAAAGGCAACAAACCCCGAAGGCAACAAACCCAATATCTCCCGAGCGGTGACGAATGACCAACTCCAAAAGCAATCCTATAAGGCAACAAACCGTAGTGGCGAAGGTCCGGAGACCCAGTACTGGACACCACTAACTGGCGGAATGTGTCACAACTCTCAGAAAGGAACCCGAAAAATGTTAAAGTGAGTCTCATACCACACGTTCGCACTAAATGGTTTACTAACCGTTAGTCAATTTCACACTCAAAGCAGTACAAAGTTCACCTCATCTCATTGGTAAACCAGACCCAGAGGTCAAAACGGTCAAACGAATAGATTAGGAATTAACTGAAAAGATAAACACACGTGTTCATAGCACGCGTTTTATTTAATCATTTAATTCTCCTCCCTCTTCGCTCGAAGTGCAAAATTGTATGTGTGTTTTAAATAGAAATTATAAATTGGAGGAACGAGCTTCCAATACAATTTAAAGAGATCATTTTATAAAAACCCATGTACGGAATCTAAAAAGAATCATCAAAGTCAACTAAAGTGAAACGACTAATTGGAGAAAGAAGAATCGATCAAAAGCTGGAATTCCACACAAATAGGCAAATTGGACTGAGACAAGCAAATTCAGACATCTGAATGGTATATTTCAGACGTCTCAAACTAGTGTTCAGGCAATACTTTGCCTAGGCCAAAGATGGCCAAATCATATCGGAAACAATTAGATGAGTGATGATAGCTAGGGGTTTACGCCAAACGACTACCCAACCTTAGAGACTCACCAATACATTCCGACCAACATGCCCAAACAACCATATTAGGATTTTCATAGATTTTGACTTCAAATGCCAAAAATTGGAATATTCATTAAACCAATTCAATTCAAGAACAATTGGACAAGAATTATATGTTAGGAATTGCTACCTAACACTATCAAAGATATAGATATAGATGTGAGTTCAAAAACTCACCTTTTAACCCAAAAACTCAAGAGAGAAGCTATAGAGCAAGGCAAGAACAATCACTCTTCGATTACAACCCAAGAAGCTTCAATCTAGGCTTAAGAACAAATATTTCTCAAATTAGGGCTTAGGAATTTTCTGAATTAGAAGAGGAAATGAGATGGAGAAGATGGAGAAGATGCTTACCAAAGTTTTTCCAAGAGTTTGGAGCTAGACTTGAGTTTGCAATTGGAAGTTAGGGCTTGGAATTTTAATTTCCCATTCCTCTCCCCATTTCAGTTGAGCTTGAATGTTTAGGAAAATAGAAATGAAGTGAAGAGGAGAGGAGAGGGGCTGAACTAGGTTATAGGATGAGTTGGGGTGAAACCCAAACCCAAAGCCCAATAGAAAATAACAAAATTCGACTTACTCCAAACATATCGAAGCTTATACTCAAAAAAGTTGCAAACAACATTTTGAACTCAATGGAAATGGTCTCGAGTCCAAATTGTTGATTCTCAACTCAAATCTTGATTCAGACGTTTGAAAAGTCCAAACCAGACGTCTGAATCTAGAATAATATGAGTTCCCAAACTTCATTCAGACGTCTGAAATGGATGATTCAGACGTCTGAATCTGAAAAAAAAGAGTTCTCAAGAACAATATTCAAACGTCTGAATCATCCATTACAGACGTCTGAAAATGGCAATTTTGGCCTATTTCCTCTCTGGTTTGATTCAAACAATTTCAGACGTCTGAATGAAGCATTTCAAACGTCTGAATCCCTGAATGACAGTTTTTCACATATAGACACCACAGAAACTCGATCCACAAAGACCTTTCACTAATTTGACTGTTCTTTGACGAATAGTGACTTCTCAGACTAAAATCCAACTAACGATGCTATATTTAAATAAAATATTTAAATATACGAATCGTAAAATATGCGGGTTGTTACAGATCTTCCCTCCTTAACAAAATTGCGTCCGCGCAATTCCTAGAGAAGAAATTGGTAACAACTACATATTTACATCACCCAAAAAGAAAAGAAAAATAAGCTTGAGATAAAAAGATATTCTCACCATTGCTAAGCGAAGATAGAAAACCCGAATAGGATCGCTCGATAAACTCTCTGGTTTCCCAAGTATAGTCATTGGGATTAGTGGACCATTGAACTTTAATAAGCGGCACGTCCTTGTTTCGAAGGTGTCTCACCTCCGTGGAAAGTACACGAATAGGCTATTGTACAATAGATAAGTCTGGTGAGATCTCAAGCCCTTGCAAATCAGGAGAGTCGATAACAGAATCCGATTCTCGAAGACACTTCCGGAGCTGAGAGACGTGAAACACGTTGTGAACCCCGGATAGATGAGCTGGAAGTGAAACTCTATAAGCCACAGGGCCAATACGTTCAGTAATAGGAAATGGTCCTACGAAGCAAGGAGCCAATTTCCCTGTCACACTGAAGCGCATAACCCCTTTCAAAGGAGAAACACAAATAAAGACAAGATCATCAACCGAGAACTCGAGAGGCTTCCTACGGTTATCCGCGTAGGATTTCTGGCAGCTCTGTGCCTCTTTCATTCTCTGACGAATAAGATTAATCTTCTCAAAAGAATCAAGAACAAACTCCGGGCCAAGAATAAGCTTCTCCCCAGATTCCAACCAACAAGAAGGTGATCGACATGGCCTTCCGTATAAGGCTTCGAAAGGAGCCATACCGATATTGGACTGAAAACTATTGTTGTAGGAGAATTCTACAAGGGGTAGATGATCCTCCCAACTACCTCCAAAATCAAGAATACAAATACGGAGGAGATCCTCTAAGATACAATTTACCCGTTCAGTCTGTCCATCAGACTGTGGATGATAAGCTATGCTGAAATTAAGCTTTGTTCCCAAAGCTTGTTGAAGACTCTTCCAGAAATGACTGGTGAATAAAGGATCCCGGTCACTCACAATCGAACTAGGAACACCGTGAAGTCTCACGATTTCCTTGATATATAACTTAGCCAAAAGAGAAGCGGTCCTATTAGATTTAATAGGAACAAAATGAGCTGATTTGGTGAGGCGATCAACAATAACCCAAATGCTAGAATGGCCCGATCTCGTACGAGGTAGGCCATCAATGAAGTCCATCGAAATCTGATCCCATTTCCACAATGGAATCTCAAGAGGATGAAGGAGACCAGAAGGGCGATGATGTTCGGCTTTAATACGTTGACAAGTCATGCAATTACTTACATAAATCGCTACATCGCTCTTCATGCCGTCCCAATAATAAAGGGATGCATGTCGGCATACATCTTACTACTGCCAGGATGAATGGTATACTTAGAACGATGACAGTCATCAAGAATGTCATGCCTAAGTGCAAAATCAGAAGGCACTACAAGACGGTTCTTCTTGCGAAGACATCCATGAAGATCAATGCTGAAATCCCACAACGCCTCATCACGGGGTTTAGTCTCACAAAGCTGAATAAGATGCACAAGATCAGGATCACGCCGCTGAGCTTCGGCAATACGATCCAATAAAGAGGGTCGAGCTTCCAAACTGAATAATACTATCGGAGAATCAGAGGATGGAGCTCGATCAC
Organism: Allium fistulosum; assembly: GCA_030737815.1. NCBI lineage: Eukaryota > Viridiplantae > Streptophyta > Magnoliopsida > Asparagales > Amaryllidaceae > Allium > Allium fistulosum. The sequence goes on along the minus strand of CM060906.1, from coordinate 431,994,992 downwards.
GAATATCACAAAAAGATAGAGTCTCAAGAATATCCCATTTGGCAAGCATCATAGAAACGACAGTCGAATGTCTACAACTAAGCGCATCAGCAACGCGATTACCCTTACCAGGGGTATATTGGATATCAAAGTCATGGGAGGCAAGAAACTCGAGCCAACATTGTTGCCTCATATTGAGTTCCTTCTGTGTAAACAAATACTTCAAGGATTTATGATCGATATAGAGAATGAAGCGTTCGCCTAATAAATAGTGTCACCAAATATTCAAGGCGAAAACAATGGCGGCTAACTCAAGATCATGAGTGGCATAGCGAACTTCATTCGGGTGCAGTTGTCTAGAAGCATAAGCAACTACCCGATCCTTCTGCATAAGCATGGCACCGAGACCACTACCACAAGCATCGGTGTAGATAACAAGATTATGATTCCCCTCGGGAACCACAAGAATAGGAGCATTAGTGAGAAGTTCCTTTAATGTCTGAAAGGAAGCTTCACACTTATCGGACCAAATATAACGAATGCCTTTCCGAGTAAGGCTGGTGAGAGGAAGCACAACACGGGAAAAATCCTTAATGAACCGACGGTAATAACCCTCCAATCCAAGGAAACTACGAATCTCATGAGCATTCTCAGGCCTCTTCCAATTCTGGATAGCTTCGATCTTTGAGGGATCGACCGAAATGCCGTCGGAAGATACAACATGGCCTAAGAACTTAACCTTATTCTCCCAAAAATGGCACTTGGAGAATTTGGCTTTCAGCTGATGGTGACGAAGAGTACTCAGGGCAAGTCTCAAGTGATTAGCATGCTCGCCTTCAAACTTAGAATAAACAAGAATGTCGTCAATGAACACAAGGACGAACTTATCGAGATATTCCCAGAATACTCGATTCATAAGATCAACAAAGAAAGCAAGAGCGTTCGTCAAAACGAACGGCATAACGAGCCACTCGAAAGAACCATATCGAGTGCGGAAAGCTGTAAGGGGTATGCTATCTTCCGCGACTCGGAGCTGATGAAAACCAGTGGCAAGATCGAGCTGAGAGAAGACCTTAGAGCCACTCAATAGATCGAACATATCATCGATCCTTGGCAAAGGATACCTATTCCTGATGGTCAACTCGTTAAGCTTGTGATAGTCGATGCAGAGCCTAAGAGTTCCATCGGACTTCTTCACGAAGACGACCGCGGTACCCCACGATGAAAAACTGGACTGTATCAACTGTTTGGACTCAAGATCTAAAAGCTGCTTCTTGAGTTCCTCATTTTCTTTTGTAGAAATCCTCGTGGGAGGACAGCCAACTGGCTGCGCGCTTGGAATGAGATCAATGCGAAACTCGATCGCCCACTTGGGCGGCAAACCCGAAACCGGCTCAAAAACATCAGAGAAGTCACAAACAATTGGAATACGAGATATATCATCATCATCTCGTGAGCCAAGAGAATATAAAGCCATTTCAGAATTTTCCACATTCCGAAGAACAAGTGATAGCTGAGTAGACGAATCTGGATGTCGAAGATGTAAAATTCTTTCAGAACAAATAATCCTGGCATCGTATCTCACTAGCCAGTCCATACTTAAAATCATATCAAATCCCAAATAAGAAATAACGTGCAGATTCGAACGAAAAGAAAAGCCACATAAAACAATCTCAACATCGTCAAAAAGCATGCTAAGGGTTGCGGATCCCCCAATAGGATTCGCAATTCTCAACGAAGTAACCATACAAGAAACATCCAAAGACAAATCATCGACGAGCTTTTTCTGTATGAAAGAATGCGAAGCACCCGTATCGAAAAGAACTCGAATACTACGGTCATGAAATAAAATAGAACCTTCCAAAATAGATGGAGATATACATATGGGCTGAGAAGAACCTCCAGAAGCCTTAGCAACATAAAGCTTGTCAGACTTGGCATTAGGAACAGTAGGGCAGGAGGAAACATGATGACCTTCCTTCTTGCAATAACGGCATAAGAGAGGCTTAGTACAAGCTCGAATCATATGATCAAGAGAACCAAAATTGAAACACTTCCGAATGGAAGGTGTTCCAGCAGATTGAGAGTTAGAACCAGATTCAACGGGCTTTTTCTTCTTGGAAGGTAGAAATCTGTGCTTATGAAATGGAAACTTCTTCTTATTGGGGTTCTTGCGAACCTCAACATCATCACCACTATCACACTCCTTCTCGATAGCCTCGAGATGAAGTGCCGAATCAACTAACTCCTCAAAAGAAAGCTTAAGCTGGAGCATTAAGGACTTCTTAAGATATTTCTTAAGACCAGAGACAAACTTCATATTCTTCTTATAAGAAGTGCTAATGAATTCAAGACCATACTTAGATAAGACCTCGAATGATGCAACATACTCAGAGATGGAGGGCATCCCTTGCTTCAACTCAAGGAAGCGACGGGCCAATAAAACTTTCTCAGATTCAGGAACGAGTTTGAGTTCGAATCGTTCCCGAAACTGAGTCCAAGAAAGAGCAGACTCATCTAGTTTGGCTACAAGAAGCTCGTACCAATCAAGGGCATGCTCTTGCAATAAGCTATAAATTACAAGAACTCGATCATGGTCAGAAAGATCCATACGAGAAAAGATACGTTCGCATGTGCGAATCCAAGCTTGGACCTTAAGAACAGACACAGAGCCTTTGAATGGCTTTCCACTAAGATGAGAAAAATCACTACACAGGCGTGCAAAGGCAGACTTGCGCGGAGGAGATGCACGAATAGGAGCTGGAGGCTGAGTGCTCCTAAATAACTCCAAAAACTGATCGACAGACATATAAACGACGTCCGGATGCGAGCCGCTGGATTGCCCAGCATCCAAGCATCGTCCTCTGCCTCTTCCGGCCAATAGCTCAAAGATAAGATAAAGATAAAGATTATTCACAAGGTAGATATCATTAATTCAAATATGGAATACTACGGAAAAATGCATTCCTAGACGTATTCCCAAAAATTCTATCTACCCCAAAGGCAGAAAAAGAATAAAGGCACGATGATTAAAAGATTCGTAACATTCGTACAACCCTTTGATGTACCGTAATATGTGTCCCTGTTCTATGTTTATCATATTTTGTTCTGAAATCAGCTCCGATACCAAGCTGTAACGCCCCACTCCGAGACCCACATTAGCAAAGAGTATTACTTGTCTGCTAATGCGGAGAATAGAGCTGGATAGGAGCGACCATCTATAACCTTGTCTTAATTATCTATTGAATACGCCGACAAGTGCCACTTCTTACTCAAGTGGATCGACATCTCCAATAAATATTTAATACAAAGCCATAGGTGGTTGAGGATCTATCAGAATAAAATATAACAACTCAAATGTAATACACATCACAGAACAGTAGATCATCACATACATTTACACATATACAGATACATTACAGAGTTTACAAAATGATACATGTCAAGTGGTAAAGCAAACCACAATATACAGGTGAGTCAAAAGAATACATATCAGAGTTACGGCCAAAAAAGGACTACACAAAAAGCTATAACAAAAAGGAGCTAGCGGAATAGTCCATGCGGAAGCAAAATAGGCTAAGTCCAAAGTACCTAACCTGAAACATCTCGGTCTGACCCGAGTATAAAATACACGGGTCAGTCTAGCTAAACAAATTAGTTAGATAAACTAAATGATAATGAACATACAAGGTCATAAAGTACCACAAATATCTCCAAAGAAGATAACTAAATCATCTAACATAAGATGAATCATAGCAAGCCTCATCTCATAGGCAACCCAAATAAACCAAGGATATCATATCCCAAAATAAGCCAAAAGGCAAATAACAAATACCAATAAAGGTAACACAAGTTTCCACAAGGTAATCGCTATATATTGTATGGTTCAAAGAACCAATACCGAAGGGCGATACCCTAGGGAAATATAATTGTCAAAGAAACAAAAGATGCTCGAGCTCAGTACTGTATAACAAGGATCCACAAACCCGAAGGCACAAACCCAATATCACTCGAGCGGTGACGATGGACCAACTCCAAAAGTGATACTATAAGGCAATAAACCCGAAGGCAACAAACCCCGAAGGCTCAAGCCCGAAGGCAACAAACCCCGAAGGCAACAAACCCAATATCTCCCGAGCGGTGACGAATGACCAACTCCAAAAGCGATACTATAAGGCAACAAACCATAGTGGCGAAGGTCCGGAGACCCAGTACTGGACACCACTAACTGGCGGAATGTGTCACAACTCTCAGAAAGAAACCCGAAAAATATTAACGTGAGTCCCATACCACACGTTCGCACTAAACGGTTTACTAACCGTTAGTCAATTTCACACTCAAAGCAGTACAAAGTTCACCTCATCTCATTGGTAAACCAGACCCAGAGGTCAAAACGGTCAAACGAATAGATTAGGAATTAACTGAAAAGACAAACACACGTGTTCATAGCACGCGTTTTATTTAATCATTTAATTCTCCTCCCTCTTCGCTCGAAGTGCAAAATTGTGTGTGTGTTTTAAATAGAAATTATAAATTGGAGGAACGAGCTTCCAATACAATTTAAAGAGATCATTTTATAAAAACCCGTGTACGGAATCTAAAAAGAATTATCAAAGTCAACTAAAGTGAAACAACTAATTGGAGAAAGAAGAATCGATCAAAAGTTGGAATTCCACAAAAATAGGCAAATTGGACCGAGACAAGCAGATTCAGACGTCTGAATGGTATATTTCAGACGTTTGAAACTGGTGTTCAGGCAATACTTTGCCTAGGCCAAAGATGGTCAAATAATATCGGAAGCAATCGGATGAGTGATGATAGCTAGGGATTTACGCCAAACGACTACCCAACCTTAGAGACTCACCAATACATTCCGACCAACATGCCCAAACAACCATATTAGGATTTTCATAGATTTTGACTTCAAACGCCAAAAATTGGAATATTCATTAAACCGATTCAATTCAAGAACAATTGGACAAGGATTATATGTTAGGAATTGCTACCTAACACTATCAAAGATATAGATATAGATGTGAGTTCAAAAACTCACCTTTTAATCCAAAAACTCAAGAGAGAAGCTATAGAGCAAGGCAAGAACAATCACTCTTCGATTACAACCCAATAAGCTTCAATCTAGGCTCAAGAACAAATATTTCTCAAATTAGGGCTTAGGAATTTTCTGAATTAGAAAAGGAAATGAGATGGAGAAGATGGAGAAGATGCTTACCAAAGTTTTTCCAAGAGTTTGGAGCTAGACTTGAGTTTGCAATTGGAAGTTAGGGCTTGGAATTTTAATTTCTCATTCCTCTCCCCATTTCAATTGAGCTTGAATGTTTAGGAAAATAGAAATGAAGTGAAGAGGAGAGGAGAGGGGCTGAACTAGGTTATAGGATGAGTTGGGGTGAAACCCAAACCCAAAGCCCAATAAAAAATAGCAAAATTCGACTTACTCCAAACATATCGAAGCTTATACTCAAAAAAGTTGCAAACAACATTTTTTCAGAAATGGAAATGGCTCGAGTCCAAATTGTTGATTCTCAACTCAAATCTTGATTCAGACGTCTGAAAAGTCAAAACCAGACGTCTGAATCTGGAATAATATGAGTTCCCAAAATTCATTCAGACGTCTGAAATGGATGATTCAGACGTCTGAATCTGGAAAAATAAGAGTTCTCAAGAACAATATTCAGACGTTTGAATCATCCATTTCAGACGTCTGAAAATGGCAATTTTGGCCTATTTCCTCTCTGGTTTGATTCAAACAATTTCAGACGTCTGAATGAAGCATTTCAGACGTCTGAATCCCTGAATGACAGTTTTTCACATATAGACACCACAGAAACTCGATCCACAAAGACCTTTCACTAATTTGACTGTTCTTTGACGAATAGTGACTTCTCGGACTAAAATCCGACTAACGATGCTATATTTAAATAAAATATTTAAATATACGAATCGTAAAATATGCGGGTTGTTACAGATTTCCCCTCCTTAACAAAATTGCGTCCGCGCAATTCCTAGAGAAGAAATTGGTAACAACTACATATTTACATCACCCAAAAAGAAAAGAAAAATAAGCTTGAGATAAAAAGATATTCTCATCATTGCTAAGCGAAGATAGAAAACCCGGATATGATCGCTCGATAAACTCTCTGGTTTCCCAAGTACAGTCATTGGGATCAGCGGACCATTGAACTTTAATGAGCGGCACGTCCTTGTTTCGAATGTGTCTCACCTCCGTGGCAAGTACGCGAATAGGCTGCTGTACAATCAAATTCTTTCTAATGTTTATAGCATGCATTGCATATTTTAGTAATAATGTCTTTGAAAGGTACGCTTCAGTTCTATATTTCTTTTGCTCAACAATACTATATGTCTTGGACATAGCATGATTATAGCAAACATGATGAGAATCACCAATATCTATCCACCGCTCTTTTGATCCATGAACAAGATTGATCCATTTTCAAGAATCCACCACAAATGACTCTTAGCCACTTAGCCTGCAGAGCGGGGCATGATCTGTTCCGCACTTGCGTGTCATATGATCTATTTTGTTACAATTATATCAAACAAACTTCAGAATATTTAATATGGGTTTTGGACCAAAGGTCCTTATTCTTAAGGTCCTTATTCTCAAAGCTCATGCACAAAAAGTTCCTACTCATAAACTCATGTAAATTTGGTCCCTATTTTGTTATTTTTTACCAAACTGTCCCTTCTCAGAAAATCGGCCCAACATCGAAATCATGGGCAAAAGTAGCATAAATTAGCTAAAAACTAAAAATAGAAACCTAATTTTCATAACTTTTTCGAAAGAGACTTTTCTTCCATCATCTTTCAATTCTGGAGACTAGGCAGTTATTCCTTGCATTTAATATCCTATAACCCTCACAAACAATGATTTGTCTCTTGGGTGATATTCTATAACCCTCATAAATAGGGCATGAATGCCTGTGCGCAAAGGCTTAGGATGTTTAGAAGAGCAATATCAATGAATTGGAGTGAATTCACAAATGATCATTATGCAACTTTTTAAGTATTTAAAAGCTATAGAGCAAATGAAGAGTTTAAGACCAAAGCAACTTAAATGATTCGGAGATGATCCATTCATTTATAATAAGACTGTCAATGGATACTCGAAAAATCCAAAATCCGTCCGCATCTGCATTCGAAAAGCGAATAAATATCCGATATTCGAAAAAATGGATACGAATACGAAGGCATCCACATTCGAAAATTATATGTCCGGTATTTTTCACGATTGTAGTTTAAATTATGTACATTTTAGTACAAAGAAAAATATTTATTTATGGTTTTATTAAACTAGAAGTTTATATTATATGCACTAAATGCTTACTAGCAGCTCAAAACTATTTATTATTATTATATTTGTTCGTTTTTAACACTATTATAATCAATGAGATTGAAAAAAGTTTATGTTAAACTAAATTTTTTTATTTATATTTCTTGATTTATTGGTCGTTAGCGGATAGGATTATTATCTGATATCCGTCCGTATCCGTGGATGCAGATATCTGATATCCGTAAATGATTTCGAATGCGGATGCAGATATGGCACTATCTGCATCCGAAAGTATCTGTTGACATGCCTAATTTATAATAGTGAATGGAACCTTTGAAAAGTTCCAAAAGTTATCAAAAACTCGAAAATCAAAAGGCAGAAGAAAATAGGGTCATAACTGTTCAAAGATCCTAAATTGCAACTTCTATCCATACACTCACTGGTCAACAATTGACCGTTCAGTTGATCCTGGACATAAATGGTGTTCATAAAAAGCTCATTTACATATCCATAAAAAAATTCAAAACACATAAGAAATGATGTTCTTGAAGTTTTGTGTGATTTGTGAGTGATTTATGCACCATTCGTGAGATCTTAACAAAGTCTAATCTATAAGAGTCGACAATATAACACTCTTATAGCTAGTGCATATTAACACCTGTCTCGATGAATCTTTCTTTGTATTTTGAGCTTTATTGGACTTTTTAAACTCCATTGTTTTTTGAATGCTTGTGCACGTCTTCATCGACTTGTAATTTCCATTTTGTACGTCTTTGTATCATTCTACGAATGTTTGTCTTAGACCTTGCAAGTACTCACCTTTATATTTGGACTCCACATCTTTTGAATGCCTCTGTAAATCCTGAGAACTGCTTGATAAGACATTATTACCAAAATTATGATTTTACCATCATCAAATGATTCAAAACAGGTATTCTAACGCATAGTTTTGCTTGAAGCGTAAACCGTGCATGAAGCAAAAGATAGGAGTTAAATGCGGGTTGGACAGGAGCAATGTTAATAACATTTTAAAGCTATTTTATAATGTTATTAAACGGAACATGAGCTTTTGTCCAAACCAAAAAAATCATCAGAAGATGCGTTGATTTTATCTTCAACTCTTGTAATGTGAATATCAGAATATATACCACTTAAACTCCAAACTTTTTTGACGATTTCGTAAAAATATACCACTGAGAGGTTATAATTGACTACGCCCAATTGTAGATCATGCCACGGCTTCACCCAAAAGCTACCTTCATTGAAAAATAGAAGCTAGAGTTTTCAGTATTTGACATTAAAATTGTAACTTGTAATCTCAAAATACTCACTGAAATAGTAAAGGACAGAAAGATCATCGTGGAAGTAGGCATACTTGAACAGCATTAATTGCACGTGTACTTTACTTTCAATTATTACTCATTGGCTCTTTTCTACTCATTTCATTATTTTCCACGATCAACACAGAGCATGTATATTCATTTACACCCCATAATCGAGCATGTTCAAATCTGTTACTACGAGGAAATTTATCCAAACGAATTTAAACTAATTTCAAAAGAAAGAAAGAAACGATCAAATTTGGAACAGAACAACAATTTATGATTATTACTTCTGTGTAATGTATTGTTCTAAATACATGTGCTATGAAAACATAGAAATATGAGTTCTAAATTATAGACTATAGTCACTACAGTGCATAATTTAACAAAAAAGATGAGTAATGCATAAAATGTATAGCCAAGAAGCAGTGAAGAGTCAATTGCCAAATTCTGAGGCAATGGCCGTATTGTTTCAAAAGCATGGGTTTTGACATTACAACATCTGCTTATCAGAACGAGGAATGTGAAATCACATTGCAGCCACTCAAAACAACAAACTTGCACCATATAAAGATCTCGATATCGTAGAATTTGATAAAGAAACGAAACATATATTAAAAATAGAGATCAAGAAACTAAGATAGCGTTTGGTTTGAAAACAAGCTTTGTGTTTTGCATTTTTAACATGTACTTTAAATTAAACCAAAGAGGCGAAGAGAGAGAAAAACGATCAATTTGAAAAATTGTTTTAACATATAAAATTAAAAATGAGTTTTTCTTGTTTCCCGCCTTACGGGAAATATCAAATCTTCTTTGTTCTAATTAGTTGGAAGTGTTTTAACTTATTTCCCAACTCCTCATACTTTCCCATGACATTTGACACACATACACATCGAAATACAAAACACAAAACTAAAGGCCCGTTTGGTTTCATTTTGTATTTTGAGTTTTGTGTTTTCAATTTGCACTATGAAATAGCAAGAAATAAGAGAAGAAGATTTATAATTCTTAGCCGTTGGAACTTGGAACGACCAACGGACAACGAAAGAGTTTGATTGTTCTCCGTGCTTTTGTTATCTCTCGAAGCACGAAAAATAAAATAAACTTGTTTTCTATTTTATATGTTAATTTCATTTTTCAAAATTGTTTGTTTTTCAACTATACATACAACGGACGCGTTTTTGTATAGACGAAAACACAAAACTAAAAACGACAAACCAAACGGGGCCTTGGGTTTTCAAACCAAACACTGCCTAACATTTCAAAGATAATTACCAATAGATAATTACTGATATTTTTGATGCACAGCATAAAGAAAGGAAAGTTGAGTGCATTGATCCATTTCAAGATAAAAAAAATCATTTAAGTTATGACGTAATTTTCACTTACCACTGCATTACAAAAGAACAAGGAAGCTTGACTCAGTTCTAAGTTTCCTATTAGTCCTTTCAATGGAGTGTGAAATTTGCATATTCTTTATCAAACCTGTAAATCAATACAACTTGTGAAACATTGCAATATCAGAAACAACAATAGAGCAAAGTGAAGAATGGTTCATATAGCCATATAGGCTATATGCATAGCCCATAAAGGTAATGGTCAGTATAATAATATAGGCCATATACGTAGCCATAAAGGGTATAAATATATCCAAAGCAGAAACATCTGCAAGCGCATACAGTATCTTATACTTAAATATATGTCCACATACTTGAGATTGTCCCAACTATAACGCTACAAGGACTTACTTGAAAGCCCAAGTAATAAAATTCTAAAACCTGATATGTCCATCTTTGCTGTAATTAAACTCCAGCCAAGTATAACAGCCATGTCATCTCCCAGTTCCATGAATATTTCCCTGTCCTCGTTGCTACGCATCAAATTACAATCAAAACTAAATAGCTCGCTTCCAGGAAGCCCATGTAAGCTCTTCAACCTGTCAATGCACTCTCCAATAGTAGATCCTAAATAAGAGGAGGCGCTAGTTCTTCCAGTGCACATTATTTGTAAAAAGGAGTTGGTGGTCGACTTGAAATTTTTTGAGCAATTGTTTGTTCCATCGAATGACACAGAGGATTGAAATGTGTTGCATTCAGCAGCAGAAAAGGTTGCATTGAAGTTAAGCTCTTGTACCTTTTCTACAATTACATCGTATCCTTTTGATTTGTCTCCGTTGTCTGCAGCCACCTGAAAGTCATTTTTGTCCAAGTCCATTTCATTACAAGATCTATTAATGGCCATAACTTGTTGATACGGTGAACAAGGATTGTAACACATGGTGGCAACATCAGAGTATACTGCATTAGATTGATAAGCATATGAGTGACACCTTCTATTTCTTCAACTTCACCAACTAGTCACCAACCTGTTATTATAAATAATGACGATGATAACAAGTTCAATATTAGAAATGCGTACAAAAATACAAAGAATTATTAAGAACTTTGCATTTTGAGAATGAAACTGACTGCCTGTTACACCTATTACAATTGTCACTTTAAAAAAGTTGTTGGCATCGATTTTTAAATTTATTTTCAATGTAAGTTGTCTGTTTTTTTTTAAAATAAAACTCTACTCTGGAGAGTAGAGCCAGAGAACTCGGCTGCCTGCCACACCAGCCCTGACCAACTGAGTTATGCCCGCGGACATATAAGTTGCCTTTTTAGTTTCAAAATATGAATATTCTGTAACATGGATTGTGCAAGACATTTTTTGGAAAATGTATGCATGCAACGTTGGATTGTCCACGGTTTTCTTGCGACGTATATGTGCACGACTATGTGCATGAATGTGTTTCCAGCAAACATGGTTTGTGCAAATACAATAACTTTCTGAAATTTATTCATGCGCATTTCAGGTGTAGTCGTATTTATTGTACTTTCTGCTGATTTCTGTAATTATATAGGAAGAAGGAATGCCAGAAGGAGCTTTCTGTTTTACCTCCCAAATTTTTACAGTAAGATCCCGAAAATAGAGGAATCGGGGAAGTTAGGGAATTAATATGGTCATTGGATTCAACTCCTTGAATTTAGCGGGTCACTGAAATATCTCTGTTGCTTTTTTTTTCTATAAGAGAAAATTGAAGTTTTATTTACATTTGTGCATTTAATTCCTAAAATTACCAAATAATAAAACCACAGTACCAACTCATCACAACAAAAAGTTTGTAACTTAAATCATAAATCCAGAATACAAAATTTCAAATTAAGTGCAACAACCACGATTATATCATATCAACTTTCTTGCACTGTCTAAAAGATATGGTACAATGAAGCAAACAAAAAAGCAATAATGAATAATATATTGAACATTTAGTATTTTTATATTATTTATATCAATAAGTTATATCATTTATACAATATAATGAAGGTACTTTAGCAAAAATAAATAAATTTAAAATATTTACTGACTTGCATTATAATAATGCTTGTAATTAAACAGTCATCAAAACTATAGTCTACATTAAGCTGGCATTGTAGAAATGCAAGGTACAACAAAAGCAATCAAAGTTGCACAGAAAATATTACCATGAACATCTAGTAGTTCACACCATTTATTATCATATATGATTTCATTTAGTTACATAATACAAGATATTTCAATAAAATACATCAATGCAAAATTTCCATATAGTTTTCGTGGTAAAATTGCAGTGTACACCAAAACCGTCAAAACCGGAGAATATGGCATAACTTTGAACATTTAATAATGTATGTCATTTACCTTCGAAAATTAAACAAATTCAAAACTTTTAAATAATTAAAATTCTGAATAATGCAAGGTTTTGATAGTTTACAACCGTCTAGAATGCAAGTTAATGAACTGTGTATGTGGCTTGCATGCCATAAAGTGAGAAAGTTCTATTTAGTTTCTCATACACAAAATCAATCAAAAATCAAAATAAACATACAAACATATTTCAGAGAAAAAAAGGTAAGAAAAAATGCACAAAATAAAACTTAAAAGCTAAGTTTAGTTAAAAAAAACAAACTCTTTATTGCTTTTTATCAAACACTGTTATTGCACTATATACATCTCACAATTTCATGTCGAGCATCTTACAAAAAATCAACGATGCATTCGTCTTCAATACGATTATTAGTTAAATACGATAATAAATACATAAGAAGCGCACAGAAATCAACGTGATGATTTTCATACTATTGTAACAATCAAAGCAATCAACGAATTAAAAGAAAGAAATAATAGAATTATGATGGAGAGGAAATATTTGTGGATAGAAAGGAAGTAGTTTACATGATCTAGAAAGATAAGTTTTAACGTACCATTAAAAACAAAATAGGGAACCTTTTTTAGTATAAAAGGAAGATGGTGATTTATGAATAAACAATATATTTTGGGGATGCAAAAATAATTTCCTCGTGTCAGAATAAATCAAGCAAGGGAGTCAACAATTAGGGTTAGGTATTCTAACTGAATTATGTTATAATTGATTTCTATTGAATTTCATAAAAGAAACATTGTGTTGTGTTTTATTCTTCTCTTTGCAATCGAATGATAAATTCATAACTGTTGATATCAGATCTTCTAAAACAATTTTTTTTTTTGAAGGAGAGTAGATATTGAAAAGACAAGTATGAAAAAAATTCAGAGAGAGAATTGGACATTTTGGAAAGAAATATTAAAGATTATTTGTATCTCAATGATATATACAAATTACCGGAGAAAGGAGAGAAACCTAGTGGCATAACCGAAGAAAAATGGACAATAATGAAAACATAAACTGCTGCCAATATTCGTGATTTTTGTGGAGCATTTAAATTTTATATTATTGCTAATAAAACATGGCATATGTGATATGAAATATTGGAAGGCAATTACACAGAATTAAACGACAAAGCAAACGCTTCTTATGAGAATGTTGGTGACAAGAAGTTTAAGAAAGATGGATTAATAGGTGAACATTTTCATGGTTTTGAAGCATTGTAGACCAGTTTGCAATTATCAGCTACAAAGTGGATGATGAGACACAAGTTTTATATGTACACACATATGCATGCATGCGTACACACATATATATCCCTTTCAAGGGAGTGCGAAATTTGCATTTTCTCTATCAAATCTGTAAATCGATAAAACTTGTGAAACATTACAACATCAGAGAAAACAGAAACAACAGAGCAAACTGAAACATGGTTTGTATGATATATATAGCTATAAAGTGTATAAAGTCCAAAGCAAAAAAACAACTGCAAGCACATATAGTAGCTTATAATAAAATATATATGTCCAAGTACTTGAGATTATCCTTAAAACTATAACGATACGAGACTTACTTGACAGCCCAAGTAATAAAATTATAAGACTTGAATTATCCATCTTTGCTGTAATTAAACTCCAGCCAAGTGTAACGAGAAATGTCATCCCCCAGTTCCATGAATATTTCCCTGTTCTCATTGCTACCCATCAAATTACAAGCAAAATTAAATAGCTCGCTTCCAGGACAAAGCCCATGTAAGCTCTTCAACTTCTCAATGCACTCTTCAACAGTAGGTCCCGATGTCCCAAAATGAGAGGAGGTGCCGGTTCTTCCAGTTCTCGCTATTTGTAAAAAGGAGTTGGTGGTCGACTTGAGATTTTTTGGGCAATTGTTCGTTCCATTGTGTGATGTAGAGGATTGAAGTGTGTTGCATTCAGCAGCAGAAAAGGTTGCATTGAAGTTAAGCTGTTGTATCTTTTCTACAATTTCATCATATCCTTTTGATTTGTCTCTGTTGTCGTCTGCAGCTACCTGAAAGTCATTTTTGTCCAAATCCATTTCATTACAAGATCTATTAATGGGCATAACTTGTAGATATGGTGAACGAGGATTGTAACACATGGTGGCAACATCGGAGTGTAGCACGTTAGATCGAAAACATACAAGTGACACCTTCATTTTCTTCAACTTCATCGACTTGTCACCAACCTGTTATTATAAATAATGATGATATGATGAGTTTAATGTTAGAAATGCATACGAATATATAAACTTATATGATTCGTGATGTGCATAATGGTTCGGGTCCAAAACACACACCCACACACACACACACACATATATATAATTGCATTCTTAGAATATAAACTTTTAAAACTTGATATATTCCACTTTAAAAAAGTTGTTGGCATCGGTTTAAAATTCATTTTCAGTATAAGTTACTTTCTGAGTTTCAAATATTAATATTCTGCAAATATGGATTGTGCAAGACATTTTTTGGAAAATGATATGATGAGTTTAATGTTAGAAATGCATACGAATATATAAACTTATATGATTCGTGATGTGCATAATGGTTCGGGTCCAAAACACACACACACACACATATATATATAATTGCATTCTTAGAATATAAACTTTTAAAACTTGATATATTCCACTTTAAAAAAGTTGTTGGCATCGGTTTAAAATTTATTTTCAGTATAAGTTACTTTCTGAGTTTCAAATATTAATATTTTGCAAATATGGATTGTGCAAGACATTTTTTGGAAAATGTGTACATGCAACATTGGCTTGTCCACGACTTTTTTGAGAAATATATGTGCACAATTATGATTAGCATGAATATTTTCCAGGTGCAAATAGAATAAAAAACTTTCTGAAATTTATTCATGCACATTTTAGGTAGATTTCGTATTTATGATAATATTGTATTTTCTGATAATTTCTGTAATTATATAGGAAGAAGGAATGCCAGAAGGGGCTTTCTGTTTTAACTCCCAATTTTTCATGGTAATTATTGAAATATCTTTGTTGCTTTTCTTTCTATAAAAGATAAATGAACAAATTTTTTTTTGTAAATTTAATCGCTAAAATTACCAAATAATAAAATCACAACACAAATTCATCACAGCAAAAAGTTTGTAACCTAAATCATATATCCAAAATACAAATTTTCAAGTTAAGTGCAACAACAGCAATTCTATCATATCAACTTGCTTGCACTGTTTAAAATACATTGTACAATGAAGCAAACAAAAATGCAGAATAATACATTGATCATCTAGTATTTATTATTATTATTATTATTATTATTATTATTATTATTATATACGAGTGTTACGGCACGCGCTCCGCTCGTGAATTGTTTTCCTTATAAATTGTATACGTTTAAATCAGTCAAAAAATGATTATTTTTAATTTTCAAGTGATATTAAGAATTGTATATTTGTAAAGAATTATTTTGAATTTGTAAAGAAACTTTAATTTTATATCCTATTTTTAGAAGCATTTTGAATTTGTAAAGCGTGTTTAATTGTTAGATCTCACATTTAGGGGCGTTTGAATTTGTAAAAGAAGTTTAATATTAAATCATATTTTTAAGTGATTGTGATTTGATAATATATAGGACGTTTTTGGCAGTTCACGTTCATACCAAAAAAGTGCGATACCAAAGCTATTACAACTATTAATAAAGATATGCACACATCTATAAAATATATCATTTTTTATAATATAGTGCAGGTTATTTTAGCAAAAGTAAATAAATTTAAAATATTTACGTGACTTGCATAAATGTAATTAAACAGGCATCAAAATTGCGGTCGACATTAAGCCAATATTGTAGAAATGTAAGGTACAATAAAAGCAATCAAAGTTGCATAGAAAATATTACTATGACTATTTAGTAGTTCATACCAGTTATTATCATACATAATTTCATTTAATTACGTAATACAAGATATTTCAGTACAATATCATATATTTTGCATTGTAAAGTGCAATGCACACCGAAACCATCAATATTGGAGAAAATGGCATAACTTTGAGCGTTTAATAATGTACGTCATTTATCTTCAAAAATTAAACAAATTCAGAACTTTCAAATAACTAAAATTTTAAATAACGTAAGATTTTGATAGTCTGCACCGTCTAGAATGCAAGTGACCAAATTGTGTAGGTGGCTTGCATTCCATACAGTAAGAAAGTTCTATTTAGTTTCTCATAAATAAAATTAACAAAAAATCAAAATAGATATACAAATATATTTCAAAAAAAATCACAATTACATGTCGAGCATCTTCTCGAATTAACAAAAGCCAATGATGCATTCATCTTCAATACGATTCTTAGTTGAAAATGATAAAAATAAATACATAAGAAGCTCAAAGATATCAACATGATGATTTTTCATTCTTTTAAAATAATCAAAGCAATCGACAAATCAAAATAAAGGAGTAATACGATTACGATGGAGAAGAAATATTCGTGGATGGGAGAGTAGTTTACGTGATCTAGAAAGATAAGTTGTAGAGCGTGCCATTAAAAACAAAAATATGGGATCTTTACGAAAAGGAAGATGGAGATTTATGAATAAACAATATATATTGGGGATGCAAAAATAATTTCCTCACGTGAAAATAAATCAAGCAAGGGAGTCGACAATTAGGGTTAGGTAATCTGATTGAATTATGTTATAATAATTGATTTCTACTGAATTTAATAAAGGAAATGTGAGAAAACAGTCTTCTTTTTTCAATTGAAATATAGAATAGGTAACAGTTCGCATCAGATTCTCGCACACTTTTTAAGCGATACTGTATATTGATAAGACAAGTATGGAAAATTTCAAAGAGAGAACTGGAAAATTTGGAAAGAGATACCGAAAAATTATTTTATCTTAATGATATTCACAAATCATTGGAGAAATGAGAGAACCTAGTGGCATAACAAAGGATAAGTGGTCGAATATGATACATAAGCTACTATGACTGTTCGTAATTTTTCTTAGAGCATTTGAATTTCGTATTATTACTAATAAAACATCGGCATATGTGATATGAAATAAATTGGAAGGCAATTACACAAAGAATTAAACGAAAAGCAAACGCTTATGAGAAAGTTGGTGATATGAAGTTTAAAAGAGGATTAATTGGTGAACATTTTCATGGTTTTCAAACATTGTAAATCGGTTTGCAATTGTAAACTACAAATTGGATGATGAGACGCACGTTTATTGTTGATGAGTTCACCAAATGTTGGAAGACGCGCATGGTTACATTAAATAACTCAAATTTACATTATTTAATGAGTTTGGTAGTTAGTAGTCCATTTAATAAGGAGAAGAGAATGATGAATCTCAATTACGAAAAAAGATCGCAACTTTGTTGTATTTAATTTTGTAAGAAAAGGAAACAACCCATCAAATAAAGGAGTCACAAAGATATAGAATAGGACCTTGCATGCTATAATTGTCAAAAATCGAACCATGTACAAAATATTTACATCAAGCTCGAGAGATGTTGAAAACTACAGAAAGTGTTGAGGTTTGTAAAAACAAACATGGAGAAAACAATAATGAAGATGCAAACGTTCACATTAAATATGACGAATATGTGTTATGCGTATAAAGATAAAGAACGAGTACTTGATTCGTGTGCTTATTTTTATAGATTAAAAGAAGCAAATCAATAAGATGAAATCGGCTAATGGTTGTGAATTGGTGTAAATAGTGTTGGGTCAATCAAATTGAAATGTTTAACGGAAATGTAGTGATGCTAACGAGAGGTAAACATGTTTCACAAAAAGAACCTCAATCAGACAACTAGAAGAGAATACATGTAATATTCTCGACTAAAGGTAGAGCTACTGGAGCATGGAGAGAAAACAAGGAACCACCATATGCAAAACTATGCAAAACCAAAAAAAAATTAGACAAGGTGATAGGAAAGACGTGATGAACATAGAAACTTTTTGAACTCAAGAAGAGTTGTAAATTTACTTGAATTAAGGTGCAGCAAAGCAAGGTAAGAAAAGAAGACCCATAAAACAAATATGGACACCTTTGTGGTTTTATAGGCATTCCTGAAAGAACGTTTGATGCATGTTTCATTGGCACATGCATGTCTAAGTGGATTGGCTGTTGGAGAAAGTTTATGTTCAAATTAAGGTGGTTATTGATTTTATTAGTAAACTTGTATTTTTTTAAATAAGCTTGAATTTGTTACTGAGTTTAAATTTGTGTTAAAATATTTTAGGCGAGTTGGCATTTATGTAATATTGTATCCAGAATGACTGTATTTTGGTAATCTCTCATTATATAAGCGAGGATATGTGAGATAACTTAATCAAAGAAATTGAGAATTAGATTTTGGTAGTCTGATCGATTTTTGATATTTGGTTTTGGCTAAATTTAATAAAGGGAAGATGTTACAAATGGTGAACCAATAAATTGACATTTGGTCTACATGAGTATTCAAAAAAAAGATTTAATGAACCTCTGTGTTGTGTTTTATTTTTCACTTTCTATTCTCCTCTTAGACGATCATGCAATTTGAAAAAAAATCATAACATTTTCTATTTGATCGCAAATTCTACTACTTATCGCTTCATTCGATAATTTAACAATCTCATGGAAAAATCCTAATCATCACCTCGAATTAGATGTGAATTTAAGTTATGAATAAAATGATAAATTATATGATCGTTTAGTAAACATTATGAAAATAATTGTGAGTAATATTATGACAATCCAGTTATGATTTATGAAGATTCGTGTAGATTTGTGCATATATATTATTGGAAATATCATGACATATAACTTATAATTATCTAAAATAGTTGTCTCAACTACTAATATCATTTAGTCACATACGATTATTAAGAAAACAGTATGGTCAATTTATTGTGTGATGATTAATAAGTTGACATAGAAAACAAACATGCACGAGAAATAATAACAACTTCTTGGTACATAACTGATACCTAGAAACTCCTCCAAGTGAGAAAATGCCACTTTCAATGAAAGAAAAGGCATTTAAGGCTTTGCTTCTGGCATTTTTCCACCATTCGTATTTGACTAACTCGATTTTTGATATGTTAGAAAGCCTTTGGTCATGCGGTTTCTTAACCATTGATTTTGATTGGTGTAATTTTAATTATGTTACTTAACCTTTCAAATTGGTAATTTTTGAGAGTTTCTCGGATTTTATCCCAAATAAACCCCACACACATCATATTTTGATTGTATTTTATTCCTCTACCTTATGCTTTATTCATTTTAGTAAAATATATTTTCATAACAATTTCAATGTTATATTTATATATATTTAGTTACTACTCGTACTATACTTAACATTACATACTACATTTTATTAGTACATTTCGATAGCACTCAACCAACCCCCCCCCCCCCTCCACACACACAGAGATATGCTCTCACACATCGCTCTCGTTCAAAGAAAAAAGTCTCTTAGATAATTCTAAATCCACAACATTGTAATATTTTACTACATTACTACGAAAGGTACATCTTCTTTTATATAAAAGAATTATGTGCCGTATTTAGTAATTCTTTCACATAGGAATTTAAAATTACGATTTGTTTTCTATAAACTAGTTTAGTAATAGTTTTCATTTTGACTATTTGTTTTAAAAACAAAGTTTGTATCAAAAAGATTTGTTCATAATTTTTTATTTTGATAATGGTTTTCAAATGGATTTTAGTTTCATGTTAATTCTATGAGTATATAGGTGATATTATTTTCTAGTTAAACTTTTAAGATCGGCTCACAATTAACCAGGAGCATAACCAATAATAATAAAAGACCTCATAAAATGCTATCACAACAGATGCAAATTAAAAATTAAAAATAAAATAAATACCTTTGATTTGCAAATGTTCAAATACTCATTAACATCCCATCCAAGAACCTCACAAACAACCCTGCCAAATGCCCGATGCGCACCTACCTTCTTCGTCTTCCCCACGGTACAAGCGTGCTGAACAAGCCCACGACAACTCCCATATATCTTCGTTTTCTTATCTCCACCACAAACCAAGCATAGTAGCATGCAAGTTGCCCAATCATTCACATAAATCTCCCTCAAGGTCTCTTCTTTCTCAAACAAACCCCTAAAAAACTCAAAACTTTCCCATTCCCCGCCCTGCCCGTCAAACATTGCATTGCGCAAAAACTCTTGGCTTTCAGTCGAACATCTGCGCTGAACTTCAAGTTTTGGATCAGGGTGGCGTCTTGGTTTTGCTTTCGATTCGGTGGTAGGGGAGAAGGAAAGGAGGGACTGAAAATCACGCTCGAGTTTTGTTAGGAGTTTGCTTTGGCGTTTGAATGCTCTTCGTCGTAGAACGCATTGTCTTTTCGATGATTTTTGGGAGGTGATGGAGTGGAGTTCGGCGTTAGGGTTTTGGAGCTGGGTTTCGGGTATGAATGTGGTTACGGAAGAATCCATTGAGAATGTGCTTGAGAAAATGACGGATATTAATACGAGGAACTGCAGAAGAGCGAAATATAAGGCGATTGTGGGATCGACAGGATACCCGGAAAATTCGAAATCCGTCCGTATCCGCATCTGAAAAGCGGATAATATTCAATATCCGAATAAACGGATGCGGATGCAGATACGACGACGTGCGCATCCGAAAATTATCCGTCCGGTTTTTGCCAAGATTATAGTTAAAATTATGTGTATTTTAGTGTAGTAAAAGATATTTGTTTATTATTTTATTAAGTTAGTAGTTTATATTATATGCACTTAATGCTTATTAACTGCTCGAAAATATTTATTATCATCATATTTGTTAAATTTTAACACTTTTATAATCAATTGGATTGAAAATAATTTATGTTAAACTAAATTTTTTTTTTATAATTCTTGTTTTGTCGGTCGTTAGCGGATAGGATAATTATCCGATATCCGTCCGTATCCGCGGATGCGGATATCCGATATCCGAAAATGATTTCGGATGCGGATGCGGATATGGCATTATCCGCATCCGAAAGCATCCGTTGACATGCCTAGGGATCGATCCGATCTGACCAGGGTCCAAAACGGAAGTGTATTAGGCTCCATTTGGAGTTTTGTAGCAGCCGGTATTGATTTTGATTGGTTTACATAAAATGTTGTTATAACCGATCACCACATGTCTGAGAATTTAACATACAACAGTTTTAAGAGTTTTTCACTAAAATAATATTATTACATATATATCCCTATATTTGTTCTCTAATTTCGTGAAGATTAATTTTACAGCATAACTAGTGCGAACCTGTGCTACGCACACGGATTGCAACTATATTTTTTGTAAATCTGGTTGAGTTTACTTATTATAATTAACTCAATTACAACCATTATTTTCAAGGTATATTTTACACTTAAATATTCTTTATATTTTGTATATTCAAAATATTTATCCAAAAAACATTTTATTATTATGTACGTTTGTACAACTATTTTCATGTCTCATACAAAAGAAGAATAAAATAATTATGTAATACACTTATAAATAATTATACGGATACACACATCAAATTTTCAGCTATAAGACTAAAATATATATTTGAGAGATCATTATTATTCGGGTTTTTAGCCCAGTAGATACAGACAAGAAACATGACAACCTTAAGTAGGCAGGATGGTTCGAGACCTAACCAGCGAAGCCGATATTATAGACGCACAAAGGCCAAGCTATACGGTTAAGGCGATGGTGGGATCAACGAAGCCAAGAGACCGACATTCCTATAGCCCAGCAAGTAGTTGAACGTAAACAGCTAGTGACTAGCCATCAACACGTAATAACGACAGGGAATGTCTATGAAAACACCTCCAATTCCGAAATCCAGGATTATTCTATGTGATCGGATCGACAGTGACCCATGCACTTCTTCAAAACCTCGAACAAGAAAATTATGAAATACGAAGAAAGGAAGCAGAATTCGGTCGGCGAAATAAACTAAGTCTATGGGCCAGCGACCCATGGTGTTGGCTCATTTCGCCAACCAGAATCTCTTGAGTCGCCTGTAGTCAATCTGAGAGCTGATAATGACAGGCCTGGCCCAGAAACACTCCAACCTCTATAAATACCGTGTCACCTGCAATATAAAAAGGATCTTCTCCGTACTGGTGGTTGAAGCTTTGCTGGAATTATTCTTCACTTCCTACCTCCCTCACAACAATCTCAGAAGGAATACACTGTGATTCTCTGGTGGATTCTAACTCTAGAGATTCAATCTAGCTAGGATATAGTCAAAGCCTTGTAACCAAACAGCCTTGTATAGCAATCAGACTATAATAAAACTATAAAGTGGACGTAGGCTTCACTAACAGCCGAACCACTATAAAAATCTTCTGTCTATTTTCTTTTATTGCTTCTTTCCTATATCTGTGATCTATGATATTGCTCTATAAAGACATGACTGATGCTTTCAAACTCTAACCTGGATGTTGGTCCATTTTTTGGGTCAACATTTTGGAGCTCTCACTAAGAAAATCGAAGTCAGGATCCAGATCTAGCTATCTACTTTGGATTTCCTAGGTCTAGAACTTAGATCCCTAGTCTTTGCTTAGAGAATCTGCTATTTTGAGGTCAATGGCTCCTGGAAGAAGAATAACTGCTTCTGGAAGGTCCATGGGGAAACAATGGCTACAGAAGGCATTAGCCTTCTGCAGGCTGAAGCAAATGGTGCTAATTTGGGAAATCAAGCACCGGGATCCTCTAGTCAGCATGAAGTCGTCATCAGAAATGAGTTGAACAAAATGGCTGAAGAGATTAATCAGAAAATGGATGATAGTCAAAAGGCTCTTAAGCTCAATGCCCTGATAACTCTACAATCAAACTCCGCCCATAATGCTGTCCCTGAACCAGCTGCTGCCATGGAACAAGAAAATTCTTCTGTTTTCGGCTTGTATATAAGAAATGAAAAACAACCATTAAGAAGGTGAACGACGTGTAACGACCCGTAAATTTTAACGAATTTTATAACGTAATTAACTATATTTTCATGAAAATTAAACAATTAAACTTTGCAATGAAAATTTGATATTTGTAATACATCTATTTAAACGTAGCAAATGTCATATTTTCATTAGAAAATATTAAATTTAGTTCTGTTGTATAAATTTCAATTTCAACATAAATCAGTTAATATTTGATGGAAATAAAATATTTTCGAAACCTGAATATTTTTATATAATAAAAATGTAAACTATTTTCTGAGTGAGACGTCATATTTCATTTCGCTAAATTTAGACTGCTCTATCCCCGTTTATCTTATTCTCGGCGTTTTAGCAGCATTTTCGGCAGCGAAAAATCGACTTTTGATAGGATGATCGTATCGCGTCTTTGGCTTTACTCGATCAAGCCCGAAAATTCTCTCTGATATATGTGTACCATTCTATTCGTCTCGTCGTGTCGATCTCCACGGTATGTTCGTTCGTGCATTTCGGCATCCGGTACGCGGCGAAATCTACGAAACGATTAGCCATATCGGTTCTGCATTTGGGTCTTTTGGTTTCTGTGTCCTTTCGTTTATTTCCCGAGACAACCAATGGTTAGTGGCCATTAATATTTCCAGAAAATTTATTGTCCTAACTTTTTATTTTCCACTGATTCAGTATATTTCAATTGAAATCTAAATATATTTATTTCTGTTCGTTCCATTTCTTTCTCTTCCCTCTTTCTGTTTGCTTCTCGTTTTGATTTTTATAATAAGATATAAAAATTCATCGTTTTGGAAGAAAATTATATAAAATAAATATATAATATTAGTTCGCATGTGAAGATCTAAGATCATATCCTTCTCGTGACTTTTCCCTTCTCCTCCGATGACC
The DNA here is from genome assembly GCA_030737815.1 of Allium fistulosum. NCBI lineage: Eukaryota > Viridiplantae > Streptophyta > Magnoliopsida > Asparagales > Amaryllidaceae > Allium > Allium fistulosum. Next base: position 431,970,814 of record CM060906.1, on the reverse strand, counting down.
GCTTCGAGTCTTCCTCCACCAAACAACAACCCGCAAATCCCCTCTCCCTATTGCTTCATGCCCCACCTCTCCACACCGCTCGCTTCCAAGCCCATCACCCAATATTATCCTCCGCATCCTCAACCTATAACAGCCGCACTAAAGAAAAATATATATAGTGATAGCCGTATATATATTTTGCCTCAATTCTGCTGCTCATCCCTTCACAACTCGACCTCTACCAAACTTGCATCGCCAGCAATCCCACAGATCCGTCTTCTTTCCCCTATGGCCGCTGCCGCCATGTCCATTGCCATCAACCTCCCTTTGCCTCACATAGCCACCTCCAACAGCCGAGATCGACCCAGACGCCAAACCCACGTTCGCCTAGTCCTTCCTCTTCCCGCTAGCTCGCTGACAACCACTGCTTCCATCCGAGCACAGCCACCACACTCGAGCCTTCCACCGATCACCAATAGCCACCTTGCCACCACAAAGCTCCTCTAACCCCACTGCCACACCACTCGACCAAGCAGCCTGCGTCCCATCTCCGATTCCCACGTCTAGACCCGAGCTTTGCCCTTCTCTTGCTTTATGAATATATACATATAATTTATATTATAAGTTTGTTTGGTCTCAAACGTGTTGCTCATATATATAATTTCAAGTTTGTTTTTTTCTCTCGTGATAACCTGTTCATTTTTTTGTGAAACCCAGCCCACTGCAGTTTTGCTTTAATATATTATAATATATAAGATATTTTGATATTGATTTTTAAATTATAATATATATAGATATTTTGATTTTAAATATATGTGTTTTAAGAAATAATGATTTTGAAAAATAATATATAAATATTTTATTTTAATATGTGTTTAAATTGAATATTGATTTGAAAATATATATAATATAGAGATTTTTATATGAGTAAATTTTTTATTTTAAAAATTAAATATTTTGTTTTCATCGATTATCGAGTTCCAGCCTTGCTTTGATTTGTTTTGTGTTTGCTGTTCGGAGAATCTCGGTAGCAGTTGTCGCGTTCTCCGTTTTTCATGTGCTTGCATCAAGTGCTTGCATCTTATTCTTGTTCTCTAGCCGTGAGCAATCACCCACGTTTAACATTATTATATTTAGTAAATTTAATTCACATGAAGTGACCATTGAAATATGATGTTAAATTTGAATTATTAAGTTATTTAATTGTTAAATATGATATGCCATTATCTGTAATTCTTTACCTATGACATATGACACCTTAACATGTTGTATATATTATATTTAAATTTGTTGCTGATGATATATGCCTATTGTTGACATGTTATATTATTATCATATTTGTTCTCACTCTGCAAGTTCTTTGTTAGTTTAGAAATTCCCTATGGGTTGAAATGATATATACCCGAACGATATTTTAGAATAGGGAAGAATTGTTATGGGTTGAAATGATAAACCCAAGCGATTTTTATTTTTAAAATTTTGGGATTGCGGGTTGAAATGATATATACCCGTAAATATTAAATTATTGCGGATTGAAATGATAAATATCCATATCACATGACCATAGGATAGAAAACTATATGCGAACACCGTTGGTCTATTTTAAAATGATTTCCAAAGTTTTTGAAAGGAAAATATATGGGTTTTGATAAATATTGATTTAAATTATAATATAAATATTTATTTTAATATGTGTAAAATTTAGATTTTTAAATTTATATGTTTTGGAAATTTTAAAATTATAAGTTAAGTTTTAAATGTAAATTATAAAATTTTACTTATAACTTTATTATTTTTAAATATATAAAATAAGATTTAAAATAGATTTAATAATAATAAGATTTAATTTAATAATAATTAATATAATAAAATTTAATAAGAATTTAATTTAACTACTATATGTATATAATATGTTTAAATACTTATTTAAATTTATATTAATATTTTAAAAATAGATTTTGTAATTACTTTAATAAAGTATGGTTGGAAAGATAAATTGAAATTGATTTGAAATATTATTTGTTTAAGAATTGGATATAAATAAGAATTGATTTGAACTTATTGATTTTTGAGATTTTAAGAATATGATTTTAAAACTTTATAACTTTATTTCGAGTAAGGTGATTAAATGAATATATTCAAATTTAAATAAAAATTTAAATTGAATATTTAAATTTGATTTAAGTTTGAATTTGAGATTTTATTTAAATGTTCATAAAAGGTGATTAAGTGAATATTTCAAAATTAAATAAATTGAAGTTAGATATTTAATATTTTAATTTTGATTTAAATTTCAAATCTGGGATTTTATTTAAATGCTTATGAAAATGATAAAATGAATATTTTTAAATTTTAAAAAAATTAAAGTTGAATTTTGAAATAAATTAAATTTATCATATTATTGTGACTTGTTTGATTATTTAAACTTCGAAACCTATTGAATTGGAAGTGGTTTAAATTTGAAGTTCAAACCTGGATTTGAAATCGATATAAATTAAAATGGTTTAATGAGAATTTGAATTGATTCGTGAAATTAGAAGAAACAATTCTAATTATAAACTATTTTTGATATATAAACTATTTAATATATAAACTATTTTAATATATAACCTATTTTTAAATACAAACTATTTTTAATTTATAACTATTTCAAGATACATATTGTTTTTAATAATTAAACTATTTAAGTTGGAACTACCATGATTTAGATTTAATGGATTTAAATGCGAATATTTTATATGATGGTTTAAACTATTTTGTAGTTATGATTTTGGAAGTGATATGATTTCGAAAGTGAATATGATTTTGAAAGTGATATGATTTTGAAATGAATAGGATATTTTGACATGAAGTATGAACTGTTTGCAATATAAATTCCCACGATGTGAAATAAGCGTTGGGTTGTTAAAGAGACCGGGATTGGATATTGTCATACTCTCTGCCAATACCGAAAACCACTTTAACAACTGTGTACGTGGTGGAGATTCCAGAACGAAGTAGGATGGTTTGGCGAACGATTCTATATAAGATATTAACGCAGCCCTAACTCCCGCGAGTCAGCTTGATGTGGCTAAAACATGAGCTATACCGGGCCAAGTGGGGTCGCTTCCCCTATCGGGAACATTTCTTCGATACCATTCTATTACTTTGTGATTTGATTGGGTGCACCTTTAATTTGGGAGTGTGTCTCGAGGTGGGCGGTAGTAGCTGCTATGCGTTACCATCGGTCCGGGAGTGCAAACGGTAGAATCCAACCCTGGCATTGCCTCGCGTGCCTTGTCACATACCTTATCACGCCCTCTACGAGTTTGTTTTGTACCGTACCTATGGAGTGCTCCCTAAGTAAACCGCCGGTTTGGTGGAGCTTACAGTATTTGTATAGACTACGGGAATATATAAAATGTGTTAAGGGGGATATGGGTAACGCCTTAACGCTATTTTAATAGTTTACTTTACTATAGACATTATATATGTAGCATATTGTACTGTGTATGTAGATAGTTTAACGGATCCTTAAAGGATGGAATCCCAAACATCCTTTGAGTTACTTTGTATTTCAGTTGACATTTCACTTGAGTTGAATTTACTGGTATAAGAATGTTAATCCTAACTCGAGTGTTTTGTGTTTTGCTTTATGCTCGGGTCAGACTGAGTGTCACAACATTTGAGACTCACCTTTGGAGTTTGGAGCTTTGCTTGAAGATCTGTCTCTTATTTATTCATCTTTCAGTTATTTCAATTATCTCTAGTTATTTCTGTTTAGTCTTGTCAGTTACATTTGTATTTGTCTGTATTTGAGATTTCTGTTGTATTTATTTTAGACTCTGATGTTCATATAGTAGCTTCATGAACTACTATTTATTTATTTCGCTGCTTATTGTTGTAAAACTCCGTGTCTGTGATTCTGTGATTGATTTATTTACTGTATATGCTATGTTTTGCCAAATATAATTAACAATTTGTTGTTTTGAGCAATTCATGTTTGACATGTGTAGATGATTGTCGATTTGAATGGTTCGAAATGCCAGGTCATTACATGTGGTTTCAGAGCTCTGGCTTAGGCAAAACTTAGCATATGGAGTAAAAATTAATTACAGAATCATCTTCGTTCAAGCTTGAAATTCTTAGTTTGGATCCTCCTGGATTTGAATTTCTTTTGAACTTTGGAACGATCCCTTTGTTCTGAAATCCATTCTTGTCCTTTCCTGTTTGTGTTCTTCTTGATACTAGAGCAACCCATAGCTCTATTTCTGTTGATCTCGGTAATAAATTTGAGTTCATCTTGCAACCTCAATTGGCAACTTCATCCTAGTATGGTTTGTAAAGAGGTGATACTCCTTTACAACTGGCGTCAATTCATCGGAGATTTCTATTTCCTCAGTTTTGATGCTGTTATTACTTGTAAAGCTCGAACCGTCTCTCTAGTAGACGACCAGGGTAATTCTCTTGTGATCAAATGTCGATTGCCTTAGAATTTTGCAGGCAGTTTTATCTTTTCGCTTGATTCTCAGCCTAGTGATCTTAACTCCACCCCGATAGTCAGGGATTATCCTGATGTTTTTGATGAAGTTACTTCTCTCTCTCCCAAGCGGGAAATTGAATTCCACATCGATCTTATTCCTGGAGCTCGACCTGTTGTCCTTCCTCCCGAAGAATGGTTTTATGAATAGTTAGACATGCCTTTGGATTAACCAATGCCCCTGCCTTCTTCGTCGATCTCATGAATCATGTTTTTCCAGGATGTTCTCAACCAGTTTGACCTGGTTTTCGTTGATGACATTCTTGTCTTTTCTAAGTCTCGGTTGACCCGGTTAAGATCGTCGCGATTCTTTCCTCTTTTGTAATTTAATTATCTTATCTTCCTTTCGAGCCTATCTTCTTAGTTAGAATTCGCTTTAATTAGGGTCCCTCTAAATTTGAATCTCTATCCTTGTTATAAATCCATTTTGGAATTATCCTACGAGGGAGTGTATTTGTAATTGATATAAAAAGTTTTATATTGTGTTGTTTGAGTTGTTAAGTTTGAATTTTGGGTTTCGATCGATTCGTCTGGCCAACGCTATCGATAAGAATTCCAAAACACTTGAATAGAGCAAACTGACACAATACTATTTTTGAAATTGGTAAATAAAATAATTTTGTGTATGGTTATATACTTTACATAAAGGTATAATTTTCTGAAATTAGATAGTGAAATGAATTGGTTGTTAGAAATGACAATACTAGATTATCATTTACTGTTTTGTCAGCATTCCTAAACCATTAACTAATGTTGTATGTTATAAGAAGTGAAGTTTTAAAACATGGTTTATAAATCTGTTTTGTAAAAGAAATTAATTTAAATTAAAGATTGAGGATTAAAATTTCTGGTGTTTTCCAAAATTTGGTTTTCAAAGTTTTGAAAAATATATTATTTGAAAGTATTTTCGAATGGAATTGTTTGCAAAGAATTTTAAGAAATAAGTCAGTACTCTTCTCTTTTGGTCATTGGAAAATAATTTCAGTGATGACCGCAGCATCATCGACATTCATTTTCGAGTCAAAGTGGGGGAGACTACTTAGTAGCTTTGCTACACTTTTGTTTTGGAAATGGATTTGATTTGAATTTCTTGAGTATAATTTGATGTACAATATATATGTATATATTTATTTCAAAATAGTTTGAAGTAAAACCGAAAATTTAAACTCTTAATTCTATGTTAAGTAATAGTTTTCAATTATTAAAGTGAAGCAAAAAAATTTGAATAATTGGAGTGTTTAAAATAAAAAATGAAATTGTAACAACTTGAAACAGTGAACTAGAATAAAATTTATTTGTATAATAATTAATTGCATTCTAAAACATATATAACTTACCGGAAATATTTAAAAAGTTTGAATGAATGAGAACATGTAATCGAATAATATACAATATAAATGTAAGTAATAAGATGTCCAATATGAACTTTTATGAGAATTTATAAATAAAAATTGAGTTGTTATAATGAATGTTTATACATTTAATTTATGTTATAAGAAGTGTAAATAAAATAAATTGAATAATAAAACAAAAGGAAAATGCTAATTATGTAAATAAATATGAACTTGAGAAACTAAACAAGCGACAAATAAATTTATATTCTGTAAACCATTAGTGTTACGCAAGTAAATTACAAAGAATAATTGTAATTGAATTTTGAAGTGGAATTAACTTAAGTAAGGTTGAATGGATTAAATAAATAAGTTAAATAAATTTTGTAACAAATGTTAATAAATTAAAGCAAATCAATTGAATGAAAATACCTTGAATTGAAGTCAACCAAATATGAATACAATGAAAATTTATTGATTGAATAAAATGGGTTGAACCAAATTAGTTGAATATAAATAAACTAAAAACAAAATGGATTGAATAAGGTAAATTCAAATAAATTGTATATGAAATGTAGATTAAATTAAAGTGAGTTAATTAGAACAATAATAATAAATGGATATTAAATAAGTAATGAGATGTATAATATAAACTGTTGAAATTGAAATTTATATGGTTTTAAATTGATTGTGGTATATGGTATTGTATATTTTGAATCTATCTTTCCTTCTGTTTCTTCTATTCTCCTATCTCATTCCTTTTTAGGGACGAAAAGTTTTGAGTGGGGGAGAGTGTAATGACCCATAGATTGTAATGATTTTTATAATGTAATTAACTATATTTTCATGGAAATTAAACAATTAAACTTTGCAATGAAAATTTGATATTTGTAATACGTCTATTTAAACGTAGCAAATGTAAGATTTTCATCAGAAAATATTAAATTTAGTTCTGTTGTCTAAATTTCAATTTCAATTTAAATCAGTTAATATTTGATGGAAATAAAATATTTTCGAAATCTAAATATTTTTATATAATAAAAATATAAACTATTTTCTAAGTGAGACGTCATATTTCGTTTCGCCAAATTTGAACTGCTCTAGCCCCGTCTATCTTATTTTCGGCGTTTTAACAGCATTTTAGGCAGCGAAAAATCGACTTTTGATAGGATGATCATATCGCTGATATCTGTATACCATTTTGTTCGTCTCGTCATGTTGATCTCCGTAGTATATTCATTCGTGCATTTCGGCATCCGGTACGCGGTGAAATCTGTGAAACGATTAGCCGTATCGGTTCCGCATTTGGGTCTTTTGGTTTCTGTGTCCTTTCGTTTGTTTCCCGAGACAACCAATGGTCAGTGGCCTTTAATATTTCCAAAAAATTTATTATCCTGATTTTTTATTTCCCACTGATTCAGAATATTTCAATTGAAATCTAAATATATTTATTTATGTTCGTTCCATTTCATTCTCTTCCCTCTTTCTGTTTGCTTCTCATTCTGATTTTTATAACAAGATATAAAAGTTCATTGTTTTGGAAGAAAATTATATAAAATAAATATATAATATTAGTTCGCATGTGAAGATCTAAGATCATATCCTGCTCGTGACTTTTCCCTTCTCCTCTGATGACCGCTTCGAGTCTTCCTCCACCAAACAACAGCCCGCAAATCCCCTCTCCCTGTTCCTTCACGCCCCACCTCTCCACACCGTTCGTTTCCAAGCCTATCGCCCAATATTATCCTCCGCCTCCTCAACTTATAACAGCCGCACTAAAGAAAAAAAAAATAGTGACAGCCGTATATATATTTTGCCTCAGTTCTGCTGCTCGTCCCTTCACAACTCGACCTCTACCAAACATGCATCGCCAGCAAACCCACGGATCTGCCTTCTTTCCCCTATGGCCGCTGCCGCCATGTCCATTGCCATCAACCTCCCTTCGCCTCACATAGCCACCTCCAACAGCGGAGATCGACCCAAACGCCAAACCCACGTCCGCTTAGTCCTTCCCCTTCCCGCTAGCACATTGACAGCCACTACTTCCGTCCGAGCGTAGCCACCACACTCGAGCCTTCCACCGATCACCAATAGCCATCTTGCCACCACAAAGCTCCTCTAACCCCACTACCACACCACTCGACCAAGCAGCCTGCGTCCCATCTCCGATTCCCACTTCCAGACCTGAGCTTTGCCCTTCTCTTGCTTTATGAATATATATATATATATAATTTATATTATAAGTTTATTTGGTCTCAAATGTGCTGCTCATATATATAATTTCAAGTTTGCTTTTTTCTCTCGTGATAACCTGTTCATTTTTTTTTGTGAATCCCAGCCCACTGTAGTATTACTTTATATAAATTATAATATATAAAGATATTTTGATATTGATTTTTAAATATTGATTTTTAAATTATAATATATATATAGATATTTTGATTTTAATATATGTGTTTTAAGAAATAATGATTTTGAAAAATAATATATAAAGATTTTATTTTAATATGTGTTTAAATTGAATATTGATTTGAAAATATATATAATATAGAGATTTTTATATGAGTAAATTTTTTATTTTAAAAATTATATATTTTGTTTTCATCGATTATCAAGTTCCAGCCTTGCTTTGATTTGTTTTGTGTTTGTTGTCCGGAGAATCTCAGTAGCAGTTGTCGCGTTCTCCGTTTTTCGTGTACTTGCATCCTGTTCTTGTTTTCTCTAGCCTCGAAAGGCGAGCGATCACTCACGTTTAACATTCTTATATTAAGTAAATTTAATTCACATGAAGTGACCATTGAAATATGCTGTTAAATTTGAATTGTTAAGTTATTTAATTGTTAAATATGATATGCCATTATCTGCAATTCTTTACCTATGACATATGACACCTTAACCTGTTGTATATATTATATTTAAATTTGTTACTGATGATATATGCTTGTTGTTGATATGTTATATTATTATCATATTTGTTCTCACTTTGCAAGTTCCCTGTTAGTTTAGAAATTCCCTATGGGTTGAAATGATATACACCCGAACGATATTTTAGAATAGGGAGAAATCGTTATGGGTTGAAATGATAAACCCAAGCGATTTTTATTTTCAAAATTTTGGGATTGCGGGTTGAAATGATATATACCTCTAAATATTAAATTATTGCAGATTGAAATGATAAATATCAGTATCACTTGACCATAGGATAGAAAACTATATGCGAACACCGTTGGTATATTTTAAAAATGATTTCCAAAGTTTTTGAAAGGAAAATACATGGGTTTTGATAAATATTGATTTAAATTATAATATAAATATTTATTTTAATATGTGTAAAATTTAGATTTTTAAATTTATATGTTTTGGAAAATTTAAAATTATAAGTTAAGTTTTAAATGTAAATTATAAAATTTTACTTATAACTTTATTATTTTTAAATATATAAAATAAGATTTAATAATAAGATTAAATTTAATAATAATTAATTTAATAAGAATTTAATTTAACTACTATATATATAATATGTTTAAATACTTATTTAAATTTATATTAATATTTTAAAAAAAGATTTTGTATTAACTTTAATAAAGTATGGTTGGAAAGATAAATTAAAATTGATTTGAAATATTATTTGTTTAAGAATTGATATGAACTTATTGATTTTTGAGATTTTAAGAATATGATTTTATAACTTTATAACTTTATTTTGAGTAAGGTGATTAAATGAATATATTCAAATTTAAATAAAAATCGAAATTGAATATTTAAATTTGATTTAAGTTTGAATTTGAGATTTTATTTAAATGCTCATAAAAGGTGATTAAGTGAATATTTCATAATTAAATAAATTGAAGTTAGATATTTAATATTTTAATTTTGATTTAAATTTGAAATCTGGGATTTTATTTAAATGCTTATGAAAATGATAAAATGAATATTTTTTAAAGTTGAATTTTGAAATAAATGAAATTTATCGTATTATTGGGACTTGTTTGAATATTTAAACTTTGAAACCTATTGAATTGGAAGTGGTTTAAATTTGAAGTTCAAACCTGGATTTGAAATCGATATAAATTAAAATGGTTTAATGAGAATTCGAATTGATTCGTGAAATTGGAAGAAACAATTCTAATTATAAATTATTTTGATATATAAACTCTTTTAATATATAAACTATTTTAATCTATAACCTATTTTTAAATACAAACTATTTTTAATTTATAACTATTTTAAGATACATATTATTTTTAATAATTAAACTGTTTAAGTTGGAACTGCCATGATTTAGATTTAATGGATTTAAATGCGAATATTTGATATGATGGTTTAAACTATTTTGTAGTTTTGATTTTGGAAGTGATATGGTTTCGAAAGTGAATATGATTTTGAAAGTGATATGATTTTGAAATGAATATGATATTTTGATATGAAGTATGAACTGTTTGCAATATAAATTACCATGGTGTGAATTAAGCGTTGGGTTGTTAAAGAGACCCGGATTGGATATTGTCATACTCTCTACCAATACCGAAACTCACTTTAACAACTGTGTACGTGGTGGAGATTCCAGAACGGAGTAGGATGGTTTGGCGAACGATTCTATATAAGGTATTAACGCAGCCCTGACTCCCGCGAGTCAGCTTGATGTGGCTAAAACATGAGCTATACCGGGCCAAGTTGGTTCGCTCCCCCTATCGGGCACATTTCTTCGATACCATTCTATTACTTTGTGATTTGATTGGGTGCACCTTTGATTTGGGAGTGTGTCTCGAGGTGGGAGGTAGTAGCTGCTATGCATTACCACTAGTCCGGGAGTGCAAACGGTAGAATCCTACCCTGGCATTGCCTCGCATGCCTTGTCACATGCCTTATCGCGCCCTCTACGAGTTTGTTTTGTACCGTACCTATGGAGTGCTCCCTGAGTAAACCACCGGTTTGGTGAAGCTTACAGTATCTGTATAGACTATAGGAATATATAAAATGTGTTAAGGGGGATCTGGGTAACGCCTTAACACTATTTTAATAGTTTACTTTACTATAGACATTATATATGTAGCGTATTGTACTATGTATGTAGATAGTTTAACGGATCCTTAAAAGATGGAATCCCAAACATCATTTGAGTTACTTTGTATTTCAGTCGACATTTCACTTGAGTTGAATTTACTGGTATAAGAATGTTAATCCTGACTCGAGTGTTTTGTATTTTGCTTTATGCTCGGGTCAGACTGAGTGTCACAACATTTAAGACTCACCTTTGGAGCTTTGCTTGAAGATCTATCTCTTATCTATTCAGCTTTCAGTTATCTCCAGTTATTTTATTTAGTCTTGTCAGTTACTTTTGTATTTGAGACTATTCCGTATTTGTGTTTCTGTTGTATTTATTTCAGACTCTGATGTTCATATAGTAGCTTCATGAACTACCATTTATTTATTCCGTTGCTTATTGTTGTGAAACTTTGTGTCTGTGATTCTGTTATTGATTTATTTATTGCATATGCTATGTTTTGCCAAATATATTTAACAATATGTTGTTTTGAGCAATTCAAGTCTGACATGTGTGGATGATTGTCGATTTGAATGGTTTGAAATACCAGGTCGTTACACGACGGGAGGTAACCTAGAAGAAAATGAGAATACCCCGCCCGACGCAAGGCAACCAAATTTGAATTTGAACCAAGGGGCCAAAACCCCACAGGAGGATGTAGCTATGAATCTCTCTAACTCGGAAGATGGAGAGCAGGGAAATCAAGTAGAAGAGGATGCCAACGCATTCACTAATGCTAAGAACATCCAGACCGCCTCAGCTAGACCAAATGCAAGCCAAAGTGGTCCTGCGGGAATGGCTCTCCCGAAAACAGGAGAGCCTAGGAGTCAACCCATGCACCAAGACCGTTTGCCGAATCAAACACTTGGTACAGTGACTGGCTGCCGCCCCCAGAACTACCGGACATCAGATGCATAAATAGCATACATGATCAAGCGACTGATGGACGAGAGTAAGGATCAAAAGGATGATGAGTGGGGATCTGCCCCTAGTCGGACTCCTTTCACTAGGGAGATCTTGAATGAAAGATACCTAGACAAATTTACTGTGCCAAACATTCCTTCCTACGACGGAACCAAGGACCCAAAGCCCCACTTGTACAAGTACAGTTGGTACATGGATGGAGCCAACACTCCAAAAGCCGTTCGCTGCCGGTGTTTCCTTATTTTCCTAAAAGGAGTGGCGTCTATGTGGTTCACTAGACTTCCCCCAAGATCTATCTCTACCTTTGACCAACTTGCAACCAAGTTTCTCGACCAATTCAGGCTCCACACCGTACAACCGAAGGATGTCATGTCCTTAATCGGACTAGTTCAAGGGCGCAATGAATTATTGAGATCATTCATGAGCAGGTTTAACACTGCGGTGACGGATGTGAGCAACCCCAATGAGGACATGGTCTTTATGGCGTTAGTCCGCACTATCCACCCGGAAACGGAGTTCGGAAAATGGATTAAGATGAAGCAACCTAATAATAGGAACGACTTCAACCGCAAGGCGAGCTAGTACTTGAGATTGGAGGAAGCACATGAGTTGGAAAGAAAGGCTGCTAGAACACAACAGGCGAATACCGAATAGAAAGGGATGACGGAAACTCAACGCACACAAGATCCTCGAAACAGCCACGAAGTCATAGGAAAGAGTGGAAACCAGGAGAGAAGAAATCAGAATTCTAACAAGAGAAATAGTGGTGGCAACAACAAAAGATTTAAAGAGTTTGGACCAGGAGACAATACCCCCCTAAATGACACCCCAGAGAATATTTATCTTGCAACATAAGAAACGGAAGAGTATAGGAAACCCCTCAAAAAGGAGGCAATAGAACAATAGAAGCGCTCAAGGAAGTTATGTCGCTTCCATGAGACGCATGGGCACAACACAAATGAATGCCGCCACCTTAAGGACCTCATTGAAGGGTTAATCCAAGACAACAAACTTCAGCAGTATATGAAAGGGCAGCGGAAATCCAACCAAGCTATGGTCCCTCGACCACCTAGAGATCAAAGGAATCAGGCTGGAACTAGCAAGGAAGGGTCGAAACGAACCGATCAAAGGCTTGTCATCGGTACAATATCTGGAGGACCACATCATGCACAAAAAAATTGGAGTGAGATGGAGTAGTATGCAAGCTCACTAAAGCATGCCCCGAAGCAGGCCCCGAAGGAAAGCATGTTTAGAAATAGACAATGAGACTCCGGTCAAGCAACAAAAGGTCCTGAGCAGCGATATAGTGTTCCGCAATTGGGACACCGAAGGAATTGAAGCTCCAACTCTTCACTCGATGGTGGTGATGGTAAGAATCAGGCCCGTAGTAGTCCGGCGGGTGCTGGTTGACAGTGGAAGTTCAGTTAACATACCTTTCAGACGTACATCCAATCAAATGAAGATTGGCATGAAAAGTGTATCAGCATGCCAAACAAAGATTCAATGGTTTACCGGAGACCCAAGCAACCAGTGGGAACTATTGACCTACCTGTAGAACATGGAGAGGGCGAGCGATGAGTCACCCTCATTCAGACTTTTGTGATCATGGATGAAATGTCAGCATATAACGCATTCTAGGGACGGCCCGCTTTAGCCGATTTCAGGATAGCCTTGGCCCAATGGTGCCTTACAATAAAGTTTCCTACCAAGCATGGAGTGGGAATTTTTAAAGGAGACCAAAGCATCGCACGGGAATGTTATATCGTGGAATTGCACGAATCCAGAAGGAAGGAAAAGGGGAAGGATGTGGGGAAAGCACTCCACATCCGTGAACCCTCCAAATAGCAATTACAGAACCGCCGTTGGCTCGGGGACCATAGCCGGTTTGACAAGGCTTTGGACCCTAGGAAGAAGAGTTCAGGGGAGGATCGGGCAGCACCGGCAGAGCTGATGGTGTCTATCCCAGTTTGTATGGATGACCCAACGCGAGTCCTAAGAATCGGGTCACATATGGGAAACAAGATGCGGTTGGAATTAACCAAATTCCTTCACGCCAATTTGGATGTATTCGCCTGGACGCACTCCGACATGTGTGGGGTATCACCTGAAATTGCCTGTCACGCCCTCAATATTGACCCTAAATTCACTCCAGTTAAACAAAAAAGGTGCAGTTTGGGCCCTGAATGATCCAAGGCATTAAGAGAAGAAGTGGATAAACCGATGGCAATTGGCTTCATTCGAAATGTGACTTACCCCGAATGGGTATCAAACCTGGTCTTAGTAGAAAAATCTAATGGAAAGTGGCAAACCTATATTGATTTTTTAGATCTTAACAAAGCCTGCCCGAAGGATAGTTTTCCGCTACCTAGGATTGATCAATTGGTGGATGGAACAGTAGGACATGAACTGCTGTCATTTGTGGATGCGTACTTAAGGTTACAACTAGATCTTGATGCATGAACCAGACCAAGAATACACCAGCTTCATTATCGATTTGGGACTGTGCTGCTGTAGAGTAATGCCATTTGGTTTGAAAAACGCCGGGGCAACATATCAGAGGCTGGTGAATTCTATGTTCAAGTGCTAGATTGGGAAGACCATGGAAGTTTACGTGGATGATATGTTAGTCAAATCCCGAGTAGCCGCTAACCATTTAGATAATCTCGCTAAAATGTTCGAAAAACTCCGCAAGTATGGGATGAAGTTCAACCCGCTAAAATGTCACTTCGGGAGTAGCCTATGGAAAGTTCTTGGGATTCATAGTAAGTGCCCGGGGCATTGAAGCAAATCCAGAGCAGATAACAACATTACGGGAAATCCAGGCCCTTAAAAATAAGAGAGAACTTCAAAGCCTGAATGGGAAGGTCGCAGCACTAAGTCAATTTATTTCCAAAGCTACAAACAAGTGTGTACCGTTCTTCCATGCGTTGAAAAAGGGAAGGAAAAACTTCGAATGGAGCGAAGCATGTCAAACAACCTACGAAGAGTTGCTACGACACATGGAAACTCCTCATATCCTATCAAAACCGCTGGACGGAGAAGACTTATTCATCTACTTAGCGGTTTCTCCGCACACCTTGAGCGCTGCTCTCGTGCGAGAAGAAGCAAGAATCCAGTGACCGTGTACTACATTAGCAAGCGATTCACCGGGGCTGAGAAGAATTACCCAAAGCTAGAGAAGCTGGCGTATTGCCTTTTGATCGCATCTTGAAAATTACGGCCGTATTTTCTGGCTCATCTGATTAAGGTATTGACCGATAAGCCATTAAAACAAATCTTATACCGACCAAAAACTTTTGGACGATTACGCAAGTGGAATATAGAGTTGAGCGAATACGATATCAGATACCATACAAGGAAAGCAATCAATGGGCAATCATTAGCTGAATTCATTGCTAAATTCATTATAAGAGACAACGAGGAAGAAGTTCATCCACAAACGAACGTGCAATGGAAGCTTTACGTCGATGGCGCATCAAACAACTTCTGTTCAGGTGCAGGGGTAGTGCTCGAAACCCCCAAGGGGCGAGCCATTAGCTATGCTTTGCACCTGGAGTTCCCAGCTACAAATAACGAAGCAGAATATGAAGCACTTATCGCAGGACTAAAGGTTGTGAAGGAACTAAAAATAAAATCCGTTCATATATATAGCGACTCCCAGCCACTCGTATGTCAAGTAAAGGGAGAGTATCAAGCGCGCGGTGAAAATCTTGCCCCGTATCTATCCAAAGTGCAAGAGCTGCTGAGCGACATTAAACACTACACGATAACTCACATACCATGGGAACAAAACACCAAGGCAGACTTCTAGGCTAAGTTGGCAAGCTTCAGAGAAGCACGGTCAATGGGAGTGGTTTCGGTTAAAACTCTAACCACTCCAAGCATCAATGAAATGGACGTGGAATGGATTTTTGAAGCCATTGTGGAACCAGACACATGGATGACGCCGATAAAAGAATATATGTTGGCAGGAACCCTTCCTACAGACCGAAACCAACGGAAGAAACTACTCCGAAAGGCGCCGTGGTTTATGATGCAGAACGGGATACTCTATTGGAAGGGATTTTCGACCCCTCTTCTTAGGTGTGTGACTGATGATGAGGCACAACGAATTCTAAGGGAAGTGCATGAAGGCGAGTGCAGAGACCACACTGGGGGCAGACACCGACAAAGAAGGTCCTGCGATACGGATAATTCTGGCCAATAATAAACCGCGATGCCGCAGATCACGCCAGAAGATGCGATCACTGTCCAAGATTCAGCAAAATCAAGAGAACCCCTTCAGCGGAACTGACGCAGATGGTCAGCCCATGGCCATTTGCAATATGGAGGATCGACTTGATTGGCGTCCTTCCAATAGCCAGAGGAGGAGCCAAATATGCCATAGTGGCTGTAGATTATTTCACAAAATGGGCCGAAGCGGAACCGCCGGCCACCATAACCACAAAGAAAGGTATTAACTTTGTTACTAAACATCATTTGCAGGTTTGGCATGCCGCAAAAAATCATCACGGACAACGGAACACAATTCGAAAGCGTCGAGTTCAAAGACTTCTGCAAGCGCTTCCAAATTGAAAAAAGCTTTTCCGCGGTGGCTCATCCACAGGCAAACGGGCAAGTGAAAGCAGTAAACAAAATCATCAAGTCCACCATCAAGAAGCGACTAACAAAAGAAAAAGGAAACTGGGTTGATGAGCTTCCACTCGCACTATGGGCTTATAAAACTACACACAAAGCGGCAACCGGCCACACTCCGTTCGCATTGGCATATGGTTAAGAGGCAATGATTCATGTCGAGTTAGAAGTCCCCTTGCACCAAAGGCAGAATTTCGCTCAAAAGCAGAACGAGCGACTCATACTCGAGTCGATAGACATGGTTGATGAGAAAAGAGAAGAAGTAGAGTTGAGAATTGCTGCTCACCAAAAAAGGGTCGCACGGTACTTAAACTCAAAAGTGCACAGTCAAACCTTTAAAGTCGGCGATCTCGTTCTCAAACGAGTTTACCCTGTCCCGGAAGCCTACCTAATTGGGAAGGACCATTTGTTGTTAACCAGAAGCTTAGTGATGGGACCTTCAAGCTGATAATTGTTGACGGGGTCGCAATTCCCTGAGCATGGAACAACGAATCACTCCACTGTTATTTTATTTAAAAGCAACTTTATGTATTTTCTATTTTTCAGAAAAGAAGCCATTCCGGAAATGCCGGTGGCATTGTAAATAGGCAAAAAATCTACCATATTTTTTTGAATAAAATTTGCTTCTTGAACCACCTAAACTGTGTTCATAATGATTACCCGACAAGTCGACGGAATCAAATCGACTCAAACAGTTGGATCGGCGGATCCCGATCTTGGCCCTCTCAACCCTGATGCCGCTCCAGCTACATCAAAAGGGCTACAAATCCTAACTCAAGCTGCTCGCATTGCCCGGAGATAGGCAACACCGAGTCGCTCTTAACTCAAGTTGTTCGTGTTGCTCGAAGATAGGCAACGCCAAGTCGCTCCAAACTCAAGCTGCTCGCGTTGCCCGGAGATAAGCAATGCCGAGTCGCTCCAAATTCAAGTAGCTCGTGTTGCCTGGAGATAAGCAACGCTGGGTCGCTCCAAACTCAAGCTGCTCGCATTACTCGGAGATAGGCAACGCCGAGTCGCTCCAAATTCAAGCTGCTCACGCTGCCCGGAGATAGGCAACGACTGGTCGCTCCAAACTCAAGCTGCTCGCGCTACCTGGAGATAGGCAACGCCGGGTCGCTCCAAACTCAAGCTGCTCGCGTTGCCCGGAGATAGGCAATGCCGGGTTACTCCAAACTTAAGCTCCTTGCGTTGCCCGAAGATAGGCAACGCCGGGTCGCTCCAAATTCAAGATGCTTGCGTTGCCAGGAGATAAGCAACGCCGAGTCGCTCCAAATTCAAGCTGCTCGCATTGCCCGGAGATAGGCAATGCCGGGTCGCTCCAAATTCAAGCTGCTCGCATGGCCCGGAGATAGGCAACGCCGAGTCGCTCCTAACTCAAACCACTCGCGTTGCCCGGAGATAGGCAACGCCGAGTCGCTCCTAACTCAAGCCACTCGCGTTGTCCGGAGATAGGCAACACCGAGTCGCTCCTAATTCAAGCTGCTCGTGTTGCTCGGAGACGGGAAACGCCAAGGAGCTCCAAACTCAAACTCATCGCATTGCTCGATGGTAGGCAACGCAGAGGAGCCCCGGAAGCAGCACACGCAAGCTAAGACTTCTTACACTTCCCAGAGGCACCGAGTACTTGAAAGTTGTTTGGAGTGAGCAGGCCTGTGAAATGGGAGCATACACCTGCATACACCTATGCTAAGACAGAGTTACACAGATGCGACAAGTCCACAAGTCATGTCACTTCAAGCAACAATGGATTCAAAAGCTATATCTCAAAGATAGCAAAATTTATAAGTCTCTACACAAGAGTGTCTAAAACTTAGAGATTTTTAGATTTTTTATGAATCTTTAAGATGAAAAATCATTAAGTGTTGTCAATCTCTAAGTTCTGTTACTTTGAATGAAGGACCCCTACTACGATCACGGAATTAAAAGTTAAAAAAAAAACGGCACAAGTACATAGATTATACATGAACAAGCGGGAAAAAGTAAAGTCAAAATATCATTGTATTTCTTCTAGTTATCTGTACACAGGATCAAAATATGGGGGCCGTACCCACACAGCAACGGCCAAAAAAATATATGTACAGACTCTATAACAAGGACACAAAGTGCAGACTCTACACTTAATGACTCAAAAATAAAATGACTCAAAAAGAAAATGACTCGAAAAGAAGCGAAAAATAAAACGAGCCAAGCTTCCCGCATGCTGCATTACAAAGTTCAGTACTCCCTTGTGTCGACCAATCAGCACTTCTTGCCACTGCTCCCCTATCCACCCCTGGTTACCAAGTTCTGCCTCTTTTTGGGAGAGGTGTCGCTGCTGGTAATATCAACATGAAGCTCAGTGGCAATCTCCTTCTCTTAATCCGAATGTTTCCCAAAGGAGCTGCCTGTCCCCCTACGTTTCCTCGACCTCTGGGCTTTCTTCGAGGCCTTGACTGCCTCCACTTTCTCCTTCTTAATAGCAACCAAATCTTGAGGAGTCTTATGTGGTTGCTCCGCCTGTATCTCCTTCTCCATGGCCTCAGCGGCAGTTGTATCACCATCTAGAGATGCCGAAGGGTCGTCCAAGCCACGGAGCGCCTCAATCTTCTCGGCCTCTGGTCCCGGTTGTGAGCTAGATATAGAGGTGGGAACAGGAGCTGGGACAGATACAATCTTAGATGATGTAAAAATGGCAGCATGCACAAGCACTAAGGTATCTGGCGCGGTAACTAGAAGAGTGGATGGACCTATAAGATCAAAAATAAAAGCATTAAACTCCTCTTGCTCCTGTGGTGTAAGATAGAGGTCCCCGAATTCGCGAGAAGCATGGGCGTTACCTGTGCCGGTGGAAGGGTCATGAACGGTAGCCTCAAACTCGTCCCCTTCACCTTCTTTGGAAGGCTCTACCACATGAGGAACCGCGTCGAGCCCTAAGCTCATTGGATGATTATGAAGCTGCCCCGACGGTTTGCCCACATTAGTGGCAATCACCAAAGCCGCTTTGGTGGCCTCTCTCTCCCGTTCTATCCGAAGAATCTCTTAACCTTCAAGCAACGCCTTCTTGGATTCCTCGTTAAGATAGGCTTCCCGCAACTCTTGGTCCAAATAAACGTCGCCGTTCTCGGCAAAACGGGACAAGATTTCTTCCTAGATGAGGGCAAGGGTGCGCGGGAACTTCGTGCCAAGGTAGCAAAGGCTCCCCTGATGCAGCAAAGAGTTGATGTAAATATTCAAGATCGTCGCATCTAATTTTTCCATCTTCTGATCAAAAGTATGCTGGAGGTCTAGATAATTTGCTGTCACCGCAGCCTTCTCCATCTCAACAGCAGTTTTGTCGGCACTGAGTTGTGCGACCTAAGCTTGTAATTTTGCAATTGTCTCAGGTTGGTCGAAAATTGTTTTATTGTGCCCTTCGACAATTTGATTGGTAGTCGTCTTCCTTTGAGCTTCAATGATAGCATTGCAAGCGACCACATCTTCCTTCAACTTAGCTTCCTCTGCATGAGTCTTCTTGATTGCGTCTCTCCAGACAATTTCGGACTTCTCATGCGCGTTTTTCATCTCCTTTATCAGACTAGCAATCCTCCTACTGTCCCGGAGTGTCGTCTCTTTCTCCTCCTCTAACTGCTTGATTTTGGCATCCCGATCGGTCAACGCCTTTTCAAAATCGTCTTTTTCAGCTTCAAAGGAGAGGATCTCCTGGTAGTTGTTCCTATTGGTGTCTGCTAATTGCTTGTAGAGCTTCTCCCACTTCTTAGCCTGTTCCAAGTCATCTTAAATAGCTTGGAGGCGTGGCATATAAGAGTTCCTACGAATGGGATGAATATCCATATCCAACTTAATGCCCCTCAAGAACCAGCCCGGAAGAGTCGCCTCAAGTTTAGGTGGGCCTGCAAGAAGAACGTAGGTCGGTCTCCGGTAGGGATGAGAAGTGCCAGGGTCAGCGGCAACAATAGAAGAAGATGGAACATGTGTTGG
Organism: Allium fistulosum; assembly: GCA_030737815.1. Lineage (NCBI taxonomy): Eukaryota > Viridiplantae > Streptophyta > Magnoliopsida > Asparagales > Amaryllidaceae > Allium > Allium fistulosum. The sequence continues at coordinate 431,950,425 of CM060906.1, read as the reverse complement.
AGGCGGAGTTGGGGCTGAAGAAACGGGAACCTCTTGTCCCACGGAAGTATGCTTCGAAGCGGGCTTGGAATAATGAGAACGATGATCAAACTTTGGCTTTTTAGAAGGCTCCTCCCTTTCATCATGAGACCATCTTTTCTCATACACGCCTCGGTGCAAACGGGACCTATCTCTTTCCTTCTGGCGGCAGGGACCTGCCTCAAGCTCTTTCCTTCACCTATATTCATCTTCCATCTCACGGACTTGGTGGTGGTTGAAAGAACGCTTCAGGTACCGCTACGAATCAGTATAATCCTCGAAGTCGTCATAAAAACCACGCCCTCTTGTCATACCTAGAAAAGATCATACTTAAAAGACTTAAGAAACAAACAAGGAATTAAGAAAGAATGCGAGAGAATGAAAGATAAGAATAAATGCAATCCTAGTGTGTTGTGTCGTGCATTCCTAATACAGGCCAAAGGCATCGTTACAAACCAGAGCGAACGACTGTCAAAGGGAGAATCGGACTGGCTCCAGTTGTTACTGGTAGAGTTGGGCTGACAGATGGTGTGATATCGCCTGAATAGGATGGTGTCACGTCAAATTTAAAGTCGTCCTTCATAAGGGCGTCGAAGTCGACGAATACATCACTGAAATCTCCAAGGTCTGCCTCGGCAGCCTTGCTAGGAGAATCTTGACATCTGCTAGTTTTCGAGGCCTTGTCTTTATCCTTGGTGTCAGAAGGGGGTGAATCCGGAAGAACGGACACATGCTCGATGTCTCGTCGCACGGCTCTAAATCTTCACCTTTGGATTCTGACAAAAAGTAATCACTGGTCGTGGTTTCACCACTGCTACTTTCAAACCCCCCTCCTTTTTCTGCGAGTCCACCATGGCTTTCCCTTCTTACGCGTGGGCTCGACTTCCATTTCCCTTTGGATCCGAGACATTCTAGCTGAACCACTTAGGCCGGCCGCGGCGTCCTCCTTATGAGTCTCATCGAGTGGGCTTTCGGACGGGCCGCCTATTTCCTGACCCTCATTAGAATGATGTGAAGAAGAAGAAGGCCTTGTGCGAACTCTGGCTCGGCTGGGAGAGGGAACTTCAATCTGAGCAACGGATCAGCCCGAAGCTAACAGTCCAAATTGGCGCAAATTCTCGTCAGTTAGCAGAATTCTAACGAACCGCTCCTCGGCATCAATGGCCTTTAGAGTTTGATAGATTTCATTAAGGGCCGCATCTCTGTTCGGCCTCGGGATAACTCCAAAGAGCATGTGATTAGTTAGAAACTCTATTACATCACTTTAAAGCTCGGTAAACGAAGAATAAGAAGACTTACCCCTTGTCGTCCATCGGCGATTAAACCCCTCGGGGCACCTAACGAAGAAGTATTGCATCTTAAATTGCGACAAGTTGCTTTGCAATCGCAAAATGATATTTCGATTCCGCTGGGCCTCGATTATGATCAGGGAGGGGCAGTCATCTCTCATCTTAAAAGCGAAGAAGTACCGCAACTCGTCGAAACTCAAAGCACGCCGAAATGTCTGCATGAAGAGAATGTGCAGGAAATTAAGGATGGCGTAACCATTTGGATGAAGCTGGAATGGGGAAATCCCCAAGTTTGAGAGTGTTTCATGCAGGAAGTCGTTGAAGGGGGGCACAGCTCCATTCAAACACATATATTAGTGATAAGCTGTGAACCCCGGAGGAGGCATGTGAGCAAACTCATCTTTCGCCAGCATGCGCACGTCCTCTTCGGGAATCCCTTGTTGTATACATATATTGTGGAGAACCTTAGCTTAAACCAACGACGAGGCTTTTTCAGGTGGGTTGAGCAGGACTCGGAAGCGATCCATGATGGGCCCACCCGGGACTAATTGACCAAACTGGGCTTGTGAGGTGGATGACAATTTAGCTTCAGAAAGCCCCCGACTGCGCCCGCTTGGCTAATGGCATGTGGATGGCTGCTTCATTCTATATAACAGAATTTGCATGCACAAACGGTCAGGTAAATCTAGCCTGAATTCATAAATTACCCAATCGTACTTGAATTCCGAAAGGCAGTAATTTGTAACCGACGTGTCGGATTTCGAATGCGAACTGAGCAAGTGTGTAAGTGTGACGTGCTAACTATGGGGGATAGACCCGGTGCTCAGATCGCTGCGAATGCCCTTTCTCATGTAGATAGTGCGCTCGCAGTGGAAAAGGAAAAGAACCCCCCGCATCACTTTGCTTTCTACCTTTATATTTACTCTCCGCACATTTACCCGTTATCGATCAACAATCAATAACGGATCTGCTGTCCAAAGCGGCATGGGAAGTTCTTCTCATTACAGGGGCATCGGGCATATAGTAAAAGAGTAAGATAAGACCAAATTCTATGGAAGAAGTTGAGGTCGACTGATAATATGTTGTGCAACAGTGTCCACGAGACTCGACATAAGTTAATTCTGGTTCAGTGGACGAAGATAGCAAAACGCATCAAGCGCCGAAGGCCGAGTGTCGATCCAGGGGATGACTCAAAACTCGATTTACTATCTCCCTCCAAGAAACCGCAATTAAATCAAAATTACTATAATCAATGTCACAAACAAAAATTGGGCATCGAGTCATTCATCAATCTAGCAAGTAACAAACCAATCAAACCAACCCACCTCAGATCAATTTGGTGGCACAACAACGAATTAAGCTTGGCGAGCTATGAATTAGGTTGTGCGAGCTAATAGATGGGTCGACTGCAACGAGGTGATGGATCGGCCTAAGATCAAATGAAGCAATGGGTCGGCTAGGGCTTGGAGTATGCAAACGGGATGATGGATCGAACGACGAAGGCAAAGGATCACTGGAGCAAGTAGTCGCGTAGAGTTCGTTTCGAATTGCTAAGGGATTCGATCGCCTGGAGGAAACGAGATCAGAGCAACTCGGGTCGAATGAATATGGGGGCCGGCTAAGGAATATAAGTAGGCAGAGGAAGGCTCTGCAAATCTTGTTAAGTACTCAGGTCGCAAGCGACCCGACCTTCAAATAGGTCGCTAGCGACCCATCACCCCTGGGTCGCTAGCGACCCATTAAATAAAATGTGAATGAAATGATATATGTATATCTTATACTATAATGCAAAACCTTGGGTCAACGAATCAAAGTGAAGCCTTTTTCAATCTTCCAAAAATGTCCATAGAACTAATTAGTTAATTAGGTAGACCAAGGACATTTATGTCATTTTGTTACCCATGCCTTCCATCTCCCACCCACGTTTGTGCCTTCCATCTCCCACCCATGTTTGTGCCTTCCATCTCCCACCCACGTTTCTTCTAACTGAAGAAGCAATGCCATTTTTTTAATTCCAACGTTAAAAACTCGAAACCACCTCGAATTAATGGCGTCATCTTTTTTTCAGTCCGTAATTTTAGCTTATTGTAATTATATAGGAATAACAAAATTTAGATTTGAGATTAGCATCCAACAATTGCTTTGGTAAGGAAGACATGGACAAGGATTAATTCGGGTAGACATTTGAGCTTTGAACAGCCCTGACTAATGTGAGTTATTTTGTGCATTTTCCTACTTTTATTTGTTTACTGATGGTGACCATTACCCAAGTTCATTGTCCATGCCTCAAGTTATGAAACGATAACATTTAGTTTTTGCAGTCCAACTATTTGATGAAATGACTAATAGTTTGGAACATTCACTATATAACAATGAATGATTAAATGACTTAGGGGTTATTACCAAAGGAACACAATATATCAGAGCAAATAGTTTTGATTTGTATGAGTTTTATAGTGGATACATTTTCTTTATTTCCTTGTTTGTACATACATAGTTTCCCAATTCTTTGATTTTGTATTATTTTTCCTTGACGAAACCAAAGTCCTTTTAAACTGTAATTTTACTAATCTATTATTGCTTTGATGCATCATGTGGTTTTGATAGGTTTGTCAACAACCCATCACTTATCTGTATTACCAATAATGCAGATGTATTAATATTTGCTGTTTATTTATATGGCTAAAGTTTTCAACTAGTTCTTATATACATAGGGTAACCTATTTATAAGGTTTTTGCATAAAGTTGTGTTGAAAAAAATTCACATATATTAAATAGTGACCATAAAAAAAACCGAAACCTTGCGTTCAGTTTGGAAATTATGGAGATAATGAATAACTACATTGGAGGTTAAGCTTTAATAGAGTAAATACCACACTACTGATGTTAGTTCGTCTTCAGTACCTAATAAAGAATTCTTTAACATCGCCACTGTCATAGTCATTTTATTGGAAGACATATCAGATATACTTATATTTTTATGCACGGCAACAAATTTAGAATCACGATTGGAATTTTTGATATTAAAAGGAAGATCACAAATTTTGGCTATGATGAGGTAGTCTTCTGTATACTAAAGTTGTGTCACTACTTAGTTAACCCTGATCTCTAACTTAATTTTACTGCATAAGTTGATGAACTTCATTTTTTTTGTTTGAATGGCTGAGTAATGGAATGATATGCTCAAAGTTTTTACTATTTTCTATAATTACTATTATGCTCCATTGTTTCTAATGAGTAGTATACTGTGAAAAGACAGATGAATAAAATATCAGATTTCCTAGTCCTTTGCAGAAGCATATATCAATGGATGAGAGAAATCACTCATGAATGATTCTTGAATTTTAGTAAACTTGCAGAAAACTGGGATAAGTTGTTCATCACTATTAACCCCATTTCAGTTTTTACCTTTATAGACCTCAGTCACAAATTTTAATTTTTTTGCTTTTACAGGATCAGCAGTGGTTAAGACCGAGATTAAGATCTAGCAAATGATGTACCCAAAAAGACATAGGCGAATATTAGTTCCAGTAGGCAGGTATTGTGAGCTTTACTGAACTTCCTTTTTCTCATTACATCCTCATTTTTCATTCGTATTGATTTTTGCGCATATTGTTATCTTTATTTATTTTTACATAGCAACCGACTTCATTGTTCAGCCTTCACTGTAAACATCAGATATTACAGTGCAAGTGTTTGATGAAATGTGTAATTAGAACTGGACAATAATTGTGTTTAACCAAATGATTTGGTGATTAAGTAATTGTTCTATGTTGAATTAGATGTTAGGTTATCCTTTTCTATTTTCAGGTTTTTTAAGTTCGTATTATGTTGATTCATGAATTGCGTTTTTACATGCGTCTGTAACCCTTTGATAAACATGACAATTCATAATGACGTAAATAAGCTATTATGTATATTGTACTTCGATCTTTCATTTTATTTTCTTTACTTTTGATGTTTTATTAATATAAGGTTTGAATGCATTTGGTTATTGGTTTTTATTGAATTAGTTTGGGTTCGATATCATTAGTTGGTCTGCTTGAATTTTTCCTTAAAGGGAAATTAGTGTATAAGGTTGTGGAAATCATTATTATGTCGACTCAAATACTGTAGTGAAAATTCATTGTCCATTATCATCTCTTCAAAACATTATTTTAAAAATTTTACGATATTACTTTATTCGAAACGAGAGGAATATCATGAAAGGAAGACATCTGTTTCATTTGCTACAGATGCATCCGTGTAGACAAATTTCTATGTATGAGATAAATTAACATAATTGTTTGTTATATTCTAAAAAAGCCTTTTTTGAAATATCAAAATTACTCACACCACAAGTGGAAAATGAAAAAAGCTTTGCGGGTACTTTTGTATTTCGAACACCATCTCATCCACGTTTTAGCAACAGATCTTCCGACGTTTCTTCATTTTTTTCCTTTCTTCTCGGTTGGAAACCACTTTACTTCTCATTCCCTAGTTGACAATAACAATGAATCATTACGATATCCACCTCGAGAGGTTCAACAGTTTCATTAGACGATCTACGGACAAGAGCACTGCGGCAAAGATGATGGCGCACTAGGGCATCCTCACTCACGGTATTGATTTTCTAAATTCAGTTGAAATTTATATTCTTTACTATTAATTTGTTTATTTTAAAACTCTATTTCATCGATGTTATTTCCTCAAGCAAACAGTGATTCAGATGGCTCTATAGCAGGAGCGGATGACAATCAGTCTATGAAGAGAGATATATACCAAATTAAGGTACTATTCTTTTACCTACTATAGTTTGTATTTCGTTCATTGCTAAAACTACTGCATTTACAATCAAAAATTCATTAAGAGTAGAAGCTACCATCAAGATCCTGCTAGAAAGTAAGAAGAAACTGAAAAATAATAACTCGAAGATGTGAATGGATTAGTGTCTACAACGATTTGGGTATCTCCTTCTTTATTTGATTCTGCTTAAATCTTTTTTTACTTATTCATTTGCATTTGCGCATTTATATGCAGAGTATTATTACATTATTCTGCCCATTTTAAGTCCGACTGTCAAAAAGCTTGAATTCACATTTTATTCACTGTTTTTGACTATAAATTGATTGATTAAATGATGTGCTCCCTTAGTAATTATAATATTAAACATAACAATCCTATAAAGAACAAAATATAGACATTTTTATTCCATGTTTGATATATATATATATACACACACACAGAAAGACCTCTGTGCACTCGCATGCGTAAGTACATGCAAAAAAAAACATATCGTGTCTGTGTAATGACTACCGACGTGATGCTATTGCGCGATATATGAAACACATAGTAATTGTTTTCTCATTTTGAACCAATGATAAGAGATTGGTCTAATTCAATATTTAATTGAAGGTTAACAAACTTAAAGACACTTCTGATGTGACTAACTCAAGACCCATCTTCTCGCTGCTTAGTTCTTTACCAATAACCACTACACATTTTCCATCACTTAAACTAGCAGTATTTTATAATCTTAATTTATTTCATACTTTTTTGTTTCTTTTTTATTTTTCAGGTGTTCCTGGCTATTCTTTATGGAGGACCTATAAGTGATAATAGATATGGAATTTTTTTATACATATACTTTGATTCTTAGTCATAATTGATGACATATATGTTGTTTACAACTATATGATATGTAGAGGATAGTTCATTTGTTTTATGCCATCTCTCTTTAATATAGTCTTTTTTGTTACAAAAAAAAGCAACAGCTGAAGAGAGAGTGATTAACTTTTGCAATGGCTGTGTTCATTTTGAGGACCATTTTTTGGGTCTTTATCCCGTAGTGGCTTTAACGATGTCCGCAATAATGTCATTTACGTAAACAATCAAATGGACATATGTAGCTTAATTTTTTTTTGGGCTAGTAATCATGTATAAATAAGTTTTGTTCTTTGAAATACTATTGTTTGATTACATATTGCATAAATGTGCACCAACTTTGCATAGCTATTTTGTAACTACAAGAGAAGTTGCCTAAATTGAAAACTAGAAGACAACCAATCTACCTCCATCGCAAATATAAGTAACTTATGTACCTTTGATTTTTGAATGCAATTATTTTGTTATTTATAACATCCAATGTCCGCTTTTCATGTCATTTTTAGTAAATTATATTACTTTTTACCATCAGATAGTTTGTGAGCTACAATATGTCATTTTGTTTCCTTCTCATCACAAAATGCTACCATATCTATTTCAGATTACCTACTACATGTAATGAAGAACATATTCTATTTCCATTAAGAATCAAAGTTGTTATCTACGGTTTGCATGAACATGATAGAATAATTCATAATTCCATACGTTTATTACTTTTCTTTTTCTCCACATATGGTTGGTCTGATATAAAGCTTCTTTCCATGTTTGATGTAAACGTTCCATATACATGTCCATCGGCGTGGATGCATTTTGAAAGTCAGTATCCAAAACATGCAACATTACGTGTACGTCAAAGTCATTTTATAAAATTCAAAAAACCTCACCCAAATTGTTTCTTAACACCAGTTCCTTCTGCGCACGTGCATCGCATGTGCCAACCTACTCATGTATATATATGTAAAATAATAATAAGAAGGGGAAGCCCTACCTATTCGTCTTAAACTCAATTGATTACAATTGTTCCTCATTCCAAGGCGTGTCGGAAAGCTACAGGCAAAAACATTTTTTTATGATAAGTGAAAATAGCGAGAATCGGGGAAAACCAACTGACGATGTTGGGTCAATATATGCGTAGAGCCCTAATGCAACCACTTGAAAGTCATCATATGTATATTGAAAATGGCAACTTCCAGAGCACGCCTTGTCTACAACGAAGACATGCTCTGGGGGGCAAATGTTATTCGGGTTTTTAACCAGTAGATACAGACAAGAAACAGGACAACCTTAAGCAGGCAGGATGGTTCGAGACCTAACCAGAGAAGCCAAGATTATAGACCCACAAAGGCCAAGCTATACGGTTAAGGAGATGGTGGGGATCAATGACACCAAGGGATCGACATTCCTATAGCCTAACAAGTAGTTGAACATAAACAGCTAGTGACTAGCCATCATCACATAATAACGACGGGGAATGTCTATGAAAACACCTCCAATTCCAGAATCCAGGATTATTCTATGTGATCGGATTGCCAGTGACCCATGCACTTCTTCAAAACCTCGAACAATCAAATTATGGAATAGGAAGAAAGGAAGTGGAATTCGGTCAGCAAAATAATCCATGGGACGCCAACGACCCATGGCCCATGTGTCGCCAGCGACCCAAACACTGGGTTGCTAACAAACCATGGTGTTGGCTCATTTCTCCAAACAGAATCTCCTGAGTCACCAGTAGTCAATCTGAGAGCTAATAATGACAGGCCTGGCCCAGAAACCCTCCAACCTCTATAAATACCGTGTTACCTGCAACAAAAAGGTTCTTCTCCAGACTGGTGGCTGAAGCTTTACTGGAATTATTCTTCACTTCCTACCTCCCTCACAAAAACCTCAGAAGGAATACACTGTGGTTCTCCATTGGATTCTAACTCTAGAGATTCAATCTAGCTAGGAAATAGCCAAAGCCTTGTAACCAAACAGCTCTTGTAATAGCAATCAGATTATAATAAAACTATAAAGTGGACGTAGGCTTCATTAACAACCGAACCACTATAAAAATATTCCATCTATTTTCTTTTATTGCTTCTTCCCTATATCTGCGATCTATGATATTGCTCTATAAAGACAGGGCTGGTGCTTTCAAACTCTAACCTGGGTGTTGGTCCATTTTTTGGATCAACAATCATTATTAATCAAATAACTCATACATGATGGCTCAATTTAAGTAACTATGTGCACATATGAAAAACATAAAAAATAGTTACATCATGCGTACTCAATCATTGTGAAATAATGGGAAAAGATTATTAATCGGTCTATGTGTGATTAGTAGATGTAAAAGAATAATGTCACACTCAAAAAATTTGAACTATAAAACATATTACTACAGTACTAAAATCTTAGGAGTGTCCAATGATAATACATAATAATCTGGTTTACTCTTCCAACCACGGTTTCATATCTCATAATTTCAGTTACTAAGCACACTAACATTGCTAGTCACCAAGATGAAACTACAACATAAAAATTGCTATTACAATACAATCTGTTGGGCATTAAAATATGAAAGAACAAATTAAATAGGAAATATTGACACTTAAACTTCCTAAATCCTTAATTGGATCATTCTCCCATTGCTCCTTTACTACTTCATTGTCTTTAATAGTATTAATTAAACAACAACAAAATTATAAAAAATAATTATGGATCAAAAAAGTTATTCAGTATTCAAAATTTATAAAATTCATCACAATCTTATATGAAAGTCTAAAATAAAATGTATGTAAATAATAGACTTGATTTATATGGGTTTTTAAGGAATGCCCATGTCTAGCTAAGATTTAACATGACTAGAATGTAGAATTTAATCTAGAATTTATACATTTTGAGGTTAATTTTTGTTAAGATTGTGTTTATGAAATAAATTCCATTAGGTAAGTAAGATACTATTTAACTTTGTTATTATTTTTGTAAAGCTTTTATTAGTTACGTGAACATTATCATGTTAATGTTTAAATTAAATCTAAAATTATTAATTTTTACTAAAATAAAAAATTATTTCGATTAATTTTAGGTTTCTTAGTTATGCATAACAAATTTGTTTGGATAAATGAATGACACATTTGTAGTTGAAATATTATTATTTAAGTTAAAGTTTTAATTTGAAAACACTTAAGTGAAAATATCTCTACTAATTTTAAAGTGATTGGATAAGAATTTAGAATATGAAGAACATAATTTAAAATAATTAATGTGTGGACCAAGAAAACATGCAATTTTTTTGAAAATATGGACATATAAATGAAAATATAATGAGAGAATTAGAAGGAGAAAATTAAGTTATTTTATTTTACAATTATATATTATGATTTGAGTTTAAAAGTCACTTTGAACACATGTGTACATGTCCCAAAGCAAAAAAAAATCAGTAATATTTTGAATTATAATATATATATATATATACATACATATATATATACATATATATATATATACACCCACCATGCACAAAATAATTTAAGAAGGAATAAATTAGTTTCTTAGAGCATTGTGGAAATCAAGGTTATCAAACCAACTTGAATATATATTTTTTGAGCATAATTCATTTTGTTCTAATACAAAGTTTATGTCTTTTACTTCTTTTGTTTTGTTTATTCAAATACTTTGTAAAAGATCAAGTTATATCAAAATAAAGGGAGAAGTAACTCATTTTGACATTAATTACCTCATTTGTTGCCATATGAATTGCATTTATTAATCAAATTATCAATTGCATTTATGTCCTAAATTTAGTTTGATCGAATTTAAATTAGTGATAACGCACACTAAATCAATTTTGGCTCAAATATCTAAGATTATTGTGAATATTTTGCAAATAATAATCTTATTTTCATTGTATAGCTCTTATATAATCATCCGCTAAAAAAGTAATATTATCAAAAAAGAATAGAAATAAGTACAAATCCTTCCTTTTTTTCTTAGAAATATAGGTACACATTATTTTGATTTATCCAATGAATTTAGCTATATTACCAAATCAATTTCTTTTGACATATTATCCTGTAAAAAAGAAATGATATAAGAAAGGAATTGTCAAATAGAGAATCTCCAAACCTATAGTTATTTTTAATAGAAAGTTATAACTCTTTATGTCAATAATATCCCTCTACCATTTCAAAATATCATACCATAATTTAATATCAAACCTCGTACCTTAATTTGATATTCAATCAAAATGGAAGATACTAAAATTTCTCAAAAAATATAATTAGAATCTTGAATAGAAGGAAAGAAATTAATATCGATGTTATTTTGTCCAGTTTAGATTTTAATGAATATAGAGAAAATTAAGATTGAGATTGAGATTGAGATATGTTTTCCTCCATAGTCATAATTAAATATTTAGGGTTTATGGTTTGGAGATGAAAAGACAAATTTTATAGCGCAATAATATACGTGAATTAGAAACTAAGAAGGAAGAGAAAGAGATTATATAAATGACAATTTAGTAATTTTAGTAATATTTTATAAGAGGATAATGTTTTTTTTGACCCAAACCTTTTTAATTTAAAAATTGTCTATTTCCATTCTCCTTAGTCAAAATATGGTTCACCTTTTAATAATTAACTTTAAATAATTGTTGCTTCTTCTACCAACGTAAGGAATTATTACTTTTATTAAGCATATTTATTAAAATTACAATTCACTCAACTCATAAATAAAAAATGGGGATTTAAATCAATATCTATTACTAACAATGCATGTACTTTTTATCGTTACCGCAACATTCAACTACCATAGATAATTTTGAAATCCAACGCCCAAAAAGATAAATAGAGAAAGAAGAAACAGTTTTTAAAAAATAAAATTAAAATGCAATAATATAATTAAAATAAGTTATATCAACCACTAACCCATGCTTATAAGCTTTGTACCTTTTGTGCAACTTTGAATCACCATGAATAGTCTTGAAATTAAATACCATAAAAGAAGAGAAAAAACATCGAACTATCATAGGAAATTAATATGTAGTTATAATAAAAAAATTCAAAAGCAAATAATATAAGAATTCAAACTTATGAAACATAGAAGTAAATTTTATTTGTAATGTAGGAACATACTCATAAGTAACAATTTTGCAATATTAGTGGGATCCATAAAAAAATTATTAGGGTGTCTAAATAGATATTAAGCAATTCACAGCACAAGTAGAATAAAGTCTTTCATCTTAAGTATATATTGGATAAATAAATTAGAAGATAATAAAATTAGTTAAATAAGGTATAAACTAAAGTTTGGATCAATGTAAAGAAGGATATTACAGTAACGGAGAATGAAGATGAATGGGAAAGATATGAAATAAAAATATTGGAAAAATGGATTTGAAAGGGTGTAAAAGGAATACTTATAGTAATAAAATGATATTAATTCAAAAGGTTAAGGAAAGTAAAAAAGAAAGATGAATATGAAAAGGTTAAATGTACTTTTGATAATATGTAACAAAAACATATTAGGAAAGAGACAGGAAGATAAAATGAAGTGGGTATGTTACAAAGTAATTATAAATATGGTAGTTAATATAAGGATGGGGAACATGTAAAACAAAAAATTTAGTTGCCGAAAAAATGGGATTTAACTCTCTAACTTATGAGAAAAATGATAATAATGATTAAACATTATTACTTATATTATAGAATGGATAGTTGGATATTGTAACGAAAAGACATATATTTGATGGTTGCATATATAAAATGCATATATTATATTTGATTGATAGTAATAATTATAACAACCAAAACTTTCATAATTTCTTTCAAAGCATACAATGTTCTAATATACTATTCCATTGAACGTGGATATTCTTATTACCAATTAGAATGAATTTTATGAGAAAATGAGATATAATGATTACAAACGAAAGGATAATATCATCAAATAACAAACCAATATGATCAATTTGTATATAAATTTACCATTGTGCACAACATCATATTATAATTGATTTCCTCTCTATCCTCGTATCCCTTGATACATTGATGTCCTACAAACAAAATCCCCTAGAGTTATGGAAACTCAAACACCAACTATGCATTTTGCAACTTTAATATTTCCAACAGCATATTTAAAAAATGTGCAAATAATATGAGTATGTACATAATGCGATATAATAAACGTGCATAAATTATGTAATGTAGTAAAATTAAAAAAGCAATATTGATTTATCACAAAATCAGAAGTTATTTGAATTTATGTAGTCAATTTTCCCATTAAATTGAATTTCAATGAAAGTATTTTAATTGTAATTAGTTCTCTACTTAGTTTAAATTCAAATTAAATGAAATTGATAACTATTTATTCTTTTTGTCAGTTGCATGGTATTATCACTTGATATGAACATTTATATTTCAAGTTAGTTTACTTATAAACGTTGTTCTTATCTACATCTTCAATCCAATATTATCTATAATGAACCAGAATAAAATTTAAAATGGTATAATTTCTAACTAATTCTGTAGAAAATAATAGATGATTACCTCGTGTAAGATCATTAAGAATTGAATAAAGATCAACCTTACAACTAATAGAATATACAAAACTGAAGATTATTTGATGTCAACATAGGAATAAACCAGTTAACATACAACACAAATATAGAAACAAAGTTCATATTATTACTCAACAAACAAAAATGAAATGAAATTTGATTTATGTATAAATTTTGAAAGTAAAAAATAGTTCAACTCTAGCTATAATAGATTTTTGAACTAAAAAAATATGTTATTATGTCCACTTATTTATAAATCAAGTAACCTCCTATAAAATAAATAAAGGAAACAAACTCATAATCTTATGAAATGAAAAAAAATCAGAAGAATACACAATTTGAGGTAAAATATCCTAAGCAAAGACGTAAAATCAGTAGTCTAGACAAAAACAAAAAAATATAATATCGCATTAAATGAAAAAAAATATAGAAAAATAAAAGTCAAAATTTTTAATCGATCTCAATGAAATCAAACAAAACAACAAATCAAACTCTGAATTAAATGAAAAAACAAATAAAAAATTAAACTTATTAACCGATCTCAATCAAATTAGAGGCTTTTTTTGGAGGCCTTTAAGTAATGTTTACATAAAAACAATAATGTTGAAAGTAAGGTATAAACACAATCACTATAAAATTCTTGTATTGAAACCACTGAACATGAGAAATAACCGAGTAAATACAAAAATTCTTAGACTGAAAATGAAGAAAAGAGGAAAAGAACTATTTTTAGAATATAAAGAAAACATAAATGCAGGATTAGAAATATTACATGCCCAAAAGCACAAAGCATACCATAAAACATGGAAGAGGGAATTCTATGATTATAGGAAAAGGAGCGAATTTTCCATTTGGATCCAAAGGGAAAAAACACAGGGTATGATAGATTTATGGATTTAAAATTTTACTTTAGATAAGAAGTTGAGAAAATAAAAGTAAGAAGAGAAATGGAGCATGAAACATTTCTGAATAGCAGAGATAGAAAATGATTTATTTCAGATAAGAAGTTGAGAAAATGAAAGTAAGAAGAAAAAACGAGCGTGGAACATTTCTGAATAGCTGAAATAGAAAATGAAAGGGCGTATTACTAATAATATATAATGGAAATTTAATTCGATGCTTGTAATGGTAAGTAATAATTATTAGGGGGTAAGTGAAACTTTTCTCTCAAATCAACCAGAGAAGAGGATTGGAAGTAATGAATGATAAGGAAGAATATAAATGGTCACAAATTCAACTTTATATATAATAGAATAGATTAGTGGGGGTATAATTAAAAAAAAGTTATCCCTGAAAACGCCCAAATTTGATCGTTGAGAATCACCATCAAAATTACACTGCACCAGTTTTCATCGGTTTTATAACTAACAACAACCACTATGACAAAAAACTTACAACTAAAGGTTATGATAACACCTGAAATACAGAGCCGTCCAAAACCAATCAAAATTGGTAGAAAATAAACTCCCAAGCAAAGCCTTAGAGAATATTTAAAGAGTTCAAAATCAATAGAATCTCATAAACGTTACCAGTATTGGTACCGATACTTCACTTTGGATATGAGGAGATTATTTTATTTTCATTCCACTAATATAAAATTGCTAACACACTGTATTAAAAATATTTACTATTACCTTTTGTGCCCATCGTTTTTTTAACCCCAATTTACTCATTATCTTTTTTCCTCCTTCCTTTATCTCAGTTAGCTTCAGCTAATCATGGTTCAAACTAAAAACACTGCACGTCAATACATCGAATATTAAGCAAACTTTCGAAAATGGTACGGGTCTGTCGAAAAGAATGTACAGTCGATGTCATGCCATCGAATACGAGCAAAACTCCTTCAATAATCTATTTTCGATAGCAAAAAATCGAACTTCATCAATATGTTCGACATGGCTGTGTCGAAATTGCTTGAATTTGTGCTACCGTACCTCCGAATATCAACTCCATCAAAATATAGCAACGTAATTTCTACATATTCAAACTAGGCAGATCAATCTTTCTTTCTTATAAAATTCGACAAGGGATAGATATACTAAACTAATTAATTCGGCAGACCCCCTCTGAAATTACTTATTTAAAATGACAAAACTGTATCGATTTTAAATTTGAACATCGACGTGAGAAGTTTTTCTTATGTCGTCAAACACAAAAAATCAAGAATTTGAAAAATACTTGATTGATTTGTTGAATAAAATCTACGTTATGTATACTTTCTTTGGTAAGCATCAATTTAGTTTCTTTCTCATTTAGAGGAATTTAATATGGGTTTGATTGTTCCATTGATTATTTGATTATTGATTTAAATTATAGATTAAAGAAAGGGATTGGTGGTGATTACATGAAGTTGCGTAAAAAAATAAAGGGGTAAATTGGTCAACTTACAATATAATTTTATGAGAGGTTTATTTTTATTAGTACCCTTCATAGCAAAATTTTGTTTTTTAAAAAACTACCCCCCCATATCCAAAAGTGGAGTGTCTGTAATGGCCCTCATAAAGATACTGAAGCTATATATGAATGAAACATATCAAGGTTATACATAATTTACCGTAATCAAATGTATTAATTTAATGTAAGAGGAAATTCACTTAAAGGGACAAAACATCGCTACCTATTCGTTTTCAGGACAACATTAAAAAAAAGTTTTAAGAATATAAATTAGAAAATTACACATACCCACACTTTATCAAAACAGTTCTATCGATCAAACCAGTCCTCTTCCTTTCTTTTACCAAAAATTACTAAAAGCGCTCCTAATTCTCTCGAATCCTCTCCACATTTGTCAAATCCACTTATATTCGCTAAAATAGGCGGAGATTAAGTAGCATCTTCTTCAATTTTAACTTCGAATTAGCTATTCTGACCGAAACGTAACAACCCTAAAAAGTTTCATATTATAACTGCTTTTTTTATTTATCTTATATGTACTATGTTTGTATTAGAGATCTCGATGTTTTGTTTTTAATTTCGTCTAAATAGTTGCCAAAGTCCAATTTGTGTCGGTGATTGATTTGAAATAAGATGAACACCATTGTTGATTTACTAGTTAGAACTTTGATCTTGTGCTGCCTCGATTTATTTATGCATATTGATTAAATTTACTTAAATTTATCGATTACAAATTACATGTTATTATTTCATTTTGATTAAAAATATACCTGTATAACAATGATTACTATCAGATCTATACTGTTATTTTCAATATTTACTGTTATTACATAAGTTGGCTTGTTGTTATGAAATTTTTTTGCTGTGAGGTTCATTTAATTAAGTTTGATGTGGAATAAACCATTTTAAAATAATGCTTTAATGATTTTAAATTAATGAAATTGAACTAGTTCTTTAATTTCACTGTGGCAATAAACGATAAAGTTTTTTTCATTACTAAAAAGAATAAACAAATTTATCATCATAAATTTTAAACTTATACATAATGAATTAATTATGAATTATTTTGATTATTATTTATAAACTGTTTCTACTTTTATATTAGCTTTTTTCATTATGAGGTAATTATTTAAAATAGTGAATTGGTTAAATTGAATATGGTTTTCATTTTGCAAACACATAAAAGGATAAAAGAATTTATCCACATAAAAAGTATAGAAGAATTTATCATTATGAATAATAATAAAAGATATTTTTGTAATGCTTTTGGTTAAAAAATTTCTTGTTAACCCAAGATATGTAAAGCAAGTAACTCTAGGCTTTGGTCTACCTTGTGTTAGCTCCAAAAAAGTGTGCAAGTCCAAAGTAAAACATGCTTGTTCATGATCTCGGCCTTTAGAAAAAGTCACGTTGGTATCATATACAAAGTCAGAACTATGCAAGTTGTAAGGCAAGACATAATAAAAGGACTTTATTCTCTTGTAATATGCGATGCAAAATTCTTAGTCTAAGTTCTTATTGCATAAAGTCACAAAAATACAATTGGCTCTAAAATCCCCAATTCAATTTAGGGTTACAACTTTAAAAGAAAAGTGAAGAGAAGAATTCGCCTCATTTTGAATGACCTTAGGGGTCTATATATAGTAGGTATAGTAGGCCCGATATCTACAAAGTTTCGATATATCCTCCTTGTGGTTATATATTCAATATCTTTCAATGATGCAATATCTCTTGCTAAAGTTTCCACTGCTTTCGACATCTTGACTTCTGACACGTCATATATTCGATATATCTTTCAATGATGTGGTATCTCTTGCTAATGTTTCCACTGCTTTCGACATCTTGAATTCTGACACATCGTATATTCGACATCTTTATTTGCAGTAACATTTTCCCCTCCTAGTGTAGAAGAAACATTGACTTTTCAAGTCAACACTTCGATATTAGCACTTGCTGCCTTGATAAATGTGTTGTCTCCTATTAGCATTCCATTTAAATCTTGGCCGTTCATTTAAATTAAGATCAAAGGCTCTTGTTCTTCTTTTTTCCTTTATAAATAACCGCTCTTTTCTTTCTTCTTCCTTTTACCTGTGAATTAATTCGCAAAGCAAAAAATTCTATTGTACTTGAAATTTTTTTGATCTTCTTCGGCAGTCAAGCATATTTCAAGGTTTGGTTTCCTTTTCCTTTTGAATTAATCGAAAGAATTAAGTTGGGGGCTTTCAATTTTGTATTGAAATTTGGGTTTACTAATTGAGAACTAGTTCTTAGTCTTGGATTGTAAGTGAAATCATATATTTATTATGCTTTTGGGTGAACATAGTATTCAAATTAGCATGTTGTTTGGGGTTTTTCTCTTTGTTGATTGATTAAAGACCGGTGGCGGTATTATGAAAATCTTGAGTTTTCTCATATAATTAAGAACTTGGTTGGCTATTAGAAACTTGAAACCTGCTCAAAATCTAACAGTTGCTTAATTTTTGAAGTTATTAACCATTCAAAACTTTAGATTTAACTTGAATTCTGATACCCTAAAGGTTTCACCCCTTAGTCATTGTTTTGGCAACTAGTTAGAAGCTTTGAATCTATTTAGGATTTCAACAATTGATTTAAAATTTGAAACCCTTATCATGTCGAAAACCAATTAAAGATTCAGTGATATTTGTTTTAATAGGTTGTTGCTTAGGTTACAGATTTGATGTCCTCATATTTGCCATTACTCTTTCACAGATTCGATAACTATCTATAGAGTTGATATATAGATTAGAAATTCGATTTCCTATTTAAGCTCGATACGACATCATCAGTTCGAAATGTGATTATTGTGTCGTTAACCTATAAGCTATTTAATTTTTCGACATCCTCAAGTTCGACAATAAGTTAAAATATTTTTTAATCAAATTTAACCCTACCTATTACCTATGCATTTGGTAACATTATAAATTTGACATTAGGTTATTATCCCAACATCCCATTGTAACTTTTACTAAATATTATACTTACGACATCTTGATTGTACCTTATTGGTTAGTCATAAACTCAAATCTATTTATAAATTTGATGGTTGCTAATGCATTTTTGGTTCGTTATAAACTCTCCTGGTATTTTATAAGTTTGCTAGGTTATAGACGTTTTAATAAATTATTACCCTGTCATAAGTTTTGCAGTTAATTCTGGTTTTTCACTCTATCAATTAACCAAGTAACAATCGATTAGGTGTTTAGTGGTTTACTTTGCTTCTATATTCATGATCATTTCAATTTTTTTGTAGATTGTGAGATACTTCCCTAACTTTGTGTAATATCATCTGGGAGACAAATGGATAGCAAGAAGCCCAACAATAGCCCTAAACCTTCTCCTTTTACAAAGGAAGGAGACTACTGACTTAAGTCCCTTATTACCACTCAAGAGGAGGTAGATATGGTCCTTCGGTAATTCAGAATCATAGGCATAGAGGCCGTGGCTGCTGGTCCCTCTGGTCAAATAGACAATCCCCCGGAGGAATTTTTGGTTTTACTCCCACCCACATCTAGCATTCTGGGTACTTACCATTTTGGGAATTTCTTCCGCGATTCCCGGAGTATTTGGAAATTGCTCCAATCCAGCTAACTGCTAACTCATATACATACTTAAGCTGTCCGGAGGTCCTTGCCAGGGAAGTTAAACTTCCTTCTCTTAGAACTGAGGTTCTCCATTCCTTGGTAAATCTTGTAAGGATAAATGAACAAGTGGATAATACTGTGTACCGTCTTCTCCCTTTCCCAAAAAGCAGTCACTCATCCGATCAATAAGATGGACCAGGAGAGCCAATTTTTCTATATCAGATGCTACACCCTTAAGATCAAGAGGTCTTTCTCTGTATCAATAAGTTTCCATTTCCCATAATCTATGTTATATATGTCATTCTCTTTTTGATGAGTGTTTTCTTTTAGGTTCCGCTTCCAAATAACCTAGCCCTTCCATCACTGCTACCATTGAGTCCCTAACTCAGGCTTCTAAGTGTATGGGTGACAAGCTTAAACTATTGATAGAAACAAATCTTCATAAACATTCTTTAATCTTATAAAATCATAAAATACTTGGAGAACAACCGATGGTGAAGAGGAATGCCCAAGGGAATTGATCGTTGATTATTGGTAATCGGAAGACTTTCTCTGCTTACTCTCCTATTCAGCTTGAATCCTCCTATAAAAGTTCGTTATAATTTAAATGGAATTTCTTCTATCGATATCTTATAGACTTTCTTTTTTATTTTGATTCGTCTGCACTCGTTGTGGCTTCGAAGCATAAGAAAACTAAACAAAATACTTCTGCTTTAGTCAGACCGACTAAACCTGCTCCTGTCAGAGATTCCATTGCTAAAGTCATTTACGACTTAAAAAGGAAGGTGAGCTCTAGTGCCACAGCTGATGCTTCAACTCTTCCCCCGAGCAAAAAGCCTATCATCATGATGCGATTAATTTATACTTTTAAGGGCATGAAATCCAAACAAACACCGGAGGGATTCAGACTCCAAATCCCTTGCTTAACATCTCACTTCCTACCTCTCTATCTGGTTACCGTCATTTGTACGAGGAGCCTGGTTTGACTCATCTCCGTAATAGACCCCTCACTTCGAAGGCTAATGCTCAGACTCCCATAACGATCTTTGATGATATCCTTCGTTTGGCTGCCCAATCTCCGACCTTGATTTCTCTTATGCCGCTGCAGTCTTCGACCTTCTCGAAAGATCATCTTTACATCATCTATTGGCAGCTCTTACTGGTATGATTTCCCCTCTGCTTAGTTAATACAGACTTTTAACTTTGTATATCCAAATTTAATTTATGTCTGTTGTATGTTTCAGGCAGCCAAACATGTTTCTTCCTCCAATGGGCCTTTCAAGGGCCTTCCAATCAAGTTGTTGAACTCAAGAAGCAAGTTTCTTCGCTTACAACTCAAATGATTGATATTACTATGGAGAATGATAGTGCTATTCTTGAGAAGGGAAAACTTACCTCCTCCCTTGATAAGGAGAAGAAAGCCAAACTGCTACTGACAGAGGAGGTGAAAGCTCTAAGAGCAAATCTTGAACAGTCTAACAAAGAGAAGGCCAAAATGGCTAGTAAAGTGAAGCTTTTGAAAGAAAAGGCGCAAACTAAGGACGTATCCCTGGTTAATGCCAACAACATTACTAAATACGCCAAGGAGAAAATTTCCTTCTTTCTTAATCAGGTTCTTACTACAATTACAAAAAAGTTCTATGAGGATGCTCTCTTCTTAGCATATGGTGATAATATTGAAAAATTCTCGGATATGGATTTTCCTTCCTTTCCACGGCTAAATGAAAATTTTAAGAGGTGGTTTGAACTTATATTGGGAAGAGCCAAGGGATTGCTTCAAGATAAATTCCTTAAGACCGATGTAGTTGATCTAAAGAAGTTGTTATCTTTTGACGACCTCTCGTTCGAAGGAGGTGGAGATTCAGATGAAGGGGAGGATGATAATGTTAACAATGATGATGACGATGAAGATGGTCGTGGTGGTGGTAAGGGCCAAAAAGGACCAAAAGACGGGGGCAATGGATCAAGTGGTTATGACTCTTGTGCCCATGATGCAGATTTTCCTAGCTCACCCGATCTTCAGGGTGGTCCATAGGAAAATATCGCTCCAAAAGAACTGCTTCCCCCATTCAATAGTCGAAGGAAAAAACTCAAGTTCCAACTTCTCTTGTTCTGGTTGCACAGATATGGGATTCATTATTTAAATATTTAAAGTTATCGACTGGCTCTTGGTTAATAAGTTTATTACTTTAGTTAAGAAAAAGATCCAAATATTATTACGAGACTCTATATAAAAAGAGCGAGAGGGAGGTGCATCGACTGAATAGAGAGCTTGAAAGGATAATTGAGAAGCATAATAAATTATCTGATAAGTATAAGCGCCTTTCTGTCTATGCCACAAAAAGAGAAACGAGTAGCCCCGTTACTGAAGAAGTATCACCTTCATCAAGAGAGAGTCATAAGAGAAAATGCTGAGCTAACTACTCTCTTTTGGATGCTTATTGATGATAGAGATACTTAAGTAGAGTTCTTCTACAAAGTTTACTCTAGCAATATTCTTACAGATTTTTCATTCATAGGAGAAAAGAGTGGAGGTTTGCTCGGGCGCTGCATAATAGATATTTGGATGAGCATGGAATCGATCCCTATCTTGGAGAATGCCGGATTCTTCCCAAGGTTGCGATCGTTCCTCTTTCTCAAAACATTCCTCCTCCCGAGCAAGTTAAATTAACAAAGAGAGATTTATTTTTGATTTTTACAAAGGGTCGGTATTGTATGAGTTCAAGTGATTTTATTTCTAATGTGTAACTTGGATAGTTTTATGAATTGCATTGTTTTCATTTCTATTAGTTCATTTTTCATAAATCCTACAATTAGGGAATCGTCGGGCAGTTCTGTTTCTATGGAACTTTTAAGTAAATTTACCAAATTAAAGAGGAATTTTAAAAAAAATCGTTAATTCTCAAGACTACCCGGCTAGCAAAATATTGTTTCCTTAGAGATCTTCAGGAGGTTTACACACGGTTTCCACACTTTCGCTTTGATTTCTTAGGTGATGAAAAGGATAGATTGCTCGACGAGATATGAGCCAATTACGCTGAATTGTTGTGTGTTGAAGCCAGCCTTCTGGCTAGAAAATTGGACTACCATCAATTTCCTCCAATTAATACCCTTATAGGGTTTAATTTTCCTTTTGACTCTACCCTCTCTTTATCCGCAAGATCACACAAAAAGGCCCACATTGCTGTCATTAAACTTTAAGTATATAGAAATTGTATATGCTTGTAATCTTTCTTGTTATTAACAAAGAATACATTTTTATTAGGAAAAAAAACTAATGCTTGCGTCTTGCAATTCTGAACTCCTCACTCAATTGGATATTATCAAAGCCAAGTTCAGGTTAGAATTCGAGCAAAAGCTCTCTTCTCAAGGCCTTTTAACTTTTTCATTTTCGGATAGTCTAGAGCATAGAAATGGCATGAGGGTACTATCGATTGAAGTCCATATTTAGTAGTTTAAAAGAAACGACCACCAACTTAGAGGAAAAATTAAAGAAAAGGATAAAGAAATTCAAGAGTTAAAAGAGAAAATGGACGCGGCTGGCTAATCTAGACCTAGTCCAAGAAATTAACATTGATGCAAAAATTGCCCAACTTCATCAGAGGATAATGGATCTTAAAGTAAACTATCTAAAAAGCCAAGTATCTTGTCAATCCTTAGAACTCATTGCAAGTGGAGGTGAATCCAACCTTCCTACTCCTACTTCTTTGATTGGTAAGGAATAATTTTATGTTTTGGTTAACCCACTTTCGAGTTTAGATGATGGTGAAATTACCAAACGAAGTCAGAGAGTTAATATGAGTGCGTTCAATTTTTGAATAAGCAATGGGACGAAAAAGTTTCTCAATATCTTAACAATTATTAGGCTCAGGTGGAAAAACTTGAGCATGAAAAATATGCTCTTGAACAGGAGGTTAAGAAATTAAAGAGAAAGATTCTAACATTAAAGGCAGCCAACAAAATACTTGAGCATGCATTGGAAGTTCAAATTAGCTTTATCGATGATGCAAACATGGTTCAGTAAAAAGAAAAGAAACTTAAAGAACTTTTGGATGTGGTAATCCATCATATTATCCATTCTCCCTCGATCGCTAAAATTTTAAAAAAGGAGGTGCAGAAACTTAACACCTAACGAAGAATCGCTTAAGAATTTTTGTCTTTGTAGGTTTCTCTTTTGGATATTCTTTCTTGGTACCTGTAATTTTTGTATATAACATGTAAAATAAGCAAATTTGTATCTGAATGATTATTACCTTGAATGAAACTTTGTATTCTTGTTTTTTGAATTTGTTGAATTGTCTAAAACATACAACTTGTTCCCAAGAGCTTAGATTTGATTGTTATGTTGCCTTTGATTGAACGTTTGGTTGGTCTTCTTGATATAAACTTTGTTGCCAAACATAAAACCTATTTTGATAAAAAAAATTGCAACTTAGTAATCAAAAGTTCGGGAAATTCCTTCCTTTATTTAATAGGAAACAAGAAATCCATCTAATAATGAAGATTTTCGTTATTAGAAAATTTGAACTTCGTTTTAAGAGAACTTAATTTAACACTAAGGAGTGAAGCTTTTAATAACATCGCCTTTTGGCCTTATCGCCTAGAAATTTAGAGCCTGATGTTGAAGCTTTAGTCTCGAAGAGTAAATACTCAGAAATTTGTTTGGTAGCGAACATTTTTCCTGTATTGAAAATTAGAAATATTCTAATAATATTGTCCGGATAGAAGACCATAAATTCATTCAACAATAATTTTAATAGTAGACCAAAAAACCTTCTAGCAATAACTTTGAAATAGAAGACTAGAAAAACATCTGGCAATCTTATTCGAACTAAAGACCAGAAACCAATCTGGTAATAATACCATAAATCTGAATAGAAGACCAGAAATCCATCTAGTATTGATTTAGAACTCTATTTAAGAAGATCAGAATTTGTCTAATAACAAGTCCAGAATTCTGTCTAGAAATTCGACCATTAACGGAGATTCCTATTATTTAGGAACCTGGTTATTAACAAAGATTCCCATTATTTAGGAATCTGATTATGAATGGTGATTTCCGCTATTTGCTAGTTTGAATTCTAATATAGAAATCATGAATTGAAAGTTAATCCGATATTTTGAAGAATGAATCCCCAAGCTTGGATAATAAGTCATAATCTTTTAGATGTTACTATATGCCATCAAAATTCTCACTTCTGCATGGTAGATAGCTGTTGATCCTTCCTTTGAAGGTTACTTTAACTTTTCCTTGGTGAGGTACTACATATGTTTGATTTATTCTCCCTCTAGAAGATTGCTTTTGCATTTGACTGATTTTCCTCTAGAAGACTGCCTCGATCCTTCTTTAGGACAGGGTTTGATTTTCTCTTACATTCAATTTTTCTTCCTGATAAGACTACCTCTCACTACTCTTTGGGTTGTGATTTAGGCTTTGATTGGTTTCCTATGTTAACATCTTTAAGTAATGATCTGAACTTTGATCGAACCCTTTATCACCATCTAGGTGATGATTTTGGTTTTGGTTGGCGCATTTGGTTGGCTATCTTGAACAGAACCAAAGTCTTGCCCTTCCTCCCTCTAAGAGGCGCTCCATTCAGGCCCTATAGGCAAAACTAAAGGCTGGTTCAGTGCTTTGGCCATGCAATCTCAGGCAAGGTCAAAGGTTACTCTGTCCTTCCTCTAGGAGGTGCTTCGAACAGGCCTTATAGGAGGGACTGAAGGTTAGTCGGTGCTCTGGTTAGGCTGTCTTTGGCCAGATCAAAGGCTTATTCCATCCTCCCTCTAGGAGGCGCTCCAGCCAGGCCACGTAAGTAGGACCGAAGGCTTGTAGTGCTCTGGCTATGCCTTATAGGTGCGACCAGAGGCTTACTCCGACCTCCCTCTAGTAGGTGCATTACCAGGCCATTTAGCGAGATCAAAGGCCTTTTCTTTTATTTTATAAATTCTTCTTATGAAAAATTTCTCTTTATTGAATATTTGATCCTTATAGGTACATCGGTCAAATCTCTTTAATAAACACTCGAAGCTCTCCTTTGGCCAAGAACCTCAATCATTCCTTTTAGAGCTTGGCATGGTTGGTTTCATGCTCATTTGTCCTATGATTATTGGAAATAAGCACCTCCAAGATTCCATTCATTTTTAGGTTTCCTCTTCTTAGAAGACCAATAATTCAGTTTTCTCTTAGTAAGAAGGTAAATGTTCTTATTGGAGGTGGGAAGGGAACAGGTTCTAGTGAATCGAGATTTTTAGGGAACTGTGTCTTTGATTTCGTCTTGGCTTTCTTATGACATTGGATTAGTACATTAATATCATCCACGAACTTTCCATTTGAAGATTCTTGACTTTTAACTAGGGTAAGAGAATGATCAATTACTTTATTCCATTTCTGGGTAAACTTGTCAAAATCTCTTGTTGTTTCCCCTTTAAAGATAGTTCATTAGGATTGAAATTGAATGGCCCTCCTCATTTTTACGAACAAACTATCTTTCTTTGGGCTCTTTTTTCCATGGAAAAGATTGGGGTAGGTCCTATGTGGAATGGGTTTATACTCCATTTATCTAGACTCTAAAGAGTTGCTTGCTTCTTTTCTTCTATAATTTGCAAGTATAGTAATCTTAACATTTGTTCTTCATGAAACCGAGGGTCATGAGTGACTTAAAAAAAATGATTTGGCCAAACGAGACATGAAAGATCCTTGTTCAAAAATAGTCATTATGTTGCTCAAAGAAGGTTATGCAGAATTTGGAAAGTTCCCTTATGGAATATGCAGGTAAGGGTAAATCTTCTAGACCCTTAGATGTAGGATAAGGGAAGTTCAATATGGGATATACGGGAGGTCGGAGGTTCGATCCATCCTTCTAGTGCTAAAACGTTAACAATGTTTCTTGTTAACCCAAGATATGTAAAGCAAGTAAGTCTAGGCTTTGGTCAACCTTGTGTTAGCCCGAAAGAAGTATGCAAGTCCAAAGTAAAACATGGTAGTTCATGATCTCGGCCTTTAGAAAAAGTCATGTTGGTATCATATACAAAGTCACAAGAATTATATGAAAGTTGTAAAGCAAGAAATAATCAAAGGACTTTATTCTCTTGTAATATGCGATGCAAAATTCTTAATCTAAGTTCTTATTGCATAAAATCACAAATGTGCAATTTTCTCTAAAATCTTCAATTCAATTTAGGATTACAACTTTGAAAGAAAAGTGAAGAGAAGAATTCGCCCTATTCTGAATGACCTTGGGGGTCTATTTATAGTAGTTATAGCTGGTGGCATAGCTGCCATGTGTCCTTCGGCATCACTATTTTTCGGCATCCTTCATTGTGTTGTCAACATGCGATAAAATTCTTCATACCGATGACTTACTGCAACCCTCTTCTCATTGATGATTTACGACATCATTCGTTATCTTGATGAAATACGGCATCTTTATTTACATTGATGATTTATGGTGTCACTTTAAACACTGATGGCTCACGACATCCTTCTCTAGATTGATGACTCACGACATCCTTCTCCAAATTGGTGACTCACGACATCTTTGCTTTATTGATAGTTCACCATGTCTTTGCTCTATTGATGGTTTACTGCATTTATTATTATATTGGTGAAACACGGCATCCTTACTTGCATTGTCGACTTTCGACATCTTTGATGATATTGATGATATGAGGCATCTTTGACGGTGTGGATGTTTGATATCTCCAATACACTTTGAAGCCCGACATCCTTTGCTGCCAGTACATACTTTACAATAGATATAATTGTAAAGGCCCGATATCTACAAAGTTCCGATATATCCTCCTTGTGGTTATATATTCGATATCTTTCAATGATGCAGTATCTCTTGCTAAAGTTTCCACTGCTTTCGACATTTTGACTTCTGACACGTCATATATTAGATATATCTTTCAATGATGTGGTATCTCTTGCTAAAGTTTCCACCGCTTTCGACATCTTGAATTCTGACACATCATATATTTGACATCTTTATTCGCAGTAACATTTTCCCCTCCTAGTGTAGAAGAAATGTTGACTTTTCAAGTCAACGCTTCGATATTAGCACTTGCTGCCTTGATAAATGTGTTGTCGCCTATTAGCATTCCATCTAAATCTTGGCCGTTCATTTAAATTAAGATCAAAGGCTCTTGTTCTTCATTTTTCCTTTATAAATAACCGCTCTTTTCTTTCTTCTTCCTTTTACCTGTGAATTAATTCGCAAAGCAAAATTCTCAATCGTACTTGAAAATTTTCGATCTTCTTCGGCATTCAAGCGTATTTCAAGGTTTGGTTTCCTTTTCCTTTTGAATTAATCGCAAGAATTAAGTTAGGGGTTTTCAATTTTGTATTGAAATCAGGGTTTACTAATTGAGAATTGGTTGTTATTCTTGGATTGTAAGTGAAATCATATATTTATTATGCTTTTGGGTGAACATAGTATTCAAATTAGCGTGTTGTTTGGGGTTTTTCTCTTTGTTGATTGATTAAAGACTAGTGGTGGTAGTTTGACAATCTAGAGCTTTCTCATATAATTAAGAACTTGGTTGGCTATTAGAAACCCGAAACTAACTTCAAAATCTGACAATTACTTAATTCTAAAAGTTATTAACCCTTCGGAACTTGGCATTTAACTTGAAGTCCGATACCCTAAAGGTTTCACCCCTTAGTCATTGTTTTGGCAACTAGTTAGAAGCTTTAAATCTATTTAAGATTTCAACAATTGATATAAAATTTGAAACCCTTATCATGTCGGAAACCAGTTAAAGTTTCAGTGGAATTTTTTTGATGGGTTGTTGCTTAGGTTATAGATTCGATGTCCTCATATTTGCCATTACTCTTTCACAGATTCAATAACTATCTATAGAGTTGATATATAGATTAGAAATTTGATGTCCTATTTTAAGCTCGATACGACATCATCAGTTCGAAATGTGATTATTGTGTCGTTAACCTATAAGATATTTCAGTTTTTTGATATCCTCAAGTTCGATAATAAGTTAAAATATTTTTAAAAAAAGTTTAACCCTACCTATTGTCTATCAATTTGGTAACATTATAAATTCGACATTAGAATATTATCCCGACACCCACTATAACTTTTACTAAATGTTATACTTACGACATCTTGACTGTACCCTATTGCTTAGTCATAAACTCAAATCTATTTATGAATTTGATGGTTGCTAATGCATTTTTGGTTCATTATAAGTTTTCCTAGTATTTTATAAGTTTGATATCTTATAGACGATTTAATAAATTATTAGACTGTCGTAAGTTTTGCAGTTAATTCTGGTTTTATCACTCTATCAATTAACCAAGTACCAATCGATTATGTGTTTAGTTGTTTGCTTTTCTCCTATAATCATGATCATTTCAATTTTTTTGTACATTGTGAGATACTTCCTTGACATTGTATAATATAATCTAGTGGAAAAATAGATAGCAAGAAGTCTAACAACAGCTCTAAACCTTCTCGTTCTACAAAGAAAGGAGACTACAAACTTAATCAGTCTCTTATCAACACTCAAGAGGAGGTAGATACGATCCTTCAACAATTCGAAAGCATAGGCATAGTAGCCATGACTGCTGGTCCCTCTGGTTGAATAGACAATCCCCCGGAGGGATTTTTGCTTTTACTCCCATCCACATCTAGCATTCTGGGTACTTACCTTTTTGGGAATTTCTTCTGCGATTCCTAGAGTATCTGGATTGCTCTGATCTAGCTAATTCCTGATTCATATACATACTTAAGCTGTCCGAAGGTCCTTGCCAGGGAAGCTAAACTTCCTTCTCTTAGCATTGAGACTCTCCATTCCCTGGTGAACCTTGTAAGGATAAATGAACAAGTGGGTAATACTGTGTACCGTCTTCTCCCTTTTCCAAAAAGCGTAGTCACTCATCCGATCAATAAGATGAAGGAATGGGAGAGCCAATTTTTCTATATCATATGCTACACCCTTAGGATCAAGGGGTCTTTCTCTGTATTCAATAAGTTTCCATTTCCCATCATCTATGTTATATCTACCAGTCTCTTTTTGATGAGTGTTTTCTTTCAGGTTCTGCTTCCAAATAACCTAGCCCTTCCATCACTGCTACCATTGAGTCCCTGACTCGGGCTTTTGAGAGTTTGGGTGACAGGTTTAAAATGTTGATAGAAACAAATCTTCGTAAGCATTCTTTAATCTTAGACAATCACAAAGTACTTGGAGAACTACTGATGGTGAAGGGGAATGCCCAAGGGAAATGATCGTTGATTATTGGTAATCGAAAGACTTTCTTTGCTTACTCTCCTATTCAACTTGAATCCTCCTATAAAATTTCATTACAATTTAAATGAAATTTCTTCTGTCAGTATCTTATAAACTTTCCTTTTTGATTTAGATTCGTCTGCACTTGTTGTGGCTTCGAAGCATAAGAAAACTAAAGAACATACTTCTGCTTTGGTCAAACCGACTAAACTTACTCCTGTCAGAGATTCCATTGCTAAAGCCATTGACGACTTAAAAAGGAAGGTGAGCTCTAGTACTATAGCTGATGCTTCAACTCTCCCCAAGCAAATAGCCTAAGCATCGTGATGTGATTAATTTACACTTTTAAGGTCATAAAATCCAAACGAACACCGGAGGGGTTCAGACTTCAGACTCCAGATCCCTTGCTTAACATCTCACTTCCTACCTCTCTATCTGGTTACCATCGTTTGTACGAGGAGCTTGGTTTGACTCCTCTCCCTAATAGACCCCTCCCTTCGGAGGCTCATGCTCAGACTACCACAATGAGCTTTGATGATCTCCTTCGTTTGGCTGCCCAATCTTCGACCTTGACTTCTCTTATGTCGCTGCAGCCTTTGACCTTCTCGAAAGATCATCTTTACACCATCTATCGGTAGCTCTTACTGGTATGATTTCGCTTCTACTTAGTTAATATAGACTTTTAACTTTGTCTATCTAAATTTAGTTTATATATGTTGTAAGTTTTAGGCAGCCAAACACATTACTTCATCCAACAGGCTTCCAATCAAGTTGTTGAACCTAAGGAGAAAGTTTCTTCGCTTACAACTCAAATAATTGTTATTACTATGGAGAATGATAGTGCTATTCTTGAGAAGGGAAAACTTACCTCCTCCCTTGATAAGGAGAAGAAAGCCAAACTACTACTGACAGAGGAGGTGAAAGCTCTAAGAACAAATCTTGAACAGGCTAACAAAGAGAAGGCCAAAATGACTGGTAAAGTGAAGCTTTTGAAAGACAAGGCGCAAACTATGGACGTATTCCTGGTTTATGACAACAACATTATCAAAGACGCCGAGGAGAAAATTTCCTTCTTTCTCAATTAGGTTCTTACTACAATTACAATTTTTTTTATGAGGATCCTCTCTTCTTAGCATATGGTGACAATATTGAAAAATTCTTGGATTTGGATTTTCCTTCCCTTCTACGGCTAAATGAAAATTTAAGAGGTAGTTTGAACTTATATTAGAAAGAGCTGAGGGATCGCTTCAAGATAAAATCCTTAAGAATGAAGTAGTTGATCCAAAGAAGTTGTTATCTTTTGACGACTCTCCGTTCAAAGGAGATGGAGATTTAGATGAAGGGGAGGATGATAATGAGGATAATGATAACAACGACAACGACAACGATGGTGGTGGTAGTGGTAAGGCCAAAAAGGACCAAAAGACGAGGGCAATGGATCAAGTAGTTATGACTCTTCTGCTCGAGCAGATTTTCCTAGCTTACCCAATCTTCAGGGTAGTCTACAGGAAATTATCGCTCCAAAAGATGCTACTTCCCCCATTCAATAGTTGAAGGAAAAAACTCAAGACCGATATATAATGAGTTTCAATACACCCTCCTTGTAGTTATATATTCGATATCTTTCAATGATGCGGTATCTCTTGCTTAAGTTTCCATTGCTTTCGACATCTTGAATTCCGATGTGTCTTTTACTTGGCATCTTTATTTGTACCGAGTTAACCAGATGCACAACCTAAGTGGGTACATCATAACAATGATATGTACTAGAGTTAGAATAATAGTTAAGCGAGTTAACCATCAAATGCAAAAGACAACCGGACGCATAACCTAACCGCTACATCAGAAAACCAATATGTACCCGAGTTAGGAGAACATTTAACCAAGCTACCAACTAGATGCAAAAGCCAACCATATGCACAACCTAAGCTATTACATGAGAAAACCAATATGTACCTGAGTTAAAAGAATGGTTTACCAAGCTAACCACTGGATGCAAAATCAAATCGGATGCACAGCTTAAGCGCGTACATTAGAAAACCAATATCTACTCAAGTTAGAGAAATGGTTAATCGAGCAAACCACTGGATGAAAAAACCAACCGCAAACACAATCTAATCGGGTACATCAGAAAACTAATTAGTATCCGAGTTTGAAGGGCGGTTAACCGAGTTAACCACCAAACACAAAAGCCAACCGGACTAAACATCGAGGTATAGAAGCTTGTCTCTATCTCGAAGGTTAAAAACGTTGTTAAGGCA
Organism: Allium fistulosum; assembly: GCA_030737815.1. Taxonomy (NCBI): domain Eukaryota; kingdom Viridiplantae; phylum Streptophyta; class Magnoliopsida; order Asparagales; family Amaryllidaceae; genus Allium; species Allium fistulosum. The sequence continues at coordinate 431,918,435 of CM060906.1, read as the reverse complement.
AGCCTTAGAGGTAACACTACCTTTACTTACCCTACTTCATCTTCAATCGAGGGACAGTACAAGTTTGAAATCGACAAGTAGTGGTAAGGGTATGAGATTTACCTTCCATATACGATCATTTTAATTATTCCTGATAGTTGATTTATTGACTATTGATTCCGCCATTTTCTTGTTGTATTGTCAATCTAAGACAATTTGTTGCTAATTTAAGCATTGATATGCTTTGTCGGAAATGACTAAAATAAAAGAGCAAGTAGAGGCCAAGCTATGTGCGGTTGCTACCATTATGGTATTTAGATTGGTTTTGGTTATATGCGCACTAAGATGTGAAATATTCAAACTCTAGGTAAGGTTGGTGGGGTCCGGCTTAAAGGTTTTCGAGAGCCATTATAGTTCTTAAGTATATTGTCTAGAAGGATACTATTGGTGGGGGGGTGCACCCTCCTAGGCATTGTTGAAAATTTTCCATTTCCTTGTTTCCTTGAATTTATTTCTTTCTTAATTGTATTATCTTGCGCACTTTATGATATTTAGTTATTTATACCTATTACTTGTGGTCGAATGTTATCCATGTCAGGGGAAACCCATTTCACATTTGGGATGTGGTCTCACATATTATTGTTTATTTCCACTCTTTATGTAGAATTTACCCATAATAGACTTATTGTCTGACACAAGTTGTTTGTCTTTCCTAAACTCTCGAGTATTCGTTTATATTTGAGTAGTCAGAGAGTAGCAAGTTTCTTTGGGCTCTTTTGAAGATGATGGACGAGCAAGAGGCTCTAAAGGTACGTCTTTCCACTGTTATGTTTATTTATGTATATGTATTTTGTATCAGCAAGTGTAGAGACAGGTGGTTATAACTACCTAGGCTGATAGTAGTAGTACTTTATTGTTACTCTGATAACTTCATGTTAAGGAGTAACATTTGTACTATTGTATAATTATATTATAATTAACCATTCTGTTGTGTCTGTTCTATTCTTTTATTTTACCCTATGACAACTTATCTTTCGATGCTTGGGCGATGACACACGAATACCATGGATGTATTAAGAGTTGTTTCCAGGGGTCAGAAAGGTGGGTGTAGCCTAATGGCAGGGTACTAGAAATGCTACTATGTCAGTTGTAGATCTGGTAGAGGAAGTGGTGGCGCTAGTTCAACCCCTATGAACTTTGCGGCTTTTTGTAAGAATTTTACCACTTTGGGATGGAAACCGTTCTATGGAACCGAAGATATTCTTGAAATGTAGACATGGTTTCGATCTTGTGAAAGGATATTTGGAGATGTTTGATGCAAAATGTGGAGAAAGGGTTGTTGGCATTGCGACAACTTCAAAAGTCGGCGATGGATTGCTGGGATTCAGCAAAAGCTAATATTCCAGAGGAGAATTTTTCTTAGGCCCGGTCCTAGAAAGTTTTTGAAGCGTGGTTTATTACAGAAGCTGGAAGGACTCAGTTTTTTAGGGTTTTCTTGATTTAAAGCAAGGTGATATGATGGTGGCACAATATAAGCATAAGTTTAATGCACTGTCTCGCTTCGAACCGGGATTGATAGTGTAAAATCCCCAATTTTGAGGTCCGAAACTAAGCACTATGGATGTTGCAGTCGTCTATAGTATTAATTTTCGATGATAAAATGCGGCTATGTTAATCATATCAGTAACATCAGAAGCACATGACTATGGAAAATTTTGAACACAATTTTAATGGCAACCTTTCATATTTCATTTCATAAATAATATTCCATATTCATTATATAATCCATTTGCTATTCGACGTTCAAAGAAAATATAATTGTTACAAAATACTCCAAGAGCGACCTAAGAAGATGCCCCTTGGCTGATCAGAGTCTAACACTTGGTAATTATATAACTTTCCATACGAAAAAAATCAAACAACACAGCGGATTAGATAAGAGCTCCTGATGAGCTAGATTGCCTCCTACATGTCTCCGAAAACTTATTCGTCTTACTGAAAACCTAAAATCCTTTACTCCCGACCTACTCAAATGAGTGCTCTAGAGTTTAAGGGGAAAAACAGAAAACATTGGGTCAGACAAAAATCTAGCGTGAATAATAATTGTTTGTACCAAAATTGGGCACAACACTCTTCGGATGTAATTGAAGAGATTAGAATGAAGAATTTAAATTGAAAAAGTGGCTAATCTAACAATCACACCAACTAAAGTAAGAAAAAATACAAAGAGACGAGAATTTATAGTGGTTCGACATTGTAGTCTACGTCCACTTTGAATAGTTTGTTGGTTATTGATGATTGACAACTGATTACAACGGTACAACACTCTAACACTCGAGTTATAGTGGAGCTGCGTCGGAGTAATGGCGTAGCAAAGTCAAAATGTCCTTTTTCTATAGGCGTAGGGGTGCTATTTATAAGTGTAGGTATGGAAATATCTCCCCTAACCTCGGAATACCCCTTCTCACACGTGGGTGGGCCCACCAGATCGATCAGGGGTCATTTGGGATCGATCCTGATCGATCCCCATCATCTTCGTATCGATAAATATTAGCTTCATTTGAGCTGCAATCGAACATGGTGGTCCTTCAGATGATAAGAAAGCTTCTGTGAAAATTTGGAGGCATTTGGACTTTTAGTTTTTGAGTTATGATCGATCCAAGATTGGACTTTGCAGTTTCGCTGAAGAGTGCGTATCGATGACTTCGTACCGATCACGTTCGTATCGATGACGTGGCTAGAGCATTTTGTGGAGATCCATATATCATGCTTGCAGACCGCTTCTTTTGGTTGACCGTGCCATCTTCGTATCGATCCTGTGTATTGCTCTTTGTATCATTATTGGCATGAGCCTTCGTATCGATGCCTGGACATTGACTTCGTATCGATGCCCGGACATTGCCTTCGTATCGATCTACTGGCCGATCGATACGAAATGCATGGATGGGGGATCGATACGAAAAGTGTTAAGGGTCGAGAAAATGAACTCTGATCGATGCCGGCACTTGATGGATACGAAGGAAATGGATGTAGGGTGATGGATACGAAATGATGTCTTCTACATGAATCTTGATCGATCCATAACTTGAGCATACAAACTCCGATTGACCTAAAATTTGGAATGTTGGTTTTTATAGCTTTGCTTGTCATATCATGTATATTGTAGCTTGATCCGGACTCAGACCAAATTTGCCTGTATCCATCATGAACCTATGTATAACCGATCTTCGGGATGGATTGTCTTTGGTTTCTAGTCAAGTCCTTGGTGTCAAGGCCTTGCCGAAAATGTGTCTTCGTATCAATGAAAGTAACCGATTCTTTCGGTAGAGCAACTGGGATATGAAACGTCTTCCTCTTGGTTACGAGGTCATATAAAAGGATTTTGTGCTTAGACAAATCTCTCACTTGCTTTTGTTTTTACCTTCCAATTCATATCGATCAGAAGCACGATAAAAAGAACCGTCAAGCCTTTCGTCTCCAACACAAATAATCCGTTAATCCTTCAAATCAACCCTTTAAACTAGGTAATTAATTAATTAACTCCATCCCAACATGGCAAGACTCAAGTCTCGACGCCGCTTCACCTAAGGTCGTGGCCGATTCCGGCGTCGTTGATGTCGGAATTGGGCTGGAGTGAGGTCGAGGAGGTAGCAATGGAGCCTTGGAGGCTTGGGGAAGAAGAAGAGTGATTGATGGAGGTGATGGAGCCACTCGTATCAATACGAGGCATGGATCGATCTGGGATGTTGTGAACTAGTTCGTATCGATGGAGGATGGTGGAGGCTACTTCGTATCGATATGGAATTATAGGAGTTCGTATCGATCCAGGATGATGGATACGAAACCGCTCGCCTTGGATCGATACAAAGAGTATCGGTCTGGGTTAATCGATACGAAGCCAAGGCTTTGGGATCGATACGAAATGCGGTGATTGTGGATCGACTGATACAAAATATACCTCGTTGAATCGATCGAAGACAGATTTTTGAGGAATGATCCAAGTTGAACCTTAATGGATACGAATTAGAGGCCTTTTGCATACTCGAACATTTTACTCCAACGAGCTTTAGCCTTGCATATCTGGATTTGACCATTAAACTGCATACTTGACTATCCTTCGAAGCTCGTCGATGGAACTATAATTTGACAAACATAACGAACTTTAACATGGATCGTTCTTCGAAGTTAGGATGGCATGATTGGGACGGTCAGCGATGACGGTCATTCTGGTCGAATCTCGAAGTCTTGTCGTTATACTATCTTTCGAACTTGTAGAAACTTAAAGTATTATATAGCACTGCACTGCACAACATGATCACTCACTTCACACCGGGAGGGGGGGGGGAACACGGGTTTATTGCCATCTAATGATGATTTTTACTGAGTTCAATAGCCATGGATCATAGAAGCTCCGAGCTGCAGGAAATCTAGAGTTCTCCACTTCATAAAATCGAAGTACCAGAGATTGCGAGAGATGTAGTAAGTCCTGCCCCGGATGAACTGCCGGGTGCAACTCTAGTTCTAAATCCGGAGGATTCAGTTCGTTCTAAAATCTCTGAAGACATGTTAGGCACGATCTACCTTGGGCATGGTTTATCCCTAAAAGATGTTTTATTACTGGGGCCGGAAGACAAAGCCCACAATCCCCCAGAAGGGTATAATGCTTGCAATAGGTTTATGTGCATAGCCGGAATGATGCCCCCACTTAACCAATTTATCAAGGATGTGCTGTTCTTTTTGAGGATCGCGCCTGGCCAACTGCATCCGAATGGATATGCTCTCCTCAACAGCCTATATATTATCTTCATGGAGCATCTTTTCCGACCCCTAACTGTCAACGAAATCAGATATCTATTCAATGTCAAGAGTCATGGGGACAACCCTTCGTTCACCTTCTTAGAAGCAGTCAGAAACTCCCAAGTAGTGATAGGTGCTTGGAGTAAATTAAGCTACTTCTGTTATCCCGCCTTTTGGCAAGGCCAGGACACCAAGGAGCCGACTAGAGAACAAGGATAACACGCCATGGACATCACTGAATTTTGTCCGAGCCCAGAATGAGCTACAATTGATAGGACATGACAAGAAAGGCCATAGAGATCAGCACCTCAAATTTCAAGTCAATCCGGACTCGTACGCTCAAGTTATGATCGAGTCAAATTGGAGTGAAAAGCCCAGATTTCGTATCCATCACCCTGGGCAATTTCGTATCCATCACCGAAGCCCTAGTTCGAATCCATCAAGCTTCGTACCAATCAGCTCCGAATCCATCGAGGTACCCAGGCTTGACTCGACTTCCTTCGTATCCATCGAGCTCGTATCGATGGACTTCATACACGCCAGCAATTGAAGGACCTCGTATCCTTCAGCCAACGTCTGCTTCGTATCCATCATTCAGTACTTGCTTCGTTTCCATCGGTCAGTGTTTACTTCGCAACCATCATTCAGCATCTACTTCGTATCCATCACTCGGTGCTTGCTTCGTATCCATCGGACCAGTGCTCTTCGTATCCATCAGAGGACCTCACTTCGAATCCATGCCTAATGACTTGTTCGTATCCAACGAGTCAACTGACCAGGGATGACGTGTCTTCCATCAAAGTAAAACAAGGCAAGATATGTGGAGTCGAAACAGTCAATGCGGCACAAAGACCGGATCGAGACGAAGCGCGCGCGCCACCTCACTTCAAGAGCACGTGCAGCCAGCGAGGCGAATGGATGGAGTCGAATTCATGGATACGAACCAGACAGCCTATAAGGAATTCCAGTTCGTATCGACCATATCTCGTAATCCACTGATCCAAATCCAGTAAGATTTTCAGAGAAGCTTGCATGCATGCTGAGGGATGTCCACGCCAAATTCCAGCTCGATTGGAGCATTTTCTGATCGATACGAAGTCGTTTCGAATCGATCCCAGATGGAGTTGAAATTTGGTGGGATCGGGCGCGTGGACCCACTCACATGCCTGAAAGAATCTCCCGAAGTTTGGGCGCGATCTCAGCCTCCTACGCCTATAAATAGCCCCCTGAAGCCTACGGAAAAAGGATCCTTTTTCTTTGAAGCGTCCAGACTCTGCCGGATTGAGATTTGCATCCTACTTTGCTGTCAATTTCGAATTCTAAACTGTAATCCACTGTTCATTGCTGTAAACGCTTGTAATCGTTGAAAGAGAATCAATAAAATCATCAAAACTTCATAGTGGACGTAGGCTATACGCCGAACCACTCTAAACTGCTTGTCTGTGCACTTTACATTCCTATTTGTTGGAGTTTTTGTTAGATAATCTCTGTTTTACATTTATAATCTTCATTTTATCTCTTCAAACAACTCCCGAAGAGTGTTGTGCCCATTTTTGGTACAAACACTTTGGTGCTTTCACTGAGAGAAACCAGCTTTTTCTCCTGCTCGTTGGATCTGCTGTCGATACCGGATTGCACAAATCCAAGAGGAAGATCCAGATATTCAGTTCGGAATCCTTCCATTCTATTCAGATTTGCTCAAAATCTAGGAAAGGACTCCACCACCGACAATGGTCAGCACAAGAACTGGCGCCACCGCTGCAGAGCAAGAAGGCAGAGACAGGCAAAATCCCACACAGCCGCCTTCTTCCAATCAAGACAATGCCACTCATTCAGACTCAACGGGGCTAGTCACCCGACAGGAGTTTCAAGTATTGCTCCAGGAGCTGACCCAAAGCCGTCAGCAGTTGGCAGAACAGTTACGCGCCAATATCGAGCTGACCAACCAGCTAAACCGCCGGGGGCACAGAAGGTCCAGGAGAGATGATGTCTCCAGAGCGTCTACCGAAAGCTCAGCTTCATCTGATTACCACCACCGAACTACCCGTCCTCGACTAGAGGGGAGTCGCGCTCAAGCTGCTGAATATCAGCCCGCCTTAACTGTTGGGCAACTGAGGGTAGGACCGTCGACCAGTTTCCAAACCGGTCCCTCAACACGAGGAGGTACTGCCCCACAGTACACCACGGATAACTGCGCCACAACCGCCGCAGCAGAGACAAGGGTCGATACCCGAAATCAATCTGAGCCGATCAATCAACAGCGAGGACATACTCCTGAACCTTATGTCCCAGAAGACGTTGAGCCAAGGAGGCGAGATACGGATCGTCGACAGCGCCCGATCCCTACTCGCGCCGTGGAACCCGACCACGCCTTAGCTCATCACGCTCCGAATCTGCCTGTTTCGGATATATCAACCATGATACGTCAAATGATCTGCGAGAGTCAGGGGCTCACTAATGATGACTGGGGGATTTCCCGTAGTCATACCCCTTTCACAGACGAAGTGTTACATGCCGAACCCCCTAGGCGATTCAGAATGCCGACTCTCCCGATGTATGAAGGGAATAGTGACCCCAACCAGCATATTCTGAAGTATGAATGGTCGATGAGCGCTGCGAGGGCCGATGACGCAGTGAAGTGTCGGAGTTTCCCCATCTCTCTGGGGGGAATCGCGACAATGTGGTTTACCCGCCTACCACCTAGATCAATTTCTTCGTTCGATCAATTGGCCAAGAGGTTTGTGGAACAATTCCGGATGCATGTTGCCAGGCCAAAAGACGTCAACACCTTGTCCAGCGTCACTCAAGCTCCTGGAGAGACACTCAGGCGTTACCTGGAGAGGTTCCACGCAGCATGCGTCGAGATCACCAATCCCAACGATAATTCAATTTTAATGGCTCTGACCAAGGGGATTGATCCTGATTCCGAATTCGGAAACTGGCTAGCTGGAAAACCGCCCGCGTCGTTGGACCGTTTCTACTCCAAGGCCGCTCAATTCCTGCGGCAGGAGGATGCAAAACAGTCTAGGAAGCAGGACGATGCGAAACCCAGCATTGAGGGAATACAGAGCAATGTGGCAGTTAAACCGTCCGGCGAGAGTTCCGGGAAAGTTCAGCTGAATATACAAAACAAGCAAACCCAGCAGAGAGGAAACAATGGCCAGAATAAGAAGAGAGACGAAAACCGAGGTCCACGACGTAGAGCTCAGATGTTTGATAGTTATACACCGCTAAACACGTCATTGGAAAACGTATACTTACAGACTTGCGACACTGTACAGTATAAGAAGCCTGCTCCGAAGCCCTCATCGGAGAGGCAGATTCAGACAGGGAAATTCTGTAGGTTCCATGAGAGCTATGGACATAATACCAATGAGTGTCGGCACTTACAGGACCTCATCGAAAAGCTGATTAGAGAGAGGAAGCTAGATCAGTTTGTACGGGCGCCGCAGCCTGGCGGAGCGGGCCCCTCGAATCAAAATCGTTCACAAAATCAGGAAAGAGAGGATGAACCCGCTCGTGCGGGCGGGAGATTAGTTATCAACACAATAAGTGGTGGCCCCCATCCGGCAGACAGAAGCTGGGGGGAAATGGAGTCGTATGCCAGTTCTATCAGGCATGCGGACTTCGAGTGTTATAGTAATTGCGAGGATGGGACCCCGGCAAAGCAACAAAAGATAATGTCCGATGATATCGTGTTCAGAAGCCGAGACGCCGATAAAGTCGAAGCCCCTACTATCGACCCACTAGTCATATCTGCCCAGGTAGGTCCTGCTTGGATGAAGAGGATCCTGGTTGACAGTGGGAGCTCTGTAAACATCTTGCTCAAACGAGCTTACGATCTAATGAAGATGGAGACAAAGGATTTGAAACCCTGTTTATCCAGAATCCATGGTTTCAACGGAAGTGCCACGATACCCATCGGAATAACTGAACTCCCAGTCGAGTTAGGCGTTGGAGAACGCCGGAGGGTCCGCATGTTACAATTTGTTGTGTTGGAAATAGATTCGCCATACAATGCGTTTCTGGGTCGACCAGCTTTAGCCGAGTTCAGGGCGGCAATCGCCCCATGGTGTCTGACTCTGAAATTTCCCACTGATCATGGGATTGGAGTTGTTCAAGGAGATCAGGCCCCAGGAAGGGCCTGTTATGTTGCTGAGCTGCGCGGGGCGCAACGTAAAGAGAAGGGGAAGGGCGTAGAGGAATATCTCTGCGTCCGTTCTATCGATAATTGACAATTGATGCCTGGGCCTCGGCCCGGGCACCACGACCAATTCCTGAAAGACCTGGACCCCAGGGACAATGAGGATAAAGACGAATCAACGGAGAGTCAAGCCTCTCCAGCCGAACTGACTGTGGACGTCCCAATCAGTGAGGATGATGATTCAAAGATGCTGAAAGTTGGGTCCCAACTAAACAAGCAGACACAGCAGGAGTTGGTCGAATTTCTTCGGGCGAATCTCGACGTCTTCACCTGGACACACTCTGACATGTGCGGGATCTCGCCGGGCATTGCAAGTCACTCCCTGAATATAGATCCGCGACATGTCCCAGTGAAACAGAAAAGGCGCGGTATGGATCCAGAGAGATCTGCCGCCCTTAAGGAGGAAGTTGATAAACTACAATCGAATGGGTTCATTCGAGATGCCTTGTATCCAGAATGGGTGTCCAACCCTGTACTAGTTCGGAAACCAAACGGGAAGTGGAGAACCTGTGTTGATTACTCTGACCTAAACAAGGCCTGTCCAAAAGATAGCTTCCCACTTCCACGAATCGATCAGCTCGTAGATTCGACGGCCGGACATGAACTACTATCCTTTATGGACGCTTATTCCGGCTACAATCAGATACCCATGCATTTGCCTGATCAGGAACATACCAGCTTCGTGACCGACCTGGGACTCTATTGTTACAAAGTCATGCCGTTTGGTCTAAAGAACGCTGGAGCAACATACCAACGCTTAGTCAACCGAATGTTCGCTGATCAGATTGGGAAGACCATGGAGGTTTACGTGGATGACATGCTGGTGAAGTCCCGATTCTCCACCGATCACGTCAGAGATTTGGATTCAATGTTCAGCATCCTCCGGGAGTACGGAATGAAGCTCAACCCACTCAAATGTCACTTTGGCGTTGCATCCGGAAAATTCCTTGGGTTCATTGTCAACGCTCGAGGAATAGAGGTGAATCCTGAGAAGATCTGGGCTATTAGAAATTTGCAAACCCCTAGAACTATAAAACAAGTCCAGAGTCTTAACGGGAAGGTCGCAGCATTGAGCAGGTTCATTTCAAAGTCCACCGACAAATGCATTCCTTTCTTCGACCTGATCCGGAAGGGCAAACGAAACTTTGAATGGACCACGGAGTGTGAAGGCGCGTTCCGATCATTAGTTCAACATCTCTCCACACCTCTGATCTTGTCAAAACCGGTTGACCACGAGCAACTATATCTCTACCTAGCAGTATCAGAACATGCGATCAGTGCTGCTCTAGTCCGGGAAGAAGACAAAGTGCAAAACCCGGTCTACTATGTTAGTAAGCGACTAACAGGAGCTGAAAGAAATTATCCAAGGCTGGAGAAACTGGCTTATTGTTTGGTTATTGCCTCAAGGAAGCTCCGTCCTTACTTCCAAGCTCATCCGCTTACTGTGTACACCGACCAGCCGTTACGACAGGTCCTTACGCGGCCTGAGACGTCCGGTAGGTTACTCAAGTGGAACATTGAGCTAAGCCAATTTGATATCGCATACGCTCCGCGGAGGGCCATTCAAGGACAAGTCCTGGCTGATTTCATAGCCGAATTCACCGTTCCGGAAGACTTACCCGAAACCAGTGAATCTCCCGAATACATCTGGAAGCTGTATACTGATGGTGCGTCAAATGATCGGTGTTCGGGCGCTGGGGTTGTACTTGAGACTCCCGAGGGCCGATCCATATGTTATGCTCTTAAATTCGACTTTCGTGCAACTAATAATGAAGCCGAATATGAAGCCCTCCTAACCGGCCTAAGGCTGGCCAGAGATTTGAGAATTATCGCTGTAGAAATTTATTGCGATTCGCAGTTAGTGGTATGCCAGGTGCGAGGAGAATACCAGGCAAGAGACCGAAGACTGGCCGCTTACTTGGCACGAGTTCAGGAAATCCTAAACCAGTTTGATTATTATGCCATCTATTATGTGCCTCGGGAACGCAATCAGAAAGCCGATTCACTGGCGAAGTTAGCCAGCACAGGCGAAGCGCAACAAATGGGACTTGTCCCCGTTGAAACTTTGGCCACTCCGAGCATCGATCAGATAGAAATGAACTCTGTATTTGAAACCGCTCCCAGTAGAGAATCTTGGATGACTCCGTATCGGAATTACATTGAGAATGGGGTGCTACCTGAACCTAGAAATGAGAAGAGACAAATTCAGCGAAAAGCCTCGCGGTTCGTCGTCCAAAACGGAGTCATGTACAGGAGAGGTTATTCCGTTCCTCTCCTCAGATGTATCGTCCACGAGGAAATCAAGCGAGTGCTACATGACGTGCACGAAGGAGAGTGCGGCGATCATACCGGGGGGCAAGCTCTCGCTAAAAAGATACTCCGATATGGATACTACTGGCCGACAGTGAACCGAGATGCGGCAAACTATGCCCGGAAGTGCGATAAATGCCAGATACATGCCCGAATTCCGAGAGCTCCGCCAACTGAAATAACCCAAATGGTCAGTCCCTGGCCATTCGCAATGTGGGGCATTGACATCATCGGCGCTTTACCTTTGGCAAAAGGCGGTGCGAAATACGCCATCGTCGCCGTTGATTACTTCACAAAGTGGGCTGAGGCCGAAGCCCTAGCAACCATTACGACAAAGAAAGTGATAAATTTCGTGGTTCGCAACATCATCTGTCGATTTGGACTCCCGCATACTATCATCACTGATAACGGAGCCCAATTCGAGAGTGCGGAATTCAAGAATTTCTGTCAACGGTTTCATATCCGCAAAAAGTTCTCGGCTGTCGCACACCCCCAAGCGAATGGACAGGTTGAAGCTGTCAACAAAGTTATAAAATCGATCCTGAAGAAACGATTAGAGAAGGCTGGGGGCAAGTGGGTCGATGAACTTCCTATGGCGTTATGGGCCTATCGAACGACCCACAAAACCGCGACCGGACACACTCCGTTTTCCCTATCTTATGGCTCAGAGGCCGTTATTCCGGTCGAGACAGAAGTGCTCTCTCATCGCGTGACTTATTATGATCCAAAAACAAACGCTATACTCCTAGCCGAGTCTTTAGATCTATTGGATGAAAAACGGGAAGAGGCTGATTTGAGAGCAGCCGCACATCGAAGCCAGGTCGCCCGATTGTACAACACCAGAGTTCGACCTCGAACCTTTGAACTCGGCGACCTCGTGCTCAAGAGAATCTACCCAGTTCCTTCACACATGAAACCGAACTGGGGAGGGCCGTATGTAATTACACGAAAGCTCGGAGATGGTACATTCAAGCTGTCGACTGTTGACGGTCTCGATTTGCCGAGGGCTTGGAACAGCGAAAGTCTCCGCCGCTACTACATATGACAGGCTTTATTTATTTCATTCTATTTAGCAATTTGTTTCTGCATTTCGAAATTTGAATTTTGTAATAAGGCAACTGACTTTGCCGCATTTTCTTATTTCAGCAATAAAATGCCACTTCTTCGAGCCAGAGCTGTGATTCATTATGTACGATATACAACATCACGATGCACGAAGAGCTAAATCCCATCACGCAATGGGACTTATTCAAATGGAGAGTGGCTGTGATACGACCGGTCACTCACTAGGTGAAACCCGAGCTCGGGGACAAGCCATGACACCGATATTAATAGGATTGACACACGACAATCCTACAATTAACTCCACATTCCCAGAGTGCGAAGTGGAGTATAAACATTCGACTCCGTCCTCCCAGAGCACGAGACGGAGTATAAACATTTAACTCCATATTCCCGGAGTGCGAAGTGGAGTATAAACATTCAACTCCGCATTCCCAGAGTGCGATGCGGAGTATAAACAGTCGACTCCATATTCCCAGAGTGCGAAATGGAGTATAAACATTCAACTCCGTATTCCCAGAGTGCGAAGCGGAGTATAAACACTTAACTCCATATTCCCAGAGTGCGAAGTGGAGTATAAACATTCAACTCCGCATTCCCAGAGTGCGATGCGGAGTATAAACAGTCGACTCCATATTCCCAGAGCGCGAGACGGAGTATAAACATTTAACTCCGCATTCCCAGAGTGCGAAGCGAAGTATAAATATTCAACTCCGCATTCCCAGAGTGCGATGCAGAATACAAACGTCAGTCAACTCCATGTTCCCAAAGTACGAACAACCGCTTACGAGATGACGCATATCCCCGGAGTGTGGATGGAACGATTCATAAGAGAACAAGCGTAGTTCGACCACTTGGTCCTCGCTTGGTGCCATCACGAGCTGATCATCACAACTTGACCCCGGAACTGGGGGCAGAGGCAAATGTTAATCATTACCCGAAACTATGCGATGCTCAGCTCCGATGCGATTCCCTATCACAACTCAAGTCTGAGATTCCCATACTTTACAAGTAAAATGAGCTATTCTTGAAGCAATCAAATAATGCAAGTACACTGGACCGAAGTCCGAACACTGCAATATTCAAGCATAGAAAAGAACACAAGCTGAAGCCAAAAAACAAAATTTTATTCCAACTAACTCAAGAACAATGGTTTATACATGAGTTTTTTTCCAAAATATTCCTACTAGCAGGGGCCGAACCTGCATCTAAACACGGCCTACAAAAGGGAAAAAGCAGAAAAAATAACAAAAGTCCCTAACCGCCTATGAAAAGAACGTCTAATCCTTCTGTTTCCTCAGCTTCTTCTTCCTCGAGGAGCTACTGGAGCCACCAGTACCCTTTCGCTTGGAGCCTTTCTCCTTAGGCAAGCTCCCTTCGGGTGGAGGCATAATGTCAACATCCTCGTCTGAGCTGGACTCTATAGGGATATTTCCCGAAGGAGGAGTGGGAGGAACAGACTCGGCAGCTGGAGGAGGGGCTGGCACATTAGTATCAGTAAGTGTGCCCCCAGGAGACACAGTCATAAGAGGAGTAGGGCACTGTGCTGCTGCTCCGCCGTCTACTTCACCACCGTGCGCCGCGGCCGCCATCTCGGCATTAATCTCGGCCAACATCGCCGCTTCCCGCCGTGCCCTGGCCTCGCTAGGAGCCGTAGTAGTCTGGGACAAGGTGTCAGAAGTAGCCGTGAATCCACCCAAGCCAAATGGCAAGTCCGCAAAAGGATCACTTTGACGGCCAAGAAGCTCGTTTATTATCTGCTCGTCGAAAGAAAGTGAGCTCCCCTCCGTCACTCCAACTGGTGCCATTGCTGCGACGGAGGTCGCCTCAGAGATGATGGCTCCTGGCGCTTGACCTGATTCTTGGGTGGTAAGAGGCGCGGCTGGTGCAACTCCTGTCACTGATCAAAGGAAAAGACATGTCATTAGCAACATTTCAACGCGGGTTCTTCAATCCAAACATACTAGAAGTTAGTTCAAAGTACCTTCCTCGGTTTGGCTCGAGGTCATCTGAACTACTTCGGAAGGATGTTCCTTAATAGGAGATAAATGCGGTTGATCTGGGTCATACGCCGGGATAGGCTGGGAGTAGATCATCGGAGTTGGTTCAGACTGAGATGACACGACTATCTCAGAACTCGTAACATGGTGTTCTGCACCAGAGCTCTCTCCGACTTCCTGGATCTGGGCACCAAGCCTCACCTTGTCATGGGAAATCATGGAGTCATGAAGAACCTTCTTTTCGTCATCATTAAGGATGCGGTTCTCCAGCTCGAACTCATCAACGGCTTCATCAGGGTGCCCAGATCTCTCCTCATCAACCAGTAAGTTCCAGGCGTTATAGAGATGTGTAGGGTAATCGTCAAGCCATGTCAAGTCTTGGTGCCTTAGCACATTGGCGTTATAAGTGACGAGTAGCTCCTCCACCTCGGCCTCAATCCTGGCCTCCGCCTGCCGTACCTTCTCGTCAACCCCAGCCTCAGCTTCATGGGCTTGTTGTATAGCCGCTTCCTTCTCCTTTCGGAGTGTCACTGCCTGGTCACAGGCTTCCTGCGCAGAGACATTAGCTGCGTCCTTTTCCTTCGCCATCTCTGAAAACTTTGATTTCAGCTCATTAAGCTCCTTCAGAGCGGCATCCCTCTCGGCGGTAATGGAAGTGTTCCTGTGACCCATGTCCTCGATGGCAGTATAGTGCTCTTGCTTCATCCTGGCCATGACAGCATTCACTTCATTGACTTTCTTTAAAGCCTCCATTTCAGACTTACGGGAGGACTCAGCCTCCGAGTTGAGCGCTTTTATGATTTGGTCGTTGCGACCCAGCTCCTTCTCGAGCTTCTCGATGGTGACGCCCCGCTCAAATGCCACTTTAGACGCCTTCCTCGCGGCCCGTCCCCACTCCCTATACTGGAAAAAGATGTCCGCAACATAATCATGGATAGTGGTTTCCGCGGTTGGCGGGATTCTCTTCAGGTGCGGAGGGAAGACATACCCATCAAAACAGATGTCAGGAAATTCCTTCCTCATCTGTGCCAATTTAAGCGCTCCTTCGCTAGACGCCTCGGTCGGGACCGGCACAGTAGCCGAAGAGGTGGCTATTTCGGTCCTGCGCGGAGGATCGGACCTCAAAGCTTGAGAAGGCGGCCTAGGCCGTGAAGTTTCGGGAGGACAAGTTACCGCGGCCATAAGAGGTGCAGAAGTCCTGGGGGGAGGAGAGCGAGATCGGGATCGGCGGACGTATCCCCTATCTCTGTCGGACTTCTCCTGGCCCGAATGTCCTGAGTCGTAATCCCTCTCCCCCTCTCTCCTGCGTGGCTCGCGATAACGGCGCTTATTGCGCAAACTACCAAGCACAGAACCTTGCCCAGACATCGTACCTGAAAAGAAAACCACGAAGAATCAGTAACCGTTTGCGATGTGTTGTTTACGGGTAGAAAAGTGTGTTGTGCCGTGAAGAGTGTGTGAATGTGTAACCCCCCGGACCAACCAGAAGTGTCAATCGCACTGGCAGGATCAGGCTCGCTAACGTTGACGATATGTCGTGGTCCACCCGATCCAACGTCGTGTTGCTCCGGCTCGATGTCCGGGAGTGGAGGGTCAGCAGGCCCTTCGAATTGATCTCCAGCTTGCGGGGAGGACGCCTCCGTAATCTTAACTCCTAGTGAAGGACGGTGCAAAACCACAGACTTCCGCCTCCCAGACTTAGGCTGTTTCGAGGCCACTGCTTTGCCTTTCCTCTTTGCATCGGACTCCGGGGTTGCATTAGCAGGTCTAACCAACGGTTCCTCGTCAGTATGAGTTTTCTCGGAATCGGGTTCCTCGATTATCACAACCCTGGGCTTCATCCGCTTGACCTTTTTCCTGGAGACGGTCTTTAATGCACCATCGAGTCTTATGCTCTGCCTCCGGCCGATCAGCCCAAGGGTTCTAAGATTCCGATCTGTCAATAACAGTTCAATATTCCTTTCTTCGCTAGGAATCTCCTGGAGGACCCGAACAATCTCTTTATAGTAGCCACCCTCAGGCCGCTGGATGATAGCTGAAAGAAAAAGAGAAGAAGACGTAAGTTTAATTTCACTCCGAAAATTGCCCTGTCAATTAATTGAAAAAGAAAAGACAATGCTCACGTCTGAACAGCCATCTTCTGGCAAACCCCGGAGGACATCGGACATAGAACCACTCCGACTTAAAATAGCTTAGCCTAGTCCACGACCCCGCGACAACTTGGCAGTTCCTTACAGACTCCAAGAACGTATAAGATGGGCTGTCAGTCCGACTCTTGAAATTAAACAAGTATCTTATGTCGGTCATACGGGGAGGGCGATGGAGGTACTCCATGAATACAATGAACAAGCTGTTGAGTGAGGCATATCCGTTTGGATGCAATTGAGACGGAGCGATGTCCAGATAAGCCAACACTTCTCTTATATAGTCGTTGAATGAAGGAAGTGTGCCGGCTGCGCACGCATGCCGGTTAAAAGCAGTATACCCCTCCGGGGGATTATGTGGCCTATCATTCGGTCCGGGCAACAATACCTCATCCAAAGACAGACCATGCCTTAAGCATATTCTCCCTAGCATATCTTCAGAAATATTGGATGGAACGGAATCAGGCGGACTGTTAATGAAGGACGCATCGGGCAACTCGTCCGGAGCTGGGCCAATAGCTTCGGTCTCGATGACCGGAATCTCAATTCTAGGAAGGGTAGGGTTCTGAGTTTCTTGCTGCTGCAAACTTGACGGTTCCATCACTAGCTAACTCACGAGAAACCATCATTAGATGACAAAAAGCCCGTGCATTCCCCAGTGTAAAGTGCATGAGTGTGTTGTGTAGTGCGAGTGTTGTGCGTCACTTAAGCAAATTCTGCAGAATTAAAGAAAACACGCTAGCGACGAAACTTTGGAAGTCAGACCGACAATGACCGTCATCGCTGACCGTCACGATCGCGCGACCCAGATATCAGATGGCTGATTCAAGTGTAAGTCCGTTATATGTTCGTTAAGTTACAGTTCCATCGACGAGCTTCGAAAGTCAGTCGAATATGCAATCCTGTAATCAAGTCCAATTATGCAAGGCAGAAGCTCGTCGGAGTCAAGTATTTGGATATTAAAAGTTTCTTTAAGTCCGTCCAAATTTAGGTTGGAATCGATCGTTGCATTTCATTTCGTATCGAGTCATGAAGATCATGCATCGCAACCCGGCTGTGTTCGAATCGATACGTTCGTATCGATCGTCTCAAAATGAAAGATGTGTTCGTGTCGATCGCACTGGAATGAAGGTACTTCGTACGATCGAGTTCGACTCAATACATTCGCATCGGTCAGGCAGGGGTGAGAGCGCTTCGTATC
The DNA here is from genome assembly GCA_030737815.1 of Allium fistulosum. Lineage (NCBI taxonomy): Eukaryota > Viridiplantae > Streptophyta > Magnoliopsida > Asparagales > Amaryllidaceae > Allium > Allium fistulosum. The sequence continues at coordinate 431,900,738 of CM060906.1, read as the reverse complement.
AATCAGGTTCGAATCGATACGAATCGTATCGATCGGAGGCAGATCAATTCGAACCGATCGAATTCGCCAATTTCGCATCGATCTGAAAGCAATGGCTTCGCAACAATTGCCGCTTTCATCTCCCTACCGATACGAACGTATGCTGACTGGATCGATTCGAATATTCCAATTTCAGATCGACACGAGACAAAGATAGGGCGATTTCCTCCATATCTTCTTCTTCCCCAAGGGATCTCAGCTCCATGGCCACGAGTCATTCCCCAATATCGATTTCTCTCGTCCAAATCTGAAAATTCGTGAAGACTGGACGAAAGAGCAGGAAAGATGAATGCGCAGACTCGTGATTCGACGTTGTTAACATGACTCTATCCATTCATTACCTGATTTCAGCGATTTTTAAACAAGGAAACGAAGGTTTGCTTCGACTCGAAAACGCACACTTGTCCCTCAGTTTATCGATACGAAAGTAAAAGAAGGAATGGAGAGCAACAGTAAAAAGTAGAAAGGTAAAAAAGTGAGAATGGGCTAAGTCCCAGGTATTTATATGAAGGGAAAAGGAAGACCGGGCCGTTTCGTCTCCCAGTCATTTTGACCGGTCACGACCAGTCCAGCGAATGCCGATTTCGAATCCAAGGGACGATGCGAATACCAGTTTCGAATCCTGGGGACTCTGCCTCCTTCGAAGCCAAATCGACAACAGGATCCATCGATACGAGGCGTTGTGATACTAATCGATTCAAAAATAACAATTTTTCAAACAATCGACCCTTGAACAATGCAGACCTATCGATACGAACAATCAATTTGTATCCATCAGATGTCGCCAATTCGAAACAGAATCCACCATGGCTTGCGACCATCGATACGAATCCATTTCGTATCGATCAAGATGACCCGCATCGATGCGAAGAGAAGCTTTCCAACTTTTAGCATCAATTCATGAGAGGACCGATACATAAGGATGGTTAAAGAGTACGGCTTTCAAATTATTCAAAGAAGACATACAACTTTTCAAAGCACGTCATGTTTTCACAAGACGTACTTTGGGGGGCAAATGTTATCCCGCCTTTTGGCAAGGCCAGGACACCAAGGAGCCGACTAGAGAACAAGGATAACACGCCATGGACATCACTGAATTTTGTTCGAGCCCAGAATGAGCTACAATTGATAGGACATGACAAGAAAGGCCATAGAGATCAGCACCTCAAATTTCAAGTCAATCCGGACTCGTACGCTCAAGTTATGATCGAGTCAAATTGGAGGGAAAAGCCCAGATTTCGTATCCATCACCCTGGGCAATTTCGTATCCATCACCGAAGCCCTAGTTCGAATCCATCAAGCTTCGTACCAATCAGCTCCGAATCCATCAAGGTACCCAGGCTTGACTCGACTTCCTTCGTATCCATCGAGCTCGTATCGATGGACTTCATACACGCCAACAATTGAAGGACCTCGTATCCTTCAGCCAACGTCTGCCTCGTATCCATCATTCAGTACTTGCTTCGTTTCCATCGGTCAGTGTTTACTTCGCAACCATCATTCAGCGTCTACTTCGTATCCATCACTCGGTGCTTGCTTCGTATCCATCGGACCAGTGCTCTTCGTATCCATCAGAGGACCTCACTTCGAATCCATGCCTAATGACTTGTTCGTATCCAACGAGTCAACTGACCAGGGATGACGTGTCTTCCATCAAAGTAAAACAAGGCAAGATATGTGGAGTCGAAACAGTCAATGCGGCACAAAGACCGGATCGAGACGAAGCGCGCGCGCCACCTCACTTCAAGAGCACGTGCAGCCAGCGAGGCGAATGGATGGAGTCGAATTCATGGATACGAACCAGACAGCCTATAAGGAATTCCAGTTCGTATCGACCATATCTCGTAATCCACTGATCCAAATCCAGTAAGATTTTCAGAGAAGCTTGCATGCATGCTGAGGGATGTCCACGCCAAATTCCAGCTCGATTGGAGCATTTTCTGATCGATACGAAGTCGTTTCGAATCGATCCCAGATGGAGTTGAAATTTGGTGGGACCGGGCGCGTGGACCCACTCACGTGCCTGAAAGAATCTCCCGAAGTTTGGGCGCGATCTCAGCCTCCTACGCCTATAAATAGCCCCCTGAAGCCTACGGAAAAAGGATCCTTTTTCTCTGAAGCGTCCAGACTCTGCCGGATTGAGATTTGCATCCTACTTTGCTGTCAATTTCGAATTCTAAACTGTAATCCGCTGTTCATTGCTGTAAACGCTTGTAATCGTTGAAAGAGAATCAATAAAATCATCAAAACTTCATAGTGGACGTAGGCTATACGCCGAACCACTCTAAACTGCTTGTCTGTGCACTTTACATTCCTATTTGTTGGAGTTTTTGTTAGATAATCTCTGTTTTACATTTATAATCTTCATTTTATCTCTTCAAACAACTCCCGAAGAGTGTTGTGCCCATTTTTGGTACAAACAACTTCAAGACCGAATGGTTCTTCATTTGGTGTCCACCAGGATTCGCCAGACAGTGGTTAGTTAGACGTAAGTGCTCCAACTTCTTTGTCGATTAACTGGGTAATTTAAGTTGATGCTGAGTCTTACACTGCATTTCTTTTACAGCTTCGATTCCACGACACGTAGGAGCGCTATTTAAGGAGATAGTAAGGATTCTCCAATCGGTGCCAGCTGAGCTTAGAGAAATCGATGAAGTCCTTACCGATGAAAACTTAATCGCCGCGGGGTTTATAGAGAGGGATCATAGCATCGGGCTAATAGGAGTCCCCAGAGTGGCTCCGACAAGGCAAGGAAAAAGAAAAGCTCCTATTGTCCCCCCCAGTCGGGGGAGTTCAGAGTGCTCTTGGGGTCGTAATCATTGAATAGGGAAATGATGAGATCACACTAGCTAGGGATGAGCCCACGGTTGTGCCTCCGTAGGGCCATCGATCATCGGAGTCAAAAAGGAAAGGCAAGACTCTCACCCATAAATCCAGAGGCGTAAAACTGTTATAGTATCTATGCCCGCTGCAACTGCTATAAGTCAGGAGACTTCTTCTCCGCAAATGGAGAGTTCTTTGAGAGGATTGGCGAATGTCCCTATTCCGAATGACATAGCTTCATTTCAAGATCTTGGATTAGAGGGGCTTCACTCCCTGTCACAAGTTGATGCAGGCTTAATTGCTTTAGATATAGGGGAGCCAACTCCCAAGAGCAAGGCCACCACAATCGGTTGGTTGGGGGGTTTGTACATGCATACACACACTTCACGGCATCACACAACTTCTAATCACATGTTTCTTTATCTCTGGAGATAACTAATTCTACCTCTCTTTTCATTCTACAGACACGATGGTGAAGCAGAGGTCTATGCTCAGCAATCTTCGTTCCAAATGCCATTCTTCCAGCTCTTACTTCGAATCTCACAGGTGTGAAACTGAAAGAGACTACGATCTCAGCCATTACTCCAGCCAAGAGCATGATCGTTATAAAAGGGAGTGGGAAAGGTTGCACCAAAGTAGGCGTCGTTCCCAGTCGCGATCTCCACCACCTAAATGTCCCTTGAAAACCTCCGGCTTTGGCAGACAATCTTCTAAAACTGCCCACCAAATAGTGCCTCCTCATACTTAGAAATCTGGCGATCAACACCGTAGGACCGAGGCGGAAGCTCCCATTATCACAGAACCGGCTGCTATAGAACCCATAGGAGAGGGAGCCATTCGAATTGCCAAACTAAAGAAAGACTTCCCAAACATTTGCATTGATGGCTTCGACTTCCCTCTAAACTTGAAACGAATTCCCAACGATGTAGAAAGAATGGTACATGATTACGTGCATGATGTCTACAATCAGTACTAGGAGTGGGTGAAAATTGCAGAAAAGGCTTCGGCGGTAGCTTTCGAGTGGACCAAAATAATTGAGAAACTGGAGACCGACCTTGCTCAGAAAAATCGAATAACAGAAGTGCTCAATAACGAAACTGAATCTTCAAGGAAGTTGGAGATGGAGGCTGATAAGAGAGCCGAAGAGGCGAAGCAGTCCATGGAAAAAATATGAGAGACTCATATGGACTTGGTTGAGGATATGGGCCATCGGAATACCCTTGTCATGGAGGAGAGAGATGTTGCAGTGAAAGAGCTCAACGAGCTAAAGGCAAAACTTGCCGATGCCATTAAGAAAAAGGATGAGGCCAACAAATCCACCCAGGAGGCTTGTGAACAGGCGGTGGTACTCAAGGTTGAAAGGGATGCGGCGAACTTAAAGGCTCAGGAAGCCGAGGCCAGGATTGGGAATGAAATTAAAGCGGTGGAGGCCAGGATGGAGAATGAATTTGAAGATCTCCTGGTCACATACAATGCCAACGATTTAAGAAACCACAATCTAACCTGGCTCGACGAAGATTATCCTTATTAATTGTACAAGGCCTGGAGCCGCTTGGTGGAGGACAAGAAGGTGACTCGCAACACTACAACCATCGACGAATTCGAACTGGAAAATCAAATACTTATCGAAGATGAACCGAAATTCCTTCACAGTATAATCTTGAAAAGGAAAAGCTAGCTGCTAAGTATCCGGGCGTTGGAGAAGGATCCAGAGTTGAGCATCATGGAGTAGGTTCCAAAGCGCTCCAGTCTCTCAATCTGAGCCTACTTCTTCCATTGATCTTCCAGCTGTTCCGGGACACGACCTTGACAAGCCGCACCTATCTCCGGTACATGTACGCAGCTCTGAAGGCACATCGGCCCAACACATGAGTCAACCCGAGGAAGGTATTCTGAACACTTCTTCCATTCATCCAAATCCAGGAGCACTGTCAGAAGACGTTACTAATATTTTCTCCTATTTTTATTCAGCTCTAGATTCTGCATCAGTTGATCCTCCTGCAACCCAAGAATTGCATTATGAGCAGGAGGCTATAATGACGGAGGTCACAACTGCAACAGTCGCTACATCGGCTGTGGAGTTGCATGAAAGCAGCCGCGTGCTCGATGAACAAATGATGGAAGACTCCTCAGTCATCAAAGTGACCCGAACATTGAAGTGCCCTTCAACATAGACATGAGGTGATAATTACGGGCTTCTCTGGCCCGACCAGCAGTATTCCCATGGGAATTTGTGGGAGGAGGCTGATCGAATAATGGAGGAGATTAAGGTTGAGATGGAACAAGCCGCGCAGGCTCGTAACATTGGTGGCATGGCGGGTCCCGGTCCGGTCCTGATACTTTTTGTTTATCTTGGTGGCACTGTTATAGATACGGGTGTGCCTCCTTCTTCCAACATTGAAAGTGCCCCTATTCCTCCAACCCCGCACACAGAGGACACTCCGGTCCCTAGTTCCTAGGAGGAGACAGCTGCGATTCCCCTTGCCAGGGACAAACCGACTAGTGCAGGCCGGGGAGGTAAAGACTCGAAGAGAGGACCAGGTGGCAGTACAAGCAGGTCTATGCTAAAAAAGAGCAAGAAGGATAAAAAATCAAAGGCGCAGACTTGCACTTTTGCCTTTTATTTTTGTAGATAGCTGGAATTGGATTCTCTTTTGCTTTTTGTAGGCCATGTATAGATGTGGGTTCGGCCCCTGCTTATAAGAATTCTTTGAATAAGTTTTTGCACTTATCCTTTTCAAAGAATAGCGAAAATAAAACTTCTTTTTGTTTTTCAGCATAACTCTTGTATATTTGTTTAAGTATTTCAGTACTTGCGTTTCCATTCAATATACTTGTGAGGCTTTAGTCTCTAAATCGAACTTGAGTCCGGTCGTTAAGTCCCGATGTCATGGCTTCGGGTCATAATCAAATGTTGAGTCAAGTCCCAACGTTGCGATGTCTCAGCCAGGGGCTAGTACTTGAGTTATGCCCCCAGTCTCGGGGAAAATTGAAGTAATCAGTCAGTAGTCATTCTCCGCCTTTACTAATTTTAATTTAACTTAGTCGGAACAAAGTTAAAGTGAAATGAGTTTGAGTGGTCGGATCACACTCGTTCATCGGCTAGTACTTGCATCCGCACTTTGGGGATTGAACTTGCATGTTGGCGGCTGGTCACGCCCGCTTGTCGCTTAGAATCATATCCGCACTTCGGGGACATAGGCTAATTTACAGGCGGTCAGTCACACCCATTTGGCGTTTAGAATTATGTCCACACTCCGGGGACATAAGTTACTTTATGGGCGGTCAGTCACACCCGTTTAATGCTTGGAATCATATCCGCACTACGGGGACATGAGTTAATTTATGGGCGGTCAGTCACACCCGTTTGGCGTTTATACTCCAGTCTTCGCTCTCGGGGCTAGAGTTAGTTGATGGGTGGTCGGTTACACCCATTTAACATTTAGAATTATATTCGCACTCCGGGGAAATAAGTTTTTTATGGGTGGTCAGTCACACCCGTTTAATGTTTATGCTCCGGTCCTCACTCTCGGGACCAGAAACAGTTGATGGGTGATCAGTCACACCCATTTGGTGTTTATACTCTAGTCCGTGCTCTCGGGACCAGAGTTAGTTGGTGGGTGGTCAGTCATACCCATTAATGCTTATAATCTAGTTCGCACTTCGGGAATCTGGAGTTGGTTGATGGGTGGTAAGTCATACCCACTTAGTGTTCATACTCTGATCCGTGCTCTTGGGACCAGAGTTAGTTGGAAGATGGTCAATCACATCTGTTTAGGTATTAGGATCTCGTTCGCACTTTGGGAACAAGGAGTTGATCAGGGTTGCGGTTGGTCGGATCACATCTACCCTGATTTGGCAACCGAAGTCGTGGACGGACGGATCCATCCTTTTCGAGTTTGGATTTGGAGTTTGTACTCCAGCTCGCACTCCGGGAGTTAGAGTTTGTTAGAGGATGGTCGTGTTTCAATTCCCTTTTTCTTTATAGTTGTTTGCCCCGAGCTTGGGGTTTCACTTAGCGAGTGACTGGTCGAATCACGATCACTCCCTATTTGAATGAGTCCCACCGTAAGATGGGACTTAGCTCTTCGTACATCGTGATGGTCACATGACGCATTTCAAGAATCACCACTCTGGCTTGATGGGTCTGCATTTTATTGCTGGAATAAGAAAGTACGGCAAAGTCAGTTGTCTTATTACAAGTTCAAATTCAAAAAATGCATAAACAAATTTCAAAGGAAAAGCAGAGTAAATGAATAAAAGCCAGTTATGTGTAATAGCGACGGAGACTCTCGTTGTTCCATGCTCTTGGTAAAGTGAGACCGTCAGCAGTTGATAGTTTGAATGTGTTGTCTCTAAGTCTCCGCTCGATAACATACGGTCCTTCCCATGTCGGTTTCATATGCGAAGGGACCGGATAAATTCGTTTGAGTATGAGATCGCCAACTTCGAAGGTTCTGGGTCGGACCTTAGCATTGTATAATCGGGCGACTCGACTGTGGTGTGCGGCTGCCCTCAGATCAGCCTCTTCAGGCTTCTCATTCAGTAAATCCAAAGATTCTACAAGTAGTATGGCATTTGTCTTTGGATCGTAATAGGTCACACGGTGAGAAGGTACTTCTAGTTCAACTGGAATAACGGCTTCGGAGCCGTAGGAAAGTGCAAACGGAGTATGGCCGGTCGCGGACTTGTGGGTAGTTCGATATGCCCATATGGCCATGGGAAGCTCATCGACCCACTTGCCTCCAGCTTTCTCCAGTCATTTCTTTAGAATGGAGTTGATAACTTTGTTGACAGCTTCGACTTGTCCATTCGCTTAAGGGTGAGCTACTGCCGAGAATTTCTTCTGGATATGGTAGTGTTGATAGAAATCTTTGAACTCGACACTATCGAATTGGGTCTCATTGTCAGTGATGATTGTTCGTCGAAGGCCAAAGCGACAGATTATGTTGCGGATGACAACGTTGATTACTTTCTTCATCGTAATTGTAGCAAGGGGCTCAGCTTTCGCCCATTTAGTAAAGTAGTCAACTGCAACGATGGCGTACTTCGCACCACCTTTAGCCAAAGGTAAAGACCCTATTATATCAATGCCCCATGTGGTAAACAACCATGGACTAACCATCCGAGTGATTTCGGTAGGCGGGGCTCTTGGAATCCTGACATGTTTCTGGCATTTATCGCATCTCTTGGCATAAGGCAATGCGTCTTGATTCACGGTTGGCCAGTAATATCCATATCTGAGTATCTTTTTTGCAAGGGCTGGCCCTTTGGTATGGTCGCGTCACTCTCCCTCGTGCATATCGTGTAACACTCGTTTGATCTCATTGTGGGCGATACACCGGAGTAAAGGAACAAAATATCCTCTCCTGTATAGGGCTTCCTTCTGGATAATAAATTGTGAAGCTTTTCGGAGAATCTGTCTTTTCTCACTCCCGCGTTCGGGTAAAGCTCCGTGCTCAAGATAATTTCTAAATGGAGTCATCCATGACTCCTTCTCAGGCATTGCCTCGTGCACCCAGTCTGTCTCTAATTGATCGATACTCGGAGCGGTAAGTGTCTCAACGGGGACGAGTCCCATATGTTGTGCTTCGCCAGTGCTGGCCAGTTTCGCCAAAGAATCGACTTTTTGATTTTGCTCTCGGGGTATACAATGGATAGCATATTAGTTGAAATAATTCAACACTTCTTGAACCTGAATAAGGTAAGTAGCCAACCTTCGGTCTCTGGCTTGATATTCTCCTCAAACCTGGCATACGACCAATTGCGAATCATAATAAATCTCCACAGCAATAGCTCCTATGTCTTTGGCAAGTCTAAGTTTGGACAGTAGAGCTTCATACTCGACTTCATTGTTAGTTGCGCGGAAGTCAAACTTTAGAGCGTAGCATATGCATCGACCATCTGGGGTTTCGAGTACCACTCCAGCGCCTGAGCAACGATTGTTTGATGCACTGTCAGTGTATAGCTTCCATATGTATTTGGGAGATTCACTGGTTTTGGGCAAGTCCTCCGGTATGGTGAATTCAGCTATGAAGTCCGCCGGAACTTGTCCTTGAATGGCTCGCCTCGGTGTATAAGCAATATCAAATTGACTCAACTCGATATTCCACTTAAGCAATTTACCAGACATCTCAGGTCGTGTAAGGATCTATCGTAACAGTTGGTTGGTGTAGACTGTGATCGGGTGAGCCTGGAAATATGGACGGAGCTTTCTCGAGGCTATGACAAGACAATAAGCCAGCTTTTCCACCTTCGGGTAGTTTCTTTCTACCCCTATCAACCTATTGCTGATATAATAGACCGGTTGTTGGATCCGATCCTCTTCTCGAATTAGCGCGACACTGATCGCGTTTGCTGAAACCGCCAGATAGATGTATAATCTCTCGTGACCAACCGGCTTCGATAGAATAGGAGGTGTTGCCAGATGTTGAACTAGTACTTGGAATGAGCCTTCACACTCCTCCGTCCATTCGAAATTCTGGTTTCCTTTTCTGATCGGATCGATGAAAGGGATGCACTTGTCTGTAGATCTAAAGATGAATCTGCTTAAGGCTGCCACCTTCTCGTTGAGGCTTTGTACTTGTTTTATGGTTCTGGGAGTTTCAAGATTCCGAATCATCCAGATTTTCTTAGGGTTGGCTTCAATTCCTCGAGCGTTGACAATGAATCCAAGGAACTTTCTCGATGCAACTCTGAAGTGACACTTCAACGGATTGAGCTTCATTCTATACTGTCGGAGTATGTTGAACATCGTTTCCAAATCTCTGACATGGTTGATGGACAGTTGTGACTTCACGAGCATATCATCCACGTACACCTCCATGGTCTTCCCGATCTGGTTAGCGAACATTCGATTCACAAGCCTTTGATAAGTTACCCCAGCGTTCTTAAGTCCGAACGGCATCACTTTGTAGCAATAGAGTCCGAAATCGATGACGAAGCTAGTATGTTTTTGATCAGGTAGGTGCATTGGTATTTGATTACAGCCAGAATATGCGTCCATGAAAGATAAGAGCTCGTGTCCGGCTGTTGAATCCACAAGTTGATCAATTCTGGGAAGTGGAAAACTCTCTTTAGGGTAGACTTTATTCAAATCTGAGTAGTCCACACATGTTCATCATTTCCCGTTCGGTTTCCTGACAAGCACTGTGTTTGACACCCACTACGGGTATAATGCATCACGAATAAACCCATTCGACTTGAGTTTATTTACTTCTTCCTTAAGGGTGGCAGATCTCTTTGGATCCATACCGCACCATTTTTGTTTGACCGGGACATGCCGCGAGTAAATATTTAATGCATGGCTCGCGATGTCCGGCGAGATCCCACACATGTCTGAATGAGTCCAACCAAACACATCAAGGTTTGCCCGGAGAAAATCAACCAATTCAGTCTCATCTGGTGGCTAAGTTGAGATCCGACCTTTACCATTCTGGAATTGTCACCATCGTAGATCGGAACATCGATCGTCAACTCTGCCGGGGAAGCCGGGCTATCTTTAACTTCCTCCTCATAGTTAGTGTCTCCGGGATCAAGGTCCTAAGGAATTGGTTGTGGCGCCCAAGCCTAGGCTCAGGCTTTGGCTGTCAATTATCTGAAAAACAGACGCAGAGAGATTCCTCTATGCTCTTTCCCTTCTCTTTCCGTTGTGCATCCCGCAGCTCAGCAACATAACAGGCGCGTCCAGCCGCCTAATCACCATGAACTACTCCGACCCCGTTATCAGTGGGGAACTTCAGAGTCAAACACCACGGGGCAATCGCTGCCTTGCGAGGGTCGGTCGGCCCAAGAAAGCATTGTAGGGTGAAGGTATGTCTAACACAACAAATTGTAACATCCGGACTCTCCGGCGATCTCCAATTCCCAATTTAACGGGTAACTCTACCATGCCAGCTGGTATGGTTGCACTCCCATTAAAACCATGTATGCGCGACTGACACGGCTTTACATCTTTTGCCTCCATTCTCATCTGGTCGTAGGCGCGCTTAAAAAGTATATTGACAGAACTTTCGCTGTCGACCAAGATCCTCTTCATCCAAGCAAGACCTATCTAGGCTGAAATGACCAATGGGTCTATAGTGGGGGCCTCGACTCTGTCAGCATCTCGGTTCCTAAAAATGATGTTGTTTGTCATCGTTCTCTGTTGTTTTGCCGGGACCCCATCATTAGAATTACTGCAACACTCGAAGTCCACATGCCTAATCGAGCTGGCGTATGACTAAATTTCCTTCCAGCTCCGATCAGCTAGATGAGGACCACCACTCACCGTATTTATTACCAACCTTCCGCCAATATGTGCGGGTTCTTCGCGCCTAGCTTGGCCTTGACCTTGATTCGGGTTAAATGGGCCCACACCTCCATTCTGCGGAGCCTATGTGCTCCGGCCACGCCTTCATAGCTCCAAATACCCGAATTTGTTACAGTTCCTCCTGAAATACTCCAACCACCCCATGAATTGGTTATTCCTAAATGAGTCATGAAGGGTCCTAGATTCATGGAGATATAGAACAACATATAAGTTATCATGCTTGAAAATCTATTGGACATGCAGATTCACATCTTTTAAAACCTACACAGTCTTCCGTTCTTGGCGCGGAAGCAATTTTCTTAGCTTTACATCCGTCCCAAGGTACCATGTCCAACCTCAATTGAATTTTTTTATTTTGTACATGTGCAATAGCAAAGTAGATTGGATTAAATTAAATATAGATAAAAAATGTAAAAATTTACATTTAAAGACCGCCCCCCTTTTTTATAAAATAGATTTTTTTTTATTTTCGTTAAAAAATATATCTTATATAACAAATAGTAAATTTGGAAAACCCATAATTTGAATGAAGTAAGAAGATGGCTAGAAAAACTTATTAGATACCAAAGTTGATGGTATCTAATAAGTTCTACCTACTATTGGATTTGAACCAATGACTTCCGCCGTATGAAAGTAATACTCTAACCACAGTTAATTCAATAGCTCTTTTCATTGCCTTTTGAAATGAAACTCTATTTCTTAATTAAGAAGCCATATATTCTGCCGAACAAACTGCTCTAACTTCCTTTCTCTTATTAACTTCTCAATGATATCTTATAAATGACGGCACTCATTAGTGTTGTGGCCGTAACAATCGTGGAATCTACAGAACTTTCCTGCCTGAATTTGTTTCTCAGAAGATGGTTTCGGAGCCGGCTTCTTGTATTATCCGGTATTACAAGTCTGTACATAAATATTTTCCAGCGATGTGTTCAAGGGAGTATATCGGTCATACGCAGGAGCTCTGGGTCTCGGTCCATGATTAGGGTCTCTCTTCTTTCCCTGACCTTCGTTACTCTTCGGTTGACCTTGCTTATTCTGAATATTTAATTGTACTTTGCCAAAATTCTCACCGATCTGTTTTACAACAACATTACTTTGAATGCCTTCAACATTGGGCCCCGCATCGTCCTGCTTCCTAGATCGTTTAGCGTCTTCTCTCCTCAAAAACTGGGCCGCCTTAGCATAGAAACGATCCAACGAAGCGGGGGGTTTCCCAGCCAACTAATTGCCAAACTTGGAATCGGGATCGATCCCTTTAGTCAATGCCATCAGAATATAATTATTTTTAGGGTTGTTGACCTCAGCACAGGCAGCATGGAACCTTTCCAGATAATGCCTAAGAGTCTCTCCTGGAGCTTGAGTAACACTAGACAAGGTGTTGACATCCTTTGATCTTGTGACATGCATACGGAATTGGTCAACAAACTTTGTAGCCAACTGATAGAAACATGAAATGGATCTGGGTGGCAGACGAGTGAACCACATATTTGCGATGCCTCCTAAGGAGATAGGGAAACTCCTACACTTGACCGCATCGTCAGCTCGGGCGGCATTCATAAGCCATTCATAGTTCAAGATATGCTGGTTAGGATCCGAACTTCCTTCGTACACGGGTAAGGTAGGCATCCTGAATCAACGAGGTGGCTTAGCATAAAGAATGTCGTTGGTGAATGGAGTATGACTTCAAGAGATTCCCTAATCGTCATTAGTAAGACCTTGACTTTCTTTGATCATTTGGCGTATCATGGTTGGAATGTCAGGCATATGGATGTTCTGGGCTAAGGCATGGTCGGGTTCCATGTTGCGGGGATGGTCCGGTCGCTGTTGATGGTCCGTTCCTTGCCTCTTTGGCTCCCGGTCTTCAGGGAAGTAGGGTTCGTGAGCATGGACGTGTTAACGAAGGGCCGGATCTGCCTGGTTCTAGATCTTAGCTTTCAGATCTATAGCGGCAGCAGCTTCATGGTCATGAATGGTGTGATAAGGAAGTGCCCCTCCTCGCAAGGAGGGTCCAGCTTGATTCCTTATAGAAGGACCAATCTTGGCTTGTCTGAGATTCACTGCATGCTGATGCCCGGAGGCTTCTGCATAATTTCCATCCAGCCGACGGCGTGTAGATCTGTGGTTGAAGTCAGATGAAGCCGAACTTTCAATCGAGGAATGTGAGACATGATCCCTTTTAGATCTCCTTCGCCTCTCTTCGTTCAGCTGGTTTGCAAGCTCCATATTGGCACGGATCTGTTGAGTGAGCTCTTTATGGCTCTGAATAAGCTCTTGCATGAGGGTCTGGAACTCCTCTCTTGTCACCGGACCTTGTGGATATGAAATTCCAGGTGATGTCTGGCCTGCTGTAGTCAGTTGTGTGGGATTTTGCGTATCCTTTCCTTCTAGATCTACAACATTTGAAGCAGTTCTGGTAGTATGCACCATGGTTGATGTAGCTCTTTCCTAGATCTTGAGTAATCTGAATAGAATGGAAGGAACCACCAGAAGATAGATCAGGATCTCCTCCTTAAATTTTAGCAATCCAACACCGAAAGTAGATCCGCTGAATCAGAGAAAAACGGAGTTCTCTCTGTGAAAACACCAAAGTGTTTGTACCAAAATTGGGCACAACACTCTTCAAATGAAATTGAAGAGATTAGAATGAAGAATTTAAATGGAAAAAGAGGCTAATCTAACAATCACACCAATTAAAGCAAGTAGAAATATAAAGAGACGAGAATTTATAGTGGTTCGGCGTTGTAGTCTACGTCCACTTTGAATAGTTTGCTATTTATTGATGACTGACAAATGATTACAACAGTACAACACTCTAATACTCGAGTTACAATGGAGTTGTGGTAGAGTAACGGTGCAGCAGAGTCAAAAAGTCCTTTTTCTATAGGCGTAGGGGTGCTATTTATAGGTGTAGGTCTGGAAATATCTCCCATTAACCTCGGAATACCCTCCTCACATGTGGGTGGGCCCACTAGATCGATCGGGGGTCATTTGGGATCGATCCTGATCGATCCCCATTATCTTCGTATCGATCGATATTAGTTCCATTTGAGCTGTGATCGATTATGGTGGTCCTTCAGATGATAAGAAAGCTTATGTGAAAATTTGGAGGCATTTTGACTTGTAGTTTTTGAGTTATGATCGATCAAAGATTGGACTTTTGCAGTTTGGCTGAGGAGTGTGTATCGATGCCTTCGTATCGATCACTTTCATATTGATGACGTGGCCAAAGCATTTTGTGGAGATCCATATATCACGCTTGCAAAGCACTTCTTTTGGTTGACCATGCCTTCTTCGTATCGATCCTATGTATTGCTCTTCGTATCGATATTGGCATGAGCCTTCGTATTGATGCCTAGACGTTGCCTTCGTATCGATCTACTGGCTAATCGATACGAAATGCGTGGATGGGGGATTGATACAAAAAGTGTTAAGGGCCGAGAAAATGAACTCTGATCGATGCCAACAGTTGATGGATACAAAGGAAATGGATGTAGGGTGATGGATATGAAATAATGTCTTCTACATGAATCTTGATGGATCCATAACTTGAGCATACGAACTTCGATTGACCTGAATTTGGAATGTTGGCTTTCATAGCTTTGTTTGTAATATCATGTTAATTGTAGCTTGATCCAGACTCGGACCAAATTTACCTATATCCATCGTGAACCTGTGTATAACCGACCTTTGGGACGGATTGTCTTTGGTTTCTAGTCACGTCCTTGGTGTCACGACCTTGCCGAAAAGGCGGGATAAGGATAGCTGGAATAAGATTCTCTTTTGCTTTTTGTAGGCCGTGTATAAACCCGTGTTCCCTCCGTTGTGAAGTGAGTGATCATGTTGTGTAGTGTAGTGCTATATAATACTTTAAGTTTCTACAAGTTCGAAAGATAGTAAAACGACAAGACTTCGAGATTCAACCGGAATGACCGTCATCGCTGACCGTCCTAACCGTGCCA
The DNA here is from genome assembly GCA_030737815.1 of Allium fistulosum. Taxonomy (NCBI): domain Eukaryota; kingdom Viridiplantae; phylum Streptophyta; class Magnoliopsida; order Asparagales; family Amaryllidaceae; genus Allium; species Allium fistulosum. The sequence goes on along the minus strand of CM060906.1, from coordinate 431,885,603 downwards.
TCCTGACTTCGAAGAACGATCCATGTGAAAGTTTGTTATGTTTGTCAAATTACAGTTCCATTGACGAGCTTCGAAGGATAGTCAAGCATGTAGTTTAATGGCCAAATCCAGATATGCAAGGTTAAAGCTCATCGGAGTAAAATGTTCGAGTATGCAAAAGGCCACTAATTCGTATCCATTAAGGTTCAACTTGGATCGTTCCTCAAAAGTCTGTCTTCGTATTGATTCAAGGGGGTAGATTTCATATCGATCGATCCACAATTACCGCATTTCGTATCGATCCCAAAGCCTTGGCTTTGTATCGATCAACCTAGGCCGATGCTCTTCGTATCGATCCAAGGCGAGCGGTTTCGTATCCATCATCCTAGATCGATATGAACTCCTATAATTCCAGATCGATACGAAGTAGCCTCCACCATCCTCCATCGGTATGAACTACTTCACAACATCCTAGATCGATCCATGCCTCGTATCGATACGAGTGGCTCCATCACCTCCATCAATCACTCTTCTTCTTCTTCCCCAAGCCTCCAAGGCTCCATTGCTACCTCCTCGATTTCACTCCAGCCCAATTCCGACATCAACGATGTCGGAATCGGCCTCGACCTTGGGTGAAGCGGCGTCGAGAGTCGAGTCTGACCATGTTGGGATGGAGTTAATTAATTAATTACCTAGTTTAATCGGTTTATTTGAAGGATTAACGGATTATTTGTTTTGGAGATGAAAGCCTTGACAATTCTTTTTCTCGTGCTTCTGATTGATACGAATTGGAAGGTAAAAAAAAAAGAAAGTGAGAGATTTGTCTAAGTACAAAATCCTTTTATATGGTCTCGTAACCAAGAGGAAGACGTTTCGTATCCCAGTTTCTCTATCGAAAGAATCAGTCACTTCCATTGATACGAAGGCACATTTTCGTATCCATCAACCCAAGGCATTCCAGCTAGTTCGTATCCATTTGTACTTTATATCCATTTATACGAAAGTCACAACAAGATCATGTCTATGACGTTTAAGTCCATCGATACAAAACACAATTTTTGTATCCATCAATTCAAGAACCCACATATTATGTCGATCGATCTTGATCTACTTCATATCGATAGCCATCGATACGAAATCCACATTCAAACACCTTAGATCGATCCAGTATGGGGGAATGAAGTAAAGCAACCATTAATCGTTGTTACAATTCGGATTTCACATCTATCTAGGAGAGGATCGATACGGAACTCGATCCAAACAAGGACAAAAGAACTTGACAACGATCCGTGAACATGCAAATGCGAACATGAGTCAGGTTAACATAGGTGCATGTATGACAAACTAACATTTGATTCTCAAAGTTAACATGAATTGAATGCTTATCTGATGACAATCAGAACAGTGAACAAAAAATGCTAGCAGTCAACCTTCCGTTACAACAAAACACTGCATGATCATTGGCAGTCTACAATTCAACATTTATATTACTGGAAATTAATCGAGGGTTACATCTCTTGAAGAAAAGACAACAACTATTCAACGAATTAGATAGAACTTTTGCAGAATAAAGAATGAGCTTTTCAAAGCATGTCATGTTCACACAGGACGTACTTTGGGGGGCAAATGTTATCCCGCCTTTTTGGCAAGGCCGTGACACCAAGTACTTGACTAGAAACCAAAGACAATTTGTCTTGAAGATCGGTTATACACAGTTCACGATGGATACAAGCAAATTTGGTCCAAGTCTGAATCAAGCTACAATTAACATGATATCACAAGCAAAGCTATGAAAGCCAACATTCCAAATTTCAGGTCAATCGGAGTTCGTATGCTCAAGTTATGGATCGATCAAGATTCATGTAGAAGACATCATTTCGTATCCATCAATTTCATATCCATCACCCTACATCCATTTCCTTTTGTTTCTATCAAGTGCTGGCATCGATCAGAGTTCATTTCCTCGACCCTTAACACTTTTCGTATCGATCCCCCATCCACACATTTCGTATCGATCAGCCAGTAGATCGATACGAAGGCAATGTCCAGGCATCGGTACGAAGGCAGCATCCAAGCATCGATACGAAGGCAACGTCCAGGCATCGATATGAAGGCTCATGCCAATATCGATACGAAGAGCAATACATAGAATCGATAAGAAGATGGCATGGTTAGCCAAAGAAGCAGTCTGCAAGCGTGATATATGGATCCCCACAAAATGCTCTGGCCTCGTCGTCGATTCGAACGTGATCGATACGAAGGCATCGATACGCACTCTTCAGCCAAACTGCAAAGTCCAATTGTAAATAGCACCCCTACGCCTACAGAAAAAGGACTTTTTGACTCTACTATGTCGTTACTCTGCCGCAACTCCATTGTAACTCGAGTGTTAGAGTGTTGTGCCGTTGTAATCGGTTGTTAATCATCAATAAACAACAAACTATTCAAAGTGGACGTAGACTACAATGCCGAACCACTATAAATTCTCGTCTCTTTATATTTCTGCTTACTATAATTGGTGTGATTGTTAAATTAGCCTCCTTTTCCATTTAAATTCTTCATTCTAATCTCTTCAATTACATCCGAAGAGTGTTGTGCCCAATTTTAGTACAAACAGTTATTATTCACGCTAGATTTTTGTCCGACCCAATGTTTTTTGTTTTTCCCCTTAAACTCTAGAGTAATCGTTTGAGTAGGTCAGGAGTAAAGGATTTTAGTTTTTCAGTAAGATGAATAAGCTTTCAGAGACATTTAGAAGGCAATCTAGATCCTTAGGAGCTCTTATCTAATCCGCTGTGTTGTTTGATTTTTTCCGTATGGAAAGTTATATAATTACCAAGTGTTAGACTCTGATCAGCCAATGGGCATCTTCTTATGTCGCTCTTGAAGTATTTTGTAACAATTATATTTTCTTTGAACATCGAATAGCGAATGGATTATGTAATGAATATGGAATATTATTTATGAAATGAAATATGAAAGATTGTTATTAAAATTGTGTTTAAAATTTTCCATAGTCATGTGCTTCTGATGTTACTGATATGATTAACATAGCCGCATTTTATCATTGAAAATTAATACTATAGATGACTACAACATCCATAGTGCTTAGTTTCAGACCTTAAAATGAGGGATTTTGCACTATCAATCCCGGTCCGAAGCGAGACAGTGCATTAAACTTATGCTTATATTGTGCCACCATCATATTACCTTGCTTTAAATCAAGAAAACCCCTAAAAAATCGAGTCCTTCCAGCTTCTATAATAAACTACGCTTCAAAAACTTTCTTGAACCGGGCCCAAGAAAAATTCTCCCCTGGAATATTAACTTTTACTAAATCCCGGCAATCCGGCGCCGACTTTTGAAGTTGTCGCAATGCCAACAACGTTTCTTCGCATTTTCGCATCGAAGATCTTCAAATATCCTTTCACAAGATCGAAACCACGTCTACATTTCAAGAATATCTTGGGTTCCATAGAATGGTTTCCAGCCCAAAGTGGTAAGATTCTTACACAAAGCCGCAAAGTTCATAGGGGTTGAACTAGCGCTGCCACTTCCTCTACCGGATCTAAAGCTGACATAGCAGCATTTCTAGTACCCTACCATTGGGCTACACCCACCTTTCTGACTCCTGGAAACAACTCTTAATACATCCATGGTATTCGTGTGTTGTCACCCAAGCATCGAAAGAAGTTGTCATAGGGTAAAATAAAAGAATAGAATAGACACAAGTCACACAACATAATGGTAATTATAACGTAACAATACGATAGTACATAATGTTACTCCTTAACATGTAGTTATCAGAGTAACAATAAAGTACTACTACTATCAGCCTAGGTAGTTATAATCGCCTGTCTCTACACCTGCTGATATAAAATACACATACATAAATTAACATAATAGTGGAAATACATACATTTAGAGCCTCCTGCTCGTCCATCATCTTCAAAAGAGCCCAAAGAAACTTGCTACTCTCTGACTACTCAAATATAAATGAATACTCGAGAGTTTAGGGAAAACAAACAACTCGGGTCAGACAATAAGTCTATTATGGGTAAACTCTACACAAAGAGTGGAAATAAACAACAATATATGAGACCACATCCCAAATGTGAAACGGGTTTCCCCTAACACGGACAACATCCGACCATAAGTAATAGGTATAAATAATTAATTATCGTAAAGTGCGCAAGATGATACAATTAAGAAAGAAATAAATTCAAGGAAACATGGAAATGGAAAATTTTCAACAATGCCTAGGAGGGTGCACCCCCCACCAAAAGTATCCTTTTAGAAAATATACTTAAGAACTATAATGGCTCTCGAAAACCTTTAAGCCGAACCCCGCCAACCTTACGTAGAGTCCGAGTATTTCACATCTTAGTGCGCATATAACCAAAACCAATCTAAAGTACCATAATGGGAGCAACCACACATAGCTTGGCCTCTACTTGCTCTGTTATATTAGTCATTTCCGATAAAGCATATCAACGCTCAAATTAGCAATAAATTGGCTTAGATTGACAATACAACAAGAAAATAGCGAAATCAATAGTCAATAAATCAACTATCAGGAATAATTAAAATGATCGTATATGGAAGGTAAATCTCATACCGTTACCACTACTTGTCGATTTCAAACTTGTACTGTCCCTCAATTGAAGATGAAGCAGGGCAAGTAAAGGTAGTGTTACCTCTAAGGCTTGCCTTAACAACGTTTTTAATCTTCAAGATAGAGACAAGCTTCTATACCTCGATGTTCAGTCCGGTTGGATTTTGCGTTTGGTGGTTAACTCGGTTAACCGCCCTTCAAACTCGGATACTAATTAGTTTTCTAATGTACCGATTAGATTGTGTATGCGGTGGGTTTTTTCATCCAGTGGTTTACTCGATTAACCATTTATCTAACTTGAGTAGATATTGGTTTTCTAATGTACGCGCTTAAGTTGTGCATCCGATTAGATTTTTCATCCAGTGGTTAGCTTGGTAATCCATCCTTTTATATGTCCTTGTAACCAAGAGGAAGACATTTCGTATCCCAGTTGCTCTACCGAAAGAATCGGTCACTTCCATCGATACGAAGACACATTTTTGGCAAGGCCTTCACACCAAGGACTTGACTAGAAACCAAAGACAATCCGTCCCGAAGATCGGTTATACATAGGTTCATGATGGATACATGCAAATTTGGTCCGAGTCTGGATCAAGCTACAAGTAACATGATATGGCAAGCAAAGCTATGAAAACCAACATTCCAAATTTCAGGTCAATCGGAGTTCGTATGCTCAAGTTATGGATCGATCAAGATTCATGTATAAGACATTATTTTGTATCCATCAACTTCGTATCCATCACCCTACATCCATTTCCTTCATATCCATCAAGTGCCAGCATTGATCGGAGTTCATTTTCTTGGCCCTTAACACTTTTCGTACTGATCCCCCTTCCACACATTTTGTATCGATCAGCCTGTAGATCGATACGAAGGCAACGTCCATGCATCGATACGAAGGCAACGTCCTGGCATCGATACAAAGGCTTATGCCAATATCGATACGAAGAGCAATACATAAGATCGATACGAAGATGGAATATATAGATCTCCACAAAATGATCTGGCCACGTCATTGATACGCACTCTTCAGCCAAACTGCAAAGTCCAATCTTGGATCGATCATAACTCGAAAACCACAAGTCCAAATGCCTCCAGATGTTCACAGAAGCTTTCTTATCATCTGAAGGAGCACCCTGATCGATCACAGCTCAAATGGAGCTAATATCAATCGATACGAAGATGACGGGGATCGATATGGTGAGCCCACCCATGTGTGAGAAGGGGTATTCCGAGGTTAGGGGGAGATATTTCCAGACCTACACCTATAAATAACATCCCTACGCCTACAGAAAATGGACTTTTTGACTCTGCTATGCCGTTACTTTGCCGCAACTCCATTGTAACTCGAGTGTTAGAGTGTTATACTGTTGTAATCAGTTGTTAATCATCAATAAACAACAAACTATTCAAAGTGGACGTAGGCTACAACGTCGAACCACTATAAATTCTCGTCTCTTTATATTTCTGCTTGCTTTAATTGGTGTGATTGTTAGATTAGCCTCCTTTCCATTTAAATTATTCATTCTAATCTATTCAATTACATCTGAAGAGTGTTGTGCCCAATATTGGTACAAACAATAACCTACCATCTCGAACCAAAGACATATATCTAATGAGACCATGCCGCTGAGCAGGACGGGTTTTCCTCTCACTAGTATCTTAACTAACATATCAACCATATACTGTGATCCTTCATGCACAATGGTTATAACATAATAACATAATTATATGTATGTATACAATGTGGGTAAGTCTGACTCTTCTATCAACATAGGGTTATATCTATCCTAAGTTCACCCTTTTTCAAAATTGGCTATCTGTCCCAATCCATAGTTTTCCTAGGGTCACCATGAACCTATTAGTTTTCATGGGTTGACTAATAACCCATCAAAGCTCTTAGATTACCTGTCCAAAATCATAGTGTTCATGAGATCACTAAGAACCTACTGGTTTATACCAATAACAATTTACAATCATAGTTTTCATAGGATCACTACGAACCTATTGGATTCTCCAATAACATCTCTCAAATCATAGTATTCATGGGATCACTATGAACCTGTTGGATTCTTCCAATACCATACTTTCAATCATAGCTTTCATGGGATTAATAGGAACCTACTGGATATCCTCCAATAACACTACTTCAAACTATAGTTTTTATGAGATCACTATATACACATTAGACCATTCCAATACCATATCTTTTATTATTATCTTTTGATCGGTTATGGGCATTCTAACTCTTCTGATATATCTAATCTCTTGAATGCAATTCTACTCATTTAGGAGTTAAATTCGATTATACTCATTAATAGGTCAACCTAGCTGGTTAGTCAGCCTGTTTTAATCTCAAAACGTAGTTATGGGTCATGATGATGTGAGTATGATAATACTAATCATGCAAAATAACCGATCAAATAAAATAAGAACATATAATATCCATCATTAAAATACGTACAATCAATTGGCACCTTATAATTACTTAACCTTAAGTAAGAACCCTCTTTGGTAATTTCAAATAAAATCTTGGGCCAAACAATGATTTATTCCTTGAAAACATTTATCATTATATATGATTAATCCTTTTAATTCACATTTAAAACAAAGAAACTATAGCCCCTTACTTTACCAATTTCTCATGCCACTTTATAAACCATTTTAATGCTACCATTTATACCTTTGGAAATAATAGAAGGATGTCGCACCTCTTCAATATAGGACTTTAACTCATATTGTTCATTTTCAATATCTAGCAGCATCGATGTAGCCATCATAGGTCATCGCATCCCTCCATATCAGAGCCTTTGAAATAATTCTGATTTTATAAAAATGTAAGGCTATAATGCCGAAATTAATATTGTCGCAACGTATAAACTTATAGGTTATCGAACCTATTAAATACAACCTTAACATTGATAACATGCAGCATTGATACCATAAAGCGTTGATATTGGGCACTTTAAAAACACTGGATACTATGCCATAATAAGGAATGCTAAAACTATAGTATAGCAACATCATTGCCATAAAAGATTAAACATCAAAAGTAAGGTTGGCGGCATCACCGTTTAAAACCATAGTTACTAAAACAAATGACATGCGACATCATAGCAACACCGAAAAGATAGCGGCAATAGCGCCGTAAATAGTTTAACGAAGCTAAAGGTTTGCGGCATCAACGTCATAAAGTAGTTTGATACCGAAAATAGTGGGCGACGACATTGTTTAAAACCTTGGTGAAAATATGCAGCATGATGAGATTGATAAATGCGACATTGAATAAAGAACGCCGAAGCTCATTTCAACCTGAATGGGACCATTACATACCAACTTACATTGATATTGTATGTCTTCATTCATGTTGACCTCAACTCAAAAGATGCATCATAGATGGATCGCGACATCGACTATCAACACCATGCCAATCTCGTAAATAACATAAAACTAATTTATTTCTTAAATAAGCAATATCTTTTCACCCACTACAACTCCTTGTCAATTTCTATTAGTTATAAATAACTTCAACAAACTTTCTTTTTAGAAATTTACTACTAACCCAATTTCTATTCCCAAAACCATTTTTGTACCCATTAAATAATCATTAATTATTTCAAATTATTACAAGCTTTTCTAGCTTAATAAACTCATATAAAATCATAATCTTTTAGAAATAATCCCCCAAATTCACCAAAAATCAGAATTAACATATTCTTTAACATGTAAATGTTTCTAGGCCAAAACCATTAATTAATTATTTTTAATAATTAAAACATAAAATAAATGCCTTTTCTCCCTTAAAAAATTCATAAAATATTCTTATTAATTTAGAAAATTATTAAAATCTCATCTTCAAAATTATGTTTTACGCATCATATCAGAAAATCAAATCATTTGGAGATAAAAACTTAGGTTTTACCCTTAAAACCTGTTATAATAATTTCATAAAAATTTCAATATAATCATTAGTCTATCCAAACAATGATAAAATCAAACATGGAACATCTTAACATCATCACGAATCAAAATCCGTCAAGATTCAAAATCAACAAGTATAATAATGAGATGACTTATTATTATTCAGCTCAGATTGGATAATGGAGTTGAGATTTGATGGAGAATGTATTTCCTTAGCTTTGCCTCCTAAGTCCCCTTTAGATTTACTCCTCTCTTGCTTGTTAATGGCCAACCTTACCTTGGTTATTTCTTAGTGGATTTTCAAAAATAAGAATGAATAATGGGTGAGGGTTTAAGGGATAATAGGTAGATCATTTCCTCTTTTGTCCCTCTCGTACATTCTTTTATGTGTTAAGTTCTAAAGCAATCTTAACAATCAACTAGTTAAGGCTCGACTTTTTTATTTATCAAATCTCATTCTCCTTATCATACTATTCATTACATTATTCTATTTAATTTATCTATTTAAATCTCCTAAATAATGTTAATCAAAATTCAGGGTGTTACATGCTCCCCTTTAAAGAATTTAGTCCTCGACATTTAGTAAGGACTACATAATAAGCATATCAATCATGCAAACATCTATAACATCACAAAACAATAACACAAGCCAGTCGACTAGCAAAAAATCTATATACAACAAATATAGAACATACCCTTGAAGTAATGTAGAATAAGTCTCTTTTAATCCCGTCTTATGTCTCCCAAGTGTAGTCTTTCTTATTATCACTCCATTGGACCTTCATTAACTTGACTATCTTGTTCCTTAACTTCTTCTTATCTCTTTACACTACTTGCACTGGCTGCCTAACAAAATTCATATCTGGTTCTACTACTAAATCTTCCAATGCAGTCGGAGTAATATAGTCTTTGGATCATGTTCATCCTTCCTAAGATGAGAAATATGAATAACATTATAAACTCCTACTCAACTACTCAACAACTCTACCTGGTACACGAGTTTCTCGATTCTTTCTATAATAGGGAACGATCCAACATATCTCAATGTCAGTTTCCATGACTTCCCAGATCGTACCACACCCATCATCAGTGATATATAAATGAAAACAGGATCTCCAATCGAGAACTCTAAATATTTACACCTTTTTTCTACGTAACTTTTCTGCCTAGACCGAGCTTCCGGCATCCTAACTCGGATTAACTCAATCTTCTCTGTGGCTTCTCTTACCACTATCTGTACCTAGGACGAATCTGTCTTCGGTTTCCAACCAACATCCTGGTATTTGCACAGCCTTCCATACAAAGCTTTGAAAGGCGTCATTCATATACTAATCTGATAACTATTATTATAAGAAAACTCAACTAAGTGCAAATGGTCTTCTCATGACCCACCAAAATATAGTACACTAGCTCTCAACAATTCTTCAAGTACCTTATTGACTCTCTATGTCTGCCCATCCATCTGTGGGTGAAAAGCAATACTCATCCTAGCACTTCTTATAGACTCTTCTATAATTCACTAGTGAACAAGGCATCTTTGCCACTGGCTATACTACTAGGAATCCCATGCAGTCTAACAATGTTCTTCATAAAAAACTTAGCCAACATAAGTGTCGTCCTGGTTAACTTAACGGGAATAAAATGTGCACTCTTGGTCAGTCTACCCACTATTATCCAAACACTTTTATTACCCCTGTTCGACTTTGGCAACCCATCAATGAAATACATAGATATTGAATCCTATTTCCAAACCGATATATATAAAGGTTGAAGGAAACCACTTAACTGTTGATGCTCGGATTTCACTAGTTGGCAATTCAAACATTGCTTCACCCATAAACCTACATCCCTTTTCATACCTTCCTATAAGAAACTTCTTTTCATATCCTGGTATATCTTAGTTCCTTCAGGATGTATGGTAAACTTTGATAGATAACACTTCCTAAGAACTTCCTTCCTTAAGTCACGAACATTTGGAACACAAAACCATCCCTTCTTCTTTAACCATCCTTTTAGGTTAAGACTAAAATCTTTTAGATCATCAATCTCGGTTCCACTTTCCAATCTCCTAATCCGTTCACCTAACTATGGATCATCTCTTTTCTTAGAAGTAATCCTTTTGATTTGTACTAGTCAAACTTCTAAACATGATAATATGATAGCATTCAACCTTAACTGCACATTACAAGTAGTCAATGCCTCTAAATCCTTCCATTCTGCCAACATAGCTAACATCACATTTTGATGTTTTCTGCTAAGTGCATCTGCCACTTTTTTTTCTTTCCCTAGTGTATACTCAATACCAAATCACAAGCTGCTAAAAAACTCCAACCACCTTTGCTATCTCATGTTCAACACTTTCTAAGAGAATAAATACCTCAAAGACTTATGATCTGTATACAACTCGAATATTTCTCCTAAGAGGTAGTGTCTCCACACTTTCAATGCAAAAATCATCGCTGCCAACTCTAAATCATGAGTCGAACATCTAACTTTATTTAGTTCAAGCTGTCGAAAAGCATAGGCAATTACTTTACCCTTTTGCATCAACATAGCTCCTAATCCAGCTCCACATGCATCAGTATATACCGTTAAATCCTGATTCCCATCCCAAAAAACTAACATGGGTGCATTGGTCAACAAATGCTTTAACTTAAGGAATGCTTCCTCACATTTATTAGACCAAGTAAATTTTACGTCTTTTATAGTTACTTTAGTCAAGGATGCTGCTATCCACGAGAAACCCTTATGAATCTCCGATGACGACCAACTAATCCAAGAAAACTCCTTATCTTGGTCACCATCTCAGGTCTCTTCCAAAATTTAACAGCTTCGATCTTGGTCGGATCCATGGACAACCCTTTTTCTGAAATTACATGGCCAAGAAACTTCACTTCTCTTTTACATAAATGACACTTTGAAAACTTCACCTTTAGATGATGTTGCCTCAACATCTCAAGCATTATACTAAGATGAATCTCATGATCTCTTTCATTCTTAGAATATATCAAAATGTCATTAATGAACACCAATACGATCCTATCCAAGCGCTCTTAGAAAATTTGGTTCACAAAGTCCACAAAGAAAGCAGGCGTATCAGTCAATCCAAATGACATTACTAACTACTCATACGAACCATACCTTGCTTGAAAATCACCATCAAAGGAACACTATCCTCCACTACCCTCAATTGATGGAACCCCATTGCCAAATCCAATTGGGAAAATATTTTGGCTCCACTCAACTGATCAAATAAATCAACAATTCTTGGCAAATGATATCTATTCTTTATCATCTTCTCATTCAGCTTACGATAATCAATACACAATCTTAGTAGCCAGTCTGGTTTCTTTATGAACACCATGGCCGCTCCCTAAGGCGAACTGCTTGGTCTAAAAAATTCTTTCCTTCTAAGTCCACTAGTTACACCTTTAACTCATTCATCTCGGAAGGTGTCATCCTACTAGGTAGTCTACTAACGGGTGTAGCTCTAGGCATAAGATCTATTTGAAACTCGATAGCTCATTTCTGTGGTAGTCCTGTAACAGGCTCAAAAACATCTGCAAATTCATTTACAACATAAACCCGATTTAAACCATTTTCCACTTCTACGGTTCCCAATAAAGCATAAACATTTAAACTTGAATTCTCAATCTAGTATATAATTTGGTCACTACCATTTAGGTGTCCCAATGATATTTTCCTATCCTAGCATCATATCCGTTTAGCCAATCCATATCTGAAACAACCCCAATGCTCATAAAGTCAAACACATGCAAACTGTAGGCAAAAGCATGAACTAACAACTCAATCTCTAACTGGTCACATCTCATAGCCAGAGTTGCATACCCTCATACTAGATTCACAACCCTTAAGGAAGTAATAAGGTATGATGGTTTTATATCTAACTTATCTACCAAGCAATGAGAGATAAGAGAATGTGATGCTCCTCTATCAAACAATACTCTAACTTGTATGCTATGAATCAAAAGCATATCTTCCATCACCGACTTTCCTTTCTCCACAACATTTGGCCTTAAAGACAATGGTTCTGAAGCAAATACCTTTCCTTTATCAGCTCTAGCTGGCTTTGGACACTGATTCTTATAGTACCACATCTGGTCGTAATTGAAACACTTCACACCTTTCTTTTCCACAACCTCCTTTCCCTTACCGGTTCGAAACTCATGAGCAAAATATCCTTTCTTATCACATTTGAAGCAAATAACATTAGCTTTCCCTTTCTTGGCAGCTTCACATTTTTGTGCTCCCTTCTTCTTGAAGAACCTTCTCTTCTTACTTTGAAAACTCCGAGTCTCCACTGACTTCTCTTTCCCAAAAGTCACAAGCATCTCCTCATTCCTTATAACCATTTCCACCACTGCATTACTCAGATCTTGGATGTGGCATGGTTGCTTTAGCAATCTCCGACTTTAAACCCTGGTTAAACTTCTCATTCTTCTTAATCATAGTATCAATGGTGGCATATCCATATCTAGACAGCTCATCAAACTTTGTAGCATATTCCAGCATCAAAATTTCCCCTTGCTCCGATTCCATAAATTTCCTAAGCAAGTTTGACTTGGTTACTTCAGATAAGAATCTCTCCTCAAATCTCCTTCAAAATTCAACCCAAGTCTATTCCTTTTCTGGCACTCCAACGACCACTTCTGTAACGACCCGTAAATTTAACCGGTTTTAATAACGTTAGTAGTTGAAAATTTGTGGAATTTTAAAACGACAAAGTTTTGAAATATAAATTTGATATTTGAAATGCGTCTAGTTAAACATAGCAACTGGTAAATTTTCGTCTAAAAATATGAAAGTTTATTTCGCGCGTAAATTTACTTCAATTTAATCAGTTAAAAAGTAATGAAAATAAAATGTTTTCGGAACCTAAATATTTTTACATAGAAAAATTCTAAACCATCTTCTGAGCAAGATGTCAGTTTGTCGTTTTTCCAAATTCGGACATCTTTGGCTCTGTCGATCTTATTTTTCAGCGTTTTTCTTGCATTTTCCGCTATTAGAAAATTCGAATTTTTATAATTCAATCGTGCCACTGATATTGGTATACCGTTTTGATCGTCTCGTCGTACTGATCTCTACGGTGTATTCGATTGTCTATTTCGGAGTCTGGTACGCTGCGAACTCTGTAAAACAAAACTGTATCGGTAACTAGTTGCGTTCATTGGTTCTTGTAGTCTTCCATTTCCTTCTGTATAAATCCAATAGCCATTTGCTTTACATATTTTTCTAAATTCGTGCTTGACTATTTCTAATCCGGCTGTTCATTTTTTATCGGTTCTTGAGTACTTCTAAAAAGAAGTGTTCATTTAAAGCATTTATTACTTACGTGCATGCTTTTGCCCATTCATTGCCGTGACCATATTCATTCCCCTCCCTACTCATTCTTTCTCCCTCTTCCCCTTCATTTGTGCGCATGGCCTCACCTCGCTTCCTCACGAAAAGTTTCACTGCTAATTTTCTTTCCCGCAACCCAATGTCCCACCTCACCGACCCCGATCCGCCTCTCACGTGCCTAGTATCCGCCTCCATTCACAGCGCAGCCAAGGAACCTCCCATCTCCGGCCTACGCACTGCTCGACCACCATAACTCCGCTCAGGCCTCACCCACCCCTTCGCCTTCCATCCGGTGACCACGATTGCCGAGGCTTCCCTCAACCATTACCTCGCGGACCCTGGCTCGCCTCCCAACAGCTCCGCCCGGCACACCGCCCAACACAACCGCCATAGCATGCTCGTCTCCTACCCCGCCGCCTTCCCAAAGCGTCGATCCCCAAGCATGCGATCCCTTGACCCCGCGTCAAAACCTTGATTTTCGCACCATCCATCACCAGCTGTTTGCCTACCCGCGCTCACCCATCTAAAGCCGCAGCCAGCCACAAACTTCCCTTGCTCCACCTGCTTCGTACGCCAACAAATTCCAACGTCGAGCGCAACAGCAAAGCCTAGCAGCCGTCACCCCGTCTATCTTTCCTCGACCACATCAACCAGCCACCTATATTCCAGCCATGCATTTCCACCTGTAACTTGCAACCTTCACTTCCTCTAATATATGAAGGTATATAATATGGGTTAGAGTATATAATATGCTAAAAAATTTCTTTACCATATGGTTGTTTCCAGTTATCTGAAGCTTTTACTTCATATTTATATATATAACATATACAAATATTTAGAAATATGTAGTATAGATTCTAAAGTATGAGTTTCCATTTTATCTATTGATTTTTTGTTTGTATTGGGTTTAAAATTTTAAGTATATATATACTTTGATTTCAAAAAAAAGGGTTTTACAAAACTTAGCTTCTCTTTATTCACAGTTGCATATGTGTTATACTGTAATAGCATGCTAGCCTATGTATATTTAGTGGTCTGCATTTATATGTATAGGGTATTGAAGTTTGCCTGTGAACCTGTGGATATTTTATATAATCTATAGATAGGCTGCTATATGCATAAGTGCGCATTGATCTTAGTTTATATTCATTTTATGAACAGTAAAGACCGTTTATTTATTTATTTGTATTTTTTTTCTTTTTCTAAAGCAATATATTATATAAAGTAAGTGATGTAGTCTAAATAGATATGGAGTTTAAAATGTATGGGTATAGTTTATAAAGTCACGACAGTAGTTTACGTATGCATAGGTGTAGAGATAGGTAATTTATATTTTACATTTCATAGATTCTGGGTCTACATATATACCGTATGAGTAATATAAATATATAAGTATTATATTGCACTATTTAAAGGGTTATGTATTTTCTATGTTCGTCTATGTTTTAAAATATATGTTGATTTTAATATATGTGTCCAATTTAAACAGCGATGTTTAAAATACATATATATAAAATTTTATTTGTGTTAAATATCAATTTGAAAAATACAAGTTTAAATTGATTTTTGAAAATTTATATATATGTAATGTATCTTGTTCATCGATCTCATGCCATTTTAACTTACCATCTCAAATCGATTTATCACAGCAATTCCTAGCTTGTCGCTGTTCCATGTGCTTGTCCGTATCCATTCGCTTTCATTTCATCGTTCATTTCTCTAACCTCGGAAGGTGAGCAATCACTCACGATTAACGTTCTTTTATTTATTAAATTTGATTTCAATTGAAATGACAAATTGAAATATGATGCTGTTAGTTAATCACATTGTTATATATGCTATGACCTGTATCTGTTCACCCATGACATCTAACACCATTATCTGTTATATATGCAATGATAATCCAGTTTGGTTGTTAAATGATTGATTGTTGATGTTTACAATTGGACGTTAAATTGTTGATGTTGTAAGTGATAAATAATTTGAAATTGAATTTGACGTAGGATAGTTAAAATTTGAAATGACACATGTGTAAATTTGGTTAAATAACATTGTATAATATGACCCATTTTAATTGTTAAATTAATTGACATGTAGAATAGTGATAATTACACTTTGAACCATCGACGTATATTGGATAAATTGTTGTAGTATAAGATTGTAATTGGATGACAAGTGAAAAACCGTATAAATAATTAGGGGAATAATCTTTAATCTACATGAAATGATAGTGTAGATTCTAGAAATAATTATATTAATTCGCACAAATAACAATGTGAATTAATACGGTTATTTCGGGATTATCTAAATTGATCATTGGATTGATATTGATTGTTGTTATTGCTTGTTTATTTACTTTGACATCATCCCAGTTATCACACTGCAAGTTCCCTTTGCTATGCTTTAATTTTGAATTGAATTGGAATCGGGTTGAAATGATAAATACCCAAATTGAACTTTGACCTAGGATAGAGAATTAAATAAAAACCCGATTGGTCAATAATTTGATTTAAAAATAAAATGAAGATTTTATTTGAATAGATAATATGGTTTTGAAACGAAGTTGGAAATTGAATTTTAATGAAATTTAAATGTGAATATTTAATAATCTGAAATAAAATATTAATAAAGAAATTGATGAAAGAATGTTGTTTAATTTAAGAAATGATTGAATTAAGTTTTGAAATTATTTAATAATTTAATGAGATTGAATTATTTAATAATTAAATTAAATTGAATCCTTTGATAATTAAAATTGAACTTTTAATTGGTGAAATTTAGTTCTTATTTAATTGAGCTTTGAAATTGTAACTAAGTAAATAAATAAGTATAATTGAATTTCTCTAACAAGAAATAGAAATGCGATTTATTGAAATTAATGTAAGACTTGTAATTTAAAGAATTGATTTGACGAATCTGATTTAATTAAATGTGAAGTTTTGATATAATGAAGTTGAACTTAAGTAATTGATTTAATGAATTGGAAATTAAATAGAAATTGTTGAATGACAAATTTACTTAATGAATATTGAATGAAATCGATCAATGAATTTAAATTGATTTAAATGTTAAATTAAATTAATTAAAATGATTTCGAAATGAAACTTGTATCCGAACTTGAACCAATATTGAATTGTTTTAAAAAGAAATTGAAGTTGAATTATAAGATTTTGAAATTATGAATTTGGAAGTTTTTGAAATGTAAATTATGGAAATTGTTTTAGAAAGAGAAATGAAATATTGGTTTACCAATTTTAATTGAAATTGAATTTGATTTGGCTTCAAAATTTATAAATCGACCAATCGGTGTAATAATCACGAAAGTTATTAAAGAGACCGGAATCGATTAGGGACATACTCACTGTCTAAACCGAAACCCACTTTAATAACTATATGTGGAGTGTGATCCAGAATGAAGTGGTTGGAATGATGTACGTGTTGACTGAAGAAAGAGAACGATAATGGATAGCCTTGACACTTGTGTCAAATTGGAAATGACTAAAACAGGAGCCGTGTCGGGCCAATGGAGGTCAGCTACCTCAAGCGAACACACTTCTTCGAAACTACTCATTACTTGTTGTCGATTGGTGCACCCTTGATTTGGGAGTGTTGTTTCGCGATGTTGCGGTCGCTGCGGCGATGCGTTCTCACCAGTCCGGATCAGGCAAACGGTAGTTTCACTACCTTGGGTATTATCTCATGTGCCTTGTCATACTTGTATTCCCATATGCGCGACCACTACGAATTTGTTTTGTGTTATACCTATGGAGTACTCCCTGATATCCCACTAGTTTACGGTGGAGTTTACAGTGCTGTATAGACTATAACGCTTGTATAAAATGTGTTAAGGGGGATAATGGTAACGCCTTAACACTATTTTGATACCTTATATTACTGATAGACATTATCTACTTAGCGTACATTACTACCTAGTAGATAGTTTAACGGATCCTTAAAGGATGGTTATTCCAAACATCCTTTGAGTTATTTGTATTTCAATTGCTATTTCACTTGAGTTGGATTTATTGATATAAGAATGTTAATCCTGACTCGAGTGTTTTGTGTTTTGCTTTACGCTTGGGTCAGACTGAGTGTACCAGTATTCGAGACTCAACTTTGAAGATGGAGCTTTGCTTGAAGATCCAGCCATCTATTCTGTTTTCAGTATTCGATGATTCCAATGATGTATTCTGATTTGTATCTGATGTATCGTGTTACTCTTCCGTTGTACCTGGTTTAACTCTGATGTATCGTATTACTCTTCTGTTGTAAACTCTGATGTATCTTATATATTCATATAGTAGCTCATGAACTACTATCTCTTTTACTTTCGCTGCATTTATTACTCTGTGTCTGTGATCTGTGATTATTTATTTACTGTATATGTTCAGTTTTGCCAAATTTAAATTAACAACGCGGTATTTTGAATTATTCAAGTCCGACATGTGCGGATGCGAATGGTCCAAAATAGCGGGTCGTTACAAGTGGTATCAGAGCTTTAGTAGCTCTAGGCAAAACTCAACATATAGGGTAAATGTATTTACGGAATCACCCTCATTCGAGTTTCAATCTCTTCCTTTGACTCAATTCCTTTGAATTTTGGAACGTTCCCCTCGGTTCCGAAATTCATTCGTGTCCTTCACTAGTCGTCTTCTTTCAATTCTGGAGCACCTCATAACTCCATTTTGAATGATATCTATAATAGTCGACGGTCTCGCCAATCTTCGAATGATTCTTAAAGGAGCAAAACTCCTTTATAATAGGCATCGATTTACCGGAGATTTCTGTATCCTCGGTTTACGATGCTATCTATTCCATGCTATACCTGAACTCCATCTCTTGAGATCGAGTGTTGATTTACCTCGGAATTCAGCATCGATCTTATACTTGAAGTTACGGACGACCTGGTTAAGGTTGCCCGTGAATTAAATAGACTCATCCATCTCCCGATTGTGGTAATCTAATTATCTTATCTTCTGTTTCAAACTTATTTTCGAATCAAAATTCTCTTTGATTTTAGTCCATCAAATTTGAATCTCTATCTTTGCTTTGAAATCTATTCTTATATAGTCGAGCGAGGAAGTGTATTTGTAAATTAATATTTAAAATATTTTAAAATATATTGTGTTGTTTGAGTTGTTGATGTTGATTTGGGTTTTCGATCGATTCGTCTGATCAGCACTATCGATAGGATTTCCAAAACACTTGAACAGAACAAACTGACACAATGTTGTTTTCAAATTTGATAAATAAAATAGTTTTGTATGATTATATTATATATAAATATAAGTTTTCTGAAATTAAATTGTTAATGAATTTGTTGTCAGAAATAATAATATTTGATTTTCATTTATTGTTTTGTAAACCATTGATTATTGCATAATATAAATAAATGAATTTATGAAACTTGGTTATAATTTGATTTGGATTTTGAAAGGAATTTAAATAAAGAATTTGAGAATTTAATTTCTGGTGATTTCAAACTTTGATTTGAAAGTTTTAAAGTGTATAGTATTTAAAATATTTTCAAATATAAATCGTTGTCAAAGAATTTTAAAATGTTGAAACCAGTGCTCTTCTATTTGTCGCTGGAAAATAATTTCGGTGATGACGGCCGCATATCGACATTTATTTTCGAGTTTCAAAGTAGAGAGATTATTCTGTAGCTTTGCTACGGTTTGTTTTGAAAATAAATTGATTTGAAATTCTTAAAGTATGATTTGATTTGTAATATATATATTAATATATGATTTAAAATCTGATTTGATATATTATGTATATACTTATTTTCCTCTAAATAAATTTGAAGTTACTCGAAAACTTAATTCTTAAATTTATGTTAAAGGATAATTGAAATTACAAAATGAAATTGAAATTTTAAGTAAAAGTTTAAGCCTGAATTTTATTTGGATAATACTCAATTGCATTATATCTAACTTACTTAGATTTTCAAAAGTTAACCATGTAATTGAATATTTTACAATATAAATGATATCAAAGGAATTTTAAAATAAATTTGAGTAGTTATAATAAATGCAAATGGACTTAATATATATGTGATAAGATATAATAAGAAAATTATTTAATAATAATTTGGAATAAAGAAGAATTAAATTTGTCGAAAAAAGTATGATTATATTAAAAGACTATTTAAATTTATGATTTCTGAAATTGTTAATTTAAGATAATTGGATAATATACAATATAAAATGCCTTGATAAATAAAATGTGAGTGCATATAAATATATGTTATTCACTTAAATTTAAATTATAAAACGTTTATGGAAATAAATAGAATAAAAAGTAATAAGTGTGATTAATAGAAGAAAATTTGTTTTGAAAGTTAATGAATTGAATTAAATCAACTTAAGGGAGTATCTTGAATTAATTGAGTATAAATTGAATTTCATTTAAAAGAAACCTTTGTACTTAACATTAATAAATGTGAAATTAAATCAATTTAATGGAAACCTTGAATTTAAAGACCAATTGTTGAATATAAATTAATTTAAATTGAAATTTATATGGTTAAATCAATGGTTTTATTTTGTAATTCAAGTCTATTTTCTTTTGGTTGTTTCTATTCTCCTACCTCCTTCCTTTTCGGGGACGAAAAGTTTTGAGTGGGGGAGAGTGTAACGACCCGTAAATTTAACCGGTTTTAATAACGTTAGTAGTTGAAAATTTGTGGAATTTTAAAACGACAAAGTTTTGAAATATAAATTTGATATTTGAAATGCATCTAGTTAAACATAGCAAATGGTAAATTTTCGTCTAAAAATATGAAAGTTTATTTCGCGCGTAAATTTACTTCAATTTAATCAGTTAAAAAGTAATGAAAATAAAATGTTTTCGGAACCTAAATATTTTTACATAGAAAAATTCTAAATCATCTTCTGAGCAAGATGTCAGTTTGTCGTTTTTCCAAATTCGGACATCTTTGGCTCCGTCGATCTTATTTTTCAGCGTTTTTCTTGCATTTTCCGCTATTAGAAAATTCGAATTTTTATAATTCAATCGTACCACTAATATTGGTATACCGTTTTGATCGTCTCGTCGTACTGATCTCTACGGTGTATTCGATTGTCTATTTCGGAGTCTGGTACGCTGCGAACTCTGTAAAACAAAACTGTATCGGTAACTAGTTGCGTTCATTGGTTCTTGTAGTCTTCCATTTCCTTCTGTATAAATCCAATAGCCATTTGCTTTACATATTTTTCTAAATTCGTGCTTGACTATTTCTAATCCGGCTGTTCATTTTTTATCGGTTCTTGAGTACTTCTAAAAAGAAGTGTTCATTTAAAGCATTTATTACTTACGTGCATGCTTTTGCCCATTCATTGTCGTGACCATATTCATTCCCCTCCCCACTCATTCTTTCTCCCTCTTCCCCTTCATTTGTGCGCATGGCCTCACCTCGCTTCCTCATGAAAAGTTTCACTGCTAATTTTCTTTCCCGCAACCCAATGTCCCACCTCACCGACCCCGCTCCGCCTCTCACGTGCCTAGTATCCGCCTCCATTCACAGCGCAGCCAAGGAACCTCCCATCTCCGGCCAACGCACTGCTCGACCACCATAACTCCGCTCAGGCCTCACCCACCCCTTCGCCTTCCATCCGGTGACCACGATTGCCGAGGCTTCCCTCAACCATTACCTCGCGGACCCTGGCTCGCCTCCCAACAGCTCCGCCCGGCACACCGCCCAACACAACCGCCATAGCATGTTCGTCTCCTACCCCGCCGCCTTCCCCAAGCGTCGATCCCCAAGCATGCGATCCCTTGACCCCGCGTCAAAACCTTGATTTTCGCACCATCCATCACCAGCTGTTTGCTTACCCGCGCTCACCCATCTAAAGCCGCAGCCAGCCACAAACTTCCCTTGCTCCACCTGCTTCGTACGCCAACAAATTCCAACGCCGAGCGCAACAGCAAAGCCTAGCAGCCGTCACCCCGTCTATCTTTCCTCGACCACATCAACCAGCCACCTATATTCCAGCCATGCATTTCCACCTGTAACTTGCAACCTTCACTTCCTCTAATATATGAAGGTATATAATATGGGTTAGAGTATATAATATGCTAAAAAATTTCTTTACCATATGGTTATTTCCAGTTATCTGAAGCTTTTACTTCATATTTATAAATATAACATATACGAATATTTAGAAATATGTAGTATAGATTCTAAAGTATGAGTTTCCATTTTATCTATTGATTTTTTGTTTGTATTGGGTTTAAAATTTTAAGTATATATATACTTTGATTTCAAAAAAAAAGGGTTTTACAAAACTTAGCTTGTGTTATACTGTAACAGCATGCTAGCCTATGTATATTTAGTGGTCTGCATTTATATGTATAGGGTATTGAAGTTTGCCTGTGAACCTGTGGATATTTTATATAATCTATAGATAGACTGCTATATGCATAAGTGCGCATTGATCTTAGTTTATATTCATTTTATGAACAGTAAAGACCGTTTATTTATTTATTTGTATTTTTTTTCTTTTTCTAAAGTAATATATTATATAAAGTAAGTGATGTAGTCTAAATAGATATGGAGTTTAAAATGTATGGGTATAGTTTATAAAGTCACGACAGTAGTTTACGTATGCATAGTTGTAGAGATAGGTAATTTATATTTTACATTTCATAGATTCTGGGTCTACATATATACCGTATGAGTAATATAAATATATAAGTATTATATTGCACTATTTAAAGGGTTATGTATTTTCTATGTTCGTCTATGTTTTAAAATATATGTTGATTTTAATATATGTGTCCAATTTAAACAGCGATGTTTGAAATACATATATATAAAATTTTATTTGTGTTAAATATCAATTTGAAAAATACAAGTTTAAATTGATTTTTGAAAATTTATATATATGTAATGTATCTTGTTCATCGATCTCATGCCATTTTAACTTACCATCTCAAATCGATTTATCACAGCAATTCCTAGCTTGTCGCTGTTCCATGTGCTTGTCCGTATCCATTCGCTTTCACTTCATCGTTCATTTCTCTAACCTCGGAAGGTGAGCAATCACTCACGATTAACGTTCTTTTATTTATTAAATTTGATTTCAATTGAAATGACAAATTGAAATATGCTGCTGTTAGTTAATCACATTGTTATATATGTTATGACCTGTATCTGTTCACCCATGACATCTGACACCATTATCTGTTATATATGCAATGATAATCCAGTTTGGTTGTTAAATGATTGATTGTTGATGTTTACAATTGGACGTTAAATTGTTGATGTTGTAAGTGATAAATAATTTGAAATTGAATTTGACGTAGGATAGTTAAAATTTGAAATGACACATGTGTAAATTTGGTTAAATAACATTGTATAATATGACCCCTTTTAATTGTTAAATTAATTGACATGTAGAATAGTGATAATTACACTTTGAACCATCGACGTATATTGGATAAATTGTTGTAGTATAAGATTGTAATTGGATGACAAGTGAAAAACCATATAAATAATTAGGGGAATAATCTTTAATCTACATGAAATGGTAGTGTAGATTCTAGAAATAATTATATTAATTTGCACAAATAACAATGTGAATTAATACGGTTATTTCGGGATTATCTAAATTGATTATTGGATTGATATTGATTGTTGTTATTGCTTGTTTATTTACTTTGACATCATCCCAGTTATCACACTGCAAGTTCCCTTTGCTATGCTTTAATTTTGAATTGAATTGGAATCGGGTTGAAATGATAAATACCCAAATTGAACTTTGACCTAGGACAGAGAATTAAATAAAAACCTGATTGGTCAATAATTTGATTTAAAAATAAAATGAAGATTTTATTTGAATAGATAATATGGTTTTGAAACGAAGTTGGAAATTGAATTTTAATGAAATTTAAATGTGAATATTTAATAATCTGAAATAAAATATTAATAAAGAAATCGATGAAAGAATGTTGTTTAATTTAAGAAATGATTGAATTAAGTTTTGAAATTATTTAATAATTTAATGAGATTGAATTATTTAATAATTAAATTAAATTGAATCCTTTGATAATTAAAATTAAACTTTTAATTGGTGAAATTTAGTTCATATTTAATTGAGCTTTGAAATTGTAACTAAGTAAATAAATAAGTATAATTGAATTTCTCTAACAAGAAATAGAAATGCGATTTATTGAAATTAATGTAAGACTTGTAATTTAAAGAATTAATTTGACGAATCTGATTTAATTAAAGTGAAGTTTTGATATAATGAAGTTGAACTTAAGTAATTGATTTAATGAATTGGAAATTAAATAGAAATTGTTGAATGACAAATTTACTTAATGAATATTGAATGAAATCGATCAATGAATTTAAATTGATTTAAATGTTAAATTAAATTAATTAAAATGATTTTGAAATGAAACTTGTATCCGAACTTGAACCAATATTGAATTGTTTTAAAAAGAAATTGAAGTTGAATTATAAGATTTTGAAATTATGAATTTGGAAGTTTTTGAAATGTAAATTATGGAAATTGTTTTAGAAAGAGAAATGAAATATTGGTTTACCAATTTTAATTGAAATTGAATTTGATTTGGCTTCAAAATTTGTAAATCGACCAATCGGTGTAATAATCACGAAAGTTATTAAAGAGACCAGAATCGGTTAGGGACATACTCACTGTCTAAACCGAAACCCACTTTAATAACTATATGTGGAGTGTGATCCAGAATGAAGTGGTTGGAATGATGTACGTGTTGACTGAAGAAAGAGAACGATAATGGATAGCCTTGACACTTGTGTCAAATTGGAAATGACTAAAACAGGAGCCGTGTCGGGCCAATGGAGGTCAACTACCTCAAGCGAACACACTTCTTCGAAACTACTCATTACTTGTTGTCGATTGGTGCACCCTTGATTTGGGAGTGTTGTTTCGTGGTGTTGCGGTCGCTGCGGCGATGCGTTCTCACCGGTCCGGATCAGGCAAACGGTAGTTTCACTACCTTGGGTATTGCCTCATGTGCCTTGTCATACTTGTATTCCCATATACGCGACCACTACGAATTTGTTTTGTGTTATACCTATGGAGTACTCCCTGATATCCCACTAGTTTACGGTGGAGTTTACAGTGCTGTATAGACTATAACGCTTGTATAAAATGTGTTAAGGGGGATAATGGTAACGCCTTAACACTATTTTGATACCTTATATTACTGATAGACATTATCTACTTAGCGTACATTACTACCTAGTAGATAGTTTAACGGATCCTTAAAGGATGGTTATTCCAAACATCCTTTGAGTTATTTGTATTTCAATTGCTATTTCACTTGAGTTGGATTTATTGATATAAGAATGTTAATCCTGACTCGAGTGTTTTGTGTTTTGCTTTACGCTCGGGTCAGACTGAGTGTACCAGTATTCGAGACTCAACTTTGAAGTTGGAGCTTTGCTTGAAGATCCAGCCATCTATTCTGCTTTCAGTATTCGATGATTCCAATGATGTATTCTTATTTGTATCTGATGTATCGTGTTACTCTTCCGTTGTCCTGGTTTAACTCTGATGTATCGTATTACTCTTCTGTTGTAAACTCTGATGTATCTTATATATTCATATAGTAGCTTCATGAACTACTATCTCTTTTACTTCCGCTGCATTTATTACTCTGTGTCTGTGATCTGTGATTATTTATTTACTGTATATGTTCAGTTTTTCCAAATTTAAATTAACAACGCGGTATTTTGAATTATTCAAGTCCGACATGTGCAGATGCGAATGGTCCAAAATAGCGGGTCGTTACAACTTCGTTACACAAGTACCAAGCATCTCCTTGTAACTGCCTCGATACTAACCTCCTTCTTTGATCATCATTCAAACCTAGGTCAGCAAAGGTTCTTTCATAGTGAAATAACAATTCTTTACTTTATTAGCATCCTTAGTTTCTAGAAAAGGCTTACCTCCAAGACTAGTATAATCTCAGTTCAACTCGACATAGTTATTACCAACCGGCACCACAAAATTTACTCATCCCACATTAGCAGCATTCCTCCAACTACCCCTCTAGCTACTCCAGCTTGCATTAAATTAACGAAGAACCGATACATAGTCCCTATATCTACTGGTGGGGTTCCAACATCTACATTGGCATTTGCATTTTGGTTAGCATTTGATTGTCGTTCCTTCTAGTATTGGACCAAGCATTTCCATTGGTTATAGTGCTTCCTCCACCAAGATTTACTCTTCCATTTCCTGCTTCCATACCTTGCTTTTACGTAATATGCATATGAGCCTTAATAAGATACAGAAGAATGGTCCAGGAGAGGGGGGAAATACTTACTTATATATAGCAAATATAAGTATGTTACTATAGCATTATCCCATACCCCTATCTTATTCTCTGATTCATTAGGATTATGTTTTCAAAAAATCTTTAATCTTTTTGGTTTTACATAAGCCTATGCTCTAATACCAACTTTTAACATTTTCATTTTGAGGTCCGAAACTAAGTGCTACGAATGTTGCAGGCATCCATATTATAAATTTTCGATGATAAAAATGTGGTTATGTTAATCATATCAGTAACATCAGAAGCACATGAATATGAAAAATTTTAAACACAATTTTAACGGTGAACTTTCACATTTCATTTCACAAAATAATATTCCATATTCATTACATAATAACATTATCAATACCACATTCATAGAAAATATAACCACTATAAAATACTCGAAGATCGACATATGAAGATGCCTCTTTGGCTGATCAGAGTCTAACACTTGAAAATTATATAACTTGCCGTTACATCAACACAGACAAAATCAAACAACACATCGGATTAGATAAGAACTCCTAAGTAGCTATATTGCCACTTGCATGTCTCTGGGAGCTTATTCGTCTTATTGGAAACCCTTACTTCCGACCTACTCAAATGAGTACTCGAGAGTTTACGGGGAAAAACGACAAAATTTGGGTTAGACAAATAATCTGGTGTGAGTAATAACCTACCATCTTGAACCATAAATAAATATCTAGTAAGACCATGATGCTAAGCGGAATGAAATTTCCCCTCACTAGTATCTTAACCAACATATCAACCAAATACTATGCTCCTGCATGCACAATGGTTAAAACATAATAACATACTTATAAGCAAGTATTCAATGTGGGTAGGTCTGACACTTCTATAAACATAGGGTTATATCTACCCTAAGTCACCCTTCTACAGAACCAACTATTTGACTTAATCCAGAACCAGCTATTTGTCTTAATCCATAGTCTTCTTAAGGTACTATAAACCTATTAATTTTCATGGGTTGACTAATAATCCGTCAAAGCTCTTAAGGGGTACCTATCCTCATAATGTAGTTTTCATGGGATCACAAAGAACATATTGGTTTCCGCTAATAACAATTTCCAATGATAGTTTTCATGGGATCGTTACGAACCTATTGGAACTCTATAATAACATCTCTCAAATCATAGTTTTCATGGGATCACTATGAAGCTATTGGATTCTTCCAATACCGTACTTTCAAATCATCGTTTTCATTTGATCACGAGAAACCTAGTGGATATACTCCAATAACACTACTCAAACTATAGTTTAACCTATTAGAACCTTCCAATACCATATCTCATATCATAATCTTTTGGTCAGTTCTGGGCGACCTAACCCTTCTGATTTATGTGATTTTTTGGATGCAATTTGTAACATCCCAAATTTTTGGTAACATTATTTAGGAGATTTAGCTAGTTAAACTAAATAAAATAATGTGTTGATTAGGAGATTTAGATTTGATTTTAATTAAAGTAGCCGTGCCTTTTAAACTGATGAATTAAAAGAAGGGTTTAAATTAAATTAGAGGAGGGGTGTTATGGGAAAGAGGCTATTCCTGTATCCCCAAACCTAGCCGTGTATCATTTTACACGTTCATTTTCATTTCTACAAATATTAAAACCAAGGTCGGCACGCCATTAACAAGGAAAGGGCAAGAGAAAATTAAGATAAGCTAAAGGAAGAGCAAATTCAAATCAAATCCATTCAAATCTCAAGCTCCTTAATCTCTAAAGCAAAGGTGAATAATGTTTATATATCTAAATTTTATGGTTTAGGTTTTTAGACTAAATCCGAATAATTTTGCAAAGGTTTGCCATGTTTTTGAATGATAAAATGATTATATATACATGTTGATGATTTATGAATGTTCATATAGATTTTATGACATGTTTTGAGAAGAAAACCCTATTAAATGACGTCCGTTAGCCTTGCAAATTTTTAGGATGATTTAAAAAGGTATTTTAGAGATGGGTTTCAGTTTTCAGATTTTTCCTGAATTTTTGTGGGTTTATTATGAATTTTCAAAGAAAGAAAATGGTATTTTGGATTATAAATTATTTATGGGAAAATAATTTACTATTTGGATCCAAAAATTTTATATGTTGAAAAACATATGGTAATTGATTTTCTGGAATTTTTCCAGATTTTTCCAATGAGATTTAATACTTATATAAAATTATTTAAGGTATAAGACTTAAATGTTTTATATAATTATAAAGGAGAAAGGGGCTTTTTTCTAAATTGTTTAAATTTCTAAATAAGGAAAGTCAGCAATATTTTGAATATAAAAATCTTGCAACCAATCGGATTTAGACAAATAAGGCAGGTTAGGTACAAAAAGACAACTTTAAAGTACAAACAAATAGGCTTTTTACTATTTCAACTCCTTCGGCAAGAAGTTCCGCTTCTATTCCAAACCTTCCAACAAGGTCGAAAGGTATCAAACCTTTCGCCTAGGTCAACAAACAATGCACATGGTAACAGGAAACTGATATGTAGTAAATTGAATAAAGTCGAAAGGTTTAGAGTCGAAATGTAAGAGCTTTCGAAAGAGATGAAACTTTGTTTCGGTTTTAAAGAAAATATGCCTGCTGGCTTTCGATAAAGTCAAATTGTAATGACCTTGAATTTTGAACGAATTAAATTGAGAATATTTAATTAATTTTAAATATTTGAACGATAATTTAATTGGAATTCCGAATATAACCTTGAAATGGGCGATTTAATTACAGAATTTAATCTGTTGGATGCTGAATAAAAATTTGAATCTTCAATTTAAAGCTAAAGAAAAATATTTCAAACGCTTGTAAAAAATTATATTGATAACACTGAAGATAATCGAACTTTCAGAATTTAATTTTAAACTGTTTTGCTCAGTTTTGAATTTAATTGTTTGAACCGATATTTAAAAATAGCCGTCCGAGGCACAGTCTCGGAATTCAACGAAACCAGTTCCACTGGGTCCGGAATGTTGTATTTTTGCCGGATTTCAATTTTCGTATTTTTCAGAGTTATGGTGTGAACACACGGCGTGTAAACGCATTGAGAATTTATATCGGTTTGAATTTAAATTTAAATCGAATAATTTTATTGGTCAAAATCAACATGCTATTCGTTCCTAAGATTACGCCTAAAATCATGCCCAAAATCACGTCGTTTTCCATTTTATACGCCGAGCCTCCTCTCCCTCTTCAGTTCAAAAAGAAAAGAAAGAAAAAAACAATGGCCGCGTACGTTTTACCTTTCCCCCCTACCAATTTTAAATAACTCGTCCCTCCTCTCCAGTTCAAACAAAATCCCCAAATCAAAACAAGAAGGGCCGAAGCCTCGTTCAAATCTCAAAATAAAATCGCGCGAGGCAACGACGAGAGTTAGGGTTTCGCGAGGCTGTGGCGTGCGTACGGGGTCGCGACTGGAGCCACGCCGTTCAGATGGAGGTCGCGCGAGTGGTGATGCGTTCGTAGGCGAAGCTCGAGCAGTGAAAGGAGGTCGCGAGGCTCGCGTAGGGGCAGCGGCACCGGCAGTGGTACTCGCGATAACAGTTTTCAGGCGGCGCGACGTGGGAGATACTCGCGAGTTTGATCTCGCGTACGAGACGACGGCGTGTGGGCGTCGACAAGGCCAAGGCGACAGTGGCGCACGAAATAGAATGGCGACATGAAGTGGTGTGTCGCGTTGTGGTGGAGCTCGAACCTGAGCAGGGCAAAGTCGCGAGTCTGTAAAGTTAGGAATCTGATGATGTTGCTCTCAGGTATCGATAGTGTGGTAGTTTATTTTGAGGAAATTTAGTTTATGTTTCAAAGTTTAAACTGCATGACTGTTTGTTTGAATTAACAGTTGCTATAAAATAGAGAAGATTTTATCAAGTTAAATTTTACATTTACGGTTAAAAGCATATATATGTAAAGCAGTAAATATATATATGGAGATAAGCTTTTGAAATTGGATAATTTTAAAATGTTGGATTTATGAAAAAAGGGGTCAGATTTTATCTATATATATATTCCATAAGTATGTAGTTTCCAAAAGGAAAGTTTACAGTAAAGAAAAAATATTTTTTTTTTAAAATAAAAATTTCTGTTTTTCAATTAAAATTTAAACACTAGCTTACTGTTAATTTGGGAAAATATATCAGAGTAATTAGTATGTTAATTTACTTATTTAGTTAATTTAGTCATGAGAAAAATAATTTTTTTTTTAAAAGAAAAAAAAAGGTTTAAATTTATTTTTAGTAAATTTAAATTTATTAAGTAGTAATGGATTTATCGAGTTAGTTCAAATTAAAAGTATTAATTAATTTAATCTATTGTAAAGAAATTAATTGTTCGATTTATTTCGAATATTGATAAATGATGTAAATTATTTATACAAGGTCGAAATTTGGAGAAAACAAACTGGAACTAAAATGGATGGCAAATTAAAAGCTAAGGTGAGATCTTCTCACTCAAATTGAATGTGGAATTTTTGCAGTTATTGATTGATTGCTATTGGATGTGCTATTAGATATGGTAGGATATATCTATTATATATATAGCAATATATACATATTGGCATATGTATATATTGGATTGATTGATTCCCGCCTCGTATAGCGGATGAGACCCTATTGCGCCGTTAGTAAGCGGATTATTTTTATAAAACCCATATACCGCGATATTCCACCTCGAAGTGGAATTGGTATTGTGCTAACATCTGTGGATGCAGGGAAACAGGTTGGAGGGATCCAACTGGACCCCTCACATTGATTGAATTTATTTATACTGTGATATGAATCTGTGAATGATTATATTGATGTTATTAATCATATTGATATCTGGGAATTGTTTGAAGCTAAAATATAGCTGAATGGATGTTTGATATCATTGGATTCCAAAGATAAACAAAGTTGAATTTTTGAAATTCAAGTAGAAATTTCTAAGTGAATCAAGTTTAGAAATTGAATAAATCTTGAAGAAAGGAATTTTAAAGTATAAAAAGTTAATTTTTATAATCTTATCGAATTAATTCCAGAATCAAGTGAAAATGTTAAATAAATGGATTTCGTAAAATAGTGATTATAAATTGAAGAATCTAATTTAAAAATTTGGATTTTTAAATAGATTGAAAGAAACGATTGAAATTTATTTTCCTTAAAGAGGAATTTATTAAAAGAAGATAAGTTGGAAATCCAACTAGAAATTTAATTGGTAAATTGAAATAAGTTGTGAAATCAATGTAAAATGATTTCAATTTGAAGAATCCATTTTAAAACAGAATATAGAATAATTTGAGAAAAAAATGAGGAATTTACTTAGTAGTGATAAATAAAAAATTAGAAATCAATCTATAATTGATTTAATATTTGGAAATGAATTTTTGAGAAATCAGTATGGAAATTTTATCCAAAGTTGAAAATAAATTTTGAAATCAATATCGAAATTGATTTGGGATTGAAGTTTTTTATAAATAGAATTGGGATTTATAAAAGTTGTTTATAAATCCGAAATCACTTATTTTGATTAGTAAAAATATAGAAGTTGATAAAAAGAAGATTTATAAGTCGAGGTTGTTATTAAAATAGAAATAGAATTTATAACCGTGTTTATAAATTCGAAATCGATTAAATTTGATAAGTGAATTATAGAAGGTTATTAAAGAAGATATATTCGCGATTTTGGATAGCGAAGTTTTATTGAAATAAAATGTGTAGAAAAGACTGAAATTTGGTTAAGTGAAGTATATTCACGATTTTGGACAGTGAATATATATTATTGAATAAAATGGATTCATTTTTGAAGAAGTGATTTTAAAAATGAAGTTAAACATTTTAAAGATGTTTTAAAATGTATTGGGAATTGAAAGCATAGATTTCAACGTTCATTGTTGGAATAGGCGTTTTCGAAAATATAAGGAAATAATGGACTATAACACTGTTGTTATAGTAAATGATTTCCGAAAGGAAATGTTTTTATGTAGTATTGGAATTTATATATCTATCTAAATTTCGAATCCCTATACTAGTGATTTTGAGTCGTCGTAACGATGTTTTACGTAACATTCGTTTTGACTCAAATAAAAGTTGTGAAAAAGAATGATTTCCTTAAAGGATGAAATATATACTAATTTTTGATTTAGTATATCGAATATTTTCCAAGTGTTGAAAATAAATGATTTGTGAACTACTTATTTTCAAATAAGTATGGGAATGCTTTTCCAATATGAAATGAACTGTTTTGAGATTTTTATCTTTTAAAGATAAATTGAAATGTGGAAATTGATTTGAAATTGTTTTCAAATGGTTAAGTGTGGAAATAATATATCTAGAAAAGATATTTTTGAAAATTAATTAATTTGGAGAATTATTTGGAATCTGATGATGTTGCGCATCTTTATTGATAGTTAAATAACCGACTATCAAAAATTACCTTGAATGGTATTTGTTGTGAATTGGATGAAATTGAATGCCACACTTATTTTTGAATAATCGCTCACTATTCGGGTTAGCCGGGAAAGGACCATGGGGTCATATAACCCATTCCGAATATGTGATACGTCGTTATGAATTGCATTTGAAGACCGGTGTTGAAGACCGGATATTTTTGAAAACGGAAGGATTACCGTCGAGTTACTCTACATCGGCTGATCTCCGGTTTAGAGGTTTTATCACCCTTAGTGACGGGAAGTCCTGACGTGATTGAAAATTATCCGGATATGCAAGGGCTTCGTGAGAAGTGCCTTCGGTTCTGTTCGATCCCGGAACAGACTTGTATGGATTGTGTGTCTGACGTTACAGTTTGAGATATAAAGCTGATTTCTTTCAAATACATTTCTGTTGGTGGCGGAGAATTTATTCTCTTAGCTTAACACCCTTCTCTGAGACGTACGAGCTCAGAGGTTATGTAGTTGAAATTTATCAGCGATATATCCCAATTTGGTAACGTGGCATACTGAGTGTTGCTGTGAAATGATCAGTGTTTGATCATTTGCGATATGATCATTTGTTTGATCTTATATCTTTGTGATCATAGGTTGATCATTTTGTTTGACCCGAAGCATGGCTTTGTAGAAAGCGTAGCTTTGTGGACGAGACTTCGTCGAGCCTCACACCCCGGAAATGGTCGAAACAGGAAGGATGCGGCAAGGTTCTAGGGAGTAGCGCCCCTTAGTGTATGTCATTCCTTCTGGATAGAGGTGGTATCATGGTATGGAGCCCAGATACTTAACCTATGTGGTTGCTGCATTATTATCTATGTGGTTTGTTGGAAATTGGGGATCCTCGGGAAGATCGGTTACGATCGGGGGATGGCATACGCGTGTCAGTAGTTACCTACTTTTGCAGAGGTAACCCGGCCTTGTGTTGGCAGAGATCTAACCGTAATGTTAGGTTATTTCTCGGGTCGTCTATTCCAGGGACGTACCCATCGTGGATAGGAAGTTCCTTAGCCTGACCATTTGTTGGAAATCCAAACTCCAATACGAACTTTGTACGGTATTAGTTGTAGAACCTGCCATTTACGTACGGTGGTCACCACTGTTTAGATGGTAGCTATAGTAGGCATACGATACTGGTCGTATGTTGGCTAAGATTAATATTATACTTTCGAAATGTTTTCTACACTATGCACTAATAATAATATCAAAAAGAATTTGATTTTGCGTAGTAAGCATCTTTGACTATCATAAGAAGAAATCTCCTCCAATTCTGCGTTTGCATTGTGTGTGTGGTGGGAGGTCTTATGGTAGTTTCATTTTCCAAAAACATTTCGAATTGACTTTAAAATTTTCCTGTTGTGTTTTAAAGAATAACTGTTTTACGATCTCACACCAGTCACCATGACTGACTCGGAGTTTATTGTTCCCTTCTAAACTCTGGGTGCCCACCAATTTCCACACGGGCAGCCTAGAGTTATGTTATCAGGATATTCTGGAGCTTTGGAGATAAGCTGGAGGACGAGACGTAGTATTTGTATCTGATATATTTATTCCGCTGTGTATTCTGTATGAGGACAAGTTATATAACTGTCCATTGTTGTATATTGACTCTGATGATTGATGTATGTATAAAAGGCTATAGTTCTTTGTTTTAAAGATTATAAATTTATCTATTATATGTTGTTCCGCTGCGATATGTGAGATTCTGATGTTGTTTCTGTTTCTGATATTGTTCTTCTCTATTTTCTCCTTTCTTCTTCTTCTTTCTTCTTCTTCTGCCTTTTTCTTCTTTTTAAAAACCCTCACTATTGGAGTTTCCGGCACTCGATTTCTCGGCAGTCGATAAAGTGAGTATCGATGTCGAATTTTCGAAAGTCGAAAATTTCGGTACGTGACAAAGTGGTATCAGAGCATATGGTTAAGCGACAACCCTGCTCTGTTGGGTGTTACTCATTAGAGATAGAGTCAGTAGTACTCTAGAATGAGTGTGAGTGTAATAATAGATATGAGCGCGTATTTGTTAGTGAATATGAAATTGTTTTGTATTGTGTTGATTTATCGGTTGATTGTTTATGGATTCTGGTCGGTGCAGTCTAGCTAACTGTAATCGATAGGGGTTTCTAAACTCTAAACAAGATAAACCGACACAGTATTGTTTTAAAATAGGGTGAATGAGATAATTTTGCCCAAAACTATTTTTGTATATAAAAGAAATGATTTTTTGTAAATTATTACAGTATATGGTTGCATGGATGTTAGGAAAGTGATAATATTGAAATGTTATCATTTTTATATGAAATTGAATAAGAAAATGAAATTGTAACTCCAAAGTTAAGAAATAAATCCATATACAAATGAAATTTGAGAATATAAATTATAAATGTGATTTGTAATGTGAAATGGAATTCCAGAGAGGTTTTTGGAAACGCTTTAAAAAGAATTTGAAAATTTTGGAGATTTGAAAAGTTTAAATTCTTTTTGATTTGAAGATGAATTTCGAAGGTTTTGAAAATTGTTCTAAAGAGATAAAAGCTCTAAACTCTTTTCGATCGCTGGAAAATAACTTCGGTAATGACTGCAGCATCACTGATGTTCATTTTCGGGTTTCCAAAAGAGAAATTGCTGCCAATTTGTTTTAAATGGAAGTTGTTTTGGAAAATTTGGATTTTGTTTTAGAAAATTCAAAAGATAAATTTGAATTGTTTTCAAAAATGGCTTTGAAAATGTTGTTAAGACTCTGGAATGCTATATAAAAATATTGATGAGAATTTTTAATGTGAATTAAGAATATAAAGAGATGAATTCATATATGAATAAAATTGTAAATATAAATTGTAAGTGAATTTATAATTGGAAAATGGAATTCCAGAAAAGATAATTGAAATTAAAATTCATTAGTAGAATGAAATTGTAAGTAAATGTATAAACGATTGGATAAATCGAAATGTAAATAAGTCAAAGACTTATAAAATATTTGAAATTTGATAGAAATGAGAATTCAAATTGAAAATGAAAGAATTTGTGAATGAATAAAAAATTTGCAATTGTAAGTACAAGGAAATGAAATTGAATGTTAAAATTCATTTTGGATTTGTAAGTAAATAGAACTGGAATTGAATTTGATTTGTGAAGTATTAAACTAAAATTAGTAAGTGAAACTAATTGAATATTGACCAAATTAATAAGGTTTGGAACGAATTAAATTCAATAATTATGAATTGAAATGTAAAATTGAATGATAATGGATATAACTTCAATAGTAAACTAAAAGATGATATAAGAAGTATCGAAATTTTGTAATAGAATTTGCAAAATGGTTTGGATATGTAACTAGATATTATGGCTAGTAGGATATACAGGTATTATAAAGGAATTGGATTTGATTTTCAAAGATGAATTTGAATTGCTCGACAAAAAGGTAAGTATTTGAATTTCGATATGAGATTTGCTGATTTCTTCTCTAGCCGCTTGGCTTTTTCTTTTTCTTTTTGAAATTTGAGAGTCCGTAGGGACGTTTTGTAGTCGTACCGTATTAGCCGCGCAAAGGAGACGCTGGCGAAATTTTTCGAAAATTTAGGGCGTTAGAAAAATTTTGAGAAAATTTGAAAGTTTAAAATGTGAATTTGAATTTAAATTTGAATAGAGTAGTAAAACAAAGTTGTTTTGAAACTTATAATTGAAGTTGGAAAACTAGTTGAGCTAATAAAGAATCT
Source organism: Allium fistulosum (assembly GCA_030737815.1). Lineage (NCBI taxonomy): Eukaryota > Viridiplantae > Streptophyta > Magnoliopsida > Asparagales > Amaryllidaceae > Allium > Allium fistulosum. The sequence goes on along the minus strand of CM060906.1, from coordinate 431,849,273 downwards.
TTAGTAGGAAGATTTGTTTTGATAAAATTAGATAAAATTATTGGATTGTGAAAAATAGTAGACGAGTTAAGGACCATTTTCCCTAACTTGTAATTTCGAGGACGAAATTCTTTTAAGGAGGGAAGTCTGTAACGACCCTGAATTTTGAACGAATTAAATTGAGAATATTTAATTAATTTTAAATATTTGAACGATAATTTAATTGGAATTCCGAATATAACCTTGAAATGGGCGATTTAATTACAGAATTTAATCTGTTGGATGCTGAATAAAAATTTGAATCTTCAATTTAAAGCTAAAGAAAAATATTTCAAACGCTTGTAAAAAATTATATTGATAACACTGAAGATAATCGAACTTTCAGAATTTAATTTTAAACTGTTTTGCTCAGTTTTGAATTTAATTGTTTGAACCGATATTTAAAAATAGCCGTCCGAGGCACAGTCTCAGAATTCAACGAAACCAGTTCCATTGGGTCCGGAATGTTGTATTTTTGCCGGATTTCAATTTTCGTATTTTTCGGAGTTATGGTGTGAACACACGGCGTGTAAACGCATTAAGAATTTATATCGGTTTGAATTTAAATTTAAATCGAATAATTTTATTGGTCAAAATCAACATGCTATTCGTTCCTAAGATTACGCCTAAAATCATGCCCAAAATCACGTCGTTTTCCATTTTATACGCCGAGCCTCCTCTCCCTCTTCAGTTCAAAAAGAAAAGAAAGAAAAAAACAATGGCCGCGTACGTTTTACCTTTCCCCCTACCAATTTTAAATAACTCGTCCCTCCTCTCCAGTTCAAACAAAATCCCCAAATCAAAACAAGAAGGGCCGAAGCCTCGTTCAAATCTCAAAATAAAATCGCGCGAGGCAACGACGAGAGTTAGGGTTTCGCGAGGCTGTGGCGTGCATACGGGGTCGCGACTGGGGCCACGCCGTTCAGATGGAGGTCGCGCGAGTGGTGATGCGTTCGTAGGCGAAGCTCGAGCAGTGAAAGGAGGTCGCGAGGCTCGCGTAGGGGCAGCGGCAATGGCAGTGGTACTCGCGATAACAGTTTTCAGGCGGCGCGACGTGGGAGATACTCGCGAGTTTGATCTCGCGTACGAGACGACGACGTGTGGGCGTCGACAAGGCCAAGGCGACAGTGGCGCACGAAATAGAATGGCGACATGAAGTGGTGTGTCGCATTGTGGTGGAGCTCGAACCTGAGCAGGGCAAAGTCGCGAGTCTGTAAAGTTAGGAATCTGATGATGTTGCTCTCAGGTATCGATAGTGTGGTAGTTTATTTTGAGGAAATTTAGTTTATGTTTCAAAGTTTAAACTGCATGACTGTTTGTTTGAATTAACAGTTGCTATAAAATAGAGAAGATTTTATCAAGTTAAATTTTACATTTACGGTTAAAAGCATATATATGTAAAGCAGTAAATATATATATGGAGATAAGCTTTTGAAATTGGATAATTTTAAAATGTTGGATTTATGAAAAAAGGGGTCAGATTTTATCTATATATATATTCCATAAGTATGTAGTTTCCAAAAGGAAAGTTTACAGTAAAGAAAAAATATTTTTTTTTTTAAAATAAAAATTTCTGTTTTTCAATTAAAATTTAAACACTAGCTTACTGTTAATTTGGGAAAATATATCAGAGTAATTAGTATGTTAATTTACTTATTTAGTTAATTTAGTCATGAGAAAAATAATTTTTTTTTAAAAGAAAAAAAAGGTTTAAATTTATTTTTAGTAAATTTAAATTTATTAAGTAGTAATGGATTTATCGAGTTAGTTCAAATTAAAAGTATTAATTAATTTAATCTATTGTAAAGAAATTAATTGTTCGATTTATTTCGAATATTGATAAATGATGTAAATTATTTATACAAGGTCGAAATTTGGAGAAAACAAACTGGAACTAAAATGGATGGCAAATTAAAAGCTAAGGTGAGATCTTCTCACTCAAATTGAATGTGGAATTTTTGCAGTTATTGATTGATTGCTATTGGATGTGCTATTAGATATGGTAGGATATATCTATTATATATATAGCAATATATACATATTGGCATATGTATATATTGGATTGATTGATTCCCGCCTCGTATAGCGGATGAGACCCTATTGCGCCGTTAGTAAGCGGATTATTTTTATAAAACCCATATACCGCGATATTCCACCTCGAAGTGGAATTGGTATTGTGCTAACATCTGTGGATGCAGGGAAACAGGTTGGAGGGATCCAACTGGACCCCTCACATTGATTGAATTTATTTATACTGTGATATGAATCTGTGAATGATTATATTGATGTTATTAATCATATTGATATCTGGGAATTGTTTGAAGCTAAAATATAGCTGAATGGATGTTTGATATCATTGGATTCCAAAGATAAACAAAGTTGAATTTTTGAAATTCAAGTAGAAATTTCTAAGTGAATCAATTTTAGAAATTGAATAAATCTTGAAGAAAGGAATTTTAAAGTATAAAAAGTTAATTTTTATAATCTTATCGAATTAATTCCAGAATCAAGTGAAAATGTTAAATAAATGGATTTCGTAAAATAGTGATTATAAATTGAAGAATCTAATTTAAAATTTTGGATTTTTAAATAGATTGAAAGAAACGATTGAAATTTATTTTCCTTAAAGAGGAATTTATTAAAAGAAGATAAGTTGGAAATCCAACTAGAAATTTAATTGGTAAATTGAAATAAGTTGTGAAATCAATGTAAAATGATTTCAATTTGAAGAATCCATTTTAAAACAGAATATAGAATAATTTGAGAAAAAAATGAGGAATTTACTTAGTAGTGATAAATAAAAAATTAGAAATCAATCTATAATTGATTTAATATTTGGAAATGAATTTTTGAGAAATCAATATGGAAATTTTATCCAAAGTTGAAAATAAATTTTGAAATCAATATCGAAATTGATTTGGGATTGAAGTTTTTTATAAATAGAATTGGGATTTATAAAAGTTGTTTATAAATCCGAAATCACTTATTTTGATTAGTAAAAATATAGAAGTTGATAAAAAGAAGATTTATAAGTCGAGGTTGTTATTAAAATAGAAATAGAATTTATAACCGTGTTTATAAATTCGAAATCGATTAAATTTGATAAGTGAATTATAGAAGGTTATTAAAGAAGATATATTCGCGATTTTGGATAGCGAAGTTTTATTGAAATAAAATGTGTAGAAAAGACTGAAATTTGGTTAAGTGAAGTATATTCACGATTTTGGACAGTGAATATATATTATTGAATAAAATGGATTCATTTTTGAAGAAGTGATTTTAAAAATGAAGTTAAACATTTTAAAGATGTTTTAAAATGTATTGGGAATTGAAAGCATAGATTTCAACGTTCATTGTTGGAATAGGCGTTTTCGAAAATATAAGGAAATGATGGACTATAACACTGTTGTTATAGTAAATGATTTCCGAAAGGAAATGTTTTTATGTAGTATTGGAATTTATATATCTATCTAAATTTCGAATCCCTATACTAGTGATTTTGAGTCGTCGTAACGATGTTTTACGTAACATTCGTTTTGACTCAAATAAAAGTTGTGAAAAAGAATGATTTCCTTAAAGGATGAAATATATACTAATTTTTGATTTAGTATATCGAATATTTTCCAAGTGTTGAAAATAAATGATTTGTGAACTACTTATTTTCAAATAAGTATGGGAATGCTTTTCCAATATGAAATGAACTGTTTTGAGATTTTTATCTTTTAAAGATAAATTGAAATGTGGAAATTGATTAGAAATTGTTTTCAAATGGTTAAGTGTGGAAATAATATATCTAGAAAAGATATTTTTGAAAAATAAATAATTTGGAGAATTATTTGGAATCTGATGATGTTGCGCATCTTTATTGATAGTTAAATAACCGACTATCAAAAATTACCTTGAATGGTATTTGTTGTGAATTGGATGAAATTGAATGCCACACTTATTTTTGAATAATCGCTCACTATTCGGGTTAGCCGAGAAAGGACCATGGGGTCATATAACCCATTCCGAATATGTGATACGTCGTTATGAATTGCATTTGAAGACCGGTGTTGAAGACCGGATATTTTTGAAAACGGAAGGATTACCGTCGAGTTACTCTACATCGGCTGATCTCCGGTTTAGAGGTTTTATCACCCTTAGTGACGGGAAGTCCTGACGTGATTGAAAATTATCCGGATATGCAAGGGCTTCGTGAGAAGTGCCTTCGGTTATGTTCGATCCCGGAACAGACTTGTATGGATTGTGTGTCTGACGTTACAGTTTGAGATATAAAGCTGATTTCTTTCAAATACATTTCTGTTGGTGGCGGAGAATTTATTCTCTTAGCTTAACACCCTTCTCTGAGACGTACGAGCTCAGAGGTTATGTAGTTGAAATTTATCAGCGATATATCCCAATTTGGTAACGTGGCATACTGAGTGTTGCTGTGAAATGATCAGTGTTTGATCATTTGCGATATGATCATTTGTTTGATCTTATATCTTTGTGATCATAGGTTGATCATTTTGTTTGACCCGAAGCATGGCTTTGTAGAAAGCGTAGCTTTGTGGACGAGACTTCGTCGAGCCTCACACCCCGGAAATGGTCGAAACAGGAAGGATGCGGCAAGGTTCTAGGGAGTAGCGCCCCTTAGTGTATGTCATTCCTTCTGGATAGAGGTGGTATCATGGTATGGAGCCCAGATACTTAACCTATGTGGTTGCTGCATTATTATCTATGTGGTTTGTTGGAAATCGGGGATCCTCGGGAAGATCGGTTACGATCGGGGGATGGCATACGCGTGTCAGTAGTTACCTACTTTTGCAGAGGTAACCCGGCCTTGTGTTGGCAGAGATCTAACCGTAATGTTAGGTTATTTCTCGGGTCGTCTATTCCAGGGACGTACCCATCGTGGATAGGAAGTTCCTTAGCCTGACCATTTGTTGGAAATCCAAACTCCAATACGAACTTTGTACGGTATTAGTTGTAGAACCTGCCATTTACGTACGGTGGTCACCACTGTTTAGACGGTAGCTATAGTAGGCATACGATACTGGTCGTATGTTGGCTAAGATTAATATTATACTTTCGAAATGTTTTCTACACTATGCACTAATAATAATATCAAAAAGAATTTGATTTTGCGTAGTAAGCATCTTTGACTATCATAAGAAGAAATCTCCTCCAATTCTGCGTTTGCATTGTGTGTGTGGTGGGAGGTCTTATGGTAGTTTCATTTTCCAAAAACATTTCGAATTGACTTTAAAATTTTCCTGTTGTGTTTTAAAGAATAACTGTTTTACGATCTCACACCAGTCACCATGACTGACTCGGAGTTTATTGTTCCCTTCTAAACTCTGGGTGCCCACCAATTTCCACACGGGCAGCCTAGAGTTATGTTATCAGGATATTCTGGATATTCTGGAGCTTTGGAGATAAGCTGGAGGACGAGACGTAGTATTTGTATCTGATATATTTATTCCGCTGTGTATTCTGTATGAGGACAAGTTATATAACTGTCCATTGTTGTATATTGACTCTGATGATTGATGTATGTATAAAAGGCTATAGTTCTTTGTTTTAAAGATTATAAATTTATCTATTATATGTTGTTCCGCTGCGATATGTGAGATTCTGATGTTGTTTCTGTTTCTGATATTGTTCTTCTCTATTTTCTCCTTTCTTCTTCTCCTTTCTTCTTCTTCTTCTGCCTTTTTCTTCTTTTTAAAAGCCCTCACTATTGGAGTTTCCGGCACTCGATTTCTCGGCAGTCGATAAAGTGAGTATCGATGTCGAATTTTCGAAAGTCGAAAATTTCGGTACGTGACACAAATGGTTAAAAGAAAAGGTTTAGATTGGTTTGCTTTCTTGTTTTAATTGAAACCTTTTGACAAATTCGGAAGGTATAGCTTACGACAAGATCGAAAGGTATGAAACCTTCCGACAAAGTCGACAAGAACTTAGTTGCCGCTTCCTACCTTTCGATTCAGTTGCTTTCGGAGGGAATCTTTTGTTTTCTAAAAACTTGCCGCCTCTCCATTAATTTCGAAGGGTTGGTTCCAACACCTTCACTTTATTGTTTATAAAAAATGTTTTAAAGGAGTTACTTTTAAAAGGTTTCTAAGCAGTTGCTTTCGACTCCAATGTTTTTCTGATCCTTTTGCTTTACTTTAAGGCAAAATCCAAATGTTTTAAACTAAAACGTTTTAAAGGTTTCAAAGTAGTCAACTTCGAATGGTTTCGAAAGTTTTCCAATTTTTTTAGATTGAAACCATTGATTTCGAAAGTTTTTATAATTGATTTCATAGGGGTAGTTCCCAGACCTTCCAACAAGGTCGGAAAGAAACCTTCTGACAAAGTCAAAAGGTGAGACCTTTCGATAAGGTCGAGAAGTTAAGTTTTGTTTGTCGAAGGCAAAGACTAAAGGATTTTAAAGGTGGATGTCGTATATTTTAAAGCTTAAAAAAATAAAGGCTTACTAATTATTTTGAAGGAGTTACCTTCAATAATTTCGAAGGGTTTTACTAATGATTTTGAAGGGGCTACCTTGAATGATTTCGAAAGGTTGTTTAAATGTTTTAAACAAAGAACTCAAATATAATGAATAGGAAGATAGCCTAAATGTTTAAGTTATAAAGGAATTTAACTTATTTTAAAGGGATAAATAATCCTTATTGAACATTATCAACATTATGTTGAGTAAAGTATATATAACATGGCAAAAATAGCTTAGAGTAAAGCTAAAGATATATTTTCCTTGTATATATATAATTAGACGGACTAAATCATTTTGAAAAGGTTTTCAAGGAAAATTTATAGGGTAGTTAACCCTAAGAAAATTTGGGCAGTTGGCTCTTTTTTATTCATACTAGGCTTTAAGCCTGACTCGAAGTTTTTGTTTCCCCTTAAACTCTCGGGTGCTCAAAATTTGATTTTAGTAGGCTGATGGTTTAGGTTTTCAGGTTTTAGCAGATTTTGGCGAATAAGCTTCTGAAGACGAGCACGTGGCCGACAGATAGCTAAATTAGGAATTCTGTTTTAATTTTTTTTGCTATGTATTAAGACAATTATGTTTATAATTGCTTTGATCATCCAAGGGTGCATCTTCATATGTCGCTCTTGGCGTATTGTTGTAATTATATTTGATCATTGCCTGGGAATACGTTTGAGGATTTTTGTAACTTGAATGTGATATTATTTGAAATGTAATCATTGAAATTATTGTTTTTTAGAAACCTGTGATTTTGTTCATATTCAAATGCTTATGATATTATGGATACCATTAACATTACCGTATTTCATCACCAGAAGTTAATACTGTGGATGACTGCAGCATCCATAGCGCTTTGCTTTTGGCCTCCAGATACGGGATGTTACAACTTGGTATCAGAGCATAGGTTCAATAAAAATCTAATTAAAAAGTGTTTCTGAAAACAAAAATCCAAAGGATTTAGAGTAAGTTAGGGGTTGGGATAACGTTATAGTAACGTACTTGTATTTGCTATATATAAGTTTACGCTTTATCTCCATTCATCTATCTTTGATTAGGTTATCTTTATACATCCCATGAGGTTTGAATACATATATGGATGGTAGAAGAAGCAGAGTTAACCTAGCAGGTGAGAGCACCGAAAGGAATGCCGGACCTAACGTTGGGAGAAACCAAGGTAAGGCGGTGAATGTTCATGCAGAGGTCCCACAGGTCGGAATGGAAGCCATGTATCAGTTTTTTAGGAATATGATGCAAGCAGGAGTTGCAGCCGGGGTGTTAGGAGGAAATGCTGCAGGAGCAGGGGTTCTGGAAGTTCCAGTAGTTAATCATTTCACGAAGATGAGTGGTGATTATCTAAAGCTAGGAGGGAAGCCATTTATGGGAATGAATGATGCCATTGAAGTTGAGAACTAGTTGTTGCACGGCGAAAGAATTTTTGCAGATTTAGGGCTCAATGATGAGCAGAAGAGGAGGTTAGCATCCAGACAGCTTCAGGGAGCCGCTTTGTTCTGGTGGAACAGTGTAACGACGACAGTCGACGAGTAGATAGTAACCTGGGAGGATTTTAAGAGGAGATTCTAGGAGAGGTTCATGTCGGTGATGGAACAATCAACTTTGATTAGGTAATTTGCTGAGCTGGTGCAATGTGAGATGTCTGTTGCTGAGTATGCTAGGAAGTTTGAAGAGTTGGCCCAACATGTGTATACTTCTGTGGATAAAGTGTTGAAGCGGAATGAGAAGTTCATCAGAGGATTGAAGCCAGAACTGGCTAATGCTACTTTATTTCATCTCAGAGATCCTTCTGATATTGTTGTGGAGATGGCTTTGAGGCAGGAAGAAGCCCTTGAGTCTCTGGAGAAGATAAAGGTAAGAGGGTTCGAGGTTGGGTAGGTCTAGAAGAGGAAGTTATTTCCTAAGAGAGCTGCTTAGAAGGGTGGAGCAGCCAAGAAAGCGAAATCTGAGGTTGTCTACTATAAATGCGACAAGAAATGGAACTTTGCTAATGAGTTTCGCTCAGGGAAATCGAAGGATGAGGCTAAGGGGAAGAATGTCAGGTGCTTCAACAATGACCAGTTAGGCCATTACAAGAACCAGTGCAAGGTGTCCATTAGAGATGGTAAGGGAAAGGTCTATGCATTGGAGCCTCCTTCTTCTAAGCCAACAACCCAGGAAAAGGGAAAGGCAGTTCTTGGAGGAACGCTTCAGATTCATGGTATGTCTGTTAGCGTTTTATTTGATACTGGTGCATCACATTCTTTTATATCTTGATGTTTGATAGATAAACTTAACCTTGAACCCACATATTTAGTTACTTCCTTACAGGTTGCGATCCAATAGGAGGATATGCAACTCTAGGGTTGAGGTGTGACCAATTTAAATTTGGCCTATTAGGTCATACTTTTGAGTGCAGTTTTCATGTGTTTGATTTTGTGGAATTTAGGATTATCCTTGGTATGGATTGGTTAAGTGAGTACGATGCTAGGATATTTTGCCATGTTAGGAAGATATCTCTTTGACACCCAGATAGTAGCGATCAGATTGTTTTCACCGTAGGAGGTTCTAACGGTATAGTGTTTGCTTTGTTGGGTGCTTTGGATTCAGATGATGAGTTGAGTCGAGTTTTCGTGGTTAGAGAATTTGCAGGTGTGTTTGAGCCTGTAGTTGGATTTCTGCCAAAGCGGGCCATTGAGTTTCAGATAAATTTGGTTCCAGGAGCAGAACTAGTGAGTAGGCCGCCAAGCACGATGACCCCTTCAGAAATGAGGAATTGAAGGTGCAGTTGGTGGATTTGAAAATCAAGAGTTTTATTAGACCGAGCAGTTCATCGTGGTGTGCAGCGGTAGTGTTTGCTAAGAAGCCAGATAGATCGTTAAGGCTGTGTATCGATTATCGTAAGTTGAATGAGAGGACGATAAAGAATCGATATCCATTTCCTAGGATCCAGGATCGACGATTTGTTCGACCAGTTGAGTGGAGCAAAGGTATTTTCTCAATTGGATTTGGCAACAGGTTTCCATCAGCTCAGGGTAGCAAGGATAGTATACCTTTGACAACATTCAAGACCGGATACAGATCGTACGAATGGTTGGTTATGCCGTTCGGACAGACGAATGCTCCATCTTTCTTTGTAGATTTGATGAACCGGATTTTCCGAGAGCACTTGGATAGGTTCATGTTGGTTTTCATAGATGATATCTTGATTTACTCTAACGATGAAAAAGAGCATGAAGTTCATCTTAGAGTGGTGCTAGAGACGTCGAGGCAGCATCAGCTGAAAGCGAAGTTTTCAAAGTGTCACTTTTGAAAGAAGGAAGTGAAGTTTCTTGGTCATGTAGTCTCAGAGGAAGGGTTTCCATTGGATCCAACTAAGATTAAGGCAGTGAATAGTTGGAAGAGACCCGAGATAGTAACCGAGATTAAGAGTTTCCTTGGATTGGCTGGTTGTCATCGAAGATTCATTAAGGATTTCTCGCGGATAGCGGCACTAATGACTAAGTTGATAAGGAAGAATGTGAAGTTTTTGTGGACCGATAAGTGTGAGGAAGCATTCCAGAGTTTGAAACACTTATTGACCCATGCACCTATGTTGGTTATTCCAGAAGGGAACCAGGATTTGGTAGTCTATATCGATGTGTGTGAAACTGGATTAGGAGTCGTGCTAATGTAGAGAGGTAAAGTGATTGCCTATGCTTCTAGATAGCCTAAACCGAATGAGGTTTGATATCCAATGCATGATTTGGAATTAGCTGCAGTGATTTTTGCTTTGAAAGTGTGGAGACGTTACCTTTTGGGAGAAAGGTTTGAGCTGTATAAAGATCATAAATCGCTGAAATATTTATTCTCTCAGAAAAAGTTGAACATGAGACAACAGAGGTGGTTAGAGTTCATAGCAGCTTATGATTTCAAGATTGAGTACACACAAGGGAAAGGAAACAAGGTTGCAGATGCAATTAACAGGAAGCATCAGAATGCGGTGTAAGTAATAAGGGCCGAGTGGAAGGATTTAGAAGCTTTAGCAGATTGCAAAGTGCAGTGGAGATCCGAGGCTGGGTCTAGTGGTAATACAATGGTATTGTTTTGTTTGGAAGTTCGACCAGTGTTGATCGAACGGATTGCTTATAAGCAGATTGAGGATACGGTGTTAGCTGAGCGGATCATGAAGCTAAAGGAAGGAACCAAGAGCGATGACTTGAAAGATTTCAGTCTTGACCAGAATGGATGGTTGAGAAAGAAAGGAAGGTTATGCGTTTCGAGTGTAGGAAACATAGAGAAGGAAGTCTTAGAGGAATGCCATCATTTGAAGTTCACTATACATCCAGGAGGTAACAAGATGTATCAAGATATGAAGAGGAGTTTCTTCTGGGAAGGAATGAAGTGGGATATTGGTTTGTGTGCAAGGTAGTGCTTGAATTGCCAGCAGACAAAGGCTAAACACCAGAAGCCAAGTGGTTTGCTTTAGCCGTTGGATATTCCAGTGTGGAAATGGAACTCTATTTCTATGGAATTCATAGACGGGTTGCCAAGGTCAAACCGAGGTAATGAAAGCATATGGGTCATAGTGGACAGATCGAACAAGAGTGCCCATTTCATTCCAGTTAAGTCAACCAGGATGGCACCTGTTTTAGTGAGGTTGTTCATGAAGAATGTGGTTATACTGCATGGAGTTCTTAGCAGTATAGTTAGTGATAGAGATTCCTTGTTCACTAGCGAGTTTTGGAAGAGTCTTCAGGAAGTTTTGGGAACCAAGCTTAAGATGAGTACCGCTTACCATCCACAAACAGATGGACAAACAGAAAGTTTAACAAGATCTTGGAAGATTTGTTACGAGCTTGTGTTCTAGACTTTGGGGGATCATGGGAAAACCATCTACATCTAGTCAATTTTTCATATAATAATAGTTATCAAACTAGTATTGGGATGGCATCGTTTGAAGCTTTGTATGGTAGGCCATGCAAATCTCCCGTATGTTGGTTGGAGACCGAGGATAGATTGATTCTTGGTCCAGAATTTGTTAGAGAAGCTGCAGAAAAGATTGAAGTCATTCGGGTCAGAATGAAGGAGGCTCGGTCTAGGCAGAAGAGTTATGCAGATAAGAGACGGAAAGATTTAGAGTTCTCAGTTGGGGACCAGGTTTTCGTTAAAGTATCACCGATGAAGGGTGTGCTTAGATTTGGGAAGTCAGGGAAGTTATCTCCTAGGTTCATTGGACCTTTTCCTATTCTTGAGAGGATCGGAAAACTCGCTTATAGACTTGAGTTACCGAGCAGTTTGGCAGGTGTCGATGATGTTTTTCTTATTTCTAATCTCAGAAAGTGTGTTAGAGACCCGAAGACTGTTATTGCACCGACAGTGCTAGATGACTTAGTGGTAGAACTGGACTTAACCATTGTAAGGAAGCCACTTTGCATTGTTGCGAGAGATAAGAAGAGGCTTAGAACCAAGACGGTCAGATTAGTCAAAGTTCAGTGGAGTGATGATGATAGAGACCGTACTTGGGATGTTAAGAGCAGGATTATAGATACTTATCCTGACTTATTAGATACTTATCGAGGACAAAATTCTTTAAGGAGGGGAGTCTGTAACACTCCAGATTTTTGGTAACATTATTTAGGAGATTTAGTTAGTTAAAATAAACAAAATAACGTGTTGATTAGGAGATTGAGATTTTATTTTAATTAAGGTAGCTGTGCCTTTTAAACTAATGAATTAAAAGAAGGGTTTAAATTAAATTAGAGGAGGGGTATTATGGGAAAGAGGCCATTCCTATATCCCCAAACCTAGCCGTGTATCATTTTACACGTTCATTTTCATTTCTAAAATTTTTAAAATCAAGGCCAACCGCCATTAACATGGTAAGGGGAAGAGGAAATTAAGATAAGCTAAAGGAAGAGCAGATTCAAATCAAATCCATTCAAATCTCAAACTCCTTAATTTCTAAAGCAAAGGTGAATAATGTTTACATCTCTAAAGTTTATGGTTTTGGTTTTTAGATTAAATCCGAATAATTTTGCAAAGATTTTCGATGTTTTTGAATGATAAAATGATTATATATACATGTTGATGATTTATGAATGTTCATATAGATTTTATGACATGTTTTGAGAAGAAAACCTTATTAAATGACGTCCATTAGCCTTGCAAATTTTTAGGATGATCTAAAAAGGTATTTTAGAGATGAGTTTCAATTTTTTCTGAATTTTTGTGGATTTATTATGAATTTTCTAAGGAAGAAAATGGTATTTTGGATTATTTTATGAGAAAATAATTTATTTTTTGGATCTGAAATTTTTATATGTTGAAAAACATATGGTAATTGATTTTCTAGAATTTTTCCATATTTTTTCAAGGAGATTTAATAGTTATATAAAATTATTTAAGGTATGAGACTTAAATGTTTTATATAACTTTAAAGGAGAAAGAGGATTTTTCCTAAATTGTTTAAATTTCTAAATAAGGAAAGTCAACAACATTTTGAATATAAAAATCTGGCAACCAATCAGATTTAGACAAATAAGGCAGGTTAGGTACAAAAGGACAATTTTAAAGTACAAATAAATAGGCTTTTTACTATTTTAACTCCTTCGGCAAGAAGTTCCGCATATATTCCAAACCTTACGACCGGGTCGGAAGGTATCAAACCTTTCGCCTAGGTCAACAAACAATGCACATGGTAATAGGCAACTGGTACATAGTGAATTGAATGAAGTCGAAAGGTTTAGAGTCGAAAGGTATGAGCTTTCGAAAGAGATGAAACTTATTTTTGGTTTTAAAGAAAATACGCCTACTAGCTTTCGACAAAGAGCTTTCAACAAAGTAAAATGGTTTAAAAGAAATGGTTTATATTGGTTTTCTTTCTTGTTTTAATTGAAACCTTTCGACAAAGTCGAAAGGTATAGCTTACGACAAGATCAAAAGGTATGAAACCTTCCGACAAAGTCGACAAGAACTTAGTTGCCACTTCCTACCTTTCGATTCAGTTGCTTTCGAAGGGAATCTTTTGTTTTCTAAAAACTTGCCGCCTCTCCATTGCTTTCGAAGGGTTGGTTCCAACTCCTTCACTTTATTGTTTTAAAAAAAGGTTTTAAAAGAGTCACTTTTAAAAGGTTTCGAAGCAGTTACTTTCGACTCCAATGTTTTTCTGATTCTTTTGCTCCACTTGAAGGCATAATCTAAATGTTTTAAACCGAAATGTTTTAAAGGTTTCAAAGCAGTCAACTTCGAATGGTTTTGAAAGTTTTCCACTTGTTTTAAATTAAACGCATTGATTTCAAAAGGTTTTATAATTGATTTCACAGGGGTAGTTCCCCAGACCATCTGACAAGGTCGGAAAGAAACCTTCCGACAAAGTCGAAAGGTGAGGCCTTTCAACAAGGTCGAGAGGTTATGTTTTGTTTGTCGAAGGCAAAGGCTAAAGGATTTTAAAGGTGGACGTCGTATATTTTAAAGCTTAAAAAAGGAAAAGCTTAATGACTTTGAAGGACTTACCTTCAATGATTTCAAAGGGTTTTACTAATGATTTTAAAGAGGTTACCTTCAATGATTTCAAAAGGTTGTTTAAAAGTTTTAAACAAAGAATTTGAATATAATGAATAGGCAGATAGCCTAAATGTTTAAGTTATAGAGGACTTTTAACTTATTTTAAAGGGATCGATAATCCTTATTGAACATCATCAACATTGTTTTGAGTAAAGTATATATAACATGGAAAAAATAGCTTAGAGTAAAGCTAAAGATATATTTTCCTTGTATATATATGATTTGACGGACTAAATCACTTTGAAAAGGTTTTCAAGGAAAATTTATAGGATAGTTAACCCTAAGAAAATTCGGGCAGTCACCTCATTTAAATTCGGACAATCGGTCCATTTTGAAAGCAATCGGCCCAGAGGATAGTTAGTCTAGAGGATAGTTAGTCCAGATTAAAGCAGTTGGCCCAGATGTGAACAGTTGGTTCATTTGTTAGTGTAATGGACCTTGCTACTTCTCAAGGACAGTTAGTCCACCCTTTTTACCTGTTTTATGGACAGATAAGCCATTATTTAGCATAAAGGATATTGCTATTTTGGTATAACCAGATTTAGGACAGTTAGTCCAGCAGAGAAAAGTTAGCTCAGATTTCGGACAGATAGTCCAGTAGAGAAAAGTTAGCTCAGATTTCAGACAGATAGTCCATTTATTTCCTGTTTTAGCATAATGGATTCTGCTATATTATATTATAATCAATGGATTAACCAGTTTGGTCGCAAGAAAGGATTTGCAAAATATATGTTTTGAAAGGAGATATTAGTGAGGGGAAACCCGTTCCGCTAAGCGGCGTGGTCTCACTATATATCAGTAAACAGAGATGCAACATAAATTATTCATACCAGGCTTTAAGTCCGACTCGAAGTTTTTGTTTCCCCTTAAACTCTCGGGTGCTCAAATTTGATTTGAGTAGGCTGAGGGTTTTGGTTTTCGGGTTTTAGCAGATTTTGGCGAATAAGCTTCCGAAGATGAGCAGGTGGTTGGCGGATAGCTAAATTAGGAATTTTGTTTTAATTTGCTTTCTGCTGTGTATAAAGATAATTATGTTTATAATTTCTTTGATCATCCAAGGGGGGATCTTCATATGTCGCTCTTGGCGTATTGTTGTAATTATATTTGATCATTGCTTGGGAATACGTTTAGGGATTTTTGTAACTTGAATATGACATTATTTGAAATGTAATCACTGAAATTGTTGTTTTTTGAAATCTGTGATTTTGTTCATATTCAAGTTCTTTTGGTATTATGGATAACATTAACATTACCGTATTTCATCACCAGAAGTTAATACTGTGGATGACTGCATCATCCATAGCGGTTAGCTTTGGCCTCCAGATACATGATGTTACATAATTCTACTCTCTGAGGAGTTAATCTAATTATACTCTATAATGGGTCAACCTAACTAGTTATTATGTTCTTTTTATCTCAAAATGCAATAACGAATCCTGATGATGTGAGTATGACAATAATAATCATACAAAATAACTGATCAAATAAAATAAGTACATATAACATCCATCATTGAAATATGTTCAATCAATTGGCATCTTATAATTACTTACCTTAAGTAATAACCCTCTTTGATAATTTGAAATAAAAACTTGGGCGAAACAATAATTTATTCCTTAGAAACATCTATCATTATATATGATTAATCCCTTTAATTCATATTTAAAACAAAGAAAATATAGCCCCTTACTTCACAATTTTATCATGCCAATTTATAAACCATTTAAATACCGCCATATGCACGTTTGGAAATAATAGGAGGGTGTCGCACCTCTTCATTATATGGCTTAACGCCATAAACTAGAATATTTTCATTTTTCAAATCTAGCGACATTGATATAGCCATCATGGGACGTCACATCCCTCCATATCAAAGCTTTTAAAATAATTCTGATTTTATAAAAAATGCAAGATAATGCCGAAATTAATGTTGTCGCAACAAATAAATTTATAAGTTATCTGACCTATTAAATATAGCATTTTTATATATGAAAATATCTTGAAGTCGACATTGGTAACATGAGACATTGATATCATAAAACGTTGATATTGAGTGCTTCAAAAACATCGACTACATCGCCGTACTAAGGAATGCTTAAACTATAGTATAGTGGCATCATTGCCATAAAAGATTCAACATTAAAAGTAAGGTTGGCGGCATCACTGTCTTAAAACCATATTTATTAAAATAGACGACATTTAGCATTATAGCGACACCAGAAAGATAGCGGCAATAGCTCTATAAATAGTTTAATAACGGAAATAAAGGTCTTTGGCATCAATGTGATAAAGTAGTTTAATACTGAAAACAGCGGGTGGCGGCATTGTTTGGAACGTTGGTGAAAATACACGGCATGACGAGATTGATAAATGTTGGTATTGAAAAGAGAACACCGAACCTTATTTCAACATGAATTAGTCCATTATACCAACTTGCATTGATATCATATGCCTCCATTCACGTTGACGTCGACATTCATTGATGTGTCATAGATGGACTGCGGCATCGCCTATCAACACCATGGTAATCTCGTAAATAATATTGAATTCGATTTATTTCTTAAATAAGCAATATCTTTTCACCCACTACAACTCCTTGTCAATTTTCTATTGGTTAGAAATAACTTTAACAGACTTTCTTTTCAAAAATCTGCTACCATCCCAGTTTCTATCCCCAAAATAATTTTGCACCCATTATATAATCATTAATTATTTAAAATTATTACAAGCTTTTCTAGCTTAATAAACTCACATAAAATCATAATCTTTTGTGAAAATTCTCAAAAATTCACAAAAAATAAAAATTAACATATTCTTTAACATAAAAAAGTTTCGAGGCCAAAATCATTATTTAATTATTTTTAATAAGTAAAACTCAGAATAAATGCCCTTTCTTTCTTAGAAAATTAATAAAATATTCCTACTAATTTGAAAAATTATGATATTAAAAATCATCTCCAAAAGTATGTTTTACACATCTTATCAAAAAATCAAATCGTTTGGAGATCAAAAACTTAGGCCCCGTTTGACTTGTAGTTTTTAGTTTTGCGTTTTCATCTATACAAAAGTGCATCCGCCGTATGTATTATTGAAAAACAAGTAATTTTGAAAATGAAATTAACATGTAAAATAGAAAACAAGTTTATTTTGTTTTTCGTGTTTTGAAAGTTGACAAAAGTACGAAGAACAATCTAACTCCTCGTTGTCCGTTGGTCGCCGTAGTGGCTAAGAATTGTAAATTTTCTTTTCTTATTTCTTAGTATTTCTTAGTACAAGTTGAAAACACAAAACTCAAAATACAAAATGAAACCAAACGGGCCCTTAGGTTTTAACCTCAAAACTATTAAATTAATTTCATTAAAATTCCAATAAATCGTTATTCTATCCAAAAGATGATAAAATCAAACATGGCATGTCATAGCATCATCACGAATCAAAATCCATCAAGATTCAAAATCGTTGAGTATAAAAATGAGATGATTTATTATTATTCACCTTAGATTAGGTAATGGAGTTGAGATTTGATGGAGAATGTTCTTCTGTAGCTTTGCATCTTAAATACCCTTTAGTTTTCCTCCCCTCTATCTTGTTAATTGTCGGCCTTATTCTAGGTTATTACTTATTGGATTTTCAAAACACGAGAATGAATGAGGGGTGAGGGTTTAAGGGATAATAGGTAGATCTATTCCTACTTTTCCCCTCTCATACATTCTTTTATGTGTTAAGCCCTAAAACAATCTTAACAATTAATTAGTTAAGGCTTGGCCTTGTTATTTATCAAATCTCATCCTTCTTTTCTTACTACAATCACATTATTCTATTTAATTTATTTAATTAAATCTCTTAAATAATGTTAATCAAAATTAAGGTTGTTACAGATAGACACACCGCTCAAAAAGAATGAAATGTTTGTGAATTAGATGCGACTAGAGTTCCAACGTCATCTTACGGGCACTAATCTTATCAATATGGCTTTGAGGTTTGAAGCTCTTGATATTAAGGAGGGAATCTAGAAAAGAATAGTGACAATAGTCAGTGCCAAGCCATTTTAGTGATACCAGTGGAGGCAAGCCAAACTTCAAGCGTAAATTTGAGGTGAAGAAGTAGTGGACAGAAAAGAAACCCGAAGGCCGGGCTCCAGCATAGAAGAAGCAGCCCAACTTGGCCAATGTTCTTTGTTTCAAGTGCAATAAGATAGGGCACTTTAAGAACCGGTGCCTAATTGCTACCTATTTCAACTACGGCCA
Source organism: Allium fistulosum (assembly GCA_030737815.1). Classification (NCBI taxonomy): domain Eukaryota; kingdom Viridiplantae; phylum Streptophyta; class Magnoliopsida; order Asparagales; family Amaryllidaceae; genus Allium; species Allium fistulosum. The sequence continues at coordinate 431,830,994 of CM060906.1, read as the reverse complement.
GCAAGGATACATGAAGAATGAGTGCACTTTTCCAAAGAAGGAGTATCAAGGATAGGCTTTTGCCGTAGAAGGGATACCATCCACTTCTTCACAGAAAGGAAAGCAAGCGTTGTAAGGTACATTATCCATCCATGATATTCCTATAAGGGTATTATTCATATGGGTTCTTCCTATAGTTTTATTTCAGTTGATTTTGTTGATAAACTTAACCTTAAACTCATCCTTATGAGTAATCCTCTTAGTGTGCCAAACCCTGTTGGGGTTTAACCAAGCTTAACACTGTTTGTTCAAAAGTACTATTTCTTGTTGAAATCATCTCTTTCTTTCAGATTTGTTTGTTTTTGGGTTCATAGTTTAGGAGTATTGTTGGGAATGGATTTGTTACCTAAGTTTAGAGCAATCTTGAATTACAATCAAAGGATTGTTAGAGTTAGGAGCAGTTATCTCTATTCGCTCGAGGTAGCTAAAGAGGAGCCTAGGGATATATCAGTTGTTCAGGATTTCATTCATATTTTTGATGAAATGCAAGGTTTACCTCCTAATCATGAATTGGAGTTCCGTATTGATTTGATTCCAGGATACAAACCTATTGTACAACCCCCATGAAAGTTTGCTCCTTAAGAAAAGAGGGAGTTTGTAGGCCAAACATCTGACATATTGTGGAAGGTTTTGATTAGATGCAGTACCTCAAGTTGGGGATTGCCGGTCATCTTTGTTACAAAGGAGGACGGTTCTCTAAGGTTATGTGTAGACTACCAGGAGTTGAATAAGAGGACTATCAAAAATCAATACCCTTTACAAAGGACCGACGATATATTTGATTAGGTCCATGGTACTTGGATATTTCCCCATCGGATTTTGCCATCGGTTTCCACCAATTAAGGATAGCGGAGGAGAGTGTATCCTTAACAACTTTTCGGACTCCAAATAATTTATACGAGTGGTTAATCTTTCCATTTGGACTGACTAATGCACCCACTTATTTTATGGACTTAATGAATAAGGTATTTTTAGATATTTATAATAATTTGTCCTTGTCTTTATTGATGAAATTCTTATCTGTTCAAAAATAGAGGAAGATCACATATACCAACTACGTGTCATACTTAATACCTTGAGAAGCCAAGTTTTGAAGGCTAAGTTTTCTAGGTTCCATTTTTGGAAATCTAAAGTTAGGTTTATGGGGCATGTGGTTTCGGGAGAAGAAATATCAATTGACCCAACCAAAGCTGTTGCTTTGCAAGACTGGATGAAGTTTGAAAGTGCGATGGAAGTTAGAAGTTTCTTGGGGTTGGCTTTACCGAAGGTTCATCAAAGACTTCTCAAAGATTGCTTCTCACCTGACGAAGTTAACAAAGAAAGATGTTAAATTCGTGTAGACACTTAAGTGTGATGAAGCATTCGATGAATTTTAGGAGAAGTTGACTAGTGCTCCTATTTTGACCATTCTAGATGAGAGCGAAGGTTTAATCGTGTATATGAATGCATGTACCAGATTGGGAGCAGTTATGATGTAGTATGGGAAAGTTATTGCATATGCGAGTCGATAGCTAAAGCCACATGAGATAAATGTAATGACCCTAATTTTGACGAACATTATTTAGGACATTTAATTAGATAAATTAAATGAAATAATGTAAATGGTTAAGGGATTGAGATTTGTAAATCAATAAGGGGAGGCGTGCCTTAATGAATATATAAGAAAAAGAGAATTAAAAAGAAGCAAGTAGGAGAAATATGGTAAGAGAAAATTAGAAATAGTCTTTGTTCTTATACCTTAAACCCTTCTTACCTTCATTCCTCATTCATTTAAACATTCATAAACAAAACTAAAACCCCCAAAGAGCTCAATCGGCCACCATTAAGAATAACCAAACGAAGATAAGCTAGGTATCAAGTAGAAAGCTTGAATAAATTGACCAAAGAGAAAATCTCAACCATCTTAACATCAAGCCAAGGTAAAAAATTTGATTTACATCTCACTTTTGATAATGATTTCAGTTATAAAGTTTGATCCGAACTATTTTGCACATAATATGCCATATTATGTTTGTTTATATATATATAAACATACTTGTTGATGATTTATGTTGTTCCTTATAGATTTTATGATAGGTTAAGATTGGAAAACCCCATTAAATGACATCCAAAATAACTTGCGTTTTTGATATATGGCCAAAAACATTATTTTTGAAGTGGTTCATAATTTTCTAAGTTATTGTGTATTTATTATGAATTTTCTATGAAAGAAAATAGGTAAAATTGGGTTTAAATTATTTAAGGTAACTATATGTTGATTTCGGTCTGAGATTTATATATGTTAGAAAACATATTAAAAGTGAATTATGATGATTTTTGGGGAATTTTCCTAAGTATTTTACCATGGTTATAAAATTATTTAATTTAAAGGGCTTTAAAGTTTTATATGTTTTATCAAGGAAAAGGTCTTATTTGTTAAAATGTTTTTACTGAAAATTTTGAACTCGGCAGCCTTTTTAGAAAAAGGATTTTGATAAAAGAAATGGCGACCAATTATGTTTTGACAAATAATGCAAGTTAGGTGGAAAGAAATTACCTTATAAGGCATAAAATCATTTTTTTTAATTTACCACTTCGCCACTTCCGTCTCTTTGCTTTCAACATCATTTCTCCGCTAAAGAACCCATTTGAAACTAATGTACATGGTATCAAGCAACTAATATGTAGTGCATTGAAGGAAAACGGAAGGGACGTTGTCAAAAAGTTGCTTTCGAAGTGGTAGAAGCTATTCTTATTAACTTTGAATTACTTCTGTTTATAAATGATGCTTTTGAAGGGGTTGAATTCAACTATATTAACTTTCGAATTAATCCACTTGCCTTAGTTTTAGAAAAGAGCTTTTGAAAGAGTTACCGCCTTTTGTTTTAAAAGAAACTTTCGAAAGGATAGCTGCCTTGGACTTATTCGAAACCCAAGCTACCGTATTCTTACCATTCAAACTAGTTAAGTCCACTTTTCTTTATAGCCTTAAAACAATGTATTTGAAAGGGTGTATTTGCCCTTATACTTTGAAGCCACCTTCTCAATGCTTTCGAAAGGGTCATGTAGCTACTTTCAATATGGTTTTGGAGGTAATGGTTTGGAAAGGGTGGGTTTCAAAACTATACTCTTTCTTTATTTAGGATCAATGCTTTCGAAAGTAATGCTTTCGCCTTTGTTCTTTTACGATCCTTAGTTAAATTAAATATTAAACCCAATGGTTTCAAAAGGAATAGTTTTAAATGATTTTGAAGCAATGTTTCCACAAATCTTTACTTGAACCCAATGCTTTCGAAAGGTATATAATATGTGTTTCGAAGGGGAGATCCCCAATGCTTTTGAAAGGTTTATTTTAAGTGTTTAAATGGAGGGTTTTCAATGCTTTCGAAAGAAAAGTTTAAAGGTTTTGAAAGATGATGTTTACAGTTTTAGTAAAGCTTTCAAAAGGGTTGTTCTTAATTATTTCGAAGTGCATTGTTTAAGAGTTTCAAACAAGGGTTTTGAGGGTTTTACCTTGGTTTTATAGCCTAAAGTCTTTTAAGTAAAAAAGGGTTTTAATCTACTTTGAAGGGACAGATAATCCCACCGATTAGATTTCATCTACATTGTTTATGTAAAGTATATATCTTGGCATAAGTGTTTTGAATAAAGTAAAGTATACGATTTCCTTGTTCTATAAAGATATGATTTCAAGGGTAAATCATTTGTAAAGATTATTTACAAGGAAATGAAATTTTAACAGGGCAGTTAACCCTAAGTATAAAAATAAGAAATGAAATATGAATAAGGTAGTTAACCCTAACTTTATGACTCAGATATTAGGAGAACAGGTGGGATTAGTATAGGGTCGCGCCCTATACTTTAGCTACTAGCCCCTAGCTAAAATAAGTCCAAAATTCCAGTGTGTATGGCTTTGTCACAGATGGGACTAAAATAAGGTTACATATAGAAGGGAATATATAGAGTAAAAGTTGGTTATTGGTGAGCCAACAAAACCTTTAGGATCAGTTGACCCCAAAAGAAGGTAGTTAAGGGTAGATAGCCTAGTATTGTGTCTAACAGAAGTTAGATTGTTGATCATATCTGGTAGACCCAAATCAGCCAATGGTTAATAGTTTGCCAGATAAAACTATAGTGTGGACAAATAGTCCATTAATATCTTAATTATTTTGCATATTTATACTTGCTATTATTTTTATAATCAGTTTGATTGCAATATTTTGATTTGAAAAAGATATGCTTTTAAAAGGATATTAGTGAGGGGAAACCCGTTCAGCAAAGCAGCGTGGTATCACTTAATATCGGTATATCGAGATGTAATAATATTATCACACCGGGCACTATATCTAACTCGAAGTTTATGTTTTCTCCTTAAACTCTCAAGTGCTCAAAATTAATTTGAGTTAGATGGATGGTTATGGATTTTCAGGTTTAATAGGTTAAATAAATGAGCTTCCAAAGACGTACCCGATGCAAAGCTTGCTATGTAGAAGCTATTTAATAGTATTTCCGCTGTGATGTATTTATGATTGATATGTCTGTCTAGTACTCTGATCATCCAAGTGGGCATCTTCATATGTCGCTCTTAGTGTAATTTATAATAATTATATTTGATCAAAACCTTGGAATCATTTTGGAATTATGTAACTGAATGTGAAATATATATTTGAAATGTGATTAGAAAAGTTGATTTTGAAATTTGCGTTGATTTTATTTCATATTCATGTGCTTCTATTATTATGGATACCATTAACATCACCATATTTTGTCACCGAAAGTAAATACTATGGATGACTGCAGCATCTGTAGCACTTAGCTTCGTGCCTCAACATATGGGACAATACAACTTGGTATCAAAGCATAGGTTTATGGAAACTTAAAAGAAATTTCAAACTTAAAATGATTTTGAAAACATAATCCTAAGTAATTAGAGAAAAGATTAGGGTATGGGATAACACTATAGTAACGTACTTGTATTTGCTATATATAAGTATATGCTTTATCTCTATTTTTTCGTCTCTCTTAGGCTATTGTTCTTTATCTTACAAAGACTTGAATGCAGATTTTAGAGAAGTAAGATATGGATGCTAGGAGTGGAAGAGTTAAAATTGGTGGAGGAAACACCACAACCAATGGAAATGCCAAACCAAACACTAGAAGGAATATGGGTCGGGCATAAACTGCTAATGTGGGTGCTGGAGCGCCGCAAGTTGACATGGGAGCTATGTATCAGTTCTTCGTCAACATGATGCAAGCTGGGGATGCTGTGGGATTAGTTGGAGGAAATCAGGAAGCTCCGGTGTCAGTAACTGTGCCGTTTATCTGGATTGAGGATGAAATTGAAGTGGAGAATTGGCTGCTTCATTGCAAAAGGATCTTTGCTAATTTGCGGCTTAATGATGAGCATAAGAGGAGGTTTGCTTCTAGACAATTACAAGGAGCAACACAATACTGGTGGAACAGTGTTACCGTTGGAGTTAATGAAGATACCATGGCTTGGGTAGAATTCAAAAGGAGGTTTGAGGAAAGATTCATGTCAAAGATTGCTAAATCAACTCTTCTCAGGAAGTTTATGGAGTTGGAGCAGTGAGACATGACAGTGCTTGATTATGCAACCAAATTTGAGGAGCTATCGAGATATTAATATGCTATGGTTGATACAGTTATCAAAATAAATGAGAAGTTCATCCGTGGACCGAAACCCAAGCTTACTAAAGCAACTTTTCCACATTTTAGAGATCCGTGTGATGTATATGTTAAGATGGCTTTAATGCATGAGGAAATTCTTGCTTTTCATGATGGCAACAAAGCAGGGGAAGCTCAAAGTGGGCAGAACCAGAAGAGAAAGTTTTTCCATAAGAAAGCTGCTTAGAAAGGAGGAGCAGCCAAGAAAAGGAAGGCCGATGTAATTTCCTATAATGCGATAAGAAGGGACACTATGCCCATGAGTGTCAGATAGGAAAAGGGAAGAAGGTTGGCGACAAGAAGGAAGTGAGATGCTTCAACTGTGATCAGATTGGACATTGTAAGAACTAGTGTAAGGAACCAACTAAGAATGGAAAAAGAAAGATGGTTGCATAGCTTAACCTACAACCATCATACTAGTTACTTCCTTAAGGGTTGCGAATCTGATAAGAGGGTATGCGACTCTTGGAATGAGATGTGACCACTTAGAGTTTGAACTGTTAAGTCATATATTTGTTTGCAGCTTGCATACATTTGATTTTGTAGGGTTCAGAATTATTATGAGTGTGGATTGGTTAAGTCGCTAGGATATTTTGCTATGGTAGGAAAATATCACTTAGACACCCTAGTTGTAGTGATCAGATTATATACTCCATAGAAAATCCTAGTTTTGAGGTAAATGCTTTACTGGGTGTTATGGAAGAAGAAGATGAGTTGAACCGATTTTTTGTTGTTAGAGAATTCGTAGACGTCTTTGAGCATGTAGTAGGACTACCACCGAAAAGAGCCATTGAGTTTCGAATAGATTTCGTACAAGGAGCAAAACCGAGGAGTTGACTTGCCAAGCAGAATGACACCTACCGAGAAGAAGGAGCTAAAGGTACAGTTAATAGATTTGGAAAGTAAGAACTTTATCAGACCAAGCAGTTCATCCTAGGGGGTAGCTGCAGTGTTTACAAAGAAACCGGATGGATCATTAAGGTTGTGTATCAATTATTGTAAGTTGAACAAGAAGTCGATAAAGAATCGATATCTGTTGCCTAGAATTGACGATTTGTTTGACCAATTGAGTGGAGCCAAAGTATTTCCTCAGTTGGATTTGGCAATAGGGTTCCATCGGCTTAGAGTAGCAAAGGATAGAATTCCTTTGACGGCTTTTAGGGCCAGGTATAGATCGTATGAATGGTTAGTGATGTTGTTCCAACTAACTAATGCACCATCATTTTTCATGGGCTTGATGAACAGAATCTTCCGGGAGCATCTGGATAGATTCATGTTAGAGTTTTAGATGACATTTTGATTTCCTTTAAAGATGAAAGAGAGCATGAAGTTCATCGTAGAGTGGTGCTTGAGACATTGAGATAGCATCAACTGGGTGAAAATTTTGAAGTGTCGCTTCTGAAAGAAGGAAGTAAAGTTTCTTGGTCATGTAGTCTCAGAGAAAGTGTTGTCCATAGATTCGACTAAGATCGAGGTGGTGAATAATTGGAAGAGACCCACGACAGTGACTGATATAAAGAGTTTTCTTGGATTAGCTGGTTATTATCGAAGATTCACTAATGATTTTTCGAGGATAGCAGAACAGATGACTAAGCTAACTCAGAAAGATGTGAAGTTTGTCCGGACTGATAAGTGTGAAGAGGCATTCCCGAAATTGAAACACTAGTTGACTAATGCACCCGTGTTAGTTGTTCTAGATGGGAATCATGACTTAGTGGTGTACAAGGATGCATATGGAAAAAGGTTAGGAGTCGTGTTAATGCAAAGAGGTAAAGTGATTGCCTATGCTTCTCGACAACTCAGACTGCATGAAGTTAGATATCCAACTCATGATTTGGAATTAGCTGCAGTAATTTTCACATTGAAGGCATGAATACATTACCTTTTGGGAGAAGGATTCTAGTTATATACGGATCATAAGTCATTGAGATATTTATTTCCTCCTAAGGAGTTGAATATGAGATAGGAGAGGTGCCTGGAGCTTTTAGTCTCTTATGACTTTGGAATTGAGTATACACAAAGAAAAGGCAATAAGGGTATATATGCACTTAGCAGGAGATATCATAATGCAATATTGGCAATGATAGCAGAGTGGAAAGATTTAGAAGCGTTGACTACATGTAGAATACAACGGAGATCTAAAGCTAGTTCTAGTAAAGAAACTGCTATGTTGTTATGTTTAGAAGTTCGACCGGTGATGATTGAAATGATTGCTTCTAAGCAAGGGGAGGACCCATTATTTGCTGAACGGATCAGAAAATTAAGGAATGGAACAAAGAGCGATGACTTGAAAGATTTTAGTCTTGACCAGAATGGGTGGTTGAGGAAGAAAGGAAGACCGTGTGTCCCGAATATGGGAAACATCAGGAAGGAAGTTCTTGGAGAATGCTATCGTTCAAAGTTCACCATTCATCCGGGAGGAACTAAGATGTATCAAGATATGAAAAGGAGTTTCTTCTGGGAAGGTATGAAGGGAGATGTAGGCTTATAGGTGAGGCAGTGTTTGAATTGTCAAAAGGAAAAGATGAACATCAGAAACCTAGTGGGTTACTTCAGCCTTTGGACGTTCTAGTTTGGAAATGAGATTCTATCTCAATGGATTTTATAAATGGGTTGCCGAGGTCGAATAAAGGAAATGGAAGTATATGGGTTATAATAGACAGATTGATCAAAAGTGGTCGTCTTATTCTAGTTAAGTCAACCAAGACGGCACCTATTGTAGCTAAGTTGTTTACGAAGAACATAGTTAGACTGCATGGAATTCCTAGTAGCATAGTAAGTGATAGAGATTCCTTATTTACCAGCGAGTTCTGGAAGAGTCTACAGGAGACTTAGGCACCAAGCTCAAGATAAGTACCACTTACCATCCGCATAAGGATGGGAAAACGGAAAGAGTTAACAAAGTCTTAGAGTATTTGTTAATAGCTTATGTGCTAGAATTTGGAGGATCATAGGAAGACCACCTACGCTTAGTCAAGTTTTGTATAACAACAATTATCAAACTAGTGCAAGGATGGCACCATTTAAAGCTTTGTATGGAAGGCCATGCAAATCTCCCTTTTGTTGGTTAGAGATCAAGGATAGGTTAGTTCTTGGTCCATAATTGGTTGGAGAAGTTGTAGAAAAAACTGAGTTAATTTGAGCTAGAACAAAGAAAGCTCAGTCTAGGATGAAGAGTTATGTTGACAGGAGATGGAAAGACTTAGAGTTCTCAGTTGGAGATCATGTTTTCGTCATAGTGTCATCGATGAAAGGTGTAATCAGATTTGAAAAATTAGAAAAACTGGCACCGAGATCCATTGGACCATTTTCTATTATAGAAAGGATCGAGAAACTCATGTATAGAGTAGAGTTACCAAATAGGTTGGTAGGAGTCTACAGTGTTTTTCATATTTCTCATCTAAGGAAGTGTATTTAAGATCCAGAAACTACTATTGCACCGACCATATTAGATGATCTAGTAGTGGAATCGGATACGAGAATAGTTAGAAAACAACTTCATATAGTCATGAGAGATGAGAAGAGGCTAAGGAACAAGACAGTCAGATTAGTCATAGTCCAGTGGAGTAATAATGAGAGAGACTGTACTTGGAAAATGAGAGCGGGATTAGAGATACTCATCCCAACTTATTTCATGGTATGTTTTACCTTTATGTTTGATTGTTATGAGTACCTTATTGTAATTTTGAGGACGAAATTCTTTAAGGAGGGGAGTCTGTAATGACCCAAATTTTAACTCACATTATTTAGGACATTTAATTAGATAAATTAAATGAAATAATGTAGATGGTTAAGGGATTGGGATTTATAAATCAATAAGAGGTGACTTGCCTTAATGATGTATAAGGAAAACAGAATTAAACGAAGTAAGTAGAAGGAATATATAAGGAAAAAATAGGAATAGTTTTTGTTCTCATACCTTAAACCCTTCATCATTCCTCATTCATTTCAACATTCATAAACAAAGCTAAAACCCCCAAAGAGCTTGGCCAGCCACCATTAAGAAGAAGCAAAAGAAGATAAGCTAGGAGTCAAGTAGAAAGCTTGAAGAAATTAATCAAAGAGAAAATCTCAGCCATCTTAACACCAAGCCAAGGTGAATAATTTGATTTACATCTCACTTTTGATAATGTTTTCGGCTATAAGGTTTGATCCAAACAGTTTTGCAAATAATATGCCATGTTATGTTTGTTTATAAGGATATATATACTTCTTGATGATTTATATTGTTTCATATAATTTTATCATAAGTTTAGATTAGTAAAACCCATTAAATGACATCCAAATAACTTTCATTTTTGGTATATGGCCGAAAACAATATTTTTGAAGTGGGTTCCAAGTTTCATAATTTTCTAAGTTATTGTGGATTTATTATTAATTTTCTATGAAAGAAAATAGGTAAAATTGAGTTTAAATTATTTAAAGGTAACTATTTATTGATTTTGTGTCTGAGATTTATATATGTTAAAAAACATATTAAAAGTGAATTATGGTGATTTTTGGGGAATTTTCCTATGTATTTTACTATGGTTATAACTTATTTAATTTGAAGGACTTAAATGTTTTATATGTTTTAGCAAGGAGAAGAGTTTATTTGTTAAAATGTTTTAACTGAAAATTCTGAATTCGGCAGCCTTTTTAGAAAAAGGATTTTGATAAAAGAAATGGCCACCAATTATGTTATGACAAATAAGGCAAGTTAGGTGAAAAGAAATTACCTTGTAAGGCATAAAATCAATTTTGTTTTAGTTTACCACTTCGCCACTTCCATCCATTTGCTTTCGACACCATATCTCCGCTAAAGAACCCATTCGAAATCAATGCACATGGTTTTAAGCAATTGACACATATTGCATTGGAGAAAGGCGAAAGGGACAATGTCGAAACATTGCTTTCGAAGGGGTTTAACTTTGAATTACTTTTGTTTATAAATGATGCTTTCGAAGGGGTAGAAGCCAACTATATTAGCTTTCGAATCAATCCACTCGCCTTGGTTTTAGAAAAGAGCTTTTGATAGAGTTTCCACCATTTGTTTCAAAAGAAGCTTTCGAAAGGATAGCTGCCTTGAACCTATTCGAAACCTAAGCTCCCGCATTCTTACCTTTCGAACTAGTTAAGGCCGCTTTTCTTCATAGCCTTAAAACAATGTGTTCGAAAGGGTGCTTTTGCCCTTGTACTTTGAAGCCGCCTTCTTAATGCTTTCGGAAGGTTCCTGTAGTTACTTTCAAAATGGGTTCAAAATGGTTTTGGAGGCAATGGTTTCAAAATGGTGGGTTTCAAAACTGTCCTCTTTCTTTTATTCAGGATCAATGCTTTTGAAAGTAATGCTTTCGCCTTTGTTCTTTTAGGACCCTTAGTTATATTAAATATTAAACCCAATGGTTTCGAAAGGAATAATTTTAAATGGTTTCGAAGCAATGTTTCCACAAACCTTTACTTGAACCCAATGCTTTCAAAAGATATATAATATGTGTTTCGAAGGGGAGATCCCCAATGTTTTTGAAAGGTTTATTTTAAGTGTTTAAATGGAGGGTTTCCAATTCTTTCGAAAGACAAGTTTAAAGGGTTTTGAAAGAAGATGTCTAAGGTTTTAGTTAAGCTTTCGAAAGGGTTGTTCTCAATGATTTCGAAGGGCATTGTTTAAGGTTTTTAAACAAAGGTTTTGAAGGTTTTACCTTGGCTTTATCGCCTAAAGTCTTTTAAGTTAAAAAGGGTTTTAACATACTTTGAAGGGACAGATAATCACATTGATTAGATTTCATCAACATTGTTTTATGTAAAGTATATATCATGGCATAAGTGTTTTGAGTAAAGCAAAGTATATGATTTTCATGTTTTATAAAAATACAATTTCAGGGATAAATCATTTGCAAAGATTATTTACAAGGAAATGAATTAACAGGGTAGTTATCCCTAAGTATTAATACAGGAAATGAAACATGAACATGGTAGTTAACCTTAAGTTTATGACTCAGATATTAGGAGACCAAATGAGACTAGTGTAGGGTCGCGCCTTATACTTTAGCTACTAGCCTCTAGCTAAAATAAGTCCATAATTCCAGTGTGTAGGGATTTTTCACAGATGAGACTAAAATGAGGTTACACACAGAAGGGAATATATAGAGTAAAAGTAGGTTATTGGTGAGCCAATAAAACCTTTAGGATTAGTTGACCCTAGAAGAAGGTAGTTAAGGGTAAACGACTTAGTATTGTGTCTAACAGAAGTTAGATTGTTGATTATGTCTGGTAGGCCCAAGTCAGCCAATGGTTAATAGTTAACCAGATAAAACTATAATGTGGACAAATAGCCCATTGATTTCTTGATTATTTTGCATATATGAACTTGCTATTATTGTTAATTAGTTTGATTGCAGGATTTTGATTTGTAAAAGATATGCTTTTAAAATGATATTTGTATGGGGAAACCTGTTCCGCAAAGCGGTGTAGTCTCACTTAATATCAGTAAATCGAGATGTAATAATATTATTCACACCATGCTTTATGTCTGACTCGAAGTTTATGTTTCCCCTTAAACTCTCGGGTGCTCAAAATTAATTTGGTTAGATTGAGAGTTAAGAATTTAAGGTTTTGTAGGCTAGATGAATAAACTTCTGAAGATGTGCAGGAGGCAAAGCTAGCTATGTAGGAGCTATTTAATAGTATTTCTGCTGTGATGTATTTATGACTTATATGTCTATCTAGTACTCTGATCATCCGAAGGGGCATCTTCATATGTCGTTCTTGGCATAATTTGTAATAATTATATTTGATCAAAATTTGGAATTCGTTTTGGGATTATGTAACTGAATATGAAATATGGATTCGAAATATGATCAGAAAATTTGATTTTTGAAATCCGCGTTGATTTTATTTCATATTCATGTGTTTCTGATATTATGGATACTATTAACATTACCGTATTTTGTCACCGAAAGTTAACACTATGGATGACTGCTGCATCTGTAGCGCTTAGCTTCGGGCTTCAAGAAGGGGATGTTACAAAATTTATGCTATGCATGATTTGGAGCTTATGGCTATTGTCTTTACAGTAAAGATGTGGATACATTATTTTTTGGTTGAAAAGTTAGAGTTATACATGGACTACAAATCCATAAAATATCTCTTTACCTAAAAAGAATTGAATTTGAGGCAACAGAGATGGCTGGAGTTTCTCGCTTCTTATGATCTGGAGATTTAGTATACCCAGGTAAGGCAAATGTCGTTCAGATACGTTGAGTAGAAATGTTGCAATGGCTGCAAACATAGAAGTTAAGCCAGTATTGATGGAGAGGATTGCATCTGGTCAAAAAGAAGATCCTATTTTGGCTCGACCTAAGAAGGATGTTAAAAAAGGTGTTGTTTCTAGCTTTGAGATTGGTCCATGAGACATATTGAAATGAATGGACGCATATGTGTTCTAAATGCTAACGAACTTAGGCAAGAAGTGCTAGTTGAATGCCACCATTCAAAGTTATCTTTCCATTCAGGAGTGATCAAGATGTTCAAAGATATGAAGAGGGTATTCTGGTGGAAGGGGACAAAGCGAGATATTTCGATCTTTGTGAGCCAGTGTGCAAACTGCCATCAGGTTAAAAGTGACCAACAAAAGATAGTTGGACCATTTCAGCCGCTTGAGATCCCAAAGTGGAAGTTTGAGCAGATCTCTATGGACTTTATTGATGGGCTTTCTAGATTAGAAGAGGCAATGAAGACATTTGGGTTATTGTCGATCGGTTGACCAAGAATGCTCATTTCATTCCTGTTAAGCCGACTAGGAATGCTACAAGTCTAGCGAGTTTGTATGTAAAGGAGATTGTGAGACTTCATTGTATTTCTGGTAGTATTATAAGTGATCAAGACCCGAAATTCTGACTTGAATACAGCTTACCATCCCTATATAGATGGTCAGACAGAGAGAGTGAACTGGATCTTGGAAGATTTTTTGCAAGCATGCATTCTAGACTTTGGAGGTTCTTAGGAAGATCATCTACCCTTAGTTGAATTCACTTACAATAGCAGCTATCAAGCAATCATTTAAATGGCCCCTTTCGGAGCTCTTTATGGTCGTCCTTGCCATTCTCCTCATGTTGGGTTGGTCTGGTGATAGAATTGTTCTTAGGCCCGACATGATCTTAGAAGCCAGTGAGAAGGTAGCTGATATTAGAAGAAAGATGAAGTAGGCACGGGATTGGTAGAAGTGTTATACAGATCGAAGGTGCAAGGATCTAGAGTTCTCAGTTGGAGATTTTGTGTTTGTGAAAGTTTCTCCGTTAAGAAGTGTTGTGAGGTTCAGAAAATCAGGGAAGCTAGCCCCTCGTTATTTGGCCCTTTTCCCATACTGGATCAGATTGGTAGGCTTGCATATAAAGTGAAGTTACCAAATGGACTATTAGATATGCACACCATATTTCACGTATCACATTCACGTAAGTACGTACATGATCCTTCGACGATGGTGGAACTGGCACAACAAGCTGATTTGGAATTTCAGCCTAACCTAACTATTCTTAGGCGACCTATTTGTATCGGCGCTCAAGATATAAAGCAATTGAGGATGAAATATGTGAATCTTGTTAAGGATGGAGTGGGGATGATAGAGATTGTACTTGGGAAACCCAAGACTATATTAGGGATTCTCATCCAGAGGTGTGGTCGTAGTTGTTTGTATTTTGTTGTATCTTTTTAGTGTACTCACCGGTTGTGGTGGGGTCACTTTCTTTGTACCTGTTTGTTGAATGATATCATTAGGTTTCTTTTGATATCTTTTGTTGTGTGTGATTAATTTCGGGGACGAAATTTCCCGTAAGGAGGGGAGGATGTAAGACCTGTAATTTCATCAGTTTGAATTTGAATATTTAATATATTTTTAAATATTTAAATAATTAGATTTTATAACTCAAGTTTACCTCTTTTTAGTAAAAACTAATGATGGTAAATTGTTTTAAAATTTGGTATACAAAAATAAGTAGTTTGGAGCAAAATCGAGAATGTTTCCGAAAATCATTTTTCCGATTTTCTACTTTTTAAGTACCAAATGCTATCGGACTGTAGCAATACCAAACCAAATACGATGAGTAGTGGGATCCTGAGCTAAACCTTGGAAATCTTAATGCCATAATGCCTTTCAAATCCTCCTAGCTAGGTGTACACGTGTACATATTTATATAAATAACATAGGCTACTGTTAATGAAGTAATTTGATTACAATTTGGTTTAAAATTATACTTAAGTAAATTTAGTAAGTTTTGACTTATCTTTTAAAATTTAAAAAGTGAAATAGACAAAATAAGGATACATCGAGTCGTGTGAGGTGGTGATATGATAAAGATGAGGGGGAGGTGGTTGCATATCGAATTGATGAAGGAAGGATGAGGTGGCAAAAAATTTGTGGAGGGTATGGGTTAAGGTAATTATAGTAGTTTACATCCTTTCATTTTCTATAAAAAAACTCACCTTTCTTACTTCATTCTATACTTTATTTCTTTCTTTTTCTAATTCTTATCTCATTTTCTTTTCAAGCCTCCATCCATGGTTTCTAAAAAGATTTGAAATTAAAAATCACTTCTTGTTCCATTTTTCCTAAGCAAAGTTTCTAAACCTTCTTCCTTTCTTCTCTACATCACTCCACCACCAAAACAAGACCTATAACCAACTCAAAAAATCTTGGCCAAGCACCATAAACCCCCTTGGTTAAAAATAAATGTCCCATCTAGCCCCTTAAAGTCAATTTTTTCCAAGATAAAGCTACGTAGGGTTGCTCCCATTAGGGTATTATCACATCTACTCTAGCTTGGCTTCGGTTAAATGTGCACTAAGATGTGAAATACTCGTATTCTTGGTAAGTTTGGCTAGGTCCTATTTGGAGGTTTCCTAGAGCCATCGTAGTTCTCAGTTATATTTTCTAGAGGTATACTTTCGGTAAGGGGGCACCCTCTTAGTCATTGTTGGAAGATTTTCCTTTCCTTGTTTGGATTCAAACCCTTAAGTTTATTTCTTTCTTAACTGTATCGGGAAGTGTCTTGCGCACTTCGCGATGTTTAATTATTTATAGCTATTACTTGTGAGTTGGATGTTTTTCTTGTGAAGGGAAACCCATTCCGCATTTGATGGCGTGGTCTCATATATTATTGTTTATTTCCACCCTTTGTTTAAATTTTACTCATACCAGACTTATTGGCTAACCCGAGTTGTTTGTTTTCTCTAAACTCTTAGGTGCTCATTGGTATTTAAGAATTCTGAGAGTAATAGGTTTCTTTGGGCTCTTTTGAAGATGATGGACGAGCAAGAGGCTCCTTATCTATATAGTTATCTATTTTCCTTATTATTTTTATTTATGTATGTGTATATTGTATCAGCAAGTGTAAAGGCGAGTAGTTAAAACTACCTAGGCTGATAGCAGTAGTATTTTCGTGCAACTCTGATAACTCCATGTTAAGGAGCAACCTTTTGTACTATCGCATTGTTATATTATAATTAACCATTCTATCGTGATATTTGCTATTCTGTTCTTTTATTTTACCCCACGATAGCTCATTTTTCGGATGCTTCGGCAACAGTACACGAATACCATGGATGTATTACGTGTCGTTCCTAGGGTCAAAAAGGTGGGTTGCCATACAATCGGACACACAACCAAAGCGGGTACTTTAGAAAACCAATATGTACTTGAGTTAGAACAATGAATAACTGAGCTAATCACTGGATGCAAAATCCGACATGATGCACAACATAAGTCGATACATTAGAAAACCAATATGTACCCAAGTTAGAACAACGGTTAACCGAGCTAACCATCAATTGAAAAAGCCAACCGGATGCACAACCTATGCGGGTACATAAGAAAACCAATCTATACCTGAGTTAGAACAGAGGTTAAATGAGCTAACCAGCAGGTGCAAATGCCAACCGGAAGCACAACCCATCCAGGTACATTGGAAAACCAGTCGGTACCCTAGTTAAAACAATAGTTAAATTCAAAAGCCAATCATGCGCACAACCTAAGAAGGCACCTTAGAAAACCAGTCTTCAATTGGGTTAGGACATCGATTAACCGAGTTAACCATCGAATGCCAAAGCCAATCGGTATGCACAACCTAAGCGGGTACATCAAAAAACCAATCTATACGCGAGTTAGAATAATAATTAAGCGAGCTAACCACCGGATGTAAAAACCAACCAGACACACAACCTAAGCAAGTACATCCAAACACAAATCTATACTTGAGTTTGAGAAACGGTTAACTAAGCTAACTACCGGATGCAAAAGCTATCTAGACACATAACCTAACCAGGTACATCAAAATACCAATTTGTACTTGTTGCCCATATACTTTTCGACCTTTAAATATGCTTGAGGAGTCATTAAGATAGAAATAAGCAATGAAACCCATAGAAGATATGGAAGTATTTAAAAAGCTAGCGTCGAGCCTATAAGTGCATGTATTCTATTAACAAGGAGATGTCGAGCATTTAATATGAAAGCAGATGTCAGGTTTTTACTTAAGAGCTACTAACTTAAAGAATCTATGAAAAATTAGGGATGTCAAAGTGTAAAGGGTATCAAGCTTGAACACAGAAGGGCTAATGAGTCTACATAACGATAGGTTGTGATGTCGAACTTCAATAACCACAAGGTTTGTCGAGGTTGTAAAGTAAAGGAAGTATCAAGCCTCAACAATCGTAAAGGTTATCGAGTGTCTAAAGAAGCATACGATGTTGAATCTTTATGACACCTGGAAAAGTTGAGCATCCAAACATAGGGATAAGAGATACCGAACCTTTAAAGTGTATGAAACCCAACAATAGTGAATGTTACCAAGCATTCACAAGTAAAATGCAATGCCAAACATTAATAATTAAGCAAAGTATCGAACACTTAATAATAAGAAGGTATCAAATTTATAAAAGGCAATGGAGATGCCAGAACATTATGACATAAAGTGCTACAGAATGTAGGATAAAGAGGGGTGCCGCATCACTAAAAGATATCGAACACCTAGTTACAAAGAGGGTAATCGAGTCTCTATGAAAAACAAGTCTTAGATGCATCTACTGTTATCGAGCCTTTACAGCATTAGTTATTATAAAGCAAAAAAAGATATCAAGCTTCAAGAAGGATGATGGACTTCGACACTAGCAAGGAGTTTTGAGTTTTTTTTACAAGAAATGAAAGATGTTGAGAATCAAGAAGTGGAAAGGATGTCGAATATCCACAATACAAAATGATATCAAGTTTCTAGCTGAATAGACGCATAATAACCATTCTGCCTACCACCGCCTCTATAAAACCCCTCCAACAATTAGGTGTGGTGAATCATTCTTTTATTTGCTTCTCAAATTACAAGTTACTAACCCTAAGTTGATTTGGGGATTTCTTGAAACAATTGTAACTTTTTGAATATATGGACTTGGACTATAAACATTGCATAGCATAATGCCTTCGATATATTTATTTTGACTATTATTGAGAGAATGGATGTGCATATAATTTATATTGGGCTTAGACTTGAATTTGGACTTACATATTGATAATTTGAACAAGGCCATTTAAGCGCTTGCCTAAATTAGAGTTTACTTTGCATTATGACTATAATGCCCGTTCGCATACGAACAAGGATTGTAATATAAGTAAATTTCCTATTTTGTCCATTAAACACTGGAATATTGCACATTTATGCAACTTGCCTATTTTTTTCTTAGACATATGACTCAAACATTTAAACAACTTCATTATTATATTAAAGCTCATGAGTAATATCGGTTCCATTTCAAATAATACTATCTTATGCAACATCTCAAGTGTTAAGCCATATTTTGGTTTAAGATTTCGGCGCTTGGGGGAGGGCTTGAACCTCTAACTCATCATTTCTTACTTAGATACTGACCATGCAAAGTTTTGTTGCAGGAAAATGTTGAGAGCTAAGAAAGTTAATGTTCCATACAAAGAAATTGTTCAACAAACAATCTTGGACGAAAATATTATTCCGAACTTAAATATGGAGAATTTAGAAACTAGATAGCTATCAACACCAGCAAAGCCAACAAATAGCAAGGCTAAAATTCAATATTTAACTTGACAACTTACAGCGATGCAAGAGCTTCTGGAGGAAGTTCTCTCTAAGAAGTCATCTAAAACAACAAAGCTTACCGAAGAAGAAGAAGAAGTGAAATCTACAAGGAGGAATATAGATAACTCATTTTTCAAAAGTAAAGACAATGGTAAAAGTATCATGGGTTTGCGAAGAAAGGAAGAAACTCAAAATAGAGGACCAACAGTGTATTCCCCGAACTTGCAAGACAATAAAATTAAGAGGAATTATCAAAGAGAAAGCTAAAAAGGGAGAGTAAGAAGATCTTCCGAGCAGTCAACTAGCTCAATCTCAGGAAAATAATATAAGCCTTACATAAGGAACATGATGATGAAGCATACTAAAGGAGTATGACCAATAAAATAGTGAAAGACATGCTTGGTCTTAAAGGGAAGAGGACCCTTGACCCAAGGGTAAATAATAATCCTCATGAAGTTCCATTCACAGAGGAAATAATATCTGTTAGAATTTCATCACACGTAAAAATCCCATCATTAAAGTATAATAGAACCACTGATCTTGACAACTATCTTTTAGCTGTTGAGAGCCAAATGGATTTGCACAATGCTTCTGGAGAAGTACTTTGCAAACTGTTTCCTATAACTTTTTAAGGGTAAATTGCCAAATGCTATAGGTATTATAGAGAGAAAACTATCTACTCTTTGGAATAACTTTCTTATGAGCTTTTAGCACAATTCTGCATATGCAAAGATCCTACCATTGGCTCTAGTGTACTGCCAAATGTCAAACAAAGACCAGGAGAGTTTCTTGGTAAATATCTAAAGAGATTCAACACTAAGGCACTAAAGACAGAAAACATGACTGATAGAGAAAAAATGATGGCAGTACGCTTAGGGTTAATTGAACAAACCCCCTTATGGAAGGAACTCTACGTCCATGGGTATAGGGATCTACAAGATTTTCATTTTTAGGCTGAGAAGTTTATTTGTATAGATGAAATGCACCATCCTAAGAAGAAATCTCAACCAAAGAACGAAGGAGTAATATTTGGCTATGATCACCCCAACAAAAAGCCGAGATGGGATGAAAATAGAAGAGGAAGATGGGAGGAAATCCCTAAATCCAACTATGTAGCTTTGAATAAACCTATTTCCTATATTTTTTCCATGAAAAAAGATAGGGGAAACTTCCCTACTTCTTATAAAGCAAGGAACACTCCTGAACTAAAGAAGGGGGAGATTATTGTGCTTACCATAAAGCAAATGGACACAAAACTGACGAGTGTCATGTTTTGGCCAGAATAATCCAAAACATGATTAGATCTGGATCTTTGAAGGAGTTTGTCAAGGAGAATCAAAAATCCTCCCATCCTGAAGGGAACAATCAAAGGCCCCCAGCAATGTTGCAAATTTCATAGAGAAGGATTCTCAACCGGACTTTATTCCTCTGATTAACCGCATAGATGTCATTCATGGAGGTCTCCATCTTATTGGAAGCAGCAAAGGGGCCAAGAGCAGATACATAAAGGAAGCAAGAGATGGAGTCTTTTCCATTCAAAAGGAGACACTACTCAAAAATCGTAAGCATCAACTTCAAATGCTCAACTTAACAATAACCCCAAAGAGCTAAAGGGAGTACGTCACTCGCATAATGATCCGTTGATGATAACTTCACAAACCAAGCTCTCTGTTGTAATAGAAATTTCAGTAGACACCAAAAGTGTAGTGAATTTCAATTTCAGGCATGCTTTGATCAAATGAATATTCCAAAGGAGAAGTTGGAACCAAGCTTCGAGCCTATCTTTAGGTTCAATAACAAAGGTACTCCAGTAAGGCAGATAAAGATTTTGGTACAAATGGGAATTCTACCACACTCCAGAACTTTTGAAAATCTATTTAAAATAATGGACAAACTCTCCTATTATTATGCTTTCCTTGGAAGGCTAGCTTTAGATGAAGTGGATGCGTTCGTCTCACCGAAGTACCTAATGGTGAAGTTTTATACTAAGAATGGTTGGGGAACTGTAAGAGGAGAGCAATTTAGCTCCTGAGAACTGTATTATACTACACTTAAGTAATACAAAAGAGATGATGTGTCTTGTTATGATTTAGGGAAAAGTAAATTAAGCAAAAGTAAAAATAAGAACCTTGGATAATAGTCTTTCTGGCCTACTATCCAAGGCAAACAAAAAGATAAGAGTAGTTAAAAAGCCGACGAATGTGTTAAGAAGATTCAATTTCTCTAAAAGGAAAAGAAAATGAAAAGAAGCAAACCAGATAATCAGCGAACTAGAGGATGAACAAATCATCACTGAATTAGATTGCAGAGGGAAGCAAAAAAGAATAAAATCTATCGAAGATCTGGAAGAAGTAAGCTTGGATTCACTAGATTTGATAGAAAAGGGTAAAGATTGGAAAAGATTTAGGTGACGAACTTAGATGAGTGCTTATTCGAATTCTCCAATCTAGAAATGACATATTTTCCTGGACCGACTCAGATATGATTAGGATAGATGCAGCAGTTATGAGCCATGCTCTAAATATAAATCCAAATATTTTCCCCGTCCGACAAAAGAAAAGGCAGTTCGATAAAATTCATGCTAATGAATTGAAAGAAAAAAATTAAAAGATTGCTTTAGAATGGGTTTATCAAGGAAGTGTTTTACTCCAAATAGCTAGCCAATTCCGTGTTGGTTAAAAAGTCCAATAGAAAATGGAGAACTTTTGTCGATTACACCAATCTAAACAAAGCATGCCCTAAGGATTATTATCCTTTGTACCAAATAAGCCAGTTGGTTGATGTCACAAGTGGACATAAGCTGTTATCTTTTATGAATGCATACTCGGGTTATAATCAAATTCCCATGTTCAAACTAGATGAAGAAAACACAAGTTTCATAACAGACTAGAGGACCTATTGCTACAAAGTTATTCCTTCTGGACTAAAGAATGAAGGGGCTACGTATTAAAGGCTAGTAAATAAGATGTTTACAGAACAAAATTGATGAAACATGGAAGTGTATGTAGATGATATGTTGGTCAAATCCTAAGAGAAAATTAATCACCTAAAAAACCTAGAGGAAATATTTGAATTAATAAGAAAGTACCGAATAAAGCTCAATCCACGGAAATGTTCTTTTGGAATATAATCTGAAAATTTCTAGGATATATTGTCAGTGCTTATGGAATTGAGGCCAACCCTGACCAAATTAAACAATTAAGGATATGACAGAGCCAAAAACAAGTAAAGATGTGATGAGTTTAAAAAGTAGGATGGCAACTCTAAACATATTTATCTCCAACGCTACTAATAAGTGCATCTCTTTCTTTGACGTGATTAAGAAAAAGAAGAACTTTGAGTGAGGAGAAGATGGCAGAAAAGCTTTTAAAAAATTAAAGGACCATCTTTAGAAACCTCCATTCTTATCTAGTCCCATTGAAATAGAGAATTTATACCTTTACACAGTAGTCTCCGAACATGCAATAAGTTTGGTTCTAGTAAGAGAGGAAAATAAGACCTAGCTTTTGGTATACAATACTAGCAAAAGGCTTAAAGTGGCAAAAGTTGGAAATCTAGCTATAGAGAAGCTAACATACTATCTAATTCTCACTGCTTGAAAATTAAGAGCCTATTTTCAAGCATACCCAATCAAGGTCTTAACTAATTTTCCGCTTAAGCAATTTTTCAACAAGCTCGAGGTATCAGGAAGGTTAGTAAAATGGGGAATAGAGTTGAGCCAATATGAGATTGAATTCCAACCCTTTGTTGCAATTAAGGAGCAGGCTTTGGCTGATTTCGTTAATGAATACATACAATTTATTAAATAAAAATCGGAAAGGGAATGAAGCCTAAATGGAAATTGTTTATTGATGGAGCCTCAAATAAGCAAGGAGCTGGTGTAGGATACATAATCATTACTACTGGTGGACATTGGTTACATTATGCAATGAAGGTAGGCAATCCTGCTACTAATAATGTGCTTGAGTATGAATCAGTGGTAGTAGGACTTACTTTAGCCATTTAGTAAAAGATCCTAAGGACAGAAATTTTTAGTGATTCTCAATTAATGGTCAACTAGTTAAATCGGACTTGTCAAACGAAAGATGCAAAATTGTTCCTTTATGTCAAAAAGGTCTAAAAATGTTAACCCAATTTGAAATTTTTTCGATACACCAAGTATCTAGAGGAAAAAAATTTCAAGCGACTCTTCGGCTAAACTAGATAGCCCGCGAGGAGCACCAAAAACCCAAATTGTGCCAGTAAGCTTTCAACAAAATCCTAGTATTAAGGAAAAAGCCCTCGAACCGAAAGATGGGGTTATGGTATTGAATAAATCCTAAGCTCTTACACATGTGGAAAAAGAAAAGGAACTGGAAAGTGGAAACGATGGAATTTAGGAAGGAACTACCCATATGGAAATGAATAGTCAATATAAGAACAAATGGATGACACTCATTGTAAAATACACGGTAGAAGGGAAGCTACTAGAAGATTAAAAGAAAACTAGAAGGACAAAACAAGCTTCAAGTTTTATTATGATGGATGGAACACTTTATAAAAAGGGATATCTGCTCTCTTACTTTAGATGTGTTAATCCAGAATGTGACACAAAATTGTTGAGGGAAGCTCATGAAGGGTTCTTTGGAGGTCATTCTAATGGCATAAAATTGTCCAAAAGGGTCATAAGGCAAGAATTCTATTGGCCCTACATGAATAACGATGCAGTGAATTATGTAAAGAAATGTGAGAAATGTCAATAAATTTCAACAATCCCACATATGGCCCCAAGTGGGTTTACCCAAACCTCAAGTCCATGACCCTTTAATATATAGGGAATCGAAGTAATTGGACCATTGCCTATATCTAAGGGTGAAACAAAGTTTGTAGTCATGGCTATTGAATCCTTCACCAAATGGGTAGAGATCAAACCAGTACCAAATATAACATTAGGAAAAGTACTAAAGTTTATGATTACGAAATAATCATATGGTTTGGAATACCGCATAAAATAATATCCGACAATGAAACTTAATTTGAAAGTGAGGAATTCACCAGATTTTGCAACAAGAATGGAATAATCAAATGAATTCCATCCGTAGCTATCCTAAGGCTAGTGGAGTCGTTGAAGCTGCCAACAAAACCATTAAAACTATCCTCAAGAAACGACTAGACAAAGCAAAAGAAAATTAGGTAAAAGAGCTAGCACTTGTACTTTGGGCATATCAAACTACTACTAAGACTACAATAGGACATACTCCATTTTTTTAACTTATGGATATGAAGCCATGCTACCAATTCTAGTGGAAATACCATCCCATCATAGAATTGCATATGCCTTCAATTCTAATCAAGAGTGGAAAAAAGAATTCCTAGATTTGATAGTTAAGGGATGAAGCGGCCATATGGATGGCTGAACATCAACGAAGGATGTCAAAATACTATAACTTCATTAAGGAAAGTTCATTCCAAAAGGGAGACTTGGCACTATGAAAGGTCATGAAAAATACCAAGAATCCAATAGTTGGACCGCTCAGATCAAATTGTAAAGGACCCTTGTCATCCATAAAGTAATCCCACCGAGTACTTATCGACGATGTTGACCCGATGGCAATGTAATAGTAAGAACTTGGAATGTCGAACACTTGAGACCATATTTTCCAATAGGATGAATAAAGAAATTGATACAAGTATATCTACGAAAACGATAATCAAAAGAAAGAAAGGAAATTATAAAGGAAAAGCCTTTAATCCCGCCACAAGGGCCTGGTTAAAGCACCTCCTAGAGGGAGGTTAGAGTAAGCCTCTGGTCCCGTCTATAAGGAGGAGCCAGAACAGTGCAAGCCTTCGGTATTGCCTTCGTGGCTTGGTTGGAGCGCCTCCCAGAGGGAGGATAGAGCAAGCCTTTGGTCCCGCCTAAGAGGACCTGCTCGAAGTACCGACCAGCCTTCGGTTTCGCCTATAAGGCTTGATCGAAGTGCCTCCTAGAGGGAAGATGGGTAAGACTTTGGTTCTACCTAAAATGGCTAACCAAACACACTGACCAGCTTAAATCACCATCTAGTAAAGGGATCAATTAAAGCCTAAATCTTCACCTATAAGGTGATGAGAGGTAAAAGAACTCGATTAAAGCCTAAATCATTACCTATAAGGTGACGAGGGGTGAAAGAAATCAATCAAATACTAAATCATTACCTAAAAAGTAATAAGGAGCAAAGGAAATTAATTGGACAAGAGTGGCTTCATCTAAGAATGGATCAGAGCAATCTTCTAAAAAGAAGCACGACCAATCTTACACTAAGCTAAAATAAGGCAACCTACAAAGAATGGGACAAAAATTCCTACCTATTACCTAGAACTAAAGATCTCAGCATCAAATATGGACACCTGAAGTTTTGAATCTCTTGGTCAGAAATATTCTAGTAATTAACGAGAATCTCCGTTATTGCTTAAATATCCAGTCTCCTATCAGTTGAGACGTAAAATTACCAAATGGATTTTTGGACTTCTATTCAAACAATACTATGGTATTATTATAAGGGATTTCTGGTCTTTTATTCAAATGAAATTATGGTATTTTTACCAAATGGATTTCTAGACTTCTTAAATAATGAATTTACGTTCTTCTTACCAGGTGGATTTCTAGCCTTCTTATGGTTTTCTTGCTAGATGGATTTCTGGACTTCCTATCAAATGAATTTATGGTCTTCTTACCAGTTAAAATTTTGGTCTTCTTATCATAAAAGATTTTTAGTCTTCTTATCAAAATAGATTTTTGGTCTTCTTATCAGATATATTTCTGGTCTCCTTACGGATTCTTCTTTATGCAAATAAAATCATTGGATAATCATTCAAGAAATCTGGACTAAAAGAAAGAAGTTTACTTTGAAAATCAGTCAAGATAATAATATCTAAGCAACAAATATTTGATGATGAACTCATTCAGCACAGAACAATAAAAAGGCAAATTGATCCACATACTTACCAAATTTGAAAGGCTTATTTAAAATTTTGTTAAACCAATAATCATTTCGAGAGTGATTTTCAAAACCTAGGCTTTTAAAATTTCAAAGTTAGATAAGCAAAACTATTTCACAAATATTTGAGAGAGAAACAACGGAGGTCATCATCATTTATTTTATATTTCAAAAGAATAGGATAATGGTTGGAAAGAAGAGCCATCAAGAGAGAGAAAAAAGCAATCTTTTTAGTTGAAGGGCATAGAAGCATTCAAAAGTAAAAGATACTTAGTTTTACACTAAAGTGTAAAAAGATCTTTTTTTATACAAGGAGAGGTGCAAATGTTATCCACATATTTTTCGACCTTTAAATATGCTTGAGGAGTCATCAAGGTAGAAAGAAGCAACAAATGAAAAGATACGGAGGCATTCAAAAAGCTAGCATCGAGCCTATAAGTGCATATATTCCATTAATAAGGTGATGTCGAGCATTTAATATGATAGTAGATGTCAAGTTTTGGAGATGTAGAAGTGTAATTAGGGATATCAAGCTTGAACACAGAAGAGCTGATGAGTTTATATAACTATAGGAGGTGATGTCGAACTTCGATAACCACAAGGATTCTCGAGTTTATAAAGCAAAGGAAGTATCAAGCCTCAACAACCGTAAAGGTTGTCGAGTGGCTAAAGAAGCATATGATGTCGAATCTTTTTGACACTTGGAAATGTCGAGCATCCAAACAAAGAGGGAAGACATACCGAACCTTTGAAGGGTATCAAATCACAACAACACTGAATGTTACCAAGCATTCACAAGTAAAATGCAATGCCAAATTTTAACAATTAAGCAAAATATTGAATATTTAATAACAAGAAGGCGTCAAATTTATAAAAGGCAATGGAGAAGTTGGACCACTACAACATAAAGTGCTATAGAATGTAGAATAAAGAGAGATGCCACATCATTAAAAGGTATTGAACACCTAGTTACAAAGAGGGTATATCGAGTCTCTATGGAAAACAATTCTTAGATGCATCTACTATTATCGAGCCTTTACATCATTAGCTATTGTGAAGCAACAAAAGATTTCAAGCTTTAACAAGAATGATGCGCTTCGACACCAGCAAAGAGTTCTGAGTATTTTACAAGCAACGAAAGATGTCAAGAATCAAGAGGCATAAAGAATGTCGAATGTCAACAATACAGAATGATATCAAGTGTTTAGCAGGATAAACGCATAACAACCATTCTGCCTACCACTACCTCTGTAAATAGGCCGCCTTGGCCACATGGGAGAGGGCGAATCATTCTTTTTTCTACTTCTCAAATTACAAGCTGTAACCCTAAATTGATTTTGGGGTTTCTTGAAACAATTGTAACTTTTTGAATATATGAACTTGGATAATAAACATTGCATAGCATAATCCCTTCGATATATGTATCTTTGACTATTACTAAGAGAATGGATGTGCATATAATTTATATTTGGACTTGCATATTGTCAATTTGAACAAGGCCATTTAAGCTCTTGCCTAAATTAAAGTTTACTTTGCATTTTGATTATTATGCCCATTGGCATATGAATAAAGGATTGTGATATAAGTAAATTGCCTATTTTTCTCATTATACAATGGACGATTGTACATTTACGCGACTTGTCTATTTTACCCTTAAACATATGACTGGAACTTTTGAACAATTTCACTACTATATTAAAGCTCATGGGTAATATTTAGATCCATTTCAAATAATCTATCATATGCAACAACTCGAATGTGAGCCACGTTTTGGTTATAAGTCCCGAGTTAGAACAATGGATAACCGAGTTAACCACCAGATGCAAAAGCCAATTAAACATACAACCTAAGCAGGTATTTGAAAAACAATTTATATCCGAGTTAGAACAACGTTTAACCGAGCTAACTATCAAATGCAAAAACCAACTGGACGCACAACCTAATCTGGTACATCAGAAAAACAATCTTTCCCCAAGTTAGAACAACAATTAACCAAGCTAACCAGCGGATGCAAAATCTAACCGAACGCACAACATAAGAGGATACATCAGAAAAATAGTCTGTAGAACAATGGTTAATCGGCTAACTAATGATTGCAAAAGCCAACTAGATGCACAACCTAAGCGAGTATATCATAAAACCAATATATACTCGAGTTAGAATAACGATTAATTGAGTTTACCACCGAACGCAAAATCTAATCGGACACACGACTACATGGTACATCAGAAAACCAATCTATACCCATGTTAAAACAACAATTAACCAAGCAAACCATTGGATGCAAAAGCCAAGTGGATGCAGAACCTAAGCAGGTATATTAGAAAACCAATATGTACCCGAGTTAGAACAACGATTAACTGAGCTAACCACTAGATATAAAATCCAATCGGACACATAACCTAAGCGGGTATATCAGAAAACCAATATGTACTCAATTTAAAGAAAAGGTTACCGGATGCAAAAGCTAACCGGATGCACAACCTAAGCGTGTACATTAGAAAACCAATCGGTACCCGAGTTAGAACAACGGTTAACCGAGGTAACCATCGGATGCAAAAGCCAACCGAACACATAACCTAAGCGAAACTTTAGAAAACCAATCTGTACTCAAGTTAGAACATTGGTTAACCTAGCTAATAACTAGATGAAAAAGCCAACCGTACACACATTCCTAGTGGGTACATCCAAAAATCAATATGCACCCAGGTTAGATAAATGGTTAACCGAGCTAACCACCGAATGCAAAAGCCAAATGAACGCTTAACTGAAGCAGGTACAACAGAAAACCAATTTGTACTCGAGTTAGAAAAATGGCTAGCAGAGCTAATCGTCGGATGCAAAAGCCAACCAAACGCATACCCTAAGCGGGTACATTGGAAAACCAATTTTTACCCAAGCTATAACAACAGATAACCGAGCTAACCACCAGATGTAAAAGCCAACCAGATGCGAAACCTAATAAGGTACATCAGAAAACCAATATGTACCGCGGTTAGAACAACAGTTAACCAAGCTAATCATAAAAAAAATTTAAGCAAAACAGTCATAAACCAACAAATAAAAATTCAGAAAAATATTAAAATCTATAAACAATATACAGTACTAATATAAATAAGATGGAATTAGGCTAAGGAAAAACTTGAAATCAATTTTAGTCTTAAGGACAAAAGTTTTAAAATTTAGTCTAAAGGACAATAAAATGATATACTCATATAGCATTACACACATATAATGTTATATTCATATAACATCACAAATATAATGTAAAGAAATAAATTATACAAATAATTGTGTATGATAACAATTTAATAATAATAATATATAATAATAATTATAATATACATAAAAATAAAAAATAAATGTGTGAAAGAATCAAAAGATGAAATGTTGTCATATGCATGTATTTTGCAATTTTCACAAGCAACATTAACGATAACATGAATTTGTAAAACTACTGTACTTGAACTTATGGTGTATGGTTGCATACTAAATTATATCAAGGATCACCCCAGTAACTAGAACAAACATTAAAAATCATGATATATATATATATATATATATATCCATGTGTGTGTGTATTGTGGGCTTTATGGGATATATATGCTCTAGAGTTTCATAAACAGAACTTATACTTTCTGTATTCAAAAGAAGTGCAAATAAAATTTAAAAGAGTAATAGAAGATAATTGAGCAACATAAATATGTTTCGTACACTTTTAAAGAATGATCATGTAAAATAAAAGCTATGTAAAATTTAGTATGTGGTTAATGAATCAAATCATGATTAACAAATTTATCAATACCCAATGGCGGTCTTTCTCTATTGTAAATAAAAGAATAAAGGATGTATCATCTTATGCTTTGATTTGATCTACCAAACGAGTAACACTAGCGAGAAATATGATCCATAACAAAATTCTAAATAAAAAATACCCATTTTCATTGATCCTTATTTGAAACCTAGCAACTACTAATAAATAAATTATGAAAAATTATATATATGTAATTTATTTGCATTATTTATTTCCTAATATTATATAATGCTATGTTAATATAGCATTATATGTGTAATGCTATATGAATATATCATTTTGTTGTCCTTAAAATACGTAAAATTAGTCTCAACTTTTTCCTTCAGACTAATTCCCTCTGCAAATAAAATCATAAACTTAAAATACGTAAACTATACAGTACCAATATAAATAATACCATAAACTTAAAATATAAGAAATATATAAATTTAAATAAAATTAAAAATAAAAACATAAAAAACTGAACGAAAATGATAAAAGAGTTCATATTTTACAAAACCATAATTAAAATTTAACAAAAACATTCATATACCAACAAATAAAATACAAAAAAATTTGGAAAAAATTAAACAATGTAACAAATATAAATAATATCATGAACTTAAAATACATGAAATATAACAATTTCACCAAATAAAATTAAAAATATAAAACACTAAAGTTTATCATTTTACAAATACATAACTAAAATTAAAAAAAAGTCATAAACCAACAAATAAAAGTTCAAAAAAATATAAAAATATAAACAACATACAATACCGATATAAATAAAATCATAAACATAAAACATGTCAAATATATAAATTTAATCCAACAAAAACAAAAATATTAAACTCTGAATGAAAATGATAAAAGAAATTATCATTTTACAAAACCATAATTAAAATTTAACAAAAAAAATAATAAACCAACAAATAAAAATTCTAAATAATATAAAAAATATACGGTACCTGTATAAATAAAATTATAAACCTAAAATACATTAAATATACAAATTTAATCAAATAAAAATAAAAATATAAAAACTGAACAAAATGATAAAAGAATTTATCATTTTACAAAACCATAACTAAAATTTAACTATAATCATAAACCCATAAATAAAAATTTAGAAGAAATATAAAATAATAAAACAATATACAACACCAATATAAATAGAATCATACACGTAAAATACGTAAAATATACAAATTTAATCATAAAAATAAAAATATTAAAAACCGAATGAAAATGGTAAAAGAGTTCGTCATTTTACAAAACCATAACTAAAATAAAAAAATAGTCCTAAACAACCAAATAAAAATTCAAAAAATACTAAAAATATAAACAATATACAGTACTAATATAAATAAAATCGTAAACTTAAACTACGTAAAATATAAAAATTTAATCAAATAAAAACAAAAATATTAAGCACTAGACGAAAATGATAAAGGAGTTTATTATTTTACAAAACATAACTAAAATTTAACCAAAATAAAAATAAACCAACAAAAAAGTTCAACAAACATTATATAGAATCAATATAAATCATATCATAAACTTAAAATACTTTAAATATATAAATTTAATTAAATAAAAGTAAAAACAATAGAATCTGTATGTACATGGTAAAAGTATTTTTCATATACAAAACCATAAATAAAATGCATTTGCTAATTTCATAAAATAAACTATACTTTTACTAAAAATTAGGTCACTGAACATTAGTCTTCTCAAAGCAAAAAAGAACATGTTTCGTCTCAATTTAATATTTATTGTATTGGCTCTTTGATTCTAGTGAACAAGTAACAAGAAGTGGCATTTCAATTCCATTTCATTCAGTAAACATCAGACTTATTTAGAGAGTTGCTTCAGTTTTAACCACACATATCCTCTTATGACACTACCAAGTTATAAATCTCAAAAAAATTCTTATATACTCTCATTTTGAATGTTAAATTCTTATATAAACAACCTTCAAATAATTCCAGTACTACAAAAAATGTTAAATCACCTTCCACACTCATTTACAACAACCCTTAAATTAACCCAACAGCAGTTAATTTACAAAAGAAATTAACAATTTCACCAACATAACATCATATATTTCCATATCAACCAAACCAATAATATAATATAACATCAGAATAATCCCATTATTCTATTCTCTAATAATGGTAATCGATATTAAATTCAACATAAACTAAACTTACTAACAAAACAAGGACATAACCTAATATCAATAGTCAAAGAGCAGCATGAAAACAAAAAATATAATACAACACACTAATTATTTAATTTCAGGATTTAGGAATATCTCAAAACAACATAGAAAAATAAAACATACCTATCTTCAAAAACAAATAAGACAAATATGACATAAAAATATAAAACATTCATCCACTCAATGGACAACTTCTACGATTATGCCCTAGCTTCTTACTCTTTCAACACTTGTTTTGCTTCGCATGAAAAACATCCAACCCACGAACCCTATTAACTATAAGTTTACTAAATCAATGAAAAAGGCTTAAAAGGATGAACAACAGAAGAACCTGCAAAACCAATATCGTTCGTATCAAAAATAGGAACATGACTGATAGCATGCAAGTAAGAAGCATGATAAGCCTTAATTGTGAAATTATATTCAATAAAATTATAAACAATAAGTCTAGGCATGGTAATGCACTTCAACATATGTGCATAAAGAAAACCAGTAATTCTCCATTGTTTATAAGTGTACACATGATTTTCAAGATCAACTTTATGAGAAATAGAGGAATGTACTTCAAAACAAAACTAGAGGATTGAGAAACGATCCATCCAAATCCTTCTTCTTTAATTTCAATAAACAGCTCTTCATTTTAGGATAAAGAATACTGGTTCAATTAGATGCCTCTTCTCCATGCTTTGACATTTGATCATAAGCTTAATTCGGGTTCCATTAAAACAACAAGTAATATGGAGATGTTGTTCTTTCACAATCCAGAAGTTAAAAATCTCAGCAATGTTTGATTTATTCTCACCATAGCGATTACCAGGGAAAAATAAATCAACCCAATGATCAACCTGCTTATCATTTAAAAAATTCAAAAGCTTTTTGACCTCCAATTTGTCTATATTTCATCATAGCTCCTTGAAATTTATAATGAGTACAATAGTAAGTAAACATCTAGCTTTTCTCTTAGAGCTCAATGAATATCAACAAAAACCTTCCTTTCTCAAAACTGTTCGAAAGAGCACTTGAGGGATTAAAAGAAAAATAAAACCACGAGTCAAATAAAAGTCTGGTATTAGAGACTCAAGAAATATGCTGCTAATATATAACAGTACTTTTGAGACCACATGTGTTAACCCAAAAAATGGATCAAACCCTGGAGTAAGTGTGAAAGCACCAACCCTGTTTATCAAGGAAAATAGAATAGAAAAAAATAGCAACTTGTAGGTAAATTAAAGAGATAAGAGACTTTTATAGTGGTTTAGATGTTAACGAAGCCTACATCCACTTTATAACTTTTGTTATTGACTGGCTGCTGTTAGAAGTTTAATCTGATTACAATTAGATTGAACCCTCTAAGTTAGATCAAGTCACAAGCGCAAGAGTTCACTAGAGGATCACAATAAACC
This sequence comes from Allium fistulosum, assembly GCA_030737815.1. Lineage (NCBI taxonomy): Eukaryota > Viridiplantae > Streptophyta > Magnoliopsida > Asparagales > Amaryllidaceae > Allium > Allium fistulosum. The sequence continues at coordinate 431,797,844 of CM060906.1, read as the reverse complement.
CTTAGATGACTATTGTGTAGGAGGAGAAGAGTGAAGAATCATTTCTGCAAGGTTCCAGCAACCTGTCAAGAAGATCCCCTTTATGTTGCAGATGGTTGAGTATTTATAGGGATTGGAGAGCTATTGGGCTAGGCCTCTTTGTCAGAAGCCTACATTTGAAGGTACAAAAGTGCTCCAAAAGTTTCACAGCGAACTGATCCTATATGATGGATCGCTAGCTATCCATAGGGCATGGGTCACTAACGATCTGTGAAGTTAGCGCATATTTAGCTCGTTTCAATTGGACCGTGTTCCTTGCGTTGTGTAGATACCCTCCTTGTAATTTCATGAATAGATTCCTTGTTTTGATGATGATTCATGTATGCATTAAACTATGACTGGAATCAGATGAATGCCCACTTCTCGACCTTGCTTGCTTACATCATTGTGAAACTTAACAGGCATCCCTAGGAAAGATAATGCTTCATGATGCAAGAAGAATGGATGACCCATGAGAAATATTTATGGATCGCTAGCGTTCCATAGGTTATGGATCGCTAGTGATCCATCCCCTTAGGCTATTTTTGCTTTTTTCCTTTTGAATCTTTATTGGTTCCTTCTTTTAATCCATCTAGTTGATTCTTGAGACGTTTCGACTTGACGCAAATGTTCTAACTTCCATTGAGTTCTATTGGGTTAAAAACCCGATTAACATTTCCCACACAGAGTATGCTTTCGTTGGAAACAATGCGTGCTTTGAAAGTAACCGCTTTTGAGTTCCCATTGGATGAGGTTTAATTTGTCATGCTGAGGCTATCATGCTTGGCTTTAGCTATTCAGCCATCTGTTGAATTTCGATGTGAATAGTCATTGCTCATCACAATAAATCAATTTCGGTCCCATAACTTTCACGGTGCTAGCAAATAACACATGGATCATGCTTGGCAAGTTTTGAAGAAAATTGGTTGCAATTTGATGGGTCGCTAGCCATCCATATTCCATAGATCGCTAGCAATTCAATTAGCAAATTTTCTCAGATTTACTTCCTACTTAACTATGCTCGGGCCCACTTTCTTTCTTTTCATTCTTTCCCTTGCGAACCGAGCTATCTGCTTTTGCGAACCAGTCCAATCTTTCGATCAAACCCTAGCTCGCTTGCGCCACTACCTTCGTCGATCTTCACTGTCGTAGCTTCCTGCCTTTGACCCCTCTTGCCTTTGAAGTCACCTTGAGCCGGCCCCTAGTTCCCGTTGCTTCATCTATTTGGATCGCCGCCGGCCTTACCTACTTTAGGTCACCAATAACCTAAGTTCAAATGCATTCGCCTTTTATCTTTTGACTAGAGGTGGGTTATGTATATTTTGGCGTTTATTTAGCAGTTTGGTGATGAAGTTATGTTGGTGATAGATGCAATGGGAATTCAAGTTGATTGTGATTTTGTGGAAGAAGATAGTAAATCGATTCTTGAGTTCTTCATAGAAAGAAGCTTGGGTCTTGCCCCGATGTTTGACATGTTTTGCTATCTTCGTCCACAGAGTCAGAATTAACTTTCACTGAGTCACACCGTTGATCCGGTACGCTGTCTTACAAATTGATTTTGGTTTTTTTGGGAGGTGATAATAGCTTAGTGTAGCATCTTGTTTGCAACTCATGTTGTTATCCATTTCCAGGAAATTGAAATCGACTTATGTTGAGAATTCTCCGCTTAATTCGGACCTATTGATCTACAATTGCTCACTTTGGATTGGTCCTTCCATTGCACAGTCGGTGTACCTGGAATAGGAAGAGCTTTCCGTGTCGCTTCGGACAGCGGATCCATTATCGATCGTTGGTTGATAATGGGTAAGTGTAGGAGAAATAACTTTAATGAATGATATGTAAAGCTCTTTTCTTTCTTCACTACGAGTGAACTATCTACATAGGATAGAGCGTTTGTAGTGTTCAGGACATCGAGCCCATCCCATATAGATAACACACTGCTCTTGCTCCAGTCAACACTTGGAACCCGATGTGTCGGCATAAATCGATATTTATTCGGAGTTTAAGTGTTAAGCATAGGGGGATTTTTAGTTAAAAATAGAATTACCTAATCACGTTAGGTACAAGTTATGTTGTATAGAATGAAGCACACGTCACCTCATCGTAAATCCAGTGGAGGAAGTCCCGCACTCTCAAAAGCCGAATTGCCATCAGTTGCGCCTTCATAAACGTTTTAAGTAGTGCTTAATTCTTTAGTACCACCGGCTGAATATATTCAGTTGGTTCTGATTAGTTCGGTTGTAGATCGAACGCCTCCAAATTTTAGAGTTCTACTCAATCCTTCGGAGGGAGCTTCCTACGTAATCTCTGCTAAAGTTCTATATAACATTTGTTTACAGCATTGCATTTCGGATGGTGACGTACGTCTTCCATCAAAAAATGAGTACATATGCCACCTGCGGGGTACACCGCTTGCCACTAGTGTATGTGCTTGAATGGAGCAGTGCCCCCCTTCAATCACTTCTTGAGAAAAACTCTTCTGAACTTAGGAATTGCTCCACTCCAGATTCACCACAATGGATATGCGATCTTGACTTGCCTTCATGTCTTGTTTATGCGGACATTCAATCATTCCCCGAGTTTTGATGATTGAGATATTTTATTCAAGAAGAGAGACAAATGTCTATACCTCGTGGTCATCGAGGCTCAAAAAACTGCAAAATTGTGCTGCAGCTTTAAAGCAACCAGTCCCAATTCAAGACCCAATATTTTTCATTAAGCGTCCCGAGGGATTTAACCGTCTTTGGACAATGGGGTTTAAGTCTTCACTTTTACTTGTTGAGATTTAATACATTGCTGTGGGATTTTTAATGGATTGAATACTCCTTGTAATTATTCAAAGTCTGAACAAAGATCCATCGCTCGATCGAATCTTCCATACTCTGAAGGCCGTAAACGCCAAAGAGAGATTGGTCAAATTTTTTCTAATGGATGAGAATTTTCTTCGGTACGGGTTGTTGCATCTTGGGAGATCTATCGTAGCCATTGAAGTCCATCTCCTTCCCGCTTTAGAATTCTAACATGCTCCACTTCTTCATCACACGACTTCGTAGAGGGCGACCTCCCAGAGGGAGAAGGTCCGTCTGGTGGGTCAACCGAAGAAATTCATGAAGGAAGAGGTGTTACAATCGAAGCCAGTTGCCCGGTTAGGATGTCCCCGATCCTGGAGGGAGAGGAAGAAGAATTTGAGCGGTGTGAAGGCAAGGCCGCGGTGATAACGGAAAAGGAGGAGGATGAAGTTGAGAACAACAACTATGTTTCCTCCTCTAGCGGTGAAGAATTCGATGCAAGTTATGGTGATGGAAACTTTGAATCATGTGACGAAACTCCGAGAATAAGTCCTATTCTCCTGGATTCGCCTCCCTAAGAGATTCGTGCTAAAGTTGCTCCCCTAGCAGCCGAGCAACTTTATGATTCTCCGCTTAAGAAAACCGATATTAACTTTGGGTATTCGAGCAACGTTTATGTAGAAATCGATGAACTAATGGGAGAAGGTTTCGAGTTCAAGGGATTATCTCCTTGTCCCAATCATGCTATGTCTAGAGTTAGCCCGATTCCCACCGTGGTGACTTCTCGATCCGGTTTGTGAAGTCCTTTTAGACCGCCTATGACATATTACACATTTCATTAGGGTTACATTCACTTACATATGAATTATTTAGGTTCATTTCCTGTCGCTAAAGCTCTTTATTTATTATTTTTTCAGCTACTATGAGAGCCCGTAGACTTCAATAGTACCTCGAACAATTTACTAATGCACAAAGCTGTTCAAAAAGGACTTGGGGCCACCATCAGCCCCGAGAAACAGAAGAAGAGTGAAAATATTTGGAAGTTGAAGTACGGGGTCGGGATGACAGAGATTGGGGTAGAGTTTATAGGAGTGGTTATGAAAGAGAAAACTCCCAATGACCAGGAAAATCCACTCAAGAAGTCAAAGGTAGATCGTGGTTCTCATCCCTCTGAGCACCTAGTATTTGCCCCGGCTCCAATCTCTGTCAGAATTGAAATTTCGGCTTCCACTTTTCAAGTTTCACCTTCATCCTAGGCCCCGTTAATTCACGTAGTGCCTATTTCTATTTCTTAATGTCCCTGCAAGAGGTCGGCTTATATTCTCCCTTTCGATCCCCCTAAACTTGAAGCTGCGCACCCAGGATGGTTTATAAAGGGAGTTAAATTTGACCGCGACATGCACCCAATCCGTAAAAATTCCTATATGCCCCATCTCCAAACGATTCAAAGTGATTTGGATCAAGCTGAAGGATGAGAAAAATTATGAGAGCAACTAGTAGACACGAACTGCAACAACTACTAAGACATCCTTTCCTTCGAGTTAGAAAAGGATGATTATGAGAGGACATTAATGAAATGTGTTGCCAGAATCGAGCAATAAACAAAGAAGAGGGATGTTGTACTCCGAGAGAGTAAGAGTAACGCCGGCTTGCTGAAGGAATTGAATAAGGCCCACATAAAAACATAAATTGTGTTCCGAGACGAAATCAAGAAGGCCCATGCAGATGAGGTTAAGCTGAACGAGGAACTTGAAGCCCGTGACGAGATCATCGAAGCTCAGAAGAAAACTATCGCCGGTCATAAAGAAGTTGTCAAAGCCTATAAAAAGACAACTGCTTGTATGCGGGAATGGTGGAATTTCGTGACAAGACCATTTATGATCAGACCAAAAGATTACCTCGCTTCAGGAAAGAATCACGCAGCTTAACGCTGAGAAGACCCAAGTTAAAGTTGAGAAGGCTACCGTGACAGCGGACTGCTTAGAGTTGCATGATACTTTCGAAAGGAAAATAGAGAAGATGGATGACACCATCTTGAATTTCGATGTTAACTCCTTGCTGCATCCGGGGAGCCTCATTTATATGGGTCCCAAATTTCCGCATACTCTTGTTTTGGTTTGGGAAAAAGTTCTGGTTTGTTTCTGAGAGAATAAGGATGTATACACTGAGCAAGGTTTGGAGGATTCCTATCTCAACGAAGGGTCGAAGAAGGCTTCGATAGAGAGTTGGGAGATCATCCGAATTGAGAGGGAACATGAGGCTGCCGATGCTGCTACAACTACAACTATTAAAGCGCTATCCGGGCCTTTCATTTCTGGGCCTGGCGAATCATCAAAATAGCCTCGTGATTAATTAGGAAGTATTCCGATTTTAGTCGGTACGTCCTTGTTGTCTACCTCTCTAGAAGCTGTCTCGGAAGCCTCGGGTGGTCTTAGAACTTCTTCAAAGATCGTGCAGCCATCCAAAGAAGGAGAAGGTGGAGAGTATGAGATTAAAATTCTCGGCCACCCTTCTAATGCAGGTAACCTTCTTGTTTCTCCCGAGTTTGAGAATTTTCAACTCACGCCAAAAGAACAAGACTGATTGAATGCTTTCATTTTTGATCTTATAGGTTCGCCTTCTTTAACTATCAACCTACCAATCTCTTTGGTCCCTGGGCCTGCTGCTATTTCAGCTGCCTCGACGCTTGTTTCTGTAGCCACATTGATTTTAGCGCCCTTGTCTGGCTCACAACTAGGGTCGGAATCCGAGAAGACTGTCGTGTTACACGGTTTGGATGACCCTTCCATATCTATGGAGGGCGATTTCACATCAGCTGAAGCTTGAGAGTTGGAAGACCAAACTGGCCAACTAAGTGAAACTGAATAGCACATGTGGCCGTTAAGAAGGAAAATATTAAGGAGAGAAAATCTTCAAGGAGCTCCTGCAAGTTCCAAAAGCGCAAGACCAAAGGGGAGTCTTATGAAAAGGTTGAAAAACAGTAGGAGATGCTGGCATGGAGGAGATAGTTGACATTTCAGGCAGCAACAAAACTCCTGGCAGGGATTCTAAGAAGAAGAAGAAACTTCCGACCAAAGTTGGGAAGGGAAGCGGTGGAAAGAAACATTGACAGGCTGGAGTAACAGTGTAGCCGGATATTGGGAAATTTTGATTTGTTTGATATGTGTTTTGTACAAGTGCAGAGTCTGCACTTATTACTTTTGTTGTTGTAGCATTTGTGTTTTCCTTTATGTTGGCCAAAATTGTGTAGGTATGGCCCATACATTTTGATTTTGTACAGGAAATGTTATAAGTATAATGTTGAGATTTTGATTGTAACTTTATTTGTCTATTTATCTATGTTTCATGCACTTATGCCAATTTTATTTATTACTATTTTATCTAGTCCAACAATTACTTGGTTTTTTGCTTGGGTAGTGGCGTGTGTGCCCCAGTTCAAGGGGCTGTTTACTTCAAACACTTGACAAATGACCGGTTGATCCATGTGATTCCTCGGATATCTGTAACCAAGTCTATTTTGTATTCCTATCTTCCGAAACTTGTGATTTGAGCATCTCAATTCTAGAGATTTTGTTTGTCAACGATCGGAATTCTTTGTCGATTCGTAGTTGTGTGACATTGTGGGATTCATGTCCATCTCTTCTGACAGTGGGAGTGGATTGATTCTTATCAGCCCTATGATAGACAAGTTTCCCGGGATGGCCGGGATAATATAGGTACTTAAGAGTGTGTGCGTCTTGTTTGTACCAAAAATGGGCACAACACTCTTCGGAAGTCTTTGAAGAGATAAACGCGAAGAATGAAAGTTAACGCTGTGGATTATCTAACAAAAACTCCAAATAACAGAAAGTAAAATGCAAAGACAAGCGATTTAGAGTGGTTCGGCTTTGTAGCCTACGTCCACTATGAAGTTTGATGATTTTATTGCTCGATACTTGAAGATTACAATTCTTTATACTGTAATACAACTGAATTTAAATGCTAAGTGTCAATCTAAAGCAGCGGCGGTGTTCTGGAGTAGATTTGGCAGAATCTAGGCGCTCTTCAGTACTTAGAATTATCCAACCCCTTTTCTGAATGACCAGGGGCTCTATTTATAGGTGTAGGAGGCTGATATTTCGCCTAAATTGAGGGGAGACCAGTTCTGGCGCGTGAGGGGGCCCACATGCCCGCTCTTTGGAAATCCGGGCCCACTTTGGGATCGATTCGACCCTTGCTTCGAATCGATCAAGATTTGCTTCGATTGAGCTGAAATTTGGCATGGTCATTCCTTAGGTTTCCAGTTAGCTCCTGTCCAAATTTCATAGCATTTGGAGTTGTAGATCTCGAGATATGATCGATGCAAGTTGGCCCATATCGATTCGACCCTTGCTTCGAATCGATCAAGATTTGCTCCGATTGAGCTGAAATTTGGCACGGACATTCCTTAGGTTTCCAGTTAGCTCCTGTCCAAATTTCATAGCATTTGGAGTTGTAGATCTCGAGATATGATCGATGCAAGTTGGCCCATATCGATTCGACCCTTGCTTCGAATCGATCAAGATTTGCTCTGATTGAGCTGAAATTTGGCATGGACATTCCTTAGGTTGCCAGTTAGCTCCTATCCAAATTTCATAGCATTTGGACTTGTAGATCTCGAGATATGATCGATGCAAGTTGGCCCATATCGATTCGACCCTTGCTTCGAATCGATCAAGATTTGCTCCGATTGAGCTGAAATTTTGCATGGACATTCCTTAGGTTGCCAGTAAGCTACTGTCCAAATTTGGTGGCATTTGGACTTGTAGATCTCGAGTTATGATCGATTCAAGTTCGTCCATATCGATTCGACCCTTGGTTCGAATCGATCAAGAATTGCTCCGATCTAGCTGAAATTTGGCGTGGACATTCCTTAGGTTGCCAGTAAGCTACTGTCCAAATTTGGTGGCATTTGGACTTGTAGATCTCGAGATATGATCGATGCAAGTTGGTCCATATCGTTTCGACCCTTGGTTCGAATCGATCAAGATTTGCTCCGATCGAGCTGAAATTTGGCGTGGACATTCCTTATGTTGCCAGTAAGCTACTGTCCAAATTTGGTGGCATTTGGTCTTGTAGATCTCGAGATATGATCGATGCAAGTTCGGATTTCTCAGCCGTGATCCATCAATATCTGGAGCATATGAACTCCGATTGACTTGAAATTCCGAATGTTGGCTCCCATAGCTTTGCTTGTCATGTCATATCAATTGTAGCCCGATCCGGACTCGGAAAAATTTTGTCGATATCCATAGTGAGCCTGCGTATAACCGATCTCCAAGACGAACTGTCATTAGTTTGTAGTCAAGTTCTTGGTGTCACGGCCTTGCCAAAAGGCGGGATAACATTTGCCCCCCAAAGTATGTCTTGTGTAAACATGACGTGCTTTGAAAAGCTGCAGTCTCTCATTGGATTGCCACAACATGCCTTATCGAAAGTTGCATTCTGTATTGCAGTAATCGACTGTCGTATAATCGTGACTGGCTGTCTGGGCTTTTGAGTCAGGACGAGATGAACATTTGATTCCTGTTGATGATAAAGACCAAAACATTAGTAAAAAATACGTGCATTATCTTGACCTTGGCTAACGTTGCGTGATCGCAAGTTGTTGTCAGTTCGGTTTTGCTATCGAAATCTGCATCGGTCCTCTCCTGAACCGATTTGAGATCTGAGTTAAATCATTACTTTTATGATTGTCTATGGTCATCCTCCCGCATCGATCCTCTCCTGAATCGGTATGAAGAGTAGACAAGCAATTTTTAACACTGAGACTATTCGTCCTTCTTCATCAGTGGTTGGCGATGGATTCGAAGCTGTGCCTCTTCGAATCGATATTGCGTGGATTCGATGTTCTCTGAGTTGATGGAGTCGAAGTTGTGAGTGCTCGAATCAATGCTGCTTTGTTTCGATGATGCTGGAATGGATTCGATGTGGCAAAGGATTCGAAACCGGATGGATTCGAACTAAAGGAGGGATTCGAAATTGAGGGATTCGAACTTGACTGTTCGAATCGATGGAGTCGAACGTTCCCCCTAGCTCCTCTGACGCCGTGCTTCGAGTCGATGCTGCGGATTCGAAGGAAAAGTCTCGAAGTCGTCTGGTGTAGATATTCGAGTCCGAGTCGATGAGGTCGCCTGGTCAGCTTCGAATCGATTTAGACTTGCAGTGATCGATTCGAAGACATTGCTTCGAATCGATGGGCTAGACCCGCTATTCCCGGTTGCGCTTGACCGGGAGACGAATGGTCTCGTTTCCCCTATATATACCGGGGTCCTGTTCACTTTTAACTTTTTACTTTTTACTGTTGCTCTGCTTCTTCTTCGTATCGATCTCCCAGACCTTGAGAGAAACGCTTCTACGAATCGAACAAACCCTTTACACCCTCACTTGTAACCACACAAAACCAGGTAATAACTGGATCGAGTCAAGTCTTGGGAATGATAGTACAGGGAATCGTTGCGAGTTCTAAGTCCAATAGGTCGAATCGATGGGGAAAACGTGATGAAGTGTCGCGACCTTCCTTAGGGAAAGAAAATTCCTGAAGGATTCTCGTTTCCTCTTCGCTTCGTATCGACCCTCGTTGGAATAGTTCGAATCGATCTCGGGTATGGGGCCTTCAAACTGAAGTTTGCGAATCGAAGTGGCTCGTATCGAATCGAGTCGATGTGGTAATTTTCTAATCGACTCGAGGGCATTGTGTTTGATCGATACGAAGTTTGCACTTCTGATCGATTCGAAGTGATTCTTCACCTGATGTTGTGGGCATTGCTCCAAGGACTTACATCAATACAAAATGCATCGAGTCGACCCTCTATCGATTCGAAGCACTTTGATTCGACTCGAATCGATCCAAGGTGATCGATTCGAACGTCTTCAGTTCTGGGAGTGCAACTCTTCTGACTCGCTCAATGGATTCGAACGTGACCAATTTTCAGTCGAAACTTGACGAACTTAATGAAATTTAGCATACTTCACTCCGACGAGCTTCGGCCTTGCATAATCGAACTTGACCAACAGATATGAACTTGAACTTCCTTTGGAGCTCGTCGATGGAACTATGACTTAACCAATAATACAACTGATTTATACTTGAAGTTGGTCCATAGCGTTTGGACGGTGCGGAAATGACGGTCAGCGATGACGGTCATTTTCTTTCTCAAATTCCCAAGTTACGTTGTACGAACATCTCGCTTCATTCTGTTAAATTTGCTCGAGTGATGTACAATACTTGCACTGCACGACACGTTCACACACACTACACTGGGGCATGCACGGGCTTGTTCATAAACTTAATGTTGCTTTCTAATGAGTTAGTTAATTATGGAATCTTCGAGCTCCCAACAACAAGAGGTACAGAGCTCGACTCCTCCGGTGCTTGAGATTCCCGATATCCCTGCCGATATAATCGATCCAGCTCCAGATGAATTACCGGAGGCGATATTTATTGAGGACCCTGTTGACTCGGTTCAGTCCAACATTTCTGAATCCTTATTGGGACGAATATGCTTAAAGCATAACATATCTCTTGGTGACGTACTACTGCCCAGCGCCACCGATAGACCGCACAATCCGCCTGAAGGATATACAGCATTCTACCGTCATGCTTGTGCGGCTGGAACTCTTCCTCCCTTCAATCAATATATCAGAAGGATGCTATCATATTTAGGGATCGCTCCTTCACAACTTCATCCCAACGGGCACGCGTTGCTGAATAGTGTCTTCGTAATATTTATGGACTGTCTTTTTCGCCCGCCGAGGCCCTCCGAGATCAGACACATATTTAACTTCAAGAGCAGGGGTGATAGCCCGTCGTTTACATTCTTGGAGGCAGTTAGAAATTGCCAAGTTGTAGTTGGAGCTTGGACGCGCCTGAGCTATTTCAAGAATGAATGGTTCTACGTTCGATGCCCTTCGGGTTTCGCTAGGCGATGGTTGTCTAGACGTAAGCGCCTTAACCTGTTTCTTTGACCAATAGCTCTTTGGTGTTAAAATTGACATTTCATTCCTTTTACAGCTATTATCTCTAGGCCCGATGGAGGGCGTTTCAAGGGTACCGTCCGGAGTCTTCAAGAAGTCCCAAGCGAGCTGAGGCATATTGACTCGGTGCTGAACGACTACAACTTAAGAGTTCTGGGTTTGATCGACATTAATCAAAGCATAGTTGTTGAGGGATTTTCAAAGTCCGTCTCCAAGAAGGAAAATAAGAAGAAACCCAAGAAGAGAAAAGCGAAGAGGTCACTCGGGATCAGAATAATCGAGGCGAGTGACGAAGAAAGAACCCAGACGGATTCAGAGCCAATGGCTGACCTTTCGGGAAACTTGGAGGAATCGGGAGAAAAACGGAAAGGCAAGGCCGCCGTTTCCAAAAAACTTAAGTCAAAGGGGGGAAAATCTGTAGATGTGTTTCTTCCCGCTTCCGGAGTTATGATTTCTGAGGCCGCCCCTTCTCATTCGAGAGATTCTCTCAAAGGGCTTGACGATATTCCTATCCCAGATTATATATCAATCTCTCATAATCCTGGGTTGGAGGAATTACAAGATGTCCTAAATATGAACGAGCCCTTTCCTTTAAGTGCGGTCAACACTTCCGGTCGGTTTGGGGGTTTACACATTTACACACACTTCCACGACACTTCATGACTTCTGCATAGTAAACATTGCTTTATGGGATTTTAATCCGTAATTCTTTCTTATCGCAGGTGAGATGTCAGGGCGTGGCTCCACTCTAGATAGGCTTCGGAATGTGCGTCAATCTTCTCCATTTTATGATTCCCGCAGGAGAGAGACAGACAGGGATCACGGTCGAGGTTACTCGAGTCAAGAATGTTATGATAGAGATAGAGATTACTCGCGTAACCGTTCTGGCTATGATTACTCTGACAGAGACCGGGGATACCAGCACCGACCCCGATCTCGTTCTCCTCCGCCTCCCAGGGCTCCAGTAGACCTCCCAGGGCCATCTCATCAGCAACAGTTACCTTCTCAATCTTCTCGGCCTGACGCTCAACGGCCAAGAGTGGAACCAACGGCAGCCGCTATAATTGAACAAGCTCCGGCTGAGTTGACAAGCGAGGGAGCTGCTAAACTCGCCCAAATGAAGAACGACTACCCGGAAATTTGCATGGATGGCTATATCTTTCCTCCTAACTTCAAAAGAATCCCTCCGGAAGCTGAGACCACTGCACATAATTACATCCACGACTTCTATGCTCAGTACAAGGAGTGGTATAAGGCGGCTGTGAAGGCCTCTAGAGTAGCTTTCGACAGGGCGAAGGTCATTGCCGAACGTGATGTTGACATCGCGAAGCAGAAACGCATCATTCAAGTTCTTCAATCCGAAGTGGAAACGTCCCGAAAATCAGAGCTTGAAACACTCAAGAAACACGAGGGTGTCGTGGCCAAATTAGCGAGGATGCAGCAAGAACATTGCGCCACAGTGGAAGAGATGGGCCATCGCAATACCACCGTTGCAGCTGAGCGAGACTTAGCCGTTAAAGAGCTGAACGAGCTCAAGGCCAAATTCGCTGAAATGGTGAAGGAGAAGGACGATGCGAACGCTACTGCTCAAGAGGCTTGCGACCAAGCAGTATCCCTCAGGGCCGAACTTGCTGCGGCGGCGGACAAGGCTAAGTCTGTGGAAGCGGAGATCCAGGAAAAGATTTTGGAGGAGAGGTCCAGGCTGGACGCTGAGTTCGACGATCTCCTTGTCACGTACAACGCTAATGTGCTAGAGCATAGAAATTTAGCGTGGCTGGGAGATGACTCCATGATCTTGTACAATGCCTGGACCCGGCTGGTGAATGAGAAGAAAGCAGTGCATCCAGATGAAACATTTGACGACTTCGAGCTGGAGATGCGTTTGCTCACCGACGATGAGAGGAAGACTCTTCATGAGGTGGTGATCTCCATGGCGAAGGAAAAGCTTGGCGTTCAATCTCTAGAGACAGGCGAAGGTTCGGGGACCGCGCATCACGAGGCAAGTGTTGGAGCTGTACTCCCAACATTGCCCGAAACCACTGGTGCGGTAGACCCCCAATCTGTTCCTGCATATAATCCTGACCAACCGTTATTATCTTCTGCCGATGATTCCACCCATGTTTCGGTCCAGACCAAGGAAGGTATTTGAACGCTTCTCGTAGCTTAGTCGTGAAAAACCTTAAGCAACACACTTGGCTAACAATCTTCGTTTTGTCGCATTTCAGTGACTGAAGCTATTGTGTCTGCGCCCCTTGCTCTATCAGTTCCTCATCAAACACAAGGGGTTGTTTTTTCTGAAGCCGTCACGACTTCCACTTTGATTGGCGAGGAGGGAGATGCGAATATGTTTTCTTTCAGCGCTCAAATGATTGAGGAGCTTCTCAATGAACCCATCGACCCCTCTGCCAACCCGTCCGATATTGTGAGTGAGGCTGCTCCGGCTGTTAGTTCATCTATGCCAGCTATTGGCACATCTGATGCGGCCCAAGTATCTCGTGAGGACGATGTTATTGCTGAGATTGCTGCCGAGATGGCAGCAGGGAATGTTGGTGTGAATCCGCCCGGGCCTGCCCCGTTAATGGTGATTTCACCGGGCGGTACTGTAATGATTGAGACCGCTCCTGCCCCTCCTCCTGCTACTACTCCTATGCCTCCAGCTCGTCCTCCTAGAAGGACTTCCGTCGCCTCCAGCTCTGAGGAAGATGTCGACATTATATCGCTGCCGGAGGGCAAGCCTGAAAAGAGCAAACGATTGAGGAAGAAATCGGGCAGCGGATCGGGTGGAGCTACCCCGAAGAAGAAGATAAGGAAGAAGAAAGATTGAACTCTTTCTTTAAATCTCTGCTGTGTAGGGTAGCATTTTGTTGATTCTTCTATAGCCGTGTATAGATGTGGATTCGGCTCCCACTAGTAGCAATTTCTTGAACCATTTTGTAATCATATTCTTTTTGTTGATAGTGGAAATGAGAATGTATTCCCTTTTGTCTCCAACTTGTTGTGTGTTATGGTTCTGCCCCCAGTATTGGGGATTAGTGTGGAGTTGACGTATGTTTATACCCCGTCTTGCGCTCCGGAGTACGGAGTAGAATGGATGTTTATACTCTGCCTCGCACTCTGGGAGTACGGAGTTAAGGAATGTTTATACTCCGCCTCGCACTCTGGGAGTACGGAGTTTAAATAAAAAGCTTGTGCCCAGCTTGCGCTCTCGGAGTACTCTGGGGTTTAGGAAAAATGTTTATACTCCGCCTCGCACTCTGGGAGTACGGAGTTAGTTAAAAAGTTTTGTACCCAGCTCGCGCTCTCGGAGTACTCTGGGGTTTAGGAAAAATGTTTATACTCCGCCTCGCACTCTGGGAGTACGGAGTTAGTTAATGTTTATACTCCAGTTCGCGCTCTCGGAAGCTGGAGTTTGTTGATATTCATACCCAGCTCGCGCTCTCGGAGTACTCTGGGATTTAGAAAAATGTTTATACTCCGCCTCGCACTCTGGGAGTACGGAGTTAAGTAATAAGTTTTGTACCCAGCTCGCGCTCTCGGAGTACTCTGGGATTTAGGAAAATGTTTATACTCCGCCTCGCGCTCTGGGAGTACGGAGTTAGGGAAGAGGTTGTCGTGTATCAACCCCTTTCTGGTCTGATGTGATGGCTTGCCCCCGAGCTCGGGTTTCATTTGGTGAGTGGTTGATTGCTTCATAGCCACTCCCTACTTGAATAAATTCCATTGTGTGATGGAATTTAGCTCTTCGTGCATCGTGATGTTGTACATTGTATTTAATGAATCACAGCTCTGGCTCAAAGAGATGGCATTTTATTGCTGAAATAAGAAAACATGGCAAAGTCAGTTGCCTTATTACAAATTCTAATTTCGAAATGCAGAAACAAATTCTAAAACAGAATTGAAACTAAATAGATAAACATAGCCTGTTATGCGCGATAGCGACGAAGTCTTTCGCTATTCAAGGCCTTTGGTGTAGCTAGACCATCAGCGGTCGTCATCTCATATACATCATCCCCGATCTCTTGCTTAATCTCATGTGATCCCTTCCATGTTGGTTTCATGCGCAGTAGTGCTGGGTATTCTTTTTTAATGACAATCTCATTGCGTTCAAAAGTTTTAAGTCGGTCCTCGGCATCGCGTAATCGGGCGACTCGTTTTCGGTGTATGACTGTTCTCAAGTCAACCTGATCGCCCTGGACGACTCCAACTCCGTTGACGGTGGGAAACTTTAAGGTCAAGCACCATGGGGCAATTACGGCTCTGAATTCAGTAAGGGCAGGTCGTCCTAAGAAAGCGTTGTATGGCGAGACTATGTTCAACACAGTGAACTGTAATGTTCGAACTCTCCTATGTTCCTTAGATCCCAACCTAACTGGTAACTTCACCACCCCCAATAGGTACGGTAGAGCTACCGTTGAATCCATGGAGGTGAGTTTGGCAAGGTTCCAAATCCCTGGGATTCATCCTTATTTGATTATAAGCGTGTATAAAAAGGATATTCACAGAGCTCCCGCAGTCAATTAGTATCCTCTTCATCCAAGCTGGACCTACTTGTGCCGATATCACGAGTGGGTCAGTAGTCGGGCTTCCGACACAATCAGTATCGTTGTCTCGGAAAGTGATGTCGTTAATTGTCGCTCTCTTTCGTTTGGTCGAAGGTTTATCGTCCAAGTTATCATCATACTCGAAGTCTGTTCGTCTAACCAAGTTGTTATATGATTCCATTTCTCCCCAGCTTCGCTTCGCTGTACGAGGACCATCACTTACAACATTAATTACCAGTCTTCCTCCGACACGACCTGGTTCTTCCTGCCTTTCTGGATTCTATACATGATCTTGATTTGAGGGGCCCGCCCCTTCAGACTGCGGTGCCCGCACAAACTGATCTAACTTCCTCTCTTTGATCAACTTCTCAATGAGGTCCTGCAAGTGCCGACATTCATTGGTGTTGTGGCCATAACTTTCGTGGAATCTACAGAACTTCCCTGTTTGAATCTGCCTCTCCGACGATTGCTTCGGAGCCGGTTTCTTGTATTGCATAGTATTGCAAGTCTGTAGGTACACATTTTCCAACGATGTATTCAATGGTGTGTAATTATCGAACATTGGAGCCTCACGTCGTGGACCCCGATTTGGATCTCTTTTCTTATTCTGACCATTGTTACCTCTTGGCTGCGTTTGCTTGTTCTGTACGTTCAACTGAACTTTTCCGGAATTGTCACCGGACTGTTTTACAGCTACATTGCTCTCTATTTCTTCGCTCCTGGGTCCCGCATCGTCTTGCTTCCTAGACTGTTTCGCGTCCTCTTGTCGTAAAAATTGCGCGGCTTTGGAGTAGAAACGGTCCAACGATGCGGGCGGTTTCCCAGCTAACCAGTTTCCAAATTCAGAATCAGGGTCAATCCCCTTTGTCAATGCCATTAAGATTGAGTTATCGTTGGGGTTACTAATCTCCACACATGCCGCGTGGAATCTCTCTAAGTAACGCCTTAGTGTTTCCCCACGAGCCTGGGTAACACTGGATAAGGTGTTGACATCTTTGGGTCTAGCGACATGCATGCGAAATTGTTCCACAAATTTCTTAGCTAGTTGATCAAATGAAGAGATAGACCTAGGTGGCAATCTCGTGAACCACATCGTTGCGATTCCGCCTAGAGAGATGGGGAAAATTCGACATTTTACTGCGTCATCGGCCCTTGCGGCGCTCATTGACCACTCATATTTCAAGAGGTGTTGATTGGGATCAGAGTTTCCTTCGTACATAGGAAGGGTTGGTATTCTGAATCGCCGAGGAGGTTCAGCATTCAGTATCTCGTCTGTGAAGGGAGTATGACTACGGGAAAGTCCCCAGTCATCGTTGGTAAGGCCTTGGCTTTCGCGGATCATCTGACGTATCATAGTCGAGATGTCTGGCATTGCTACATTTTGAGGTTGCCGAGCTAAGGTGTGGTCGGGTTCCACAGTGCGAGTTTGGACCGGGCGCTGTCGACGGTCCAAATTTTGCCTCCTTGGCTCAGCGTCCTCTAGGACGTACGGTTCAGGAGTACGCCCATGTTGCCGATTATTTGGCTCTGAAAGATTTCGGGTATCAACCCTTGTTTCTATTGTGGCAGCTGTGGCATGATTGTCCGCGGTATGCTGTGTAGTAGGGCCTCCTTGTGTGGAGGGCCCGGCCTGAAAGCTGGCTGACGGTCCTGTCCTCAACTGTCCAACAGTTAAAGCGGGTTGATATCCGGTCGTTTGTGCATGACTCCCGTTTAATCGAGGACGGGTAGATCTGTGATAGTAGTCTGATGAGGCAGAACTTTCAGTGGATGAGCAGGAAACATCATCCCTCCTGGACCTCCTACGGCCCTGGCGATTCAGTTGATTTGTCAATTCAATGTTGGCTCGCAACTGTTCGGCTAACTGTTGCCGACTCTGAGTCAACTCTTGGAGTAACATCTGAAATTCTTGTCTAGTGACTGCCCCAGATGGATCCGAGTGGGCAGTGTTGTCTTGGTTGGGTGGCTGCTGTTGAGCAGGATTTTGTCCATCCCTACCTTCTTGTCCTGGAGCTGCGGAAGTGGTTCTTGTGCTAACCATTTTGAACGATGAATCCTTTTCCTAGATTTTATGCAAATCTGAGTAGAATGGAAGGACTGTGAATCGAAGATCTGGATCTTCCTCTTGGATTTGTGCAATCCGGTATCGATGGTAGATCCAAGGAGCAGGAGAAAAAAGCTGGTTTTTTCTCAGTGAAAGCACCAAAGTGTTTGTACCAAAAATGGGCACAACACTCTTCGGAAGTCTTTGAAGAGATAAACGCGAAGAATGAAAGTTAACGCTGTGGATTATCTAACAAAAACTCCAAATAACAGAAAGTAAAATGCAAAGACAAGCGATTTAGAGTGGTTCGGCTTTGTAGCCTACGTCCACTATGAAGTTTGATGATTTTATTGCTCGATACTTGAAGATTACAATTCTTTATACTGTAATACAACCGAATTTAAATGCTAAGTGTCAATCTAAAGCAGCGGCGGTGTTCTGGAGTAGATTTGGTAGAATCTAGGCGCTCTTCAGTACTTAGAATTATCCGACCCCTTTTCTGAATGACCAGGGGCTCTATTTATAGGTGTAGGAGGCTGATATTTCGCCTAAATTGAGGGGAGACCAGTTCTGGCGCGTGAGGGGGCCCACATGCCCGCTCTTTGGAAATCCGGGCCCACTTTGGGATCGATTCGACCCTTGCTTCGAATCGATCAAGATTTGCTTCGATTGAGCTGAAATTTGGCATGGTCATTCCTTAGGTTTCCAGTTAGCTCCTGTCCAAATTTCATAGCATTTGGAGTTGTAGATCTCGAGATATGATCGATGCAAGTTGGCCCATATCGATTCGACCCTTGCTTCGAATCGATCAAGATTTGCTCCGATTGAGCTGAAATTTGGCACGGACATTCCTTAGGTTTCCAGTTAGCTCCTGTCCAAATTTCATAGCATTTGGAGTTGTAGATCTCGAGATATGATCGATGCAAGTTGGCCCATATCGATTCGACCCTTGCTTCGAATCGATCAAGATTTGCTCCGATTGAGCTGAAATTTTGCATGGACATTCCTTAGGTTGCCAGTAAGCTACTGTCCAAATTTGGTGGCATTTGGACTTGTAGATCTCGAGTTATGATCGATTCAAGTTCGTCCATATCGATTCGACCCTTGTGAAATTTGTTCGGCTTTTTGTGTAGCGATATGCCCCCGAGCTTGGGGTTTCACTTAGCGAGAGATCGGTAGGATCCCGATTACTTTTCACTTATCCGCCCACAATGAAGGATGAGATATAATTTATAGATGGTTGAATCGCATCCATGTTCATTTGGATTTTGCTTCTGCCAAGCCTAAGGAGTAAGATTATTGTTTTAGAAAACTTTAAGCTCGAGCAGAGGAGAGGATGGTAGAACTACATCCACTTTGAGTTGTGCATATTCCCTTAAGTCAGGGGCAAGAATTAAAGAGCTGATGGACAATCGAGTCACATCTAATTTATACTTTGCATTCTTTCGATCGAGCTAAGGAAAAGAGTTGAAATGACAGCTCGTGATGGTTAGTGAGTAGGCAGTCAGTCGTTGATGACTTTAAATTGAGGGTTAGACCTTTAAACATGTGTTCCCTCAAATAATCCCAAATGTCTAATGTAGGATTGGATGCATGGATGGTGACATCACGTCCACCCTAGATGTGACTCCGATTTTATCAGGCATCAGAAGAAGCATAAGTATTTTGGCAAGCTTCAAGTACGAGATGGAGAGTGCATTGTTGGGACATATAACTCCAAGTCTTTCTTACATCTCCTAATTAAATTGCGTAGGCGGATGAGTGGATGGTCGGTTGCATCCACTTTGTACTAGGGTTCTGACCTTGTCGGTCTCTTCCGCTTTGATGCCTTGCCCCCAGTTAGGGGCATATAGTAGCCGATGAGTGGTTGAATCATGCTCATCACGATGATATCTCAATGATTTGATCATGGTCCGCGGAGGTCGTTTTGCACCCAATCTTAAGTACTCGGTTACCTACATCATTTGCAAGTAGTTTAATTCAAGTAGGTCATATTTCGTAACGTAAATGAAATTGAATTAGAAATAATTCAAAAGAGATCAGATCAAATCTCATTGATAAGTGAGGCAGCGTCGTATGCTCGCTATTGCACATCATTCCAGCCCTTCTCAGTTGGAAGTCTAACGCAAATGGTTCAATTTGATCAAAGTATTTGATTGATAGGAGTCGGATGTTCCCGGTCCTTCGTTTTATAGGGCTTGCACATATTGTTGGAGCTATCCTTTCCGGAGCAGCCTTATGGCGTTGGCATTCACGGTAGCCATTTAGAGAAGAGGAGTTTTCCGATCTAGAGTATGGAGCAGGTCCCCTCCTTATCTTGCTATGTTGATCCTTCATCTGATTCATCAACTCAAAAATGGCCTAGACATGTTGGTGTAATTGTCGGCGGCGATCCACCAGTTCTCTTGTTAAAGTCGTGATCGACGGTCTTCTCTAAGGAATGAGGGAATACATCTGCGTTTGATGGCACTCGTCACTCTTGGTGTAAGCCATGCGCAATTCTCACTTCATGAGGTAGTGCGGGGGGTTGTATATTTCCAACGTGCACTAACGTAGTCAGCATGTTGAACTTTCATTGGAAGTTCTTCATGTAGGATGGTTTCAACGAATAGGTCTCGACTGGAAAAGATTCTCCAATCGACATTATGATCAAGTCCATTTTATTGCCAAGGGGCCTTGTAACCCTAGTGAATGATGTATGCATGATTGCCCAACGTTTGAGTGGTTGGTAATGCCGGTTGGACGGCGAGTTGGTTAAAATGGGCTAATAGATTGGTGTTTATCCCAAACTTTCATCTAGATAGGAGACCTATATAGGGTACTAAGGAAGTCCTCTTGAGGTTGTATGTCATGCTTTTAGTCATGTGGACATGGAATGATTAAGATGCGGGCATTTGAAGATGGTTCAGCGGTGACCAGCTATGTTTTGGGTTGGCAGAGTAGACAATGTCGGAGAGTTGTCGTATTAACCATCGTACCATAGCTGTCAATTCAGGAGTTTAAAAGCTGGTTAGTTGGAGAGAGTTGCATTCCACCTTAAAAGCTTGATATATTAATCAACTCCAGTTCTTGGCATATTAGCTAGGTTCTCCAGCCTCTGGGAGTACGGTTGAGTAGTATTTCTTTACCCATTCCTTTATTGCAACTCAACATTTGTTGTTGTGATCTCCTATGTCTTGTTCAGTCATGGAACAGTTAGAAGCACGGATGGAATGTTCCTTCACTAAATTGGTGATCGAATTCACTATGCGGGTGCCCTGCGCTGCGGCTAGGGTTCGGGATACGAAGTATTGCTTCCTGATGGATACGAATTGGAGGCAGATGGATGGATGGATACGAATTGGAGGCAGATGGATGGATACGAAGTACCTGTGAGTATCGATACGAATTGGAGGCAGATGGATGGATACGAAGTATTGCTTCCTGATGGATACGAAGTACAGCTTCCATCTCATGGATACGAAGTAGAGCATCCATCTCATGGATACGAAGTACATCATCCATCTCATGGATACGAAGTATGGCATCCATCTCATGGATACGAAAATCACCATACTTTCTGGAAACAAATACATGGATACGAAAATCACCATATTTTCGTGGATTCGAAGACATGGATACGAAAATCACCATATTTTCATGGATTCGAAGACATGGATACGAAAATCACCATATTTTCATGGATTCGAAGACATGGATACGAAAATCACCATATTTTCATGGATTCAAAGACATGGATACGAAAATCACCATATTTTCATGGATTCGAAGACATGGATACGAAGTTCACCATATTTTCATGGATTCGAAGACATGGATACGAAGTTCACCATATTTTCATGGATTCGAAAAAATTGCATTTTTTCTGGATTCGAAAATATGGGTATGGAATTCATTATGAATGTAGTTCCTCTTAGATCTGGAGCAATCTGAATAGAATAGAAGGAACCACTTATGAACAGATCTGGATCTTCTCCTTAGATTTTTGCAATCCAACGACGGTAGTAGATCCATAGAGCAGGAGAAAAAACTGCGTTTTTTCTCAGTGAAAGCACCAAAGTGTTTGTACCAAAAATGGGCACAACACTCTTCGGAAGTCTTTGAAGAGATAAAAGTGAAGAATGAAAATTAAAACAATGGATTATCTAACAAAAACTCCAAATAATAGACAGTAAATTGCAAAGACAAGCGATTTAGAGTGGTTCGGCTTTGTAGCCTACGTCCACTATGAAGTTTGATGATTTTATTGCTCGGTACTTGAAGATTACAGTAGTTAATAATGTAATACAACTGAATTCAAATGCTAAGTGTCAATCTAAAACAGCGGCGGTGTTCTGGAGTAAATTCGGCAGAATCTGGGCGCTCTTCAGTACTTAGAATTCTCCGACCCCTTTTCTGAATGACCAGGGGCTCTATTTATAGGTGTAGGAGGCTGATATTTTGCCTAAAATGTGGGGAGACCAGTTCTGGTACGTCAGGGGGCCCACATGGCCGAAATCTGGAGACCCGGGCCCACTTTGGGATCGATTCGACCCTTGGTTCGAATCGATCAAGAAATCGTCCAATTGAGCTGAAATTTGGTGTGCACATTCTTCATCATGTGTTTGAGCTTCTGTGAAAATTTCATGGGATTTGGACTTGTAGAACTCAAGTTATGATCGATTCAAGTTGGTGTTTTTCGTATTCTGGAGTCGTTCGAATCGATATGTTCGAATCGATTCGTTCGAATCGATCCTCCTACTCGTGAAGATGGTGACGTGGTGCGCTTTCTTCGCATCGGTCCACTTTGCATTCCGCATTGACTGGGTCGAATCCATGGCTTGGATTCGAAGATGGTGGAGTCGAGGGCAAGCTGTGTCTCCTGGATTCGAAGTAAAGCTATGTCTCATCGATTCGAAGTGAAGCTATGTCTCCTGGATTCGAAGTGAAGCTATGTCTCATCAATTCGAAGTGAAGCTATGTCTCATCGATTCGAAGTGAAGCTATGTCTCATCGATTCGAAGTGAAGCTTTGTCTCATCGATTCGAAGTGAAGTTTTGTCTTATCGATTCGAAGTGAAGCTTTGTCTCATCGATTCGAACTAAGGGTGGCCTACTCCATCCTTTGTCGTCGATATCTTGAGCATACGAACTCGGATTGACTTGAAACTTGGACCGTTGGTTCCCACGGCCTTACTTGACGTGCCTTATCGATTATAGCCCGATCCGGACTCGAACAAATTTCATCGATATCCGTAGCGATCCTTACGTGTAACCGATTTCCAAGACGATCTGTTACTGTTTTCTAGTTAAGTCTTTGGTGTCACGGCCTTGCCAAAAGGCGGGATAACACGTCTTATGAAATGTGTGGTTTTGTGCACGGCTTATGGGATGCGTGGCTTTTTGGATTGATATGATCCATCGATTCAGAATGGTTTGGAATTTCTCGATGTTATCAATCTTCAGGTAATGGGAGGAGTGCATGTTTCAAGAGCGTGGTTCCACAGCTCAAGGAGTAATGCATAGCTTATGGGGGTGCACAGCTTTGATAGTTGTGCTTGCTTGGATTTGATTCCACAATCCAAGAAGCGATACATGGCTTACGAAATGTGTGGCTTTGATTTGGGCCTTCCTAGCGTCGTCGGAGCGACACTGGTTCTTAGAAGGACAGGATCAAGTTTCACCAATCCAACGGTTTGAGTCGATTTTCTTCCATTGACCCAGCGCGTAGACAGGGTATACTTGAGCATGGTTACACTATCTCAAACAGCAATTTGATGGTTTTGAATCGATTTGATCTCGTTGACTCAGCAAATTACTTTTGTGAACAGTTTTATTAGTTCAGAATGCAAATTAATTTTATTAATGAAGGTTGGGCAAGTTTTGCCTATTTATATTGCCTCCGATATTCTGGGATGGCTTATTTGCTGGAAATAGGAAATACATAAGATAGTCTTAGATAAAGTAAGGACGCAGCGATTCACTATTCCATGCTCAGGGAATTTGGGCTCCATCAATGGTCAATAGCTTAAATGTGCCATCCCCTAGCTTCTGACCGATCACACAGTGCCTTTCCCAGTTTGATCCCAATGCTCCTAGTATAGGGTAGACCCTCTTGAGGACTAGGTCTCCCACTTTGAAGGTGCTGTTATGAACTTTTGAGTTGAAGTACCCTACGACCCTTTTCTGGTGAGCGGCAGTCCTTAATTCGGCTCCTTCCCTCTTCTCATCGACCATATCAAGCAACTCGAGTAAGAGCTGCTCGTTCTGCCTTTGATCGAAGTTTTTCCTTCAATGAGAAGGGACTTCTAGCTCAACTGGAATCATTGCTTCTGAACCATATGCTAGGGTGAACAGAGAGTGCCCACTTGCAGATTTGTGAATTGTCCTGTAAGCTCGTAGTGCGAGTGGACATTTATCAACCTAATTTCCTTTTGCTTTAGTTAGCCACTTTTTGATTGTCGACTTAATGATCTTATTTACTGCTTGCACTTACCCATTTGCTTGCGGATGTGCGACAACAGAAAATATTTTCTCGATTCGGAAGTGTTTGCAAAAGTTTTTGAACTCAGCGCTTTCGAATTGAGTCCCGTTATCCGTGATGATTTTCTGTAGCATACAAAACCTCCAAGTAAATTTTTTATTAACAAAGTTAATAACTTTCTTTGTGGTAATAGTGGCCAGCGGCTCCACTTTGGTCCATTTGGTGAAATCATCAACAAAAATAATAGCATATTTGGCTCCTCCTTTAGCCATTGGTAATACACCAATCATATCGATTCTGCAGATTGTGAATGGCAATAAGCTGACCATCTATGTTAGTTCCATCGAGGAAGTTCTTTTGACCTTGCTGAATCTTTGGCATTGATCGCATCATCTGGCATAACCCGCTGCATTACGATTTACTATTGGCCAAAAGTACGGTACCAAAGAACTTTCTTAGCATGGGTTTTCCCCTCAGTATGATCTCCACGGTCGCCTTCATGAACTTCTCTTAGGATCCTTCGAGCTTTGTGGTTGGTCACAAATCAGAGCAAGAGGTAGAGAATCCCCTTCGATAGAGTATCCCATCCTGTATTGCGAACCATGGTGCCTTTCGGAGAAGCTTTTTCCGCTATTCCTATCCGCAGGGAGGGTTCTTGCGAGTAGGTAGTCCTTGATTAGCATCGTCCATGTCTTTGGTTGTCTCAAAAATCCAGTCGATATCCATTTCGCTTATGCTTGGAGTGGTCAAGGTTTCAACCGAGACTATCCCCAATGATTGAGCTTCCCCAGAACTGGCTAATTTGGCTAGATAATCCGCCTTCGTGTTCTGTTCCCTCGAGATATGAGTTATGGTGTAATGCTCGGTTTTATTCAATAGTTCCTGCACTAGATAGGTATGCAAGAAGGTTCTTCCCCTAAGCCTGGTATTCGCCTTTCACCTGACAGACGACTAGTAGAGAGCCGCTATAGATGTATATGGACTTTATCCTGATTTCCTTCACAACTTCCATCCCCGTTATTAATGCTTTGTATTCTGCCTCGTTATCTGCAGTAGGAAATTCCAGTCGTAAGGCATTGCAAACGGATCGTCCTTCGAGAGTCTCAAGCACTACCCTTGCTTCCAAGCAGAAGTTGTTAGATGCACTATCAACAAACAACTTCCAAGATGTCTCCACTTTCGGAGTCACTTCTTCTTCATTATCTTGTATTGTAAACTCGGTAATGAAATTAGCCAGAGCTTGCCCGTTGATTGCCTTTCAAGGCTGGTATGTTAGTTCGTACTGACTTAATTCAATGTTTCATTTGATTAGCCATCCAGAGGTCTTGGGGCGGTACAAAACTTGCTTCAAGGGTTGATCTGTCAGCACTCTGATCGGGTGTACCTAAAAGTACGGTCGTAACTTTCTGGATGTGATCAAGAGGCAATATGCCAATTTTTCCAATTTAAGATGGTTCTTTTCTGCTCCAGTAAATAATATACTGATGTAATATACGGGTTGCTAGATCTTAGCTTCTTCTCATACGAATGTGGCACTCAATTCATGGGGTGAGATTGCTAAGTAGATGTACAAATCTTCTCCATCTATCGGCTTAGACAGGATTGGAAGGGTTTCCATATATCACAACAGCTCTTCGAATGCAGTTTGACAAGCTTAATTCAATTCAAAGTTCTTCTTTTCCTTCTTTAGCGCGTCAAAGAACGGTATACATTTGTCGGTTGGTTTTGAGATGAACTGGCTCAGTGCCATAACCTTTCCATTCAAGCTTTGTAACTCTTTCTTGTTCCATGGTGCCTCGACTTCTCATAAAGATGTAATTTGTTTGGGATTTGCTTCGATGCCTCTGGTGCTTACTATGAATCCCAAGGACTTTACATAGGCTACTTCGAAGTGACATTTAAGTGGATTGAGATTCATTCCATATTTGCGGAGTATTTCAAACATTTCGGCGAGGTTGTCCAAGTGATTTGCAGCTATGCGCGATTTAACTAGCATATCGTCTATATAAACTTCCATAGTCTTCCCAATCTGATGTTTAAACATGGCATTCACTAGTCGTTGGTAGGTTTCCCCAATATTCTTTAAGCCAAATGGCATCATTTTGTAGCAATATAGTCCCAGATCAGTAATGAAACTAGTATTTTCCTGATCAGGTTCATGCATCATGATCTAGTTGTACCCCAAGTAAGCATCCATAAATGATAGTAGTTCATGTCTAGCTGTCCCGTCCACAAGTTGGTCGATTCTAGATAGAGGAAAGTTGTCTTTTGGGCAAGCTTTATTTAGGTCTGAGTAGTCGATACAAGTTCGTCATTTTCCATTGGACTTCTTGACCAAGACCGGGTTGGATACCCATTCGGGGTAAGTTGCTTCGCTGGTAAAACCATTCGCCATCAGCTTATCCACTTCTTCTCTTAGCATTTTGGACCATTCGACTCCTAGGCTACATCTCTTTTGCTTCACTGGTGTATACTTAGGATTAATATTAAGTGCGTGGCATGCGATCTCCGATGACACCTCGCACATACCGGAATGTGTCCAAGCAAATACATCCAGATTAGCATAATGAAATTTGATGAGTTCCGGTCGCATCCTATTTCCAAGATGTTATCTAATTTTCAGGATCCTTGTCGGGCCATCCATATCAACTGGGATAGACACAGTCAATTCTATCTGTGCTGCTCGTTCCTCCCTCGAACTCTTCTTTCTAAAGTCCAAAGCCTTATCAAATCAGCTATGGTCCCCAAGCCAAGGGTGGCTCTATAGTTGTTATTCGATAGGTTCACGAATGTGGAGAGTTCTCCCCACATTCTTCCCCTTTTCTTTTCTTTCAGACTCGCGTAGTTCCACAATATAGCATTCTTTAGCGTTACTTTGGTCTCCTTTGATCACCCCGACTCCGTTCTCTATCGGAAATTTCATAGTCAGGCTCCATTGAGCTAAAGAAATTCCGAAGTCTGCCAAGGCGGTCACCCCAGTAAGGCATTGTTAGGCGGAACTTTCATCTACGAGAGGGTGACTCTTCGGTCGCCTTCTCCGAGTTCTACGGGTAAATTAATCGTTCCGACAGGTTGTTTGGATTCATCGGTGAATCCCTGGATCTTTGTTCGTTAAGTGAATACATCTTTCATATTGATCTTCATCCGATCAAAGGTGCGTTTGAAAAGGATGTTCACAGAACTACCATTGTCTACTAATACACATCGGACCACGGTGGGTCCGATTCCTACTGTCACGACCATGTGGTCGAAAGTTGGAGCTTCTATCACTTCAGTTTCTTAATTCCAGAATACTATGTCATCGTTCAGGGTTCTCTACCGCTTGGCAGGGGTTCCAACTTAGATCGCAAAGCACGAATCTTTTGGGGTGTGGTTTAGTGAGTTCGCATACCGCTCCATTTCTCACCAACTCTTCTACATGGGATGTGGTCTTCCAGATATCGTTCCAATGATAAGTCTTTGGTCAGTCCGTTTGGGTCCCTCTTCACTGGTTCCAGCCTGATTCCCACAATCTCTAGGAGCCTGGGGCACTACGGGTTGTGAAAGTCTATAGTATGGTGGATCGATTATACAAATGACAAGTATATGATTGATTTAAACTATAGTGTAACAATAGTAAAGTATGTAAATAAGAATAATCACACCAGGGATTTTATACTGGTTCAGACCTCCCGTCCTACGTCCAGTCCCGAAGCTTCTCTTCGGAATTTCCTTACACCAAATAACCCTCACTTCACCCGGAGGAATAGGTTTACAATAGCAGAGTTTCTTTTTCAAGAATGTGTTCTCTATTACATGGAATTTGACTATATAGTACAATTGAACTTCCTATATCTCTTGAATGATTGAACACAATATTGTTCGAGAGAGCATGGAAGTGTATGATCTCAGATTTGCAGATTTGATAGCAAGTAGATGATTAGAACAAGAGATGATCAAGATAGAGAATCGAGTGAATTAGTTAAGTGCTTTGATCCTTCTTGATTATCGTTTATATAGTTGTAGAAGGTTTCTTCTAGTAGTTACACCTCTTCCCTTTCAGTCTAGAGTCGTCACTGTTCACTGGTGAAGAGTTGTGGAGGAGAGATGGAGTTGTGTCTCTTCGGAGATGACAGTTGTAATTTGAATTATCTGCCCCGAGCCCAGTTTCAGACGTCTGAATGGTGTTTTCAGACGTTTGAGAACCTATTATTATTTTTGTTCATCTTCTACGTTCAGACGTCTGAAGTTCTACATTCAGACGTCTGAACCTATTAAGTGATGTTCTCCTGGGTTTATTCTTAAGTATTTCTCTCTTTGATCCTCGTGCAACTTTGTAGATGAATCTCTTCAGTGCTTTAGTCATCGTCTTGTCACAACAGTGGTTTTTCTTGCTTTGAATTCATATCTGTACAGTTGTATGATATATATATGATTTCCATTGTATAGTTGTCATCGTCGAAATCATAAACTAAGGGTTCTAACATTCTCCCCCTTTTTGATGATGACAACTATATAATGTACTTAGATAACAATTACAAAAAGGTTCTCCCCCTAAATATGATCTCCCCCTATAGATGTGCATATTTATTTTTCTCCCCCTTTGTCATTATCAAAAATAATCGAAGAATTATAAAAATAATGCAGAACCAAGTATGATGTACATACATAATTATATCACTAACAAAAAGGTTATGATTACAATATTAAGCACATCAAAAAAGAGGAATATTGATAGTGTCTTACCAGAACTTTGATAAGGGAGTTAATTACAACAAAATATTTACCTTATGAAGTCAAGGTAGTTCATCATGAGAGGAGTCTAATTTCCCTTTCCCCTTATCGCCGGTTTTTGGCGATGTGTGACAAGAGATTGTCCGATGAAATGACATGTTCCACCAGTACTTTTTCTATCCGTTTTTCATCCTCCAAAATCCGGATCGCTATATGATACAAGTGCGAAGGAAGATCCTTTTGGATAAAATAGTCCATAGTTTTTTGTGTTAGATAAATATCTCAAAATACGTTTAACGGCTCTTTGATGAGATTCTTTGGGTTTTGCTTGAAAACGTGCGCAAAGACAAACACTTATGATTATATTGGGTCGCCTTGCGGTTAAATATAATAACGAACCAATTATACTCCTATATAATTTTTCTTCAAAATTTTCTCCGTTTTCATCTTTATAAGATGAACCGTAGTACTCATAGGAGTAGGTTTACTAGATGTTTTATCCATACTTAAACGTTTTAATAGTTCATTGCAATAATTTTCTTGATGTATAAAGATACCATTTTCTAGTTGCTTTATTTGTAATCCTAAAAAGAAATTTAATTCTCCCATGTGTGACATTTCAAATTCATTTTTCATTATATTAGAAAATTTTACACATAAATTTTCATTAGTTGATCCAAATATGATATCATCGACATAAATTTGAATAACTTAGACATCATTATTTTCTCTTTTAATAAATAAAGTCGTGTCAATTTTACCAATTTAAAATCCTGATGAGATTAAATGAGTTTTAAGCCTATCGTACCATGCTATAGGGGCTTGTTTTAACCCATATAATGCTTTATTTAATTTAAAAACATGATTTGGAAATTTTTCATGTTCAAATAATGGTGGTTGTTCAACATAAACATTTTCTTTGATAAAACCATTCAAAAATGCACTTTTGACATCCATTTGATATAATTTAAAATTGTTATGACAAGCAAAAGCGAGTAGAGTTCGTATAGCTTCTAATCTAGCTACAGGTGCAAAAGTTTCATTGTAATCGATTCCTTCTTCTTGATTATACCCCTGTG
Source organism: Allium fistulosum (assembly GCA_030737815.1). Lineage (NCBI taxonomy): Eukaryota > Viridiplantae > Streptophyta > Magnoliopsida > Asparagales > Amaryllidaceae > Allium > Allium fistulosum. The sequence goes on along the minus strand of CM060906.1, from coordinate 431,768,203 downwards.
CTACTAAACGTGCTTTATTTCGAACTATATTTCCGATTTCATCGGCTTTAATTTTAAATACCCATTTAGTTCCAATGACGGATTGATCTTCCGGTCTTGGAACGAGTTCCCAAACATTATTTCATTCGAACTGATTTAATTCTTCTTGCATAGCTAAAATCCAAAAATCATCTTTAGAAGCTTCTTTGTAGTTCTTTGGTTCAAAATTTAAAACGAATGCAACATGAATTATTTGATTAAATTGATTTCGAGTTACTCTAGAATTTAATATCCAATAATGTTATCTATAGGATGATTCTTTAAAATCCTAGGAGGTGAAACTAGAGTATTATTTTGATCCATAGCTTCATTAGAATTGTGAGGTGTGTTAGAAGAATCATTTGGATGTATTTCTTCTTCGTCATTAATTTGTGTAGTTACAAAGTTTTCATCAAAAGAAACATGTAAACTTTCTTCTATAATGTTTGTCCTTTTGTTATAAATTCTATAAGCTTTACTACGATCCGAATAGCCAACAAATATTCCTTCATCGGCCTTTAGGATCAAACTTTCCTAGATTGTCTTTAGTATTTAATATGAAACATTTTGATCCAAATGTTCTGAAATATGATACTTTAGGTTTCTTACCAAAAAATATTTCATAAAAAGTGTTTTTTGTCATTGGTCGTAGTGTCACTCTATTCAAAACATAAAAAGCCGTGGCAATAGCTTCAGCTCAAAAATGTTTTGGTAGATTACTATTGTTTAATATTGTTCTTGCACATTCTTGTAATGTTCGATTTTTCCATTCAACTACACCGTTTTATTGTGGTGTACGTGGAATTGAAAAATTATGATAAATTCCCTTTTTATTGCAAAAATTTGTAAAAAGTTCATTTTCGAATTCTCCTCCGTGATCACTGCGAATATTTTTAATTTTCAAATTCATTTGATTTTTAATTCTTTTTGCAAAAATTTTAAACATACCAGAAGTGTCACTTTTATGTTTTAAAAACAAAGTCCATGTATATCTTGAAAAATCATCAACAATTACAAAAACATACTTGTTATGATTTATTGATCTTACTTGAGTAGGACCAAATAAATCTAAATGCAACAATTCTAATGGTTGTTTTGTTGAAATATTATTTTTAGATTTAAAAGAACTCCTTTTTAATTTTCCAATTTGACATGCATCACACAAATTGTCTATTTTATAATTTATTTTTGGTAAACCTCTAACTAGTTCATGGTGTGATAATTTATTTATAAATTTGAAATTCATGTGACAAAATCGTTTATGCAATAGCCATGGATCATCAAGTTTAGCAGTCAAGCATAAATCAGAATTTTGTTTTATATTCATATTCAAAATATAAATATTTTTATTTCGAAATCCTTCAAATAATAAATTTTTATTATTACCAAATATATTGCATCGATTTTTCTCGAAATTTATTTAAAAACCTTTATCACATAATTGACTAATGCTAAGTAAATTATGTTTTAAATTTTCTACTAATAAAACATTAGAAATAATAGGAGAGTTAGAAATACCGATGTTTATGACTTCTCCAATTCCGATGACATATCCTTTTGAGTTGTCTCCAAAAGTTACAGTGCCTCCATCAATATATTTTATATTTGAGAGCATCTTGGCATTCCCGGTCATATGTTTTGAGAAGCCACTATCGAGTATCCATTTCTCCTTGCTTTTATTTTTGGGTACCTACAAAACAAAAATTATTCAATTAGTACCCACTTCTTTTATAAGGGTCCTAAATGTTAGGAGGGGAGGGTAGCCATACCCAAGTGGGTTTGGGTCCTTTAAAAACATAATTATTATTAAATACTACACTTGATAAAAAACTATCAATATGTTTTTGTCTAATTAACTTATTATTAGACTTTGGTATCCAAATTTTTATATTTTTAGATTTTACATCTTTACTTAACTTTGGCGTCTTTTTGAAACTTTGATACAAGATACTTTGCTTTATAGTATTACCTTTTTTTCTTTTGTGAATTCTTTTCAAATCCCAAACCATTTCGATTACCAGAAGGTTTCAAAATTTTAATTAAATTATCAAGATCTTGTTTTCCTTTGTTAAACTTTGAAATATTGTTAGTAATTTTTTCTAGTTTATCCTTTAATTCACAAATTTCAGTTTTTGAAATTTCTATACTACTTTTTAGTTCAATATTTTCCTTAATCAAATTATTATTCTCAAGTTTTAACCTATCTATTTCACTAAGTTATCATATCTGATAGACATTTTACACTTTTCTTGTGAAATCTCCAATTCTTCTTCTAAAATAACTTTTTCATCCTTTAATAATCCAATTTCTAGTTCTAATCGATTTATTTTGGCTAGGTGTTCTTTATTCAATTTTCTGATTTGTCTAAACTTATCATCAAGTTCCATACTTAATTCTAATAGTTCATTATAGCTAAGTTCAGGACATACCTCATCGGTGTTAGACATAAAAAATACATTAGCTTGTTCTCCATCGCTATCACTATCACTATCAGAAGATGATGATGAATCAGAATCGTCCCAAGTGACTTTAAATGCTCTTTTCTTCTTAAATTTATCAAATTTGTTCTTTTTCTCATTGTTGCGTTTAGGACAATCCTTCTTCATGTGTTCGTATTGATCACATTCATAGCACTTGATTTGAGATAGATTGGTTGTATTGGACTTCCCTTCTTTCTGGAATTTGGTCATCTTTCTAAATTTCTTGAATTTGTTGTAATTCTTGGCAATGAAAACTATCTCTTCTTCATCCAAATCTGAGTCATCATTCTTTGCTTGAAATGCTATGTTCTTCTTTTCAACATTTTGTTCTTTTCTTGCTTGTAAGTTAGCTTCATAGGACATTAAATTTCCTATCAACTCTTCAACCTTGAGAGTAGAAAGATCATTAGCTTCTTCAATAGCTAATAAGTAATACCTTCCTTTCCCAATCCGATGTTAAAGAGTTGAGTATCCGAGAAACTAAATCAAAATCAGTAAACTTAACTCCTAATGCCATAAGATCATGTTGAATAGTTTGAAATCAAGAATACATGTCAACAATAGTTTCATTTTGCTTCATTTTGAATGAGGAGAATTGGTTTTGCAAAATTGATATCTTAGTTTGTTTGACCTTTATTGTACCTTCGTGTGTAATTTGTAAGGTATGCCAAATGTCAAACGCAGTGGTATATAACATGACACGTGAAAATTCATTTTTATCTAGAGAGAAAAATAAAACATTCATAGCTTTAACATTGTTTGAGGCTAAGGTCTTTTTTGCATCGGTCCATGTGCTCATAGCAGTGTCAGGTGCTTCATATTTATTTTGTGTAGCAGACCATATTTCTAGACCAGTGGCTTCCATAAAAATACGCATACGGGTTGACCAATATGCATAGTTGGAGCCATTAAATAGTGGGGGACGTGCGGTAGATTGACCTTCTTGAAAGATACTTGCCATATTAGTGATTCAAAAACTTGTTACAGTACTTTTGATCAAACCAGGCTCTGATACCAATTGAAAGTCTATAGTATGGTGGATCGATTATACAAATGACAAGTATATGACTGATTTAAACTATAGTGTAACAATAATAAAGTATGTAAATAAGAATAATCACACCAGGGATTTTATATTGGTTCGGACCTCCCGTCCTACATATAATCCCGAAGCTCCTCTTCGGAATTTCCTTTCACCAAATAACCCTCACTTCACCCGGAGGAACATGTTTACAATAGCAGAGTTTCTTTTTCAAGAATGTGTTCTCTATTACACAAATTTTGACTATATAGTACAATTGAACTTCCTATATCTCTTGAATGATTGAATACAATATTCTTCGAGAGAGTATGGAAGTGTATGATCTCAGATTTGCAGATTTGATAGCAAGTAGATGATTAGAACAAGGGATGATCAAGATAGAGAGTCGAGTGAATTAGTTAAGTGCTTTGATATTTCTTGATTCTCGTTTATATAGTTGTAGAAGGTTGCTTCTAGTAGTTACACCTCTTCCCTTTTAGTCTAGAGTCATCACTGTTCACTGGTGAAGAGTTGTGGAGGAGAGATGGAGTTGTGTCTCTTCGGAGATGACAGTTGTAATTTGAATTATCTGCCCCGAGCCCAGTTTCAGATGTCTAAATGGTGTTTTCAGACATCTGAGAACCTATTATTATTTTTGTTCATCTTCTACGTTCAGACGTCTGAAGTTCTGCTTTCAGACGTCTGAACATGTTAAGTGATGTTCTCCTGGGTTTATTCTTGAGTGTATCTCTCTTTGGTCCTCGTGCAACTTTATAGATGAATCTCTTCAATGCTTTAGTCATCATCTTGTCATAGTAGTGGTTTGTCTTGCTTTGAATTCGTATCTGTATAGTTGTATGATATATATATGATTTCCATTGTATAGTTGTCATCGTCGAAATCGTAAACTAAGGGTTCTAACAAGTTGGTCAGGATTCTGTGGTTTCCTCACATACTACTAAAGCTTGATTTCCCGAATTAGCTCCTCAATCAGCTTCTTCAGGTGATGACACTCATTCATGTTGCGGCCATGTGTTTCATGGAAGCGGCAGTACTTTTCGAAATGCTTTTGCTGTTAAATTGCTTCCTTTTGAGGTAGCTTCTTGTACTTTTCGTCCCCTGTGCACGAGATAGGTGTATTCTTGAGTATCATTGAGCATGGTGTATTCTTCGGGCCTCGAACCTTTAAGTTGCTTTCCATTTTGTTTGTTGGAATTCTGGTTCTTTCTTTTCTGATTTCTACATTTTCCCGCGTTTCCTTCAACGGTCCTAAAGGCATTTATGTCTTGATTTGTCGCCATACCACTCTGCCCAATGTATGTTGGTTATAAGTTTGCAGATTTCCTTTTAATTTCTGTGCCTCTTCCAATCTCAAATATTGGCTCGCCTTTCGGTTGAAGTCCTTCCTAGTGGTAGGTTGTTCATTTTGATCCATTTCCCGAATTTAGTTTTGGGTGGATTGCGAGGACTAAGGCCATGAAAAGCGTATCTTTATTTGTATTACTTACTTCAGCCACCACGGTGTTGAACCGATTCATGAAGGACTTCTGAGACTCATTTAATCCCTAGAATAGGTCGGATAAGGATATCACATCTTTTGGTTGTGCCGTGTGAAGTCTAAATTGAACAAAGAATCTTGTTGCTAGTTGATTGAAGGTGGAGATGGATCTTGGCGTAATCCTGGTGAACCACATGGAAGCAATTCCCTCTAGGAAAATCGGGTAACATCTACATCGAATGCATCTTAAACATTTGCTCCGTCCATGTACCAATTGTACTTATACAAGTGGGGTTTCGGGTCTCACGTTCCATCGTAAGATGGAATAGTTGGCATAGTAAACTTTTCAGGGTACGTCTCATTCAGAATGTCATCAGTGAAGGGAGTCCGACTTGGAGCGGATCTCCATTCATCATCCCTTCTATCTTCACTTTCATCCATTAGTTGCCTGACCATGTCCGCGATATATGCCTCAGATGTCCGATAATCTACGGGTTGGCTGTTAGTGACAACGTTAAGTGATTGATTTTGCAAACGATCTTGGTAAATGGGCTGAAGCCTAGGTCTCCTATCTTTGGAAGTGTCACTCCTTCAGGATTCCGTTGGATTGCAGTTGGTCTAGTAGGGGCAGTTTGAATCTCCTTGGCATTATTGAATGCATTGGTATTTCCTTCCAACTTGTCATCGTCAAGTCGCTTGCCATCTTCTAAGTCAAGGAGATCCATTGCTATTTCTTCCTGTGGGGTTTCCGCCCTTAGATTTAAGTTTGTAGCTAGTTGCCTTCCAGTTAGTGGAGTGCTTGTGTTTTCCCCCATGTTAATTCCTATGGTTCCACCTATCAATCCTTTCCGTTGCCGCTTTCCGTTTCTCTTGTTTAGGCCAGAGACGAAAGAATTTTCTTGTTCCACGGCAGCCTCGGGCATGTCATGGTTCTTGGAGCAGCATGTGACTGTAAGGTCAATAGAGCATTCAATTTTTCCACAAGATCTCTTTGGTTGTTTTCCATCTTCTGATTAATTTCATCAACCATTTTATTTAATTCATCTCTAGTGACAACTTAATGCTGAATAGAGGATCCCGACACTTTATTTTCTGTGTTAGCACCATTGACTTCAGTTTGCTAAGGATTAATCTCTTCTCCAACAATTACAGCTCTTATGGATCTTCCAAAAGTGGTTTTCCTTCTTCCAGGTGCCATTGATTCTCAGCAGCAGATCTTTTGAGTAGAGATTGAGGATCTAACTTCTGAACCTATCTGACCAAAGTAGATAGCTAGATCTAAGCCCGAGTTCTACTCTCAGTGAAAGCACCAAAATGTTAACCCCAAAAAAAGATCAACACCCTGGATTAAGTGTGAAAGAACTAGACTATTTATCAAGGCAAACAAAATTGAAAAAAATAGTAACTTGTAGGTAAAGTAAAGTGATAAGAGATATTTATAGTGGTTCGGCTGTTAACGAAGCCTACATCCATTTCATAACTTTTGTTATTGACTGGCTGCTATTATAAGTTTAATCTGATTACAATTTGATTAAACCTTCTAAGTTAGATCAAGTCATAAGCGAAAGAGTTCACTGGAGAATCATATTAGACCCTTAGATGATTATTATATGGGAGGAGAAGAGTGAAGAATCATTTATGTAGAGTTCTAGAGCCAGTCCAGATCATCCCCTTTATGTTGCAGATGGGTGAGCATCTATAGGGATTGAAGAGCTATTGGGCTAGGCCGCTTTGTTAGAAACCTACATTTGAAGGTACAAAGATGCTCTAAAAGTTTCACAGCAACCGACCCTATATGATGGACCGTTAGCGATCCATGAAGTTAGCGCATTTTTAGCCCATTTCAATTGGATCATATTTCTTGCCTTGTGTAGATACCCTCCATATAATTTCATGACTAGATGCCTTATTTTGATGATGATTCATGTACATGTTGCATTGAACTATTACTGGAATCAAATGAATGCCTACTTCTCGATCTTGCTTGCTTGGAACAGCGTGAAACTTAACAGGCATCCCTAGAAAAGATAATGCTTCATGATGCAAGAAGAATGGATGACCCATGAGCAATATTTATGGATCACTAGCGATCCGTGGGTGATGGAACACGAGCAATCCATCCCCTTCGGCTACTTTTTGCTTTTTTTCTTCTGAATCTTTCTGGTTCCTTCTTATGATCCTTCAGGTTGATTCTTGAGTCATTTCGACTTGATGCAGATGTTTTAACTTCCATTAAATTCCACATGGTTAAAAACTCGGATAATAGCAAGGAATTCCATAACGGTTATCCCCTCAAAAGTACCCCCATCTAGTAAGTAAATATTGCGATATAATAGATTATGTCTATGGCGAAGAATATAAATCACAAAATAGCTGTGGGTGCTTACATTGGTCATACCACGACAATATTCAACAGCAATACAGAAAATCATAAAGACGCATTTGCATAATGGATTTTCCACGGAGACCTCCCTAGTAAATTGTCAACCGTTCTCCTGCAACAAGGATCAAAAATCACCTTCCAAGCATCGTATATCTCTAGATAAAATATACCATAAGGAAAACACAATTGGCCCAACAACCGAACACTTTCGTGAACAATGTGAACCAAGTATCAACAACTCACCATGCACAACATATCGATAAGCATACTCCAGATATAGAGTTGATATACCCCTATGGGTTAACTAAACCTAGGATTATGCAGGCTGCTCTATCTTTAGTAATATATTGATGATGAAGTCAAGTTCAGCATCTCAACACATGAGCCATTATCACTCGAACATATCACAAACCCCTAAATGGATTCCAGCATCTTAAATAGATTCACTTCCAAGAGGTAGAACACATATCTCAGTCTTGAAGTATTTTTCAATAAGTTGAACACTTACTGATCCTGATCACTTCAAGACTGAATATACGAATTTCTGGTTAACTCAATTCTGATTCTTTAAAAAGTAAGTGAAAGACAGAGACATTTCATATGAATGCTCCTTTTCGAGGGTTTTCAAAGAATATGAAGCCATAAAGCTTTTTGATACTTCTTAAGTTAATTTGGTCATATTAAACAGTAATGAAATGATCGTATATAGAAACTAAGTCTCATATAGTTATCACATTTTCAATCTTTCAACTTCTATTATCCCTCGGTTAATAATGAAGCCCGATAGGTTAGTACGCTATTGCTTCTACACTCTACTCGAATAAACATTCTTAACTCTCACAGATAGAATCAAGTCTACTTCTTTAGCTTTATAGTGCTAAGCCCACGGCTAAATATTTTCCATACATAAGTAATACACAAAGCATGATTAATACACAGAAAGCACGATCAAGTCACATGAATGACTTTTAATTCTCTTTTTATTAAATTAATATTTTTTTAATTAAAACTCTTTTATTAATTAAGCTTCTCTTATTTAATTAAACTTCTTATACATTAAAACATAACTTATTAAACTTGTATATATATATATTCCTTTATGAAAGATATACACTTGTATTCTACTATTCATGTCTTTTACTATTCATTTATACTATTCATGTATTTTACTATTTACGTATTTTACTATTCGCATATTTTGCTGTTTATTTATATTATTCATGTGTTTTACTATTTATATATTTTATTGTTCACGTATTTTACTATTTACGTATTTTACTGTTCATTTATACCCTTCTTTATATTTCAAAAAGTATTCATATACTTATCTTAAATGGTATAAGCATAATCGTAAATCATTAACAAGATTTCTAACTTAAAATATAATCAAAGAGATTAAAAACAAATGTTACTTAAACATTTGTTACTATAAACCCCTTCTCTTCTATAAGTTAAACTTTACTCTTTCTATATTTTTATAAAGATTCCATACTTGTTATTATCTTTAAAATTCCATTCTTAAAGATTTAATTATATACTTAAGGGTTAAAGACAAGTGTTGCTTAAATAGTTGTCACTACAAACCCATAACCATTTCACACGTGATCGTTTTCTTTAAAACTTGCTTTTAAAGATTTATTTATATTTACAAGGGTTAAAGACAGTTGTTACTTATACATTTGTCACTTCAAACCCAAAACCATTCGCTCATAGTTATCTTATAATATTCATTATTAAATATATCTAATTATACTCCTTAGTATAATTAATAATAAGGATTAAAAACAAATGTTACTTAAACAATGTTTATTACAACCCAAAATCATTAACTTATAGTTGACTTTAAAATATTCATTATTAAATAACTAATTATATTCCTAAGTATAATTGATAATAAGGGTTAAAAAATGTTGCTTAACCAATGTTTACTATAATCCAAAGCCATCGTTTGCTTACTACTAACTTTAAAACGTTCATTTCAAAAGGTCAAAGCATATCCACACTTATTAATTAAGGTAATACACTTTCAGTTGAAACTCTCAAAACCATTTATTTAACTTGTGTTAAATATACAAACTTCTTTTATTACATTTATAAATCGCTTAACTTACTTTTTAAAACTTTTACACACACAACACATACACACACATACTTTTAAAATACTTATAATTAGGTTAAAACACTTTTAAAATACTTAAAAATATGTCATAATTATCTATATATAATAGTATGTAAAGATAATAAAAAATTGAAATAAATGGAAAAACAAAAAATAAACATGTTTTAAATCAAAAGTCACTTAATTTAAAACATCATATTTAATTATTAAAAATATACTTAAACTTGAAACAAATTTTATAACACTCTAGTATAAGTTAAGAAATAATCCTAAAAAGATTAGAGAAAACAAATTAATCAATTTATAGTATCAAACAGAAAATATAGCATTTCTGCAAATGCTCCAAAAAAAATCACAATATTTAAAAGGTATTTCAAAGCAAAGACATCATTCTAGAAATGATATCTAAAGTTTCTGGGTTGTTTTTGACTTGATTTTGCTGAACTTTATAACTATTTTTAGAGACTTAAACAACTAAATTTTAATCCAAAATTTATATAATAACTAGTATACTTAGGGTAATTGAAAACCATAAAAATAAACCCTTAAGAATATCTTTTAATTATTTTATAAATTTTTTTGCAAACAAGGTATTTTTCCGAAGTGCTTATATAGCGATTATTTCGCTGTAACTTTTGCCATTTCGTTCAACCAACTATCAATGATTTAAGCTTCAAAAGTTTTACAGTAAGAACAAAATATATTTTACTTGCTAAAATAGTAAATAAACTCCTAAGGAAGTCTCTACAAAAATAAACATTATTTCTCAAAACAAGGTATTTTAAACGTGTCGATTTAGCATCTTTTTTCTTCAAACTTTCTTATTTTTGTTTATCTAGTTTTAAACCTTTTTAAAGCTTGATATTTTTAAATTAGTAAGTACTTATATAATACTTGTTAAACTCACAAATAAAACTGCAAGAATGTCTTCCAATGTTAACCTAGAAATCGCCGAACACAAAGCGATTTAAAAGCACATCCATAGCGACTATTTTGCTTCAACTTTTACAACTTCGTTATGCAATTTCCACAACTTTCCAAACCAATTCCTCTATGTCAAATACACCAAAATATATGTAGAAAATATTCAAATATACGTTCACAATATATTCACATTTTAAAAAATTTAACTTAAGTCAAATACAAGGGATTTCAAAGCACGTTTATACGACTTTTTCGCTTCAAACATTAACACACTTTTACATCACATAAAAAACTATCAAACATGTATACACAAGTTCATGGCCATATTACTAATTTTAAAGGGTATGTAAGAGAGATTAAATACATATATGTTGTCAATTGCTTTCAAAAGCAAGAGAGGTCCAAAAGTGATAACTTGCATTTGTTTTCATATGTCATTTTATATTTTTGCACAACAACATTATATCACAACATATATTAATTTGACGGTGAGATAACTCACCAATTTTCAAACCAAACACAAGCCAAGATTCAAATTCCTACCTTTACCCTGCAAGCACACTAAAACACTTCCTACCATCACCTTAGCTCACGGTTATAGCTCACTTTCCCTCTTGTTTCTCATGTCCTAAGAGAAGATAGGGTGTTATGCTCCATTTTCTTCAACTTCATGTTGCTAGATGTTGTTGTAGTGATGATATAAGAACTATACTAGAGTATGGAAGAGATAGATGAAGATTTGAAGGATTAAAGTGGAGAAAGACGTGTAGGAATTTATTTTCTTTTTGCTAAAACTTTGGAAATGATATTATGAACTAAATGAAACATGAGATAATGATTTAGCTACACAAAAGGATGACTTCCAATGTTGAGCTAGAAATCGCCGAACACAAAGCAATTTCAAAGTGCATCCATAGCGACTATTTCGCTTCAAACTTTGACAACATTATTATTCCATCTCCACAACTTTCCAAACCAATTCCAATGTCAAATACACCAAAACATGTGTACGTAACATTCAAATATATACATTCACAATATATTCATATTTTAACAAATTTAACATATGTCAAATACAAGGGATTTTAAAGTGCATTTAGAACGACTTTTCGCTTCAAACATTCACATACGCACTTCTACATCATATACAAAATTATCAGACACGTATACACAAGGTCATAGCCATATTACAAGTTATAGCGGGTTTATAAGGGAGATTACAATACATATATGTTGTCACTTGCTTTCAAAAGCAAGAGGGGTCCAAAAGTGAGCTTGCATTTGTTTTCATATAGCATTTTTTATTTTTGCGCAACGACATTATATCACAACATACATTAATTTGATAGTGATATAACTAAGCTATTTTCAAACAAAACACAAGCACAAGACCCAACTTCGTACCTCTACCTTTCAAGCACACAAAAACACTTCCTACCATCACTTTAGCTCACGACCATAGCTCACTTTCCCCATTATTGCTCACGGCCCAAGAGAATATAGGAGTGTTGTGCTCCATTTTCTTCAAATTCATGTTGCTAGATGTTGTTGTAGTGATGGTATAAGAACTATACTAGAGTATGGAAGAGGTAGAAGAAGATTTGAAGAAGTTTTGAAGGATTAGTGGAGAAAGAAGTGTAGGAATTTGTTTTCTTTTTTCCAAAACTTTGGAAATGATATTATGAACTAAATGAAACATGAGATAATGTTTTATCTACACAAAAAGACCTCCTATATCCACATTTTGGCCAATTAAAGTTTCCCCTTTTCCACCTTTCCAATGCATGCACATGCTTCTTAAGACAAGCCTTTATTCCCTCCACCATCCATGTCATGAATCAAGGGTCAATGTCCCCTTAATTAATCTTATTTTACTTAAATAATTTGTGGTTAACTTAAGTGTTTTTAAATTTTTATTTATGTGTTCATATGTTACTATACAAATTCTAAAGAGTATGAACAACTTTCGTTTAGCAAAAAGTTGTTTATCGATAGAACGACTTTTGGTCACATTATCGATATATCTGTAAATAAATTTCAACAAAATTTTCTTATCATTAATTATTATTTAAAGGGGGTTAACAAGATTTTAAACCAATTTAATCACAATAAATTCAAGTATTTAAATAGTTTTGATATTTAAATACGAATTGTTTGAAAATCCGGGTCTTTACATTCTCCCCTACTTAGAATATTTCATCCTCAAAATTCCAACACTAGCAACCAAAAAGAAAAAAAATCACAAATCCATATTTAACAACATTCAAATCATTAGCAAACATAGCATACAAATATACTAAAGCCTATATGATGTATATGGACCATCCGTACGCAGTATCAAATCCAATCACTTGCTCGATTACATAGATTTCACTTCCAAACTAGCATATCTCACTTGACTTTTCTAGTGCAGACTCTGATCTAGTTTCTTGATTTGATACCTCCACTCTTCTTACATAGCCATATACTATGATAGAAAACTTAGGATCATATCAAGAATTCGTATCAAGTTTTTTCCATAAGAATCTATTGAAAAATTGTTCGGACCGGTGTATATCACCATAAAATCACGTACTCGAATCCTAGGTCAAGAACTGTCATGCGCATAAAATGATCTGCAACCAACTTACGTAATTTATTCCATTGGTTTCTTAACTACACCAAATTACTTTACATTTTAAATCACCTTTATTTTCTCAAAAATCATTTCTCATTTAATATTATAATCATTTATAAAGAATTTCCTAAAACATTACTTGAGTTTATAAACGTTTTATAAAGACTTACCTTTATTTATAAAACAATTTATTAAAACATAATTTCATTTTGAATCATTACAAGACATAAGTTCATTACTCGTATAATACTCCACTACATCTTATGAGTATACACAAAACATTTATATTTATTGTTACTTAACAAGGATGTTCTACAAAATTTAAAGTTGTTTTAACACGCTATCTTTTCAAATTAAGAGTTATAAAAACTCTACTTTTATTTCAGTATAAAATTTCCTCAAAGAAAACTTCAGAATTAAACATCGGGTTTTATTTCAAATCATTGAAATAATAATACATACATTCTTTTGTATACCAAATCTTACTTTTTGGGATTAAACAAAAATCATTTTCAAAACTAATTTCCAATTTTTTTTCTTTAAACTCCATATAAAATATGCTTATAGATCGAGTGACGCAAAAATGATACCAAGGAACTGGGACCTACCAAGTAGTATAATACATCCCTTATCAAGAAGGGTAATACTCAAGAGAAGTACTTACCATCCAAACACACCTTTTTCTCATTTTTAATCACTTTGAAGCCACTCGAATTAGATAACATAAAAATACTTTGTTCCTGAATCGATATGTCGATGTCGATTTTGAGAGAAACCTCAAACTCGAAAAATTCATTAAATCTAGTCACTAAAAATATCGCAAATAATTCTATTATTATTTACTCCAAAATCTTGAAAAACATCTTTCAAAAAAACACTTAGGTTTTAGTTCTCAAATTCTTAGTTTAAATCCTTTTAGTTTATATACCATATTTATCTAAATTCATTTTCTTACATAAAATCATTTCACAATTATTTATTCCATAATATCTTGCTTCTTTTAAGATTATAATAAACATCTTTTATTAAAAATTAACTTTTAGCACATCGTTATCATCGAATGCCTTATAGCCAAACCATGAAACTTTATTCACAAGGTGTTTGTTTCAATGTCTCCACAATTACTATCTACCCAAACCATGTAGTAAAAAAAGTAAATTACATATAAACTAAGTAGAAAACAATAATCAATGCTCATAAACTGGTCTAGCATGATTAAGCTAATAAACGAGGGATAAATGGACACCATTGACCCTTACATAAATCAACTACACTACAACTTTATGCTTATATATTACTAAACTGTATCAAATACATATACGTTCTCATATACATAATATACTCAACTTATAATAGGGCATTCCATTACCTTATATCTTGATGAGTTATACCCAACCAAAGCCAAAGTTCTCGCTTAACCTTTAGTTTTGATACCAGATGTAATGACTGCCTTTTCAACCCTTGAATGTTTACACTAATACATCCACGGTATTCACGTGCTGAGCACCCAAGTGCCGAAAAGACAAAACGTTATGGTAAAAAAGGAATAAGAAAGAGGAGAACAAAAACATTAGAATCTCACATGCAGAAGGATAACATATAATATCAAAAGATATTACACAGAGCTACTCTAATATACATATCATTTCAGAGTTACTAAACAAAGTACTATCATTAGCCTGGACAGTTATAATAGCCTATCCTTACAATTGCCAATATATATACATAAAGTAATGCAGCGGAAATAAGAATACTATGGTAGGTAAACATAGATATCCTTTCCTAAGCTAAATAAACATAAACAAAAACCCGCCTTTCTCAAAACTGCTCGAAAGAGCACACGAGGGATAAAGGAAAAAATAAAACCTCAAGGCAAACAAAAGTCTGATATGAGAAACTCAATAAATATGCTTCCAACTTATAACAATACATTTGGGACTACATGGAATGCCATAATGGTTATCCCCTCAAAAGAACCACCATCCAAGAAGTATATATTGCGATATAATAGATAATGTATAGGGCGGAGAATATAAATCATAAAATAGCTATTGGTGCTTACATTGGTCACACCATAACAATATTTAATGGGTATACAAACAAAAACACAAAAGCGCATTCACATATGGTATTTTCTACAGAGACCTCTGAAGTAGACCATCGACCGATCTCCTATGACAAGGATCAGAAATCACCTTTCAAGCATTATGTATCTCTAGATAGAATATACCGTAAGGAAAACACAATTGGTCCAACATCCGAACACTTTCATGAATAATGTGAACCAAGTATCAACAACTCCCCACGTGTAACATATCGATAAGCATACCCTAGATATGGAGTTAATTTACCTCCATGGGTTAGTTAAACCAGGATCATGCAACCTGCTCTATCTTTAGTCATATACCAATGATGAAGTAACGTTCAACATCTCAACATATGAGCCATCATCACTCGAATTGATCACGAATCCCCAAATGGATTTCAGCATCTCGAACAGATCCATTTCCAAGAGATATAACACGTATCTCAGTCTGGTTTTCGATAAGTATAACACTTTCCAGTTCAGGTTTCTTTAAGATTGAATCGACGAATTTCCAGTTAACTTAATTTTAGTTCTTTAAAAAATAAGTGAAAGCTAGAGATATTTCATACGAATGCTCCTCCTTGAGGGTTCTCAAAGGATATGAAGCCGTGAAGCTTTTTGATACTTCTTAAGTTAATTTGGTCATATTAAACAACAATGAAATGATCGCATATGGAAACTAAGTATAGTATACTTATCATGTTTCCAACCTTTTCAACTTCTATCCCTCGATCAAGAATGAGGCCAGGTAGGTTAGAACATTATTGCTTCTATGTCCTACTCGAATCAACATTCTTAACTCTTACAAATAGAATCAAGTCTACTTCGTTGGCTTTTAGTACTAAGCCCATGACTAAATATTTTCCATACACAAGTGACACACAAACCATGATTAACACACACAAAGCACAACCAAGTCACATGAACGACTTTTAATCCCTTTTTATTTAATTAATCTTTTTGTTAATTAAAACTTTATTTATTAGTAAACCTTCTTTATTAATTAAGCTTCTCTTAATTAATAAAAACTTCTTATAAATAAAAACTTGACTTATTTAACTTGTAAATATATTTAATTTCCCCTTATAAAGATATATAATTGTATTCTACTATTCATTTATGCTATTCATGTATTTTAATATTTACGTATTTTACTATTGACATATTTTACTATTCATTTATACTATTTATATATTTTATTATTCACGTATTTTACTATTTAAGTATTTTACTATCTATTTGTACTCGTTTCTATACTTCAAAAGGTATTCATATAATTGTCTCAAATGGTACAGGATATTCATAATAATAAGATTTCACTAACTTTGAAATATAATCAAAGAGATTAAAAACAAATGTTACTTAAACATTTGTTACTAAAAACCCCATCTCTTTTATAAGCTAAACTTTTATTTTTTTGTCTTTTTATAAAGATTCCATACTTGTTATTATCTTTAAAATTCCATTATTAAAGATCCAATTATATACTTAAGGGTTAAAGACAAGTATTACTTAAATGTTTGTCACTAGGAATCCAAAACCATTTCACACTTAACCGTTTTATTTAAAACTTGCTTTTAAAGATTTATATTTACACGGGTTAAAGACAATTGCTACTTATACATTTTTCACTACAAACCCAGAACCATTCACTTATAATTATCTTTAAAATATTCATTATTAAATGTCTAATTATATTTCTAAGTATAATTAATGATAAGGGTTTAAAACAAATGATACTTAAACAATGTTTACTACAACCCAAAAACATTAACTTATAGTTATCTTTAAAATATTCATTATTAGATCTTTAATTATATTCCTATGTATAATTGATAATAAGGGTTAAAAACAAATGATATTTAAACAATGTTTACTACAACCCAAAACCATTTTATATTTACTATTAACTTTAAAACATTCATTTTAAAGGTCAAAGCATATCCATACTTATTATTTAAGGCAATACACTTTTAATTGAACTTCTTAAAACCATTTATTTAACATAAGTGTTAAAAATACAAACTTCTTTTACTACATTTATAAAACACTTAACTTACTTTTTAAATCTTATATATATACATATATACACACACACACACTCTTTTAACATACTTATAACTATGTTAAAATGCTTTTAAACTGCTTAAAAATATATTGTAATTATCTATATCGAACATTGTGTAAAAATAACAAATTTTGAAATAAACGGAAAAACAAAAAATAAACATGTTTCAAATTAAAAGCCACATAGTTTAAAAATTCATAATTAATTATTAAAAACATATTAAACTTGAAACCAATTTTAGAACACTCAAATAAGTTAGAAAACAACCTTAAAAGGATTAGAGAAAAATAATTAATTTTGTTGGAACTAGGCCAGCCCGCAGTGGAAGAAATGGGTGAATTTCAAAAAATTTACCATTTTAGATCATTAACGGGCCTACGAAGCCTAAACATACTTAGAGTTTTCTAAGTTTTCTTTTAAATAAAATCTTTATTTTATTTAGGTTTAGAAATAAAGTTTAAAATTTAATTTAATGTGTATATAAATTAGAGTATTTCAAATATACTCTTATGTGTAATGGTAAATTATTAAATTTATTTAGAGAAGGAAACTTTTCATTTCCTATCTCTTAAATTATTGATTTAATAAGGGGCATAAATTAATTTAGAGAAGGTAACTTTTCATTTCCTTCTCTTAACTTATTTAATTAATGTAACGACCTGGATTTTTCAACAATTTAAATAAGAATTTAACAAAGATTTTGAAATAAAATTATTTTTTAAAAAATATAAACATTTGGCAATGTAAACTAGATATTTGGAATGCATCCATTTAAATAAGGCCAATGGAATTTGTTTTACGTCAAAATTCGTCCGAAACTCGGTCAGCACAATTTTTAGTGTGAATTATCAAATTTTAAAGTATGAATATATTTACATAGAAATGATCTAGAAATTTTTTTGATTAAAAAGTCAAAGTTCGTTCCGTCTAATTCGGACCTTTGTAGCTCTGTTTATCAAGAATTGCCGTTGTCGTCCAATTTCGAAAGCGGTAATAGCGGCGACAGATGAAATTTTGTACAAATGACGTAACGCAGATTCGAGTACATCGTTGGATTCGTCTCATTGCGCTGATTTCCGCGGTATAGTTATTTTTGTATTTTGGCTTCCGTTGCAAAACGCTAAATGGTTGAAATAATGGTCCGTGACCGTGCCCTGGAGTCATAATTGCATATATCCTTTCGCAGCCCAAATTCTTTCCGCAGACATTTGTTGCGTGCGCAGCCCCATTTATTTAATGCTAGATTTAATGCCTCCGTGCATTCTTCCCCTCTATTTATTCGTGCTTCTTCCTGCTCCCCTCTTTCTCTTCTGCAATTGCTGGAGAAAATAAAGCATACAAGTGCTTGAAAATATGCAAGTATATATTTGTGAACTAAAAATAATAACCCACGTAACTAGCCCCTCCCTTTATACTTTCTCCTTCCTCCAACCACCCACCTCCACGTGCACACTCCCAGCCATCCCTACCGGTTCTTCCAGCCCACGAGCTTGACCTCCACCCTACCCAGTCCACTCCTGCTCACCCCTCCCGCCACCAACCTCCTCCCCGCCTTCACCGCTCCCAGCTGCAACTCCCGGCCCCACCTGTTGACCCAGCCACCAACCTCTGCCCGAACTCCCACACCACCTTTCCTTTGCCTGCCTTGGCTCGCCACCGCACCCTCGGCCTGCACCATCTCCCCACATGGAGCCATACCCTACTGCCAACCCACCAGCCTCACCCGAAGCCTTCGCCAAACAACCACCACCTCTGCCCTACCCTCCGCCCAGTCCATAACCGCGATCTCATCCATACCATCTGATCATTGATGGGCCGATCAACGCAACGTGGATCTGATTGGGAAGTCGCTGTTGTTTCCGATCGATTCTTAGTCAACAGCGGAGCTTTTGGGGTTGTGGCTGACGTTGGCATGGCGAGCGAGGTCTGGCGCATCATGAGGGAGTGAGGGGAGGTGGTCCGGTCAGCTGTGGATGGCGGCGTTCGAGGTTAAGCGGAGGTGACTTCAGTTCTGGGAAGATCGATTTGAATGATCATGAAAAAAGGGTGATTAGCGGGCCTAAATGGTGATTCGCAGAAGTAATTGAGTTTTTAAATTTGTTACGTTAATTAAAATTTGTTTAAACTATATTCAAATGTTAATATAATCATATTGTGTTCATATGAGGTCGGATTCGAGTGCGGTAAATTGCGTTGGATCCGGGTCAACGTTATCTTCGACATGGAGTTGGTTTCATTGCTATTCGATTCATTCGAATTTTCAGCGTCAATTAAAGATGAGTGTTTTATAACGCTCACAACGTACTAGAATTTTTTTATGCTAGTTAAATTTGAATTTATGAAGTGATATAAATTTATTGATCGTTGTTTGATAAATTTGATTGTCATCTAAATTGTCATTTGAATTAACTATTAAAAATAAAAGTTGACAGTCAAATTTGAAATTGGAATTTAATTGCCAGTAAAATACCCGATATTAATTGTTGTGATTTACTAACTGTTTGGATTATTGATTGTGATGGATGCTATTGATTGATGTTTAGGATGATTTGGATGTTTATTTATTTTGATATATCCTGTTATCATCCTGTATATTATTTACAGTATATAAAATTGTATATTGAATTATTACAAATAAATTAAAAAATTGGTTGAAATGATATATACCTATGACACTGTGATTTGGGTTGAAATGGTATATATCCATCCCTAAAATTAAATTGAAATAACTGATCACTTGGCCATAGAATAGAAAATTATATACGGACACTGAATTGGTTAAATTAAAGGATTTTAAAAATTTTGATTTGAAATTTAGTTAAATGATTTTGACTCTTAAGAAAATGAAAATCGAATTTATGGAAATCGAACTATTTTGAAATGAGCTCGAAATTGAATTATATTTGAGGATTTGGATTTCAAATTGGGTATTGAAAGTAAATGGATTTAAGTGTTTTGAATCGATGTTTTGAAAATCGAACTCGGAATTGATAAAAATCGAAATGGTTCAAAAATTCAAAATTGAAATTATTTGGAATTGTAATTTAAATTAATTTGAAATTGAAATTAAATTAATTTGAAATTGACATCGAAATTAATTAGGAATCGAAGAAAAATTCGAATTGAAATCGGAATTGAATCGAAATAAAAATTTAAAAGTGATTTGAATTCGAAAATTTGGAAATTGAATCAGTTTGATTTTGAAACTATTTTGAAATAATTTATTTTGAATAAACTATTTAAATCTATCATTTTAACCATTTAAACTATTTTTAACTATATTACCAATTTAAACTATTTTAAAACTATTCAAACTATTTTTTCAAAAATTCAAACTGGTCAAAGGGGTGAAATTTTTATAATTAAATCTTGGATTTAAGTGTGAATGGGTTAAAATGAAGTTATAACCTAAATTGAAATTCGAAATGATTTTGGAAGCGAAATCGAAATATTAAGGCAAAAATGATTGTTGAAGTGAAATATTTGGAGTAAATATGATGATTTCGAAATGGATTTGATTTTGAAGCGAATATGTTATTTTGATATCAAGTACGAATTAATTTTGAAATGTAAAAGTACCAACTGGTATGTAAAACGACATTTGGTTATTAAAGAGACCGGGGCCGGATATGGGCATACTCTCTATTGATACCAGAACCACTTTAATAACTATGTACGTGGAGTGATGATCCAGAACGAAGTGGTTGGATTTGGCATACGTTTGCTGGATTTGAAGAAAGAGAATGATGGTGGATTAGCCTGGCACTTGTGCCAATTTGAAATGACTAAAACAGGAGTCGTACCGGCCAAGTAGGTTAGCTACCCCGAGCGGACGCACTTCTTCGTATTACCATCATTTACATTGTGATTGATAGGTGCGCACCCTCGAATTTTGGGAGTGTTGGACGCGGTGGGCGATCATGGCTATGAAGCGTTACCACCAGCCGGGAAGGGTAAACTGGTAGTATCGTACCTTGGGCATTGCCTAACGTGCCTTGTCATACTTTTATCCCTATACGAGACCACTACGATTTTGGTTTAGTGTTGTCGTTTCATGGCACATCCCTATCCACCGATGGTTCACTGGTGTTTTATATGCAAACTGTACGACAATGCTTAAAAACGCGTTAAGGGGGATTAATGTAAATCCTGAACGCTAAAAAATATTTATTTTATTAATTAGACATTATATATCTAGCGTACTCTACTACATATAAATATTTTGACGGATCCTTAAGAGATGGAAAATCCCGTAACATCGCTTGTGTTATTGCACGCACGTTATACACTGGATATGAGATGTGAAATCTCGTAAACATCTCTGACGCTATTACACTCATGTTATATGTGTTATCGATTTAACTTACATAAGGATATTTTATTCCTGACTCGAGTGTTTTTTCTTTTCATTACGCTCAGGTCAGTCCTGAGTTTTTCAGCTTATCAAAGATTATTCTCTAGAGGACGAAGACGAAGATTTGGTATGTTATTACTAGTATTATTCCATCATTGTTTGTTCCGCTGCATTATTTTGTTTTTTCTGTTGTATATATAACTATGATAAATGTTGTATAAATTATAATCAAAAGTATAGTAAATAGCTTCATGAACTGTTTATTTGATTATTATATTTTGTCATTCCGCTGCGAGATTCTGTGTTTGTTTCCTTCTCCTTTTCTTATTTTTCTTAATTAACCCTATTGATTATCTATGTTCCGGATTGATTGAATTGGACATGTGTGGATTATTGTCGATTTAAACCTTCCGTAATGTGGGTCATCACAACTGGTATCAGAGCTTTGGTTTAGCAATAACCTTGGCTTTGAGGGGTAACTCGTTAGAGATAGGGTCAGTAGCACCCTAGAATGAGTTTGAGTGTATTAATAGATATGAGAGCGTATTTGTTAGTGAATGTAAAAATTGTTTTATATTGTGTTGGTTGATTTGTTGAGTGACTTATGGATTCTGGTCAATACGAGTAATTAACGTTATTGATAGGGATCTCTAAACACTTGAACAGAACAATTCGACATAGTATTGTTTTGAAATTGGGTAAATGAAATAATTTTACCCTGATTATACTTTGTATATAAAGGAATAATGTTCAGAAATTATTATGGTATTTATAGTGTGAACTGTTTGTTAGAAACGATAATATTGATCATTGTCATTTATTGTTGGATTAGTCAATATTCCTAAACTATTAGCTATTATATGATTATAAGAAAATAAATTATATAAATGTGATTTATAAAATATAATTTGCAAGTAAAATGAATATAAAATTGAGAATTTGAGAAATTTAAATTTCGGTGTTTCTAAAAAAGGTTTTCAAGGTTTGGGAAATAATATCAGTATGGTTTAAAAGTATATACAAATACAAATGGTTTTCAAATAAATTTTAAAGGGAATGAATTCAGTACTCCCCTCTTTTGTTGCTGGAAAATAATTTCGGTGATGACTACGCAGCATCATCGATGTTCATTTTCGAGTCTCAAAGTGGGGGAGACTTCTGAGAAGCTTTGCTATGAAATTGTTTTGATAAACGGATTTTGGTTTAAACTCCAAAAGTATGATTCGATATATAAAGGAGATAAGTATATATACTTATTTCAGATGATTTGAAATGAACCCGGTATTTAAATTTTTTAAGTTCTGTTAATTAATAATCTTCAAATTATTTGAAGGACATGAAATATTTGGATAACCAGAAGTTATAAAATAAGAGAATTAAGAAATCTAAGCTAAATGTTTTGAGAGACTTTAGAGTTGAAGTTTGCAACTCTAAAATTGAAAGTAAAGAAAATTTAAACAAGTTAAAACAGTGAACATTCTAATTAGGTAAAATGAATCAGATTAATTTGTATACAAATTGCATTCTAATAACATATAATAAGGCTTACCAAATGTTATTTGGATATGTAATGGGATATTATACAAGTAAAAAAAACTTAAAAGTAATTCAAATGTATGTAAATGGAAATTTATTTGTAATAATAAATGTTATATACTTAATTAGTATATTATGAAATGATGAATGACTAAATGGAATAAGTAGGTGGAGCTTAAGAAAGCAGACAAATGAATCAAATAATATTTTTGTAATTTGGTTATAGAATTAAATATAAATTTGCAAAGAAATTGTGAAATTGAATTTGTAACTTTTGAGATAATTATAAACTTAGATAAAGTCATTGGACTTTTATAGAATGATTATAAACTAAAGCGATGATTATTAAAATGTTTCAGAAATAAATTTGTTATTAAATGAAATTGTGAAAATGAATATGAATTAAGTTGTAAAGAAAATTAAGTAAGGATATAATAAATAATTATTTAATGATGTTGATGCTAAAAATGGAGATATGAACTTGATATCTATTTGTGTTGTATATTGTATTGGAAATTTTTTTCCGATCGAGTCGCGCAAAGGAGGCTCTGCCGAAGTTTTCCGTAAATAACTTGTAATTTCCGTAGCCGATTGGAGTGGCGTAACGGAAGAATAGTACAAGTTTTCTAATAGATTTTATGTTTTATAAGATAATTTTTTTTAATAAAATATATCAAGTGTTAAATTTAGTACTTAGTCACTTTTTGAGGACGAAAAGTTTTGAGTGGGGGAGATTGTAATGACCTGGATTTTCAACAATTTAAATAAGAATTTAGCAAAGATTTTGAAATAAAATTATCTTTAAAAAAATAAGTATTTGGCAACAAAAACTAGGTATTTGGAATGCATCCATTTAAATAAGGCCAACAGAATTTGTTTTACGTCAAAATTCGTCCAAAACTCGGTCAGCACAATTTTTAGTGTGAATTATCAAATTTAAAGTATGAATAGTTTTACATAGAAATGATCTAGAAAATTTTCTGATTAAAACATCAAAGTTCGTTCCGTCCAATTCCGACCTTTGTAGCTCCGTTTATCAAGAATTGTCGTTGTCTTCCAATTCCGAAAGCAGCAACAGCAGCAACAGATGAAATTTTGCTACGAATGCCGTGACGCATATTCGAGTACATCGTTGGATTCATCTCGTCGCGCTGATCTCCGCGTTATATTTGTTTTCGTATTTTAGCTTCCGTTGCAAAATGCTAAAAGGTTGAAATAATGGTCTGTGACCGTGCCCTGGAGTCATAATTGCATATATCCTTTCGCAGCCTAAATTCTTTTCGCAGACATTTGTTGCGTGCGCAGCCCCATTTTTTTATTGCTACATTTAATGCCTCCATGCATTCTTCCCCTCTATTTATTCGTGCTTCTTCCTGCTCCTCTCTTTCTCTTCTGCAATTGCTGGAGAAAATAAAGCATACAAGTGCTAGAAAATATGCAAGTATATATTTGTAAACTAAAAATAATAACCCACGTAACTAGCCCCTCCCTTTATACTTTCTCCTTCCTCCAACCACCTACCTCCACGTGCACACTCCCAGCCATCCCCACCTGTTCCTCGAGCCCACGAGCTCGACCACCACCCTACCCAGTGCACTCAAGCGCACCCCTCCCGCCACCAACCTCCTCCCCGCCTTCACTGCTCCCAGCAGCAACTCCCTACCCCACCTGCTAACCCAGCCACCAACCTCTGCCGCACCCTCAGCCTGCACCACCTCCCTACATGAAGCCACATCCTACTGCCAACCCACCAGGCTTACCCGAAGCCTTCACCGAACCACCACCCCCTCTGCCCAACCCTCCGCCCAGTCCACGACCGTGATCTCATCCATACCATCTGATCATTGATGGGCCGATCAACGCAATGTGGATCTGCTTGGGAAGTCGCTGCTGTTTTCGATCGATTCCTGGCCAACGACAAAGCTTTTGGGGTTGTGGCTAACATTGGCATGGCGAGCGAGGTCTGGCGCATCATGAGGGAGTGAGGGTAGGTGGTTCGGTCAGTTGTGGATGGCGGCGTTTGAGGTTAAGCGGAGGCGACTTCGGTTCTAGGAAGAGCGATTTGAATGAGCATGAAAAAGGGGTGATTAGCGGGCCTAAATGGTGATAAGCAGAAGTAATTGAGTTTCAAAATTTGTTACGTTAATTAAAATTTGTTTAAACTATATTCAAATGTTAATATAATCATATTGTGTTTATACGAGGTCGGTTCGAGTGCGGTAAATTGCGTTGGATTCGGGTCAACGTTATCTTCGACATGGAGTTGATTTCGTTGCTTTTCGATTCATTCGAATTTTCAGCGTTAATTAAAGATGAGTGTTTTATAACGCTCACAACGTACTAGAATATTATTTTGCTAGTTAAATTTGAATTTATGAAGTGATATAAATTTATTGATCGTTGTTTGATAAATTTGATTGTCATCTAAATTGTCATTTGAATTAACTGTTAAAAATAAAAATTGACAATCAAAAAATTTGAAATTGGAATTTAATTTCCTGTAAAATACCCGATATCAATTGTTGTGATTTATTGACTGTTTGGATGATTGGTTGTGATGGATGCTATTGATTGATGTTTTGGATGTTTATTTATTTTGATATATCCTTTTATCATCCTGTATATTATTTATAGTATATAAAATTGTAAATTGAATTATTTCAAATAAATTAAGAAATAGGTTGAAATGATATATACCTATAACACTGTGATTTGGGTTGAAATGATATATATCCATCCCTGAAATTAAATTAAAATAATTGATCACTTGGCCATAGGATAGAAAATTATATACGGACACCGGATTGGTTAAATTAAAGGATTTTAAAATTTTTGATTTGAAATTTATTTAAATGATTTTGACTCTTAAGAAAATGAAAATCAAATTTATGGAAATCGAACTATTTTGAAATAAGCTCAGAATTGAATTATATTTGAGGATTTGGATTTCAAATTGGGTATTGAAAGTAAATGGATTTAAGTGTTTTGAATCAATGTTTTGAAAATAGAACTCGGAATTGATAAAAATCGAAATGGTTCAAAAATTTGAAATTGAAATTATTTGGAATTGTAATTGAAATTAATTTGAAATTGGAATTGAAATTAATTTGAAATTGGAATTGAAATTAATTTGAAATTGACATCGAAATTAATTTGGAATCGAAGAAAAATTCGACTTGAAATCGGAATTGAATCGAAATAGAAATTTAAAAGTGATAAGAATTGAAAAATTTGGAAATTGAATCAGGTTGACTTTGAAACTATTTTGAAATAAATTATTTTGATATAAACTATTTAAATCTATCTTTTTTAATATTCGAATTATTTTGGATTTTCCAAACGATTTTGCTATATAAACCATTTTAATACTTAAACTATTTTATATTAAACTATTTTAACCATTTAAACTATTTTTAACTATTTTAACCATTTAAACTATTTTTAACTATATTGACTATTTAAACTATTTTAAAACTATTCAAACTATTTTTCAAAAATTCAAACTGGTCAAAAGGGTGAAATGTTTATAATTAAATCTTGGATTTAAGTGTGAATGGGTTAAAATGAAGTTATAACCTAAATTGAAATTCGAAACGATTTTGGAAGCGAAATCGAAATATTGAGGCGAAAATGATTGTTGAAGTGAAATGGTATATTTTGAGTAAATATGATGATTTTGAAATGGATTTGATTTTGAAGAGAATAAGATATTTTGATATCAAGTACGAATTGTTTTCGAAATGTAAAAGTACCAACCGGTGTGTAAAACGATGTTTGGTTATTAAAGAGACCAGGGCCGGATATGGGCATACTCTCTGTCGATACCAGAACCACTTTAATAACCGAGTATGTGTAGTGATGATCCAGAACGAAGTGGTTGGAATTGGCGTACGTTTGCTGGATTTGAAGAAAGAGAACGATGATGGATTAGCGTGGAACTTGTGCCAATTTGAAATGACTAAACTAGGAGCCGTACCAGCCAAGTGGGTTAGCTACCCCGAGCGGACGCACTTCTTCGTATTACCATCATTTACATTGTGATTGATCGGTCTGCACCCTCGAATTTTGGGAGTGTTGGACGCGGTGGACGATCATGGCTATGATGTGTTACCACCAACCGGGAAGGGTAAACTAGTAGTATCCTACCTTGGGCATTGCCTAACGTGCCTTGTCATATTTTTATCCCTATACGAGACCACTACAATTTTGGTTTAGTGTTGTCGTATCACAGCGCATCCCTATCCACCGATGGTTTACTGGTGTTTTATATGCAAACTGTACGACAATGCTTAAAAACGCATTAAAGAAGATTAATGTAAAACCTTAACGCTAAGAAAAATATTTATTTTATTGATTAGACATTATATATCTATGTATTCTACTACATATAAATATTTCCACGGATCCTTAAGAGATGGAAAATCCCGTAACATCTCTTGAGTTATTGCACGCATGTTATACACTGGATAGGAGATGTGAAATCCAGTAAACATCTCTGACACTATTACACTCATGTTATACGTGTTATCAATTTGACTTACATAAGGATATTTTAGTCCTGACTCGAGTGTTTTGTCTTTTCATTACGCTCGGGTCAGTCCTGAGTTTTTCAGCTCATCGAAGATTATTCTTTGGAGGACGAAGACGAAGATTTGGTATATTATTACTAGTATTATTCCATCATTGTTTGTTCCACTGCATTATTTTGTTTTTTCTGTTGTATATATAACTATGATAAATGCTGTATAAATTATAATCAAAAGTATAGTAAACAGCTTCATGAACTGTTTATTTGATTATTATATTTGTTCATTCCGCTGCGAGATTCTGTGTTTGTTTCCTTCTCCTTTTCTTATTTTTCTTAATTAACCCCATTGATTATCTATGTTCCGGATTGATTGAATTGGACATGTGTGGATTATTGTCGATTTAAACCTTCCGAAATGTGGGTCGTCACAATTAATGAAGGGCAAATTATTTATATGGGGAGAAACCTTTCATTTATCTCTCTTTAATTAAATTAATTAATTGTATGAATATCATTAATTAACAACATATATATGGCATGAATAATATATATATATATAGTGTAAACATGCAGTAATCTAATTTAGTAAAACAATCCGATAACAGATCTTATTCAGCAAATCTAAATATAATTTATATGTATACGTTAATAAAAAAATTCTTAAAACCATTTAAATTATTTTAACATACACACATATGTATACATATGCATTTATGTATATGTATGAATCTTAAAGTAGAAAACAAATTGGATCAATGTAAACTATTTTTAACAATTAAATAAAACAAAGTTAATTAGAATAACAAGTTAATTGCCAGATCTATATTTAGATCAAAATCAATAGAAACTAACATAAAAAATCATGAATAGAAGTTATCAACTTCAAATGAAAACCAATTCTAATGATAACAAGTTGTATGCTTATAAGGGACGACAAATGCATATATACAATTTTCAAAATGAATTAACTACTAGATCTATAATATCATGGAATAAATAAGTAACTAATGGAATTTACCTTGTTGATATTGCCTATGATTCGTACCTTGAATGATAAATGCTACTAGATTCGATTGAATCACCTCCACAAATTGCAACAATCTAAAGCACCACTTTTGAATTTATTTTATTTGATTTGTTTTGATTTTGTTTTTGGAATTTTTGTGGCTTAGAAGCCATGAAATTTCGGCCAAGAAGGTAGAAAAATGAAGATGGAGGCTATGGTTTAGAAGGAGAGTGATTAAGAGAGGCCAGTGAATGGAAGATAAGATATTTATTAAGGGATCCTTCCCTAACCTCCTCCCTTCATTTTCTAGATCAAACCATTGGATTTTAAGCCTCCTTTTCTTATGGACTTATATGAATAAGGCTATATGGGCCTCTACATATTCCCAAACCCATTTAGAAATTAATCCATTTAATTCTGATTTAAAGATTTAATCAATATCGTATATCAATACATATATAACTTTTATGTATGTACTTTATAAAATACTAATAGATTCAAACAAATCAAATAAATAAATAAAATTTAATAATTAATATTTCATAAATATTAATTAATATAATTAATTTAAAACGGATATATATTAACTAAAACATGTGGTTTTCGAAGCATTCATCATTACGGTTGTGCAACTCAAAGGTATAAATTCAGTCAGCGATTAATATCGAACTATTCGAATATCAACGTTCACACGTCACTTAACAGGTGGTGTGACATTTTAACCAAATTTATCGCTGACACATCTTTTAGGTAAAATCCAATTTTACTTATTATAAGTGGTACCTAATAGTGACAATTATTTACACCAATTTTCTTCGTCAAAACTGTATCACTATGGATTTATGGAATTTGGTAATGGTCAAAATTCCAATATCATCCACATTTAACTTTATAGTTCAAACACAAAGTCCTTGGTTCAATAATAACAATTATTATTAACCGAAATGCTCTAACCAGAGACTATGACTTTAAGTTGACTTCAGTTGACCGTGATACCAACCTCATATAACCGAGGAGACGAATCCTCTCTTGGATAGTGTTTCACCTCCAATGCTTCCACTCGACCCAAATTAGTCGTTCTATGGACGACGTGCCATGATTTAACTATAATCAAAGCGGAGCTTCCACATTGAAGATCAATAATATTCTCAAGTCGAGAGAACTGTGTAAGTTAGTCACATCGATATTCTCTACTTGACCTTAGTTATAGTAACCAATAGAAAACTATCGAGTGGGTCATTCCATAGTTATCTAATAACTATCAGTACATAAACCCTTGGTGCCTCCAGCAGTCATGAGTAATACACTACCTAACATTTTGAGAACATTACGTACTCTCGTCTCAACGGATACATCGATATCCAGTCTCAATGCATCTTGACTAGGAACATTTAAAATGGCATATTTGTTTCATTGTGATAAATTAGTCACGGTTACAACATTTTGTAACTACTATCACAAAACGTACCATTTATGGATTTTCTATTAAATATACTTTTAATTAAATTGATTAATTAACCACATTATATCAAATATATAATAGAAAGAAAATACCTTTATTTCGAACAAGATTGGTCAACGAGTTAGATATATGTAACAAATTACATAATTGCCCCTAGGATATACCCCTAACTCTTCAATCTCCCACTTGCACTTGGTGTCAATTATGGAATCTTATTCCAACTTCTCAAATCGGTTTTCTAAAAAACAATTGGGTCAGTCCCTTTGTGAACGGGTATGCTTTTATGTTTTAATTATCTACTATGTCAATCAACTCTCTCTGATGGTGATAAACTGTTTTATCATGTGGAACAACTCAGAGTATATCTCTTGACTTCTAGTGAGCTCTATGTTCTGTTACGAACTATATCGCGACAATATTATCATATAACAATGTTATTAGATTCTCAACATTTGGATCCAGCTCATTTATAAATTCGTGCACTTATAATTTTATATACATTATTTTTATTGCGGCAATATTCAAGGCGATGTACTTAACTTGAATCAACCTCCGTCTTTCGTTTGGCACATTTCCAACTTAAAGATTCTTAACTTGAATTTATTATTGAAATGATATACTCAATATCACTTATGAAGTTTGAGTTAGAATACTCCTTCATAAGAAGTTTTTGTTTCTGTAAACAATTCTCTAGTATTTCATAAATACACAAGAACACTTCAAACAACCATTTAGTGATATTAATTTGGATTTGATATTTGCTTCATGTAACAAATACATAAACAAATCATGATATCGTAGACACACAATATATATGATAATTCCTTTTGCCAATGCAAAGGAATCAATCTTATTTGTTCCGTATTAACATTTTAATAAGGTGTCCCTGCATATCATTTGGGATATTCCTGAAATCTTTTATACTTACTAAAAAAGACATCATTTATTAATCCAATGTTGAGTATTATAACAACTAGTTGCCACAAGTACATCGTTGTAATAAACAATGTGTTGTTTACTTATAGTTTAGAAATATCAATGTACCTTTTAACATTCTTTCTTATGAACACATGTTTCCTCTGCATTTTGATTGAAAATCAAAATATTTGATATTTCTATCAAAGCATTTATTCAATCTTGATGCTTATAAAATGATACCACCTATCACGGTACACCTCTAAAAAATGTATCAAGGACCTCGCCTGGATCCTCTACCAACACAAGATCGGCCTACCCATGACTGGATAGTACCGAATATGTCATCACTCCAATTATATTGCAACCTTTTTTATTTGAGATCTCATGCACAAACCAATCCATAAATATGTAGATGCATCTAAAAAGGTGATGAAACACTCTAATGGGAGCGACTCACTTAGCCTTGCTGCATCTCCTCTAATTTTAGTCATTCCCGGTTGATGAGGCTTAAGGCTACGCTTACCTTTTGAATAGCAATTCCACTTGGAAAACACTTAACACCGTATATCAGTTCGTATGATGTACATAGATCATTCTTATATAAAAGTATGATTCTATCACTACTCGAATACATAACTTCACTTCCAAACTAGTATCGCTTACCCGATTCTCTAGTGCAGACTCCGATCAGGCTCCTTGATTAGGAACCTCTATTTTCCTTACATAGTTGTAATTACGATAGAAAACATTAGTCCAAAATCAAAATCCCTCATCAAGTGTTCGCTGTCAAAAATTTAGTAATAGATCCTTATTCGGGATGGGGTGAACCATCTCAAAGTCATGTACTCGAATCTTAGATCAAGACTATATGGAAGGAGAAATGATCTACGTCCAACCTACGCACTTATTTAATTGGTTCTCACTAATACCAATTTTTTTCCCACTAAATCATTTATGAGAAAATTTCATAAAATAAACTTAGGTTCAACTTGTATAATACGCCACTACATACAAAGAGTATATACCCCTATTTGATTCAACTATTCCATTTTGAATTTATCTCCCTAAGAAAACTCAAGCTCCAAATACTCGACTTTTATTCAAGAACTTTTCGAAATGAAACTCTATATTTTAAATCATACAAATATATAGATATAGCCCGAGTAACTCCAAAAGGATACTAAGGAACTAGGTACTACCAAACAGTATCATACACTCCCTTACCAAGAAGGGTAATATTCAAGAGAAGTGTTTACCATCCGAACAGATCTCTTCCCTAATTTTAAGTTATTTTCGAGGCACTCGAACCAGTTAGCATACAATATTTCTTTCTCTCAAAATATCATTTTTGAAACAACACTTTTTACATTTCCAACAAAACATTTATCACCAACTAACTTTGGGTTTGTTCGGATTGAACGTTTTGATTGTACAATGATAAAGAGAATAATTAACTAAGTGCACTACAACATTTGCCTAGGCAAACATCTGATCTTCACTTAGAAGATTATTTCGATCATCACAAAACAGTCAAGGCTCATTTCCCCTAACTAATCCAAAGAAAACACCTTTTACTTAACATTTTCACTCCCAAAATTTTATTCTTAAACCAAAATTGCTTTCAAATAATACTATTATTATCTTTCAAAACCTTGAAAACCATTTTTCAAAAGCACCGGGATTTAAGTTCTCAAGTTTTCACCTTAAATTATTTTTAATCCAAGACATATTCATATAAATCCATTTTTATAAATCAACTTTTATAAAACATTTTCCAAATATTTATTTCAAATATTCTGGCTTTTAATAACTTCTTTTATTAAATCATATTTAACCCCACATTACCAATCGAATGCCTTATAGTCAAATTGTGAAACTTAATTCACAAGGTGTTCGCTTCAATGTTTTCCCTATTTCTACTTATCCAACCCAAATCTTAAAAAGGAAACCTACCTATACACACTAATAATAATCAATGCTCAAACCGGACGAGAATAACTAAACAAACCCTACATGATAATAATATAATATTATTATCCCTTAGTAAACAACACCTCAAAAAATTATACTATTTTGAAAATCATTATTTATATATAAAATATACCCTAGGTAAAATTATTTCATTTAACCAATTTCAAAACAGAACCGTGTCAGTTTCCCTTATTCAAGTGTTTAGGAACCCCTATCGACACCGTGGTGTCCCACGTCTCGACCAGAGTTCTTAAGCCACTCAACAGATAAATCAACGCAATATAATTTTTTTTATGTCACTAACAAATATGTGCTCTTATATAATACATTCATACTCATTCTTGGGACTCACTTACCCGATCTCAAATGAGTTTACCCTACCAGAGCCTAGGTTCTTGCTTAACCTTGCGCTCTGATACCACATGCAACAACCCGCCTTTTCAAACCCTAGAAGTCGCAATAATACATCCACGATATTCACGTGCCGAACAACTAAGTGCTGGAAAGACAGATTGTTAGGGGAAAGAAAGGAGATAGAAGAAACTAAAAATCACATAATCTCACAACGCAACGGAATAACATATATTAATCAACATAATACTTTACAAAGTCATTTAAAAATTATACAACAGGGTCATACAAATACAAATTCTACCATAGGACAGTTATAACATACTGTCCCTACCTAACTGGTATACGATACATATAAAATAGTAGAAACAAGATAGCGACTAGCTATGGATGAAGCCTTCTACTCCAAGCACCTCCAAGATGCATCCGTTGGAAGCCTGAACTATTTATCTACCCATAAAAATTTTAGCACCCAAGAATTTTAGGGAAAGAAAATAAAACTCTGGGACAGACAAGGGTCTAGTGTGAGTAAACTCAAACAACTGAATTATTACATTTAAAATCCTTTTCAAAATCAACGGTATCTTGTAAGACCACAGAGCATATAAACATGGACGGGTTTTTACCTTACGATAACCAAAACCTTTATATCAGAAAATCAAGTGATATTATAATAATGTCTAGAGGTCAAAGTAAAATACGAAAATAGATGAAATGCTTGCATCTCACATTTCAACAAAGTTGGGCATAATCAAAACCGTACGACGATTATTGGAGAATGGATTCCATACTATGACAAGGCACCGACCTCGCTTGGATCCCTTGCCAACACATGACCGGCGTACCCCTGACTGGATAGTACCGAATATGTCATCACCCCGGTTGCTTTGCAACCCTTTTTATTTAAGATCTCATGCGCAACCAATCCATAAATATGTAGATGTATCTAGAAAGTGATGACACACCCTAATGAGAGCGACCCACTTAGCCTTGCTGCATCTCCCCCGATTTTAGTCATTCTCGATTGATGAGGCTTGAGGCTACGCTTACCTTTTGAATAACAATTCCACTTGGAATGCTCACACTACCTTCCAGGCAATAATCCAGTGCCAGCATTCATCGATACAAGTTATCCAGGATAAGGAAAAAACGAGGCACTAATTCTACTACAACCATTAGCAAGCAGCCATTGCACTTCAATGCTCTGCCTTTGATTCCATCTTCTTCAAGATGTCTTCAGTTCGAAACGATTGAGTTGGATCGAAGTGGTTTTCGGATAACAGATCCGATCCCGGTCTCTACGAAACAACTTTCAATAAATTTCGGTACACTCAACCCAGTTCTTTAGGAAATAAGCAAATAAATATAAGAGCAGAGTTCACCTCCTAACCGTTTATGGATGGATTTCCCTACCATTTATCCTAGAGGAACGAAAAGAGGTTTATACGCACAATACAACATCATTGGAGATTACTGTAACATTTAACTCATGTGTTTCTCCTAAATATTTCCAAAGTTACGTTTAGGTCAAGATTTTATATTCGATTATTTAATTATCAAATAAACAATCA
Organism: Allium fistulosum; assembly: GCA_030737815.1. Classification (NCBI taxonomy): domain Eukaryota; kingdom Viridiplantae; phylum Streptophyta; class Magnoliopsida; order Asparagales; family Amaryllidaceae; genus Allium; species Allium fistulosum. Next base: position 431,733,292 of record CM060906.1, on the reverse strand, counting down.
TTCAACATTGATTTGATTCCATATGGCATCCACTAAGCCTTTACTAGTTAATCTTTAATTAATTTAAACACTTTGCAAAACTTTATCGAAGGATCTTTTTAAAACACTATTCCTAAAACCCTTTACATTTATTTTATACTTGGAAAACATTTTTACTTATCCCAAAAATATAAGTATTTACCAAATACATTTGAAAATTTCCCTTTCCTCAAATTCCATAATAAATAGCTAAGAAATTCCTTTCTCAAAACATCACTTACTATAAAAACTATTCACTTTATAAAACTCATTCACTCATCCCTTATAAAAATTCTTTTTATAAGTTCACTTCATATTTCAACCCTCCTTATAAATTTTCAAACTAGATTCAAACTTCTTTTTAAAATCTCTAAATGATTTATAATATCTCTTTCCATGTATAAACCTCTTTATAAAATTTCCTTTATAAATATCTTTGACATTACAACATCTCATTTCCAAAATCTCATTTTTAAGTCACTTTAAATAAACCCTTTTATTTAGTAAAACCCTTTTTATAAACAAGCTATTGTTTATAAATACTTTTATAAAATAATTATATAACTTGAAAATCATTTATAAACTTCCAAACCCCAAATTGATTAAAGAATTTAAGTTAATTCAAAAACACACTTTATAAATTCAAAAAGTGGCTTAGCAATCCTAATGGTACTAATTTAAGTTACCATTCAATTTCAAATCCAATTCACTTAACATTTATTTACATAAGTCAACATGTATGTAAATACAACTCATATCCAAATCAGGGAATAACATGTCAATATACTAACTGGCATATACATGTCCAAATAACATAATAGGAGGATGGTAATTTGTCCTGCTAAATAATGCCCAAACAATTCAATCAGTTTATAGAAGAACGGAAATTTATTCTACTAACATATATGTCATTAAAATCAAATAATCAATCTATAGTAGAGCGGGGATTTATTCTACTAATATATGTTCACAATAATCAAATCAATCATATTATAACAGAACAGGGATTTATTGTGCTAATAGACGTCCGCACAAACACAACCACTCATATTGTAGTTCATTCACAATTTTTTTTCTCCTTAACTGTATCGACATTTGAATTCCATGTGTTCAAACCATCTTTGAAAAGAAGTACCTTAAAACAATTTGATTCTTGAAAAACAAGGATTAAACTTAAAACAGCCTTCTAAAATGATTAGTTACAAGATAAACTCTTATTAAATCATAGTTAATCTTTATTAAATTTGAACTTAATTTAATTATACATTAATAAATAATTAAGCCATTAATAAATAATTTATTTATAAATTAAACCCTTAATTAATCATTTATTAATATTAAAAAATAATTTAAAACCTTTATTAATAATTAACTATTAATTAATCCTAATTAATTAAATAATATTTTAATTAAAACTTAAATAGTAAATTAAACCATAAATAAATAATTTATTTTAAATTAAAACCTTAAGTAATTAAAAACAATTTAAATAATTGGTTTATTTAAATAGTTAACCTTATAATTAATTAATAATTAATTAAAATAAACCATATACTTAAATTATATTAAAATTTAATCTTACTTAATTAATAATTAATTAAAATTAATCTTATCCTTAAAAGATGATTAATTAATAACTAATCTTTACTTAAGTATAATTAATAAACCCTGTTTAATCTTAATTAATTATTTAAACTTAATTAATAAAAATTTAATCATTTTAAAACTTAATTCACTTTATAAAACATCATTATTCAATTTATAAAACAATTTCAAAACACTTTAAGTTAATTAAACCAAATTGTGCAAAATTCGGATTTTTAAGCGAAATTGCATCCATAACGACTATCGCTTCGAGTTCCATGAATTTCAAACTTGTTTAACATCTCAAATATCTTTTAAACTCTTACCTTTACTTTTAATTGCTTTACTAATTTAGCATAAAGTTTTTGGAGCAAAACTAAATTTATAAAACATTACAAAACGTTTTGTTAAAACATGGTGTTTAAAACAAATTTGAACCCAACGAATCTCCATGTCACTTAACAAGTTCAAATGTTAAATTTTTAGTATACATCACATGCACATGTCTAACCATCCATAAACATATCACCACCATAACACAACCAAATATCACATCTTTATAATCAAACACATCACTTAATTCTTCGATTCACAAGTCAAAATCTAAACCACAACTAGCAACCCATACATATATTCACACCATAAAATAATCCAACCAAACAATAAACTTATTTTACCATCAATTATTCAAGACATATAAAGGTAAAAAATTTCTCAAAAAGTAAGAATTTTACTCACCAAAAATCCTTCGAAAACTTGATACATTTTGGAGTTCGGAAAACTTAGAAAATCATAAAATCCACTCGAAAACAGGTCAACTTCCACTCGATTTTGGACATGTAGTTCTCTTATTTTGGTAAAGTAGTCACAAGGAAAATTTTATGAAATTATTTTCTCTACAATTTGAAAAAAATAAACATTCAATTTCATTTAGTTTTGAGGAAGATATGGCCGAGATAAGATGAGCTATTTTCGGACTTGAATTTCTGAGTCCAAAAATACTTTGGAAAGAAATGAATTTTTGTCATACATAGGCTCATAAATGAAAGAAATGATACAAACAAAAGCTATAGCCATTGGAATTTCATACGGTTTCAAAAAAATAAAATCTCTATTTGAATAAGATATGGTGAAGATATGATAGAATGAAGAGAGGGCAAAAATGAAGAAATTAAAGGGGTATTTATAAGCAAGAACAAAGTGAATTACCTTAATACCCTTGGTCCTTTATCCTCCACTTACTTTTGCCACCTCGTCATGCTCCTCTAACCACATGTACTTCTTCCCAAAACATGTTAAAACATGTTTTTGTACTTAGTGTACTCTATGTTTGCTAATAACTTGATAGTTATATTTTTATTTTTATTTCTAAACTTTTTTAACTTAAGTTTATTTATAATTATCATATTTTGAACTTTATTTTCTCATAACTAAGGATGTTATAAACATATAAATGTTTATTCAAATAGAAATTTGAGTGACAACACTTCAAACAACTTTAATATGATAAAACGTCGAAAATTTGGAAACTGTTTTCAGGCACATTTTCTGTTTTTCATCGAACAATGTATTTTTGTAAACAAAATTTGAAAACTATTTCACTATCATTATTTATTACTTTAAATAGCTTTATTTTTATTATAAAATTTATATATTTAATACTCAACATTAATTAAATATTTGCAAATCAAAGTAGCGAAATTCCGGGTCGTTACACTCTCCCCCCTTAAAAGAGTTCCGTCTCCAAAATTACACCTCAACCTATCCTGGGAAACACTTAACATAGTATATCAGTTTGTATGATGTGCATATATCATTCTTATATAAAAGTATGATTCGATCACTATAACGACCCAAAATTTTGGTCATTTGTTTTTGAATGTTTAATTTATTTTTAAATGTTGAATTTGAATTATTAATTGATTTTGAATATGGAGATTTTGGTTGAATTAGTGAAATGGTTTAAAGTTTCAAATATAGAGATTAATTTGATTTGGTAAATATAAATTTAATATTTGAAATTGGGTAAATATGGGAATCTGGAGTTAAATGTGAAAGGAAATGATTTCTAAAGTTGATTTTAAACTCTGTTTGTATTAAAGTTATGATAGTGGACTTTTGAATGGGATTAAAAGTCGATAAATTTAAAGTTTGAAATTTATATATTAATTTAATAGTGAAATTTAATATATGGTAATAGTGTAAATAATGGAATTTTGATTTAATATAAATCGGAATGATTTCTAATATGGATATAAATTCTATTTGAATATAACTGAGTTGGTAAGTTTTTAAGATTCAAATTTCAAGCAATTCTATTGATTTTGAAAATCGTTCGATTTAATCGACGCGTTAAAATAGCCTTCCAGGGCATAGTCTCGGAGTTTGACGAAACCAATTCCATTGGATCCGTAATAGTTTATTATTATCGTATTTTGAATTTCGTAGCGATTGGAGTTATCGTTTGGTCGTACGGGATAGAAACGCGTTGAATTAGATATCGAGAATTTAATATTTTAACTCGATTCGAAAAGCTATCTTCCATATACGATCAAATTAGACCTCGAAACATGTTCCATTGTGTTCGGAATAGGGGTAAAACATTATAAACGCCTATCGGCACATTTCGATTGGAGTTCGTCCGGAAAAGTACATGAATTAGGAGAATAATATTAAAATAATATGTTATACACGTGTGTTTGTATATATATATATATATCCACGCATAGTAAAACCGTAGCCCTTTGTAAACGCAGCCGTCGGTTAAAATTTAATGGCCGAAAATGGCCAGACTTCCTCCTCGATTTTCTCTTAATCTATCAACTAATTTGAAAATTTTTCTAAATGAAAATCATAGAGCTTCTCGAGCTCGTCATATCCAACTGTTAAGATCGTCGATGGTGGAGTGTGGAGGCCAAAATTGTGGCGCATTTGTCATGCGTTTCATGGGGTTTCATGACCAATTAGTGGCGTCGAGCTTCACAGGGCTTCAAGTGAAGGTGCGGCGGAGCGTGAGCTTCGTAGTGGTGGTCTCTGATCGAATTATCGGCAAGCGACGTGGAAGCGACGATCAAATGTGGATAGCGGCCAATGGGTTTCGAATAGTGAACGCGAATGAGGAAGAAGATAAAAATATAAGGTCGTGATTTCTTGAGCTAGATCATGGGGCAGAAATGAGTTCGTTCTTAAGACGTTCAAAAGAAGAGATACAATCAGAGTTAAAATCGAAAGGAACGTCTTTTCCAAGAAGAGTCGTCAAAGGGCAAGCAATTTTGCTAAAGTCTTTCACAAAGCGTCGGTAAAAGCCAGCGTGTCCAAGAAATGATCGAATGTCCTTAACAGTTTTGGGAATGGGTAGGTTCGCAATGACATCGATTTTTGCTTTGTCTACCTCAATGCCTTTATTTGAGATGATATGTCCAAGGACTATGCCTTGTTTGACCATAAAGTGGCATTTTTCCCAATTCAAAGTCAAATGTTTTTCTTTACATCGATTTAGAACCAATTCGAGATGATGTAAACATTGGGAAAAAGAATCGCCAAAGATTGAGAAATCGTCCATAAAAACTTCTAGAAAGCGCTCAATCATGTCGGAAAAAATTCCAACCATGCATCGTTGGAAGGTCGCAGGAGCGTTACAAAGTCCGAATGGCATACGTCGATAAGCAAAGGTACCGAATGGACATGTGAAAGTCGTTTTCTCTTGATCTTCGGGAGCGATGGGAATTTGGTTATAGCCAGAATAACCATCGAGGAAGCAGTAGAATTCGTGGCCGGCTAAACGTTCGAGCATTTGGTCTATAAATGGAAGAGGGAAATGATCCTTACGTGTTGCGGCATTTAGTTTTCGATAGTCAATGCAAACACACCAACCCGTTTGAGTACGAGTTGGAATAAGTTCGTTAGCGTCGTTTTTTATGATGGTAAGTCCGGACTTTTTAGGCACGACATGAATTGGGCTAACCCATTGGCTATCGGAGATGGGGTATATGATACCGTTATCGAGGAGCTTAAGAATTTCGTCACGAACCACATCTTTCATTTTTGGGTTAAGTCTCCGTTGTGCATCACGAGTGGGTTTGGCTTCGTCAATCAAATGAATACGATGTTGGACAATAGCAGGGCTAATTCCCTTAATATCGGTAATGGACCACCCAATTGCTTCTCTATTTTTCAAAAGAATAGAGAGAAGAGAAACTTTTTGGTCAAGAGAAAGATTGTTAGAAATGATGACAGGACAAGTTTCATTTTCACCTAAGTAAGCGTACTTAAGGTGATCAGGAAGTGGTTTGAGGTCCAACTTCGGGAGTTTTTCGATTGCAGAATTGGGTTGAGATTCGGATTCAACTTGAAGCGATTCAAAGGGAAGAGTGTATTCAATCTCATTGGGAATTTCATAAAACAATTTTTCGTACTCGGCCTCGCGTTCATCGTTAAGATCAAGTGTCTCGTTTTCAAAGTTTTCATGAATGGCACTAACTTCCAATGCTTGGTCACGAGGTTCATTTGATTGGCTTTCAAGATTGAAAATGTTAAGATCCAAAGTCATGTTTCCAAAAGAAATTTTCATAGAACCGTTACGACAATTGATTAAGGCATTTGAGGTGGCTAAGAATGGCCGGCCTAAAATCAATGGAATTTGACTCGCAGGATTTGTAACTGGTTGTGTTTCGAGAACGATAAAATCAACTGGGAATATGAATTGCCCAACTCGAATGAGCACGTCCTCGATTTCTCCCACGGGTTTCTTAATCGAGCGATCGGCAAATTGAAGCGTGACTTTTGTGGGTTTGAGCTCACCTAAGCCTAATTGTTCGTAAATGGAGTATGGAATCAAATTGACGCTCGCGCCTAAGTCAATCAAACATTTGTTAATTGTCTTGTCTCCAATTATACATGAAATTGTAGGGAAGCCAGGATCTTTGTATTTGACGGGCATGGATTGGGACAAGACTTCACTAAGACTAGCGGCTAAGAAGACCTTTTTGGGTACTTGAGTGTGTCGCTTTTGGGTACACAAGTCCTTAAGAAATTTCGCGTAAGTGGGGACTTGCTGAACGATGTCAAGAAGCGGGATATTCACTTTCACTTGTTTAAAAATTTCCAACGTCTTTTCCATTTGGTCCGAGTGTTTCTTGGGTCGGAGACGATGTGGAAATGGAACACGATACTCAGTAGGCGGGTCTACCCGAGCAGAAGAAGAAGAATTTGGATTGGCATTCGATTCATCGTTTTGCTCCACGTTCTGTTCAGATTCATTCATTGTTTTAGAAGTGTCGAGAGAGGTTTCCGGTAAATTGTTTGGATTAACGACTTGATTATCGATTTGTTTACCGGAACGGAGAGTTGTGATAGCATTCAATTGGGTGACGTTGTTATCTTGAACAACATGGACTTGATTTGAATTTGTGTTTTGATTTCTGGGATTTGGAAGAGGCTGACTTGGGAATGTTCCGCGTTCGCGTTCACTTATAGAAGTGGCTAATTGACTCATTTGCATTTCGAGTTTTGCAATCGATTGGTTTGTGTTTTGCATATATGAAGTCAATAAATTTTGCAAATTGCTGTTTGATTGAAGGCTTTGAGTGGTTGCTTTAGCCAACGTTTCAAGAGTTTTCTCAAGTGAAGTTAAACGTTTATCGTCTTGGGGAGGATGAGCAGCATTTTGTTGTGGGTGATTATGCAACGGACTCGCAAGGTTTGGTTGAAAATTGTTGGGCTGAAAGGGAGGATTCGAAGCATTATTCGGAAATGCTTGAAAATTGGGACGAATCGTATTTGTGTTGGGATTGTTTTGGTTCCACGCAAATTCGGATGACTTCTCCAACTAGGGTTGTACGTTGGAGAAAACGGGTCATTTTTGGCTTTATTGAAAGCATTGAATTGTTCGACTGAATTGGGACACTGATCGGCTATATGATTAGGATCATTGCATTTATAACACATCGGTTGGGAAGCTTGGTTCATTTGATTCGATGAGAAAACGTTATTGAATTTTTTAATCATTGCGTCGATCTTAGCTTCCAAAGCAACAGAAGATCCTATCGAGTGTGCACTCGATCGTGAGTAAACTGATTTTTTGTTCGATCGTTCCCATTGGGATGATTTTTCGGCGAGGTTTTCAAGAACTTGCCAAGCATCGTCGTGATGTTGGGCAAGAAAGTTGCCTTGGCACATTGATTCAAGCATGGTACGTGAGCTATTTTCGAGTCCATCGTATAAAATTTGGCAAATCGTCCATTTTTCGAAATTATGGTGTGGACATTTTATCAAAAGCTCTTTGAATCTTTCAAAATATTTTCCAAATGGTTCTCCCTTGAATTGATGAAAGTTTACAATTTCGTTTCGGATTCTACTCGTTTTTTCTAAAGGGTAGAATTTTTTTAAGAAAGCTTTTACGAATTCTTCCCACGTTTTAATCGAGTTCGATGGTAAGCTGTACAACCATTTTTCAGCGTAATCCGTAAGAGCGAATGGGATTAATCGAAGTTTGATTCCGTCATCAGAAAGTTGTTGGAGCTTAATGGTTGCACAAACTTGTTCGAATTTAGTCAAGAAGATGTATGGATCATCGTGTTCGAAATTGCCAAATTTTCGGAAGAGTGGCAATATGGTTTGAGTGAATTTCGAAATGGTTACCCGTAGGGGCGGGTAACGTGATGCAAGATGGAATATAAACTCTATCGGGAAAGATTCTATCCATAAGAGTTCGAGGGGCATTTTCGTTTGCCATTTCGGGAGGATCGTCTGTTCGAGTTAAACGGTTTGTAGAAGGATCGCGAGTCCAACGATTTGTTGTTGTGTCACGATTCCACGTACTCATGCACAAGTGAATGTCGAAAAGAGAAAGAAATTAGGAACGAGTTTGGAGAATGAAAGAAGTTTTGAAAACGTTTTTGTTTTTGTTTTTTTTAAGGAAGAAAACTATTTATCAAGTGAAATTCAATTTCAAAAGAGAAGTTTGATTTTTGTTTTTTTTTTTGGTTTTTCAATTTTTTATATGTTTTTTTTCAAATATTTACCAAAAGGTTTTTTTTAGAAAATGGAAATTTGATTTTTTTTTTGTTTTTTTTTGTTCTTTTTGAATTTTAAATTTTTTTTTTTGATTTTTGTTTGTGATTGAAAAATTTCAAAGGAAAGGATTTAAAAGGAATTTTTTTTTTGAATTAAAAACTAAGTTAAAATTTACAATTTTTTTGGTTTTTGGATTTTTGATTTTTTTGATTTTTTTTAAAATATGCATGAACTAATGTAACTCAATGAATGCAAAGGACTTAATTACAATTTTCTGTCCTTACTTGCTCCTAACCCAAAATTGTATAATCACACTTTGTCTTAAATCAACAAAAATATTTCTCAGCCAGGTAACGGACAGGAGTTATCGGTGCACCACGAATCACCGTAGCAATGCAACCGAATGTTTAAATACCTTCAGAGGAACAACCAGTATAATATTTACGTATCACCGTAATTTTTATAACTGGTTATTACTCTTCCGTAGCCTAGACACCAAGAAATAAAATCGTTCAAATAAAACAATTGTGAAGATACAATTAAGCCCTAGATGAGCCCGCGACATCCTTAAGTCGAATGTCTAACCTTTATTATTAGTCGAATTCTACGATGAGATGCGTTTGTGGGCTAAGGAAAGGGTGATGAAATCCCTCACCTTATGTGAATCGGGGTATTGCCCTTAGAAAAGAAAATAAGATGAGATGGATGCAAAACAAAAAGTAAAGGTGAATTTACAATGCAAATAAAATGAAGTTTGTTTTTGTTTTTGTATATAATTGCAAATGCAAGCAACCAACAATGCACTAGAGATGAAAGCACAATACCAGAGCGTGCAGATTATTAGCAATTTTTTTTAAGCGGCAATTTTTTTAAGCAAGGCAAAGCAGTTTATTTGGGCAAGCACTTCTTCCTTTTGGAATTTCTGCTTTGGCAACCTGAGATGAAACACAAGATATATTCAAGAATTATTATTATTATTATTTAGTATGTTTATCAAAGATGAAAAACAAAATAAGCGAAAAATAAAAACAAGTGAAAATAAATGGAAAATGAAAATTAAACAAAATTGAACTTTTTTTTCGGGTTTTTTTTAATTTTTTTTTGGAAAGGAAACTAAAAAGTAGTGTTTTACTTAAAAAAAACTTTTTTTTAAAGGTAAGATACAACAAAGCTAAAAAAACAATTAAAAGGATAGAACCAGATTGGAAACCCCTTTTTTTCAGTTGGGCTCGCCCCAATTAAACAAACAATTAAAACCACCTTCCCCTTCTCAATTGAATATCACGAAATTATACACAGAACAAATCAGCACTTTTAATTTCCAACTCCCCTCAAACTGAATTTAATTTCTCAAATCAAAAGCGCCTAATTTTTCGAAGTCGGTTCGAGGTTGCGTTTGTAGGTGATGGGTCTGGTGGTGATTGAGGGTTGCAGTGGTTTCGTCTTCATTACGGATGTGATTTTCGAAGTCAATGTCAGGCTAAGTGTCGATTTGAATTGTGGGTTTGCAGCGTGGGTTTTAGGCGATTGTAGAGGCGAATTGAAGGAGGTCGCAGGTTGGTTCGAGGGTGGTTCAGAGAATGGAGATGAGGCTGGTGGCTTTGCTCGCGATTGCAGGTGATTGCGGGAGGGTTTGTTTTCAGGTCGACACGGAGCGATTCTCGAGTTCAAATGGAGGCTTTGGCTTTCGAATTGCTGGTGATGAAGTGATTCGAGTTGGCGAAGTTCTGGTTCGTGATATGATCGACGATGGAATTACGGTGGTAGCAGGTTCGTGGTATTTGGGGGCTGAGGCGATTTCGTTGAACTGGGGGGATTGGGTCGCGAGTCGATTTGCAGTCAAGTTTTGACTGTGCTGATGCTTGAGTATTCAGGAGTGGTCGGGTTATTCGAGGAGGAGGTGGAGTTCGAAATCGAGTTGGTTGTGGTTTCTCGAGTGATGGTGAGGGTGCAGAAGTTGAATTGTTGTTGATTGTGAAGGAAACAGTGGTGAAAATAGCAGTGGCTTGGGGCAATGTAACTGTATGTAAATGGATGATGTTTGTTGTATATCGATGGCAGGAAGGCGGAGTGTTGGCAGGCAGGGGGATGGAGTTGGCTGGTGATTAAATGCTGGTTGATGGCAGGAGTTCGACAGAAGGAGTGACGGTTGTTTGAGTGGTCTGGAGTTGTAAGAGAGTGGAAGTGGTCGGGATGTTGTAGGCAGATGTATGTTACATGGTGGTGGTAGAATGAGGTGGCGATGATGATGGAGGGCTGCTGGAAAGCGGGCAGTGGTGAAGTTGGGTTTATTGTTTGGTGGATGAGCTCGGTAGTGGGAAGATGGTAGATGGTGGAAGTTGTAGATGAATTTGCAGTAGCTTATTGAAGTGGCTCTGTTGAAATGCTTGTGGAGAAAATGATGGGAGATTGGGCTTGTTTAAGTGGTGAGATGAGGAGATGAGAGGAGGTGTAGTGATGTTTGGAGACAGTTAGCACAACAGAGGATGTGAGGGATGGTGTGTCAGAGGATGGCAGGTGTTTGTAGTGGTTGAGGAAGTGGTTGGTTTTGATGGTAAATGAAATGACAGTCGGAAGTGTTGAGGCAGAGGGGGGTTTAGTGTGCAGGCTGATGTGCACAGCAGGGTGTTTGCACAGTTTTTGAAATTGTATATGTAAAATATAAAAGCAAAGGCAAATGTAAAATGTGAATGTAAAAACGAATGCAAATAAAAATATTTTTGCTTTTGAAGTTGTGTTGTTTTTTTATATATGCAAATGCAAGAGAACTAAATGAAACAGTGATGTAAGAGAACTAAATGAGTATAGTACCAGGAATACAAAATGCACCTCATACAGTAAACACAGAGAATGAAAATGAGAAGATAATCAATGAACAGTGAAATGCAATGCAAACTGAATGATGAACAATGAAACAACTTGCAAACAGTGAACCACCAAAATGACTACAATCAAATGCAAGGTACTAACTGTGCTAACTTTTTTTTTTCCTTTTTTTTTGAATAGAAAGGAGCAAATACAAATGAAACTAGAACAACAAATGCACACAAAAATCAAACAAACACACAATTTTTTTTAAAATGCAAACACACACAAAACAAACACACGAAATCAAACAAAATAATTCGAAGAATAGAAAATCAAAATCAAAACTATCCCCGGCAACGGCGCCAAAAACTTGTTCGTCGATGGAAATTCTATCGGTTTAGAAAACCGTCGAACGAATTTAAATTAAAATTTACCGCAAGCGCACGGCGTACACTTTGTAGTACGTGGCGAATACGGGTCGATCCGCAGGGAATTGTGAGAGATTAAAAATCTATTCAATCAAATTAGACCAAAGAGAGATGAAGTTGTTAACTACAAAAAAAAGCTAAATCTAAAATTAAAATGTGATTTTAAAAACTATTAAACTAGAGAACAATTTAGAGGCAAATCCACTCTAATATTTTTGTAAATCAACAAACATAGAATTTATGATCTCTAACTTTGATATTAAATGAAATAAGTGTTGCATTTATCATAAGTATGGTTTGTTTATGTTATTAATTAACATAACTCAAACCATCAAACTATAATACAACAATTATACCACTTATAATTCTCATGAAAATGAAGCCAAAGCAAAAGTTATTTTAAGTATGATCTATTTACTATTGTAACTAGTAATATAGATCATCAAATTTCATTTTTACTTTCATTTCAAAATCAAAAATGGATTAGCAAATGATGATGCAACTTGTGTTTATGTTGAATAAGAATAGCTCATTTGCAAAAGCAACATAAGCTATCAAACCCACTTTTATAAACTTGCATCAAAATTTACTTTCATGAAGCATAGCCAAAGAGATCATAAATAATATAAATGTTGAAATTACATAATATTTGAGAGCTTCATCACCCCTAAATTGAAGGGTTTAGCTACTCAATTGTGGCATTGAAGCAACACTTGTAAATTTCAACATGAAAGAGCAAAGAAATGAAAACTAAGCAAAGGAAGAAAGAGAGATTAATTAGTAACTAATTGCATAAAAATTAAAGTTACACTACTTGCATAAATGTAAATCTAAACTATGAACATGAAAAGAAAGAGAACATAAAAATAAACATCAACATAAAAGCAAGGAAAAGCATGTAGAAAAGAGAGAAGAAAGAGGCTTGGAAGCCATTTTTATTTCATAGAATATTGAGCTTACACTTTGATTTCTTAATTTCCTAAGTAACATGAAAGAGTAGAAGATATGTTCATGTACATAAGAGGGCTATTTATACATGCATAAAACCCTAATTCTCTTTTTAGGGAGCTTCCCAAAATACCCTTGAGGTGGTGTAGCCTCCAAGTAATCATTAACATTCAATAATCCCCCACTTAATATGTACATGAAGCTTTAAGTCCTTTTAGCATGTGCTTAGCTTCTAATTGGAAGTTAGGTAAGTGGGTAGGGTCCTCCATGATATTGAACTTGAATTATTTTCTCTTCATTCCTTTGTATTTCCTTGTGCATGCATATATCATCATGAATCCCACTTCCAAATGCATCAAAATATCCTATAAAAATCATAAAAATTGTCCAAGTAAAAATTCTTAAATTAACACATGCACACAAATGACCATTTTGCCCCTGAATGAAGATGAAAATATGATGGTTTGAAAATAATTGAATTTTGGTTTTAACATGTAAAAATGCCCAAATATGATGTTTATTTAAATAAAAAGAGATAAAATATGGATGTAAATATACACACATTTACGTGCACATCAGTTTCGAATAGTGAACGCGAATGAGGAAGAAGATAAAAATATAAGGTCGTGATTTCTTGAGCTAGATCATGCGGCCTAGTTAATTTTAGGTTAAATTTATATAAAAAGGAAATTGTAAATTATTTATATTAAAAATCGTAAACTTATAAAATGCATATCTTCTCCATACGAGGTCGAAATTGGGCGAAACAAGCGGCGATGGAATTATGGCAACGAGCACTATGTGTTGGAATAGATTTAGAGATGATCAGAGCTAGTTAAAATTTTAGGTTAAATCGAACATGTTCGATTTAATTTAAAATTGGAACGTTTGGCAAATTAAAAACTCAAGGTGAGTAAATGTCACTCATTTGGATGATTGGCATAAACTTTAAACAGTAAAAAAAATTAATTATTGGTTGATTGGATGATTTGATAATTATTATTATCAATTGGACGTTATAATATATATAGTAGTATATATTAATAGTTGGATATATTTCCCGCCGATTGGAGCGGATGAGATCCTATGCCCCCCGCATAATAGCGGATGACCCTATATACCGCGATATTCCGCCTTGAAGCGAAATTGGTACTTTTATGTTGTATTAACATCTGTGGATGCTTGGAAACAGGTTGGAGGGATCCAACTGGATTCCTCAAAAATGTTGAATTTAATTTCATATATAGTGATATATGTTTTGTTTGAATAATCTGTGATAAATTATTGTGTGATTTGTATTGATTGGATGCTATGACAGTTTTGGCCTAGATTTTGGTATTTTTAAATATCAATAATATATGGTTTGAATTTGAAAAGAATTAAAAAAAAAAGATTTTTGAAGTAAAATATTCATATAGAGTTTTGGATTAATTAATTGGAACGTAAATCAATTGGTGATAAAATCGAGTGGGATTTATAAATGTTAGACTGGCTATATTGGAATTGAAAAGGATATTTTTCTGAGAAGTTAAGTTTGTTTTTAAAAAGAAGGATTTCTAATTATTAACTAGATAATTTAAAAGGGTTTAAGAATATTTCAGAAAATTAATTATTTAGTTATTTAATTGTTTAGAGTATATTTAATTATTAATTAAGTTAGTTATAATGAGTTGATATGAAGTTAATTGTTATTAAGAATTAATTAGTATTATTATTTTAAAAGGGTAAATTTTTCAATATTGATATTATATAATAACTTTTATAAAAGGGTATTTGCCTAAAATAAACTTGGAAATTTGTATAGGAGTTTTATAAGTGTTATTTTGAAAATTATTTAATAAAGTTTTTGGAAGGTAATAGTATGCTTTCATGGCGAAATCGGAGGCAGTGAGTGCCTGAAGTTAAGTTTTGGATTTCTCTAGGATAGAGATGTAACCATTGAGCTGTGAATCTATGGTTGATACCGCAATGGTACTTTCCTTATTATTTTAAAGGGTTTCAATATTTTGAAAAGGATAGTTTGTGAATATACTGAATTCGATAAGATAAGTACATGACTTTTGATAAGAGATTTAATTTATTAAAATTAAATTAAAAAGAGATTTAGTGTTTTTAGTGGAAAATGAAATATTTGATTGAATGATTGTTATTTGATAGTTAAAGAACCGATTATCAAATCTGGACCCAAATATATAACTTTAGGAATATCTAGGAGAAACACGAAAATCATATGGTACAGTTACCATTCGAGGTGCTATACTGTATGTATAAACTCGTTTCGTTCTTCGAGGATGTTGATAAGGAAATCCGTTCACTAACGGTTAGGAGGTGATCTCCGATCTTATTTTCGTTTGTTTATTTCCTAAAGAACCGGGGTTGAGTTTACCGGAAATATCGGACGTTGTTTCGAAGAGACCGTGATCAGATAAGTTATTCGAAAACCACTTCGATCCAACGAGTACGTTTTCAAAATGAAGACAAGTGCATGGAGTCAAAGATGGAGTATTGAAGTGCAAGGGCTAATCGCTACTAATCCTGAGGACTATTCCAAAATGGATGTAGTAGGAGTAGTGCCTTCGGTTCCGTTCGAACCCAGAACGGACTTGTATGGATGAATGCTATCAGTACATTGTCATTGGAGGACAATGAGCATTCTAAGTGAAATTTCCTTTAAAAAGGTAATCGTAGCCTCTAGCCTCATCAACCAGAAATGACTGAAAAGCAGGGGAGATGCAGCAAGGCTAAGTGGGTCGCACCCAATTAGGGTATGTTTATCACCTTTCTAGATACCCTCGGATATTATTACCACGATACATGGAAGGAGCTCCGAAAAGGGTGGGAACACCTGGGGTGATAGCATATTCGGTCTATCCAGGTTAGGGACAGTCTAGTCGTGTGTTGCAGGGGTTCTCGGCGAGGTCCACGGTACATTGTTTCTAGACATGTACTGTGATAGGTGATACCCCAGTGCCTAGTCATTCGTATGGAATCCATTCTCCAATACGCGCCTTTACGGTTTTGGTTGTAGAGCCTAGTATGCTTGAATTTAATTAATGTAACAATTTCAGCTATTTGAATAAGTATTTATACTTAAACACTATTATAATATCAGAGGATTTGATATGAAATGTTTCGGTTATTGTAAGGTAAAAACCCGTCGTGTTTATGTGTGGCGTGGTCTTGCAAGATGCCTTTGATTTTCAAAGGATTTTGAAAACTTTAATAATTCAAATTGAGTGTGTTTTCTCACACTGGTTTTCCAGACTGACTCGGGTGTTATTTTATTATAATGCTTGGGTCAGATCGAGTATTACAGGTTCAAGTGAAGCTATGGAGATCAAGAGACGAGCTGGAGACCGAGACGTATTCTCGTACTTGTTTATTCTGCTGTAGTGTTTGTTGAAATTACCAGCAAATTGTGAGGGCAGGTTGTTATAACTGTCCAGGCTGGTAATTATTGAATTATGTACTGTGATGTAAGATATGTATATTACAGTTTTGATTTGTGTAAAGAACTATTTATATTATATGTTATTTAGTCCGCTGTGAGATTCTGTTTGTTTAGTTTCTTCTTTCTTCTTCCTAATTTCTTTCCCCACAACAATCTGTCTTTCCGGCACTAGACCGTTCGGCATACTATACAATGAGCGTATTTATGTCGATTTTCGAGGGTCGAAAAGGCGGGTCATCACAGTTGGTATCAGAGCTTAGGTTGGCGATATACCTAGGCTTTAGTGGGGATTACTCATTCGAGATAGAGTCAGAAGTACTCTAGAATGAGTTTGAGCGTATTAATAGATATGAGCGCGTATTTGTTAGTGAATATAAAATGTTTTTACATTGTGTTGACTTATTGGTTGAGTGTTTATGAATTCTGGTCGGTACGGGAAGTACAACCATATCGATAGGGGTTTCTAAACTCTTGAACAAGGTAAACCGACATAGTATGGTTTTGAAGTGGGTGAATGGAACAATTTTACCCAAACTATATTTTGTTATAAAAGAAATATTTTTTTTGAAATTATTATAGTATATTTGGATGTCTAGCTGATAATATTATAATCAGAATAGATTATAAAATTTGAAATGGTTATATATATATAACTTAATAGAAATTGTATAAGAATGTTATATACAAAGGAGTTATAACTAGCATAAGATTCAAACCAGAATATATATCCCAGAAATTTAGGGAAAAATGTTTTAAATGGGATTTGAACTAAGTGTTTGGAAATTTTTAAATCTTGGAAATTTTGGAAATGTCTTCCAAAGTGGTTGAAAGGAATAATGGAGTATTATTTTGGAGGTATTTCTGAATAGAAAATTGTTTTAAAATAAATTTCGGAAGTAAGGAAGCACTGAACTCACTTTGGTCGCTGGGAAATAATTCGGGTGACGGCGGCCGCATCATTAGTATTCATTTTCGAGTTTCCAAGTGATGGATTGCTACCGTAGTGATTGGCTATGATTATTTGTTTGGAACTTTTTGGGTAAACAAGTTTTGTTTTAGAAATTCCAAAAGGGATTTGTTTTGAGCAAAACCAAGATGTTTTAAAATTCTGAAAGTATGATTTGATATACAAAAGTGATATAAGTATATTATGATTTCAAAATGATTTGAGATAAAACTGGGTGATTGAATTCTGGGATTTCCATTTAAATGATTTGTAAAGTTAAGAAGAATCAGTTATTGAACTTATAATTTAGAGTTGATATATATAAGAAAGGGAAGTGTGAATTTTAAAAATCCTGGAATTAAAGTTTAACTTGAGTAAGTTAAAATGAATAATATGGGTTGAAATTTAACCCAAGACGAGTTAAGTTAAATTATATTAGACTTGAATTGAATTGAATATGAAGTTGAAATGTAAAATGATATATATACTATCAGTAATAATTATTGAATGGAATAGATACACTTAAGCCATTAAGTGATAGATATATATAATCCAGAGTTATGATTAGAAAATGTAAATGGACTCAAGTGGGTAAAATGGGATTTTAAGTAAATAAGTTTTTGAACTTATGAATTGAGTATGAAATGGTAAACCAAAATGAAAATGGTTTGATATTATGGTAAAAGAATGGAAATTCAAAATTTGAATTTTTAATGGAGAGTGAATTAGAATGGAGTAAATTGAATATAAATATGAATGGTGAAGTGATTATATAACTATATGTTATAAATATAGAATGTGAATTAACTTAAGTGGAAATTCAGGGAATTGTGAATAAATAAGTTGTATAATTTATTAAACTGGAAAGGTGGAAAAGTATGACCAAATTAAAAGGTTAAGCAACTAATAACAAGAAATGAATTCAATTTAAGAGTAAATGAATTGAATATGATTTGGAATATGGATTTGATAAGATTGGATATGAACTTAAGTTATAAAGCTGAATATAAACTTAAGTAGCGGTATGGAATGTTTATAATAACCATTAGAAATAACTTTATGAAATGGTTTATAAATAAATTAGCATGAAATGAAATGTCATTCACTATAGAATGAAGTGAAAAACACTATGTGAATTAAATGAAAGTGAATGGAAAATATGTAATATAAGTTGGAAGTAAAGTTAATAGAAATGCAAGTGCATGAACCATGTTATGATATAATAAATTGTTCGAGAATCGATTTACATGGAATGATTCCCAAGTGATAGTATTAATTGGATATACTAAGTAAATGGAAACAAATAAATTGAATGAGATCAATTTAAAATGAAATGGAATTTGATTACAATGGAAACTTAACTTATGTAATTATTTATGAAATGATTCATAAATAAATTAACATGGATTGGAATGTTTTTTAATACAACATGAAGCGAACAAAGTTGGTGAATAACATGAATGGGAATCAAATGGAAATTAGAAAAATTGATTTAGAGTCAATTTAGAAAGGAATAAATTGAAGTTGATAAAATGGATTTGCATGTAATGGAAGTGGATATAAATGGAATGCAAACAAATTGATTGTGAATCAATTTGAAATTGAATAGAAGTGAATTTATGCAAGTAAGGCACATATAAATCAATTTGGAATGGACATGAGTTTGTTGTTGTAAATATGAACTAAATGCAATAAATTTGGTTGTAAATCATTTTGTATTGAATGAAATGATATATGAACCCATGGAAGAAAATTAAATTAGTGTTGGAACCTTATAATTGCTTGTAATATATGATTGGCATGTTAAGGTTATGAAGTTTATATGTTTAGCTAGTTAAAGGAATGGAATGTTATAAAATTTCATGGTTATGAAACTTATGTGCTTATTTTGAGTAAGTACGTGTAACGACCCAATTTTTCGACATCCGAAAGTCGACATCAATACGTCCACTGTATCAAATGCCGAACCATCGAATGCCGGAAAACCGAACTGTTAGGGTTAAAGAAGAAAGAGGTAGAAGAAGGAAGAAGAAGAAACAAAAAAAATAACAGAATCTCACATTCGCAGCGGAACAATATATAATAGATAAATGAATAATCTTTAAACAAAAGAACTATATCAGTTCATAAAATACATCATCAGAGTTTACAACAACAACACACAACACTGGCGGTTATAATAACCTGCCCATATGGTTGAATACACAACAGAATGATAATAATATACAGAAGTACGTCCCGCCATCCAGCTCGCCTCCTGATCTCCACAGCATACTTTTCTGTCTTCGCTCCAGAATAACTGATAACCTGACTCTAGGCTGTCCATGTGGAAAATTATGGGCATCCAGAGTTTAGAAAGGGAACAATAAACTCCGAGTCAGTCATGGGACTGGTGTGAGATCTTAAAATAGTTATTTGCACAAAGGAATAAAAAGAAATCCACTATTCTTTTGGAAAATGAACTACCATAAGTAAATGGCAGGTTATACAACTAAAACCGTACAGGGCGCGTATTGTTTCTTGGATTTCCAACAAATGATCGGGCTAAGGAACTTCCTATACCACTTGGGTACGCCTCTGAAGGGATGCCTCAAGAACCTAACCGGATCTCTACCAATACAAGGCCGAGTTACCTCACGCTTCTAGTGCAATGAAGCTGTAACTAGGTAACTCCACACACGAGTATGCCATCCCGGTCGTTACTGACCTTTATCCGAGGATCCTCAACACCACCACAAAGTAATAAATTTGCAGCAACCACATAAGTTAAATATCTGGGCTCCATACCATGATACCACCTTTTTCCAAAAGGAAATGGACATACCCTGAGGGCGCTACCCTCAAACAACAACCTTGTCGCATCCTTCCTGTTTCGACCATTCCGAGTTAGGAGGTCCGACGAAGTCTCATCCACAAAGCTACGCTTTTCACAAAAGCGATGCTTCGATCAACAAATGATCAGTAACACTTAACATGCCACATTACCAAATTGGGAATGTATCACTAGTAACAATCAACTACATAACCTCTGAGCTCATACGTCTCAGAGAAGGGTGTTAAGCTAAGAGAATAAATTCTCCGCCACCAAACAGAAATGTATTTGATAGAATCTAGCTTTACATCTCAAAGTGTAACGTCAGACATACATCTATACAAGTCCGTTGCGGGTTCGAATGGAACCGAAAGCACTTCAAAGACGCCCTTGCAATCCAGATATTCACTAATCATGTCCGGACTCCCCATCACAAAGGGTGATAAAATCTCTATACCGGAGCAAATCGGTGCAGAAACATTCGACAGGTAATCCTTTCGTTTTTGAAAATACTCAGTCTTCAACACCATCTTCAAATGCAATCCCATTTCATCGTATCATTATTCGGAATGGGTTTTATGACACAAATTCCTCTCCCGGCTAATCCGAATAATGAGCGTTTATTTTTTTTAAAAACACATGGATGCACAAGTCACAAAGATTCACTATTAAGATTCGATGTGGGTTTCAGATAACCATCTGGAATCCGATCCCCCATCGCATCGAAATTCAAATGCTGTTTAAAGGCCAATATTGATAGTCGGTTATTTAACTATCAATCACTATTCACAACAATCACCAGGTTTTAAATAATTTTTACCCAATTATTTATTTTCAAAATATCTTCGCAAGATATATTTTAACACTCCAACACTTTGAAAACCAATTTCAAATCACTTTTCTTTTTCGGAATAAATTTCCAAATGTTATTTATTTTCACTAAAGATTTGCCGAGTCTGGATACTTTAAAATAAATTAAACACTTATCCAAAAGTATATGTATATTTGGAAACATTTGAGATAAAAACTATTTTTAAACACCTTATCTAAAATATTAGTTATGAAATTTAATATCAATATCTCATATAAAAACTCAAGTCCAAATAATTTTAAAAATGAAACTATTAGATAGAGTATAATTATTTAAATATCCATTTTCTAAATCAAATCTCAATTTGATCTTTAAATTAATCACTTCTATAATCAACCAAATAAATCTTTACTTTAAAGATTGAAAAACAACTTAAGAAAATAATTTCCCCAAAGTATCCTTTTTAACACCATCCTTAAAACTTTCAATTTATATTTATCAGCTACTTTGAAAACATACTCGGCTTTCCAGTGAAAATACACTTTCCATTTCAAAATGATCCATTTAAATCAATTAATAAATCCTTCTTTTAAATTTATCCAATCCTCTAAAATTAATTTACTTCAAAGTTTCTACTTTAATTTCCAAAAATCCAATTATATATCCTGGTATTTAAAAATACTAGAATATATCCGGCCAAATCATAGCTTTCAATAAATTTCAATCACCAATATAATCATTCACATATTATCAATAATCACATCACAACATATGAAATAAATTCAACAATTTGAGGAATCCAGTTGGATCCCTCCAACCTGTTTCCCTGCATCCACAGATGTTAGCACAATAATTAAATACCAATTCCACTTCGAGGTGAAATATCGCGGTATATGGGATTATATAATATCATCTGTTATTATGCGGCACATAGGGTCTCATCCGCTATATAATGCGGGAAATCAATCACTCCATATATATATATATACATACTATCATATATACTATCATATATACTATCACAACCAAACAATCAATCAATAATTTAATTTCCTATTATTTTAATTTGAGTGAGAAGATCTCACATTTGCTTTTATTTTGCAATCCATTTCCAATCCAGCTTGTTTTCACGATTTTTAAACCTTATTGCCTAAACCACGTGCTCGAGTACGAGCCTCCGACCATCTCACGTCTTTGCCCTTCATATCTTGAAGCTTCTTCACGAAGCACATGCAACAATAAGTCATTTTCTCTGCAAATCCATGGACGATTTAGATCACACCATTGCTGTAACGACCCAGAATTTTTGATAATTAAAATTCGAATATTTAATTGATTTTAAATATTAATAAATGAATTTAGGAGTCGAATGATTTATTTTTCGAATATTGGATTTTATTTGATAATTAAATCGATAATTTAAATAGTGAAATTCCAGAGATAATTGAAAATCGAGTTTAAAATGATTGAAATTGATTTGTAAAATTTTATTTAATCATACTGGAGTTATAGAAAGGTTATAGAACTTTCAGAATCGAATTTGGAGTTAATTTGTGAAAATTGAATATTTTAATATTTAATTATCGACTGTAAAAATAGCCAATTTTCGAACAATCTCAGAATTGAACGAAACCAGTTCCATTGGATCCGTAATAGTTAGTTATTATCGGATTTCAATTTTCGTAGCAATCGGAGTTGTCGTTTGACCGTGGCAACTCGAAACGCATCGATATCGTTTTAATTTTTATCGTCGAGTTAAAAATAGTCATTTTTCAGAAAGTCTCGGATTTCGACGAAACCAGTTTCATCGGATCCGTAATGTGATATTTTTGCATGATTTCAAATTTCGTAATTTTTGGAATTACCGTTTGTCCGGGGCAGGCCAAAACGCCTCGAAATCAATTTAAATCGGTTTAATTTAAAATCGATCGTTTAATTCCGTAACTCGCACAGATGACCGAATTAGCTCCCGAAACACATTCCATTGTGTTCGGAATGCGGGGTAAACTTTACGAACGCCAGGCGGCACATGTGATTTGGAGATCGTTTGAAAAAGTCGTTTAAAATGAATTTAACATTAATTTAATACGTATATATATATATGTTTGCCCAAAACCCTAGTCTATCTTCTTCCAGCCGCCGTTCACAACATCAATGGCCAGAAATGTCGATTCCTTCTCCCTCAATTATTTTCCAATCCACTCAATATTTACGAAAACTTCCAACTACAAAAAGGAAGAGCATCACAAGCTCTTTAATGTCAACGGTCGTGATCGAATCTCGAGCAAAGTGGAGGGATAAAATTGCTCCCGTTCGCACGTTGTTTAGGCACGTTTTTCAAGAGGCCTGGGTGACCGAGCCTCGTATGGTTTATGGTGGAGGTCGATGCGAGCAAGGGCTTCCAAACAGTAGTCTCTGATCGAAGTTCAGACGAGCGTGGTGGTCGCGTTATTTAGGGCAATATGGCGGCTATGGGTTTGGGGGTATGGGGGTTTCACGTAGAAGAGGAAGGAGGGAGTGGATGGCACGATCTGAAGCAAGTGAATCCAACGGCCCCTGATTAGTTGAGTAAAATTATAAAAGAGAAATTGAAATTAAATTGTATATTTATAATTCGTATAAACTTTAAACTGTGATATCTCTTTTATACGAGGTCAGAAAATGGCGAAATCAGTTGCGTTGGAATCGTATCGTCGAACACTACGCGATGCAATTGGTTTGGAATCGTTTGGAGCTAGTTTGAATTTCGGGTAAAATTAAACGCCGTTTAATTTTATTCGAAAATAAACGCTGGAATCAGAATTAAAATCACGGTGAGATCTTCTCACTCAAATCGAATGTGGAATTTTTGCAGTTATTATTGATTGATATGATTGCTATATTGGATGTGATATTAGATATTTTAGGATATATATCTATATATAGCAGTATATACATATTGGCATATGTATATATTGGATTGATTGATTTCCCGCCTCGTATAGCGGATGAGACCCTATTGCGCCGTTAGTAAGCGGATTTTTATAAAACCCATATACCGCGATAATTCCGTACTGGAGCGGAATTGGTATTGTGCTAACATCTTTGGATGCAGGGAAACAGGTTGGAGGGATCCAACTGGATTCCTCACCAGTAGTTATTTATTTACAGATATTGATGTATATTCTGTTATCATATGATGATATATGATGTTGGACTGTTGTGATGGACTGATTGGTGTTGTGGCATCATCGGATTCAGTTTTGGAAATGTAAAAATAACGACTTTTACTTTAAAAAGGATTTTTAAAGTGACTTTTGAAAATATACGTTTTATGGAATTTTTGAATCAATTTATAAACGTAAAATTTTAAAGTTATAAAAGTTATAATTTTTAGTGAAATGTAACCGAAGTGTCGTTTTTGAAATAAAAGTCGATTTATTTATAAAATGGTTCAAGTTGGGATTTTTGAATAACTATAAACGATTTGTATAGAAAGATTTATAAAAATTGATATTTTTGTAAATCAAAATATTGGACTTATAAAACGAATTTTTATAAGTGTTAGAAAGAAGTATAAATGGATTTCATAAGTGAATGAAATTAATAGATTATAACGTGAAGTTATAAAGTAAATAGATATTGTAGAATAAAAGATTTATAAGAAATTTACTTATAAATTGGACTTTTGCACTTAGATGGGATATAAATAGAAATTGCAAAATGAAATGATTTTGTAAGTTGAAATCGTTATAAAGTACAAATGGGATTTATAAACGTTGTTTTATAAATCCGAAATCACTTATTCTTATAAGTGAATTTTTGAAGTTAATAAAATGAGATTTATAAACCGGAGTTGTTATAGAAAATAGAAAATGGAATTTATAAACGTTGTTTTATAAATTCGGAAACCAATCGATTGAATTTAATAAATCAAATATAGAAGATTATCAAAGGAGATATATTCGCGATTTTGGATAGCGAATTATTATCGAAATAAAACGTGTAGAAAATAGTGAAATGTAAATAGTAAAGTATATTCACGATTTTGGATAGTGAATATATTGTTAAGTAAAATGAACTTGTTTTGGGAAAGCGATATTACAGGAATGAAGTAATTGTTTTAAAAGATGTTTTAAAACGTGATAAGTATCGAATACATAGATTTCAACATTTATTGTTGAAATAGACGTTTTCGAGAAATAAGGAAATGGTGGACTACAACACTGTTGTTATAGTAAATGGTTTCCGAAAGGAAATATTTTTGTATGGTATTGGGATTCATATATCTATCTAAATTCCGAATCCCTATACTAGTGATTTTGAGTCGTCGTAACGATGTTTTACGTAACATTCGTTTTGACTCAAATAAAGGTGTTAAAAGAATATTTTCCTTAAAGAATGAAATCATACTTAATTTGATTTAAGTATATCGAATATTTTCAAATGTTGAAAATAAATAGATTTTTGAAATACTTATTTTTAAATAAGTATGGGAATGCTTTTCCAATGTGAAATGAACTGTTTGAGATTTTATCTTCAAAGATAAAATGAAATGTGGAAATTGATTTGAAATTGTTTTCAAAGGGTTAAGTGTGGAAATAATATATCTAGTAAAGATATTTTTGGAAATGAAATAATTTGGAAAATTATTTGGAATCTGATGATGTTGCGCATCTTTATTGATAGTTAAATAACCGACTATCAATAATTACCTTTAGAATGGTATTTGTTGTGAATTGGATGAATTTGAATGCCACACTTATTTTTGAATAAGCGCTCACTATTCGGGTTAACCGGGAAAGGACCATGGGGTCGTATAACCCATTCCGAATATGTGATACGTCGTTGTGAATTGCATTCGAAGACCGGTGTTGAAGACCGGATATTTTTGAAAACGGAAGGATTACCGTCGAGTTACTCTACATCGGCTGATCTCCGGTTTAGAGGTTTTATCATCCTTAGTGACGGGAAGTCCTGACGTGATTGAAAATTATCCGGATATGCAAGGGCTTCGTGAGAAGTGCCTTCGGTTCTGTTCGATCCCGGAACAGACTTGTATGGATGTGTGTCTGACGTTACAATTTGAGATATAAAGCTGATTTCTTTCAAATACATTTCTGTTGGTGGCGGAGAATTTATTCTCTTAGCTTAACACCCTTCTCTGAGACGTACGAGCTCAGAGGTTATGTAGTTGAAATTTATCAGCGATATATCCCAATTTGGTAACGTGACATACTGAGTGTTGCTGTGAAATGATCAGTGTTTGATCATTTGTGATATGATCATTTGTTTGATCTTATATCTTTGTGATCATAGGTTGATCATTTTGTTTGACCCGAAGCAGGGCTTTTTGAGAAAGCGTAGCTTTGTGGACGAGACTTCGTCGAGCCTCACACCCCGGAAATGGTCGAAACAGGAAGAATGCAGCAAGGTTCTAGGGAGTAGCGCCCCTTAGTGTATGTCATTCCTTCTGGATAAAGGTGGTATCATGGTATGGAGCCCAGATACTTAACCTCTGTGGTTACTGCATTATTATTATCTATGTGGTTTGTTGGAAATCGGGGATCCTCGGGAAGATCGGTGACGATCGGGGGATGGCATACGCGTGTCAGTAGTTACCTATTTTTGCAGAGGTAACCCGGCCTTGTGTTGGCAGAGATCCGGTTAGGTTCTCGGGTCGTCTATTCCAGGGACGTACCCACCGTGGATAGGAAGTTCCTTAGCCTGACCATTTGTTGGAAATCCAAAGAAACAATACGTGACTTGTACGGTTTTAGTTGTAGAACCTATCATTCACTTATGGTGGCGCCCCACTGTTTGGATGGTAGCTATAGTAGGCATAGTTCGAAATGTCTATGCTGGCTAAGATTAATATTATACTTTCGAAATGTTTTCTACACTATGCACTAATAATAATATCAAAAATGATTTGATTTTGCGTAGTAAGCATCTTTGACTATCATAAGAAGAAATCTCCTCCAATTCTGCGTTTGCATTGTGTATGTGGTGGGAGGTCTTATGGTAGTTTCATTTTCCAAAAGCATTTCGAATTGACTTTAAAATTATCCTGTTGTTTATTTTAAAGAATAACTGTTTTACGATCTCACACCAGTCACCATGACTGACTCGGAGTTTATTGTTTCCCTTCTAAACTCTGGGTGCCCACCAATTTCCACACGGGCAGTCCAGAGTTAGATTATCAGGATATTCTGGATATTCTGGAGCTTTGGAAGCAAGCTGGATGACGAGACGTAGTATTTGTATCTGATAGTATTTATCCCGCTGTGTATTCTGTATGAGGACAAGTTATATAACTGTCCATTGTTGTATATTGACTCTGATGACTGATGTATGTATAAACTGATAAAATTCTTTGTTTTAAAGATTATTCATTTATCTATTATATATTGTTCCGCTGCGATATGTGAGATTCTGATATTGTCTCTGTTCTGTATCTGTTGTTGTTTTGTTGTTCTTCTTCTCTTTTTCTTCTATCTTCTCTTCCTCCTCTTCTTCTTTCTTAAAACCATAACTTTTCGGGTTTCCGGAATTCGATGGCTCAGCAGTCGATAAAGTGAGTATCGATGTTGAATTTTCGAAAGTCGAAAATTTACGGGATGTTACATTTGGTATCAGAGCATATGGTTAAGCGACAACCCTACTCTGTTGGGTGTTACTCATTAGAGATAGAGTCAGTAGTACTCTAGAATGAGTTTGAGTGTAATAATAGATACGAGCGCGTATTTGTTAGTGAATATAATTTTTTTTTTTATTGTGATGATTGGTTTGTTGAGTGGTATATGGATTCTGGTCGGTATTGTCCGTACAACTCTATCGATAGGGATCTCTAAACACTTGTATAGAACAATTCAGCACAGTATTGTTTTAAATAGGGTAAATGAGATAATTTTGCCCAAAACTATTTTTATATAGAAAAGAAAGGTTTTTCTATGAATTATCATAGTATATGGTTGCATGGTTGTTATATTGAAATTGAATTAAAGTAATAACCAAAGATTGAAGATAAATTCATTTGACAAGTGAAATTTATAATTGTGAATTGAAAGATAAGAAATTAATCCATTTACAAATGAAATTTGAGAATGTAAATTATAAATGTGATTTGTAATTTGAAACGGAATTCCAGAGAAGTATTTGGAAATGTTTTGAAAAGAATTCGAAAATTTTGGAGATTTGGAAAGTTTAAAATCTTTTTGATTTGAAAATGAATTTCAAAAGTTTTGAAAAGTGTTTTAGAAAGATGAAAAGCTCTAAACTCTTTTCGGTCGCTGGAAAATAATTCCGATTGGTGATCGCGACACTATCGGTGTTCATTTTCGGGTTTCCAAAAGAGAAATTGCTGCCAAATTGTTTTAAAAGGAAGTTGTTCGAAAAATTTGGATTTTGTTTTAGAAAATTCAAAAGATAAATTTGAATTGTTTTCAAAATGGTTTTGAAAGGTTGAAAAGACTCTGGAATACTTTATAAGAATATTTATGGAATATTATTGAATTGATAACTTATACAATAGAAATTGTTAATGTAAAAAAATGTAAATGTGATTGGAATTAAAGTTCATTAACAAATGAAATCTATAAATGTGAATGGAAAGTATAAGGAAATAAATTCATATATGAATAAAATGGTGAATATAAATTGTAAATGAATTTATAAATGAAAATAAAATTCCTTAATAAAATGGAATTGTGAATGTGAATGTATAAATGATTGTATAAATCAAGATGTAAATAAGTTGATAACTTATGGAATATTTGAAATCTGATTGGAATGAAATTCAAATTGAAGACGAATGAATTAGTAATTGGAACTAATTTAAGATAGTGCAGTTGTAAATGACAGACAATTGATAAAATTCAATATTTCAGAATTGAAAGTAAATTGAATCCAAATTAGATTGGAATTGTGAATTGAATTCAAATGAGAAATTGAAATGTGAAATTGAATTCAAATAAAATTTGAAATGTAAAATTGAAGATAATGGATATAACTTCAATAGTGAACTAAAGATGATATAAGTAGTTTATATTGAAAATTTTGTAACAGAATTGCAAAATAGTTTGAATATATGTAACTAGATATTATGGCTAGTAGGATATACAGGTGATAAATTGGGATTTTGATTTCAAAGATAAATTTGAATTGCTCGACAAAAGGTAAGTATTTGAATTATAATATGAGTTTTTGATGATTTCTTGTCTAGCCGCTTGGCATTTTCCTTTTCTTTTTGAAATCTGAGAGTCCGTAGGGACATTTTGTAGTCGTGCCATATTAGCCGCGCAAAGGAGACGCTGGCGAAATTTTTCGAAAATTTAGGGCGTTAGAAAACTTTGAGAAATTTTGAAAGTTTAAAATTTGAATTTAAACTCGAATTTGAATTTAGAAGTTAAACAATGTTGTTTGAAACTTAAAATTTAAGTTGGAAAGTTAGTTGAGATGATAACGAATCTTTAGTAGGAAGATCCGTTTGAAAAGTGATAAAACTATTAGATGTTGAAAAATAGTAGACGAGTTAAGGACCATTTTCCTAACTTGTAATTTCGAGGACGAAATTCTTTTAAGGGGGGAAGTCTGTAACGACCCAGAATTTTTGATAATTAAAATTCGAATATTTAATTGATTTTAAATATTAATAAATGAATTTAGGAGTCGAATGATTTATTTTTCGAATATTGGATTTTATTTGATAATTAAATCGATAATTTAAATAGTGAAATTCCAGAG
Source organism: Allium fistulosum (assembly GCA_030737815.1). Classification (NCBI taxonomy): domain Eukaryota; kingdom Viridiplantae; phylum Streptophyta; class Magnoliopsida; order Asparagales; family Amaryllidaceae; genus Allium; species Allium fistulosum. The sequence continues at coordinate 431,703,748 of CM060906.1, read as the reverse complement.
ATAATTGAAAATCGAGTTTAAAATGATTGAAATTGATTTGTAAAATTTTATTTAATCATACTGGAGTTATAGAAAGGTTATAGAACTTTCAGAATCGAATTTGGAGTTAATTTGTGAAAATTGAATATTTTAATATTTAATTATCGACTGTAAAAATAGCCAATTTTCGAACAATCTCAGAATTGAACGAAACCAGTTCCATTGGATCCGTAATAGTTAGTTATTATCGGATTTCAATTTTCGTAGCAATCGGAGTTGTCGTTTGACCGTGGCAACTCGAAACGCATCGATATCGTTTTAATTTTTATCGTCGAGTTAAAAATAGTCATTTTTCAGAAAGTCTCGGATTTCGACGAAACCAGTTTCATCGGATCCGTAATGTGATATTTTTGCATGATTTCAAATTTCGTAATTTTTGGAATTACCGTTTGTCCGGGGCAGGCCAAAACGCCTCGAAATCAATTTAAATCGGTTTAATTTAAAATCGATCGTTTAATTCCGTAACTCGCACAGATGACCGAATTAGCTCCCGAAACACATTCCATTGTGTTCGGAATGCGGGGTAAACTTTACGAACGCCAGGCGGCACGTGTGATTTGGAGATCGTTTGAAAAAGTCGTTTAAAATGAATTTAACATTAATTTAATACGTATATATATATGTTTGCCCAAAACCCTAGTCTATCTTCTTCCAGCCGCCGTTCACAACATCAATGGCCAGAAATGTCGATTCCTTCTCCCTCAATTATTTTCCAATCCACTCAATATTTACGAAAACTTCCAACTACAAAAAGGAAGAGCATCACAAGCTCTTTAATGTCAACGGTCGTGATCGAATCTCGAGCAAAGTGGAGGGATAAAATTGCTCCCGTTCGCACGTTGTTTAGGCACGTTTTTCAAGAGGCCTGGGTGACCGAGCCTCGTATGGTTTATGGTGGAGGTCGATGCGAGCAAGGGCTTCCAAACAGTAGTCTCTGATCGAAGTTCAGACGAGCGTGGTGGTCGCGTTATTTAGGGCAATATGGCGGCTATGGGTTTGGGGGTATGGGGGTTTCACGTAGAAGAGGAAGGAGGGAGTGGATGGCACGATCTGAAGCAAGTGAATCCAACGGCCCCTGATTAGTTGAGTAAAATTATAAAAGAGAAATTGAAATTAAATTGTATATTTATAATTCGTATAAACTTTAAACTGTGATATCTCTTTTATACGAGGTCAGAAAATGGCGAAATCAGTTGCGTTGGAATCGTATCGTCGAACACTACGCGATGCAATTGGTTTGGAATCGTTTGGAGCTAGTTTGAATTTCGGGTAAAATTAAACGCCGTTTAATTTTATTCGAAAATAAACGCTGGAATCAGAATTAAAATCACGGTGAGATCTTCTCACTCAAATCGAATGTGGAATTTTTGCAGTTATTATTGATTGATATGATTGCTATATTGGATGTGATATTAGATATTTTAGGATATATATCTATATATAGCAGTATATACATATTGGCATATGTATATATTGGATTGATTGATTTCCCGCCTCGTATAGCGGATGAGACCCTATTGCGCCGTTAGTAAGCGGATTTTTATAAAACCCATATACCGCGATAATTCCGTACTGGAGCGGAATTGGTATTGTGCTAACATCTTTGGATGCAGGGAAACAGGTTGGAGGGATCCAACTGGATTCCTCACCAGTAGTTATTTATTTACAGATATTGATGTATATTCTGTTATCATATGATGATATATGATGTTGGACTGTTGTGATGGACTGATTGGTGTTGTGGCATCATCGGATTCAGTTTTGGAAATGTAAAAATAACGACTTTTACTTTAAAAAGGATTTTTAAAGTGACTTTTGAAAATATACGTTTTATGGAATTTTTGAATCAATTTATAAACGTAAAATTTTAAAGTTATAAAAGTTATAATTTTTAGTGAAATGTAACCGAAGTGTCGTTTTTGAAATAAAAGTCGATTTATTTATAAAATGGTTCAAGTTGGGATTTTTGAATAACTATAAACGATTTGTATAGAAAGATTTATAAAAATTGATATTTTTGTAAATCAAAATATTGGACTTATAAAACGAATTTTTATAAGTGTTAGAAAGAAGTATAAATGGATTTCATAAGTGAATGAAATTAATAGATTATAACGTGAAGTTATAAAGTAAATAGATATTGTAGAATAAAAGATTTATAAGAAATTTACTTATAAATTGGACTTTTGCACTTAGATGGGATATAAATAGAAATTGCAAAATGAAATGATTTTGTAAGTTGAAATCGTTATAAAGTACAAATGGGATTTATAAACGTTGTTTTATAAATCCGAAATCACTTATTCTTATAAGTGAATTTTTGAAGTTAATAAAATGAGATTTATAAACCGGAGTTGTTATAGAAAATAGAAAATGGAATTTATAAACGTTGTTTTATAAATTCGGAAACCAATCGATTGAATTTGATAAATCAAATATAGAAGATTATCAAAGGAGATATATTCGCGATTTTGGATAGCGAATTATTATCGAAATAAAACGTGTAGAAAATAGTGAAATGTAAATAGTAAAGTATATTCACGATTTTGGATAGTGAATATATTGTTAAGTAAAATGAACTTGTTTTGGGAAAGCGATATTACAGGAATGAAGTAATTGTTTTAAAAGATGTTTTAAAACGTGATAAGTATCGAATACATAGATTTCAACATTTATTGTTGAAATAGACGTTTTCGAGAAATAAGGAAATGGTGGACTACAACACTGTTGTTATAGTAAATGGTTTCCGAAAGGAAATATTTTTGTATGGTATTGGGATTCATATATCTATCTAAATTCCGAATCCCTATACTAGTGATTTTGAGTCGTCGTAACGATGTTTTACGTAACATTCGTTTTGACTCAAATAAAGGTGTTAAAAGAATATTTTCCTTAAAGAATGAAATCATACTTAATTTGATTTAAGTATATCGAATATTTTCAAATGTTGAAAATAAATAGATTTGTGAAATACTTATTTTTAAATAAGTATGGGAATGCTTTTCCAATGTGAAATGAACTGTTTGAGATTTTATCTTCAAAGATAAAATGAAATGTGGAAATTGATTTGAAATTGTTTTCAAAGGGTTAAGTGTGGAAATAATATATCTAGTAAAGATATTTTTGGAAATGAAATAATTTGGAAAATTATTTGGAATCTGATGATGTTGCGCATCTTTATTGATAGTTAAATAACCGACTATCAATAATTACCTTTAGAATGGTATTTGTTGTGAATTGGATGAATTTGAATGCCACACTTATTTTTGAATAAGCGCTCACTATTCGGGTTAACCGGGAAAGGACCATGGGGTCGTATAACCCATTCCGAATATGTGATACGTCGTTGTGAATTGCATTCGAAGACCGGTGTTGAAGACCGGATATTTTTGAAAACGGAAGGATTACCGTCGAGTTACTCTACATCGGCTGATCTCCGGTTTAGAGGTTTTATCATCCTTAGTGACGGGAAGTCCTGACGTGATTGAAAATTATCCGGATATGCAAGGGCTTCGTGAGAAGTGCCTTCGGTTCTGTTCGATCCCGGAACAGACTTGTATGGATGTGTGTCTGACGTTACAATTTGAGATATAAAGCTGATTTCTTTCAAATACATTTCTGTTGGTGGCGGAGAATTTATTCTCTTAGCTTAACACCCTTCTCTGAGACGTACGAGCTCAGAGGTTATGTAGTTGAAATTTATCAGCGATATATCCCAATTTGGTAACGTGACATACTGAGTGTTGCTGTGAAATGATCAGTGTTTGATCATTTGTGATATGATCATTTGTTTGATCTTATATCTTTGTGATCATAGGTTGATCATTTTGTTTGACCCGAAGCAGGGCTTTTTGAGAAAGCGTAGCTTTGTGGACGAGACTTCGTCGAGCCTCACACCCCGGAAATGGTCGAAACAGGAAGAATGCAGCAAGGTTCTAGGGAGTAGCGCCCCTTAGTGTATGTCATTCCTTCTGGATAAAGGTGGTATCATGGTATGGAGCCCAGATACTTAACCTCTGTGGTTACTGCATTATTATTATCTATGTGGTTTGTTGGAAATCGGGGATCCTCGGGAAGATCGGTGACGATCGGGGGATGGCATACGCGTGTCAGTAGTTACCTATTTTTGCAGAGGTAACCCGGCCTTGTGTTGGCAGAGATCCGGTTAGGTTCTCGGGTCGTCTATTCCAGGGACGTACCCACCGTGGATAGGAAGTTCCTTAGCCTGACCATTTGTTGGAAATCCAAAGAAACAATACGTGACTTGTACGGTTTTAGTTGTAGAACCTATCATTCACTTATGGTGGCGCCCCACTGTTTGGATGGTAGCTATAGTAGGCATAGTTCGAAATGTCTATGCTGGCTAAGATTAATATTATACTTTCGAAATGTTTTCTACACTATGCACTAATAATAATATCAAAAATGATTTGATTTTGCGTAGTAAGCATCTTTGACTATCATAAGAAGAAATCTCCTCCAATTCTGCGTTTGCATTGTGTGTGTGGTGGGAGGTCTTATGGTAGTTTCATTTTCCAAAAGCATTTCGAATTGACTTTAAAATTATCCTGTTGTTTATTTTAAAGAATAACTGTTTTACGATCTCACACCAGTCACCATGACTGACTCGGAGTTTATTGTTTCCCTTCTAAACTCTGGGTGCCCACCAATTTCCACACGGGCAGTCCAGAGTTAGATTATCAGGATATTCTGGATATTCTGGAGCTTTGGAAGCAAGCTGGATGACGAGACGTAGTATTTGTATCTGATAGTATTTATCCCGCTATGTATTCTGTATGAGGACAAGTTATATAACTGTCCATTGTTGTATATTGACTCTGATGACTGATGTATGTATAAACTGATAAAATTCTTTGTTTTAAAGATTATTCATTTATCTATTATATATTGTTCCGCTGCGATATGTGAGATTCTGATATTGTCTCTGTTCTGTATCTGTTGTTGTTTTGTTGTTCTTCTTCTCTTTTTCTTCTATCTTCTCTTCCTCCTCTTCTTCTTTCTTAAAACCATAACTTTTCGGGTTTCCGGCATTCGATGGCTCAGCAGTCGATAAAGTGAGTATCGATGTTGAATTTTCGAAAGTCGAAAATTTACGGGATGTTACAATTGCCTTGGAGTTCCATGAAGCATAAATCAGACAGTCTCCTGACTAACCAACATTCTCTTCACAGCATTTGATATAATTGGTTTATCAGTTATGTAGGAAACTAAACTATTGAGGCCAATCACCGACATAGTGAATTTTAGAGATGCTTGACAAAAATAATCGCCTGTAACTTTCGCCCTCCAACGATTTTGAGCACACCATCGCGACTTGGAACACTCGCGCCACCTCTCGACGATCGCGGCCCCAGCTCGATTCGATTCGCAATCTCACAAACTCCACGACGCGACAGTGCTACCGCCTTCGACCTTGAATCCAATGAAATTTAGATCGTCATCGCTCTACCCCCTTGTCGCGTGCCTCGATGCTGCCCCGCGATACTCCTCAATTGCCGTCCAGATCACGACGATATCCTCCGAAATCGAGTCAATGTTTGATTCGAAATTGAAGTTGATTTCGTATTATTATTATTTTTATTTGAATTCGAAATGAGCTTTGCTTCAAAAAAAAATTTTCGCTGCGGCCATGGTTATTTTAAAATTTCGATCACCATTTGATTTGAGAAGGAGAATAAAAGTGAAGCTTCGTATATCTATTTTATTTTTCTCGTTTATATTTGCTCGGCTGAAAATTTTGTTTTTATTTTTAACGCGTGTTATTAATGGTGACATGTGCTATAAATTTTTGAAACGTGTTGCAAAAGCTTGGACAGTAATTATATTAATTGTTTTTTAAATTTAAATTCAAATTTAAATCATCTCGATTTTTTGCAATTCACAATCTCGATCTCCAATCGAGGCGTGCCGCTAGGCGTTTATAATGTTAAACCCCTATTCCGAACGCAATGGAAAAGGTTTCGAGTCCAAATTCGATCGTATGGAAAAGATAGCTTTTTGGACCAGTAATTATATTAATTTTCGATATAGATTTCAGCGTGTTTACAATCTGTACGATCACATGCCAACTCCAACTGCTACGAAAACTAAAATCCAATAATAATACAATATTACGGATCCAATGGAACTGGTTTCGTCGAATTCCGAGACTGTGCCTCGGAAGGCTATTTTTAAATATCGATTTAAACGATATAAATTCAAAACTGAACAAATCACTTTCAAATTCAATTTTAAAAGTTCAATTACCTTTAGTATTATCAATATGAATTTTACAAGATTTCAAATTATTTTTATCAAGCTCAAAATCGAAGATTACAATATTTTACCCAGTTTCAATAATTAAATTAAATAATTTAATTGCCAAATAAATCCTGATATTTGAATTTCAAGTTAAACTAACTTCCAAATATTTAAAATCAATTAAATATTTCAATTTCAAATAACCAAAAATTTTGGGTCGTCACATTCTTCCCCCCTTAAAAGAATTTCATCCAGAAATTACAAGTTAAGAAGAATGATCCATAACCCGTTTATCATTTTTCCAAAACCAAACAGTTTTAACTTTCCAAAACAATTTTTTTTCATTAAAGACACATTATTACTCTTAGTAACTTCTCAATAATTCAAATTTCAATTCAAATTTTAAATTATTCAAATTTTCTCAAAAAATTTCTAACTCTCTAAATTTTCAAAAAATTTCGCCAGTGTCTCCTTTGCGCGGCTAGCTCGGTACGACTACAAAATATACCTATGAACCCCCAGATTTCAAAAGAAAACAAAAAGCCAAGTGGCTAGACCAGAAAATCATCAAATTTCATATAGAAATTTAAATACATACCCTTTTCTCTTAGCTTTTCCAAAGTTAAGAGAATTTATTAGGGTGCAATGAGTTAATCTCACTCATTTGGGTTACTAGTTAATTTAAATAATTAAATTTAAATTGTTGGATGAAACTGTAACGACCCGAAATTTTCGACCCCAAAAATTCGACACTAATGCGTTCACTGTAGAAGTACCGAGCAATCGAATGCCGGAAATTCCAGATTTTTAAGGTAAAGAAGAAAAGAGGTAGAAGAAGAAACAAAGAACAGAACACAGAATCTCACATTCGCAGCGGATCAAAATATAATATCAAATAATAGCATTTATATAAAGAAAAGCTGTACTTGCCAATTCATATACAATACATCAGAGTTACAACCATCCACAAATAAACTGGACAGTTATAAATAACTTGTCCCAGTCTACAACAATATAACACCAATACACAGCGGAAAATACTCCATACGTTCCTGTCATCCAGCTCGTCTCCTGAACTCCAGATCGTCCTAACTTGAAGATCTGTAATACTCGGTCTGACCCGAGCATTACAATAAAGAAACACCCGAGTCAGGCTGGAAACCAGCGTGAGTAAACCCATATAACATGAAATACTAAGCTATAGAACTTATGAATACCAGGGTAACTCGTACCTTCCTACGAGTTCTCAAAGTCCATCACTTATTACAAACAATGTCCAAGAACTATTTCTCAATTAAGGCCAAGTTACTTAATTTATTCCAATTCCAGCCTGTTTGGTTCTAAACTCAAATTTATAAAGAATCAAAGTGGTTTCGGGTATTTGCTGATACCCGACTCCGGTCTCTTCGAATCCAATACCATTTTAATCCAAGTTGTTTAAGTGAATACAATTCAATTTATATTCAGAGTAACATATTCACATAGCGATTCCATTTCAGATAAAAAAAATCCATATTTATCACAGTTCAACTCGTCATATCACATAGCATCACAAATTACATATTAGAGATATCAAATAATCCAAGTCATTTAATATAATTAATCATCCATAAGCAAGATTAATTTGTTGTTCAATTCCTAATTAATTCAATTTAATCTCCAAATAAATTAAATAAATTACTTCAATTACTTTTAAATCCTGCTTGCTTAACATTAATTAATTACAACCCAATTAATTAATCATCCTTTATTATCCATCTTAATTAATCATCCTTAATTAATTAAACCAATTAATTATCTTAAATTAATTACATTAATTAATTATCCCTTAATTACCTTCATTAAGTAATTATCCTTTAATTAATTTAATTAATTATTCCTAATTAATCACAACCTTAATTAATTACTTTAATTAATTACATTATTAACTTCATTTGAAAAACATTTAGGAATTAATTACATAATTAACCTAATATAATTACCTTTAAACAAACTTTGTTTAACATTTACTTTGCTTAAAAACTTAGTTAATACATTTTGAAAACTTGATTAATTAAAGTTACCTTTGCTTTTTTTAAACCTGGTTCACATTTTCTTTTTAAAACTTGTTAAATAATTTACTTTATAAACATATTCATTTAAAACACACTTTTACTTTAATAAAATTTAAATTTTGATATTTGGGCGAGAGTAGTACTAGGATGGGTGATCTCCTGGGAAGTCCTGTGGGTTATATGACATAAAGTCCTCTCCCGGCTAAACCGAATAATGAGTGCTTAATTTTAAAAGCATATGGATATATGGGATCTTAGTTAAGTCACAACTTTTAATTCCCAAAACCTTTCTTTCAAATGGTTTAAAACAAATTTCCATTTTAAATCTTTTAAACAAAAAGATTCACTTTACAAAGTTCACCAATTCTTTCACAAAGATTCATTCATAGTTTTCAAAACTATTTCATTTCAAATTTGAAATCCTTTCATAACTCTTTAACTTGATAATTTAACAAGTTTTAAAATTATGAAAGGATTTCAAATTTGAAATGAAATAGTTTTGAAAACTATGAATGAATCTTTGCGAACGAATTGGTGAACTTTGTAAAGTGAATCTTTTTGTTTAAAAGATTTAAAATGGAAATTTGTTTTAAACCATTTGAAAGAAAGGTTTTGGGAATTAAAAGTTGTGACTTAACTAAGATCCCATATATCCATATGCTTTTAAAATTAAGCACTCATTATTCAGTTTAGCCGGGAGAGGACTTTATGTCATATAACCCACAAAACTAAACTCATTTGAAACTCTTTGATTAATTAAAATTAAATACTCTTATTTTATCACATCTTAATTCAAACATTATCTTATTACATTTTAAAAACACTTAGGAATTTAATTACATAGTTAACCTAATATATAATTAAATTCCTAAGTGTTTTTAAAATGTAATAAGATAATGTTTGAATTAAGATGTGATAAAGTAAGAGTATTTAATTTTAATTAATAAAAGAGTTTCAAATGAGTTTAGTATTTAATTTAAATGCTTGAAAATTAATTTATACTTACATTAGGAAAAAGTATTTAATTTAACAAATCCAGATGAGTGAGATCACTTATATATACACTATACTTACATTAATGGTTGCAACGGAAATTTAATTGCCATTCAGAAATGGTCCAATTTTTTTAAAATTGTTATTATACTTCAAATTATCCTAATAAAACTCAAGTATTAATAATAGAAGTTGAATTTTAAAGCTTAACTAATAATTTATAATACCCTAATGTAAGAGAAGTTTTATCCTTTCTTTAAATTATTTAGTTAAGCTTTAAAATTCAACTTCTATTATTAATACTTGAGTTTTATTGGGATAATTTGAAGTATATTAACAATATTAACTAAACCCTTATTTTAAAAAAATCTCATATAAAACTTCAAGTCCAAACTAATTTTAAAATAAAATTAGTAGATAGAGTATAACTATTTAAATAACCATTCTCTAAAACAAACTACACATATTTTATCTAAAAAAATATATACATATATAGGAAATTCCATTAAATCAATTAATAAACCCCTCTTGATTTATTTCAATTTACATTTCCAACTATGTATATTTTGTTTTAGATAAAATATGTGTAGTTTGTTTTAGAGAATGGTTATTTAAATAGTTATACTCTATCTACTAATTTTATTTTAAAATTAGTTTGGACTTGAAGTTTTATATGAGATTTTTTAAAATAAGGGTTTAGTTAATATTGTTATTATACTTCAAATTATCCCAATAAAACTCAAGTATTAATAATAGAAGTTGAATTTTAAAGCTTAACTAAAGAATTTAAAGAAAGGATAAAACTTGTCTTACATTAAGGTATTATAAATTATTAGTTAAGCTTTAAAATTCAACTTCTATTATTAATACTTGAGTTTTATTGGGATAATTTGAAATATAATAACAATCTTTATTAATTTATAATATAGAAATATATTACTTCAAAATAAACTTAGAATACAAATCAACAACAATTACTGGACAATTTTGTTAACTTGTCCTCACAAAAGCTAACTATACAGCTTATACAGCACAACAGAATATACATCAAGTACGTGTGATACGTCTTGCCATTCAGCTCGTCTCTTGAGCTCCATAGCATCCTATCATGTATCCTATAATACTCGGTTTGATGATGTAATGTAAAAATAGATATAGTTCTTTTTATTTAAAGATCAGTCATTTATCTATTATATATTGTTCCGCTGCGATTGTGAGATTCTGATATTGTTTTCTATTCTTCTTCTACCTCCTTCTTCTTTAACCTTAATGATTCAGTTTTCCGGCATTCGATTGTTCGGTATTTGATACAGTGAACATATTGATGTCGATTTTCGGGCGTCGAAAAATCGGGTCGTTACAGTTTAACTGTAACGACCCGAAATTTTCGACCCCGAAAATTCGACACTAATACGTTCACTGTAGAAGTGCCGAGCAATCGAACGCCGGAAATTCCAGATTGTTAGGGTAAAGAAGAAAAGAGGAATTTCATTTAAAATTTCTACATTCGCTAAAATTATTTTATTTGAATTTAAAATCATATTTTTATTCCTTTATTAAGATTTTAAATCAAAGGGACATCCGATAAAATAGGAACGATACTGAGTTAATCTCACTCAATTAGATTATTAAAGTTTTCAAATCCTTTGAAATCAAAGGTATCTCGTAAGACCACACCACAAATAAACATGTCGGATTTTTACCTTACGATAACCAAAACATTTCTTATAAAATCCTCTAATATTATAGTAGTGTCTATAGAAAGTAAAATAGAATCTAACGTGAGATGCAAGCATTTCAGCTAGATTCTATTTTACTTTCTATAGACACTACTATAATATCAGAGGATTTTATAAGAAATGTTTTGGTTATCATAAGGTAAAAACCCGACATGTTTATTTGTGGCGTGGTCTTACGAGATACCTTTGATTTCAAAGGATTTTGAAAACTTTAATAATCTAATTTGCACCAGAAGCGTGAGATAACTCGGCCTTGTGTTGGTAGAGATCCGGTTAGGTTCTTGGGGCGTCTCTTCAGAGGCGTACCCAAGTGGTGTAGGAAGTTCCTTAGCTTGATCATTTGTTGGAAATCCAAAGAAACAATATGCTCCCTGTACGGTTTTAGTTGTATAACCTACCATTTACTTATGGTAGTTTCATTTTCCAAAAGCATAGCGGATTTCTTTTTATTCCTTTGTGCAAATAACTGTTTTAAGATCTCACACCAGTCCCATGACTGACTTGGAGTTTATTGTTCCCTTTCTAAACTCTAGGTGCCCATAATTTTCCACACAGGCAGCCTAGAGTCAGGTTATCATTTGTTCTGGAGCGAAGTCTAGAAGTATGCTGTGGAGATCTGGAATTCAAGCTGGATGGCGAGGCGTATCATTAGTATATAATATTTCTTTTCCGTTGTTGTGTTGTATTGTATATACTCTGATGATGTATTGTATGAACTGATATAGTCTTTTGTTTAAAGATTATTCATTTATCTATTATATGTTGTTCCGCTGCGAATGTGAGATTCTGTTATTGTTTATGTTTCTTCTTCTACCTCTTTCTTCTTTAACCCTAATGATTCGGTTTTCCGGCATTCGATGGTTCAGCATTTGATACAGTGGGCGTATTGATGTCGACTTTCGGAAGTCGAAAAATTGGGTCGTTACAAAGTTTTCACTTCCCACACTTTTATTTACTTCTATAATTAACCAAATAAATCTTTACTTTAAAGATTTAAAAACAACTTAAGAAAATAATTTCTCCAAAGTATCCTTTTTAAAACCATCCTTAAAACTTTCAATTTATATTTATCAGCTACTTTGAAAACATACTCGGCTTTCCAGTGAAAATTATACCTTCACCATCTCAACCTCACTGCGATCGCGCACAACAACTCCGGCGAGTCTCAGACCTTGCTTGCAACCATCGCCAGCAGTTCGAACTTGTTGCCGCCAAGCCTACCGTCTTTCGTGCGCCCTCCAAGACTTGCGAACAACGTGCGCAGTCATCAATGGTCGACGTCGCGACCATTCGCTTCGGCTCTAGAGACTTCGAGCTCGCGACCCCAAATCTCGCGATTACTCTTTTGTTTCGCCGATCGAACTAAAGTGATTTTGTTTTCGAACAATCGTTCGAAAGCTTCAGCCATTATATTTTTTTTTCTTTGTGGAGGATACAATTTGAATTGAACGAAGAGATGCGGCCATTGATGATTTTTGAACGGAAGAAAAATGTTTTCGTTTGTATATATTTTTTCCTTTTATTCATTGAACGAGATAAACTTTTCTTTCTTCAACGCGTGTTACTTTGAACAGAGAAGAGAAGCCAGGTGTTCGAAATGATGAAACGTGTAGTTTGCCTTAGGAAATAGTATTATATTAAACACACAAATATATTTTATTTTTAAATTCGAATTTAAATTTCAATCGTTAAATTTCGCAACTTACAATCTTGATCTCCAATCGAGGCGTGCCGCCAGGCGTTTATAATGTTATATGCCTATTTCGAATGCAATGGAAAAGTTTCCGAGTCCTAACTCGATCGTATGGAGAAGATAGCTTTTTGGACCCATTTATTGAATTGAATTTTATTAAGCACGTTTGTTAACCGTACAGCCAAACGATCACTCCAAACATTATGAAAATTTAAATCCGATAATAATACACTATTATGGATCCAATGGAACTGGTTTGGTCGAATTCCGAGACTGTGCCTTGGAAAGCTATTTTTAAATATCGATTTAAACGATATAAATTCAAAACTGAACAAATCACTTTCAAATTCAATTTCAAAAGTTCTATTATCACCAGTATTATCAATATGAATTTTCTAAGCCTTTAAAATATTTTTACCAGGCATAAAACTAAAGATTCAATATTTTTCCCAGTTTCAATAATTAAATCCAATAATTAAATTTGCCAAATCAACAGTGATATTTGAAATTCATATTAAAATTAACTATCAAATATTTAAAATCAATTAAATATTCTAATTTCAAATGTCCAAATTTCAGGGTCGTCACATTCTTCCCCCTTAAAAGAATTTCGTCCTGAAATTACAAGTTAAGAAGAATGATCCATAACCCGTTTATCATTTTCCCAAAACCAAACAGCTTTATCAACTTTCCAAAACAAATCTTTTTATTAAATACACTATCCTTTCTCTTATTAACTTTCCAAACTCAACCATAAGTTCAAAACAACTTTTATTTATTCAACCATTCAAATTTTAAATTATCCAAATTTCTCAAAAAAAATTCTCACTCTCTAAATTTTCAAAAAATTTCGCCAGCGTCTCCTTTGCGCGGCTAGCTCGGTACGACTATAAAATACCACAACGGGCCCCCAGATTTCAAAAGAAAACAAAAGGCCAAGTGGCTAGACCAGAAAATCATCAAATTTTATATAAAATTTTTAATACATACCTTTGTTGGACAATTCAAATTTATCTTCAAAAATCAAAAATTCAATTCCCTTTTCCTTTATAACCCCTGTATATTTTACTTAAAAATAATGTCCAATTACAACATTCAAAATCTTTTTGCACATTTATATTTTGATTTCTATCCACTTATTCATAATCGCGAATTTATAAAACACATTTTTGGAACCCGAAGCAGAGATTAAACAAGTTTTTAATTTGAAATAAGTTCAAAAAAAAAATCAATTCCTCTTCCTCTAATCTTCTATAAGTTATGATATATAGACAAAATATGTTTGAAATAACAGGATATTAGTTTTAAAAATATTTTTAAGTAAAATTTGGAAATAGTTTAAACTGGAAGAAATTATACAGTGGAAGCTCTGATACCACTTTAATTACTTTTAAATCCTACTTACTTAACATTGATTAATTACAACCCAATTAATTAATCATCCTTTAATTATCCATCTTAATTAATCATCCTTAATTAATTTTTAATTAATAAACCTTAATTACTAATTAATAAAACTTAATTACAAATTAATTAATTCTAAATTACCAGTTAATCAATCATGAATTACCAATTGATTAATTTCTAATTACTTAATTAATTAATGCTTAATTACAACTTAATTAATCTTTAATTAATTAATTAATTAATCTTTAATTATAAATTAATAAATCTTAATTACTTAATTAAAGATTAATTAATTAAGTAATTAAAGATTAATTAATTTGTAATTAAGCATTAATTAATTAAGTAATTAGAAATTAATCAATTGGTAATTCAGGATTGATTAATTGGTAATTTAGAATTAATTAATTTGTAATTAAGTTTTATTAATTAGTAATTAAGGTTTATTAATTGAAAATTAATTAAGGATGATTAATTAAGATGGATAATTAAAGGATGATTAATTAATTGGGTCGTAATTAGTTAATGTTAAGTAAGCAGGATTTAAAAGTAATTAAAGTAATTCAATTTAATCTAGAGTCAGACCAAGTATTACAGATCTTCAGGTTAGGACGATCTGGAGTTTAGGAGACGAGCTGGATGACAGGAACGTATGGAGTATTTTCCGCTGTGTATTGGTGTTATATTGTTGTAGACTGGGACAAGTTATTTATAGTGGAAATTGGTGTGAAGGGCCTAATTATACGGCCCAATTTTTTTCTAGGACACGGGTTTGAAATTATTATTTTCCAGGACAAATATCTAGGCGGCGTGCATCTTCATCTTCTCAAACCAATCGTATATTCTGAAATCTAGTGCCTATGGAAATTAGGCAAAATTAGGCCGTCTTTTCTTGTGCAATCAAAGCGCTCGTTGATTTTTTTGGAAAAAATTAGGCGTTAGTTTCTTCTGAAATCAAATTCGACTTTAACTATGGGAAATCGTGAGGCGATTTTCTTCATTTGGATAGGCTAATCTATTTTCTCTATTGGATTGCTTGTTCTTTGGTGAGTCTCGATTTTATTTGGTGGTTTTCATTGTCAATTCGATGTTTTCTGATGTTCATGATGTTATTCTATTTTTCTTATCAGGGGAGGCGGTTTTGATCTATTGGAGGAAGGTTTTGTTTGATGTAGTTGGAATAATGGCCTTTGAATGGTATTCTTTTATTCTGATAACACAAGAATTGTGTATTTAGCCTGGTTGCATCATTCACTTTAGATTATGATTTTAGTATTTAGAGTATCACTTCAGATTTGGTTTGAGCAATCAAAGTATTTATTTTTGTCTGTCAATTTTGTTTGTACTCACTTTGGGTATGAAATTGGATCTGAAATAATATTAGTTGAAGTTGTTTATTCTTTAGTTCTTGTTGATTTGTGATCTGTAAAAGATAAATTGTTTTATCTTTTTCAAAAAGTGGGATAGAAAATGATTTGTTATGTAGTATTTTATGCTATTAGTTTCTAATTCAGATCAATTTCACATAGTTATTTTTTTGTTTACATTTTTTTGCAGGTGTGATTCATCTGTTATAGTTGTGTTTGATTTCAATAACAATTGTTTTAGTGCTCGTTTTGGATTTGATGCTTCTATTTCTTCTGTTAGGAATAGGATTTGCGAGGAGTGGATTAATTTTAGTCCATTATGCTTTGATATTTTTTATATTCGAGAATCAAAGACTACCTTTGTTGAAACGGATAGTGACCTTCAAGCTGTATTGTGTTTGTCTTGGTTTAAAAAGGAAGAATTTTTTATATTTTTTCTACGGTTGAAGATCGATTCAACGGATAATTTTGTTGTTGAAAGTAGCAAGTTTGGTTTAGTAGTTGGTGGTGAGTCAAGTAATAATATGTTAGGTTATGATGATGATTTAGATTCTGGTTTTACTCAACCAAAGGATTTACATGAGTTGTTGAAGAAGAATTCAAATATGGAATTTTTTATTGGGGTTGGTCAACAATTTGATTCTGCTATTGGATTCCGTAGAACGGTTAGTGCTTATTGTTTGAAAAATGGGTTTAAAGTACAATATATTAAGAATTGTAAAGAACGATTGACAGTTCAATGTGCTATAGATAGTTGTCCTTTTAGGATTCATGCTTCTTGCTAACTGAAGCAATTGGACCAACTGTTTGTTAAAAACATTCAGCTGATTCATACTTGTGGTGGTGGATTTCGTTCACTTGGTAGTCCAATTATTAATAGTGATCTTGTGAAAAGTCTAATCTTCAATCAAATTCGTGATGAGCCAAAAAGAAAAACCAAGGATATCATTAAAAGTTTTAGAAGAGATTATGATGTGGAGCTGAGCTATTATTTTGCTTGTAAGGGTAAGAAATTGGCTATGAATGATATTCACGGTGATGAAAAGAAATCTTACAATGAATTAGTTTGGTATTTGAATGCATTGGAAAGAAATTACCCAAATAGTTATTCAAGTATGGATGTGGATTCTGACACTAATCAATTTGAGAGAGTTTTTGTATGTTATGAGGCATGTATATTTGGATTCAGCTATTATCGTCCTATGGTGTTTTTAGATGCTACCTTTTTGAAAGGGCGAAGTGGTATTTTGATGGCTACCACTGCAAAAAATGGGAATCAAGGTACTGATTTTGATCTTTTTTTTTGCTGTTGTATTTACTTTGTACTGTGTGCATTAGTTCCTTGTTATAAATTTATGTAACATATTACTGTTTCTTTAAGTGATTGTTCTAGTGATTTTTGTTCTGTACATACTGCATTTTGGTTAAGTGATTAGTCTACTGTTATATAGTACTGATTCAAATATAGTGCACTTGGTTGTTTCAAATGTAGTAATATCCAGTTCAATTCATTATAGTTTCTTTTGCGTTAGGGATTAGCATATGAAATTATTGCAGAAATGAATTCAGAGTCACAATTTAGTTCTACTGAAAATTAACGATGATTAATGTTAGTTTTTTTTTCTTGATAGATACATAATTTAGATGTTTTATTTTTTCTGTTTATCCACCAAATGTCATGATACCTACTGCTTATACTAGATTCACCATAATTTGTTATATTTCAAAAGATAAATGCATATATGTTTTTATCTCTAACATCTGCAATCTAGTTGCAGTAGTTACAAAGTAGGTACAATTGTTCAATGTACAGCCATGCTCCTTCTTATTGTAAATTTGATCCAAAACAAACACTGTAAAAGATTTAATGTTATTTAATTTGATGTACAAAATGTTACTGTATACAAGAGTTAAAAAAGATAAATGCATTTATCTTTTAAGATAAAGAATTAAATAACATATTAAGCCGTACTTATATATCATAGTTACTACTACATGTTAAACATATTTATCGTTTTTTTCATTATTTGAAGTTCTTACATAACGTATACAAATGATTTAAACACCATACAGAAAAGATAAAAGCATATATGTTTTAGAGGTTCGAATATAAGTCTTTGTATTGTATACATGAATTATGTATCATATCTTTGCAATTTCTACCCTTCCTGCATAGACTACACATTCAAGTAGCAAAATTTAAAAAACAAAAGAAAAAAGGATGAATTGCCTCTAGCAAATTTATTTTTCCTTTTTTATTTGGGCCAAGGGCATAGTGTTCATGTGATTGTCTACTATTAGATAATACTATTTCAAACATAGTGCATTTTGTTGTTTCAAATGTACATTAATAAATAGTGAATTATTAGTTTTTGTTTTTTTCCAGGTTTTTTCCCATTAGAAATGGCTCTTGTTCCCAAAGAAAATGAAGAGTGTTGGAGTTGGTTTTTGAAACACCTAAAGAATGCTCTTAGTTGTGATAGAATATTAACTTTTTTAAGTGATAGACACTGGGGTTTATTGTTAAGTATTCCAATTATTTTTCCAAATAGTCATCATTCTTATTGTTTGCATCATATGCAAAATAATATTGCTAGCATTGTGAAAAGTGGAAGGGGTGTTTGGGTAGCTCATTTACTTAAGCGTTGTGCTATAGCTTCTAATCATCATGAGTTTGAAAAATCCATGTCCAAGTACAAAGAAATTGGAGGTGCCAAAGCTATAGAGTACTTGAATGATAAACCATATGATCATTGGGCCGATTTTTTTTCTTCCGGGGAAGCGATATGGTGAAAATAAGTCTAATGTAGCTGAGAGTTTTAATTCTTAGATTTTGGATGAAAGAAGTTTGCCTGTTACTGCTTGTCTTGATGGAATTAGAGTAAAACTTATGATGCAAATGTCTAATCGTAGAGAAGAGGCATTAAAGTGGACTAGTGTGCTATGTCCGAAAATGGAAGCTCGTTTGTTAAAATTGAAGGAAGAAGGATTTGGGTGGAGTGTTTCTAAATCATCTAGGTATGTATTTATATTTTTTTACATGATGTTCACAGTTTTTGAAAAATGATAAATGCATTTATCTTTTTTCAACCTGTTATGTAGCCTGTGTTATGATTTCATTTTGTTGGTGTCGCTTGCTACATATTTTCTTTAAGAATATGTACAGTATGACTATTGTTAATTTTTTTGGTTTATGAGTATTATTTTTCACTATTAGTTCACTGCACATGAATTGGGTCTTATTTATTAGATAGATTAGAGAGAATATATATAGTGCTAATAATCCTTTTTTGGAAATGCAATCTGTTTATATATTTTACCTGTATTTAATTTTACATTTTGTAGGTATATTTTTGAAGTTCATTCTCCAACATCTCAAAAGGTTGATCTTAAAAATTGCATTTGCAGTTGTAATCAATGGAAAGTGACAGGTTTTCCTTATGTGCATGCTTTGAAGTGTATTTCTTTAACCAGAAATTATGTTTATGAATATATTGAGAATTAATTTACTGTTGAGTATTATCGAGCTTCGTATTCACATTTGATCAATCCTATTCCAACTTTTGATAAGGAAGCAATTGAAGCTGAAGAATCATCTATTGTTCTTCCTCCTAAGCCTGTTCGTGGAGCTGGTAAGCCTAGGATGAATAGGATTGAAGGGGCTGATTTTCATGCTAAGCAAAACAGATGTGGAAAGTGTAAAAAAACTAGGACATAATAGAAGGGCTGTTCTTTGAATAATTGAGTTGATTGTTTTAGTTCAATGTTTTTGATTGGTTTTTCTATGAATACTTTGAGTTGAATAATTGAGTTGATTGTTTTAGTCCAAAGTATTTGATTGGTTGATCTATGAATACTTGGTTGTTGTATGAATACTTTGAGTTGAATATTTGAATAATTGCATATGTTGAATTGGTATGATCTGATTTTGATTATTTTTGGTTGTATGCAATTATTTATGTTTAACTGTTATTTGGAATACAATGTTGTTAGTTCTGTTAAAAAGGATAAATTGATATTTCTTTTTAATTCTTATGTATAGTCTGTTTTTTGTTATTATATGTTACTGTAGTTATTATGTCTATTCTTAAAATATTGTCTTTTCTATTCATGAACTCCAGCCCTGACGCTGGTCACTACAAGAAAATCAAAGTGGTATCAAATAGGACCAGTTTTAATAGCATAATCCAAATCTGCAATGAGGTATTCTATATCCTCAATGCCGACGGATATTCGAACCAAATCATCTGTAAATCCACGAGTTTCACGCACAGTAGTAGGAATACAAATCAAACAGAACAACTGGAGATAAGTATGACTAGTATATTGCTACCCGAAACATACTATCAATAAAAGTGATGTTCTTATGTATAAAATTTTTAAAAGAGCATACGCAGAATTGTCAATAAAAGTGATAGAACATACTGTCAATAAAACATAAATGCGTTTATCTTTTTAACAGAGCATTAAAAACATTAGCCATTACAAATTCAGTATCAATTACCATAATTTCATTATCAAATTTAAAATCAGTTGTGTAAGTACTTGCTAGTCAACAATATACAAAAGCAACATAGACTGAAGTGATTATGTACTTAATATTTCATTTGACAGATGCATTGGTTCTAGATAGTCTTGCCTTCTTGGTTCACAATATCATAACAGTTTGACAATACATCCCATGGTACTTGGCGGACTGGAGATCGATAGCCTCTACAATCGGGGTCGTAGCATTTCTGATAGTAGCCACCCCTTTGGAAATCAACGATGTACATAACATGATTACTTTTATGTTCACTTCCAATTCGTTCACAATATCGACTTCTCAACATGCTATAAATTATGTAGCCATGTGCAGAAAACCAGTACCACCTTCTGATTTTACCCGATACATTTCCATGAGAGGCAAAAGATGAAATTTTATCATCCAAAAGGGAGATTTTCCTGAACAATAGGACTTAGGTATATTGCTTCCATAATCATGTAATGACTTATCTCCCTCGATGTAGGTGCTATTATCATTGACCTTAGATTCAAAATGAATAATTTTGCAATAGTCCAGATCCATTTTGCACTCTAATAGCTTATCAAAATCAGCATCTATTCTTCTAATTGATTTGATAAACACTTGTTCCTCATTCAGATTCTTACATCCAAAGCGTCCGCTTGGCAGGAGTAAAGCATTCTTCCCTGCTTTTGATGAGAAAGGAAGACGAAAACAATGATTACGGGTATAAACTCCAGTATCAACAAAAAGAAGCTCCGTATTGTCTGATGAGCTTGAATCTTTCTTGATGTACAGTTTTTCAAACTGTGGATCACTTACTCTTAAATTTATTATACATGAGCATACCTCAAAGATGAATGCTCTAACATGCGAGTTGTCTTTGAAGGCAATATTTGGGATATGAATGATCACATGTCGAGAGAACTTTTCTTCAGTAGATAAATCAAGCTCTATAACCCAATCTTGATTTCCCTGGATTTTGTATTTGTCATTTAGCACTTTGAAGGTGATAGATATCAGAATAACTACCATTTCATCGGCATTTTTTTCCAGTGTTAATCTTTTTATCGAACTCCAGATCATAATACAAGTGGCAAGGCAGTCCGACTTGAATAACCTCATAGTGGTGGCGTAACTTAGGATTCATGGTTTTGTACCTTCTCCAGAACTCATCATATGTAGAAACAAGGAACCTTCTTTGTGCAGTCAAATGATCTTGGTAGCAAAAAACGTAAGTGTTTGCATGTGTTTGGACAAATCTTAAAGCTTCTTCTTGTCTAGGAAAAGTAGCCCATACTACATCCTTTTGCTGTGTAGAACAACGAAATTAGAAAACATAATAATAAATATAAAACTATAAATTATCAATAAAAGATAAAATGATTTATACTTCTTAAAAGAGCAGTAGAATCATATTTTGGATTACAAATTCATGATCCATATTTATCTGAATAACATCATCAAATCAACAAAGCCATTAGAAATTGATTATCAAATTCATCATCAAATTTTCAATATTAGTTACTACAAATTCATCAGTAAATTCAAATATACTCCCTAAAATCTATGATCAATTTAGTATCAGCCATTAGAAATTCATCACCAAATTCATTATCTAATTTTTAACATCACCCATTACAAATTCATCATCTCATTCATCAGCCATTACATTTTTATGGGCTGAAGAAGAGCTGCAAAACTTGTCAAGCCAGTAGTATGGTTCGTCGGAGAGTATTTGTGCAGCTATCTGTGCGCTGAATGCATTAACTTGTTCGAGACTAATTTTTTCTGTAGTCTGCATTCCTTGTGCTATTTTTGCATGAACATCATCACAAAAATTCCACAGTCGTACCTGTATTTCTGAAGTTTAGTACTTTGAATATAATGATAAAACAAATTATCTTTTCTTTATTTTGATAATGAATTGTAATTAGTATTATGTTTATCTAAGTAATTATATGTGAGTAAATAATATTATCTAATTGGTAATATGTGTGTAGGTAGTTATTATGTATCGTGAATTTTTGTATAAAATTTTGAACTATCTTCAAAATTACCTATTGCTTTGTTGAGCACACTCAACATGTTTAAGCACTGAATTTTTGCTGAGAATTGTTTTGTGCCCTTCTTCTTGTAGCTCTTTGTTTAGGTAGTTTACTGTTGATTTCTGCAAATAGTGAAGGAAAATTAGAATAAATATAAACACATTTAACATTTTTACTTTTTGTGTATTTTTACTTACCACATTAAGGGCAAATTCTGTATGTCCACTTCTGTAGGTTTTTGATCTCGTGGTCAAGTGCAGAGAGTCATAGTGGTTCCAAGTGCATTCTCCAACAACTAGTTCAAGCAGGCTCCAATGTTCATTGCCATGTATTGGGAATAATATGTTGCAACATAATGGATCTAAAAGTGTTCTTTTCATAAAAGGATTGAACATTTTTTATTGATATTTTCCAAGCTTCCATCCGTTGCGCTTTTCTGTAAAAAATTGTTTTAGAAAATTTATGTTGTATAAAAAAATGTTAATTTGAGAATATAGTTCACTTACTGTCATAGTTGTGTTAACATAGATAATGCTATTGCTTTTTTCTAGTTGCTTTGTTTTTCGAAACCAAAACCAATCAATGATCTACATTTGAAAAATAATATGGATACAGTATATAATTTATAATGAAGGAAGGTTTAGTTTGTTGTACTTACTTGACCACAAATACTTTGTTGATAGAGGAGGTCTTCTATCATGAATTTTGTTATGGTGATGAAGTTTTCATCATCACAACTAAATGCTTCGTCGCTGGAAAATTGGACGGTTGTTAATAAAAGAAATTAAGTTCAGTACGTACTATGTTGTTTGCATTTGGTAGTGAAACAAAATAGAAGCCTTTATGGAAGTATGTATTAAAAGTTAAAGATAAATTAATTTATCTTCTTTAGTTTTGTTTAGTTTTTGTTTATTTTTGAGCAAGTGTGTGAGTGTACACTTGTTGACAGATATACTGATAGTTGACCAAACTAAAATAGAACCAAAACAGTACTAATAATTAATTTAACAGATTGTTGATATATAGTTTGTGTGAGTGAAAAGTAGTTTAATTACTTACTTGTTTCCTCCCAAAACTTGGAAATTTTTTTACATTTTGTTGCTGTTCTTCAGTTAGATGCTTCATGAGTGGACACTTTTCAACATTCTTTTGCTTCTTCTTTTTTTGTTCTTTAGGACTGACATCTTCAACAACAATTGGTTTTTCTACAGCAATTTCTTCACTATATTGTTTGATATTTTCATATTTTAAACCGTCTTCGGTTTCTAGAATGCAATCTTGAGTTTCCATCAAATCAAAACATGGAAAGTTAGCAGAACTATTTATGTGCATCATACCAACTATCTTTCTTTTATTCGTGCCTTTTTCAGCTTCACTTTTTTCTTTGAAATCGTTTTTTTTCTGCATATTATGCCCTTCAAAATTTTCCAGCTTTTGAAGTTTCATTTCAAGATTGTGGAGTCTTTGTTCAGCCAGTTGTCTTGAATGTTGTTCCTCATTCAGTTGTTCTGCCATACTTTTCATCTCAGCAGATAAAAAGTTCACTGTCCTCTCTAACTCTTTTATGCTACTAGAGCAGTCCGTAGCATATTTGTCATCTTCCAACCCAGTATATATATATTTTTTGAAAAAAGTCTTTTTCCTCTTTAGTTGCATTTGCAAATTTCTTTAAAATCTGCATGGAAGGTATTTGAAATTAAATTTGGACATGTAATATCATTGAATTACTATGAAGTTAGAAATCAGAAATTATTAAAAATATACAGGTAAGAAAATTTCAGACACTTGATATATGGATACAACATGTAAGCACATTCATATGGGAAGGAGAGAAGACCAGGAAAATCTATAATGCACATACAATAGTCGTTACGTATAAATATAGATATGTAATTAACTAACCTACAAACTACATAAATTTAGAACACTATCCCTATTAAATAACACACATATAAACATATGTACTCATATAATTTTGTTTGTCAACAAATATATATAGTACATTATGTACTTAAATCATTTTCTGTAAAAACATATATGCTTTTATCTTTTTTAACTAGGGTTTAATTTAGTTGTATATTTTATGTAATAAATTTAAAATATGAGTAAATCAAGAAAAATGTTTAATATGTATCACTATATATCAAATATAAGTAATGCCTAACTTGTTATTAAATCGTTTACATTAACAAATAAATGTTTTTATCTTTTATAGCTTTTAAGCATGGTAAAATTAAAACTTAAATCTGTTAACAGAATACATAACATCATTGGAAAACCACATTTAGTAATGTAAGCAGTAATGGGTTTGCAGGACAAGGAGTTGATAAAAGGTTGTTTGGTTGAATTTGGTTGAGTTCTTGAATTTATTTAGGTGTTTCAAGTAGCATGTGGCCGGTGCAGCAGTTTGTTGTTCGTTCAGTCAGGTTGTAGACAAAGATGAAATTAGGTGGTGAAGAGAAGTAGTTTGTGGTTGAATGTGGGGTTGATATATTTGTTTGTACCAAAAATGGTCACAAACCCCAAGTATTGTGAAAGCACCAGTGTATGAATACAAATCAGCAATATTCAGACACAAATCTCAGATCTAAGCTAGCAATAAACAACAATCCAGAAATAAACCACAAGAACACGAGATTTATAGTGGTTCGGCTATCTCCGGCCTACGTCCACTTCAATGATTTTTATCTTTTATTGATGTTCTTCGCTGATTACAGATGATTACAGCAAATACAATGAATGAATTCGAGTATAACAACAATGGAAAGAAGTAGAATTGAATCCGGCAGAGTCTCGACGTTGGTCAGCCAAAAAAGCTCTCTTTTCTGTAGGCTTCAGGGGGCTATTTATAGGCGTAGGAGGCCTAGATCTCGCCCAAACTTCAGGAGACTTTTTCTGGCATGTGAGTGGGCCCACGCGACCGGTCCCACCAAGTTTCGACTCGATCTGCGATCGATACGAAGTGATTTCGTATCCATCAAGGATTAGTCCAATCGAGCTGAAACTTGGCAGGAACATTCTTTACCTTGCACGCAAGCTACTGTGAAAATTTCGTTACATTTGGATCTGTGGTTTAGGAGATATGATCGATGCAAGTTTATGATTTTCATTTGCTACTGAGTTCGAATCCATGCCTTCGTATCCACCATTCGACTCGATCAAGACGCATGAGCGCTGATATGACGTGGTGAGAGTTTCCTGGATCGATCCGATTTTAGTGGCGTATTGACCGATTTGTATCCATGAATTTCGCCTCGTTTGTATCGAGTGTTGTTATCTAGTTTGAATCAATCAACTTCGTATATCTCGTATCAACTTTCAACGTCTAGTTTGAATCGAGATTGGCAGTCTTAACTCGTATCGATGGAGACCCATTCAATGGATACGG
The DNA here is from genome assembly GCA_030737815.1 of Allium fistulosum. Lineage (NCBI taxonomy): Eukaryota > Viridiplantae > Streptophyta > Magnoliopsida > Asparagales > Amaryllidaceae > Allium > Allium fistulosum. The sequence goes on along the minus strand of CM060906.1, from coordinate 431,678,258 downwards.
TTTGTGATGGATACGAGCTAAAGCTTCCTGATGGATTCGAATGAATGCCTCGTTCATCGATTCGAACTAATCATCGATCGACCGATACGAAGTCCATGGATACGAAGGCCTGAACCATTTCGATCGATACGAAGCCCATGGATATGAATCAAGGTGTGGTGATGGATTCGAACAGATGGATTCGAGCTTCATGACCGCGGATTGACTCGTGCCTGATTGATTTGAAGATGATCGATTCGAAGTTGCCGAGCTCCAATGGATTCGAACGTGATGAGGCCTCTTTGATGGATACGAATCTGATCGATTTGAACAGGTTGTCACCTTGGTTTTCTGGTGGATACGAACAACACCTTGTATCCAACTTGTATCGATCATATCTCATTCATACGAACTCCGATTAACCTGAAATCTAAAACGCTGGCTTCCATGGCTTTGCTTGTCATATCTTGTAATTGCGGCCCGATCCGGACTCGGACAAAATTCATCGATATCCACGGTTACCCTGCAATGCATAGTTGACATTAATGACTTGTTATTATCGATTTCCAGCCAATTTTTGGGTATCCCAGCTTTGCCAAAAAGTGGGATAACATTTTGCCCCCCAAAACATGCCTTTTTGTAAAAGGCGTGTTTTGAATAACTTCAAATCAAATGCTGTTGGCTCATGTGTTATTCATAGCTAGAGTGTTATCAATCAAATTCATGGCTGTTCGAAGCCGAATCGTTATCAATTTCTTCCAGTGGAAGTTAAAAATGAAATTCTAAAGTATCTTCGGACTATCGATGGTCACTTCGGACCCTTGCCAAGACCATTCCAGACTTAGCGATCGAATAGAAAGATCCTATTGCACTCCGGCGTTGCTTTTTATTCCTTGCACTCTGGCCTCAGTTAGGGCGTAAAGCGATGTCTTGGTCGTTCTGGACCGATCATAGCCTCTCCGGGCTCGTGCTGGATCCCATCCTGTCACTCTCCGGTGAAGGGGAAACAACGTTAAGTGGGTCGTCCCTGTCGCTCTCTGGCGAAGCGACCCACTTCTTGCACTCCGGTTCAGTGTATTTGAACATTAAGCGATGTCTTGACCTGAATCGTCGGCCGATCACAGCCTCTTCGGGCTCTTATCGAATCCCGATCCAATCACTTTCCAGTGAATAGGAAACGATGCTTAAGTGAGTCGATCCTGTCGCTCCCCGGTGAAGCATCTCACTTCTTGCACTCCGGACCCCGCCTCTCCAGGTAGGATCATAAAGCGATCATCTTTATATTGATATTTAATGTTTATCCTTTAACTCTCCGGTCAAAGGTTTGTTTCAATAAAGGTTTCTTTATTAAATTCAAATCCTAAATGTTCAATCTCAAACACCAGGAAAAACAAGACAATGCCTCTCCGGGCGGAACGGCCTATTTCCATCTCAGAGCATGCCTAAGGATCTCTCCGGTTCCCGTATATGAGTAAGTGGGATAGCCGTTTTATTTTGGAAATCAAATCTAAGAAAACTAATCGACCAAAGTCCAAATCCTGAACTTGGCCCTTGCCATCACAATCAGTTGATGACGAGTCGTGATCCCGATCCAGAATCATTCCTGTTAGGTGGAGGCGGTGGTTGTTCAGGTCTTACTGTCGCTGCCTGTTCTCTGGTATATTGTGGCAATCTACCACTCCTGGCATGTTCTTCCAACTCATCCCTTAGGTGGCGGCATTCATCGGTAGTGTGCCCATCCAACTCATGGAATAGGCAGTATTTTCCAGTCTTGCGTTCCCGCTCCGTGGGATCTCTCCTGGGTGGTTTTCGATAGGGGAGTTGCCCCCGAGTTTCAGTGTAAATCCTTTCTAGGCTTGCCATCAAATCTGTGTATTTCCTGAACCTAGGCTCTCGGAATTTCTTCCGTTTATCAGGACCATCATGTGCGTCGTCCTGCTTTCTCTTTCCTTTGTCTGCCCTGGACTGTTCCCTGGCGGTTCCTTCGCCTTGCGCAGCATTTACTTCCTGCCTCTCGGCTCGTGATTCTTCTAATCGAATGAATTTCTCAGCTTCATGGTAAAACTCCCCGAGATCTTGTGGTGGATCTCTTGTCAATGAATCTTTGAATTCGGTGCCTTCTCCAACTCCTGCCACCGCCGCCATCAAAATCATTGATGGATCCGGGCGATCTACAGAAGCCACCATTGCATTGAATCGCAGCAGAAAACCTTTTATGGACTCTCCGGTCCTTTGCTTTATCGAAGCTAAAGTCATCACACTCTTGGGTCTTGTCACATGAAACCTAAATTGTTCCATGAAGCAATCTACAAGCTCGCCCCATGTCCTGATCGATCCAGTCTTTAATTGCCTAAACCAAAGTGCAGCCAAGTCTGACAAAAATAAAGGGAAACATCGTGCCATCACTTCCTCGGATGCTCCCAGTACTTCCATGTGTCTAATGTATCTGGTAATATGCATGGTCGGGTCTGACTTTCCGTCATAAGGATCCAGCATTGGTAGTTTGAACTTTGGAGTGTTCCTTGCATTCCTGATATTCGGAGTGAACGGACTCCGACTGACTTCTTCCAATCCTCCGCTAGACAATCCTCCTCTCATGAGTCGTCGCACTAATCCATCCATCTTTTCATCTCCATCCTGGGGCTGCCCTCTTGGTCTTGAAGGGTATTCTGGTACGTACTCTTCGTGTGACCCGTTAGCATCAGCGTTGGCTCTAGCTTGTTGAGCTCCATCTGTCGGCCTTCCAGCATCAGATCCTGAGGGTCTGCCCCCAAGTCCTTGTTGATTGTCTTCTGGATCTGCATTCTGACCTTCGTTGGGTTCCGCAATCCTAGCTCCTTGTTCCATATTCATAGTCGCTGAAGCTGGTCCTAGACTATGCATCCCTGCAGCTCTCATCTGTTCAAAGAAATTCTGCATCATCTCTTGTTGGCTCTTCATTATTCTTTCGTGCATCAGATTGGTCATGGTCTCCATTTCGTCTCTGGTGATGTAGATCGAAGTTGGTTCTTCTCCAGCGCCAGAGGATGCCTCTTGACTTCCTCCTTGTTGGCTCCTCTCAGCTCTTTGTCTTGTTTGTCGAGTCATTGTCTCCCAAATCTGATCCCTTCAAGCTTTTAAATCTGAACTCTGAATCTGGTGTAGCGGGTGCTAGTTCTTCTCAGTGAAAGCACCAAAGTGTTTGTACCAAAAATGGTCACAAACCCCAAGTATTGTGAAAGCACCAGTGTATGAATACAAATCAGCAATATTCAGACACAAATCTCAGATCTAAGCTAGCAATAAACAACAATCCAGAAATAAACCACAAGAACACGAGATTTATAGTGGTTCGGCTATCTCCGGCCTACGTCCACTTCAATGATTTTTATCTTTTATTGATGTTCTTCGCTGATTATAGATGATTACAGCAAATACAATGAATGAATTCGAGTATAACAGCAATGGAAAGAAGTAGAATTAAATCTGGCAGAGTCTCGACGTTGGTCAGCCAAAAAAGCTCTCTTTTCTGTAGGCTTCAGGGGGCTATTTATAGGCGTAGGAGGCCCAGATCTCGCCCAAACTTTAGGAGACTTTTTCTGGCATGTGAGTGGGCCCACGCGACCGGTCCCACCAAGTTTCGACTCGATCTGCGATCGATACGAAGTGATTTCGTATCCATCAAGGATTAGTCCAATCGAGCTGAAACTTGGCAGGAACATTCTTTACCTTGCACGCAAGCTACTGTGAAAATTTCGTTTCATATGGATCTGTGGTTTAGGAGATATGATTGATGCAAGTTTATGATTTTCGTTTGCTGCTGAGTTCGAATCCATGCCTTCGTATCCACCATTCGACTCGATCGAGACGCATGCGCGCTGATATGACGTGGTGAGAGTTTCCTGGATCGATCCGATTTTAGTGGCGTATTGACCGATCTGTATCCATGAATTTCGCCTCGTTTGTATCGAGTGTTGTTATCTAGTTTGAATCAATCAACTTCGTATATCTCGTATCAACTTTCAACGTCTAGTTTGAATCGAGATTGGCAGTCTTAACTCGTATCGATGGAGACCCATTCAATGGATATGGTTTGTGATGGATTCGAATGAACGCCTCGTTCATCGATTCGAACTAATCATCAATCGACCGATACGAAGTCCATGGATACGAAGGCCTGAACCATTTCGATCGATACGAAGCCCATGGATATGAATCAAGGTGTGGTGATGGATATGAACAGATGGATTCGAGCTTCATGATCGCGGATTGACTCGTGCCTGATCGATTCGAAGATGATCGATTCGAAGTTGCCGAGCTCCAATGGATTCGAACGTGACGAGGCCTCTCTGATGGATACGAATCTGATCGATTCGAACAGGTCGTCACCTTGGTTTTCTGATGGATACAAACAACACCTTGTATCCAACTTGTATCGATCATATCTCATTCATACGAACTCCGATTAACCTGAAATATGAAACGCTGGCTTCCATGGCTTTGCTTGTCATGTCTTGTCAATTGCGGCCCGATCCGGACTCGGACAAAATTCATCGATATCCACGGTTACCCTGCAATGCATAGTTGACATTAATGACTTGTTATTATCGATTTCCAGCCAATTTTTTGGTATCCCAGCTTTGCCAAAAAGTGGGATAACATTTTGCCCCCCAAAACATGCCTTTTTGTAAAAGGCGTGTTTTGAATAACTTCAAATCAAATGCTGTTGGCTCATGTGTTATTCATAGCTAGAGTGTTATCAATCAAATTCATGGCTGTTCGAAGCCGAATCGTTATCAATTTCTTCCAGTGGAAGTTAAAAATGAAATTCTAAAGTATCTTCGGACTATCGATGGTCACTTCGGACCCTTGCCAAGACCATTCCAGACTTAGCGATCGAATAGAAAGATCCTATTGCACTCCGGCGTTGCTTTTTATTCCTTGCACTCTGGCCTCAGTTAGGGCGTAAAGCGATGTCTTGGCCGTTCTGGACCGATCATAGCCTCTCCGGGCTCGTGCTGGATCCCATCCTGTCACTCTCCGGTGAAGGGGAAACAACGTTAAGTGGGTCGATCCTGTCGCTCTCCGGCGAAGCGACCCACTTCTTGCACTCCAGTTCAGTGTATTTGAACATTAAGCGATGTCTTGATCTGAATCGTCGGCCGATCACAGCCTCTTCTGGCTCTTATCGAATCCCGATCCAATCACTTTCCGGTGAATAGGAAATGATGCTTAAGTGAGTCGATCCTGTCGCTCCCCAGTGAAGCATCTCACTTCTTGCACTCCGGACCCCGCCTCTCCGGGTAGGATCATAAAGCGATCATCTTTATATTGATATTTAATGTTTATCCTTTAACTCTCCGGTCAAAGGTTTGTTTCAATAAAGGTTTCTTTATTAAATTCAAATCCTAAATGTTCAATCTCAAACACCAGGAAAAACAAGACAATGCCTCTCCGGGGGGAACGGCCTATTTCCATCTCAGAGCATGCCTAAGGATCTCTCCGGTTCCCGTACATGAGTAAGTGGGATAGCCGTTTTATTTTGGAAATCAAATCTAAGAAAACTAATCGACCAAAGTCCAAATCCTGAACTTGGCCCTTGCCATCACAATCAGTTGATGACGAGTTGTGATCCCGATCCAGGATCATTCCTGTTAGGTGGAGGCGGTGGTTGTTCAGGTCTTACTGTCGCTACCCGTTCTCTGGTATATTGTGGCAATCTACCACTCCTGGCATGTTCTTCCACCTCATCCCTTAGGTGGCGGCATTCATCGGTAGTGTGCCCATCCAACTCATGGAATAGGCAGTATTTTCCAGTCTTGCGTTCCCGCTCCGTGGGATCTCTCCTGGGTGGTTTTCGATAGGGGAGTTGCCCCCGAGTTTCAGTGTAAATCCTTTCTAGGCTTGCCGTCAAATCTGTGTATTGCCTGAACCTAGGCTCTCGGAATTTCTTCCGTTTATCAGGACCATCATGTGCGTCGTCCTGCTTTCTCTTTCCTTTGTCTGCCCTGGACTGTTCCTTGGCGGTTCCTTCGCCTTGCGCAGCATTTACTTCCTGCCTCTCGGCTCGTGATTCTTCTAATCGAATGAATTTCTCAGCTTCATGGTAAAACTCCCCGAGATCTTGTGGTGGATCTCTTGTCAATGAATCTTTGAATTCGGTGCCTTCTCCAACTCCTGCCACCGCCGCCATCAAAATCATCGATGGATCCGGGCGATCTACAGAAGCCACCATTGCATTGAATCACAGCAGAAAACCTTTTATGGACTCTCCGGTCCTTTGCTTTATCGAAGCTAAAGTCATCACACTCTTGGGTCTTGTCACATGAAACCTAAATTGTTCCATGAAGCAATCTACAAGCTCGCCCCATGTCCTGATCGATCCAGTCTTTAATTGCCTAAACCAAAGTGCAGCCAAGTCTGACAAAAATAAAGGGAAACATCGTGCCATCACTTCCTCGGATGCTCCCAGTACTTCCATGTGTCTAATGTATCTGGTAATATGCATGGTCGGGTCTGACTTTCCGTCATAAGGATCCAGCATTGGTAGTTTGAACTTTGGATGGTTCCTTGCATTCCTGATATTCGGAGTGAACGGACTCCGACTGACTTCTTCCAATCCTCCGCTAGACAATCCTCCTCTCATGAGTCGTCGCACTAATCCAGCCATCTTTTCATCTCCATCCTGGGGCTGCCCTCTTGGTCTTGAAGTGTATTCTGGTACGTACTCTTCGTGTGACCCGTTAGCATCAGCGTTGGCTCTAGCTTGTTGAGCTCCATCTGTCGGCCTTCCAGCATCAGATCCTGAGGGTCTGCCCCCAAGTCCTTGTTGATTTTCTTCTGGATCTGCATTCTGACCTTCGTTGGGTTCCGCAATCCTAGCTCCTTGTTCCATATTCATAGCCGCTGAAGCTGGTCCTAGACTATGCATCCCTGCAGCTCTCATCTGTTCAAAGAAATTCTGCATCATCTCTTGTTGGCTCTTCATTATTCTTTCGTGCATCAGATTGGTCATGGTCTCCATTTCGTCTCTGGTGATGTAGATCGAAGCTGGTTCTTCTCCAGCGCCAGAGGATGCCTCTTGACTTCCTCCTTGTTGGCTCCTCTCAGCTCTTTGTCTCGTTTGTCGAGTCATTGTCTCCCAAATCTGATCCCTTCAAGCTTTTAAATCTGAACTCTGAATCTGGTGTAGCGGGTGCTAGTTCTTCTCAGTGAAAGCACCAAAGTGTTTGTACCAAAAATGGTCACAAACCCCAAGTATTGTGAAAGCACCAGTGTATGAATACAAATCAGCAATATTCAGACACAAATCTCAGATCTAAGCTAGCAATAAACAACAATCCAGAAATAAACCACAAGAACACGAGATTTATAGTGGTTCGGCTATCTCCGGCCTACGTCCACTTCAATGATTTTTATCTTTTATTGATGTTCTTCGCTGATTATAGATGATTACAGCAAATACAATGAATGAATTCGAGTATAACAGCAATGGAAAGAAGTAGAATTGAATCCGGCAGAGTCTCGACGTTGGTCAGCCAAAAAAGCTCTCTTTTCTATAGGCTTTAGGGGGCTATTTATAGGCGTATGAGGCCCAGATCTCGCCCAAACTTCAGGAGACTTTTTCTGGCATGTGAGTGGGCCCACGCGACCGGTCCCACCAAGTTTCGACTCGATCTGCGATCGATACGAAGTGATTTCGTATCCATCAAGGATTAGTCCAATCGAGCTGAAACTTGGCAGGAACATTCTTTACCTTGCACGCAAGCTACTGTGAAAATTTCGTTACATTTGGATCTGTGGTTTAGGAGATATGATCGATGCAAGTTTATGATTTTCGTTTGCTGCTGAGTTCGAATCCATGCCTTCGTATCCACCATTCGACTCGATCGAGACGCATGCGCGCTGATATGACGTGGTGAGAGTTTCCTGGATCGATCCGATTTTAGTGGCGTATTGACCGATCTATATCCATGAATTTCGCCTCGTTTGTATCGAGTGTTGTTATCTAGTTTGAATCAATCAACTTCGTATATCTCGTATCAACTTTCAACGTCTAGTTTGAATCGAGATTGGCAGTCTTAACTCGTATCGATGGAGACCCATTCAATGGATATGGTTTGTGATGGATTCGAATGAACGCCTCGTTCATCGATTCGAACTAATCATCAATCGACCAATACGAAGTCCATGGATACGAAGGCCTGAACCATTTCGATCGATACGAAGCCCATGGATATGAATCAAGGTGTGGTGATGGATACGAACAGATGGATTCGAGCTTCATGACCGCGGATTGACTCGTGCCTGATCGATTCGAAGATGATCGATTCGAAGTTGCTGAGCTCCAATGGATTCGAACGTGACGAGGCCTCTCTGATGGATACGAATCTGATCGATTCGAACAGGTCGTCACCTTGGTTTTCTGATGGATACGAACAACACCTTGTATCCAACTTGTATCGATCATATCTCATTCATACGAACTCCGATTAACCTGAAATCTGAAACGCTGGCTTCCATGGCTTTGCTTGTCATGTCTTGTCAATTGTGGCCCGATCCGGACTCGGACAAAATTCATCGATATCCACGGTTACCCTACAACGCATAGTTGACATTAATGACTTGTTATTATCGATTTCCGGCCAATTTTTGGGTATCCCAGCTTTGCCAAAAAGTGGGATAACAATATTGCACCATTTAGAAAGTTTGAATAGCATTGTTCAACAAGTTTGAATTGTACCGAACTGTGGAGTTTGGCAGAAATTGAATGTGAGGTGTTCGTGGTGATTTTCTGTTGGTTTGGTAGTGATGCTAAATTAATTATGAACTGTGGAGTTGGGTAGAAACTGAATTGTACTTAAATCATTATGTACTTATGTATTTGATTTTGTATATCAAGAAATATATATAAAAGTAGCATACCTTATCATTGTCTATTTCGTCGAGGTCCAAATCTTTTAATTTTGACAAGTCCCATTTTCTCATCCTTGGGATTTTGCTTTCCAAATTTTCTTTTTCATCGATGATTTGCGTCCTTTCACAAAACCAATACTGCCAAGAAGACCATACAAATAAGCATTAACATTTAACATTTTTGTAAAAAGCATTAGTATAAATATATTTATATTTACTTAAAGTTTTTAAATCATACCAATAAGACCATAGTACATCCAGGTGTGCTTCTTGGATTAGCATAGTATTTTTGAATATTTTTCATGACATTTTCGCATATTGCTCTCGACCAAGAGATTGAGTTCAATTTTCTTAAGTTTAACAGCTTTGATAAGAATCCCCACTGCATGTAGTTCTGATTGTTAGGAAAGAAAACAATAATAATCAACAAGAGCAACAACAATTTGACTAAATCTTCATTCCCGTTTTCTTCCTCTATCATTTTTTTCACCCTTCTTGTGGCTGTCTTCTGGCTAATTATGTCATTTTCTTCGAATTTGTAGTCAGAAACTCTGAAAAACTTTCCATTGTTGTGGCCTTATTTGAAGTTGGTATCGGAAACAAGTCCTCTCTAGATAAGTGCATTCCAAATATAAGGCTAACTTCTTCAGGTGTGATTTTCAGCAGTTTGTTTCCAATTTTGAAAGCTTTTTCTTTAATACTGAAAGAAGTAATTATTTGGTCTAAATTTTAAGTGCTTTTCCGTATGTTTTGCCGTTCTATGCCATTGGTGAGAAACATATTAAAAAAGTTTTTGAATGGCGTACTATTGATATAACTTTTTGCTTCAGAAGATAGAATGTTTTTTTCCTTAACCGTCATCATAACTTTGTACGCAGCATCTAAATTACATCTGTATGTTCCACTGCACAGATGTTTTTTCTGTCTTTTCAGTCTATTTTGAATCTCATATTTGTCAACATCATCTGACTCATCTGTTTCGATATTTATTTCTTCAGAATCATAATTTGCTTCAATTAGTTTTTCTGAAATTGTTCCCTCGTCATTTGAGTTTGTTAGATGTTCTTTTTCAGACATTTGTGAGGTTTGCTGTGTTGGTTCAGCTTCATCCTACATTCATGAAAATAATATCATTAATTGGGATCCTACATTTATTTCTGCATATTCATGAAGATAATATCATTTTGCTCAAGAATCATAATGCACATAAATCAAAGCAATATTATCAAAAAATATCGTACTACACAATAGTCTGTATAAAAAGATAATATGGTTTATCTTTTTAATTATTTTGTATTTTCTTGGGATTAAGATATTTTCTGTCAATGAAGAATTGTTAAGTAGTTTGTATACAGTAGTGTTAATAATGTAGAAGCTAGTGAATAAAATGCTAAAAATATGGTCCATAATAAAATATGCTGCAAATTCGGTGCCCTTAAACCCTATTGATTATAGAGGGAATTACATTTCCAATAAGCTTTGACAGTTAATGTATATAACAAATAAGTAACTATAAAAAGATATATATATATATATATTTACATTTCCAATAAACCCTTTTGTTGAGTAACTATGTAGTGCTGATGGCTATTTTTTTATTCTTTTCAAAGTATAGAAAGATAATCTGCTTTATCTTTTTTAGTTGTTTAAGTAATGGTCATTTAGAAATCTGAAAACTTAAAGAGAATGAAACACAAAATAGCCATTAGAATATTATGTATAAAAAAGATAAATGCTTTTTTCTTTTTTAAAAGAGCATTAGAAACAAATTAGCCATTACAAATTGGTGATCCGTTATTAAAATTTCATCATCAAAATAGCCTTGAAGTAATAACAGGTACAATATGTATGAATGCAGTGCACAATGCAGACTCATATGGTCAGAGAATCAAGCTACAACATGAACGAATAGTCAGATTCAAAAGTGACAGTGCAAACAAGTGCACAACATACACATAAAAAAATGCAACATGAAAACAACTCAAGATCAATGCAAATGAAACAACCAAACCTGACTGAAGTGTTCAGACATTACATATATACATGTGTGAAACATCAAGTGAATATGCAACATCATACACATTGAAACCAGAGTCCAATGCAGACATGTCAACAAGACGATAATGCAAGTGCAGACAAACTACATGATCACTGACTGCATATAAAGCAACAACTGAAGTCAGTGCACATCAATCCAATACAAACTACTTGAAGTGAATGCACAAACATATATAGACACACACACACACATGTATATACACATGTATACATACATGTATTGACAGCATAGCAGACTAACAAAGGTAAACAATGCAAGCTCAAAAAATTTAGCTATTTTTTTTATTTAAAATATGGAATCTAGATTCCAATTTAATATGTATATACAAATTGAAGAGTACAACTAAATATTATAGGAAACATAAGCTGGAAAACAGTTACCAATGGAGTTGAAGATAATGATGTTCTCTGGCTGTGTTCGTTGCAGAAAGGACTAGATATAGGTCGTATGTTTATGCATTGATTTCCACCTTCATTTATGAATATGCAGGTAGTTTTTCGAATGAATAACTTTGATTTAGAAGACCTTGTGTTCATCTTTACCCTGCATAAAAATTGTCATATATAATGAAATGATAGAAAGAGAGAAGAATAATTTTTTGGAACTTAAAAGTTGATTAAGTATGTTTATTTCGCATAAATCCTTCAGGACAACTGCAATTGACTTAAATTCAGTATTTATTATTTTATATGTAGTAGCTGATATAAAAATTTATATAGGATTTATTCTGTATTTTAATGTTTTAGATAAAAAGATAAATGCTTTTATCTTTTCCAACTGGAGTTTAAATTAGTTGTATATTTTTTTAAATAACTTTAAATCATGATAAAAACAAAATCCTATCTAATAAGTAATTGTAATTATCAAACACAACTAGGGTTTAGCATGTAGTCTAAATATTTTACATTAATAGATAGATATCTTTATCTTTTTTAACAGCTAAACAATAACTTGTTCAGTTTAACACCTAGGGTTTAGTATCATCTGCCACTGCCATTGAATATTTAGGTATGCTTAATTAAACAAATGTCAATTATGTTAAATTATAACAAGAACTAAAATACCTTAAATCTATTATAAGAGCTATTATCAGCACCGGTAAGAATGAATATTTAACTACGATTTATCATCTAAGTAAAACATTTACATCAAAATAAAATATAGCTTACTTGTTTTGCATTTAAGTTTAAGGTGATTGCAGAAATTCCTAGATGAAAGTATTTTAGTTTAAGCTGAAATCGATGAAGCAAAAATCGATGATGCTGAAGCAAAAATATTGGGAAGAGAAAATGGAATGGGAATTGATATAGAAGAAATCGATTTTGTTTCTAAGCCCAAGTTTTGTTTTGAATTGGCGGAAGATATGGATTAGCGATAAGTTGTGGGTTTATTTTCGACCCGTGTATTGGAAACTAATTATTTTGAACACGTGTTCTAGAAAATAATTAGTTGATGCTAACAGGCCCTTATAGTGAAAATCCCCTTATTTATAACTGTCCAGTTTATTTGTGAATGGTTGTAACTCTGATGTATTGTATATGAATTGGCAAGTACAGCTTTTCTTTATATAAATGCTATTATTTGATATTATATTTTGATCCGCTGCGAATGTGAGATTCTGTGTTCTGTTCACTGTTTCTTCTTCTACCTCTTTTCTTCTTTACCCTAACAATCTGGAATTTCCGGCGTTCGATTGCTCAGCACTTCTACAGTGAACGTATTAGTGTCGAATTTTCGGGGTTGAAAATTTCGGGTCGTTACAGTCATTTTTAAAATTTGCATTATCATGTTACAGTCCTTTTTCCTTTAAACATCATGGTTTAAAATCAATTCATTTGGAAGATATGAATTTTTTTATTGATGAAGTAGTCCCTGTAATTCAACAGAGAAATAAACATCTACATATACATAGACCTCTCATATATAAATACATACATTCAAATCCAAACATTCATGCCAACAACAAGATTTTCATTACATGCATCAAGGTTTAATCTCAGATTAAAACTGTTTTTAAAATAAAGGTTTACCCACCAAAAAATTGGAAACAAAGGAACAAGTTCTGTTCATTCTTTTAAATCTGGAATTGTTTTGATCAGTACTGTTTGTTGATTGGAAACTGAAGTTTGATTCTTACTTGATTTAAACTTAAAATAGCTTTTGAAAATTATTATATTGAATTTAAACCAAAAACTTCCTACTCACAATGTATATACATATATACATTGTAATTGGAAATATTTTTATTAGCTTTGAAAATTCCAGCATACATAGGTATACAATCAAGTCCGAGAGCACTTATTGGATTCCATACAATGGCAAGGCTACTAGGGTACCGCCCGTCACGGTACGTGGTCTAGATCACCGTACCGAGGATCCACCCTCGAAATTTTAAATGAATATGTTTATTTTCTCTTAGGTAGTGAATTTCCTAAACTAGGAAACCATACTTACTATTGCTACCATCTAAACAGTGGGTCACCACCATAATGGTGGTATGATGGCTAAGATTAATATTATACTTTCGAAAGCGAAAGGATTACCTGTCGATAGTTGAAAAGCCTAGACTATTACAGTTGGTATCAGAGCAAGCACAGACAAACTCCCTTATATAAATTCATATTTGCATAAATAAAAATGCATAACAGATTTTTAAAGTAAGGGTTTAAACATAATTTTTTTTAACATTTGTCGAACTTCAGTTCGGATGGAGCTTATAACACATTAAGTAAACAACACAGCGGAAAAAGAATGAATAATATTATTGATATAACAATGGATACAATATCTGATACAATAAGATACAACAGAATATCAATACAATTTAATTTAACTTCATATTTGTTAATCAATTCATTTCAATTAAAATTTCAAATTCATTAAAGTTAAGAACGAAAAGCTGATAGAAACGGATGAAGAGAATACGAATTAGGAACCTATCTATAATGATTCGCAGGGCCACTACCACACCAAAGCTTCTTCTTGTAGCTACTAAGAAACCATCAAAGAATTGATATCAGATGATGATCAAAGAGATTGATAAGAAAAGTTGTTCCGATCGTTGCAGGGTATCGACCATTTGTAGTAGCACTCCACTGTCCCCTATCTCATCCTCTTCTTGCACTCACACTTACTATCAGTGAATAGTAAGAGAATTTACTGGGGCATACGGACAAGATATCTTAGGGATACTCATTCTAAGGCATTGGTAACCCTATCTCTAATGAGTTACCTAATGTGTTATACTCCATAGCTAAAGTTCTTACTCAACCTTTAGCTTTGATACCAAATGTAAATACCCGAAATTTTCGACCCCGAAAATTCGACACTAATACGTTCACTTTAGAAGTGCCGAGAAATCGAACGTCAGAAATTCCAGATTGTTAGGGTAAAGAAGAAAAAAGGTAGAAGAAGAAATAGAGAGAACACAGAATCTCACATTCGCAGCGGATCAAAATATAATATCAAATAGCATCATTTACACAAGAAAGCTGTAAATGTCGAATTACATACAATATATCATAGTACAACAAAACTGGACAGTTGTAACAACTTGTCCCAGACTACTATCAATACAAGTTCTAATATACAGCGGAATATACTCCATACGTTCCTGCCATCCAGCTCGTCTCCTGAACTCCAGAACATCCTAACCTGAAAATCTATAATACTCGATGTGACCCGAGCATTATGATCGCAATGAATTCTGAGCAAACCTTACCCTTTTTACCTTAATATGGCTATATCTTGATTTGATGAGATAAATGGTGAAGTATGGATGTCGATTTTTGAGCGCCGATTTCCAGGTCGTCACATTAATATTATTTTAATTATTTAATTATTCTTTAATTAATTATCCTTAATTAATTACATTAATTAATTAACCCTTCATTAATAAATCATCCCTTAATCACTTTCATTAATTAACCTATAATTACTTAATTAAAGATTAATTAAGGTTAATTAATTAAAGGTTAATTGAGTAATTAAAGGTTAATTAATGAAAGTGATTAAGGGATGATTTATTAATGAAGGGTTAATTAATTAATGTAATTAATTAAGGATAATTAATTAAAGAATAATTAAAATGAAAAAATTTTGAATTTAAAATTTGAATTGTTGAGAAAATAATATTGTTTGATAGTTAAAAAAATAACCGACTTTGCTTAATACAATGTGGTAGGGGGTTCTCGTTCAGTGTTTGGTGGCGAATGGGAGACTCTTACCCCTACATGTCCCCGGGGAGGGGTTGGTTAACCGGTTAGGTGAAGAAGTCAAGAAGGATTTCTTAATTGAATGTTGAAATTTGTTTTGAATTTGTAAGTAAATGAAGAAACATATGTAAAGTAATTGACCCAATTTTTCGACGCCCGAAAACCGACATCAATACGTTCACTGTATCAAATGCCGAACAATCGGATGCCGGAAAACTGAATCATTAGGGTTAAAGAAGAAGAGGTAGAAGAAGAATAGAAAACAATATTTAAATTCCAAATGTGATGACCCGGATTTTCGCGCTCGGAAATCGACATCCATACTTCACTCATATTCGAATGCCACAGATTCAAACGTTTGAATCCGATTCGCCGGAGCTAGCCACCTCCAACCAACCTTGCTACCTTCAACACATTAACTAAATCATTCTTTAATTGATTACATTAAGTAATTTTACTTAATTAATTCCATTAAGTAATTGTTCTTAATTACTTACATTAAGTAATTTCTTTAAATTACTTATATAAATTAACTTTTAATTTAAGTACATTAAGTAATTATCATTAAATCTTTAATGAATAAACCTTGTAATTAATCATATAACTTCTTAAATCAATTATTTAAAAACATTTATATATAAAGAAATAGAATTAAGAAATAGTTTGAACTAGATTCATTATAAATTTAAAACATGCTTATATTTAAATTTAGAAACTTTGATTTTGAACTTGATTGAGCAAACAAAAACAGTTTTATCTTTAACAAAAGAAACAAAGGGAAATAAAAGAAATCCATAATGCTTTTTGGAAAATGAAACCACCATAAGGCCTCCCCGCACGCACACAATGCAAGCGCACAATTGGAGGAGATTTCTCCTTATGATAGTCAAACATGCTTGATATGCAAAATCCTTTTGATATTATTATTAGTGCATAGTGCAGAAAACATTTCGAAAGTATAATATTAATCTTAGCCAGCATACACATTTCGTAGTATGCCTACTATAGCTACCATGTTCAATAACAGGTTACCACCACATTCCATGGCAGGTTATACAACTAAAACCGTACAGGGCGCGTATTGTTTCTTTGGATTTCCAACAAATGGTCATGCTAAGGAACTTCCTTTCCGAATGGGAACGCCTTTGGAGGGATGCCCCGAGAACCTACCCGGATCTCTGCCAACACAAGGCCGTGTTACCCCTGCCCGGAAGTAACACCTACAAGTATGCCACCCCCGGTCGTTACCAACCTTTATCCGGGGCCCCAACAACCAACAACCACATAAGTAAAGTATCTGGGCTCCATACCATGATACCACTTTCAAAATCAACATAAGTAAATATCTGGGCTCCATACCATGATAACACTTTTTTATCCAGAAGGAAATGGACATACCCTAAGGGCGCTACCCTTAATAACCTTGCCGCAACTTTCCTGTTTCAACCATTTCCAAGGTGTGAGGCTCGACGAAGTTTCGTCCACAAAGCTACGCTTTTCACAAAAGCCATGCTTCGATCAACCAATGATCAGCAACACTCAGCATGCCACATTACCAAATTGGGAATGTATCACTAGTAACCATCAACTACATAACCTTTGAGCTCGTACGTCTCAGAGAAGGGTGTTAAGCTAAGAGAATAAATTCTCCGCCACCAAACAGAAATGTATTTGATAGAAACTAGCTTTACATCTCAAAGTGTAACGTCAGACACACATCCATACAAGTCTGTTCAGGGTTCGAACAGAACCGAAGGCACTTCAAAGAAGTCCATGCAAATCCGGATAATCCCTAATCACGTCCGGACTCCTCATCACAAAGGGTGATATAAATCTCTATACCGGGGACCAGTCGGTGCAGAGACATTCGACAGGTAATCCTTTCGCTTTCGAAAATATCCGGTCTTCACCACCGGTCTTCAAATGTTATCCATTTCGTCGTATCATTATTTGGAACGGGTTTTATGACACAAAGGTCCTCTCCCGGCTAAACCGAATAACGAGCGCATGTTTTTAAAAACATATGGATATATGAGATCTTAGTTAAGTCACAACTTATTAGCCAAAATCTTTCCTTCAAATGGTTTAAACAAATTCCCACTTTAACCTTTTAAACAAAAAGATTCACTTTACAAAGTTCACCAATCTTTCACAAAAATTCATTCATAGCTTTCAAAACTATTTCATTTCCAAATCTTTTATACAAAAGACACACCTTTAAGATCCTCTTAAATTCGAAAACAAAGTTCACTAATCTTTAACAAAGATTCATTCATAGCTTTCAACACAATTTTCATTTCAAACTTGAAATCCTTTCAACAAAACTAGAAGTTCTTTCGGTATATGAAAGCCATTATCATTTGAAAACAAATATTTTTCGTTTCGGAAAAATCCAATCAATTATGCACAAGTTATACCTTTTAAAGTATAAACTTGGTTTAAATTCAAACTCCCAAAATAATAATTTTAAAATGGTTTAAAACCCATATAAATACATTATATAACTTGTATAACCTTTTTACCATCATTTCCAAACATATATTCATAGATCTCAATTTTAAAATCTTGAATTCAAATCAAACCATTTAAATTTGAAAACTTTAACAAGTTATTCAAATTAATTTTATCTTTAAAACTCCTTTTCAAAAGTTTTTCAAATTCAACCCAATTCTATTTCTAAAACCATTTGGATTCAAAATTCAACTTTTAAAACCATTTTGAATAAAATAATATTAAATTCAAAATATTTGTGACTTAACAGATTTCCTCATGAGATCTATATTTGTATTTGTGGTGTAGTCCAGGGGTTTTACACACAACAATATAATATCATCAATCATCACAGCTTCAAGCACAACAATATCGATAAGCGGTATAATCATATAATGCTTATCTTCATTCACAGATTCATAGATAAATAAATTCAACACAGATAAATAAATTACATTCATCATAGCTCAAATCAAAGCAGAGCATCACACATTAGAGATATCAATCAATTCAAGGCATTCAACACAATTCAATCATCCATAAGTAAGATCAATTTATAATCTGATTATAATTTACTTAAACCAGATTAATTACTTATGAATAAATTACTAATCCTGGTTAATTGATATTAATTAATTACAAACCATTTGAATTAATTATTCTTTAATTAATTAATTAACCTTTAATAATAAATTAAACCTTTAATTATTAAATAATTAACCTTTAATTATTTAATTACATTAATTAATTAACCCTTAATTAATTACCATTTAATTAATTATCCTTAATTAATTACAATAATTATTCTTTAATCACTTGGTCAATCAACCTTTAATCATTAATTATCCTTAATTAATGTAATTATCCTTTAATTAATAACATCATCTTAATTAATGCCATTAAGTAATTTACCTTTTTATTACTCATATTAATTAATTAATCAACCTTAATTAAATTTTCAATTAAATCTTATTCTAAACTGAAATATCCACTTCATTCTTTACTTAAAATTCTCCCTTTTAATTCTTCCCAATCATTTAAAATATTAAAACTCTTCCTTTTAATTCTCAAGCAATGTCACTTAAATTTCCAACTCCTTTAATTTCATTTATTTGAAATCTCTATAATTTTCTTTTCCATACCCATCATTTATTCAATAGAATTTAAAATCCAACTTTTATTTTTAAACACTTTAAATTTCGGGTCATCACATTCCTCCTCCCTTAAAAGAATTTCGTCCCCGAAATTTAAAAGCAAAGATAATTTAATAATCCAACAAAGGTTTT
The DNA here is from genome assembly GCA_030737815.1 of Allium fistulosum. Classification (NCBI taxonomy): domain Eukaryota; kingdom Viridiplantae; phylum Streptophyta; class Magnoliopsida; order Asparagales; family Amaryllidaceae; genus Allium; species Allium fistulosum. The sequence goes on along the minus strand of CM060906.1, from coordinate 431,659,335 downwards.
TTAAACAGTTTAAATTAATTTATTTAATTAATTAAAGATTAATTATTCCTTAATTATTCACATTAATTAGCCTTTAATTACATTCATTAATTAATTAGTTACATTGATTAATGACCCTTTAATTACTTTCATTGATTAGTTACTCTTTTCATTAATTAACTTAATTAATCTCATTCAGTAATTAATGGTTAATTACTGAATGTGATTAATTAAGTTAATTAATGAAAAGAGTAACTAATTAATGAAAGTAATTAGAGGATTATTAATTAATGTAACTAATTAATTAATGAAAGTAATTAAAGGCTAATTAATGTGAATAATTAAGGAATAATTAATTAATTTATAATTATGGATTAATTAATAATTAATTAATGGAAGTAATTAAGATTTAATTAATTAATAATTAAAGATTAATAAATAAAAGAAAATAGTTAATTTAACTTCTGTGGATAATATAAGCTATCTATCTGATATTATCTGTGTAATTGGTTACTAGCAATGATAATCTCTGATACCAAATAATGTGACGACCCAGAATTTTTGGTTATTTGAAATTGAAATATTTAATTGATTTTAAATATTTGGAAGTTAGTTTAACTTGAAATTAAAATATCAGGATTTATTTGGCAATTAAATTATTTAATTTAATTATTGAAACTGGGTAAAATATTGTAATCTTCAGTTTTGAGCTTGATAAAAATAATTTGAAGTCTTGTAAAATTCATATTGATAATACTGAAGGTAATAGAACTTTTAAAATTGAATTTGAAAGTGATTTGTTCAGTTTTGAATTTATATCGTTTAAATCGATATTTAAAAATAGCCTTCCGAGGCACCGTCTCGGAATTCGACGAAACCAGTTCCTTTGGATCCGTAATATTGTTTTATTATCGGATTTCAATTTTTGTAGCAGTTGAAGTTGGCGTGTGATCGTACGGATTGTAAACACGCTGAAATCTATATTGAAAATTAATATAATTACTGGTCCAAAAAGCTATCTTTTCCGTACGATCGAATTTGGACTCGAAACCTTTTCCATTGCGTTTGGAATAGGGGTTTAACATTATAAACGCCTAACGGAACGCCTCGATTGGAGATCGAGATTGTGAATTGCGAAAAATCGAGATGATTTAAATTTGAATTGAAATTTAAAAAACAATTAATATAATTACAGTGCAAGCTTTTGCAACACGTTTCAAAAATTTACGGCACGTGTCACCATTAATAACACGCATTAAAAATAAAAACAAAATTTTCAGCCAAGCAAATATAAATGAGAAAAATAAAATAGATATACGAAGCTTCACCTTAATTTCTCCTTCTCAAATCAAATGGTGATCGAAATTTTAAAACAACCATGGCCGCAGCGAAAAAAAAATTTGAATCAAAGCTCATCTCGAATTCAAATAAAAATAATAATAATACGAAATTGACTTCGATTTCAAATCAAACATTGACTCGATTTTGGAGGATATCGTCGCGATCTGGACGAAAATTGAGGAGTATCGCGGGGCTGCATCGTGGCGCGCGACAAGGGGGTAGAGCGGCGACGATCTAAATTTCATTGGATTCAAGCTCGAAGGCGGCAGCACTGTCGTGTCGTGGAGTTTGTGAGATCGCGAATCGAATTGAGCTAGGGCCACGATCGTCGAGAGGTGGCGCGAGTGTTCCAAGTCGCGATGGTGTGCTCAAAATCATTGGAGGGCGAAACTTACAGGCGATTATTTTTGTCAAGCATCTCTGAAATTCACTATGCCGATGATTGGCCTCAATAGTTCAGTTGCCTACATAACTGATAAACCAATTATATCAAATGCTGTGAAGAGAATGTTGGTTAGTCAGGAGACTGTCCGATTTGTGCTTCATGGAACTCCAAGGCAATGGTGTGATCTAAATCGTCCATGGATTTGTAGAGAAAATAATATTGTTTGAAACTAATTTAAACAATGATATGAATCAGTTGTGAATGAAAGATAATTGATAAAATTCAATATTCGGAGTTTGAAGATAAAATGAATTCAAATTGAATTGAAATTGTAAATTGAATTCAAATGGATTTGAATGAAATGGATATTGAAAAGTTTGTAATTGAATTGAACAAAGTGAAGTGGAAAATTTGTCAAGTTGGATCAAATGAAGCAAAGTATTAAAATAAAAATTATTAAATGAAATAATTTTACCCAAATTATTTTTGTATATAAAAGAAATAATTTTTCATAAATTATTATAGTATATGGTTGCTTGGTTGTTAGGAAGTGATAATATCTTTGTTTATCACAAATCAAATTCAATTTCCAATATTCAGCTTCAATTTCATTTACTTACAAATTCAAAATGAATTTCAACATTCAGTTTCAATTTCATTTACTTGCAATTGTAAATTCATTTATTCATTCAGAAATTTATTTCCACCTTAGATTTTATTTGAATAATCATTTCACTTGGTCTCCTTAGACCTTTCTTTCAATTCACTTTTACTTAACTATATTTAATTATACTCCAATTCAATTTAAATTTTAAACTTCTATAAGTTTCCCAAATTTTATTTCATTTGCTAATTTCTTTTGATTCACCTCAATTAATTAGCTTACCTTCCCACTTATTTAGGTTTTACACTTACTTTTGTTTATCCCTTTTCAAGTTGAATCTTATTCCAACAAATTTCAAATTTTTATAAGTTACCAAACTTATTTATATTCCGTAACATTTTTAAATTCCAAATCCCACCAGATTTTTTAATCCAATTCAAAAATATTTCCCAAATAATATCACCATTATTTCTCCAAAACTTTTGAAATTTCAATCCCAAATATTTTAATCTCTATCCCAAAAATTACTCCGGTATCTCATTTCAATTTATAAAACTCATTTATAAACTCACATTACAATTTCATTCTATCAATGAATTTATTTCCTTATCCTTTGGTTATTACCTTAATTTTTTATTTCAATTTCCATACAACAATGATAATAATTCAATATTATCACTTACTAACAACCAAGCAACCATATACTATAATAATTTATGAAAAATTATTTCTTTTATATACAAAAATAATTTGGGTAAAATTATTTCATTTACCCTATTTTAAAACAATACTGTGTCGGTTTATCTTGTTTAAGAGTTTAGAAACCCCTATCGATACAGTTGGCCAAACTCAACCGACCAGAATATATAAACAATCAACCGATAAGTCAACACAATACAATTTTTTTTATATTCACCAATAAATACGCACTCATATCTATTAATACACTCAAACTCATTCTAGAGTACTACTGACTCTATCTCTAATGAGTAATTCCCACTAGAGCCATAATTACATTATTAACTTCATTTGAAAAACATTTAGGAATTAATTACATAATGTTAAGTAAGCAGGATTTAAAAGTAATTAAAGTAATTAATTTAATTTATTTGGAGATTAAATTGAATTAATTAGGAATTAAACGACAAATTAATCTTGCTTATGGATGATTAATTATATTAAATGACTTGGATTATTTGATATCTCTAATATGTAATTTGTAGAATAAGGATTTAGTTTAAAGCAAAGTTTTAAAGTAAAATAAAATCAAAACATCGGTTAAAAATCGTTCAAGCTAATTTCAATCTTTGATTATATAATCTGAAACGTTGAGCAAAATGTTGAATTTTGATGATTTCCATAACATTCTCACTAAAATTGGAATCGCTATTTGAATATCCTTGAATATAACCCACAAAGCATTCTCACTAATGTTGGTGTTGAGGATCCTCGGATAAAGGTCGGTAACGACCGAGATGGCATACTCGTGTGTGGAGTTATCTAGTTACAGCTTCATTGCACCAGAAGCGTGAGATAACTCGGCCTTGTGTTGGTAGAGACCCTATGGTCGCATAATAACAGATGATATTATATAAGCCCAGATAATTAACTTATGTGGTTGCTGCAAATTTATTACTTTGTGGATGAGACTTCGTCGGACCTCACAACCCAAAATGGTCAAAACAGGAAGGATGCAGCAAGGTTGTTTGGGGGTAGCGCCCTTAGGGTATGTCCATTTACTTTTGGAAAAAGGTGGTATTATGGTATGGAGCCCAGATAATTAACTTATATGGTTGCTTGGTTGTTAGGAAGTGATAATATTGAATTATTATCATTGTTGTATGGAAATTGAATAAGAAATTAAGGTAATAACCAAGGGATTTTGGATATAATTAATTTCAAAGATGATTTTGAAATGTTGCGTAATTGTTTAAAAGACTCTGGAATCTTATTTAAAATGTTACGGAATATAAATAAGTTTGAAGATAAACTAAATTCAAATAGAATTGAAATTGCAAATCGATAAAACTATTTGGTTATGGGAAATTAATAAACGGGTTATGGATCATTCTTCTTAACTAGTAATTTCGGGATGAAATTCTTTTAAGGGGAGAAGAATGTGACGACCCTGAATTTTGGACATTTGAAATTGAAATATTTAATTGATTTTAAATATTTGGAAGTTAGTTTAACTTGAATTTCAAATATCAGGATTTATTTGGCAATTAAATTATTAAATTTAATTATTGAAGTTGGGTAAAATATTGTATCTTCAGTTTTGAGCTTGTTAAAAATAATTTGAAGTCTTGTAAATTCTATATTGATAATATAATTAATCAATGTTAAGTAAGCAGGATTTAAAAGTAATTATATATTAAGTTAATTAAGTAATTTGTTTAATCCATTTAAAGGGAAAGGTTTTTGGAAATTGTTGTGATTTAACTGAGATCCTAATATCCATGTGGTTTTTAAATATGCGCTCATTATTCGGTTTAGTCGGGAGAGGACCTTTGGGTCATAAAACCCATTCCGAATAATGATACGACGTATTGGATTGCATTTGAAGACCGGTGGTGAAGACCGGATATTTTCGAAAGCGAAAGGATGACTTGTCGAATGTCTCTGCACCGTTTGGCCCCGGTATAGATATTTATATCACCCTTTGTGATGGGAAGTCCGGACGTGATTAGAGAATATCCAGATTGCAAGGACTTCTTTTGAAGTGCCTTCGGTTCTGTTCGGACCCGGAACAGACTAGTATGGATGTATGTCTGACGTTACACTTTGAGATGTAAAGCTGGTTTCTATCAAATACATTTCTGTTTGGTTAAGCTAAGAGAATAAATTCTCCAATACCAACTGTAACGACCTAAAATTTTCGACCCCGAAAATTCGACACTAATACGTTCACTGTAGATGTGCCAAGCAATTGAACGCCGAAAATTCCAGATTGTTAGGGTAAAGAAGAAAAGTGGTAGAAGTAGAAACAAAGAACAGAACACAGATTCTCACATTCGCAGCGGATCAAAATATAATATCAAATAATAGCATTTATATAAAGAAAAGCTGTACTTGCCAATTCATATACAATACATCAGAGTTACAACCATTCACAAATAAACTAGACAGTTATAAATAACTTGTCCCAGTCTACAACAATATAACACCAATACACAAATGTGCATAGTGCACTTGCACGGCGACTTCACGTCGCTCCGACCAACCATAAACTCCATCAAACCTGTAGAAAAATTAATTATCCTTAATTATTAAACAATTAATCTTTAATCATTAATTAATGATCCCTTAATTAATAAAGTTATTATCCTTTTAATTACTTAAAACCTTTATTAATTAAAGACAATCCATTTATCTTAATTAACTTCTTAATCACCATTAAGATCTTATTAAATTAAAGCTTGAAATTGATTTATACAAAAATCTTTTGAGATCTACTTGATTAATTAAAGTTTGATACCACATCATAATATTTCAAAAACACTTGTTAATTAATTTAATAAATTAACTAATGTATAATTATTCCAACCCAAAACAATTTATCTTTAAAACTTGTTTAAAAACTTATTTAATAAATTTACTTTGGAAACTTTGGCTAACATTCACTTGAAAACTGATTTATTTTAATATTCTTTGAAATTTGATCATGCTTTCTTTTGAAAACTTGGTTATTAAACATAACCCGAGCCCAAGCTATAAATTACCCAAGCCATTAAGATTCGATGTGGGTTCCGGTGGACGAGATTATCGAAGCGAGTTGATTTTAGGTCGATAGGTCGGATTCCAAATGGTTATCCACAAACCGGAATGGTCGAAACAGGAAGGATGTGGCAAGGTTGTTGTTTGAGGGTAGCGCCCTCAGGGTATGTCCATTTCCTTCTGGAAAAAGGTGGTATCATGGTATGGAGCCTAGATATTTAACTTATGGGGTTGCTGCAAATTTATTACTTTGTGGTTGTTGGTGTTGAGGATCCTCGGATAAAGGTCGGTAACGACTGGGATGGCATACTCGTGTGTGGAGTTATCTAGTTACAGCTTCATTTCACTAGAAGCGTGAGGTAACTCGGCCTTGTGTTGGTAGAGATCCGGTTAGGTTCTCCGGGCGTCCCTTCAGAGGTGTACCCAAGTGGTGTAGGAAGTTCCTTAGCCTGATCATTTGTTGGAAATCCAAAGAAACAATACGCGCCCTGTACGGTTTTAGTTGTATAACCTGCCATTTACTTATGGTAGTTTCATTTTCCAAAAGCATAGTGGATTTCTTTTTATTCCTTTGTGCAAATAACTGTTTTAAGATCTCACACTAGTCTCATGACTGACTTGGAGTTTATTGTTCCCTTTCTAAACTCTGGGTGCCCATAATTTTCCACACGAGCAGCCTAGAGTCAAGTTATCAGTTGTTCTGGAGCGAAGTCAAAAAAGTATGTTGTGGAGATCAGGAGGCGAGCTGGATGGTGGGACGTACTTCCGTATATTATTATCATTCCGTTGTGTATTCAATCATATGGGCAGGTTATTATAACTGCTAGTGTTGTGTGTTGTTGTTGTAAACTCTGATGATGTATTGTATGAACTGATATAGTTCTTTTGTTTAAAGATTATTCATTTATCTATTATATATTGTTCCGCTGTGAATGTGAGATTCTGTTACTGTTTCTGTTTCTTCTTCTTCCTTCATCTACCTCTTTCTTCTTTAACCCTAACGGTTCGGTTTTCCGGCATTTGATGGTTCGGCATTTGATACAGTGGACGTATTGATGTCGACTTTCGGGCATCGAAAAATTAGGTCGTTACAGTACAGGTACCCGAAGGCTATTGGGCTAGATTTGGGTTGTGCAAATGCATATAAAATAAGCCGCTCGCTTAAAAATGCTAATAAAGGTACGCCTACGCAATAAAATAAAGAAATGATAATATATTGATATATATTTTGTTTTCCAGGCCTTATGGGTAGATGATATCATTTTATTATATTTGTCATATTGCAAAAGGCTCTCCGTACAAAGGAGACTTTGTCAAAAAAATTCGGAAATTTTGGGTGTTAGAAAAATTTTGAAATTTTTTGGAAAATTTTTGTTAACTAGGAAAGTTGATTTTTGAACTATATTAGAAATCAAGGTTTTTGAGTTAGAAATGGAAACAAATTGTTTTGGATGAAACTAAAAGGTTTAGGGAAGTCAATGTAGGATTTTAACTAAGTGGGTTTTAGATAAGTAAATGGGTTTGGAAGCATTTTTCGTACCTTAGAAATTTCGGGGACGAAATTCTTATAAGGGGGAGGAATGTAACGACCCGAAATTTTGGTCGTTTGTTTTTTAACGTTTAATTTATTTTTAAATGTTGAATTTGAGTTATTAATTGATTTAGAATATGGAGATTTTGGTTTAATTAGTGAAATGGTTTAAAGTTTCAAATATAGCGATTAATTGGATTTGGTAAATATAAATTTAATATTTGAAATTGGGTAAATATGAGAATCTGGAGTTAAATGTGAATGGAAATGATTTATAAAGTTGATTTTAAACTCTGTTTGAATTAGAGTGATGATAGTGGACTTTTGAATGAGATTAAAAGTCGATAAATTTAAAGTTTGAAATTTATATATTAATTTAATAGTGAAATTAATATATATGGTAATAGTGTAAATAATGGAATTTTGATTTAATATAAATCAGAATGATTTCTAATGTGGATATAAATTCTATTTGAATTATAATTTAGTTGGTAAGTTTTTAAAATTGAAATTTCAAGCAATTCCACCGATTTTGAAAATCGCTCGATTTAATCGACGTGTTAAAATAGCCTTCCGGCACACAGTCTCAGAATTCGACGAAACCAGTTCCATTGGATCTGTAATAGTTTATTATTATCGGATTTCAAATTTCGTAGCGATTGGAGTTACCGTTTGGTCGTACGAGATAGATTATAAACGCCATAGGGGTAAAACATTATAAACGCCATAGAGATAGATTATAAATGTTCCATTGTGTTTGGAATAGGGGTAAAACATTATAAACGCCAGACGGCATATCTCGATTGGAGTTCGTCCAGAAAATTACATGAATTAGGAGAATAATATTAAAATAATATGTTGTACAAGTATATATATATCCACGCACTGTAAAACCCTAGCCCTATGTAAACGCAGCCACCGGTTAAATTTTAATGGCTGAAAATGGCCAGACTTCCTCCTCGATTTTCTCTTATTCCATCAACTAATTGAAAAAGTTTCTAAATGAAAATCGTAGAACTTCTCGAGCTCGTAATATCCAACGGTTAAGATCGTCGATGGTGGAGTGTGGAGGCCAGAATTGTGGCGCGTTTGTCGCCCGTTTCATGGGGTTTCATGATCAATTGGTGGCGTCGAGCTTCACAAGGCTTCAGGTGATGCTGCGGCGGAGCGTGATCTTCGTAGTGGTTGTCTCTGATCGAATTATCTGCAAGCGACGTGGAAGCAATGATCGAATGTGGATGGCGGCTAATGGGTTTCGAACAGTGAACGCGAACGAGGAAGAAGATAAAAACATGCGGTCGTGATTTCTTGAGCTAGATCGTGCGGCCTAATTAATTTTAGGTTAAATTTATATAAAAAGGAAATTGTAAATTATTTATATTAAAAATCGTAAACTTATAAAATGCATATCTTCTTCATATGAGGTCGAAATTGGGCGGAACAAGCGGCGATGGAATCGTGGCAATGAGCACTACGTGCTAGAACAGATTTGGAGACGATCGGAGATAGTTAAAATTTTAGGTTAAATCGAACGTGTTCGATTAAAATTAAAATTGGAACGCTTGGCAAATTTAAAACTCAAGGTGAGTAAATCTCACCCATTTGGATGATTGGCGTACATTTTAAACAGTAAAAAATAATAATTATTGATTGATTGGATGATTTGATAATTATTATTATCAATTGGATTTTATAATATATATATATAGTAGTATATATTAATAGTTGGATATATTTCCCGCCGATTGGAGCGGATGGGACCCTATGTGCCCCGCATAATAGCGGATGATCCTATATACCATGATATTCCGCCTCAAAGCGGAATTAGTATTTTTATGTTGTATTAACATCTGTGGATGCAGGGAAACAGGTTGGAGGGATCCAACTGGATTCCTCAAAAATGTTGAATTTAATTTCATATATGGTGATTGTTAGCGCCAAAATTGGTCACTAACACCCAAATCCAAGCGAAAGCACCAAATACCAGTCATAACTCACAGATAGAATGTATGCGGTGAATATTAATATAGAGAACGACAAGAAATTCAAATGAAAGCAGTAGAGAACACCAGATTTATAGTGGTTCGGCTAACTCCGGCCTACGTCCACTCCAGAAGTTTCCTTTTTATTGATGTTAGAATCGATTACAGTTACAAAATGGTAGAGTTGCCTTAGTTTTAGAAAAGAGAAAGTAAGAGAGTCGAAAGGAAGATCCTCTTTTCATGAAGTCCTACATGCTATATTCATAGGCAAATCCCGAGTTACTGGGCTCCTTGAGTAGTCCGGGCCCATCAGGACTATAGCCGAACCAGACTCAACACTGCGACCGACCTAGGCAAGCCGAACCACATTCACCGAACCACACACGTCGACCCGCCTATGCCGAGCCATGTTTGACCTCCACTCCTCGACCGAGCCACCTAGAATATCTACCCTACCGACCCTATATGACCAATCCACTCCACCCTGATCCACTCCAATGCCGACCGAACAGATGAATAGGCCTATCCTTCTAAATGCCGAGCCATATTCGGTCGAGCCAACTTGCCGAGCGACACTGACCGAACCACCTTGCCGAGCGACCCTAACTGAACCACAACGTCGAGCATCCTTGATCGAACCACAACGTCGAGCGACCCTGACCGAACCACCTTGCCGAGCGACCCTGACCGAACCACAATGCCGAGCGACAACCAAGGCTGACTCATGATCTAACTAGGCCGAACCACCTTCTATACCAAGCCACCAACACGGCCGAGCCACCAATGCCGAGCCACCCATGCCGAGCCACCTAAAAGACTAGAAGAAATCATCCATACAACTCGAAGCTCGACTCCATACGACTCGAAGAAAATCCAGGGCGACTTGCGACTCAATGAGACCCAAGTTTCAAGTATCCAATAACCTTTGTCCATCGACTATGCCGAATCCCGGCTGTAGATCCATGACTATTATCCATGCTTGATCGTCCATCCATCCAGTTGACTAAATCAGTCATGAACCAACCTCGATGAACGAGTAGTCAATTTAGTTAAGTCCGCCTATCTACGGCCTTGCCAAAAGGCGGGTTAACACTTGCCCCCCAAAACATGCCTTGCTTTGAAAGGTGTGTTTTGAATAGCCTCAAGTCCGGTATTCGAAGTCCGTATGTTATCCACATCCATACTTTCCGATTCGTAATCCAATCCATTTTATCCAGGTGCCATCGTCGTATCCTTATCCGAATTTACGACTGCTCTGAGTCGATATCCGATTCTGAATCCAATGACCAGACCCTGAGCCAATTCCATAGCCATCTGAACCCGTCAACCGAGTTTTATTCCATCCAAACCAATAGCCAAATCTATGACCTTCCTGGGTCGATATCCGAACTCGGGACCGCTCCGGGCCCTTTGCCAAATCCAGGACCTCATCGGGTCAATCTATCCTAAGCCGAAATCTGAATCCATGACCTCTCCGTGATTAACTTTGAATCCGTAGACCTCACCAGGTCGCATTATCCTGCTCCAGCCTCGAATCTCCGGTCAAGGGCTCATACGTTCTCCGGCCTCGGCTCTCCGACTGCGGACTTCCATATTTTCCGACCTTGACTCGTCGACCGAGGACTTCTTATATTCTCCGGCCTCGACTCTCCGGTCAAGGAATTTTGTATTTTTCGGCCTCGACTCTCCAGTCGAGGACTTTTATATTCTCCGGCCTCGGCTCTCCGGTCGAGGGCTTTATATATTCTCGGCCTCGGCTCTCCGGTCGAGGACTTTATATTCTCCGGCCTCGACTCTCCAGTCGAGGACTTTTATATTCTCCGGCCTCGACTCTCCAGTCGAGGACTTTTATATTCTCCGGCCTCGACTCTCCAATCGAGGACTTTTATATTCTCCGGCCTCAACTCTTCGGTCGAGGCTTTATATTCTCTGGCCTTGACTCTCCAGTAGAGGACTTTTTTTATTTCTCCGGCCTCGGCTCTCCTGCCGAGGACTTTATGTATTCTGTTCGAGTCCATTCCGTTGCTCTCCGGTAAAGGGACTCGTAATTCGCGATTACTGCCCCGTCTCTCCGGTCCGGATGGTAATCGCTTGGCCTGCATTATTTATTTAATTAGTCCATTCCCAATCATTACAGAATTCAGTTATCAAAGCGAAAGTTCATACAACAAAGGGAATTAAATGTCTGAAGTACCAAAGAAGAAACCAGAGTTTGCAGAAAAATAGAAAGAAAACAGGATTTCATAGATCCAAGCAATACGGTTTTTCGTTATCCCAGAGCATGCCTAGGGACCGTCCTCGATCCTGTACGTGTGTAAGTGACCTAGTCATATTACTTTGAGTTCTATTACTTATTCAGAACCATAAATCCATTTAGTTGATAACAAGCCGGTGGTGACTAGATCCAGCGCCACCTTTGTTCGAGGTAGGCGGTGGCCGCTCCCGTTCCACTGCTATAGCTCGATTCCTTATGTACTGTCGCAGGTGACCAATCCTTACATGCTCCTCCACGATATCTTTCAAATGTCTACAATCGTTTGTGTTGTGCCCATCTAGCTCATGGAATAGGCAATGCGTTCCTAAAGCCCGCTCGTACTCCGATGGTTCCCTCCTAGCCGGTCTTCGATGCTGGAGGTGCCCCCGAGTATCCAAGTAAATCCTTTCCACAGTCTCATTCAAATCCGTATAAGAAGAAAATTTTGATTCTCTCCATTTCCTTTTTGAGGGGTTACCGTTGTCACTCATTTTCCTTTTGCCCTTATCGTCCTTGTTTGGTTCCTCCCTAGTTGGACCTCCACCTCTAACAGCATAAGCTTCAACCTCTCTCCCTCCTCTTTCGGTCTGCGCATCCTCGTGCCTCATGAATCTCTCCGATTCATGATAGAACTCTCCAAGATCCATTGGGGGTCCCATTCCAACGATATCTTAAGATCCGAATTATCCGCAATTCCAGAAACTACTGCCATCAAAACCATCGACGGATCGGGTCGATCAACTGAAGCCACCGCCGCGTTGAATCTGGTTAAGAAATCCCTGAGCGACTCTCCCTTCCATTGTTTCATCGATGTCAAGGTCATTACATTCTTGGGTCTGACTATATGGACCCGAATCTGCCTCATAAACCTTTCAATCAGCTTCGTCCAAGTGTCAATAGAACCACTCTCCAGCTGTCTGAACCACATAGCTGTGATATCCGACAAATACAAAGGGAAGCATCGAGCCATGACCTCATCTGATGCCCCCAGTACCTCCATATGCATCATGTACCTCGTCAGGTGAACGGCGGGATCCGTCCTCCCATCATACATCTCCAACACTGGTAGCTTAAAATCCGATGGGTTCCTAGCTTGCCTGATAGTAGGAGTAAAGGGACTCCTATTCACATCCTCTATGTCTTTATTTACCAATCCACCCCTCATAGCTCGTCCGACCATCTCCGCTAATTTGTCATTGTCGCCAAGCTGTAATCCTTGTCTGCTGCCTCCGATCTGCCCCCCGAGTTCACGAGGGAATCCTGGCACATATTCCTCATCACGTACTCCTATATTCCTGTTGATGCCGGGTTGCACAGCATCGTCGGGTATCCCTCCATGGATTGGTCCAGCATTACCTGTTGGTATTCCCCCAAGTCTTGGTCCATCCGGGTTAATAGTTGTTCGCTGATCAAGGGCTGCTCCCTGCTGAACCACTCCATCTGCTTGCTGGTTGAGTGCTTCCGATCCAGCTCCACGGATCTGAGCTCCTACGATTCCTGCTTGTCCAAATTGTCTGAGAAGAGTCTGCATCATCTCCTCTTGTCTTTTCAGCATCGCTTCCATCTCGTCTCTGGTGATGTAGATGGATGCTTGACCTGCTCCGGCTCCAGAGGAGGCCTCTTGACTTCCCTCTTGATTGCTTCTTTTTGTCACTTGCATCCTTGTTGGTGGCCTAGCCATTGCTTTCCAAGAATCCGAGTTCCTAACTCCAAAATCACCGAATGTTTGCGTTCTTAGTGAAAGCACCAAAATGTTAGGGCCAAAATTGGTCACTAACACCCAAATCCAAGCGAAAGCACCAAATACCAGTCACAGCTCATAGATAGAATGTATGCGGTGAATATTAATATGGAGAACGACAAGAAATTCAAATGAAAGCAGTAGAGAACAACATATTTTATAGTGGTTCGGCTAACTCCGGCCTATGTCCACTCCAGAAGTTTCCTTTTTATTGATGTTAGAATCGATTATAGTTACAAAATGGAAGAGTTGCCTTATTTTTAGAAAAGAGAAAGTAAGAGAGTCGAAAGGAAGATCCTCTTTTCCTGAAATCCTACATGCTGTATTTATAGGAAAATCCCGAGTTACTGGGCTTTCTGAGTAGTCCGGGCCCATCAGGACTATAGCCAAACCAGACTCAACACTGCGACCGACCTAAGCAAGTCGAACCACATTCACTGAACCACACACGCCAACCTGCCTATGCCGAGCCATGTTTGACCTCCACTCCTCGACCGAGCCGCCTGGAATATCTACCATGCCGACCCTATATGACCAATCCACTCCACTCCGATCCACTCCAATGCCGACCGAACCAGATGAATAAGCCTATCCTTCTAAATGGCAAGCCATATTCGGCCGAGCCACCTTGTCGAGCGACACTGACCGAACCACCTTGCCGAGCGACACTGACCGAACCACCTTGCCGAGCGACCCTAACCGAATCACAACGTCGAGCCTCCCTGACCAAACCACAACGCCGAGCGACCCTGACCGAACCACCTTGCCGAGCGACCCTGACCAAACCACAATGCCGAGCGACCCTGACCGAACCACAATCTAACTAGGCCGAACCACCTTCTATACCGAGCCACCAACACGGCCGAGCCACCAATGCTGAGCCACCCATGCCGAGCCACCTAAAAGACTCGAAGAAATCATCCATACAACTCGAAGCTCGAATCCATACAACTCGAAGCAAATCCAGGGCGACTTGCGACTCATTGAGACCCAAGTTTCAAGTATCCAATAACCTTTGTCCATCGACTATGCCGAATCCCGGCTGTAGATCCATGACTATTATCCATGCTTGATCGTCCATCCATCCAGTTGACTAAATCCGTCATGAACCAATCTCGATGAACGATTAGTCAATTTAGTTAAGTCCGCCTATCTACGGCCTTGCCAAAAGGCGGGTTAACACTTGCCCCCCAAAACATGCCTTGCTTTGAAAGGTGTGTTTTGAATAGCTTCAAGTTCGGTATCCGAAGTCCGTATGTTATCCACATCCATACTTTCCGATTCGCAATCCAATCCATTTTATCCAGGTGCCATCGCCGTATCCTTATCCGAATTTACGAATGCTCTGAGTCGATATCCGATTTTGAATCCAATGACCAGACCCTGAGCCAATTCCATAGCCATCCGAACCCGTCAAAAGAGTTTTATTCCATCCATAACCAATAGCCAAATCTATGACCTTCCTGGGTCGATATCCAAACTCGGGACCGCTCCAGGCCCTTTGCTAAATCTAGGACCTCATCGAGTCAATCTATCCTAAGCCGAAATCCAAATCCATGACCTCTCCGTGTTTAACTTTGAATCTGTAGACCTCACCAGGTCACGTTATCCTATTCCAGCCTCGACTCTCCGGTCAAGGGCTCATATGTTCTCCGGCCTCGGCTCTCCGACTGAGGACTTCCATATTTTCCGACCTCGACTCACCGGCCGAGGACTTCTTATATTCTCCGGCCTCGACTCTCCGGTCAAGGACTTATGTATTTTCCAGCCTCGACTCTCCGGTCGAGGACTTTTATATTCTCCGGCCTCGACACTCCGTTCAAGGACTTTTATATTCTCCGGCCTCGACTCTTCGGTCGAGGACTTTATATATTCTTCGGCCTTGGCTCTTCGGTCGAGGACTTTATATATTCTCTGGCCTCAACTCTCCGGTCGAGGACTTTTATATTCTTCGGGCTCGACTCTCCGGTCGAGGACTTTTATATAGTTGTAACTACGATAGAAAACATTAGTCCCATATCAGAAACCCTCATTAAGTGTTCACTGTCAAAGACTGAGTAATAGATCCTTATTCGGAATGGTTTGAACCACCTCAAAGTCATGTACTCGAATCTTAGATCAAGACTATATGGAAGGAGAAATGATCTAGTCCAACCTGCACACTTATTTAATTGATTATCACTAATACCTATTTAATTCCCACTAAATCATTTATGAGAACATTTCATAAAATAAACTCAGGTTCAACTTGTATAATACTCCACTACATCCTAAGAGTATATACCTATTTGATTCAACTATTCCATTTTGAATTTATCTCCCTAAGAAAACTCAAGATCCAAATACCCGGTGTTTATTCAAAAACTTTTCGAAATGAAGCTCTATATTTTAAATCATACAAATATGTAGATATATCCCGAGTAACTCCAAAAGGATACTAAGGAACTAGGTACTACCAAATAGTAGTATACACTCCTTTACCAAGGAGGGTAATACTCAAGTGAAGTGTTTACCATCCAAACATATCTCTTCCCCAATTTTAAGTTATTTTCGAGCCACTCGAACCAGTTAACTTAAAATATTTCTTTCTTTCAAAATCTCATTTTTGAAACAACACTTTTTACATTCTCCAACAAAACATTTATCACCAACTTACTTTGAGTTTTTCGGGTTGAACTTGTTTCGATTGTACAATTATAAAGAGAATTGTTAACTAAGTGCACTACAATGTTCACCTAGGCAAATATCTGATCGTCACTTAGAAGATTATTCCGATCATCACAAAACAGTCAAGACTCATTTCCTCTGACCAATGCAAAGAAAACACCTTTTACTTAACATTTTCACTCCCAATTTTTTTTTCTTAAACCAAAATTGCTTTCAAATAATACTATCATTATCTTTCAAAACCTTGAAAACCATTTTTCAAAAGCACCGCAATTTAAGTTCTTAAGTTTTCATCTTAAATTCTTTTTAATCCAAAACACATTCCTATAAATTCATTTTAATAAATCAACTTCTATAAAACTTTACAATATTTATTTCAAATATTCTAGCTTTTAATAACATCTTTTATTAAATCATATTTAACCCCACATTACCAATCGAATGCCTTATAGTCAAATTGTGAAACTTAATTCATAAGGTGTTCGCTTCAATATTTTCCCTATTTCTACTTACCCAACCCAAATCTTAAAAAGGAAAGCTATCTATACACACTAACAACATGCTCAAACCGGACGAGAATGACCAAACAAACCCTACATAATAATAATAAAATATTATTATCTCTTAGCAAACTACACCTCAAAAAATTATACTATTTTGAAAATCATTCTTTATATATAAAATATGTTCTAGGTAAAATTATTTCATTTACCTAATTTCAAAACAATACTATGTCAGTTTGCCTTGTTTAAGTGTTTAGGAACCTCTATTGACACCATGGCATCCCACGTATCGACCAGAGTTCTTAAGCCACTCAATAGATAAATCAAAACAATATAAAACATTTTATGTCACTAACAAATAAGCGCTCTTATATAATGCATGCATACTCATTCTTAGGTCTCCCTTACCCGATCTCAAATGAGTTTACTCTACAGGGCCAAGGTTCTCGCTTAACCTTGCGCTCTGATACCACATGTAACGACCCGCCTTTTTGAACCCTAGAAGTCAACAGTAATACATCCATGATATTTACGTGTCGAACAACTAAGTGCCGGATAGATAGATTGTCAGGGGAAAGAAAGGACATAGAAGATAGAAGAAATTAAAAATCATAGAATCTCACAACGCAATGGAATAACATATATTAGTCAACATAATACTTTGCAAGGTCATTTCAAAAATGATACATCAAAGTCATACAAATACAAATTCTACCATAGGACAGTTATAACATCCTATCACTGCCTAACTGATATAAGATACATATAATATAGCGGAAACATGATAGCGACTAGCTATCGATGAAGCCTACTGCTCCAAGCACCTCCAAGATGCATCTACGGGAAACCTGAACTACTTAGTTGTCCATAAAAATTTGAGCACCCAAGAGTTTCTGGGAAAGAAAATAAAACTCCGGGTCAAAATGGGTCTGGTATGAGTAAACTCAAACAACATAATTATTACATTTAAAATCCATTTTAAAATCAAAGGTAACCCGTAAGACCACGTAGCATATAAACACGGATGGGTTTTTACCTTACGATAACCAAAACCTCTATATCATAAAATCAAGTGATATTATAATAATGTCTAGAGGTCAAAGTAAAATACGAAAATAGATGAAATGCTTGCGTCTCACATTTCAATATAGTTAGGTATAATCAAAACCGTAGGGCGGTTATTGAAGAATGGATTCCATACTATGACAAGGCACCGACCTCGCCTGGATCCCCTGCTAACACATGAACGGCCTACCCCTGGCAGGGTAGTACCGAATATGTCATCACCCCAGTTGCTTTGCAACCCTTTTTATTTGAGATCTCATGCATAACCAATCCATAAATATGTAGATGTATCTAGAAAGGTGATGAAATGCCCTAATGGGAGCGGGGAGAGGCCCACTTAGCTATGCTGCATCTCCCTTGATTTTAATCATTTCCGGTTGATGAGGTTTGTGGCTACGCTTACCTTTTGAATAGTAATTCCACTTAGAATGCTAACACTGCCTTCTAGGTAGTAATGTAGTGACAGTATTCATCCATACAAGTTATCCAGGGTAAGGACAAACCGAAGGCACTACTTCTACTACATCCATTTTGGAATCACTCTCAAGACTAGTAGCAAGTAGCCCATGCACTTCAACGCTCCGTCTTCGATTCTATATTCTTCAAGATGTCTTCAGTTTGAAATGCTTGAGTTGGATCGAAGTGGTTTTCAGATAACAGATCTGATCCCGGTCTCTTCGAAACAACTTTCAATAAATTTCGGTAAACTCAACCTGGTTCTTTAGGACATAAGCATATAAAGATAAGAGCGGAGTTCACCTCCGAACCGTTTGTGGATGGATTTCCTTATCATTTATCTTATACGAACAAATAGATGTTTATATGCACAATACAGCAACATAGGGATTACTGTGCGATATATAACTCACGTGTTTCTCCTATATATTTCCAACGTTACATTTAGGTCCAGATTTGATAGTCGATTATTTAACAATCAAATAAACAATTATTCAACATTGATGACTCCATATGGGATCCAATAAGCCTTTATTAATTAGTCTTTAATTAATTAAAACGCTTTGCAAAACTTGATCGAAAGATCTTTTTAAAACACTATTCCTAAAACCCTCTGCATTCCTTTTATAGTTGGAAAACATTTTTACTTATCTCAAAAATATAAGTATTTACCAAAAACATTTGGAAAATTCCCTTTCCTCAAATTACATATTAAATGGCTAATAAATTCCCTTTTCAAAACATCACTTACTATAGAAACCATTCACTTTATAAAACTCATTCACTTATCCCTTATAAAAATTCTTTTTATAAGTTCACTTCATATTTCAACCCTCCTTATAAATTTTCAAACTAGATTCAAACTTCTTTTTAAAATCTCTAGATGATTTATAAAATCTCTTTCCATGTATAAAACTCTTTATAAATTTCCTTTATTAAATATCTTTGACATTACAAAATCTCAATTCCAAAATCTCATTTTTAAATCACTTTAAATAAACCCTTTTATTTAGTAAAACCCTTTTTATAAACAAGCTATTGTTTATAAATACTTTTATAAAATAATTATATAACTTGAAAATCATTTATAAATTTCCAAAACCCAAATTGATTAAAGAATTTAAGTTAATTCAAAAACACACTTTATAAATTCAAAAAGAGGCTTAGCAATCCTAATGGTACTAATTTAAGTTACCATTCGATTTCAAATCCAATTCACTTAACATTTATTTACATAGGTCACCATGTATGTAAATACAACTCATATCCAAATCAGGGAATAATACGTCAATATGACTAACTGGCATATACATGTCCACATAACATAATAGCACGATGGTGATTTGTCCTGGTAAATAGATGTCCAAACAATTCAATTAATTTATAGCAGAACGAGATTTATTCTGCTAACATATATGTCCATAAAATCAAATAATCAATCTATAGCAGAACGGGGATTTATCCTGCTAATATATGTCCACAATAATCAAATCAGTCATATTACAATAGAACGAGGATTTATTCTGCTAATAGATGTCCACACAAATACAACCACTCACATTGTAGTTCATTCATATTTTTTTTGTGCTTAATGGTATCGACATTTGAATTCCTTATGTTCAAACCATCTTTGAAAAGAAGTACTGTAAAAACAATTTGGTTCTTGCAAAACAAGGATTAAACTTAAAACACCCTTCTAAAATGATTAGTTACAAGATAAACTATTATTAAATCATAGTTAATCTTTATTAAATTTGAACTTAGTTTAATTATAAATTAATAAATAATTAAACCTTTAATAAATAATTTATTTATAAATTAAACCCTTAATTAATCCTTTATTAGTATTAAATAATAATTTAAAACCTTTATTAATAATTAACTATTAATTAATCTCAATTAATTAAATAATTTTTTAATTAAAACTTAAACAATAAATTAAACCTTAAATAAATAATTTATTTTAAATTAAAACCTTAATTAATTAAAAATAATTTAAATAATTGGTTTATTTAAACAGTTAACCTTATACTTAATTAATAATTAATTAAAAATAAACCATATACTTAAATTATATTAAAACTTAATCTTACTTAATTAATAATTAATTATAATTAATCTTATCCTTAAAAGATAATTAATTAATAATTAATCTATACTTAATTATAATTAATAAACCTTGTTTAATCCTAATTACTTATTAATTATTTAAACTTAATTAATAAAATTTAATCATTTAAAAACTTAATTTACTTTATAAAACATAATTATTAAGTTTATAAAACAATTTCAAAACACTTTAAGTTAATAAAACTAAATTTTGCAAAAATCGGATTTTTAAGCGAAATTGCATCCATAGCGACTATCGCTTCGAATATCATGACTTTCAAAATGGTTTAGCATCTCAAATATACTTTAAAACTCTTACCTTTACTTTGAATTACTTTACTAACTTAGCATAAAGTTTTTGGAGCAAAACTAAAGTTATAAAACGTTATAAAACTTTTTGTTAAAACAATGTGACTAAAACAAATTTGACCCAAGGAATCTCCATGTCACTTTACAAGTTCAAGTGTTAATTTTTTAGCATACATCAGATGCACATGTCTAACCATCCATAAACATATCACCATCATAACACAACCAAATATCACATCTTTATAACCAAACACATCACTTAAGCCTTCTGTAACGACCCGAAATTTTCGATCCCGAAAAATTCCAGATAGTTAGAAAAGAAGAAAGAGATAGAAGAAGAAGAAATAGAAACACATCACAGATTCTCACATTCGTAGCGGATCAAAATAAAATATCAAATAATATTCTTTACACAAAGAAAGCTGTATCAGTCAATTACATTTTAATACATCAGAGTTACAACATTTCACAGTCACTGGACAGTTAAAATAACTTATCCCAGATAAATAACAATATATTACAACGGAATACACTCCATACGATCCTGCCGACCAGCTTGCCTCCTGAGCTCTAGAACGTCCTTACTTGAAAATCTGTAATACTCGGTTTGACCCGAGCATTACATCAAAGTAACACCCGGGTCAGGCTGGAAACCAGCGTGAGTAAACCCATATAACATGAAATACTAAATTCAAACTATAAAGAAAACCCGGGTAACTCGTACTTCACTACGAGTTCATTACTTGTTATGCTCAACACTTACTTCCACAATCAATCCCTAAGTACCTTTATTTAGTTTTAAATAGTCCAGTCATTTAAATTATTCCATTTCAGCCTGTTGATTTCACAAGTCAACCCATAAAGAATTATTGTATGTTACCAATCGAAGTGGGTTCGGGTATTACTGATACCCGATCCCGGTTTCTTTGAATACGATATCATCTTAACCCAAGTTATTCAAATGGAATACAATTCAAACTTTAAATACAGGGTGTCACTGTTTTAACCCAACATTATCACATAGCATCACACATCACATACCAGAGATATCAACTAATCTGAGGCACACAATACCATTTAATCATTCATACGCAAGATAAATTAACCATACCATCTCTAATTAATTTAATTAACTACTATCGAATTAAATCAATTTCTTTAATTACTTCTGATCCTGCTTATTAATTGATTACAACCAATTAATTGATCATCCAATAATCATCCATTTAATTAATCCTCCGTGATTAATCACAATTAGAAATGATAATTACTTTCACTAAGTGATTATCCTTTATATTAACTTCACAAATTAATTAATCCCAAATCGCTTCCATTCTTCAATTAATTATATCCAGTAATTACCCATCTCAATTTCTTCACTAAGTAATTATTCTTCATTACTACATTGAGTAATTTAACAAATCATCCCGTGATTATCTTAAATTAATTAAACTTAATTAATTTACTTAAACTAATCACATTAACTAATTAATTACAATAAGTAATTAATCCCTTAATTACTTCCATTAAGTAATTATACTTAAACAATTTCCACAATTAATTATCTTTAATTAATTAATATAATAAATTTTTAAAATTAATCACATTAATTAATTATTTAATAATCTCAAGTTAATGATCTTCATTAACTATTAACAATCCTTTAATTACTCCTTCTTAAGTAATTAAACTTAGATTAATCATTATTGATTACACATTAATTAATTAATCTATAACTAATTAATTAATTTAGTGCTTAACTGTAACTTAATTAATCTTTAATTCCTTGATTAATTAATTTTTAATCATTGATTAATAATCTTCAATTACCTAATTAATGATTCTTTATCTTCAAATTAATTAACTCTAATTAATTAACTAACAATCCCCTAATTACTTATTTATTAAACCATAATCATTAATTACCTTTAATTAATTTCAAATCATATTATCTTAATTATCTTTAAGATAAACATTTTCCTTATTTATGACTAAATTGTCATCATCAAACTTTGAATCATTTTACCTTATAATTTACCTTAGAATTTACATTGTAAATTTCATTTTAAAATTTAAGATTTGAAAATAATTAACACATTTAATTTTAACGAAGTTTAAAAAAACAATTTAAACCTTCTAAATCACATGTTAGAGACACACTTATTTATAAAAGAAATTTACAAAAGTTTCTAAACCAAATTCATTTTTAAATTCAAATAATTTAAATATATACTTTAAACACCTTAAAGTTGTTAAAACAATTTGAATTTTAAAAACTTGTTAATCTCCAATCCAAGATACAAATCAGATTTGATTCTGGATAAAACTTTTATTTAAACTTAGTTTAAATCTCTTCTTTACATTTAAAAATTCAGTTTTAAGTTTAAAACTGATAGATTTTAAAACCTGTATGCAAAAGTAAATTTGAATTCTTTTTTTTATTTGGATTTTAAAACTTATTTAAATCTTGCTTCCAAATTTTTAAGACCAATTTAAAAATTTAGAAACGGACAGGTTTCTTCTAAAACCTATAACCACAAAACTACCCGAGCCCATCCTAACTTGCTTCGAGCCAAACACTTGAATTACTCGAGAAATTCTTGAGTACAAAACCTCTGCTCAACCAAACGCAACAGCAAAGAAGAAAGTGCACCGTGCACCTGTACTATGCCGCCGATCAACTCCATCCATCTCCGATGATCTTCACACATCGGAAATCATCTCTACACCCTATCGCGATCATAAAAGCACCATCCTAGACTCGAAATCGAATTCGAGCTGTTCAAACCCAAACCTGGAACACAGTCTGGAACCACCCCATCAACCTGGAAACAGCCTCGTTCTCGAATCTCCGACCACCGGAAATTCTGCAACCTCGGCCAAACCTTCGTCAACCCACCTACTTCCATTACCTAAAATCCTATTACACTCGATCAACTTGAGAAGCCATACCGATCAAAATACTTAACCTAGTCAAAACTAGGTTTACAAACTGAAACAGTCGCCGCCGTCACCACAGCCTCTTGATCACCATCCATCCATTTTTTCCCCCCATCTCCGATCACTCATCCACCTCCAGGAAGAATCCCGACCTCCCAGAACAAGTGGATCACCATAATTACACCCTCAATCTATCACTAAAATTGATAATTTTAGTTTTAAAAATTAAGTTTTTGGATAAGTTCTCAGATTATACGATTGAATCAGTGAATTTATATGTTTGAATTTTTAGTTACCTTAAGCTTACCCTGTTATTTTGAGTTTCCAGAGACATTCAAGTTAAATTTTAATTTAATTAAAATTTTAAACATTAGTCTATGATCCAATAAACAACTTTTGTTTATAATCCATGTTCTAACAGCAATTGGTTCAAGAGAATATGATTTTTGATCAAGTCTTGAGCTTGAAAACTAAGAACAGGGATACCCAGATTCAACAGCAATGAACATATATATATATATATATACATCCAGATAATTCACAGCAGATTGCACTTATATACGCACAATACATATTTATCAGGGAAATTAACATGCAACCATAATTATACTTAAGTTATATTTAAAAAAATGTTACTCACCATTTGATTTTGCTGTAGCTTGACATTACTTGATTCTGCTTCTTCTTTTTCGAATGCAAAGCATGAACAGAGCAGAATCCTTACATATCTTATTTGAGTTGTTTACTCGAGAAGGTGTTTACCCTCAGAACACAAGCAGTGGTATGTGTGTGTGTATATATATATAGAGTGGAAGTGTGTCAGGCAAGCCACAGGGAAGGGATATGTACCTGTACAGTTTCTTCCCTTCTCTTTTTTTTATTTGTATATATTTTTTCAACACCGACCTGATTTAAATACAATTGATTTGATTTTATAAAAAGTTTTGACTTGATTTTGATAAATTGTTTTGTGTGCTCAGATTTGATGTTTTATGTGCTTGCATTAATGCTTGCCTCCCTTTATGTCTACAAATGTTTTCATATGAGTTGATATATGTATATATTCTTGTGTGTATGTATACCTATATATATGTATATAGTTATGTATTATTATTATTATTATTATTCTTATCTAATTTACTTGCATTGTACCATGCACCTCTATGTTTACACTTATACATATTCATTACTTAGATATGGTTATACATATATGTTTACACTTATATATAGAATTTCATGTACACTAGATCATATGGTAAATATATATTACTTACATACTTGTTCAGTATTTAAACATCCTAAGCTCATACCTCCTTAATTATTATATATATATATACCCATTATACATGTATATTATGGCATACACTCATATACTTGTATATGTATTTTCTTATATATTTTCCAACATCTTAGAGTTTGTATATATTTAGCGATATCTTGTATTAAATTTTAAATGGTGGAGTTTATATTCATTTCCTGTGAGATTCATCATATCCAGAGATTTTTATAATCCAATATTCAATATAGTTTTTAAATCAATTCCTAGATTCGGGTATTAAATATCAGAAAATTTATTTATGTATATATATAGAGACATTTTAAATATCAGAAATTTATTTATTTATTTAATAAAAGTTAATACCCCAATAATTAAATTCAGCTAATCGCCCGATTAACACACGTCAAAATCCGGGTCGTCACACATTCGATTCACAAGTCAAAATCTAAACCACAACTAGCAGCCCATACTTATATTCAAACCACACAATAATCCGACCAAACAATCAAATTATTTTACCACCAATTATTCAATAAATATAAAGGTTAAAAATTTCCTAAAAAAATAAGAAGTTTACTCACCAAAAATCCTTCGAAAACTTGATCCATTTTGGAGTTTAGAAAACTTGGAAAATCATAAAATCCACTCGAAAATAAGTCAACTTCCACTCGATTTTATACATGTAGTTCTTGTATTTTGGTAAAGTGGTCTAAAGGAAAGTTTTATGAAATTCTGTTCTCTACAATCTAAAAAAAGAAACACATAATTTCATTTATTTTTTAGCAAGATATGGCCGAGATAAGAAGAGCTATTTTCAGATTTGAATTTCTGAATCCAAAAATACTCTAGAAAGAAATGAGTTTTAACATACATAGGCTCAAAATTGAAAGAAATGGTAAACAAAATTTGTAGCTATTGGAATTTCTTACGGTTTAAAAAAGGTAAATCTCCATTTGAATTAGATATGAGAAAGATATGACAGAATGAAGAGAGGGCAAAAATGAAGAAATTAAAGGGGTATTTATAAGCAAGAACAAAGAAAATTACCTAAATACCCTTAGTCCTTTACCCTCCACTTCCTTTTGCCACCTCATCATGCTCCTCTTCCCACATGAACTTCTGCCTAAAACATGTTTTTGTACTTAGTGTACTCTATGTTTGCTAATGACTTGACATCTATATTTTTATTTTTATTTCTAAACTTATTTAACTTAAGTTTATTTATATTTATACGTATCATATTTTAAACTTTATTTTCTTATAACTAAGGATGTTCCAAACATATAAATGTTGCTTCAACTGGAAATAAGAGTGACAACACTTCAAATAACTTTTGTACGATAAAATGTCGAAAATTCGGAAATGGTTTCCGATCACATTTTCTGTTTTTCATCGAACAATATATTTTTGTAAACAAAATTTGAAGACTATTTCACTATCATTATTTATTATTTAAAAGAGCTTTATTTTTATTATAAAATCTATATATTGAATATTTAAAATTAATTAAATATTCGCAAATCAAAGTAGCGAAATTACGGGTCGTTACAGTATCCAAGTCCATTTTACTACCAATAATTCCTCAAAGAAATTTCTTCATAATGAACTTGGTATATTTTGAAATAAAAATTGTTTCTTAGTGCAGTAGAAGAGGTATTCATAAATGTTTTATGAGCTTTATTTATAAAACTGATTTGGTTTTAATTTACAAAAATTATGTTCGAAACATAAATATGTCATCCAATGACAGTCTTTTCAAATTCCTTTTGGGGAGATTCATACAAGATCCCCCATGAACAATTATTACTTGCAATCTTTCAACTCGCACAAATGGCCAACTCCTTGGCCTAGAGTATGTTGGAGTTTCTCATAAACCCTTATCTTGTAAATTTAGTAAACTGTTATTTGGATGAAATAATATTAACCTTGTGTACTACCCTTAAGTACATTATCTTATAAAAAGAAACTAACTCAACTTTACCCACAATCAATCGTACGTTGTACAACAAAGTTCGATTACTCCATATCGGTGTATCATTATGTATTACATGGAGGTGTAATTTTGAGATTGAATCTTTGTTCATTTTAGGAATGTTTGGAACATTTTCCAATATACTCACTAATTCGATCAAATCAAATCATTTCTATCGCATGTTATTTTATTTATGTCTGTTTTTATTCTTTGCCATGGACATACTACATGTGTATCAAATACACATGTCCACGTCGACGATAACTCATCGTTGAATATGACGAAGTACGTGGAACCGTTTTGGTATTTATAGAATTATGATTATATACATCTATATGTATCAATCCGAAGAGTTCATCAACACTTATGATACTCCCACTAAATGAGTGCATAGCCCCTTATTGTTTGAGATATAATTAACAAGATCATATGATTCAAAACCATACAATAAAACCATTTCACAAAACTACGGCTTAGTCAATAATTCTAAAACAACTGTAAGTAATATTAAATACTTTTTTTATTTTCCAATGCATCACTTTTGTTATAAAGAAATTACCGCATTACAGTTTTATTTCACAAAAAATATTCATAATATTCATTTTGAAATATAGCTGTCTATTTATTTTATTTTCAGTCGGTACCTAAAAATAATCATTATTTCATAAATAATGTATGGTAATTTTTACGAAAGCAATTTTCATACTGTGATGCAATTAATAAGTGCTATATGGCATGTTCCCACTATTTCCACTATTACTATAATAGAGTACTAAATTCGAAGGTCCATCATTCACTTAATACAATTTGTTTATTTCATACAATGTAACTATTTACAGTGGAGAGTTTGTTGATCAAATATCTTGAGCTCAAAGAAATAAACCTCATAGAAAAAAATTTCTATATGAAAATACATTTTGAAATAGAAATCATATTTCTTATTCCAATATTAAGTATCAATTATTATTACAATTCCCATTTCCAATGTTTCTCTATGAATCAGAAGTGACTATTCATTCTCTTCATTCCAACCGTACCTTAAATTACATCTATACTTATGCATTCGTTTTCCTTTCAAATCGTCAAACTATTCAAAAGAAAACCTTACTACAATTTCATAGTAAGCTCTTTACAAAAGCGCATTCGATCATCCTTAACATTTAAGGACATCAAATATGTTGCACTTTACGTAAACCGATCAAAATGAGATTTCAACGATTGAGTTCTTAGATCTATCTTGTACTTTTTGGTCTTGTGTTACATTAACACAATATGATTTCATTTTCAATCAATTGGATTGCTCGATCTCGTACTAAGGTTTATTTAGTTTCTCGGATGGACAAATTTCATCAAAATATTGTACATTACAAACTTTGGTCGTTCACCATATAACATTTATATGCAATTGTATATGGATCAAATATCCATAGTCTCGTATTGCTTTTAGAGTTCGAAACTCATAGAATGAAATACATGGTATTGACCATATAAATGCGTAAGTGACCAAACCACGAATATATTCAGTGGTTGTAAAATCAGGCACTTGCATGGGTCTTGAAACATTATCATGCAATAGGAATTTAATAGTGGGTATTATATTTCCATTTGTCAACTTTCAATTCAGTTCGTTTGTATATGTTAATTGATAACATTTTATCAATCATATTAAATGCACAAATTTATCATTATAGATAATTATAACATTATTTAGCATATGTTCTTAGAATATTTGAAAGGTTAAATGTTACCATTTCATTTTTCTAATAAGGCCCCTACTAGTCTTTTATGTTTCTTCAAACCCTAAGATGAAACATAGAAGTTTTTCAACTTCACCAGTGGGTGTTAGGACTCGTCTGTCTTGGTATTCTAACCTTGAGTTTGTTCAACAAATCATAGCCTCAGAAATGATGGATAACACTTTATTGGTTGTATCACATACAACTCCTAACTCATGTTTCAATGTCCTAACCTCATTTCGACCTTGAGTTTGTTCAACAAATCGAAAGAGATTATTTATTCATTCCTACCATATCATGATGGCCTAAGTATAGTATATGTACCTTGAGTTTGCTCAACAAATATATATAGTTATCTTACCTCGTCTATTCAATATATTAATATACTACACATGACATCTCTAGCTTGAGTTTTCTCAATAACTAAGGAGTCTGTAAGTAATTTATTAATTTATATATGGTAGAGGACAACATTATATTGAAGATTCATAATCTTTAATATATTATATTGAGTGATATCGACTTATGGAATAATGTATTTCTCATGGAATACCCTCATGATTCAAGTGTTAGACACATCAGAAATCAAGTTATATGTACATTTACGTATGTATTTATTCCTTGAATCTATTTGGGTTTCTTTAATATTCCACCTTTAGTTTGTACATTCATATCATATAAGTTTTATTGTTATATAACTTTTACATTTCATATTACTTATATGATAGTCTTATATATAATATTTTATTAATTAAATCTTATTTAATTAATTAACTCTTTAATTAATTTTATATTAGTATTCCAATACAACTTTTATATCCGACATGTCCACTATAACCTTTATAATGTATACTATAAACGTTATAGTATAACACATATATCTTATATATGTGTAACTTTACTTTATTAATTAACTTGTAATTAATTTATTTAATTAAACAGTTTTAATTAAATTATATTAATTATAAAAGTTTATCTTATATACATACATGTATACTTATGTTATCTTAAAAATTAAAAATAACATAACATTACCAACATATGTAATACATGTATATAAGTATTAATTAATTAACTCATTAATTAATTTATTTTATTAATCTTATTAATAAATTTTAAATCTCAAAATTAATATGTAAATAGTTTCAAACATTTTGAACTTTTCATTACACTTTCAAACATTTTAAAAACTTATGTTATATTATAATCTTTTATAATAAACATGTTTTTATTTTTAAATTTAACTTTTAAACTTAAAATCTTCTCTTAATTTTCAAACGTATTTTGAAAATTAGCCCAAGGCCCCATTCGAATTGGACATTTTCTTTCAGGGGCAACCTTTGGGCTCACTTCACCTTTCAGGCCAGGTAGGTAACCAGGAAGGACAGGGTACTTGATTACCAATTCCAATCCTAGACATTACCTTTCTAGACACCATAATAAGTGCGCAAGCTTAATTAGTTAGCCCTAATATGACTAATTTAGACCGCATAGGCTTTGGGCTCTGATACCATTGTTGCTCCTGCCCAGACTCCTTTTGGGCGACACAACTAGATACCCCACTAGCGAGTTTTACATGTAGCCTCTCGACTAGCACAACCATCACAGGACATGTATGGGTAAGAGACAATGCTTCATCACAAATCACAATGTGAGATCCGCTATCATGCTAGTTGTAGGGTTCAAACCGAGGACATCCAATGTGCCAGGTGAACGCCTGAACCAACCTCGCTCTGATACTATTATTGGAACTGGGCCAGCCCGCAGCGGAAGAAATGGGTGAATTTTAAAAAAAATTACCATTTTGGATCATTAACGGGCCTATGAAGTCTATATATACTTAGAGTTTTCTAAGTTTCTTTTAAACAAAATCTTTTTTTATTTAGATTTAGAAATAAAGTTTAAAATTTAATTTAATGTTTATGTAAATTAGAGTATATCAAATATACTCTTATGTACATATTTTTGTGTAATGGTAACTTATTAAAAAAAAATTGAGAATGAAACTTTTCATTTCCTATCTCTTAAGTTACTGAATTAATGAGGGGGCATAAATTTATTTAGATAAGGAAACTATTCATTTCCTTCTCTAAACTTATTTAATTAATGAAGGGAAAATTATTTATATGGAGAGAAACCTTTCATTTATCTCTTTTTAATTAAATTAATTAAGCATATGAATATCATTAATTAGCAATATATATATATATATGGCATGAATATTATATATTATAGTGTAAATTCTATAAGAGCAACTTATGATAGGTGTTATTAATTGATGAAAATGTTAGACATATAACTAGAAATAAATGGATAGTTAAACACATAAAATAAATAAGGGAAATAGATAAAGAGTAACAAAGATGATTGATTAAATTTCACATTTAGTAAACTTAATTAATGTAGCATATAAATGATAGTCAATTGGCATCATGATATAAGGATATAAACAGTCAACAGCAAAAGTATGTATGTCTTATTAACTAATTGTGTGTGTATATGTTTAAACATATTTATATAGTATTGTTTAATGAATCCTCCAAATATACTAAATTAATCCAGCCAAGTCAACTATTATCCATTCAAGATTTATTAGCAAACATATAATGATTTGATTCAGTAAATCAATTTGAAAATAGATCTTAACCAATAAATCCAAATGTAACCAATATGTATATGTTAATAATTTAATGTAGAATCAAACAAAAATACTTCTTTTAAAAAAAATTGTCCAAAGTATATTTTGTATAATAATAATATTATCTTGATTCATGTTTATTTATACATAAATACAATGTACATATATGTATGTGTAACGA
The DNA here is from genome assembly GCA_030737815.1 of Allium fistulosum. Taxonomy (NCBI): domain Eukaryota; kingdom Viridiplantae; phylum Streptophyta; class Magnoliopsida; order Asparagales; family Amaryllidaceae; genus Allium; species Allium fistulosum. Next base: position 431,627,946 of record CM060906.1, on the reverse strand, counting down.
CCCGTAATTTTCGATAATTAAATTTATTAGTTAAATAAGTTGTGGAATTAAATGTTGTGAAAAATTAAAAAAAATTTAAGATTTAATAATCAAAAGAACAACTAGAATGTAATGTTAGTAATGTTAGTTTAAGAAAATTGATAACTATTTTAATGTAAGTCCAAATTATTGAAATAATTGTAGTCATAATAGGTTATAGATTGTAAATAAGGAAATAAATTTAATGTTATAATTAATTGGTAAAATAATATGTACTAATTGTAATTGGATAAAATCAGTGTTGGGTAAGTGGTTATAACATTTTTTTGTAGATAATAAACTTATAAATGTGATTAAATTAAGTAAAGGGTGACAATTGTTATTTGTTACCTATTTATTTAATCTGTTGAATTAAATTGGAAATCAATTGCAATTAAATGTAATTAAATATTACGTTAATATGAATCAAAATGATAAATGTAGAATATTAGTGTGATAAGATATAAACCAAAGTTAATTATACCCATAATATGACAATTGATCGAATAATAAGATGGAAAATCAATTAAATGGATTTATTGGAATTTAAATTAATAATCAATGAATTTATTTCAATTGAAATTTGAACACTGTAATGAGTGCAATAATTGATGTTGAATTTGGCATAGGGAATTGGTTTAAAATGATTGTTAAATTCTATGAAATTAAAAATTATAAAATTTGTTAATTATAAAATTTGAATTGAAAAGTGATTTAATTAATTTAATATTAATTTATTTAATTAACGTGAAAATAGCCATTTTGGCTATTGTCTCGGATTTCGACGAAACCAGTTTCATCGGATCCGTAATGGTGAATTATTGTAGGATTTCAAGTTTCGTAGCAATCAGACTTGTCGTTTGATCGTGCGGGCTCGAAACGCGTAGAAATCAATTTAATTAAAATCAATTTGAAATAAGTCAATTTGAAATAAGCTGATTTTAAAAGCTAACTTCTTCATACGATGGAATTAGGAATTGAAACCTATTCTATTGAGTTTAAAAATACCGCAAACATCTATTTTGATATATGGGATGACCTACTTCTGTTTCGGGCTCAGAACGGGCTTTTTGGGTCGCGTAGTCGTTTGGATCAATCCAATCCGGTCCATTCATTTCTAATTTAGATCTGCCTATATATAGGCTTTTATAAACCCAAATTGTTTCTCATTTCTTATTCCTGTACGTACTATTACTTCTACCAGTTCCTCCTTCTCAAACGACAGAATATGAAACCCTAAATCCCAATTCAATTTCAAATTTCAAATCGATTTCAAAATTCAGACTCCTCCAAACCATGACATATTATATACCGATTTGAAGCTCTCAACGAGCGCAATCTTCTACAATGATTTGTTTTTTGATTCAGATCATCGTTTGGCCAGAAAATGGAGATTCATTTTCGGCCGTTCATTAAAGTTCGATCTTCATCGACGGATCGTCGAATCGATGGAATGGTAGCGTAGAGATTGTCGAGGGGAGTGCATCGTTGATAGTAGTTCGTCAGTTCAACGGCCGGATTATCAAGATAAATTCTCCTAGGGTTTACTATGGGTGGTGGCGGCTGTCATTTTGGGGTGGTCACGAGGAGTCATAGTCGCGTGGGGGAAGGTCGTGGCGGCGCGTGGTGCTGGGGCGTGGTCGGAGTTCATCTGTGGCGTGCGTTTTGGGTGAGGTAGCGACGGCCTGTGATGCATCGTGCAGTGTGCATTTCTGATGAGTGCTAGGGCCTGAGTCGTGCGTGTGAAGATAGGGATGATGACGTGGCTGGGTAGTTGAGTTTGTTTATTTTCATTTTTATTTAATTTAAAATTTAAAATTCAATTGCTCTAATATGTATAACTTTTGCATACGAGCTCGGATTCACGCGTGGTTTGTTCCACTGGGATCGTATCGAAATTCCAAACACTATATAATAGGTTTGGATGAATTCTGATACTGTTGAATTTTGGGCCTTATTTTGGATTTCAAATCGATTTGAAATCAAAGGTGAGTGTTTTGACCCACTCACAATTACTAAATTATCTTATATTAATTACATTGAATTTATGATGTGATTTGAAATTGATTGGTTAATGTTTAGTATATTTACTTTGTCATTCCAGTTAAATTTGACCTTTATTGAGTTTAATAGTCATTTAATTTAATATTGAAGGTTAATCGCCAGTTGATACCTGTCATTGATAACTGTTTAATTGTTATTGTTTATTTATGGCTTTGAATGATGATTGTGATGGATGTTTGATTGTGGATATTGGATGACTGGATGTTATATTTATATTGTTATAACACTGCAAGTTCCCTATGGGTGAAATGATACATACCCGAACGATCTGATAGATTAGGGAGAAATCATTATGGGTTGAAATGATAGACTTGAGCGATATCATGGATTTGAAATAAAATTTAAGATTGCGGGTTGAAATAATATATACCCGTAAAATTTAAATATTTGCGGATTGAAATGATAAATATCTGTATCATTTGACCATAGGGTAGAAAATTATACACGGACACCAGATTGGTTAAATTAAATGATTTTAAATCTTTAAATTTTGAATTCAGTAAATGATATTTTGAAATAGAATTTGATTATATAAACTGAATTGTTTTAAATGAATTGGGATTAAATTTGAAAGTTTGGAATTGTTTTAAGTAAATTGCTTAAAGGATTAAATTTGGAATTCTAAAGTTGAATTTGAAGTATAAACGAAATTTATCAAAATTGAGTTATTGAAGACGTTTGAAATTGTAACCTTGAAATCTATTGAATTTCGAATAGCTTAAAATTGATATTTTAAGATTTGAAATTGTGTTTTGATTTGAAATCTGGATATGGTCCAGATTTGTTGAAATGGAAATATAGTTAAATTTGATGTTAATTTAAGATTTATTATTTTAATATAAACTGCTTAAAGATATTCCATTTTAAAAATCCTGATTATTAAGAGTTTCAAACTATTAAACTAATTTAATCCATTTAAACTATTTTAATCTATTTTGATCAATTTAAACTATTTTAACTTATTTTAAATCTATTTATCTATGTAACCAATTTAATCTATTTTAACCTATTTTAAACTAATTAACCCATTTTATGTATTTTAATCTATTTTAAACCATTTAAACTATTTTAAAGTATTTTAAATCTATTTAAACTATTTTAAATCTATCTAAACTATTTTAAATCTATCTAAACTATTTTAAATCTATTTAATCTATTTTAAATCTATTTAATATATTTTAAATCTATTTAATCTATCTTAAATCCATTTACATTACTTTAATCTATTTTTAAACTGTTCTAGAGTATTCTAACTATTTAAAAGTTTATTTAAACTATGCTAAACTAATTAAATCATTTATAACTATCTAAATTATTTTCAAAATTTCAGATTACGTAAAGTGGAAGTGATATATATAAATCCTTGATTTAAAAGCGAATAGGGTTAAATTATGTAATAAACTAAGTTGGGATTAAAATGACGTATTTGAGTAAGTAAGATGATTTTTGAAATGTGGAATTAATTAACCTATCTTATCGATATGATTTCAAAAGTGAATATGATTTCGAAAGTGATATTGTTTGAATTGAATATGATATTTTGACATAAATTTTGAAATGGTTTTGGAAATTTAAAAGAACCATCTGGTGTGAAATAAACGTTTAGTTGTTAAAGAAACCGAGATCAGATATTGTCATACTCTCTGTCAATACCGAAAACCACTTTAACAACTGTGTACATGGTGGAGATTCCAGAATGAAGTAGGATGGTTTGGCGAACGATTCTATATGAGGTATTTACATAGCCCCGACTCCCGTGAGTCAGCTTGATGCGACTAAAAAAGGAGCCACGCCGGGCCAAGTGAGGTAGCACCTCCGATCGGACATGCTTCTTCGATACCATATTACGAATTTGTGATTGATTTGGTGGCCACCCCTCGATTTTGATTATGCGAGTGTGTTCCGAGGTGGGCGGTAGTAGCTACTATGTGTTACCACCAGTCCGGATCCGCAAACGGTAGAATCCTACCCTGGCATTGCCTCGCGAGCCGTGTCACATGCCTTATCGCGCCTTCTACGAGTTTGGTTTCTACCGTACCTATGGAGTGCTTCCTGATAGCCCACCAGTTTACGGTGGAGTCTACAGTACTATATAGACTACGACATTATATAAAATGTGTTAAAGGGGATATGGGTAACGCCTTAACGCTATTTTAATACTTAACTTTACTGTAGACACTATTATAATAGCATATTGTACTATGTATGTAGATAGTTTAACGGATCCATAGGAGATGTAATCCCGAACATCTCTTAAGTTACTGCACTCACGTTAGACACTGGAAGAAGATGTCAAACCCCATAAACATCTTTGGCGCCGTTACACTCATATTTATTTACTGTTGATTTAACTTGCATAAGATCTTTTAGTTCTGACTCGAGTGTTTGTCTTTTCAATTCGCTCGGGTCAGTCTGAGCTTTTCAGTGTATCGAAGATTGCTTTCTGTAGGACGAAGACGAAGATTTGTATACTATATTATTTATTTTATTTATTCCGCTGCATCATGTTGTTCTGCTGCATTTTATTTATTTCTGTTGTATGTACTCTGATCTGTATTGTAAAAGTGTAATCAAATGTTATTTGTAATAGCTTTATGAACTGTTTTTTGATTATTATATTTTGTCATTCTACTATGAGATTCTGTGTTTGTTTTATTTCTTTCTCTTCTTTTTCTTATTTGCCCTATAACAATCCTCCATTTTGAATGGTTTGAGTTTGACATGTGTGGTTTATTGTCAATTTAAACCGTCCAAAGTGTGAGTCGTTACAGTATGTGTGTTTTTAAAAATATTTTTATATGTATTGTTAATGAGTCCTTTAAAATTAACAATCAGCTCAACGAAATCAATTGCAGTCGATTTAAGATTTATTACCAAACATGCAGTAATCTAATTTAGTAAAACAGTCTAATAACAGATCTTAATCAACTAATCTGAATATAATTTATACGTATATGTTAATAAAAAAATTCTTAAAACCATTTAAACATTTCAAAATTATTTTAACATACACGTACATATATATTCATACGCATATATATATATGTATGTATGTATGTATGAATCTTAAAGTAGAAAAGAAAACTGGAATCAATGTAAACTATTGTTAACAACCAAATAAAATAAAGTTAATTAGAATAACAAGTTAATTTCCAAATCTATATTTAGATCAAAGTCTATAGAAATTAACATAAAAAATCATGAATAGAAGTTACCAACTTTGTAACGACCCGCTATTTTGAACTATTCAAATCGACAATAAAACCACACATGTCAGACTTGAATAATTTAAAACAACAGATTGTTAATTATTTTAGGGTAAATAAAAATCAACCATCGAATCACAGACACGGAACAAGCAGAATATCTCATAGCGGAATAAATAAAACATAATAGTTCATGAAGCTGCTAAATACATAGTCTCAAACAGATAAATAATATTAGAGTCTAAAAGCAAATACAACTGAAAGTCCAAATACATAAGTCCACTAATACATAAGAAACTGAATGGAAAGGAAATAACTGAAATAGGAAATAATAGATAGAAAGCTAAGCTCCAGCAGATCTCTAGCTCCAAAGGGTAAATCCCAAGGCCGTGATACTCAAGCCGAGACACTCAGGCTAACTTGAGCATAAAGTCAAACAAAACACTCGAGTCAGGACTAACATACTTATACAAGTAAATCAACTCAAGTGAACTATACAATAAAATGCATCAGTAACTAAAGGATGTTTGTGATTGCCATCCTTTAAGGATCCAAAAAAGGAAAAAGGGAAAATACGCTATTATACATAATGTCTAACAGTAAAGTATAATATACTAAAAATAGCATTAAGGTGTTACCCATATCCCTCTTAACACATTTTATAAACGTCGTAGTCTATATAGTACTGTAATCTCCACCAAACCGGTAGGCTATCAGGGAGCACTCCATAGGTGCGACACAAAACATAATCATAGTGGGTTTGCTAGGGAACATGACAAGGCACAAGAGGCTATACCCTAGGTAGGATTCTACCGTTTTGCGGCACCAGGCTGGTGGTAACGCATAGCAGCTACTACCGCCCACCTCAGAACAACACTCCCATAGTCAAATGGGCCCCCAATCACAAAGTAAAAGATATGGTATCGCAGAAGTGTGTCCGATAGGAGGAGCGACTTCACTTGGCCTAGTGATGGCTCCTGTTTTAGTCATCCAAGGGGGTTAGGGCTGCATTTCTTACCTCGTACTAGAAGCGTTTGCCAAACCATCCTACTTTGTTCTGGATCCTCCACCGCATACACAGTTGTTAAAGTGGTTTCGGAATCGGCGGAGAGTATGACAATATCCGACCCGGTCTCTTTAACAACCAATCGTTATATTTTTCCACACTATGGTTATTTTATAAAAACATTTGAATAATAAATCTTAAATTGTAATTTAAATCAATACTAAAATATTTAACTTCGATTATATTTTAGGTTTAAAACATTTATTTTAAAATTCATATTAAATCAAATTTATTACGTTTCAAAAATCACATCTTAAAACTTAAATTAAATCTTATTTAAATTTTAAATCCTTTAAATAAAATTTAATTACAAATTATTCTCCACTTAAATTTTTTAAATTTATCTATTAAAATTACTATATAAAATTCTATGTTTATTTTATTAAATTAAAACTATATTTATTATACTAAATAAAACTATAATTACTATATTCAATTAAATTAAAATATATTTATTATATTAAATTAAATTAAAATTTTATTTATTATATTAAATTAAAACCATATTTATTATATTAAGTTTACTTTTAAATTATTTGAATTATATATTTAAACCAATTAAAAATTATAAGTTAAAACCTTACAACTACCTTTAAATCATATTTAACTTATAATTTAAACTTTTAAAACATATCAAATATTATTATTTTCCAAATACTAAATTTTTAAATAAAATCATTAAATCAAACTAAATTTTAAAAATCAAATTTATTAAATCAAAACATACTTTAAAATTTAGAAAATAATTTAAAATAAATTTTAAACCAACCAACGGTGTTAGTATATATAATTTTCTACCCTATGGTCAAGTGATTGGGTATTTCAATCCAAAATTTTAATTAAATTTCCGGGTATATATCATTTCAACTCGTATCCAAAATTCAAATCAATAAAATCGCTTGGGTCTATCATTTCAACCCATAATGATTTTTAATAATCTAAAAGATCGTTCGGGTATGTATCATTTCAATCCATAGTTAGGGAACTTGTAGTGTGATATAAAATAAACATAACATAACATAGCATATAACATATAAATGAGCATAACAATATATATCATGTTAACTAGAACAATCCTAACATTTTACTGTCAATTCAAATGACATCGATTCACTTTAAATAAGCATATCAGACGTGAGTGACTGCTCACCTTTCGTGGCTAGAGAAATTGATGAATAGACATGACGAACGCGAAGAGACACGAATGAAAAACGACACGGAGATGGAGATCACGAGTCAAGCACGACAATCCAAACCAAAGTGCGAATACGAACACGAACAAAAAATTTCCTCTCTCTCTCTCTCTTTTCTTTTTTTTTATATGAAGAGGGAAGTGGCCAAGGGTGTTCGGCCCTAGGTGAAGTAGGCTCGGCCAATGGAAGCAAGGGTGGCCGAAGGTTTGTGGGTGGGGTAGGTGAGAGGGTAGGCGGGTATGGCCGTAGGTAGGTGGGTGTGGCCGTGGGGTAGGCATGTAGGCCGATTGGAGGGTGGTGTGTGTGAGATTTGGTACTAAGGTGGCTCGGCCCTAGGGGGTGCTCGGGTGGTTGAGGAAGGTGGCGGCAAGATGGTGGACGGCGGCAAAGTGGTGGACGGTGGTGGCAAAGAGGAGGGAGGGTGCACGACCAAGGAAAAAGGAGGAGAGGAGAGGAGAGAGTGGAGAGGAAGAGGGAGGCTAGGATAAGAGGTAGGCTAAGTTTCTTAGGGATTTGATTTAAGTTTGAGAGGAGAAAGAAGGAGATGTTTACTGGAAGTTTTCTCAGCAGAAATAGAAAAGTACGTATACTTTTCACAACAGATGCCTTTCCAGAACGTAGCCCTTCAGATGTCTCTCCATATCCCATGCCCATTAACCCAAGCCCAACAACACAACCCAGAACCCAAAATAAAAGAAACAAGATAAAACACAAAATAAACGCGCGTTTTTATGCTGTAAATTGTAGATTCAGAGCGCTAGAAATCAAATTTTAACGAAACGAAAAGTGGAGAGGAGATTAGAATTCAGTCTTATTTCATAAAATAAGAATAAAAATTAAAATTTTCAACCAAAAGTCAAACTTTGATCAAGTTTGACTAAAATTTCAAATTTCAAATTTTTTTCTATTTTATTGAATTTTATATTACTCAATATTCCAAAAATCGATATTTAAATTCAAATTTATTAAAATTTTAAAATATTAAATTCAAAAATTCAATTATAATTTTCTTTTAAAATTCGACTGAATTTACGAGTCGTTACACTCTCCCCCACTTAAAACTTTTCGTCGCCGAAAAGGAACGAAAAAGGAGAATAGAAACAAGCAGATAAGATAGGATAGATTAACAAATAGTACCTGGAATAAACTGCTCCGGATTCGAAGCATGCATGCTCTCCTCCGTCTCCCAGGTACAATCCCGATCATCAGTACTCCACTTCACCTTGACCAGGTTGACAGATTTCCTCCTCAGCTGCTTCGTACCTCTATCGATAATACGAAGTGGCTTCCTTTCGACAGTGAGCTTTAGCTCAACATCCAAACTCTCGAGTAAAGTTGGCTGAACAAAAAAAGATGGATCATGAAGATACTTGCAAAGATGAGAGACATGGAACACATTATGCACTCCAGATAGCTTCTCTTGCAAATCCACCCGGTAAGCTAAAGGACCAACTCTCTCTAGGACGCGGAAAGGACCAATGAATCTAGGAGCAAGCTTCCCTCTCCTACCAAAGCGAATCACATTCTTAGTGGCGAGATCTTCAAAAAAACCTGATCACCCACTGAAAATTCCAAATCCCTTCTCCGCCTATCAGCTTACTTCTTCTGCCTATCCTGAGCAATCCTCGTCTTCCTCTTGATCTCCTCAACTTTCTCGGATGCTTCTAGAATCATATCGGGTCCAAGAACCAAACGATCACTGGATTCAATCCAGCAAGATGGAGATTTGCAAGGTCGTTCGTAAAGAGTGGCAAATGGAGACATTGCGATACTAACCTGAATTCAAAGGATGAGATTAAATAGATGAATGCTTACAGTAACCTTAATTGAAAAATTAAGATTATACTTGATAGTTGTTATTATAGGTGAATTCAACAATATGGAGATGATCTTCCCAAGATCCTCCGTAATCAAGAACACGGGCACGAAGAAGATCTTCTAGAATCTGGTTCACTCTTTCCATCTGACCATCGGTCTGTGGATGATAAGCTGTACTCAGATTCAGAAGAGTACCCAGAGCTTCATGAAATTCTTTCCAAAACTGGCTGGTAAAGATAGGATCTCGATCATAAACAATGCTGGATGGAACACCATGAAGCCTAACGATCTCTCTCATATAAATCTCAGCTAAACTCGAAGTAGAGCGGTTAGACCTAACCGGAATGAAATGAGCTGACTTGGTTAGTTATCCATATACTCTCATTACCCCTTCTAGTCCTTGGCAATCCATCAATAAAATCCATAGAAACTGTTTCCACTTCCAATTGAGAACCTCAAGGGGTTGCAACAATCTAGCGGTCTTTTGATGATCAGCCTTAACCTGTTGACAAGTGGCACATCTACTAACATAAAGGGAGATATCTCGCTTCATACCACTCTACCAATATAGCTTCTTCATATTCTGGTACACCTTTGTAACTCCTGGATGAAGTCTGTACTGTTGATTCTCCTTAAGCACTTCTAGCCTTAATCCATCGACATTCGGAACACAAATCCGATTACTAATCATCAAAATCCCTTTATTATCAATCTGTGCTCCTATTCCATCCTGGTTACCACCCTTCCTATTATGAACATTCTCCTTAATAAGCCTTAACATCTCGTCTTCATCCTGCTTAGAAACAATACGATCCATAAGAGACAAAGAAACCACAATCTGATATAACATTTCCTTTTTTCGACTTAAGGCATCGGCTACCACATTAGCTGTAACGACCCGTAAATTTCGATAATTAAAATTGTTGATTTAATAAGATTTTGGAAATTAAATATTGAAAGAAATAAAAATTTGTTAATTAATAATGAAATAATAACAAAAATGAAAAGTAACAATGTTAATTAAAGTTAATCATTGGCAACTTCAATGAAATTCCAATTAATTGAAATAATGTAAATGTTATAACTTGGTTATAAATTGAATGTAAGTAAATAAATGTAAATGTCGTATAAACTTATGAATTAGTATATAATTAATGATAATTGGATAAAAACAGTGTTATGTAAGCAATTGTAACATTTGGTTGTTAATAATAACTTATAAGTGTAATTAAAAGTTAACGATAACAATTATTGTATGTTACCTATTTATTTAGCCTGTTAATTTAAATTGGAAATCAATTTCAATAAATATAATTTAATATTATGTTAATGTAAATTAAATTAATATTTGGAAATAATGTTAATTTTATTCATAATATGACAATTGGTTGAATAAAAAGAATGAAAATCAAGATTTATCAATTTATTGGAATTTAAATTATAATAATTGGATTAATTAAAATTAAATAAAATTAAATATTTAAATATTTAAATATTACGTTAATTGAAATTAAGATGAAATTGGGAAACATTAATGTGCTAAGAGATAAACCAATGTTAATTATACCCTTATTGTAATAAAAGACTTGAATAACAATGATTAAAAATTTAATAAATGGATTTTGGAATTTTAGTTTATAATTTCTGAATTTAATGAAATTGAAATTAAACACTAAAATTGATGAATTAATCAACCTTTAATTGACATCTAAATTTGTTTAAATTATTGTAAATGATTAAGAATCAAAATGATAGGAGTTGTAAATAATTTAAAATTTGGATTGAAAGTGATTTAATTAATTATTAATTTATTTAATTAACTGAAATATAGCCATTTTGGCCACTGACTCGAATTTCGACGAAACCAGTTTCATCGGATCCATAACAGTGAATTATTGTAGGCTTTCAAGTTTCATAACAATCGGACCTGTCGTTTGATCGTATAGACTCGAAACGCCTAGAAATTAATTTAATTGAAATCAATTGAAATCAAATTGAAATATGCTGATTTTCTCATAACTTCTTCATACGATTGAATTAGGACTTGAAACCTGTTCCATTGAGTTAAAATATTTGAAATCATCTATTTTGATATATGGGTTGACCCATTTTCGTTCCGGAGTCGAAAAGGGCTTTTCGGGTCGTTTATCGTTCCAATTTAAACCAAATCTTGTCCATCCATTCTATTTTCAGCTTTGTCTATAAATAGCCTCTTATAAACCCTAGTGTTCCTCAACTCAGTTTGTCTGTACGTACAATTTCATTTATTCCTCTCTTTCCAATGCAGACAAACCCTAATCCCCAATTTGCAAATTCAAAATCAAAACCAAATCATAAATTCAAACTCCTCTAAACTATATCGAATTATATGTCGATTTGAAGCTCTTGTCGAGCGTAAGCCGAATCTGTAGTTTATTTTTCGATTTGGGTTTCCATGTGGACAGAATTGGGCGTTTTGTTCTCGGTCGTCCGTTGATCGTCGCTTCGTTTAACGGTAGATTTGCGACGAGAGGTCGATCGGAGGGTGGCGTTGCAAAGGTGTTGTCGAGTAGGTTCGATCCATACGGCTTGAGTGGGTTGATGGCGTCAAGATTCACCAGATTTTACCGGTTTTCATCGACGCGGTGCCTCGTCTACGTTCGACCGGAGGTAGCCATCTCATAGGCGTAGCGGCGGCTCTAGGAGGCGAGGCAAGGGGTGAGGTCCGATCGTCGAGACGTGGTGTCAGGCGGTGGCAGAAATTGTTTGAATGGGGGCGGCTATGCGTGTTTGTTCGCGCTGAGAGGAAGCGCTAGGGTTTCTAAAGAGTACGTGGTAGTGACGTGGTAAATTAATTATTTTATTTAAATTTAATTCAAAATTTTATATGTTCTAATTGACATAATTTTCACATACAAAGTCTGATTCACGCGCGATTTGATCCGCTGGGATCGTATTGAAATTCCGGACATTTTGACGCTGGTTTGGACGAATTCTGAGACCGTTCAAATTTTGGGCTTATTTTGAATTTAAATTCGATTTAAATTCAAAGGTGAGTGTTTTAACCCACTCAAAACTTCTAAAATTTCTTATGTTTGTTAAATTTAACGTATGATGTGATTAGAAATTTATTTATGACTATTTGGTATATTTTAAATCATCATCTCAGTTAATTTGAATTTATTTGAATTTAATCGTTATTTAATTTATTATTGAATATAAATTGCCAGTTAAATACATGTTATTGATTATCAGTTCTATATTGATATTTATTGATTGATTTGGATGATGTTTGTGATGGATGTGTGATCTGTTGATATTGGATGAATGGATGTTTTATTTTATATCGTTATAAACTACAAGTTCACTATAAGTTCAAATGATACATACTCGAATGATCAATAGATTAAGGAAAAATCGTTATAGGTTGAAATGATAGACTCGAGCGATTTTATGGATTTTATTATTAATTCGGGATTGCGGTTTGAATTGATATATAACCGTAACATTTTAAAATTGCGGATTGAAATGATAAATATCTGTACCACTTGACCCTAGGGTAGAGAATTATATACGGACACTGGATTGGTTAAATTAAATGATTTTAAAATCTTTATTTTTGAGTTGAGTTAAATGATATTTTGAAATAAGAATTTGATTATATAAATTGAATTATTTTGGAAATCAAGTTTATGTTGGAATTGGAATTGGTTTAAAGGAATTCTTTAAAGGAATAAAATTGAAATTTTAAATTTGAATTTGAAGTATAAGTGAAGTTATCGAAAAATGACTTACTAAAATGATTTGAAATATAATTTTGAAATATATTGAAATTGGAGTAATTTAAAGTGATATTTCGAACATGAATTGAATCGATATGAAATTCAATAGTTTATTGAAATGTTAAATTGAAAGGTTTGGAATTTGGTTTGTTGACTTGGAAATTGAAAATGGTCCAAATGCGTTGAAATGAAATGAATAGTTTAATCTGATATAAATTCCAAATTCATGTTTTAATATAAACTGTTTTAAAAATATATTATTTCAAAATTTCTAATTATTAAAAATTCAAAGTATTAAACTATTTTAACCTGCATTGATTATATTAAATCATTTTAACCTATTTTAAACCATTTAATTTTATTAAACTAGCTAATCTGTTTTAACTTATTTTAAATCTAATTAATCTATTTTAAAGGTATTTAATCTATTTAATTATATTTAATCTATTTTAAATCTATATTAACTATTTATAACTATTTAAAACTATTTTCTTCTAAATTCCAAACTAAGTAAAATGGATGGGTTTATATTCAAATTCTCGATTTTTAAGTGAATATGGTTAATGATGTTATAACCTAAGTTGGGATTTAAATAACATATTTGGTTTAATATGATAATTTTGAAATGAGAGTTTAGCCTATTTTGGAAATATGACTTTTGAAAGGAAATATAATTTCGAACTATGATTTCAATGTGGTATAATTTCGGAAGTAAGTAATGATTTCGAAAATGATATGATTTGAATTGAATATGATATTTTGATATCAATTATGAAATGATTTTGGAAATGTAAAATAACCATTCGATGTGTAATAAACGATTGGTTGTTAAAGAGACCGGGATCAAATATTGTCATACTCTCTGCCAATACCGAAAACCACTTTAATAACTGTGTACGTGGTGGAGATTCCAGAATGAAGTAGGATGGTTGGCGACGATCCTATATGAGGTATATACGTGGACCTGACTCCCGTGAGTTGGCTTAAGGTGGCTAAAACAGGAGCAATCGACAGACTAAGTGAGGTCATTCCTCCAATCGGGCATATTCCTTCGATACTATATTCTAACTTTGCGATTATTTAGTGGCCACCCCTTGATTTTTGATTTGGGAGTGTGTTCCGAGGTGGGCGGTAGTAGCTGCTATGCGTTACCACTAGTCCGGAAGTGTAATTGGTATATCTACCCTGGCATTGCCTAGTTATGTCGTGTCACCTACCCTAGCACGCCTTCTATGAGTTTGGTTTGTACCATACCTTTGGACTGCCCTCTGACGATGTCCAGTACGGGCGGGATTACGGTACTGTATAGACTATGGGAAATAAAAATGTGTTAAGGGGGAAAATGTAACACCTTAATGCTATTTTAATAGTTTATATTACTGTAGACATATTATAATAGCGTATTGTACTATATAGTAGATAGTTTAACGGATCCTTAGGAGATGTGAACCCCGAACATCTCTTAAGTTACTGCACTCACGTTAGACACTGGATAAGAGATGTCAAACCCCGTAAACATCTCTGACGCCGTTTACACTTATATTTATTTACCATTGATTTAACTTACATAAGATCTTTTAGTTTTGACTCGAGCGTTTGTCTTTTCAATTCGCTCGGGTCAGCCTGAGCTTTTCAGGATTCGAAGACTTGTTTCTGGAGGACGAAAACGAAGATTATATTATTATTTACTATATTATTCCACTGCATCATATTGTTCCGCTGCATTATCATTTATTTATCTCTGATATATGTAACTCTGATTTTGTATTGTATAAGTATAATCAAATGTTTTGTATACGGCTTCATGAACTGTTATTTGATTATTATATTTTTTCATTCCGCTGCGAGATTCTGTTTTGTTTTTTTCTTTCTCTGCTTTTCTTATTCACCCCAATAACAATCTGCCCTTCTGTATGGTTTGAGTTGACATGTGTATCTGCTTAAAGCATACAAAAAGGCGGGATGTTACATTAGCCTTCCCTGGAGTGTAGTTGATGTCGAGGTCATAAGCAGCTAGAAACTCGAGCCATCTAACTTGCCTCTAGTTTTAATCCTTCTGGGTGAAAATATACTTCAACGACTGGTGATCCGTAAAGAGCTCAAACTTAGTTCCCAAATGATGGTGCCTTCATAACTTCAATGCAAACACTACAACAAGCAATTCCAAATCGTGAGCTGCATAGTTGGCTTCATGGGTCTTCAACTTGACGATTGGCATAAGCAATAATTTTCCCATTCTGCATCAAAACAGCCCTCAGACCTTCTCGACTAGCATCAGTGTATACCGTTAATCCCTCACTTCCATTTGGAAAAGTAAGAACTGGTGTAGAAGTTATCTTGCGCTTTAACTCATTGAATGCAACTTCACACATATCACTCCATACAACTTTGGCATTCCTATAAGTTAAAATAGTGAGAGTTGCAGCAATCCGAGCAAAATTCTCAATGAACCTCCGATAGTAACCAGCAAGGCCTAAGAAGTTACGAATATCCAAAGGAGTCTTAGGTCTTTCCCAATCCTGAAATAGAATTGGGAATTTGAATCTCAAAGAAAGATAAGATGAGATAAGTTACAAATGAAGAAAGAGGATAGACTTACATTAATTGCGGCGACCTTAATAGGATCGACCGAAACTCCATTTTCAAAAACAATATGCCCAAGAAATCGGACTTCATCCTTCCAAAAATGGCATTTCGAGAATTTATCTTTCAACTGATGACTCCTAAGGTTTTCAAGTACAAAATCAATTGTGCTTCATGCTCCGACTCTAAATTAGAAAAGACAAGAATATCATCGACGAAGACAAGAACGAACTTGTTTAGAACATCACGAAAATCATGATTCATAAGATCAATGAAGAAGGCCGGTGCATTAGTCAAACCTAAAGGCATAACTAACCATTTATAGAAACCATTCTCAGTACAGAAAGCCGTTTTGGGAATGCTCTCCTCAGCAACTCTGAGCTGGTGAAAACCGGTGGTAAGATCAAGTTGAGAGAAAACTTTAGCTCCATAGAGCTGATCGAACATGTCATTGGTACGAGGCATAAGATATCTGTTTTTCATAGTAAGCTTATTCACCTCCCTATAATCAACACACATCCTCAAAGAACCGTCATATTTAGTGACAAACACCATAGCTACTCCCCATTCCGAGTGACTCGGCCTAATCAAACCCTTGGAAAATAGGTCTTCTATCTGCTTCGTAAGCACGACTTCCTCAAGTGGTGCCATCCTTCTGGGAGGAAGAACTACTGGTCGGGATCCAGGAATAAGGTCAATGCGGAATTCAATTTCTCGCTTAGGAGGAAGAGAAGAGACTTCACCAAAAACATCAGGAAAGAGTTTGACAACAGGAGTGGAGTCAAGGTCACTAGGATGAGAATCTAGAGAAAAGATAAAGCTACAAGCATAATCCTGAGGCATACGACACTCAATCACCAAAGGATTACCCTTATCATCAACAAGAGAGACAGTTCGGGTTTTACAAGGGATAACAGCTTCATATTTCTTTAGCCAATCACCTCCAAGCAAAATGCCAAAAGCATCAAAACCAAGAACATAGAAATTGCAAATAAACGATGCCTCTGGTAAACAAGTGGAACCCCTTTGCAAATCTTACTAAGATTCGCAGGACCACCAATAGGATTAGACACACATAAGGATTCAGTTGAATATTCGGGTGAAAGAATGTGCTCAAACTTATTATAGAGGTCAATAGAGATAAAACTATGAGATGCACCGGTGTTAAATAAAACACGAATAGGATGAGAATACAAAGTGAAGGTACCCTGAAGCGTACCCTTAGTATCATCACCGGTAGGAGTAGAAGAGGTAACTGCTAAGATTCCTGATGACTTGCTCTTCTGTTGAGTGGGACAGTTCTTATTGAAGTGGCTAGGCTGCAATCAAAGATGGCATAGATCACACCTAGTCATTTGAACTGGTGGAATAGAAGCTCCGACTGAACTAGGACAACTGTTAGCATAGTGTCCCTTCTGATCACACTTGAAGCAAGCAATAGAAGATAGATCAATAGGTTGCTTCTGAGAAGAATAACCAATACCCTGAGAATTCTGCCATTTCTTCTTCTGGTGGAAACTGAACTTCCTCTTCTTGGAGCTGCTGGAAGAAGGTTGATATGGATGTGTACAGACCACAGGTGCTGCCTTAGAAGTAGGGTTCTCATATCTAATAGCCATATCCATCAATCCAGTAAAAGAGCCATGCACATGAGCAATCAACGGATCATAATACTTCGAGCGAGCTCCAACTATAAACTTCTCATTCTTCTTAAGCGGGGTATCAATCAAGCCAGGACCAAACTTGGACAGTGCGTTGAACTTCTTCTCATACTTAGAAAATGTCATATTCCCCTGCTTAAGATCCATAAACTCCCTGTATAGCTGACACTTCCCGGCTTCGGGCATCCACTTAGCTACAAAAGCTTCCCTGAAACAAGGTATTCAAGACTTAAGAAGATTCCAAAGAGATAACTTGACCAAATTTGCATCCAACTCAGAATTTATACCTAAACTGCTCCTAAGTGATATCTGCCTCAATAGTGTGGGCTGTAACTGACTCCCACCAATCCTGGGCTGCCTCTTGCAACTGCCAAGCTGTTAACTGACGCTTCTGAGCATCAGTGATCTCAAGACCGGTGAAAGTCCTCTCTAAACTCCTCAGCCACTGCTGAGCCTTAATAATGCTCTTTGCTCCAGTAAACATGGTACTACCAAGCTAAGTGTACTCCTTATAGAGAGTGGTGAATCTGATAGGCTGAGCTGGCGGGGCAACGGGTGCAAAATAGGTGAAACTGGGGCATATCCACGATCCCTACCACTGGCATTCCTACGACTCATCCTGGAAATTCAAGAGTGGATATAGGACAAGGTAAAGATTCAGACTTAAAAATCCAAATCAAGAATTCTAACTAACAAGGTAGATTCGAAGGAATGAATTTCAAGGAAAAGGATTAGATTTAAAAAAAAATATCCAAAAATACTTTAATAACCTTCTAAATATCATTTTAAAATCATTTTATACTTTTCAAAATACGCTCTCTCACAAGAAATGATTCTGGGACCGATTTTACTCATTCTAGGGTATCGCTACCCTATCTCTAATGAGTTTTTACCCTATAGGCTAAGGTTTGCCTGAAACCAAAGTTCTGATACCAAATGCAACGACCCGCTATTTTAAACTATTCAAATTGACAATAAAACCACACATATCAGACTTGAATAATTTAAAACAACAGATTGTTAATTATTTTGGGGTAAATAAAAATCAATCACAGAATCACAGACACAGAACAAGAAGAATATCTCGCAGCGGAATAAATAAAACATAGTAGTTCATGAAGCTACAAAATGCATAGTCTTAAACAGATACATAATATCATAATCTCAAAGCAAATACAACTGAAAGTCCAAATACATAAGTCCACTAATACATAAGAAACTGACTGGAAAGGAAATAACTGAAATAGGAAATAATAGATAGATGGCTAATCTCCAGCAGATCTCTAGCTCCAAAAGGTGAATCCAAGGCTATGATACTCAAGCTGAGACACTCAGGCTGACCTGAGCATAATTTCAAACAAAACACTCGAGTCAGGACTAACATACTTATATAAGTAAACCAACTCAAGTGAACTGTACAATAAAATGCATCATTAACTTAAAGGATGTTTGGGATTGCCATCCTTTAAGGATCCATAAAAAGAAAAAGTGTAAAATACGCTATTATACACAATGTCTAATAGTAAAGTATAGTATACTGAAAATAGTGTTAAGGCGTTACCCATACCCCCCTTAACACATTTTATAAATGTCGTGGTCTATACAGTACTGTAAACTCCACCAAACCGGTGGGCTATCAGGGAGCACTCCATAGGTACGACACAAAACAAAATCGTAGTGGATTCGCTAGGGAAAATGAAAAGGCACGCGAGGCTATACCCTGGGTAGGATTCTAACGTTTTGCGGCACCAGGCTGGTGGTAATGCGTAGTAGCTATTATCCCCCACCTCGGAACAACAATCCCATAATCAAAGGGGCCCCAAATCAATCACAAAGTAAAAGATATGGCAACGAAGAAGCGTGTCCGATAGGAGGATCGACCTCACTTGGCCTGGTGATGGCTCCTGTTTTAGTCATCCAAGTAGACCAGGGGGTCAGGGCTGCGTTTCTTACCTCATACCAGAAGCGTTTGCCAAACCATCCTACCTCATTTTGGATCCTCCACCACATACATAGTTGTTAAAGTGGTTTCGAAATTGGCAGAGAGTATGACAATATCCAACCCCGATCTCTTTAACAACCAATCGTTATATTTTTCCACATCGTGGTTATTTTATAAAAACATTTGAATAATAAATCTTAAATTGTAATTTAAATCAATACTAAAATATTTAACTTCGGTTATATTTTAGGTTTAAAACATTTATTTTAAAATTCATATTAAATCAAATTTACTACATTTCAAAAATCACATCTTAAAACTTAAATTAAAACTTAGTTAAATTTTAAATCCTTTAAATAAAATTTAATTACAAATTATTCTCCACTTAACTTTCTTAAATTTATTTATTAAAATTATTATGTAAAATTCTATATTTATTTTATTAAATTAAAACTATATTTATTATACTAAATAAAACTATATTTACTATATTAAATAAAGTTAAAATATATTTATTATATTAAATTAAATTAAAATTTTATTTATTATATTAAATTAAAACTATATTTATTATATTAAGTTTACTTTTAAAGTATCTGAATTATATATTTAAACCAATTGAAAATTTTAAGTTAAAATCTTACAATTACCTTTAAATCATATTTCACTTATAATTTAAACTTTTAAAACATATCAAATACTATTATTTTCCAAATACTAAATTTTTAAATAAAATCATTAAATTAAATTAAGTTTTATAAGTCAAATTTATTAAATCAAAACATACTTTAAAATTTAGAAAATAATTTAAAATAAATTTTAAACCGACCAACGGTGTTTATATATAATTTTCTATCATATGGTCAAGTGATTGGGTATATATCGTTTCAACCCAAAATTTTAATTAAATTTCCAGGTATATATCATTTCAACCCGTATCCCAAATTCAAATCAATAAAATCGCTTGGGTCTATCATTTCAACCCATAACGATTTTGCTAATCTAAAAGTCCGTTCGGGTATGTACCAATTCAACCCATAGTTAGAGAACTTGTAGTGTGATATAAAATAAACATAACATAACATGGCATATAACATATAAATGAGCATAACAATATATATCCTGTTAACTAGAACAATCCTAACATTTTACAGTCAATTCAAATGGTATCGATTCACTTAAAATAAGCATATCAGTCGTGAGTGATTGCTCACCTTTTATGGCTAGAGAAATTGAAGAATAGACATGACGAACGCGAAGTGACACGAATGGAAAACGACATGGAGATGGAGATCATGAGTCAAGCACGACAATCCAAACTAAAGCGCGAATACGAACACGAACACGAACAAAAAATTTCCTCTCTCCTTTTCCTTTCTTTTTTTTCTTTTTTTATATGAAGAGGGAAGTGGCTAGGGGTGTTCGACCATAGGTGAAGTATGGACATGGGTAGGTGAGAGGGTAGGCGGGTATGGCCGTAGGTAGGTAGGTGTGTCCATGGGGTAGGCGTGTAGGCCGAGTGAATGGTGGTGTGTGTGGGGTTTGGTGCTAAGGTGGCTCGGCCCTAGGTGGTGCTCGGGTGGATATCGACGACAGCGGCAAGGTGGTGGACGGCGGCGGCAAAGAGGAGGAAGGGTGCACGGCCAAGGAAAAAGAAGGAGAGGAGAGAGAGGAGAGGAAGAGGGAGGCTAGGATAAGAGGTAGGCTAAGTTTCTTAGGGATTTGATTTAAGTTTGAGAGAAGGAAGAAAGAGATGTTTACAAGAAGTTTTCTGAGCAGAAATGAGAAGGAGGAAGGGAATGGGAAAGTCAGAAATGGAAAAGTACGTATACTTTTCCCAACAGATGACTTTCCAGAACGTAGCCCTTCAGATGTCTCTCCATATCCCAAGCCCATTAACCCAAGCCCAACAACGTAACCCAGAACACAAAATAAAAGAAACAAGATAAAACACAAAATAAACGCCCGTTTTTACGTTGTAAATTGTAGATTCGGAGCACTAGAAATCTGATTTTAACGAAACGAAAAGTGGAGAGGAGATTAGAATTTAATCTAGTTACATAAAAAAAGAATAAAATTTCAAATTTAAAATTTTCAACCAAAAGTTAAACTTTGAACAAGTTTGATTAAAATTTAAAATTTGAATTTTTTTCTATTTTATTGAATTTGGAAAAATATACTACTCAATATCCTAAAAATTGATATTTAAATTTAAATTTATTTAAATTTTAAAATATTAAATTCAAAAATTCAATAAAAGTTTCTTTTAAAATTTGACTGAATTTACGTGTCGTTGCAAACTTCAAATGAAAACCAATTCTAATGATAACAAGTTATACTACTTTAAGATCTATAATTGTATGCTTATAAGGGACAACAAATGCATATATATATTTTTCAAAATGAGTTAACTACTAGATCTATAATCTCATGGAATAAATAAATAACTAATGGAATTTACCTTGTTGATGTTGCCTCTGATTCGTACCTTGAATGATAAATGCTACTAGATCCGATTGAATCACCTTCAGAAGTTGCAACAATCTAAGGCACCAATTTTGAATTTATTTTATTTGATTTGTTTGAATTTTGTTTTGGGAATTTTTATGGCTTAAAAGCCATGAAATTTCGGCCAAGAAGGTAGAAAAATGAAGATGGAGGCTAGGGTTTAGAAGAAGAGTGATTAAGAGAGGCCGGTGAATGGAAGGTAAGATATTTATAGAGGGATCCTTCCTTAACCTCCTCCCTTCATTTTCTAGATCCAACCATTGGATTTTAAGCCTCATTTTCTTATGGCCTTCTATGAATAAGGTTATATAGGCCTCAAAATATTCCTAAACCTATTTAGTAATTAATCTGTTTAAATCCGATTTAAATATTTTATCAATATCATATATCAATACGTACATACATAACTTTTACGTATGTACTTTATTAAATACTAATGGATTCAAATAAATAAATAATTTAATAATTAATATTTCATAAGTATTAATTAATTTAATTAATTTATAATAGTTACAAATTAATTAAATCGTGTGGTTTTCGAAGCATTCATCATTACGGTTGTGCGACTCAAAGGTGTAAATTCAATCAGCGATTAATATCAAACTATTCAAATATCATCGTTCACATGTCACTTAGCAAGTGGTGTGACATTTTGACCGAATTTATCGCTTACACATCTTTTAGCTAAAATCCAATTTTACTTATTATAAGTGGTACCAAATAGTGACAATTATTTACACCAATTCTCTTCTTCAAAACTATATCACTTTGGATTTATGGAATTTGGTAATGGTCAAAATTCTAATATCATCCACAATTAACTTTATAGCCCAACACAGAGTCCTTGGTTCAATAATAACAATTATTATTAACCGAAATGCTCCGGCCAGAGACTTTGACTTTGAGTTGACTTTAGTTGACCATGGTACAAACCTCGTATAACCGAGGAGACAAATCCTCTCTTGAATAGTGTTTCACTTCCAATGCTTCCACTCGACCCAACTATAGTCGTTTGATGGACACCGTGCCACAATTTAACTATAAAGCGGAGCTTCCACATTGAAGGTCAATAGTATCCTCAAGTCGAGAGAGCTGTGTAAATTAGTCACATTGATATTCTCTGCTTAACCTTAGTTATAATAACCAACAGAAAACTATCGAGTGAGTCATTCCATAGTTATCCAATAACTATCAGTACATAACCCTTTGGTGCCCCCAGCAGTCATGACTAATACACTGCCCAACATTTGGAGAGCATTACGTACTCTAGTCTCAACTGATACATCGATATCCAGTCTCGATGCATCTTGACTAGGAACATTTAAAATGGTATATTTGTTCCATTGTGATAAATTACTCACGGTTATCACATTTTGTAACTACAATCACAAAATATACCATTTATGGATTTTCTATTAAATATACTTTTATTAAATTGATTAATTAATATAACTGCATTATATCAATATATAATAGAAAGAAAATACTTTTATTTCGAACAAGATTGGTCATCGAGTTAGATATATGTAACAAATTACATAATTGCCCCTGGGTATACCCCTAACTCTTCAAATTTAAATATCATTTTTACCCAATTTATAGTTTCAAATAAAAAAATATGCATTTCCGTAGATCCTACCAAAACAATTCGCAACAGGTAAAAGGTGTTTCAAAAGCAAAGACAACATTCTAGAAATGCTATCTAAAGTAAAGGGGCTGTTTTCGACTTGATTTTGCCATAACTTTTTGACTAATTTTCGACACTTATTCGATTGATTTTGATCCAAATATTTTGCGGTAGCTAGTATACTTAGTGTACTTAAAAAACATTAAAATAAACCCTTAAGAATGTCTTATAATTGTTTTATAAAAAAATTCGTAAACAATGTACTTTTCCAAAGTGCTTATATGGCGACTATTTCGTTATAACTTTTGCCACTTCGTTCAACCAGCTATCTATGATTTAAGCTTCAAATTTTTTTACAGTAAGAACAAAATATATTTTATTTGATAAATTAGTAAATAAATTCCTAAGGAAGTCTCTATAAAAATAAACATTATTTCTCAAATTAGGGTATTTAAAACGTGTCGATATAACGACCTTTTTACTTCAAACTTTCTTATTTTTGTTTAACTAGTTTTAAATTTTTAAAGCTTGATATTTTTACATTAGTAAGTACTTATATAATACTTGTTAAAATAAAAATAAAAACCTAAAAATGTCTTCCAATGTTAACCTATAAATCGCCGAACACAAAGCGATTTCATAGCGAATCCACAACGACTATTTCGCTTCAACTTTTACAACTTTGTTATTCAATTTCCACAACTGTCCAAACCAATTCCTCTATGTCAAATACACCAAAATATTTTTAGAAAATATTCAAATATACGTTCACAATATATATACATTTTAACAAATTTAACTTAAGTCGAATACAAGGGATTTCAATATGCGTTTATAGCGACTTTTTCGCTTCAAACATTCACACACACCTTTACATCACATACAAAACTAACAAACATGTATACACAAGGTCATGGCCATGTTACAAATTTTAAAGGGTATGTAAGAGAGATTAAAATACATATATGCTGTCAATTGCTTTCAAAAGCAAGAGAGGTCCAAAAGTGGTAACTTGCATTTATTTTCATATGTCATTTTATATTTTTGTACAATAACATTATATCACAACATATATTAATTTGACAGTGAGATAACTCACCATTTTCAAACCAAAAACAAGCACAAGATTCAAATTCCTACCTCTACTAAAACACTTCCTACCATCACCTTAGCTCACGGTTATAGCTCACTTTCCCTCTTGTTGCTCATGCCCTAAGAGAAGGTAGGGTGTTGTGCTCCATCTTCTTCAACTTCATGTTGCTATATGTTTTTGTAGTGATGATATAAGAACTATACTAGAGTATGAAAGAGATAGAAGAAGATTTGAAGAAGTTTTGAGGGATTAAAGTGGAGAAAGAAGTGTAGGAATTTATTTTCTTTTTGTTAAAACTTTGGAAATGATATTGCAAACTAAATGAAACATGAGATAATTCTTTAGCTACGCAAAAGGACCTCCTATACCCCTATTTGGTGAACCAAAGATGCCATCTTTCCTCCTTTCCAATGCAAGCACATTCACCTTAAAACAAGCCTTTATTCCCTCCACCATCCATGCCTTGAATCAAGTGTCAATGTTCCGTTAATTAATCCTACTTTACTTAAATAATTTATGGTTAACTTATGTGCTTTTAACTTGTTATTTATGTGTTCATATGTTACTATACAAGTTCCAAAGAGTTTGAACAACCTTTATTTAGCAAAAATTTGTTTATCGATAAGACGACTTTCGATCATATTATTGATATTTCTACAGACTATTTATTTATGTAAACAAATTTCACAAATAATTTTATTATCATTAGTTATTATTTAAAAGGGGTCAATAAGGTTACTAAATGAATTTAATCACATTAAATTCAATATTCAAATATTTAAATAGTTTAGATATTTAAATACGAAGCGTTCAAAATTCTGGATCGTTACACAAGGCCCCTTTCCACTTTTTACAACCGCATCAACATTATTTAGCATATGATGCAAACAATATGAATGGAAAGTCATTGGAAATTTTTTAGGAATGCCTTTAAGCACACCCTAATATCTATCCAAAATAAAAACCAAAGGCCGATCAACTCCAATTGAACATTTTAAATGATTCAAAAACCAAGACCAATTCTCCTCATTTTCCTTTGCAACAATAGTCATAACTAATGGAAAAAAACCTAAAAATAAAAAAATAAAATTTGTTAGTGAGTAAAAGAATATATATATATATATATATATATGTAATGAAATAAAATTATAAAGAAAGTTTTCGTATTTATACTAATTAGAGCGAACAATTTAAAATAAATCCCAGTATTATCCACTTCAATGTTAAATATAACCATCATAAGTTTTATTTGATGCATAAAGATAAATACTTTCATCATTAAAACTATAATGTAATAAAAAATTACAATAAAGATAAATAATTTAATCACTATCACTTTGCAATTATTAACCGCTATTATTGTAAAGTAAATAATACTACTATAAATAAATTCAAAATAAAACCAATAAAGTTGAAATTTATCTTTATACAACAAAACTACAATAAATGAATAAATAATTTTATCATAAAAATAAAAGATACTTTAATTTATCATAATTCACTCATACAACTACACATACTCAAACAAATAAGTTTTTTTCATTACAATTACAGAAACTCATAATAATAGATAGTAACATAAAAAACTCATATACAAACACATACACAAACTATTAATTATGAATAAAGTCGATAATACTACACTTGCATATACACAAACTAATAATTCAAGAAAGCTAAAATAAAATATCATTATCACTTCAATATAACATACAACTAACATAAAGATAAAACACCAAAACCATAAAAACTACAACTTATTTTATGAATTAACTAAAAAGTATTGAACAATCTATAATTAAAAAAGAAATATCATTATCACTTCAAATTACCTTATAAATATCCAAATAACAACTCATACCTTGATTCCCTTTTTTTGCAATACTAGCCATCAAACAATCATTCCTACCTCTTGCGGCATCAAGAAATATCATGGGCCGACAGTAATTGGATCCATAAATACATGCTTTATAAGATATATAGTCTTTTTCAAATTGATTAGTATTTTCATCAACAACCATAGCTATGTGACTATTAGGATTACTTCTATCAAATGCTTTCAAGTACCAAACCAAATCATTATAAGATTGTTCTTCATTACCAAAAATTTCCTTCAAAGCCATCTTCTTACCCATATAAGCATAGTAATAACTCAAATTAATACCATAATCTCTTCTAAAATTTTCAATAATATCACTAGTCTGTCTTGTCAGTTCATCGCGAATTTGATCTAAAATTAAGGTCTTCACAAGGCCACTCTTAATTAAAGGACTGCTAATCGATCGAGAACCACCACCACAAGTATACTTATATTTAAACCTTCTAACTAGAAAATTATCCAATTGTTTTAACTTTCAAGAAGCGTGAATTTTAAAATTACAATCTTCTACAACACACCGAACAGTAATTCGCTCTTTAAATTCTTAAAAAACGTAGGTTTGAATCCATTTTTCGCACAATATGCAATAACAGTTTCATGAAAATCAGATGCAGTCTCAAATTTTTGACCAACACCAGTAAAATATTCTAAATCAGAACCTTTCTTTATCAACTTGTTAAAATCACGTTCTTTGTCAAAAGAAATTCCAAATTATCAACCCCATCAAATGCACTACTCACATAATCTTCAATACCAAGATATTTACTACTAGAGCAACATATACTACTACCACCAACATTAATTTGAGACAGTTCCTTTAATTTAACAACCAAAACCAAAAATTCCTCTTTTTTGAGATATGATAACCATAAAATAGCTTGCAAATCACTATCGGCTTCAATGAAAGTAGTCTTCGAATCACGAACATAAAAAATATCAAAGCACAAAAAACTAAGTTGTTCCCAAACTTCACATATCTGATTTCTAATAGTAGAAATAAGAGAATCCAAAGAAAGCCTAAAACCAAAGTTGTTTTTGTTGAAATAAAAAATAACTAGAACAAATGTTGCAAGATTGGCATAAAATAGAAAAAAGATAAACAAGTTCATCATTACATGAAAATGCATAAAATAATAAAAGGAATTCAATAAAACCATTCCGTACCTCTGATTATCAGCGCTATCCATGCTTGCAACAGCCAAACTAAAAAACCACCAAAACCGAAAAAGAATCGGAATACAACAACCAAAATATTAAATACCGTACAAAAATATTAAAAAATCATCATACTATACAATATACAACCTGAAGATAAGAAAAGAAAGTTTTAAATTCGAATCGAACAAAACCTACCCAAAATAAGCACCAGAAAATTTCGTAAAA
The DNA here is from genome assembly GCA_030737815.1 of Allium fistulosum. NCBI lineage: Eukaryota > Viridiplantae > Streptophyta > Magnoliopsida > Asparagales > Amaryllidaceae > Allium > Allium fistulosum. The sequence goes on along the minus strand of CM060906.1, from coordinate 431,600,144 downwards.
CAATAAGAGAAGCAATAAAACCAAACTGAATTTGCGATCAGCAACAGAAATTGAATGTAGAGGAGATTACATACTGTGATTGAGATTGATAGTGAACAGGTGAGTATAATCGACGTAGAAATTGAAGATAATTTGGCACAAAATAATTTTAATCGAAAGAAAAGACAATAGGGATAAATATGGTAGTATGAAAATAGCGGTTACGTTAAATTTGAACGAGAGATGGAATAATGCCCCGAAACTTATTTTTTTTCAAAACCATGTCCTGAAAACACACGCCGCATAAAGTTTGGTCACTAATACCTAATTTCCAGTTGATGTAATCTAATAATAGAAGTGTATTAGGTAATTATTCAATTTGAATGTACTAGATTCACAGCCACACATCATTTAATGTAATCAAATGTATAAACTAAAATAATTAGCGAAAATATGTATGAGTATCACAAACTCTTTATGTTGTGGGGCAAAGGTTAAATCACAAGTAATTCACAAAAATAAAGTGACCGCTACCCAACTCTCTCCCACTGTAGTTCTCCTATTATTTTTTTATTTGTATGAACTTTTATTTATCTCTTTTGATGTCATTTTAAACCAAAATCAAAGACCGCATTTTATTTTTAAAATACAAGCTAAATCTCATATACATAAATAAACGTCTTGTTTATTCACCAACAAGTTTTCATTTCTAGACCACAAGTAATAAAATACTCACGTTACACATTCAAACTAAAATAAATTATACATATAAACACATTCGTACACAGTCAAATATACATAAACATTATCTAATCAGGCTTAAACATTTTATATGATGTTTGAACATCCAAATGTATATAAAGACCTGAATATGTTAGAATATCATTATGACACATTCGAACGCATTTAAACATCATCTAAGCACATCCAAAAATAAATATAAATATCAACATCAATATTAATAGAAATTCTACAGGTGTGGCGCAATGGAAAAGGAGTTCCTAGTTATGGTAATAGACCCAGGTTCAAGCACTGCCTTGTACACACTTCTCGCAAAAATATTAACTGGTGTTATAGGTGCTATAAGTCAAAGTGGACAGGCACACTTGATTTCTCTTAGGATTTTACCGGTCCGCCATATTCTCCTGAGTACACATTTGAAACGTTGTCCGAACACATTTGAATATATATAAACAACATCTAACATGTCCTAGCATGTCAAAATATCATTTGGAATCATTTAAACACATGCAACTACGTATTAACATCCTTCAAATACGTCTAGAAATTGTCTAAATATATCCGGATATATATAAACATCGTCGAAAAATGTTTTCGTGTAAATAAACATTGTTCAAACAAGTTTAAACATAATTTGAACACCGTAAATCATCGTAAGAACACACACATAATATGTATGTATGTATACGTATATGTATGTATGTATGTATCTATGTATATGTATGTATCTATGTATGTCTGTATAAACTATCAACATCATCTAATTAAGCGATAGAGCTGGGGGGATGCCTTAGAGATAATTATGTAATTTGATTATATGTACATGTACACTTAGATAATTTTGTTCGAACTAGAAGTACGGTTTTTGATTTTACTTCTATTATGTCTTTCTATAATACATATCTGTTAGTACTGTTATGAGCACATTAAAAAAATATGTAGATAAAAACCCTATTGGAATTAGGTCAGCACGCAGTAGGTTAAATAGTTGAATGTCAAATTTATTTACCATTTTGGATCTTGTTAGGCTTATGAAGTCTAAATTAATTTAGATTCGATCTAAATTTATTTAAATAAAATCACTATTTAATTTAGTTGATTAATAAAAGAATTACATGTAATTATATAAATGATATATAATGGCACATGTGTATCGTAAAAAGATATACATGTATGTGCACGTGCAAAATGTAAAGTGTACATGATTTAACATGCATGTATATAAGTGCCGAGATTTACGCGACAAAAACAGATGTGTTGGCCCTATCATATACATATTTATTCTTTATTTTATATAGTATTATTATAATATAAATATATACATATACAAAATACAAATGAGCGCACACACACATGTATGTGTACATAAAAGTATAAAAGTAAATACAAACACACACACACACACACACATATATATATATATATATATATATTTAAATATAAATCAATTTTAGTTTTTAAATTAAAGCTTTAAAAATTTCAAATTTTAAATTAAATCTACATTTTTTAAAATATCCTTTTAAATTCAAATTCAAATCTAATATTTGATAATTAATGTATAAAATATATTTAATTATATATATAAACATATACAAAAATATATACATTATGTTTTTACTTTTTGGAAATGCATAAAATATATACATAAATATATTTTAACTTAACTTTAATTCAATATATAAATATATATAATACTATGATTAAGTGTAAAATATAATTGTATATAAATATATTAGTTTCGGCCATAAATTAATTTAGAAAAAATAAGTTTTTTAATTATTAATCCTTACGGATTAAATAATTTAAATATTTTTTAGTTTGAATATCCATATGAAAACAAAAAATAAAATTTGTTTTTTAATTCCATGCACAATTATTTAAATGTCTATGTATATATATATGTATATTTACATTAACAAGTTTAATTTAATAATTAATATTATTAAATATATTTTTAAATTAGAAATATTAAAACAAAATTTCATATACATACATATATATGTATCTTTTAATCGTGTGCATACAAAACAACTTGCTTTAAATACATTTAAATAATTTGTAAATATATTCATATATGCATAACAGTTTAGAAAAACAATTTATTAAAAAAGCTTTTAAAATTATTTTAAATTCGAATCCTTTTTTAACATGGCCAAAAGTTATATATATACACAAAAGATTTTTATTATTATTATATTATACAACATATTCTTGTATAAATTGACAATAAATCATATGTGGATTCGTGATATAATCTAACATATATAGCATAATGGCAAGATGATTTCATATATAAATTCATATGAAATAAACATTAATTCGGGTATGGTCTATTTGTAACACCTTGAATGATGAATTAAAACCACTCCTTGAATCTTATTCGTTCTCTTTCAGAAAGTGCTATTAATCGAAGAGCTCTACGCACCTTTATTTAGTTTGATTTAAATTTGTATTTGGTTTTAAAATGGAGGAGAAGTAGCCTGTGATGCTTGTGTCATAATTGAATGGGAGAATAGAAAAGCAAACTCAAAATAAAATGGGGTAGTGGGTTTAAATAAGGAATGAAAGGGGGAGGACAAAAGGATCAAGATATGATCTTTTACCCCTTCTTCCTTCAAAATTTCAAACCCAAATATCTAAAATATCACCACCCTCCTATCTCCATATTATGTTGGCCATTATTACTAGGTTAATGGACCAATTTTCTTTTTCAAATCGTTTTTGTAAATTCAAATTTTAAATTCAATTTAAATGCACATCGATATCGTATATCGATATTTAACGGCCTAAATTTTCGCGGCCATAAAATTGCAGTATGATGAAAGTTGAATCATTATAAATATTTACAATAGTATACATAAAGCTATTTAAACTAACTACACTTTCAAAATCTTATAGCGGAAGGAAACAAGCATAATATATACTTCAAATATCAAATCATATCTTAGTACATATGATTAGATTCAAATCCATATACATAAATACACTGTATACTAATTGTCAGATGATAAATACAATACACTATGTACAGAAGCGATGCCATCGTTACCGCACTGTCAATGTCACTCAAGTCCACCATCGTAGCATATAAATCCATAAACAAAAAGGAAAATAGGAGGAGGGGGTCAGACATGAGTCTGGTGAGTGAAAAGATCGCATAACATTATATAAAGGCTACATCTAAACAAAGACGTACCTCAACCTGTCTCATTGGCAATCACAAAGTTAGCCTGACATAATAAACATAACATGAGGGCCAAAAATAGTTTGCAAACAATAACACCATAGCATAGCATAACGTAGCATACAACGTATAAGTTAGTTAGACATAAACTAACCAGCAAACGAACAGTGGTTAAGTAAACATAAACATAGCCTAAACACTACCAGTTAAACAAAGACTAATATAAACCAAAATTATATTATATAAACATAGTCTAACACAATACGAACACAGAGAACTAGTTAGAAACAGACTAATCACCGAATGCACTAGCATTAGTTAAACAATGATAACACTCGAACACGCACTATACACACATATCAAAATATTATACAACGCTCAATAAACCTTCATATAAACATATTATGATATCTCACGTTTCATATAAACTCAAAACAATAAACGATCGTTACTCGATTGGGGCTTAGTGGGTCTAGGTTCAACCTGTCAATTACAGGTTGCACCGTCGACCAATGGGCATCACCGGTGGACCGATGAACGTTCGAGGCAGAAAAACCGCCTATGGCCTAAAGCCATTTCATCACCGATTCTCATCCAATTTTCTTTAGATCATCGTATGAGTTATCTACATGTTTAGGACATCATTCTACCCATTTTCAATCATTTATACTTTATAATATCAATCTATAGTATCATTTTTGCTTAAATCCAATTATTTTAACATTTAAACACTATTAATTCCAATTCAACCCATTCTGATCATCACTTAGACATTTCCATGTAGATTTATTAAATTTTTTAACCCTAACAGCGACTATAGAATGATATACACTCATATAGATATTGTAATCGAAGGAGATGATTTCCGCTCACCAATCAACGCCTCTAAGCCCAAGAATTCGCTTAATTTCTCTTCGATTCCTTGCTGGCCAGAAACACAATACTGCAAAGATTCTCCAATTTCCAAATAGATGATATAATTAGACTCCTCTTCTAGCACTGATCGATTTACTATATTTATTTATTAAATTTGATTGAGGATTGACAAAGTTGTGGGAAGACATAGGAAAAGGGTTTGCAGAGAGACGGAGGAAGAAGATGAAACTGAATTGTACGTGAAATGAATTCAAAAACTCCTCAGCTTGCTTTTTATAACTCCTGAACCGTCGCTTCAGCCTAATGGGCTTAGGCCCATTTAAATAACTCAAAACCTACTAACTTAAAAGCCACATAACTCCTCCATATGGACTTCGATCTAAATAAACCAATATATCATTTTGACCAGAAAAACAAGCTCTTCGTAATGATGTGAATTTTGTCGTCTAATTTCAATTTTTGTAAAATTATCATTTTGCCCCTTTTAGTTTAAAATCACTAACATACCCTATATATTAGTCTTTAAAATTTATGGGGTATTACATTCTCCCCCCTAATAGAATTTCATCCTTGAAATTCCTAAAGGACGAAAATGCAATGTGCATACTCATGTGATGCATAACATACATGACATATGCACGAAGATGCACAGCCATGTACGTATATCCATGTCGTACAAACTCATATCTTAATTTATTAAAACAAAATAAATAGCACACCTTCAGTTCTTTGCCAAAGTCAAGCATTCTCCTTTTGTATGCTCCAAGGGTTGCATTTATAGCATTTGATCTTCATGACGTTCACCTTATAGTCCTTCACATCGTGTCTCCTCATATTTCACCTTTTACACTTACTGTCTTGTTTCTTAACTTGACCAATGTTATTCGGGTTTTTAACCCAGCAGGACCCACTAGAAAGAAGAATCTTGTAACAACAGGATGGCATAGAACCTAACTAGAAAGGCTAAGGCAAGGAGTGGACAACATGCATGCTATATTACTAAGGCAATGACTGGGATCGACTAAAAAGGGGCCAGCATTGTTTTTGCCCAATCAGCTGCTCAGCACAAACAACTAGTGAATTGCCATCAAAATGAGACAAAGACTATCAAAGCATCTCCAATTCCAGACTCCAGAAAATCCAAAGTGCTTTGATCATCACCGACTCATGCCTCTCCTCAAACCTTCAAACAAGTTAGCTGAAGAACACTACGAAAAGAGGCCAAGGCATTGGCTCACAAAAGAGCCAAGTCTATGGGTCGCCAACGACCCATGGATCATGGGTCGCTAGCGATCCATGGCTCTATCTCATTTTGCAAGCTAAACTCTCCTTGGGCCATTTCTTACCTACCTGCGAGCAGGTAATAAACAGGCCTGGCCCACAAGCTATACGATCTCTATAAATACCATCCTACCTGCAACATAAAGAGGATCTTCTCCGGACTGGTGGCTAGAGCTCTGCTGGAATCATTCTTCACTCCCTACCTCCTTTACAACAATCTCCAAAGGAATTCACTGTGATTCTCCAGTGGATTCCAACTCTGGGGATTCAACTCACTTAAAGATAATCAAAGCCTTGTAATCAGATACCTCTTGTAATAGCATTTAGTCTATAGTAAAACTATGAAGTGGACGTAGGCTTTATTAACAACCGAACTACTATAAAAATTCTCTGTCTTCTTTCTTTTACTGTTCTATTTCTATACTTGTTATTTGTGATATTGCCGTGTCCGAACAGGGCTGGTGCTTTCAAACTCAAACCAAGGTATTGGTCCATTTTTTGGGTCAACATTTTGGTGCTTTCCCTAAGAACCCAACTCAAGCATAGATCTAGCTATCTACTTTGGATTAGATAGGTTCAAAAGTTAGATCCTCAATCTTTGCTTAGAAGGTTTGCTATTGAGAGCAGAAGAACCAACCAAGAAGGATCGGAGAAAAAGCAAGCAAACACATGCTAAGATGATGGATAACATCAACATAAGATAGTAGATGCAATCCTAAAGGCAAAACCCAGAGATCACTTAAGTACATGGGTCGCTAGCGATCCATGCACTATTTACCGGACCGCCATATACTCCAAAAGGCAAAGTACTGAAATGAGCTAAGTACATGGGTCGCTAGCGATCCATGTACTATGGATTGCCAGCAATCCATACTATTTTGCTAGGTCGCTATCGAGCCAAAAGCTATGGATCGCTATTGATCCATAGCCTATGGGTCGCTAGCGGTCCATACAGTTTTGCCAGGTCGCTATCGAGCCAGAAGCTATGGATCGCCGTCTGGGTCGTTCAAAGGGGATATAGTCGAAAGGAAGCAATCAGAGGAGCTCCAAGAAGAATGAGGATGGAAGAAAACGTTAACACTCCACCTACTGCAAAAGCATCGGCTATAAACCCAAAACTAGGGATGAAAACCCAAACCTCACAGAAGGAAATAATGGTGACTCTCTTCCACTCGGAAGATGGCAAACAATTTGAGAAAGACAGATGTGAAATGCTAGAAGAAGCTCTAAAACCCATGCCATGGCACAGTGCTAAGCAGAGGACGAGGAACTGCTACCCAAACGGTACTCTTAGAGGCAGGAGAACCAAGAAGATATGATATAAATCAAGATTAATTACAATGCCAAGCTCCCATGGAGTACTGTGTCTGTTAGCACCAAAATTGGTCACTAACCTCGTAGAGAAAGATTGTGTAGAGATATAAGTGATGAAGATAAATTAAACAAGGAAGAGAATGCTAATTTAAATGCAGAAAGTAAGAACACCAAATTTATAGTGGTTCAGCGTAATTGCCTACGTCCACTTTGAGGTTAAACTTTATTGATCTTCTTTAATGGTTGATTACAAATACAATTCGTAGATTGAATACTTGAATACAATTGCTAAGTAGAGAAGATGAGTCTGAAAAATGGCAGAGTCTCCCCAGTGTTCTCGAAAAAGATCCCTTTTCACTGTGACCCTACCCCTCTATTTATAGACAAAGATGGGCTGGACTTCCCAGGTGGGATCGGTAGCCGAACACTCTAGCCCAAGTATAGTGGTCGCTGCATGCCGAACCAGGTAGGTCGAACACAATGATGCTGAACCACCCTTTCTATGTCGAACGGTATGTTTGATGTGTGGGAAGTGCAGAATGGTTGTCAGTCGAAGCCGAACGTGCCTCTGTCCGAAGCGCTTGACCGAACAATGCTCTCTGGCCGAACGATGCATTCTGGCCGAACAATCCCTTTGGCCGAACGATCCTCCTTGGCCTAACGTGCCTCCTGGCCGAACGATGCATTCTGGCCGAACGGTACTGTCATGTCGAGTAGTCATATACGCCGAACGCCTTCTAATGCCGAGTACTCCAGGATGCCGGGTACTACGCCGAGTACTCCTGTTGCCGAGTTCCACTGGATGTCGAGTACTATGCCGAGTACTTCTAGATGCCGAGTTCCACTGGATGCCGAGTACTACGCCGAGTACTTCTAGATGCCGAGTACTATGTGATGCCGAGTACTATCTGATGCCGAGTACTATCTGATGCCGAGTACTATCTGATGCCGAGTACTAGTTGATGCCGAGTACTATCTGATGCCGAGTACTTTCTGATGCCGAGTACTAGTTGCCTGGTCAAATCTCCAGGAAACACTTGCCCCCCAAAGTGTATCGCGTGGCCGAATCGTGGTACGCTTTGAATCATGTAATCTTTTCGTCTCGTCTTAAACTCTTGACTAACCTCGAACGGAGATGTCTTTTTGAGAATTCCAGTGGTTTAGGTGTGTGCTGAACGTTTCCCAGATGCCGAATGAGGCATTCGTAACCGCACGTGCCTCTATCCGAACGAACCTTCAGTGCCGGACACTCTTATACGCTGATGTCGAACGTCATGACCTTGACCGATTCCACCGGATGTAGCCTTTTCGACTTCTTCTGTTTCCCTATAAAAGCTAGCACCTCTATCCTTCTTTTCCTTTTCACACTTCCAATACCTCTGCCTTGCCTCTGCCGAACCTATCAGCATACAACTCGCCGATTCTTCCCAAGTTTCTTCCTTACCAACTAGGTACCGATCCTTTCATCTCAATACAGCCTTTATGCTCGAACTCCCTTAATTGATGGGATAAATCGAGCCTTGGACAAAATGTCGAGTCACGCGACGAGTGGTGGTAGGAAGTGTAAATAGAGATGAGTTTTTTCCAGAAATCAATGATGGACACACTGTGGTTCGGCATAGGTATTTTATGCCGGACCAGATTGGTGGAAGTAGAAACATGGAGTAAGTAGGAGATGACTAGGGGCATCGAGCGGTCTGGTCTGGTACGACTTGCCGAATGATTCGCCCTCGTGGTTCGGTGTGGATGGAGGAAGAGACGAGGCCAATGTTGAAGACAACGTGCCGATGGTCATTTCAGCCGAACAGTCACAAACATCGTACCATACTCAGGCTAAAACACGCCGAACAAAACAAGGCCGAACGATCCCTTTAGCCGAACAATGCTTTAGCCGAACAATGACTTTAGCCGAACAATGCTTTAGCCGAACAATGACTTTAACCGGACTAGGACTTAGCCGAACAATGACTTTAGCCGAATAGTGACTTTTAGCCGAACAATTACTTTAGCCGAACAGTGACTTTAGCCGAACAGTGACTTTTAGCCGAACAATGATTTATCCGAACAATGACTTTAGCCGGACCAGGACTTAACCGAACAATGACTTTAGCCGAACAGTGACTTTTAGCCGAACAATTACTTTAGCCGAATAGTGACTTTAGCCGAATAGTGACTTTAGCCGAACAGTGACTTTTAGCCGAACTATGATTTATCCGAACAATGCTTTAGCCGAACAATGACTTTAGCCGAACAGTGGCTTTTAGCCGAACAATTACTTTAGCCGAACAGTGACTTTAGCCGAACAGTCGCAAATGATAAACAATTATTAACTACATCTACCCGCATAGAAAAACAAGGAAAGGGCCCAAACATTCTAGCACATGCAAAGACGACCCGGATCACTAAAAGGCAGGCTTCTGGGGACGGTCAGCGATGACGGTCTTCGAAGGCGATGTCTTGACGTTCAGTTTTATATCAACAACTTTGTGACTTTTCAAATTTTCAACGCTTTTACACGATTGCTTGCACTAGTTCACACACCACATCGGGGGAATATTCGTGTTGTTAATTCTAACGTTCAACGTTTTTTAAGTATAGTTTTCTCAGGCGCTTAGCCAGATTCAATATTTATCGGGGATGTCTAAAAAGTCTAGCTCCGCCACTATATCTGATAGGCCTAGGCCATCATCAAGGCAAGAAGCCGCTGAGACTTCAAATCCATCGACTTCCCCTGCTCATAACTTAGCACCTGATTCCCTGGAGGCAACAATTCTTTTAGATAATCCGATCGATTCACAAGCTTCGAAGATCAATGAAGCCGCACTTCGACGGATATGTTCCATCCACAGGATTCCTTTCGCCGATGTGTTAGTCCTTTCGCGACACGATCGTCCTCACCTGCCCCCAGTCGAATATACTATTAGGAAATCAATTCTATGGTTTCGATGATAACAACTATACAATGGAAATCGAATGTACATATATATCTATATTTACAGATAGTTGATAGAGTAACGTCACCAAAGAGACTAAAGCAACACTCAAGACAAGAATCAAAAGACGTCAAATCAGAAGAGATTGAAGAGAAATAGGATATGCACAAGATGAAGCAACATGCACATTTTCAGACGTCTGAGAGCACAAGCCAGACGTCTGAATGATTCCTCTGGTTCATAGTTTAGAAGCAATCAGACGTCTGGTTACCAACGTCAGACGTTTGAATGATTCCTCTGGTTCATAATTCAGAAGCAATCAGACGTCTGGATACCAACGTCAGACGTCTGAAAAGTATCCAGGTTTATAACAGATATGAAGACTAGACATCTGAGGTTACTTTCCAGACGTCTGATTCAAGACTCGACTGTGCATTTTCAAAGCTCAACTGCCATATTCGAAAAGACACATCCACTTCTCTTTGTCGCAACTCTTCATCACCATCAGAAGCGACTTTACGGAGATTACAACAGATGCAACTATACAAGAAAACACTTCATCACTATAAATAGCATCAGGAATTCAAGAGAAGAAAACAACCTGACTTACTTACACTCTTATCTCTTGTACTCTGATTTATTCCTAATCTATAAGCAATCAAATACATGTAATCAATCCTTCCATATATATAGCACTCCTCATTCAGATATTCTCAAGATAGATATATATTGGAAGCACCTTTGTACTCGATAGTCAACATCCGTGTTACAGAACACATTCTTGACAAAGAAACTCTGCTATTGTAAACATGTTCCTCTGGGTTAAGCGAGGGTTAGTTGAAAGGAAATTCCAAAGAGGAGCTTCGGGACTGGACGTAGGACGGGAGGTCCACACCAGTATAAAATACCGGTGTGATTAGTTTTATCTACTTTGCTACTATCATTTATAGAGTTATATTATATAGTTAACTATCTATACTTGCACATAATCTAGACGATCCACTCATATAAAGTTTCGATTGGTATCAGAGAAAGGTTCGTTTAGAAAAACAGTAACACGTTTTTTAAATCATTCTAATATGGCAAGTATTTTTCAAGAAGGACAATCCACAGCACGACCCCCACTGTTTAATGGCTCTAATTATTCATATTGGTCTACACGTATGAGAATTTTTATGGAAGCTAATGGTTTAGAAATTTGGTCAGCCACTCAAGATAAATATGAAGCTCCAACTACTGCTATGAACACATGGACCGATGCACAAAAGACCTTAGCATCGAATAATGCTAAAGCTATGAATGTTTTGTTTTACTCACTTGACAAAAATGAATTTTCACGTGTAATGTTATGTACCACTGCATTTGATATTTGGCGTACCTTACAAATTAAACATGAAGGTACAACAAAGGTCAAACAAACTAAAATTTCAATCTTTCAAAATCAATTTTCATCATTTAAAATGAAACAAAATGAAACTATAGTAGACATGTATTCTAGATTTCAAACTATTCAACATGATCTTATGACATTAGGAGTTAAGTTTACTGATTTTGATTTAGTTTCTCGAATACTCAACTCTTTAACACCTGATTGGGAAAGAAAGGTATTAGCTATTGAAGAAGCTAATGATCTCTCTACTCTCAAAGTTGAAGAGTTGGTAGGAAATTTGATGTCCTATGAAGCTAATTTGCAGGCACGTAAAGAATTAAATTCGGAGACAAAGAACATAGCATTTCCATCAATAAAGAATGATGACTCAGATTTAGATGAAAATGAGATAGTATTCATTGCCAAAAACTACAATAGATTCAAGAAATTTAGAAATATGACCAAGTTTCAAAAAGAAAGAAAAACTAACTCAACGAATCTATCTCAAATTAAGTGTTATGAATGTGATCAATACGGACACATGAAGAAGGATTGCCTAAAACTTAACAATGATAAAAAGAAGAGCAAATCTGAAACACTCAAAAAGAAGAAAGCTTTCAAGGTAACATGGGATGATTCTGATTCTTCATCTTCAGAAAGTGATAGCGATAGTGACGGAGAACAAGCTAATGTGTGTTTTATGGCACAAAAAGATGAGGTATGTCCGGAACTTAGCTATGAAGAATTATTTGAACTTAGCATAGAATTAGATGATAAATTTAGACAAATAAAAAAATTAAACAAAGAATATTTAGTAAAAGTAAATAGATTAGAACTTGAAGTAGGAATGTTGAAAGATGAAAAAACTATTTTAGAAGAAGAGCTTGAAATATCTCAAGAAAAATTAAGAAATAATGTGATAGAAAGTAAGAACATTACTCTAGAAAAAGAAAATTTGCTAAAAGAAAATGTTGATTTTAAAAAGGATATTGAATTATTGAAAACAGAAAATAGAGAATTAAAAGAAAAATTAGATAAAATTACCAATAATGTGTCAAAATTTAACAAAGGAAAACAAGATTTGGAAAATCTTATCAAAACGTCAAAACCATCAGGTAATAGAAATGGAATAGGATTTGAAAAATGCTATAAACAAAAAGGAAATAATGCTAAAAATATTAGTTATATAAAAACTAGAAGTTTATCTAAACAAAAATTGAATACCAAAAATGTGAAAATTTGGGTTCCCAAAACAGATAATAAATTGTTTAGACAAAAGCATATCAATGATTACTTAGAAAATGTAGTTTATAATAAAAATTATATTTATAAAGGTACCAAACCATCTTGGGTATGGTTACCTCCCTCTAACAATTAGGACCCTAATCAAATATATGGGTACCAATTAAAATATTTTTTATCTTGCAGGTACCCAAAATAAAAAATAAGGAGAAATGGATACTAGATAGCGGTTGCTCCAAACATATGACTGGAAATTCAAAAATGTTATCAAATATAACATACATCGATGGTGGAACGGTAACATTTAGGGACAATTCAAAGGGATTTGTCATAGGCATTGGAGAAGTCATCAACTCTGGTATATCTAACTCTCTTGTTATTACAAATGTTTTACTGGTAGAAAATTTAAAACACAACTTACTAAGCATTAGTCAATTATGTGATAAAGGTTTTCAAATAAATTTTGAAAAAGATAGATGTAACATTTTAGATAATAACAATCAACTCATTTTTGAAGGTTTTAGAAACAAAAATATTTATATATTAAACATGAATATTAATAAAGATTCAAGCTTATGCTTAACTGCCAAACATGATGATCCATGGTTATGGCATAAACGATTTTGTCATATTAATTTTAAGAATATTAATAAGTTAGCTAAATATGAGTTAGTAAGAGGGTTACCGAAAATGAGTTGCAAAGTAGAAAATTTATGTGATGATTGTCAAATTGGTAAACTAAAGAAAAGCTCGTTTAAATCTAAAAATAATATTTCTACAAAACAACCATTAGAATTATTACATTTAGATTTATTTGGTCCAACACAAGTAAGATCTATTAATCATAACAAATATGTTTTTGTAATAGTCGATGATTTCTCAAGATATACATGGACTTTATTTCTAAAACATAAAAGCGATACTTTTGGTATGTTTAAAATATTTGCAAAACGGATTAAAACTCAAATGAATTTAAAAATTAAAAATATTAGAAGCGATCATGGAGGAGAATTCGAAAATGATCTTTTTTCAAATTTTTGCAATAAAAAGGGAATAACTCATAATTTTTCTTTTCCTCGTACACCCCAACAAAATGGTGTCGTAGAAAGAAAAAATCGTACATTACAAGAGTGCGCACGAACATTATTAAATAGTAGCGGATTACCAAAACACTTTTGGGCCGAAGCTATTGCTACATCCTGTTATGTATTGAATCGAGTAACTATTCGCCCAATGACTAAACAAACTTGTTTTGAAATATTTTTTGGTAAAAAACCTAAAGTATCATACTTTAAAACTTTTGGCTCAAAATGTTTTATATTAAATACAAAAGACAAATTAGGAAATTTGATCCAAAAGCCGATGAAGGTATCTTTGTTGGATATTCAGATCGTAGCAAGGCATATAGAATTTTTAATAAAAAGAATAATACTATAGAAGAGAGTCTACATGTCTCGTTTGACGAAAACCCTTTCAAACAACAAACTAATGATGAAGAAGAAATTATTCCACCAACAAACTCAACAAATTCTAGTAATAATGAAGCCAATATACAAAATAACACTATTTTATCATCTCCTAGGATCCTTAAGAATCATCCAATAGATAATATTATTGGAGATCTTAATTCAAGAGTTACTAGAAATCAACTAAATAAGCCATATAGCGTTTGTATCAAACTTTGAACCAAAGAATTATAAAGAAGCCTCAAATGATAATTTTTGGATAATAGCTATGCAAGAGGAACTACATCAATTTGAACGTAATAATGTATGGGAATTAGTACCAAGACCTGAAGATCAATCAGTAATAGGAACAAAATGGATATTTAAAAACAAGGCGGACGAAAATGGAATTATTGTTAGAAATAAAGCACGACTAGTTGCTCAGGGCTACAATCAAGAAGAAGGCATAGATTATGATGAAACTTTTGCACCGGTAGCAAGATTAGAAGCCATTCGTACTTTACTTTCCTTTGCAACTCATAACAATTTTAAACTATTCCAAATGGATGTCAAAAGTGCCTTTTTGAATGGCTTTATCAAAGAAAATGTATATGTTGAACAACCACCGCTTTTTGTTCATGAAAATTATCCTGATCATGTTTTTAAATTACATAAAGCACTATATGGATTAAAACAAGCACCTCGTGCATGGTACAAACGTCTTAAAAATCATCTAATAACATCTGGTTTCCATATAGGAAAAATAGATACAACTTTATTTATTAAAAGAGAAGATGACGATATTTTAGTTGTACAAATTTATGTTGATGATATCATCTTTGGTTCGACCAACGAAAAACTATGTAATGATTTTTCAAATATTATGACAAATGAATTTGAAATGTCACACATGGGAGAATTAAATTTCTTCTTAGGATTACAAATAAAACAACTAGAAAATGGAATTTTTATTCACCAAGAAAAATATTGTAACGATTTATTACATCGATTTAAAATGGATAAAACTTCAAGCAAACCAACACCAATGAGTACCACTATTCACTTAGAAAAAGATGAAAATGGAAAAGATTTTGATGAAAAGTTATATCGAAGTATGATTGGTTCTTTACTATATTTAACAGCTAGTCGACCAGATATTATGATGAGTGTATGTCTTTGTGCCCGATTTCAAGCCAAACCAAAAGAATCTCATCTACGATCTGTTAAGCGCATTTTACATTATTTATCTAGTACTAAAGATTATGGTTTGTTTTATCCTAAAGGATCACCTTTTGAACTTGTTTCATATAGCGATGCGGATTTTGGTGGTTGTAGAACAGACCGTAAGAGTACTAGTGGAACATGTCATTTTATCGGACAATCGTTAGTTTAGTGGTTTAGTAAAAAGCAAAATTGTGTTTCTTTATCTACTTGTGAAGCTGAATACATTTCCGCAGCTCTAGCATGTGCGCAAGTTATATACATGCAACAAACATTAATGGATTTTGGGAAAATCATAAAAAATTCTCCAATATATTGTGACAACACAAGTGCTATAAATTTGTCAAAAAATCCTATAAATCACTCACGCACAAAACATATAGATATACGACATCATTTCTTACGAGACCATGTTGAAAAAGGCACTATATCTTTAGAATATGTAAGTACCGAAAATCAAGTAGCCGACATATTTACAAAACCATTAAACGAACAAACTTTCATAAAACTCAGACGAAGTTTAGGAATTTGTTCACTTCAAGATCTTGTCTAAGCATTGATATCTCCATCATATATCTCCTTCTTATCTTTAATGAAAATTTTCTTTTGACTTGAACTATTATATATTCTTTTTGATAATGTCAAAGGGGGAGAAATATATATATAATCTTATCAAACTAAGCACATATTCAGGGGGAGATTTGAAATATATATATAAGTACATTGAATAGTTGTCATCATCAAAAAGGGGGAGATTGTTAGGAAATCAATTCTATGGTTTCGATGATAACAACTATACAATGGAAATCGAATGTACATATATATCTATATTTACAGATAGTTGATAGAGTAATGTCACCAAAGAGACTAAAGCAACACTCAAGTCAAGAATCAAAAGACGTCAAATCAGAAGAGATTGAAGAGAAATAGGATATGCACAAGATGAAGCAACATGCACATTTTCAGACGTCTGAGAGCACAAGCCAGACGTCTGAATGATTCCTCTGGTTCATAGTTCAGAAGCAATCAGATGTTTGGTTACTAACGTCAGACGTCTGAATGATTCCTCTGGTTCATAATTCAGAAGCAATCAGACGTCTGGATACCAACGTCAGACGTCTGAAAAGTATCCAGGTTTATAACAGATATGAAGACCAGATGTTTGAGGTTACTTTCCAGACGTTTGATTCAAGACTCGACTGTGCATTTTCAAAGCTCAACTGCCATATTTGAAAAGACACATCCACTTCTCTTTGTCGCAACTCTTCATCACCATTAGAAGCGACGTTACGGAGATTACAACAGATGCAACTATACAAGAAAACTCTTCATCACTATAAATAGCATCAGGAATTCAAGAGAAGAAAACAACCTGACTTACTTACACACTTATCTCTTGTACTCTGATTTATTCCTGATCTATAAGCAATCAAATACCTGTAATCAATCCTTCCATATATATAGCACTCCTCATTCAGATATTCTCAAGATAGATATATATTGGAAGCACCTTTGTACTCGATAGTCAACATTCGTGTTACAGAACACATTCTTGACAAAGAAACTCTGCTATTGTAAACCTGTTCCTCCGGGTTAAGCGAGGGTTAGTTGAAAGGAAATTCCGAAGAGGAGCTTCGGGACTGGACGTAGGACGGGAGGTCTGAACCAGTATAAAATACCGGTGTGATTAGTTTTATCTACTTTGCTACTATCGTTTATAGAGTTATATTATATAGTTAACTATCTATACTTGCACATAATCTAGACGATCCACTCATATAGACTTTCATATACCACTTGCAACAAGTTCATGTGTTAGATGGGCAGCGTGCCTCCGTTTAACTTATTCCTTCGGGACGTGTTGCAGTACATCGACATTGCCCCGTCGCAGCTGCACCCGAACGGTCACGCGTTTCTATATGGGACCAACCTACTCTTCATGGCTGTCTTCTCCAGACCTCCAACTTCTGGCGACATCAGATACATCTATATGATCAAGAAGCGGAAAGACAGCCCTTCCTTCATGTTCCTCGAGCCGTACCACAAATGCCAAATCTTGACAGGGGCATGTAGTAAATTTTCCCTGTACAAACAGGAATGGTTCTACGTGCGTTGCCCTCCTGGTTTTGCGAGGAGATGGGTTGAAGGCAGTAAGTCTCTTTGCTGAGTCATCATTCGCGATTAATCGGAGTCATGCTTTTTCTAACTCCTCGTTTCATCATTTTTAGGTATCAACCCGCGTCCGGAGGGCCGAGGATATTCTGAGGCCGTTGAGGCCATTAGAGCTCTTCCTGCCAAGGAACAAGACATCCGGACCATTATTTCAAACGAGTCATTATTGAGGTTTGGCTTGCTAGCCCCTGGTCGCCGGATTAGCCTTCCGGAGGGCGTCTCTATTCCCAAGCCAGCATCCGGTAAAGGGAAAAAACAGGCCGGATCGTCATCACGCCGCACTCCCGATGCGCACGAAGAAGGCGAGCACAAAGAGGATGAAGCTCTTGAGACCCAATGCGAGAATGTGGGTCCTGCTTGGAATCTGGCTGTCGAAGTTCACGACATTGAAATGTCATCCTCCCCTTCGAAGGGAAAGAAGAGGTTAAAATACAAAATTCGGAAGGAGAAAGTTGGTGGCACTTCAAAAGTTATGCCTATCCCGCCCGAGAAAGAGGCTTCCTCACAGCACCTAGAAAGTTCCCTGAGGGGTTTGTCGAATCTTTCTATCCCCAATGATATACTTTTTTTTTGAGATCATGGGAAACCTTAAGATCATGGTATTCATTGATACTCACTTAAGTAAACCACGCCGTGTGTCTACCCCGCTTTTATTTAGTCGTCGCACACGGATGCTTAACGTTGAAACTCCCACTGATGGTTTGGCGCTGGGATTCGAACCTGCCCGGACACAGTCCTTTGGTTCCCATCTCCCAGCTCCCAAACCCCGATGATATACTTAATTACGGGTTTGACGATCCTGAAGCCCTCAAGTTTTCTTCGCCCGCTAGAGGCAATGCGGGAGTTCAACTCCCGGTCCAAGGAGACAATACTCCGATTAGTAAAGATAAAAGAACTGGTCCGTCGGGGGGAACACTAGGACACACACGCACATACGCATTCCATCATACACTTCAAGTTTTTTCTTATTTCCCGGATTTTTCTTAACTCGTTGTTATCTCAATTCTTTGCAGGTGACATGGCGCTCTCACAGACTCGATCGCCTTCATGGCTCTTCCATATTTCATCATTCCGGACGGGACTCAGGTTCAGGCAAACGCAAAGACAGAGATGATTATGAAGATAGAGACAATCGTCCCCATGATTCGTCTTACCGTAAGAAGGCATATTCTCAATCTTCATAGTCCCGTGATCCTCTTCCTCCAACTGAGCCGGATAGAGAGAAGTCTTCACAGAAGGGTTACCAACCTGATGCCCCTCGAGAACAACACTCCGGTTCATCGAGCACAAGGCAAATTCGGGAGCAACGAAAAAGAGCAGAACTTCCAAAGCCTCCTCCCCCTACTCCCGCAGTTGATCCAACTGTAGCGGAAAAGATGGTCGATCTTAAGGCCAAGTTTCCAAAAATTTGCTTTGATGGTCTGAAGTTCCTCCCGGCTATTCACCATATCCCTGGGCACGTGAAGCAGAGTGCCATTGCCGGTAATAACGACGTCTATCTTCAACATGATGCGTTTGTACACTTGGTTGAAAAGATCTCGGAGGTGTCCGTTGAGCGTCAATATGACATCGATCGCCTGAAATTGGAGGCTGGCTGCGACAAGAACATCATCAAGCATCAAGACGAAGAGCTTGCTTCGTATAAGTCGAAGTTGGAAGCCGCTGAACAAAGCGCAAAAGATACTGCTGAGGCAGTTACTCGTTTAGAGATGGCTCACAAGAAGGAACTTGATGAAGCAGTCCAGCGCAGCGGTGCTCTTGCCCTAGAAAAGGATTCCATCCAAAAAGAAAGGGATGCGCTCGTCACACAAGTCAGAGAGCTGAAAGAATTACTCTCCAAGGAGAAAGAGGATAAGGTAGCTGCTCAGGAAAAATCACAACGATATTGTGATGAGATCGTTGCTACTCGGCTCCTGAAAACGAAGCTCGATAACGAACTTGCTGGGGTCGAAAAAATGAAGGACGAAGCCCGTGAGGAGGGCAAAAGAAAAGCTGCGGAGGAGATTGACTCTCGCCTCGAGGCGGCAGCAGAAGCCGGCAGGGAAGAGGTCAAATGCATGTTTGACCCGTTGATTGCTGAGTAAGGAGCCCGCGTCCTTATGCATCGTGACTTAACATTCTTGGGCGATGGCTACCTCGAATCCCTAGCTGGGGCCTGGGAAACCTCAGTAAAGATCAGGAAAATCGAGTCGGGCTCTGAAGAGGTCGATGAGGATGCCTTGGTGAAGGAGTTTCTTAGGGGGAATGAGCCAGCGGATCTATCCGCAGCTTTGGCGCTTTATAGCAAAGGCTCTCCCCTTCCAAAAGAGAAAAGTGATGAAGCTGGCCCATCTGGGGCCGAGACTACGACTCCTCATATTGCTGCTCCTCCCGCTGCTCAACTGGTCGGTCGGTCGACACTTGATCCATTTGAGCAGCATGCCGGTTATGATCCTGAAGATCCCGGGCTCGGCGCTCATGTGCTATCCCCTATCCTGGAGGGTGAAACCCCACGCGCAACCGATAGCCAACCGGAACCTGGTAGGAAACTCTTCTTCTCTAGAAGTTGAAAGATCTGTCATTTTCCAGCAGTGGTTATTCGTTTTAATGTTTATTCTTTATGTTTTCATGCAGGCTGCTCTGACCCCGAGCCAACTCCGAGGAGCGATGACGCCAAGGAGGAGGCAGAGAAAACAAGCGACGTTGTTCACGCGGGAGTAATTCCTGGTCCCGATGTTCAAGTGATCGGGGCGCTAGATGATGACAAGCTTGACACTTCATCTCCTGCCGAAGGGAGTGATGAAATCGAAATCACTGGCGCCTCTGAGCATACTTCAAAGATGAGCATGAAGGACCGCCTCGCCGAAGAGGAGAAGAAAAAGGTCGAGGTCAAAGTTGAACCTGAAATACTGGAACTTACCGACCCGCGGAACAGACCTTTGAAAATCATTCTCCCGAGCAGGTCCAAACCACTGGATGTTCCATCTCCTACTCCTGACTCCGCTTCTTTAGCAAGCACCAAGAAAAAGCGTGAGGGAGAGGAGTCGTCGGAAAAAACAAAGGAAGACAAGAAGAAGAAACCGAAGAAATAATCGATACACTCGTTCAACGAGCTTCTTGCTTAAGTCTTGTAGTTGCTTTTATCTTTTGTAGCTTGTAGTTTGTATAGATAGGTTCTTAACTCTGAGTTTTGTAGGAGTAACTGTGTAACCCCATTTTAAACTATTGAATGAAGTTTAGTTTCTTTTTTGTTTGAATGATTCTCTTGCTTTTCTTTGGTTTGCTGACTAACTGTAGTCATAACTCAAGTTCTTATGAGTTACATTATCTCCCAGTCCATTCTCGTGTTGTTCAAACATTTCCAGATGAGGCATACTTCTTGTTCCACATTTCTCGAGTACTTGGACTTTTTTCTAAATCTACGCTCCGGGGATTTAGAGTAAGTTGATCCACGTTCAGGGGATTCGGAGGTTCGCATCGTTTATACTCTAGTCTGCACTCTGGGGGCTTAGAGTACTCTGATCTGTGCTCTGGGGATTCGGAGATTTGAAATCGTTTATACTCTAGTCTGCACTTTGAGGACTTAGAGTACTCCGATCCGCGCTTTGGGGATTCGAAGATTTGAAATCGTTTATACTCTGGTCCGCACTCTGGGGACTTAGAGTACTCCGATCCGCGCTCTGGGGATTCGGAGATTTGAAATTGTTTATACTCTGGTCCGCACTCTGAGGACTTAGAGTACTCCGATCCGCGCTCTGGGGATTCGGAGATTTGAAATCGTTTATACTCTAGTCCGCACTCTGGGGACTTAGAGTACTCCGATCCGCGCTCTGGGAATTTGGAGATTTGAAATCGCTTATACTCTGGTCCGCACTCTGGGGACTTTGAGTACTCCAATCTGCGCTCTGGGGATTCGGAGATTTGAAATCGTTTATACTCTGGTCCACACTCTGGGGACTTAGAGTACTCCGATCCGCGCTCTGGGGATTCGGAGATTTGAAATCGTTTATACTCTGGTCCGCACTCTGGGGACTTAGAGTATTCCGGTCCGCGCTATGGGGATTCGGAGATTTGAAATTGTTTATACGAGTCCGTACGTCGTACAGGATAATGTAGTTCGTCATCCGATTATGAGATATAGAAACATTAGTGATTCGTGGAAAATACGGCTTTAAGCCTTTATTAATGAAAAACAACTAAACTGCTTGATTACATAGTTAAAAAGAAACTAAGTTACGACTGAACGAAAACATACAGGAAATAACAGTGCCTAAAACAAGAAAGAAAACATGCTAAATGTAATAGTGCCGCAGATGTTCACTGTTCCATGCTCGGGGGAGTGTCGGGCCATCAACGGTCGCTAGCTTGAATGTTCCCTCTCCAAGCTTCCATTCAATGACGTACGGACCTTCCCAACTGGGATTCATACGTGATGGTACCGAGAAAACTCGTTTCAGAACGAGATCACCCACATCAAAAGTCCTTGGGCGGACTCTGCCGTCGTAGTAACGCTTGACTCGGTGTCTATGCGCTACCGCCCTTAATTCGGCCTCTTCACGCTTTTCATCGATGCAGTCTAGCGATTCCAACAAGAGGTCCTGGTTCGTCTTGGGATCATAGTATGTCACTCGGTGTGATGGAACTTCAAGTTCCACGGGTATAACGGCTTCCGAGCCGTATGCTAATGTGAATGGAGTGTGGCCGGTCGCGGACTTGTGGGTAGTTCTACAAGCCCATAGTGTTGTCGGAAGTTCATCTACCCACTTGCCTCCGACCTTCTCCAGACGCTTCTTCAGTATGGACTTGATTATTTTGTTAACGGCCTCGACTTGTCCGTTGGCTTTCGGGTGTGCAACGGCGGCGAACTTATTCTCGATTCCATACTTTAAACAGAACTCTTTGAACTCTCTGCTTTCAAATTGCGTCCCGTTGTCCGTAATGATGGTGCGTGGAAGGCCAAAGCAGCATATAATGCTTCGTACAACGAAGTTAATGACCTTCTTAGAGGTGATTGTGGCCAAAGGTTCTGCCTCAGCCCATTTTGTGAAATAGTCGACTGCAACTATCGCGTATTTCGCGCCACCTTTGGATATAGGCAAAGAGCCGATTATGTCGATTCTTTCTATCCCCGTTAAACGCTTGCTAACATAATACACCGGCTTCTGGATTCGGTCCTCCTCGCGAACTAAAGCCGCACTTATCGCATGTGGGGATACAGCCAAGTATACGTACAGCATCTCGTGGTCTACTGGTTTTGACAGCACTGGTGGACTCTCCAGATGCCTCACCAGATCCCGGAATGCTTCCTCACAACTAGACGTCCATTCGAAATTCCTCTTCCCTTTCTTTATTATATCAAAGAATGGGATACACTTGTTAGTTGCCCTGGATATGAATCGACTTAGCACAGCTACTTTTCCATTCAAGCTCTGTACCTGCTTTATAGTCCTGGGCACTTGCACATCTCGAATAGCTTGGATCTTTTCTGGGTTAGCTTCAATTCCCCTAGCATTGACGATGAATCCCAAAAACTTCCCCGACGCAACGCCGAAGGAACACTTCAGAGGGTTGATCTTCATCCCGTAAAACCTGAGTATGTCGAACATTTCAGCCAAGTCTCGAATGTGGTCGTTTGACTGTCGTGACTTCACGAGCATGTCATCCACATAGTCTTCCATCGTTCTACCAAGCTGGTCCTTGAACATTCGATTCACCAAACGCTGATAAGTCGCTCCTGCGTTCTTCAATCCGAAGGGCATTACTACATAGTAATATAGCCCGACATCTGTAACGAAGCTGGTGTGTTCTTGGTCCGGAATATGCATCGGGATTTGGTTGTATCCTGAGTATGCATCCATGAATGATAACAGCTCATGTCTTGCGGTGGAGTCAACCAACTGATCGATCCTAGGCAACGGGAAACTGTCCTTGGGGCATGCTTTGTTCAAGTTGGAGTAATCTACGCAAGTTCTCCATTTCCCATTCGCCTTTTTTACCAGCACGGGGTTGGATACCCATTCAGGGTAGAGGGCGTCGCGGACGAACCCATTGGCTTTGAGTTTGTCCACCTCCTCTCTGAGAGCAACGGACCTCTCCGGGTCCATTCCTCTTCTTTTTTTGTTTAACCGGGACGTATTTCGGGTCTATGTTCAACATATGACTCGTGATGGCAGGAGAAATCCCACACATATCAGAATGCATCCAGGCGAAAACATCAAGATTCGCCCGGAGGAAGTCACTAAGGTCTTCAGTCATCACGGGGCCAAGCTGTGATCCGATCTTCAGTATTCGCGAAGGGTCGTCTCGGCTGACTGAAATGTCAACCGTTAATTCAGCCGGCGCTGCCTTTTCTTCCCTGGGTTTCTCATCGTCGTCTCTCGGATCTATGTCTCTGAAGATCCGAGAATTATGCCCGAGCCAGGGCTCGGGCACTACTTGTCAATTATCTGTATTAAGGATGCGGATGGGATTGTCCGCAACCTTTCCTTTCTCCCTCCGATGGGCCTCTCGGAGCTCAGCCACATAACAGGAACGACCAGCTGCTTGGTCGCCTTGAACAATACCTACTCCCTTGTCAGTTGGGAACTTCAAAGTTAAGCACCACGGGGCTAATGCTGCCCTAAACTCAGCCAGGGCCGGCCGGCCCAAGAAAACATTATACGGAGAATCCACATCCAAAACTACGAAGGGTAGGATTCACACCCTCCGACGCTCGCCTTGTCCCAGTTCAACTAGTAACTCAACATACCCCACTGCATCGGTCGCTGCGCCGTTAAAGCCGTGTATACGAGCCTTGGACGGTTTCAAGTCCTTTGTTTCAATTTTCATTTGGTCATAAGCCTTCTTGAAGATGATGTTGACAGAACTTCCGCAATCAATCAGAATTCTTTTCACATATGTCGGTCCGATCGTCGCAGATATGACCATCGGGTCGATGGTTGGAGCCTCTACTTGATCAGCATCTCTGTTTCTAAACACTATATCGTCTGTCATTACGCGCTGCTGCTTAGCAGGGGTCCCATCCTCCACGTTCGAACAGCACTCAAAATCTGCATGCTTCAGGGAACTTGCATATCGCTCCATCTCTTGCCAATTCTTATCCGCGGGGTGAGGTCCGCCGATAATAGTATTTATGACT
Organism: Allium fistulosum; assembly: GCA_030737815.1. Taxonomy (NCBI): domain Eukaryota; kingdom Viridiplantae; phylum Streptophyta; class Magnoliopsida; order Asparagales; family Amaryllidaceae; genus Allium; species Allium fistulosum. The sequence continues at coordinate 431,575,270 of CM060906.1, read as the reverse complement.
AGTCTACCCACGGTTCGGGCAGGCTCCTCAGGATGACACGGAGCTGGTGCGCGACCTGGGTTGGACGTTCCCCGTCCTCCTTCCTGTGGATCCTTCACAAATTCTTGCAACTTCTTTTGCCTGATCAACTTCTCGATAGCGTTGTGCAGGTGTCTGCACTCCTCCGTATTGTGCCCATAAGTCTCATGGAAGCGACAATATTTCCCGGTTCGCTTCTGCTCCTCAGTTGATTCTTTTGGACGTGGCTTTCTGTACTGAAAAGTATTGCAGGTAGATAGGTAAATGTTCTCCAGAGGCGCATTCAGCGGGGTGTACTCGTTGTAGCTTGGAATTCTCGATTTCCACTTCCCCGCTTCCCTCTTCTTCCCTTGATTTCTTCCTCCGGACTCCTTAGGCTGCCCAGGCTTGTTCTGGACATTGACTTGGACCTTTCTCGAGTTGTCTCCGGACTGCTTCACAGCAACGTTGCTTTTCATAGACTCTTGGACAGGTCCTGGTGCCTTATCTCGTCTTACCCACCTAGCTTCCTCTCTCCTTATGAACTGGTGTGCCTTTGAGTAGAAACGCTCTAGCGTAGTCGGAGGTTTTCCTGCCAACCAGTCTCCAAACTCAGAATCTGGGTCCACACCTCTCATTACAGCCATTAGAATTGCATGATCATTGGGATTACTGACTTCAGTTGCCGCAACATGGAATCTTTGTAAATATTCCTTCAATGACTCCCCAGGATTTTGGATTACACTTGATAGAGACATTACGTCCTTTGGACGAGTAGTGTGTATCCTGAACTGCTCAATAAACTTCTTTGCCAACTCCTCGAAATTGGATACGGACCGCGGAGGAAGTCGGGTGAACCGCATAGTAGCAATCCCAGATAGAGTAATTGGAAAGCATCTACACTTGGTGGCATCATTTGCTCTAGCTGAATCCATCATCCATTCGTACCTCATGGCATGCTGTCTGGGGTCAGTCTTTCCCTCATACGCAGGGATAGTAGGCATACTAAACTTCCTAGGGTACGCCGCCTGCAGCACAACATCTGTGAATGGAGTATGACTTCTTGATACTCCCCAATCATCATTCGATAAACTCTGATTTTCTTTCATCAATTGCCTGACCATGGCTGTCAGATCTGGTGTCTGTATGGAAGGCGGAAGGTTAGAGTCTGTTCTACGCGACTGTCCATGCTGATGCCTCCTCTCCTGGCGATCTGCCAATCGTACGTCTTGAGGTTCGACATCGTTAGCGTTTTGATGGTCTGGGCCTCCAGCCTCCACCCGCACTCCGGTTCCGAAGTTTTCAGCACCTGCTTGGTCACGGTCTCCAGCTGTTTGAACAGCAGCATCCGCTCGCGCAGCTTCAGTCTTACGGCGTCTGCGCCTGGGAGGTTCATCAGAGGAAGTAGAGCTGTCAGATGAGGAATAAGGAGCGGGATTACCCCCAGCATTCTATTGCTGCTATTGAGTGAGTTGTGCCATCAGGTTGGCTTTAGCTTGCATCTGCTCTCCTAGTTGTCTCCTGCTTTCCCTGAGTTCTCTCATCAAGTCGTTGAACTCTATTCTGGTGACAACTGGAGTCTGGTCCTGGGCGGCAATTCCTACACCCGGAATTGCTGGCTGATTGCTAGGTCCTGCTTATTGCACGCTAGCAGTCTCATGGGCATCCGCATTATGAGAAGCTGACCTGGTATGTGGTCTCGCCATTGTAGAGTTATTGGTAGGAACTCTGAGTAGAATCAACGGATGTCCTATCAACGAGTCGGATCTTCTTTGGGGGATTTGTTCAATCCAGTAGCTTCAAAGCAGATCCTTGAGGTCCAAGAATTCAATTCTCAGTGAAAGCACCAAAGTGTTAGCACCAAAATTGGTCACTAACCTCGTAGAGAAAGATTGTGTAGAGATATAAGTGATGAAGATAAATTAAACAAGGAAGAGAATGCTAATTTAAATGCAAAAAGTAAGAACACCAAATTTATAGTGGTTTAGCGTAATTGCCTACGTCCACTTTGAGGTTAAACTTTATTGATCTTCTTTAATGGTTGATTACAAATACAATTCGTAGATTGAATACTTGAATGCAATTGCTAAGTAGAGAAGATGAGTCTGAAAAATGGCAGAGTCTCCCCAGTGTTCTCGAAAAAGATCCCTTTTCACTGTGACCCTGCCCCTCTATTTATAGACAAAGATGGGCTGGACTTCCCAAGTGGGCTCGGTAGCCGAACACTCTAGCCCAAGTATAGTGGTCGCTGCATGCCGAACCAGGTAGGCCGAACACAATGACACCGAACCACCCTTTCTATGCCGAACGGTATGTTTGATGTGTGGGAAGTGCAGAATGGTTGTCAGTCGAAGCCGAATGTGCCTCTGTCCGAAGCGCTTGACCGAACAATGCTCTCTGGCCGAACGATGCATTCTAGCCGAACAATCCCTTTGGCCGAACGATCCTCCTTGGCCTAACGTGCCTCCTGGCCGAACGATGCATTCTGGCCGAACGGTACTGTCATGTCGAGTAGTCATATACGCCGAACGCCTTCTAATGCCAAGTACTCCTGGATGCTGAGTACTACGCCGAGTACTCATGTTGCCGAGTTCCACTGGATGTCGAGTACTACGCCGAGTACTTCTAGATGCCGAGTTCCACTGGATGCCGAGTACTTCTAGATGCCGAGTACTATCTGATGCCGAGTACTAGTTGATGCCGAGTACTATCTGATGCCGAGTACTATCTGATGCCGAGTACTATCTGGTGCCGAGTACTAGTTTCCTGGTCAAATCTCCAGGAAACAGTGTCCACTCCCGACTGACCAGCTTCTAATCCTATCAGGAGCTCCCATCGTCGAATCACAAATGGCCGTCGTTGAAAATCATCAAAAATCATCAAAATGGTCGTTGAAAAACTCACTTCAGTCCTCACTCAAAGTCAAACTCGGGTAATCACCCGTTTGACTCGAAGCAAACCCAGGAAACTTTGGCCCAAAGCCAGACTTGGGTAAACCATATTTTTTCCCCAAGCAAATCCAAAGTGATTCCAAGCGCCGACCATCAGGCCCCTGAATTTAGTGACCCCAAGCAAACCAACAATTGAAAGGAGGAGGTAGAGCAGACTAGGAGAAATAACAATACGAGCACATTGGCTAAGGACTCGGATTCTAGGATACGACCTAGGATCTCAAAATTCAACTCATGTGCTCCTTTGAAAGATTCAATTGATAGCCTCTACTTGGATACTCATGACTCAGAGCAACACGGAAAACCAACCTCAAGAGAGTCCACCGGAGTCCAGAGAAAATCCGGGGAATGTTGTATATTCCAAGATTCATACGGTCCTAACACTGGCGATTACAAACGTCTCCGAGATGTGATCGGAAAGCTGAATCGGAAATGAAAGCTTCAAGTGCAATCCCTGTAGAATGGCGAGCAGGGACCATCCAACGCCTATCAATAAAGAACACTGATTATCAATTGGACCATTGAGGGTCGACATTCCACTGAAAGGAGCTAGGGGCAAAGTGGAATAGCGAGCACATGATGCTGCTTCACTTATCAATAAGATTTATTCCCGACCTTCTTTGAATTATTTTATTTTAATTTCAATTTCAATTATGTTGTGAACTACGACCAAGTCGAACTAAAATATTTCCAAAGCGATGCAGGTAACCAAGTACTTAGAGTTGGCCGCCAGCCAATCTCCATAGACCGTGATCAAACCTATGGAGTTTCATCAAGACGAACGTGATTCAATCGTTCATCATCTACCATATACCCCTGATTTGGGACACCGAGGGACAAAATAAAGAACCTGAAAGTTTAGAATCCATTAGAAAGTAGACGCGACTGACTGTCCACTTAGCAACCTTCATAATAGACTCAAAGTAGTCGCGACTGGCGCCTGCTGATCAATCTTAGATTTCAACAAATGGATATGATTGCATCCCAAAACATACGCAACTTAATTGCTCGCTTAATAACTCATTATCTCCGCTTGCTAGAAAGAATACGAAGAAAATTGTGCAAGACTTGATCATCCGACCCCAGCATGGATGTGATCAAATCATTCATCACCTACTTTTTTCCCAGCTTAATGGGAAGAGCCGCAACTATCAAGTGGATGTGAATCGACCGCCTGATTGTCAAGTTTCATCCTTAATGCTGGGGGCAGAATCCTATTCCATGAACAAATGTTGTTCGACCGTTCATTCGACAACTTTTGCCTCGACACGGTAAAAGAAGTACAAACCGGTTCTAAAGACTAGAAGTGGTGCAATTAGAAGAAGGCAAACCCGGCTAGCTAGCAACTAAGGAACGGGACAACAACCTAAAGTGATGCCTTCTCATCCATCCTTGTCTACTTTTCTTTTCCAAATGAGCCATACCGGGACACTAAGGGTATTGCAGACAGCATGGCGGAAGAAATGCTTCAATGCCCTCGATGAGTCATGTAAATCCTCCTTCTGAGAACCGGCGTTGCTGGTGGCGTCGAAAAGTCTTATCCAAAGGATCGTCCAACAAACAGATCTAACACCATAGCTTCTTGAACCAATAAAACTGTGTTCATGTAAGCAACCTACTGAGTCGACGGGGTCAAATCGAACTCAAACCATTGGATTGGCGGAACCCGATCTCGGCCCCTTAAAAATCGGTGCTCCTCCGGCTGCATCGAGAGGGCCACAAATTCAAACTCCTTGCGTTTCCTGGAGGTAGGCAATGCCGAGGAGCCCTACAAACAAACTCTTCGTGTCGCCCGGAGATAGGCAACGCAGAGGAGCCACAAAATCAAACTCCCCGCGTTGCCCGGAGATCGGCAATGCAGAGGAGCTCCAAAAACAAACTCCTCGCGTTGCCCAGAGATAGGCAACGCCGAGGAGCTCCAAATACAAACTCCTTGCGTTGCCCAAAGATAGGCAACACCGAGGAGCTCCAAATACAAACTCATTGCGTTTTCCGGGGATAGGCAATGCCGAGGAGCTCCAAATATAAACTCCTCGCGTTGCCAGGAGATAGGCAACGCCGAGGAGCTCCAAATACAAACTCCTCGCGTTGCCCGAAGATAGGCAACGCCGAGGAGCTCCAAATTCAAACTCGTTGTGTTGCCCGAAGATAGGCAACACTAAGGAGCTCCAAATTCAAACTCCTCGCGTTGCTCGGAGATCGGCAACGCCGAGGAGCTCCAAATTCGAACTCCTCGCATTGCCCGGAGATAGGCAACACCAAGGAGCTCCAAATTCAAACTCCCCGTGTTGCTCGGAGATAGGCAACGCCAAACAACCTCAAAAGCCGCGCATCTCGTAAGCCGTACATTCAATTTTGAAATTCTCTCATAACCTGGAGATAGGCAACGCCGAGGAGCACTGAAAACAAATTTCTTGCGTTTCCCGGAGATAGGAAACGTCGAGAACCATCAAAAATGAACTCCTCGCGTTGCCTAGAGATAGGCAACACCGATGAACATCAAAAACCAACTTCTCGTGTCACCCATAGATAAGAAACGACGAGAAGCATGAGAAACCCAACACTTACAGTCAATAATAATTGGTGCTAGAAGGAAGGCACTCAATGATTAACAATACCCGCCCATGCGTAAATTTCATACTTACTTGAATGCTGCCGGAAACTGAGAATACGTGCTAAGGTCACAAAACTTCCAGAAAAAGAAAAATAAGGTCATGACTTAACTAAATTTTCAATGGAGGTTATCTAAACCCTAAGCTACTGGATACTTGAAAACTGTTTGAAGTAAACAACCCTATGAATTGGGGGCATACACCTGTACCGAGACAGAATCACACAAATACAATCAGTTCGTAGGTTCAGTCACTACAAACAATAATAAGTTCACAAGTTCTATCTCAAAGTTTTATGAATTTCCAAACAAAAATTCTGAACAAAAATGTCTAAGCTTTAGAAATTATTAAAGTTTTGTGAATTTCTAAACAAAAATTCTCTAAAGTGTTGTTAACCTCTAAGTTCCATTACAGAACTAGAAATTAATGAAACTAGAACGAGTACACAGAGCATACACGAATAGATAGATCAAAATATAGTCAAAATATCATTGTATTGCTTATGATTTTCTGTACAAAGGATCAAAATGTGGGGGGTGTACCCACGCAACAAAAGCCAATAAAGAGAAATTACAGACTCTACAATCAGGACACAAAGTGCAGACTCTGCCCTTGAACAAAATGACTCAAAAAGAACAAAAGTCAGATCGATCTCCACACGAGCTCCTCAGCGCTCCCTTCCACTGCTCCCTTTTCTGCCCTTTGTTTGCAGTTTCTTCCTCATTCGGGAGTGATGTCACTGCCTGTAATATCAACAAACTCCTCAGTGTCAAGAAGTTCCAAGCCGTCCTGGGTCGACGGGTCTTATCGATCCCATGAGTCGCGCACTCTCAAAGGACGTGCATTTAGTAAGGCACGCACTCTCAAAAGTGGCGCACTTCGATTGACAAGGATCGACCCCCACTACCCGAGAGAACGACATTGCTCGGTAGTGCTGCAAAGCTCACAAACCAAGAAGTCAGCAAAGAATTCTCATTTTTGACCAAGGTTAATGTACAAAATGTAAAAATTCGAGACACCCAAGTCACGTGTTCCTAGAGATAGGAGCTGCGACGTACCTTTGGCTGGGGGGCATCCAGGGAGTCGCCCAGAACATTAAGTCTCACATCTATTGTTCAGAATAATTAGCCATGTGGACTGAGGGGCACAAAACACATTAACGCTTGGTTAGGACAAAAGATCGCTCCAACCTGTAATAAAAGGAGGAACTTACCATCGTCCAGAGATAGACAATAACGGAAGGCTATTCCAGAATCAAATCATCAACGCACCAGCTTCCAAAGACAGAATTAAGTACTCGAATAAGTTCACAAACCCTAACTTGTAAAAAAACCAGCTATTATCCAAAGACAGACAATGGCAAGGAGAGAATGCTCAAAATCAAGCAACTAAACCACTGATTCCTGAAGATTGGAACCAAGAATAAAGTTGATATCCACAACAATGCTATTAGTCCAGCATAATGCATATGGCCTTAAACCAGCAGGGTTAGGTGTTAGGGACTCAAGATAAACACTACCGAACTCTATCCATGAGTATATGAGTAAACGTAGTCGTACTAGGGAAAATGTGATGACTTGCACCACAATTTCAAATTTTCTATAAGAACCTGGAGTTTGAGACCTAGAAATGAAGGGTTCCGCTAATAATTGTCAAATCATAACGAAAATCGGTTAAAGGAAGTTTGATTTTACATGAATAAGAATAATTATGGAATTGGTTAAGCAACAACCTTGCACCTCCAAGAGTAATACTTGACGATTAAACAAAGCTAGGCAACAGAAACTCCTGGGACTCTCACCCTTTCGGAACGTAGTGTATCTCAAATTTAAGCAATGAAACATCCACATTGTCAGAACATGGCGTATCCCGGATTTAAGCAACGAAAAAGCCACGATGGGTTAAAAGGAATCTACTCAACTCTATAGGATTGGGTGAATGATTCAATCCTCACTAATGTGACTTTAACACTGCCCGAAGATAGGCAGCACTAAGAAAATACTTCTACAATCCAATCACCGAAGTGCGAGTTTTGGAAGACCAAAATTAGTACCTAACTGGACTAAAAGTACCGTCGAAACAACCGGGAAAATCGATCCCAAACTCCTGAGTGTCAGTGTTGCCTCGGCATCCCCATGGCCTTCTTTTATCTTTCAAGTACTGGTGTTGCACTGGCAATGCCAGGAAAACTTCTATTTCATAGTACCAGTGTTGCCCCGACAATGCTACGAGACTTTCTATTTCATAAATAACGGTGCTGGCCCGACAACTTCGGAAAACATTCTACTTACTAAGTACCGGTATTGCCCTGGCAATGCTAGGGAAACTTTAATCTACAGGGCTAATGAGAAACACTCATTGTAGTGAACCATCGATGCACTAGCTTCCAGAGATAGAACTTGGTCCTCAACTGAGTCTCTACCTTCCCTTCAGAAAACTAGTGTTCCTCAATGACAGACAATGACCGGAAGGCATACCCTTTCATAGGTCAGCCGAAAGGTTCGACCTTTCATCACAGGAATCATCCACTGCACAGGAATAAAGCAACGTCGAAAGGAAATCCCAGGATTGAATTTCCCATGTACTAATTTCTAGGGATGAAAGCTAGTGCACAACCGAATTTCCAAAATTCAACTTAGAATGAATTTGGACACGGCCAAAAGATGGACGGCCTCGAGGAAATGTTGCTCGAAACCAAGTAGCTAGATTATCAATTCTCAAAGATAGGAGTAGACATATGAACAAAACTTCCATGACAACGTCAGCAGCCAAGGACAAGTGAGAGCAATCATGGAAGGTCAAAAATAAAATCCCCAAACTTCCTTTCCAGAATGGGATTGAAAGCCAGGATGGGGGAAATTGAGCATTTCGCCCCACAGATTTCCATGTCTCTCAATTGCCCAAATACAGTCATTCGAAATAGCTAGTCCCTCCAGAAGGGATAGAAACACAGATACTTGATTGAAAGAAATATTTCAAAAGTACAAACACCACTAACTGCGAGGTTGGTTAGATAACGGTTCTGTATCACGAGACCGAGCATTCTGGCAACAAAATCGCCAACAAAAGAAATGAAGGATTTAACGTTCAGAAATCAACTGCCACTCACAGTTTGGCGATGACGAGAAGGATCGATGACCTACTTATGGTCAAACTAGATCATTTGGTTCCAACTTGTAGGAATATGCCGTTACTCCAAATTTGGCGATGCTAGGAAGAAAGCCCAAAATGAAACTATCTATACATCGGCTTTCAGAAATAGAAGCAAGAGTTTGATTGAAACTTCAGCCCTACCACTTGGCATCTCATGCTATCTGAAGATTCACAACATCAAGAAAAAATGCACAGAGTTGAGTCATCCATGTATGAGTTTCCGAAGATAGTAACCAATACATGATTGGGATCACAACATCAGACTCAGAAGAATTTGCTTTAGCAAAAGATGCTAGAAACTCATCTTTCTAATACATACCGACATCATTACAAAACTCGGATCTTGGTATCAAGCAACAAAGTCCCTAATTCTCGAAGATAGGAGCTACCGTGTCAATCAAACTGGGGCAATCGAACTTATTTCTTAGGAGACCTAGTCTCCCAAAATATGTTGGTTCAATAGTCAAAATAATCAACCCTACGGACTAAGGCATTTACACCAAGACTTTGTTAAAACGAACTCAATTGAGCATAAGTAGGGATTAGCTACAGAACTGGCTAAACCAAGCTACCTCATAGGTCAATAAAAAGCAATTCTCGAAGCCGAGGAATTAAGCCAATAGTCCTCTGAGATAGATGCTAGCTTGCAGATCGAATTCCAAAAACCACAAAGGAAAGGTATTCGCAATCGAATAACTCATGCACTAGTTTCCAAAGACTGAAACTGTTCCCGATCGAAATTCAACTACAACTCTGCAAGAGCAACTGTGCCTAGTAATTTAACTGTAATCAATCAACCCAATATGATAGGGATAATAAGCAAAGCCTAAGTTGTGAAGGACCCAGCTTCTGGAGGAGTAGGAGTACCTCCGCCAGACTAAAGATTAGATGACCGAAAAGTCATTTTCAATGACAAAACCTAGCATTCAACCCTGTCAGGTATATTTTACTTTAAATAATGTCCTCGTATAACCAACGCCCGAAATCCAAGGGAAGTCGACGTATGTTGACCAATCGGGTCCTGAGCGTTGACCGTGGCAGATGCAGTGTGTTATCTACATGAGAAGAGTCTAGTATCCTGAATACTGTGAACAAACAATCTAGTGTAGATAGCTTGCTTACATTTGAAAAACAATCCATACCGCCCTTTGAAATTATCTCTTCCACACTTACCCGTTATCGATTAACAATCGATAATAGAGTCGTTGTTCGAAGCGACGCGGCAAGCTTTTCTTTTTAGGATCACTGAAATACAGAAATAGAAGAGCGATACGATTGAATCACCAACTATATCTGATTTTAGAATGAATCATTGCATTGGAATTCAAAAACATCGATGGGATCTTAACCAAATTATCAAGAAGAAAAAGCTAAAGACCAAGAGCAAGACTTCGCTCCAAAATGGTGTACAATTTTTCGAGACAAAATATAGCTTCACCACCAGTCGAATCGAAACTATATAGGAAAATTCCAAACCTATATCATGCACCCACTTACTGATCTAAACCCTTGCGTAAACTATGAAGCAAAGATTGCACTGTCAATATTAGGAATTGAAATTAAGAACGAAATCAAAAAACGAACGGCGGTCAGAAGTCAGTCATTTGAGAACAACGTCTTGAGGTGGACTTTGACGATTCACATCAAAAATTTAACTGATGGTTGAAAAGACAAAGCCCAATTTGCATGGTAGCCTCGACATTTACCCATTACTTCAAAGTACACCAAGAAGCTATCGAGAGTAATTTGATTCGTTACGACAAGCAGTAGCAGTCGAGACCAAAACTAGGTGATCAACAGCGTAACTTACTATGTGTCCGTGAGACTCTAATGCGATTATTTGGAACCCAGTAAACGGATACTATAATCAATAACTTTTAGAGCACGCGCCTTGTTTCCAACGAGGACGTACTCTGGGGGGGAAATGTTATCCGAGTTTATAACCCAGCAGGACCCAGTAGAAAGCAGAATCTCGTAACAACAGGATGGCATAGAACCTAACTAGAAAGGCTAAGGCAAGCAGTGAATGACAGCCAGGCTATATTGCTGAGGCAACGACTGGGATCGACCAAACCAAGGGGTCAACATTCTTTTAGCCCAATCAGCAGCTGAGCACAAATAGCTAGTGAATTGCCATCAAAATGAGACAAAGACTATCAAAGCATCTCCAATTCCAGACTCCAGAAAATCCTAAGTGTTTGGATCATCACCGATCTATGCCTCTCCTCAAACCTTCAAACAAGTTAGCTGAAAAACACTATGAAAAGAGGCCAAGGCATCGGCTCGCAAACAAGCCAAGTCCATGGGTCGCCAGCGACCCATGGGTCATGGGTCGCCTACTACCCATAAGCCATGGGTCGCTAGCGACCCATGGCTCTATCTCGTTTTGCATGCCAAACTCTCCTTGGGCCGTTTCTTACCTACCCACGAGCAGTTGATAAATAGGCATGGCCCAGAATCTTTCCGATCCCTATAAATACCATCCTACCTTCAACATAAAGAGGATCTTCTCCGGGCTGGTGGCTAGAGCTCTGCTGGAACCATTCTTCACTCTCTACCTCCTTCACAACAATCTCCAAAGGAATTCACTGTGATTCTCCATTGGATTCCAACTTTGGAGATTCAACTCACTTAAAGATAATCAAAGCCTTGTAATCAGATATCTATTGTAATAGCAATCAGTTTGTAGTAAAACTATAAATTGCACGTAGGTTTCATTAACAGCCAAACCACTATAAAAATTCTCTGTCTTCTTTCTTTTACTGTTCTATTTCTATACCTATTATCTGTGATATTGCCCTATCAGAACAGGGCTGGTGCTTTCAAACTCAAACCAGGGTGTTGATCCATTTTTTGGGTCAACAACCACTATGATTTCCACTTTCTTTATGTTTTCCTAAACAAGTATCCTTCTTAAACTATCCAGTAGAAAATCCCACAGTAATAACGTTCAACAATGTGGCTTCCACTAAACACTCGAATGCCGCTCCCATAGGAATCTGACTAAGTGCCAATCCCTTTAATGGAGAATTTAACCCTTTTGCAAATTTCATAGCTTTCTTTAATGCAATGTCCATCGCCTCAAAACCAAACCTGCTAGTTCGTTAAACTTATTTGTATACTCCTTCATAGTCATTTCAACCTGACAAAGGCTAATAAACCTTTCGAGCATTACTTCCTTCTCGGCCTTAGATGTGAACTTAATCTCAAATCTTTTCTTAAAGTTAGTCCAGGTAATTTCTTCCTTGTTAACCTCAGCTATTACAACTTCTGGCCAATTATATGCTTCACTATATAAATACCAAGAGGCAAGCTTCCTCTTAGCAGCATCATCCAATCCAAGCAAATTAAAAATCTTATTGTAATCGCATATCCATTCTCAAGATTCCACAAATGATTCGGTACCCTTAAAATGGTTTACCTCCCAAACCTCTAAACTCCTTGCACAACTTGGGGAAATTCAAAACGGGAGTCTGAGCAACTACAACACCTTATACTGAAGTTGTAGGGAATTTAGTATTAATAGCAACTTGATTCCTAGCCTATTAAATATGTATAAATATTTATTAGTAGTTAAACATGTATAAATATTTATTTCCATTAATTTTGTTCTAGTTATAAATCTTTAACTAGAACATTCATTTCCATACTTAACCATTAAAATTATATTCTAAAAAGATTCTTTGTTATAATTTCCATAAATTAGCTTAAATCAAAAGGGTTAACTTAAAAATAAAAATTTGTCTCTTTTGATATTACAAGGAATAATTCTTTCTCTTTTTCTTGAAATAGATAGTGTAAACTACGAAAAGTAAATTCATACTTTACATATCTCTTTCTTTTGTTTACATATATTTTTGTTAAATCAAATGTTGTATTTTTCTATGAAATTAAGAAAATCGAACCAATTTATAAAACTTAAACGAATAACCTTCCAACAATTAAAGTGTAGAAAATTTATATTCCAATAGAATTAGTGTAAGAATCAATAATTTACTACTATTTCTATAACCCAATTGTAGACATAGAATAAATTATACAACTTATCAACCTTCAACTTTTATAACTTTTAGGGCTAATTTTTAGATCCTGGTGTAAACAACAATTCCAATCAAATTTCCCAGATTAAAGAATAAAAACATGTGGGCGATGATTTATACATTTAATTTGAGCCTACAATTCACATATATTTATTTATTTGGCATAAAACCAAATAAAAGTCCACGAAATAAATTTCAAAATGTAACGACGTGGAAATTTATCGCTTTAATTTGTGAATATTTAATTTATTTTAAATATTCGATTTATGGTTTGATAATCAAATAACCCTCTTTTAGTTAATAATTATTGATGGAAAATACATTTTTGGATTTTGTTTGCATAAATAGGAGTTCACTGAAAAACAGAAAATGTGACTGAAACCCCTTTTTGAATTTTTGATTTATATTGAAGGACAAGTTATAGAAAGTTGTAATATCTTTGTACATACCTTAATTAACATTTAAATGTATAAGACATCTTATTTTGGAAACGTATATATAAGTAAAATAATAATAATAATTAATAAAGCATATATTTAAATTTAAGGTTTGAAATTTGAATAGGATAAGATGGATGTGTATTTTGAATGATGACTTGAGTGTGGAAACCAACTTAAGTATATGAGATTAGCTTAATATCCTCCATATTATCAAAAAGAACATGTAACAACTTATTAACCTCCATATTTTTCTATGGTTGCCAAAATGATGAATGTGAAAATTCATGAATTAAGTATTGAAGTGGACAAAAGTACTTGAGCTCTCTATTATCCAACATGGTTTTTCATGCTTGACATGTTGGTATTTTAGAATTTGATGGTAGCGTTGAAATCTTGATTTAAGGTCGTTTTCATTTTTATCTTTATTTATTTAACTTTATGTATATATGTACACTCTTACCTTTTTTTTATTTCATTCATCTTCTTAACTCCTTTCTTTTTCTAAATGTTGGAAAAAATCATTTAGCTTATAACAACTTGGATTTGAATTTTCCATTTGCAAATAAAGGTGGAAAGGTGAGATACTCAAGTTTGTTAATATTTTATGAAAACATAAATGTCGTGAAAAACCCAAATCTTGTTTAACAGTTTGTGCAAAGTCATATGTGTAGCTTAGTTATGAGTATTTTTTAATTTTCATGTTAAGAAATTGCTTTAAAAATCATGTTTTGTTGATATTTGGTTTATATTTAAAATAATAGCTTAATTTTAGTTTGAAAATGGGTTACTTCTCTCTGTTCTTAATAAAAAAACCATGTTCATCCCTTCTTCAAAAATCTATATCTCTCAATCTATTTATGTTTAGCCTAAAACATCAACTAGAGAATTGTTTGACTTTGTCCGTAGTTTATTTTAAAAATAGTAGTTCATCATTTCGATGAGTATGGTAGAATATTTTATTTATTACAGTAAGTGGACGGGAATGTATTGGTTTTTGACGACCTTGATTTGTCGAATGGTTATTACCGTCATGCTCATCTCAACAAGTAAAGATTTTTAGAGATGGTTTGGTGTTTTTAAGGGAGGGGATTACCGGGAAAGGTTAGATGATCAGATTTCAACCATTTGTAAAATTATAGGGTCATGGTAGAAGATGAGAGTAATGGTGGTGTTTGGTGCAAGCTTGGGGGATGGTAGAGGCATTGGTGTCAGGTTTGGGACCCCCGGTAGTCGATGGTGTCATTAGCTCAAAGCAGGGTTTTCGTTCATAGTGGGTTTTAGGTTTAAATTTTTGGTTTGCGGCCGGTGATGGGGTGCTGCAAGTTGATCAAGGAGGAAATCAGATATGCTAGAGGATGCCGATCGCGATGGCATAAGCGGCATGGTCCAAAGGTTCCGGAGGCGGTGGGGTTTGGTGATGAAACGATCCTGGAATGCGATTATCGTTGCGGGTTAGATGCATGGATTTTGCTTGAGATGGCTAGAGAGGGTGGTGAGAGGTACAAGTGCATGAGCTCGTCGTGGCGGATTTGGAGGTGGCCTCAGATTGGTGGTTAGTGGAGGAATTGCGGCGTGCCCGTGCACGGCGCATACGAGGAGGAAAATTTTCAAATCTAATTTGGGAATTTGAGTGTGATCTGTTTAGGAAGATGAAGTTTTGGTTCAAATGTTGCAAGTGGCCTTGGGCCATGGGTCAGGATGAGAAATTGATTTATTAGTTTTAAACTTTTATAAACAAAATCGTCAACTTTAAAATGTAGTAACTCACTTATATGAAACCTGTTTGACCCGCAAATTTTTGCATTGAACTCTTGTTGGAAAGTAAAACATTTTGTATAAATGGATAAGGATTTGGTTGTAGTATAATTTAATGATAAATAACAATGGCTGCATTAAATTGCGTTGTTTTATATAATAATGCAGTTATAAAAGTGTATACTTCATTAGTGATACCTATACGGCCAAATAAAACGCCATCCTGATAAATTTAGTAAATTATTTTAATTTGACCACCCTGGTAGCAAAATAAACACCGTTCTGTCATTCTGCTATATTTAATTGAATAGATTATCATGGACATCTAATTAACAGAATAAATTTCTGTTCTGCTATTTTATATAAATTTGGACATTTATTTTATGTTAGTTAATTAATAATGGATAAGTGATGTGGTAACAATTGATTGTTAATTATGGATTTGGTTTACATATATGCCTGCTTATGTAAAAATTCTGGTATTATAACTTGAAATTTTAAATTTAATAAATGGTAGCTTGTTAAGTACCATTTGATCACTAAGTCACAAGGTAAATTAATTAATTGTTTATGATGGATTTAAGTTAATTTTCTATAAGTAAAGGTTTTAAGTTAATTATAACATTAAGGATGTTTTAGAATTTATATTTTTATATTAATAAGTGTTAAGTTATTAGTTATTTTATTAACGATGTTTTAAAGGTTAATTAATTATTTTATTAATAGTGTTTTAAAGTTAATATTTATTTATTTAATACTGTTTATAAAAGGATAATAATTTTTTTATTAATAGTAATTTAAAGTTAATTAATTAGTTATTTTTGATGTTTAAAGGTAATTAATCAATTTAATAAAAATGGTTATAAATAATAAATTATTATAAAAAGGATTTTACTTTCTAATAATTTTGGGTAAAGGGATTTATAAACAATATTTTATTTAAGTGATTTGTATAAAGGATTTTTATGAAGGATAAAGGGTTTGGGTTTATAGCAAGCAATATTTTAAATGGCATTTGTTCCTGTTGACCATTTAATTTGATTTTAAAATAGGAAATCTTTCTGAACTTGTTTGTAAATATACTTATACGTTGAGATATGTATATGGTAATATTTTCTAAGTATTGAAAAATATAGTGTCTTATGAATATACTTATACTATCGAGATAAGTATATAGAAATGATTTCCAAGTATATAAAAAGTGTTTCAATTAATGAAATGTTAATTAAAGAGACTTAGTGGTTACTGATATACTTAATCGAGTTTAGTTTCCTATTAAATTAAATCCCTGATTTGTTGTTTGTTTATTTGATATTTAAATAACCGATTATCAAATCTTGGACTAAATGATCGTTCTTAATTTTGGTGGTATGGAAACTCTCTTTCCATACTTAACACCGAAGGATATAACTTTGAAAATATCTAGGAGAAACACATGATTTATATGGCGCAGTCATCTTCGATGATGTTGTACTGTGCACGTAAATCTTGTTTTGTTCTCCTAGGACAAATGATATGGAGATCCGTTTACATAAAAGGTTAGGGGGTGATCCCCCTTCTTGTGTATTGTCTGTATACTATTAAAAAAACTAGAGTTGAGTTTACTAGAAAATCGATGATTTGTTTTTGGAGCACCCAATAAGCAGGGGTTCGGATCTGGTTGGTGATGTTCACGCATGATAGGGCGTTATCGCATTGTGAACGATGTGACGAAGCTTTGTCCCATACCCTTACATGTCCCTTTACGAGTTGGTTTGCTAGGTGCTTATAGTTGAGAGGCTGGCCGTAAAATCAGTTTAAGGTTACCATGTGTAGTCACCTCCGAAAAGGAGAGCGTTACGTTTGGTATCAAAGCTAAAGGTTGAATGAGAACCTTAGCCCTGGCGGGTTAAACTCAGTACGATAGGGTAAGTGACACCCTAAATGAGTTTGAGTGTGTATATATGAGAGCACGTATTTGTTAGTGATATAAAAATGTTTTATATTGTGTTGTTTGATCAGTTGAGTGGTATATGAATTCTGATCAATGTGTCTGCCCACATTATCGATAGGGATTCCTAAACACTTGAACAAGGCCAATCAACACAGTTCTGTTTTAAAATGGGTAAATGAAATAATTTTACTTAGGATTATATTTTTTATATACAAGAATGATTTTCAAAAATAGTTTAGTATTCTGGAGGTGTTTCTCTGTTAGAAAACGATAATATTCAATTATTATCATTTAATGTTGTTTAATTATGCTCGTCCAATTTGACCATTGATTGTTGAATGTTATATAAGTAATTTGCCTTTTCAAATATGGGTTGGGTAAAAAGAATTTGGGAAAAAAATTTGAAACGAACACCTTGTGAGGTAAGTTTTGCAATTTGACTATAAGGGGTATGATGTTAATGTTGGATTAAAGTTTGATTTTTATAAAATATATTTATTAGAAGTTGAAATTTTTTAGAATAAATATTTAAGAAATGATTTTAGAGAGAAGTGTATTTATAAAATTGATTTACAAGAATATGGTTTATTAATGATAATGGATTTTGGTGATTTTACAAAACTAGATTTTTCATAATAATAATAATGATTCGTTTTAATTAACATCTGAAATTATCATTCCGAGGTACTGTCTTAGATTTTGATGAAACAAGTGTCATTGAAACCGAGATAATAAATTGTTTTACGCCAACGAGTTTTATGGCGATTGGATGTACCATGTGATCGCGCAAGTTCAAACCGCGTAACGGTTAATTTTAGAGAATTAAAATAATATAATTTGATTTTAAAAGCAAATTTCTATAAATTTTGGAAATAGATCCCAAAAATAGTACCATTGAGTTCAGAATAGAGGTATTTCGCAAGAAACACAAGTGAGCATGCCTCGATTTAAGTTTGTAAAATTTCGGGCGTGAATAGTGTTGTTTACAATTACTATATATAGGACCCCAAACCCATTCTTTCTTCCCAAACCCTAAATCGTAGACCCTAGCCGCCATTATATATATCCTCACATCTGATAACTGTCGTCGTTCTAGCCCCTAGGTGCGTTATCAGCCGAAGGTCTCAACTCGGAATGCGTTTGCAGGGACAAGGGGAGAATGTTGGACCGTTGGATCGCCGGTTTAAGCCGTGTGGCGATTTGGATTTGGGGTTGAATGTGGTGGTTGTTGTGACGCCCCACCTCTATACTCACACAAGCCAAGGACACTACGGGGTAATGTCGTCGACTAGCATGAAGAATAAGGCTGTTGAGGAGCGACCATCTGTGTAATTGCTTTGTGCGAGTACCGATATGTCAGATAATATAACTTACATTTCATTTTAAGAGGAAACCCGACATATCAAATACAAACTCAAAGCTACTACACAGTGGCTAAGTGGCCTTCGGAAACAAATATAGAAATAAACATAACACAAATCAGTCATAGATATTCATATCACAAAGGCGGAAACATATATGAATATAACACATAGAACTATACATCAAAGTAGTGGTCAAACTAGATCCACTACATCACAAAAGAATAGATACAAGTACTAGACAAAAGAATAAGTATACATCAAGGAGTCTACATCTCAAATGTATACTAACAAAAACTACTATACTAAACTAGTTAGCCAAAAGTCAGGTGACGGATCCTGATAAAAAGTCAAGCAGGAGCACCTGAAATACCTCAGTTTGACCCGAGTATTATTTAAGAAGAAAATAATAAACGAATCAGTCTAGCTATAAATATCATATAAAATGAGATAGGATAAGAGATATGACCAAAAACGTATGATAACAAATATGCCATACTGTGACAAGTATACATCAAATAACAACAAAAATCATACAATATCCCAAATCATCTCAAATATTCTCAAACACCCAAAAGAATCACATTCTTTAAATTATTCACCAAAACACAAATATTGACAAAACATATCAATGCCAATCCACGAAAATTGGTGAAACACAAATTCTAGAAATCATCAACCAGAAATCCAGAAATCACAAAGGGGGAGGCCTATCACAAACGGGAGCATGAAAACTCACCAACACGTGTATCACAAATGAGACGCTATCCCATGAACCGAACATCGACGCACCTAAAAAGATACGCCCCATGCACAGTCGAACATCGACGCACCTGAAAAGATATGCCCAATGTATAAACTAACATCGACGCTCCTAAAAAGATACGCCCCATGTATAGTCGGACATCGATGCATCTAAAAAGATACACCCCATGCCTAGTCGAACATCGATGCACCTAAAAAGATACACCCCATGTATAATCTAACATCAACGCACCTAAAAAGATACGCCCCATGCCTAGTCGGACATCGATGCACCTAAAAAGATACACCCCATGCACCGACTTATCGAGCCGAATGCTCCACGAACGGTCCAAAGACCATGGGTCGCTAGCCCATAAAAATGAGACGAAGCTCAACAGAACGGGGTATAGTCCCCCATGCGGACAAAGAGGCATCGCACATCACTAGACTAAATCATAAAATGATCATCATCGATCATCAAGAAGTGTCGATTACACTAAGCTAGTAAATATAAGAGTTTAGCTTCATGTCCCATAACAACTAGCTTAACTCAAATATTTACGAACAGATTGTAGATTTCCATTCGAAAATTGTCACAAGAGTTCAATCGGACAAGTCCAAGAATTAACCGACGAAGTAAACGCAAGCGTTTCATACCACTTGTTTTACTAAGCCGTTTAATTAGATTTCTCATATGAATGAGGTAAAGGTTTGTATATACTAATAGATTGGAAAACGGTTTTAAAAACAAGCTTTTATTAAAAATAACGTTGAAATCATTTTTGTGAAAGAGTTTGAATATTTACTAATAGTATAGAAACCTTTATATTTTTAAAAGTGACAAACCCTAGAAACGATTGTAGAAACAATCAATCATCAAAAATTCACATACGAAGACGTGGATTAAATCCAAAGAAATCGATACCAAATCCATCGAAATGGATATTCCCAAAAATCCCGAAAAAGAAGTCATCAAGGTCGATAAAAGTGATAACAACTAATCAGATCAACAAAAATCGATTAAATAGGAAACCCACACAAAACAGCCTAAATAGGCAAAAATGAACGTTTCCAGACGTCTGGTTTGGAATCCAGCCGGCTGGATTTGTTTTCTGGAAATAGTTCAGAAAACCACCTAGACGTCTGGAATATCGAAGCAGGCGTCCGAGCCATGACCAGACGTCTGGTTTAGAATCCAAACGTCTGGATTTGTTCTTTGGAAATAATCTAGAGAACCCCCAGATGTCTGACACTTCAAGTCAGACGTCTGAGACTCATCCAAACGTATGTTCCTAAATTTCAGACGTTTGGAATTAGTCTCTGCTTTTTTTTATTCTGCGTGCATATATTTTTGCTCCAGGTCCAAACCAGACGTCTGGACTTGGTCACCAAACGTCTGGTCACCTGGTCTGGGCAACAATTTGCCTAGGCCAAAGTGGCCAAAACGTATCGGGAGCGATCGGACGAGCAACGACGACTAAGGATTTACACCAAGCGACAACCCAGCCTTAAAGGCTCTTCGATACACCCTAAATATCAATGTCCAAACATCCATAATAGGATTTTCATAAAATTGGACCAAAACACCAAAATTTGGAAAATTCACCAAATCAATTCAAATCAAAAGCAAATGAATATGCACAAATGTTAGGAATTCATACCTAACAACAATGATAGTTATAGACATAGATGTGAGTTAAAGAACTCACCTTTAAACCCAAAAACAACAAACGAGAAGCTCTAAAGCAAAGAAAAGATCAACTACTCTTCAACTTCAACTATAGAAGCTCCAATCTATGATCAAAAGCAATATTTCCTAAGTTACGTTATAGGAAATTTCTGAAATTGGAGAGAGATTGAGATGGAGAAGAAGAAGAGGATGCTTACCTAAGCTTCTCTTTGATTTTGGACTTGAATTTGTATTTCCTAATCAAAACTAGGGTTTAGGAATTTCTATTTCCCATTCTTTCCCCCATTTTTCTCTTCAGCTTGAGAGTGTTAGGAAATGAAAATGAATTAAGGAAGTTGAGTGGAGTTAGGGTATTAGATGAGTAATGAGCTGAAACCCAAACCCAAAGCCCAATAGAAAAATAGCAAAATTCACCCAACTCCAAACATATCGATGTTTATACTCAAAAAAGTTATAAACGCCATTTTGGACTCAATGGAAGTGGTCTTGAGTCCTAATTCGACTATTTACAAAAAGTAGTTTTTCGGACTTTAATCCGATTAACGATGTTATATTTAAATAAAATATTTAAATATACAATCATAAAATATGCAGGTTGTTACAGACTCCCCTCCTTAAAGAAATTGCGTCCTCGCAATACTTAAAAAAAAGAAATAAAAAGTAACAACCATACCAAGGCATAACAACACAAAAGAAGAAATTTTGAAACGAGAAGTTCACCTTAAGGAGCATGAGAGAGTAAGTCCGGATGTGTTCGCTCGATGAATTCTCTAGATTCCCAAGAGCAATCCTTAGGATTTGAGGACCATTGAACTTTCACAAGAGGAACATCTTTATTTCGAAGGTGTTTAACCTCCGAAGCAATGATTAGAATAGGATGTTGCTCATAAGTCAAATTAGGCGAAACTTCAATTTCTTCAATAACGCCGGGCTCAAGAATAGAATCGGAATCTCGAAGGTATTTCCGTAGTTGAGAGACGTGGAATACGTCATGAATAGCAGAAAACTGAGCTGGTAATAAAAAGGCGATAAGCCACGGAACCAATAAGTTCGATGATGGGAAATGGACCAACATATCGAGGTGCTAACTTTCCCGATCGACTGAAACGCACAACACCCCTCATAGGTGAAACACAAATGAACACCAATATAATCTGGACCAAAAACCTGCTTCTCACCGGCTTTAAGCCAGCACGAAGGAGATCGGCATGGCCTTTCGTAAAGTGCCTCGAAAGGTGCCATACCAATACTAGATTGGAAGCTATTATAGGAAGAAAACTCAAGAAGAGAAATATGATCTTCCCAACTTCCACCAAAATCAAGAACACATGCACGAAGGAGATCTTCAAGAGTTTGATTCACACGCTCGGTTTGTCCATCAGACTGAGGATGATAAGCGGTGCTAAAGTTAAGCTTAGTTCCCAAAGCTTTTTGAAGACCTTTCCAAAATCCACTAGTAAATAATGCATCACAATCGCTGACAATAGAAGTAGGAACTCCATGCAATTTAACAATTTCTTTGACATGGAGTTTAGCCAAAAGAGGTACGGTCCAAAGAGAAGGATGAGCCTCAAGGCTACACAAAACAAGAGATGAACAAAATTGGATTCACGATCTCGAATCTCACAAGTGGATAAAGTCTCGAGATCATTCCATTCGGATATCATCAGTGAAACAATCGCTTGTTGCTTACGACTAAGGGCATTGGCAACACGATTTCCCTTTCCGGGAGTATAGAAAATATCAAGATCATAAGATACAAGGAACTCGAGCCAACGTTGTTGACACAAATTAAGTTCCTTTTGAGAAAATAAATATTTCAAAGAATTATGATCGGTGTAGAGAACAAATTTCTCTCCCAAAAGATAATGACGCCAAATTCTAAGAGCGAAAACAATAGCCGCGAGCACCAGATCATGAATGGCATATCTAGTCTCGACAAGCTTTAATTGTCAAGAAGCATAAGCGATAACACATTCCCTAGGCAAGAGAATGATACCCAAACCAATACGACTAGCATCGGTACAAACAATAAAGTCTTGGTTCCCTTCGAGAATCGCAAGAATAAAAGCATCGAAAAAGAGTTCTTTTAATTGATCCTCTTTCCCGAAAAGCTAAGACATTCAAATTATAATTAACTTTATATATTCATTTTTTAAGAAAAATTTACTTATTACAAGTCAATTTATTGTGTCTGACTGTCTCATCATAGCATT
The DNA here is from genome assembly GCA_030737815.1 of Allium fistulosum. Classification (NCBI taxonomy): domain Eukaryota; kingdom Viridiplantae; phylum Streptophyta; class Magnoliopsida; order Asparagales; family Amaryllidaceae; genus Allium; species Allium fistulosum. The sequence goes on along the minus strand of CM060906.1, from coordinate 431,552,378 downwards.
TAGGAGATTCCTATCGATAATGTTGATCAAGTGCATCGACCAGAATTCTTAAAGCACTCAATGGGCAAAACAACACAAAATCATCTTCTATATGATAAACAAGTCTCTTAAATTTTTTACAGATATTCTTTGCTCGTTTTAAGAACAAAATCCAATCATACTTATAAATATCTTATTAAAAAGATTTGCAAATTTTAAATTGTTGTTTTCATCCATAATTAATAAATACAAGGATAAACTCATCGAGATATTCATAGAATACTCGATTCATAAGATGGATGAAATAAGGTAGAAGGTTCGTCAAACCGAATGACATAACAAACCACTCACAAGAATCATAACGAGTACGGATTGCGATAAGTGGAATGCTACCCTCCGCAACTCGTAGCTGATGAAAACCGGTGGCAAGGTCGAGCTGAAAAGACCTTAGCACCACACAATAGATTGCTTAGGTGATAATCCTAAGACAAGCTCAAATATACCGGAAAATTCACAAACCACTTGAATGAGAGAAATAACACTTTCCTCATCAAGTGGGTTTAAAGAAGAAAATGATGTCACCGAATTTGGAAATCAAAATCATTAAGAACCATAGAAATCTGCTTAACAGATTGAGGATGTCGAAGATATATAGTCCGCCCAGGACATAGGATGAGGGCTTCATAATGATCAAGCCAATCCTTTCCCAAAAAATCAATTTCGAAGCCTAAGTAACGCATAACATGCAAATCGAATCGAAAAGAATAATCACATAAAATAATCTCGACATTTTCACAAAGTAAACTGAGTGTTGCAGATCCACCAACCGGATTCGCAATTCTCAGTGAAGTTACCAAGCCCATAATATTTAAAGAAAAAGTATCAATAAGTTCTTTTGATATAAAAGAGTGAGATGCACTCGAATCAAAAGAAATTCGAAATAGGATAATCACAAAACAAATTAATGTCATCAAGGATAGAAAATACCTTGACCAAGAGAAGTGTTACTAGGGGCTTGCACAACATTTAGCTTTCCCTCCTTCTTGCTTTAAAGTATGGGACACGCAGATATATGATGACTCAAACTTTTGCAATAGCTACAATAAAGGGGTTTCGGACACTCATTTGCATAGTGGTCCATAGAATCACAATTGTAGCATCGTCCACGACTAGTGGTAGGAGTCTTTGCTACTGAAGTTGCCTGCTTCCCTTTCTTGTTGGGATTAGGACTTTTGAACTTAATATGCCTCTTATGGTTGATGTTGAAGTTCTGTTTGGCACCCACAACTTCAACATCACTTTCTCTATCAGCCTCTTCAAGTCGAAGAGCGGTATCTACAAGCTGATCGAAAGAAACTTCCAGTTTCAGAAGTAAAGGCTTTTTTAGGTTCTTATTCAACCCATAGACGAACCTCTGATTTTTCTTCAATGGGGTATTAATATACTCAACCCCGTATTTAGAAAGAGATTCAAAAGATGCGACGTAATCCGTCACAGAAGATTCACCTTGAACAAGGTCATAAAGCGTCGGGCTAAAGTTGCCTTTTCAGCCTCCGGCACAAACTTCAATTAGAATCTTTCCCGGAATTGCTCCCAAGTAAGATCCGCTTCAATAGTTCAGAAATCAAAAGCTCATACCAGTCTAATGCTCTTTCTTGGAGCATGCTAGAAGCCACTTGGACTCGATGTAGATCCACAAGATTCATTCGAGAAAAGATACGATCGCATGATCTAAGCCAAGCTTGGATTTCTATAACATTTTCGGAACCCATGAATGGCCTTCCACCCAAAGCAGTATAATCTCTACACAAGCGTGCAAACCCGGATTTAGGGTGAGTAGGCGCCGGAATGGGTCCGGCAGCTTGGGCATTGTTCACAAGATCTAAAAGCTGCTGAGCAGACATAAATACTCCATCCTGAGGAGTAGCACTGGAATGACTTGCACTAGGATGGCCTGGTCTAACCATTTCTCTTCATTAAGAAATAAAGAAGAGGGAAAAGGTTATTCACAAAATGAATATCAAACAAACTTGATTGATAAAACAAGGCATCATGAAAAGAAATAGGATAGAACGGTACGAAGACTCGAATTAAATCCTATAGCACGATTCCTAAGAAAAACTTAGGACAATGATCCTTGCTAGATTATTCTACATTGTTCCGAAGTTTGGCTCTGATACCAAGCTGTGACGCCCCACCTCTATACTCACACTAGTCAAGGACACTACGGGGTAATGTCGTCGACTAGCATGAAGAATAAGGTTGTTGAGGAGCGACCATCTGTGTAGTTGCTTTGTGCGAGTACCGATATATCAGATAATATAACTTACATTTCATTTCAAGAGGAAACTAGACATATCAAATACAAACTCAAAGCTACTACACAGTGGCTAAGTGGCCTTCGGAAACAAATACAGAAATAAACATAACACAAATCAGTCACAGATATTCATATCACAAAGGCGGAAACAGATATGAATATAACACATAGAACTGTACATCAAAGTAGTGGTCAAACTAGATCCACTACTTCACAAAAGAATAGATACAAGTACTAGACAAAAGAATAAGTATACATCAAGGAGTCTATATCTCAAATGTATACTAACAAAAACTACTATACTAAAGTAGTTAGCAAAAAGTCAGGTGACGGATCCTGATAAGAAGTCAAGCAGGAGCACCTGAAATACCTCGGTCTGACCCGAGTATTATTTAAGAAGAAAATAATAAACAGATCAGTCTAGCTATAAATATCATATAAAATGAGATAGGATAAGGGATATGACCAAAAACGTATGATAACAAAAATGCCATACTGTGACAAGTATACATCAAATAACAACAAAAATCATACAATATCCCAATTCATCTCAAATATTCTCAAACACCCAAAAGAATCACATTCTTTAAATTATTCACCAAAACACAAATATTGACAAAACATATCAATGCCAATCCACGAAAATTGGTGAAACACAAATTCTAGAAATTATCAACTAGAAATCCAGAAATCACAAAGGGGGAGGCCTATCACAAATGGGAGCATGAAAACTCACCAACACGTGTATCACAAATGAGACGCTATCCCATGAACCAAACATCAACGCACCTAAAAAGATACGCCCCATGCACAGTCGAACATCGACGCACCTGAAAAGATATGCCCCATGTATAAACTAACATCGACGCACCTAAAAAGATATGCCCCATGTATAGTCGGACATCGATGCACTTAAAAAGATACACCTCATGTCTAGTCGAACATCGATGCACCTAAAAAGATACACCCCATGTATAATCTAACATCGACGCACCTAAAAAGATACGCCCCATGCCTAGTCGGACATCGATGCACCTAAAAAGATACACCCCATGCACCGACTTATCGAGCCGAATGCTCTACGAACGGTCCAAAGACCATGGGTCGCTAGCGCATAAAAATGAGACGAAGCTCAACAGAACGGGGTATAGTCCCTCATGCGGACAAAGAGGCATCGCACATCGCTAGACTAAATCATAAAATGATCATCATCGATCATCAAGAAGTGTCGATTACACTAAGCTAGTAAATATAAGAGTTTAGCTTCATGTCCCATAACAACTAGCTTAACTCAAATATTTACGAACAGATTGTAGATTTCCATTCGAAAATTGTCACAAGAGTTCAATCGGACAAGTCCAAGAATTAACCGACGAAGTAAACGCAAGCGTTTCATACCACTTGTTTTACTAAGCCGTTTAATTAGATTTCTCATACGAATGAGGTAAAGGTTTGTATATACTAATAGATTGGAAAACGGTTTTAAAAACAAGCTTTTATTAAAAATAACGTTGAAATCATTTTTGTGAAAGAGTTTGAATATTTACTACTAGTATAGAAACCTTTGTATTTTTAAAAGTGACAAACCCCAGAAACGATTGTAGAAACAATCAATCATCAAAAATTCACATATGAAGACGTGAATTAAATCCAAAGAAATCGATACCAAATCCATCGAAATGGATATTCCCAAAAATCCCGAAAAAGAAGTCATCAAGGTCGATAAAAGTGATAATAACTAATCGAATCAACAAAAATCAATTAAAATAGGAAACCCACACAAAATAGCCTAAATAGGCAAAAATGAACGTTTCCAGACGTCTGGTTTGGAATCCAGATGTCTGGATTTGTTTTCTGGAAATAGTTCAGAAAACCACCCAGACGTCTGGAATATCGAAGCAGATGTCCGAGCCCTGACCAGACGTCTGGTTTAGAATCCAGACGTCTGGATTTGTTCTTTGGAAATAATCCAGAGAACCCCCAAACGTCTGAAACTTCAAGTCAGACGTCTGAGACTCGTCCAGACATCTGATCCTAAATTTCAGACGTCTGGAATTAGTCTCTGCCTTTTTTATTATTCTACGTGCATATATTTTTGCTCCAGGTCCAAACTAAATGTCTGGACTTAGTCACCAGACGTCTGGTCACTTGGTCTGGGCAACAATTTGCCTAGGCCAAAGTGGCCAAAACGTATCGGGAGCGATCGGACGAGCAACGACGACTAAGAATTTACGCTAAGCAACAACCCAGCCTTAAAGGCTCTTCGATACACCCCAAATATCAATGTCCAAACATCCATAATAGGATTTTCATAAAATTGGACCAAAACACCAAATTTTGGAAAATTCACCAAATCAATTCAAATCAAAAGCAAATGAATATGCACAGATGTTAGGAATTCATACCTAACAACAATGATAGCTATAGACGTAAATGTGAGTTAAAGAACTCACCTTTAAACCCAAAAACAACAAACGAGAAGCTCTAAAGCAAAGAAAAGATCAACTACTCTTCAACTTCAACTATAGAAGCTCCAATCTATGATCAAAAGCAATATTTCCTAAGTTAGGTTATAGGAAATTTCTGAAATTGGAGAGAGATTGAGATTGAGAAGAAGAAGAGGATGCTTACCTAAGCTTCTCTTTGATTTTGGACTTGAATTTGTATTTCCTAATCAAAACTACGGTTTAGGAATTTCTATTTCCCATTCTTTCCCCTATTTTTCTCTTAAGCTTGAGAGTGTTAGGAAATGAAAATGAATGAAGGAAGTTGAGTGTTGTTTGGGTATTAGATGAGTAATGAGCTGAAACCCAAACCCAAAGCCCAATAGAAAAATAGCAAAATTCACCCAACTCCAAACATATCGATGTTTATACTCAAAAAAGTTGTAAACGCCATTTTGGACTCAATGGAAGTGGTCTCGAGTCCCAATTCAACTGTGTACAAAAATTATCTTTTCGGACTTTAATCCGATTAATGATGCTATATTTAAATATACAATCGTAAAATATGCGGGTTGTTACAGTTGTTTTGGGTTCGTCGACCTGTGGCAGTGATTGATGGGGGAGGGGGTGAAGCCTTGGTTTTTTTTGTTTGTTAGAGATAGGGCATCAGTAATGGGGTTGCGACGGCGTGGTTTGGCTCACGACGGCGGAGGACGGCGAATAATTCGATGCGACTGAGTATCGATTTTTGGCAGCCTGAGTTAGGGCAAAGAGATGATTAGGGTGTGTAATTAACTAATGATGTAATTTAGGAATTAGTTATATTGTTTAATTATAAATCTTTTAAACCCAATATCTTGTTCATACTACGTCCAAATCGAACTTGGTCAGTCGCGCTAGTTTCGTAATAATATTCGCTATTTTATGGAATTGGATTGGTAGAGACTAGAGCTTGTACAATTTCAAGCTAAAATCGAATGCTATTTAATTTTAGAGGGAACCGGAATACTTCGATGATAATTGGAATTTTAGTGAGTTAACTCACCTCTGAATGATACTATAATGTTATATAGTGGATAAAAATTATTATTACATGCTTGGATGTTATATCTGTTGGTTGTTTAATTTTGATGAATTGTGGATTTTGAAAGCGGTCAATACATGAAATGATTTGCAGGGAACTGATCTGAAGTATATGGAATTGTAGATGGATCCAACAGGCTTCCTCGTCATTGTAAATTTAACTCCAATTATATTCTTATTATATGAATTGTTGAACATCAAAATTTTAATTGTTGGCCCTATTGGTTATGACATTGTTATGTGTTCAAAACTTATCCCCTGTAGTAATAAAAATCAATAACAACATTGGTAGGTGCATTGGTGGCCACTGGTTTAAATTTAGTATTTTGAAAATAAAAATTTCCGTTGGGGTTGAAAATTTGCTTTGATCTGGGAATGATTTTTAAATCAGAATTTTGGCTTTTTGGAATAATTTATTTAAAATTCGGGTTTCAAAACTTCTCTATTTTACTTTAACTTTTTTTGTCTTTTCTAATATTTATAGAAATGTTTAAAGTATTTTGGGGAGTACTATTTTATGGTAAAATTATTACTATTCAATAATTTTTAAGGTATTTTAACTGTTGTTTAAAAATGTTTTAAAAGTGGTTTATCTGTATTTAATATTATTTTCAATTTATTTATTAATAATTTAATATTGTGACAAGTTATTATTCAAATAATTAAAATTGTTTGAAGTTAGTAATTATTATTATACAATGATGTTTGAAGTTAATAATTACTTTTACTAAAAATGTTTTGTTGTTAATAATTATTATTTATTAATAATGTTTTAGAATTAATATTATTATTTATTAATAGAGTTTAGAAGTTGATTATTGTTTATTATAATAATGTTTTGAAGATTTATTACTATTGTTTTATTAATAATGTTTGAAATTATTAATTATTATATTAATAATGTTTTAGGACTAAATTTATTATTTTACTAATGTTGTTTAAAGATAATTAATTATTTTATTTAAGGATGTTTATATATAATAAATTGCTTTCTAAAAGATGTTGAAAAATAATAAACTGTTTATATAAAAAGGAATCATTTTAAATGGAAAGAGTTTTATAAAGGTTTTTATTTAATGCAAGGATTTATTAAAAGGGTTTATAAATTTGAAAGAGGTCTTGGAGTTGGAAAAGAAGTTTGGTTTTAAAATGACTTCAGGAAAGAAGTTTATAAATGGTTTTAAAAATGTATAAAAGAGTTTAACAAATTGTTATAGAGATTTATAAAAGTAATTTTGTAAATGGTTTTATAGATTTATAAAAGAGTTTTATAAATGTTTTCAGAAATTTGTAAAAGAGATTTATAAATGGTTTAGAGATTTATAAAAGGAGTTTTATAAATGATTTTTGAGTTGTATAAAAAGAGAACTTATAAAAGAAGATGAGATTGATTTCCAAAAATGATCTTTAAATAATTATGGCGGTATGGAAACATCTTTCCATACTCAAAACCAAATAGGAAAATTTTCTTAGTTTTTGTATATATACTTATACCATTGAGATATGTAGATAAATAAATTTTCTAAGTAGTAAAAGTGTAGTATTTTTGTGAATATACTTATACCGTTGAGATAAGTATACAGATAAATTTTCTAAGTAGTGAAAGTGTAGTGTTTTGTGAATATACTTATATAAGTATATGGCTATTCGTCCAAGTATTGAATGGAGTAAAAAGGGTTTATAAGTATACCTTTGTAAAAGTATTTTGATACAAGTATTTACAAGGTGATTTTAATTAATAAATGGATTAATTAAAGAGGATAGTGGTTGCCTATGTGCTTAACCAATGTTGGTTTTCCCAATGAAATTAAATCGCTGATATGATTGTTGTTTTATTTGATATTAAATAACCGATTATCAAACTTGGCCATTTTTTTAAACTATCATTGTCGGTTTGGGGAGACCGGGATCAGATATATTATCCGAAAACTACTTCGAACTAGCATAAGCGTTCAAATGAAAGACATTTTGATGATGGTTTCTAAGACGGAGTTCTTTGATGTACAAGGCCTACTTGCTACCCTGAGGGTGATTCCAAAATTGATGTAATAGAGGCAGTGTCTTCAGTTTCGTTCAAACCCAAAATGAACTTGTATGGATGAATGCTGACATTGCATTTCTGCCTAGAGGGCAATGTTAGCATTCCAAGTGGGAATTTCTACGAGGAATTCAGTATTCATTGCCTTATGAGCCTCACACCTGGTAAATTACTAAAGCAGGGACATGCGGCAGGTTTATGTGGGTCGCTCCCATTAGGGTATAATCATCCCTTATCAATAGTTGATATTTATGTCTGCTTCAGGGCCCTTTATGGTTGTTTATCAACCTAGAGACGATCATATTCAGCACTATCCAAGTAAGGTGTATGGCTCGTCCTGAGTAGATGAGGTGCAATGTGTTGTTGCCTCCAGCACATTTTATCTAGAGATGTACTGATTTGGTGGGTAGATCCTTACCCTTTCAGTGTTGGAATCAATTTTCCAATATGATCCTTTGGACTTGATTGTATATCTAGTATACTGGAATTTAATGATGTAATAATTTCGGCTATGATTTCATATTTATTTTAGACTTATCCGTGTTTCTGTATGGCGTGGAATTATGAGATACCTTTACTTTCAAAAGGTATTTTAACATTAAAATTCGATTGAGGTATGCTTCCTCATGCTGCTTTACCAGACTGATCCAGGTGTTATTTTCCTTATAATGCTCAGGTCAGACCGAGCATATTTACAAATCTAGTTTGGACGCTTTGGAGCTTCAAGGGATGAGCTGGAGGCCCCAAGTCGTATTCACATATATATTATTTTCCGCTGCGTTGGTTGTCTATATTTAACAACATTTGTGAGGAAAAGTTGTTATAATTGTCCAGGCCGATGATTTGTTTAGTGTACTCAGATTGATGTATATACATACTACATTTTTTCTTTTGTAAAGATCATTGTGTATATTATAGATTACTCATTAAGATGTGAGATTCTGTTTTGTCTTTTATTTTTTTTCACCCCAACAGTTTGTCTTTTTGGCACTTGGATGCGTGACACACGAATACTGTGGGTGTGTTAATATTGACTTTGAGGGTCGAAAGAGCGGGTCACTACAGTTGGTATCAGATCTTAGGTTGAGAAAATACCTAGGCTTTGATGGGGGTAACCTCATTTTAGAAAGGGTTAGTGGTAACCTAGAATGAGTAACTCATTAGAGATTTGGTTAGTGACACCCTAAAATGAGTTTGAGTATATATACATACATACGTGCATACATACATACATACATACATACATACATATATATAGTGGGTATTTGTTAGTACTATAAAATGTTTTATATTGTGTTGATTTATCTATTGAGTGGCTTATGAATTCTAGTTGAGACGTGGGATGCCACGGTATCGATAGGGGTTTCTAAACACTTGAACAAGGCAAAGCGACACAGTATTATTTTTAAAATTAGTAAATGAAATAATTTTACCAAGATTTTATATTTTGTAGATAAAGGAATAATTTATATAATATTTATATGGATATTTTTGATGTTTTTGATGTGTTTGTTGTTTAGAAATGATAATATTCAATTGTTATCATTTATTGTTTGATTAGCCATCCTCACCCAGTTAGAAGCATTGGCTATTTATTGTTTCCATTTTGGAGTAGTTGTGCCCGACCAGTTTATGGACATTGACTATTGTGGTTGATTAGGAGCAGTTTTATCCTTTTCACTACATGGGTTGGGTAAATAGTAATTATGGGAAAATTGAAACGAACACCTTGTGAATTCAGTTTCACAATTTGACTGTTCGGTGATAATTAGGGTTAAAATTTAATTTTACTAAAGTTATTTATTATAATTAAATAAAGTAACATTTTTAAATGATTTTATATAATAAAGTGAAAATTAAATAAGAATGATTTATAAATATGGTCTATAAATAGAATTTTTCTATTAAAAAAATTAAAACTAAGAATTTGAGAATTAATCATGTGTTTTGGAAATGTTTTCTCAAAGTTTTGGAAGAAAATAATAAAAATAATAGTATTATTTGGAAGTATTTTGGAATAGAAATATTTTAAAATATTTTGAAGAAGATAGAAAGCACTGAACTCGCTTCGGTCATTGGAAAATAATTTTAATAATGACTGCAGCGTCATCGGTGTTCATTTTCGAGTTTCTATAATTGCTACCATGGAAATTTATTTAGAGTTGTCTGGGTAAACGGGTCATGATTTAAAATCCCAAAGGAATGATTTGATATATAAAAGGAGATATATTGTAACGACCCACCTTTTTGGATGGTTCAAATCAACAATAAACCACACATGTTAGACTCAAACCATTAAAAAGGAAGGATTGTTAATGGGGTAAATAAGAAAAAAGTAAAGGAAAACAAAACACAGAATCTTGCACGGAACGACAAAATATAATAATCAAATAAACAGTTCTTAAGCTGCTTTACAAATAACATCTGATTACACTTTTACAATTCAAATCAGAGTTATAGGTACATCAAAAATAAACAAATAATGCAGCGGAACACAGAATGCAGTGGAATAATAAATAGCAATAATATACTGAATCTTCGTCTCCGTCCTCCAGAAAATAGTCTTCAATACACTGAAAAAGCTCAAACTGACCAGAGCGTAATAAAAAGACAAAACACTCGAGTTAGAACTAAAATATCTTATGTAAGTCAGATCAAAATAAGTAAAATAGAAATATTAGTGCAATGGGTTCATAGATGTTACGGGATTTTCATCTCCTATCAAGTGTACAACGTGAATATAATTATTTAAAGGGTTTCAAATAATTCGAAATATCAATCTTAATCATCTAATTAAAACAAATCCGAAGTTTGAATTAAGTTAAACCCTTCAAATAATTCAGTTCCAAATAAAATCCAAATTCAAGAAATTATATGGGTGTATGTCATTTCAACCAGTATCAAAAATCAACATTTCCAAATCAATGAAAACCGCTCGGGTTTATCATTTCAACCCATAACGATTTTCCTCTAATCTATAAGATCATTCGGGTATGTATCATTCAACCCATAGGGATAATAGAGATATAGATATAAATAATATCTAATCATCCAAAATATCAACCAATAACATCCATCCAATCAACCAAATATCAACAATTGAACATACAGCACAATCATCATTGAAATCAACCAACAACTACCAACAATTTATTGGTTGTCATTAACAGGTATTTAACTAACAATTTAAATTTCAATATTAAATTAAATGGCAATTAAATTTAATAAAAGTTAGATTTAACTGGAATTACAATTTAAAATATACTAAATAACAACCAATCAATTTCTAATCACATCATAAATTCAATTTAACTAACATAAGAAAATCTAGTAGTTGTGAGTGTTTGCCCACCTTTCGTAGCTACGAAGGTGATGATAAAAATGGAGCAATATAGAGATTCCTAGCAAATATCCAAATGCAAAGCAAATCCAACAAAGCTTAGACACGAACATGAATCAATAAACAAGTTTCAACTACTTCTAACTTCCAAACAACCCAAGATCCAAACTATGGACAAACTTGAAACTAGGTCATCTTTTAGAAAATATTCGGACTAGAAAATTACTGAATCTATAAAAGTGACTAAGTAGAAAGTTGTTACAAATTATTTTCTCTCCATTTCCAAAAAAAGAATCACTCAAAAAGCTTCTGTCTTGAGGAAGTTATAGTCAAAACAAACAGAGGTGTTTTCAGAGTTGAAAATCCGAGTTTAAAAATACTTCGAAAATATTTGAGTTTTTGGCATAGAAAATTAAGGAATTTGAAGAACTGATCTGAAAGAAAGTTGAAGCCGCTGGAAAAATAAATGGTTTTAAAAAAAGAATCACATAATTTGATTCATTCCTGAAGGATATATGATTGATACAATATGGGGTATTTTCAGCCAAAACTGGACCCGAGAAAGGACTTCAAAAATGGAGTTTTTGATATAGAAATATTCGAAATGGGAAGAAGGGTTCAACAACAAAGTTGTTGCCATTGAAATTACATACGGTTTCAGAAACAAAATTATTTGATTTGGAGTAGTTTATTGGAATATAGAAGCCATGGAAATCAGGGGAAGAAAGAGGGAAAATAGGAAAGGGGAAAAGAAGGGAAAAAGAAGAAAGAAGAGGAGAGGAAAGGTGGAAGGAGATGACGGCCTTGGAGATGGTGGAGAGGGTGGGGCTATAGGGGAGGAGGAAGGGTTGAAGGAGAGGAGGAAAAGAGTTTTGATTTGTGAGGTTTTTGGAGTTTTAAATCTAGAGTTCTCTGTAGATTTTGAGGAGAAAGAAGAAGTCCGTAGAGAAAGTTTCTCAGGAGAAAAATTATGTACGTAGATGTTATCAGATAAGAAACATAAGGTCATAGGCAAAGGAATGGTCACATGACTGACTAGAGTCTCTTGGTTAACCAAGACCCATTAGACCAAACAAACCCAATATGCCTTAGCCAAATAAAACAGAACTAAACACTACCGATTCATGTTAATTTTTCACGGTAATTCAAATTTTTAGAGCAATAGGAATTTGATTTTGACGAAACGAAAAGTGGAAGGAAGATCAAAATTCAGTCTAGTATCATATAAAAAGAATAAAATTTTAAAATTCAAATTTAAAATTTTCAACCAAAAGTCAATCTTTGACTAAGTTTGACCAAAATTTGAAATTTCACAAAAATTTTATTCTATTAAATTTGGTCAAATAAAACACTCAACATCACAAATTCAAATTTTTTTTATTTAATTTTTATTTAAATTCAAAATATTGCCATTTTAAAGTTGTTAAAAGTTACGGATCGTTACACTTTATCTTAATTAAAAGATGTGATATCAATTAATGCAATATTAATTTGTTTCTCCTTATCATATTTAAAAGGTTAAATGTCATTAACTACGCATCCAATTCTCATCCAATTACATTCAAACCTATGTTATCATCCTTATTATTCAATCAACAATACCCTATGAATTATATTAACATAAGTTTACATTTTATTACATTCATTATTTTACCGTTAACATCTTTTACCATATTAACCGCAATAATTAATTACATAAATTTCTATTGATTTCCAAATTAATTCATAACATAATAAATAATGAGATGGTAAATGAAAAATTGTTACCTTTAAGTAATTTAACCATATTTATAAGTTTATTATCTACAAATGTTATGACTACTTACACATCACTGATTATATTCAATTTCAATAACAACATATAATTCCAACATTCAATTGTCTTAATTCCATTAATTACCCATTTAATATTCAAACGGACAAATTAATGAGAAGATAATTACAACCATCGTTTATAATAATAGTTCATATCCATTATCTTATCATTCATAACCAAGGGTTATAAAAAAAATGATTTTATATTCTATATTAACCTATTCCAATAAATTACATATAATCTCATCATTAAATGCATCATTTAATTTATTTCATTATTTACAATTATAACCAAATAACCTTACAATCATATCCATTGTTTGAAATTGGATTAAAATGGTTATCAATTACATTAAATCAACATTACTATATTACATTCTAATTTTTTTATCATTACAAATCATAAATTCTAATTTCTTACAATATTAATATTTCAATATCTTATTAAATTTAATATTTTAATTATCGAAAAATACGGGTCTTTACATACATATATATATTATTAATTTTTCAAAATGGTTTGAGATAAAACCCAGGCGTTTAATTCTGAAGTTTTCAGTTAAGTCATTTGATGGATGCATGTATCCTATACATTAGGGTAGTTTGGTTTTGCATCTCAATTTGAATGTTGTTTGGTAGTTTTCATTTATTGAATACGAGGATTTTGGATAGTCAGGACTTCCAAATATGATATAGAAATTGAAGCTAAGCGTTGTGAGAAATTAAAAGAAAAATAAGTTTTTGTAACTTATAAATTTGAAGAGATTGAAATTTAGGACAGTTTTAAATTTGATAAATACTTTGGTTAAGTAAAACAAATTGGATATTGTATTTATACTCTTATGATGTAGAAGAGTGTTGCATGAATATGAACTTAATTACTTAAGTGATTGATAAACATGAGTTGTGTTTTAAAAAATAATTATAAACTTAAGTAATGATTTTTTGAAATGGTTCATAAAGGAATTTTAGTATTAAATGAAATACATTATTGGTATAATTAATGGTGATTGGAAATGGGTGTGAACTGAACATAATTGGTGTAGTTAAGGACCCATTAGAATAAATATGTATGATGTATATAGATCATTTTATTTGCATAACTATTTGATCCAGTTTCGAATACACGATTTCGAGGTGATTAACACTGGTCTTAGTTAGGATTTTTAGCTCAATTCTTGACGGCGAACACTGGATACATATTTTTGATTTGATTCTAAAGTTTTTTTATTATAGTATATGGTTATGCAAGGATAACAATGGTTTATAATCAAGGAATCGGATCGGAGTCCGCACTAGAGAAGTCAAGTGAGAGATACTATTTCAGAAGTGAAATTGTGTGATCGAGGGAGTGATTGGATTTGATATTGCGTACGGATGACATATGTACATCGTACGGGCTTAATGTAACAGTATGCTTTTGACATGAGAAATGTAAGTGACATATTGATTTGAGACGTTAGTTGAAATGATTGTTATTTATTGTTTGGCATGCTTAGATTCATGATTATATGATGGATGAGTTGTTATATTGTTTCATTATCATTTGTAACTATCTTTTAGCTTATGTAAGTGAGTTTCAGATACATGGAAGCGAAGGCAAGCTTGATGCCTTTGGTTTCATGTGTAAAGTTGGTTTGCTAAACAAATAGGTACGTGTTTATATTTTGTTTGGTTTGATGGTTTAATGCCCCAGATATGGGAGACTGCTTGGCTTTTGTTCTCCTTTAATTGGTTTGGGCCCGTAGTGGCAATTTCTAGTTTTTCTAATCAAGCCACGCAAAGGAGACACTGCTAAAAAATTTCATAACTTTAAAAGATTTAGAGATTTAATAATCTATTTCAACAAATTGGTTTTGAAAAGGTTAAAGAGTTTGGTGACATTTTCCTACTTTGGGAATTCTGGAGATGAAATTCCTTTAAGGGGGGTGAATGTAACAATCCAGGATTTGGTCATGGGATTTAAACATTTAATTAATTTCAAATATTAGGATAATTGGGTCTTAAGATTTTAAACTTGAATTCAAATATATGGATTGTTTAAGATAATTGAATTGTGAATTTATATTTGAATAGCATTTCAAATAGCTGGATTTTTACTTGAAGGTAAATTTAATGGATTTAATGGTCCTATTCAACTCCTTTTAAATTTATAAACAACAACTATGTTTTTTTTATTTTACAGAACTGGAGTTCTAATAATAATAATATTTTGTTTTAATCAATATGTAAAATTATTATTTCGGGGCCTATCTTAAAGTTTGATGAAACTAGTGCCATTGGATCCGAAATAATAAATTGTTGTACGTCGATGAGTTTCGTGGCGATAGGACATACTATGCGATCGTGCAAGCTCAAACCGCGTAACGGTTAATTTTAGAGAATTAAAATAATAAATTTGGTTTTAAAAGCTAACTTCTATATATTTTGGAAAAAGGTCCCGAAAATAGTTCAATTAAGTTCAGAATAGAGGTATTTGGCTAGAAACGCTAGTGAGCATGCCTCGATTTGAGTTCGTAAAATTTCGGGATTGAATAATGTTGGTTAGAATTCCTAAATATAGGACCCCAAACCCATTCTTTCTTGCCAAAACCTAAATCATAAACCTTTGCTGCCATGTTATATATCCCCACAATCGACAGTCATCATTGTTCTAGCCCCTAGAGGCGTTATTAGCTGAGGGTCCTAACTAGGAATGTGTTCGCGGGGATGGGAGGATCAGGTTAGATGGTTGGATTGTCGGTTCGAGGCGTGTGACGAGATAGATTTGGGGTTGAACGTGGTGGCTGTTTTGGGTTTGTCAACGTGCAGCGATGGTCGATGGAGGGGTGAAGCCAGGGTCTTTGTGTTCGTCCGAGGTAGGGCATTTGACAGTGGGGTCGGGACGGCGTGGTTTAGTCCACGACGATGGAGGACGGCGAATAATTCGATACCGCTGAGTATTGATTTTTGGCGGCCTAAGTTAGGGCAAAGAGATGATTAGGGTTTGTAATAACTAATGATGTAATTTAGGAATTAATTATATTATTTAATTATAACTCTTGTAAACCCAATAACTTGTTCATACTAGGTCCAAATCGAACGCGGCCAGTCACGTTAGATTCCTAAAGACATTAGCTACGTTATTGAATTAGATTGGTAGAGATTGGAGCTTGTAGAATTTCAAGCTAATACCGAACGTTGTTCGATTTTAGATGGAACCAGAATGCTTCGATGATAACTGGAATTTTGGTGAGTTAACTCACCTCTAAATGAATACTATAATGTTATATAGTAGAAAAAAATTATTGATTGCACACTTGGATGTTATATCTGTTGATTGTTTGATTTTGATGAATTGTCACTTTTGAAAGCAGTCAATATGTGAAATGATTTACACGGAATTGAACTAAAGTATATGGAATTTATAGAGGGATCTAACGGGATTCCTCGCCATTGTAAGTTTAATTCCAATTATATTCTTGTTATATAAATTGTTGAACATCAAAAATTTGATTGTTGGCCCTATTGGGTATGACATCATTATGTGTTCAAATTTATCCCCTGTAGAGATAAAAATCAATAACAACACTAGTTAAGTGCGTTGGTGGCTATTGGCCTGAATTTAGTATTTTGGACATATTGTTAATTGCCGTTGGGCTTAAAAATTTGTTTTGATCCGGGAATGATTTTCAAATCTAAATTTGGACTTTCTGGAATAATTTATTTAAAATTTTGGTTTTAAAACCTCTCTATTTTACTTTAACCTTTTTATTTGTCTTTTCTAATATTTATAGAAATGTTTAAAGTATTTTGGGAATTACTCTTTTATAGTAAAATTATTATTATTTAATAATGTTTAAGGTTGTTTAAATGTTGTTTGAAAATGTTTTAAAAGTGGTTTATTTATGTTTAATATTGTTTTAAAGTTATTTATTAGTATTTTAATATTGTGAAAAGTTATTTATTCAAATAATTAATATTGATTGAAGATAGTAACTATTATTATACATTGATGTTTTGAAGTTAATAATTACTTTTATTAAAAATATTTCGTTGTTACTAATTATTATTTATCAATATTGCTTTGGAATTAATAATTATTATTTATTAATAGTGTTTGGAAGTTTTAATTATTATTTGTTATAATAATGTTTTGAAGATTTATTGCTATTGTTTTATTAATAATGTTTGAAATTATTAATTATATTAATAATGTTTTTGTAGTAAATTAATTATTTTACTAATGTTATTTAAAGATAATTAATTGTTTTATTTAAGGATGTTTTTATATAATAAATTGTTTTATAATGATGTTTACAAACAATAAACTGTTTATATAAAAAGGAATTATTTTAAATGGAAAGTGTTATATAAAGGTTTTTATTTAATACAAGAATTTATTAAAAGAGTTTATAAATTTGAAAATGTCTTGGAGTTGGAAAAGAAGTTTGGTTTTATTAACTTAAGGAAGGAAGTTTATAAACAATTTTAATAATGTATAAAAGAGTTTTATAAATTATTTTAGAGATTTATAAATGTAAGTTTATAAATGATTTTATAGATTTATAAAAGAGATTTATAAATGTTTTTAGAAATTTGTAAAAGAGATTTATAAATGGTTTAGAGATATATAAAAGGAGTTTTATAAAAGATTTTAAAGTTGTATAAAAAAGAAATTTAATTATAAAAGAAGATGAGATTGATTCCCAAAATGATCTTTAAATAATTATGGTAGTATGGAAACATCTTTCCATACTCAATACCAAATAGGAGATCTTTTCAATTTTTGTAAATATACTTATACTATAGAGATAAGTATACAATACATTTTCTAAGTAGTGAAAGTGTAGTGTTTTTATAAATATACTAATACCATTGAGATAGGTATATAAATACATTTTCTATGTAATGAAAGTGTAATGTTTTTGTCAAAATACTTATACCGTCGAGATAATTATATAAATATATTTTCTAAGTGGTAAAATTGTAGTGTTTTTGTGAATATACTTATACGGTTGAGATAAGTATATAAATACGTTTTCCAAGTAATGAAAGTGTAGTCTTTTGTGAATATACTTATACCATTAGGATAAGTATATGGATATTCTTCCAAGTATTGAAAGGAGTAAAAGGGTTTGTGAGTATATCTTTGTAAAAGTATTTTGATACAAGTATTTACAAGGTGATTGTAATTAATGAAAGGATTGATTAAAGAGGTTAATGGTTGCTTATGTGCTTAACCAATGTTGGTTTTCCCTACGGAATTAAATCCCTGATGTGATTTTTGTTTTATTTGATAGTTAAATAACCGACTATCAAATTTGGCCAGTTTTTTAAACTATCGTTGTCGGTTCGGGGAGCCCTAGATCGGATATATTAACTGAAAACCACTTCGAACCGGCATAAGCATTTGAATGAAAGACATCTTAATGATGATTTTTGAGACGGAGTTTTTTGATGTACAAGGGCTACTTGCTACTAATTTTGAGGTGATTCCAAAATGGGTGTACTAGAAGTAGTGCCTTCGGTTTCGTTCGGACCCAAAATGAACTTGTATGGATGAATGCTAGCATCGCATTTCTACTTGAAGGGCAGTGTTGGCATTCCAAGCAGGAATTGCTAGAGGAATCAGATAATTGTTATCTCACAAGTCTCATACCCGGTAAATGACTAAAGCAAGGACATGCTGCATGGCTATGTAGGTCGCTTCCATTAGGGTATGATCATCCTTTATCTAGAGTCGATATTTATGTATGCTTCGGGGCCCATTATGGTTGTTTATCAACCTAAGGTTGATTATATTTGGTGCTATCCAATAAGGCGTAGGGCCAGTCCTGAGTAGCTAAGGTGCAACACATTATAGCCTCCAGTACATTTTATCTAGAGGCGTATTGATTCTTTGGGTAGACCCTTACCCTTTCATAGCTGGAATCCATTTTCCAATACGAGTCCTCAGACTTGATTATATACCTAGTATGCTGGAATTTAATAATGTAACAATTTTGGCTATGATTCTATATTTTTTTTAAACCTAGACATTATTATAATATCAAAAGATTTCCTATGAAATATTTTGGTTATCGTAAGGTAAAAACACATTAATGATTATGTATGGCATGGTCTTACAAGGTACCTTTATTTTCAAAGGGTTTTTATAACATCAAAATTCAATTGAGGTGTGTTTTCTCATGTTGGTTACTAGATTGATCTGGGCATTATTTTTCTTATAATGCTCGGGTCAGACCAATCATATTTATAGATCTAGTTTGGATGCTTTGGAGCTTCAGGAGATGAGTTTGAGGCCCTGAGACGTATTCACGTATATGTTATTTTCTACTGCATTGGTTATCTATATTTACCAGCATTTGTGAGGACATGTTGTCATAACTGTCCTAGCTGATGTTTTGTTTAGTGTACTCTAATTGATGTGTATAAATTATAGTTTTTCTTTTATAAAGATCATTATGTATATTACAGATTACTCGTGACGATGTGAGATTTTGTTTTGTCTTTTATTTTCTTTCACTCCAACAATCTGCCTTTATGGCACTTTAACGCTCGACATGCGAATACCGTGGATGTATTAGTGTCGATTTTTGAGGGTCGAAAGAGCGGGTCATTATAGAAATGTTACCATAGAATTTGCTATAGGGATGCTTTGATAAAGCAGATTTTTATTTAAGCCACCTAAAATCATCATTGATTTACAAAAGGAAATATATATATTATTATTTCAAATGTATTTTAGAGGAAATTTTGAAGTAAGGAGTATTTTCTTTGGATTAGTTCGGGAAATGAGTCTCGATTTGTTTTGTGATGATCTAAATAATCTTCTAAGTGACTATTGGATGTTTTCCTAAGCGAACGTTGTAGGGTACTTAGTAAATTATTCTCTTTGTTATTGTATGGTCAAATCAAATCAAATCCAAACGAACCCTAAGTGAGTTGGTAATAGATATTTTGTTATAACCATATGGTTTGGAAATATATATAGTATGATTTGAAAAGGGAAATTTTTAAAAAAAGAAAGTATTTTTATGTTAACTAGATCGAGTGACTTGAAAATAACTAGAAATGGGGAAAGAGACATGTTCGAATGGTAAGCACTTCTATTAAGTATTACTCTTCTTGGTAAGAGAATGTATGATACTATTTGATAGTACCTAGTTTCTTAGTATCATTTTGGGATTACTTGAGCTATATATATTTTCTATGGTTAAAATATATAGTATCTTTTCAAGAAGGGGTTTTGAAATAAAACGGGTATTTGGATCTTGAATTTCTTAAGGAAAATAAATTCAATAAAAAGTTTTGAATCTGATAATTGTATATACCATAAGGATGTAGTGTTATATTATTCAAGTTGTAAACTTAAGTTGTGTTATATGAAAAGGCTTCATAAATAAAATGGTTAAGTTTTGTGTAACTGGTTTTCTTTTTTGTTTATTTGAGATGAAATTTCGGGGTCGAAATTCTTTTAAGGGTAAAGAATGTAACGACCCAGAATTTTATCGCTTTAATTTTTGAATATTTAATTTATTTTAAATATTTGATTTATGGTTTGATAATCAAATAACCTCTTTTAATTAATAACTAATGATGGAAAATTCATTTTTGGATTTTGTTTACATGAATAGGCGGTTTGATGAAAAATAGAAAATGTGACCGAAACCCGTTTTCGAATTTTTGACTTTTTATTGAACGATAAGTTATAGGAAGTTGTAATATCTTTGTATATACCTTAATTCACATTTAAATGTATAATACATATTATTTTGGAAAAGTATAATAAGTAAAATGATAATTGTTATCCGGGTTTTTAACCCAGCAAGAACCAATAGGAAATAGAATAACCTCGTATAAACAGGATGGTTCAGGACTTAACTAGAAAAGCTAAGACAAGGGATTAACAAAGACCAAGCTATATGGCTAAGGCAACGACTGGGATTAATGAAGTTGAGAGATCAACATTCTTTTAGCCCAATCAGCAGCTGAGCGCAAACAGCTAGTGAATTGCCATCAAAACGAAGCTACTATGATAAAAGACTATCAAAACATCTCCAATTCCAGACTCCAGAATAATTCTAAGTGCTTGGATCATCAGCGACCCGTACCTCTCCTCAAACCTTCAAACAAGTTAGCTAAAGAACACTACGAAAAGAGGCCAAGTCATTGGCTCGCAAACGAACCAAGTCTTTGGGTCGCTAGCAACCCATTGCTCTACCTCGTTTTGTGAGCCAAACTCTCCCTAGGTTGTTTCCTACCTACGTGTGAGCTGATGAAGACGTGGCCTAGCCCAGAAGCTCTCTGATCCATATAAATATCATCCTACCTGCAACATAAAGAGGATCTTCTTGGGACTGGTTGTTGAAGCTCAGCTGGAACTATTCTTCACTCTCTACCACCCTTACAACAATCTCCAAAGGAATTCACTGTGATTCTCCAGTGGATTCCAACTTTGGGGATTCAACTCACTTCAAGGTAATCAAAGCCTTGTAATTAGATATCTCTTGTAACAACAACTAGTCTATAATAAAACTAGAAAGTGGACGTAGGCTTCATTAACAGCTGAACCACTATAAAAATTCTCTATCTTCTTTCTTTTACTGTTCTTTTTCTATATTTGTTATTAGTGATTTGTTATTAGTGATATTGCTCTGTCAGAACAGGGCTGGTGCTTTCAAACTCAAACCAGGTTGTTGGTCCATTTTTTGGGTCAAAAATAATAATAATTAATAAAATATATATTTAAATTGAAGATTTGAAATTTAAATAGGATAAGATGGATGTGTATTTTGAATGATGGCTTGAGTGTGGAAACCAACTTAAGTACATGGGATTAACCTAATATTCTCCCTATTATCAAAAAGGACATGTAACACCTTATTAACCTCCATCTTTTTCTATGATTGACAAAATGATGGATGTGAAAATTCATG
Source organism: Allium fistulosum (assembly GCA_030737815.1). Classification (NCBI taxonomy): domain Eukaryota; kingdom Viridiplantae; phylum Streptophyta; class Magnoliopsida; order Asparagales; family Amaryllidaceae; genus Allium; species Allium fistulosum. The sequence continues at coordinate 431,530,438 of CM060906.1, read as the reverse complement.
GGTTTCTTAAGTATTGAAGATGGACAAAAGTACTTGAGCCCTCTATTATCAAACATGGTTTTTCATGCTTGACATCTTGGTATTTTAGGATTTGATGGTAGAATTGAAATCTTGATTTAAGGTCATTTTCATTCTTATCTTTATTTATTTAACCTTATGTATATATGCACACTCTTACCTTTTTTTAGTTACATTCATCTTCTTAACTCCATTCTTTCTCGCATCTTCTTTCATTTTCTAAATGTTGGGAAAAAAATATCATTTAGCTTATAACAACTTGGATTTGGATTTTTCATTTGCAGATAAAGGTGAAAAGGTGAGATACTAAAATTTGTTACTATTTTACTGGAAACATAAATGTTGTGAAAAACCCAAATCTTGTTTAACAATTTGTGCAAAGTTATATATGTAGCTTAGTTATGAGTTTTTTTTCATGTTAAGGAATTGCCTTAAAAATCATGTTTTATTGATATTTGGTTTAAATTAAAAAAAACCTACTTTTAGTTTGAAAATGGGATATTGTTGTTCATTCTTAACACAAAAACCATGTTCATTCCTCCTTCAAAAATCTATATCTCTCGATACGTTTATATTTAGCCTAAATCGTCAAATAGAGAATTGTTTGACTTAGTTCGCAGTTTATTTTAAAAATATCAGTTCGTCATTTTGACGAGTGTGATGGTATATTTTTATTTATTACAATAAGTGGATGGGAATGTATTGATTTTCGACGAGCTCGATTTGTCGAATGATTATTACCGTCATACTCGTCTCGACAAGTTAAGATATTTAGAGATGGTTTGGTGACTTTTAGAGGAGGGGATCAACTGGAAAAGTTAGATGATCGGATTTCAACCATCTGTAAAATTCCAGTGTCGTGGTGGATGATGGGAGGAATGGTGGTGTTTGGAAGAAGCCTAGGATGTGGCAGAGGAATTGGTGTCATGGTTGGAACCTCCGGTGGTCGGTGGTCGGTGGTGTCATGGCGAGCTCAAAGTAGGGTTTTCGGTCACAGTGGATTTTATGTTCAAATTTTGGGTTTGTGGCTGGTGATAGGGTGCTGCGAGTTGATCACGGAGGAGCTCGGAGGTGCTATAATTGATGTCGGTCATGTTGGCTTAGGCAGCATGGTCCAAAGGTGTTAGAGGCAACAAGGTTTGGTGATGAGATGAACCTGGAACGCGATTCTTATTGCGGGTCGAATGCACGGACTTTGCTCGAGATGGCCAGAGAGGGTGGTGAGGGTGCAAGTGGATGAGCTCATCATGGCGGATTCAAAGGTGGCCTCATTTGGGTGGTTGGTGGAGGGGTTGCAGTGTGCATGTGCACTGTGCACGGCGTGTACGAGGAGGGAAGTTTCCAAATTTGACTTGGGAATTTGAGTGTGATTTGTTTGGGAAGATGAAGTTTTGGTTCAAGTGTTGCAAGTGGGCCTTGGGCCATGGGTTAGGATGAGAAATTGATTTATTAGTTTTAAATTTTTATAAACAAAATTGTTAACTTTAAAATGTGGTAACTAACTCATATTAAACCATTTTGACCCGCAATCTTTTGCATTGAACTCGTGTTGGCGAGTACAACGTTTGGTATAAATGGTTAATGGTTTGGTTGTAGTATAATTTAATGATTAAATAACAGTGGCTGTATTAAATTGCGTTGTTTTATATAATAACGCAGTTATAAAAGTGTATACTTCATTATTCATACCTATTTGGCCAAATAAAAGCCATCCTAATAAACGTAGTAAATTACTTTAATTTGAACACCCTGGTAGCAGAATAAACATCGTTCTATCGTTCTGCTATATTAAATTGAATAGATTATCGTGGACATCTAATTAGCAGAATAAATCCCCATTCCGCTATCATATATAAATTTGAACATTTATATTATGCCAGTTAATTAATAATGGATAGGTGATGTGATAAAAATTGATTTTTAATTATGGATTTGGTTTACATATATGTCTGCTTATGCAAAAATTCTAATATTATAACTTGAAATGTTAAATTTAATAAATGGTAGCTTGTTAACTACCATTTGTTCGCTAAGCCGCTTTTCGACTTTGAAAGGAAAATTAATTATTTATTTACGATGGTTTTAAGTTGATCTTCTATAAGAGAGGGTTTTAAGTTAATTATTACATTAAGGATGTTTAAAATTTTATATTTTTATATTAATAAGTTTTAAGTTATGAATTATTTTATCAACGATGTTTGTAAAGGTTAATTAGTTTTTTAATTAATATTGTTTTAAAGTTAATATTTATTTATTTAATAATGTTTATAAAAGGATAATATTAATATTTTTATTAATAGTATTTTAAATTTAATTATTATTTATTTATGATGTTTAAAGGTAATTAATTAATTTAATAAAAAATGATTATAAATAATAAATTGTTTATAAAATGGATTTTACTTTCTAAGTAATATTGGGTAAAAGATATTTATAAATGATATTTTATTTAAGTGATTAGTATAAAGAATTTTTATGAAGGATAAAGAGTTTGGGTTCATTTCAAGCAACGTTTTAAATGGCATTTGTTTTTGTTGACCATTTGATATGGTTTTGAAATAAGAAATATTTTTTAACTTGTTTGTAAATATACTTACACCATTGAGAAAAATATATAGTTATATATTTTCTAAGTATTAAAAAATATAGTGTTTTGTGAATATACTTATACGATCGAGATAAGTATATGGAAATGATTTCCAAGTATTTACAAAGTGTTTTAATTAATAAAATATTAATTAAAGAGACGTAGTGGTTATTGATATACTTAATCGAGTTTAGTTTCCTATTAAATTAAATCCCTGATTTGTTTTTTTATTTAATAGTTAAATAACCGACTATCAAATCTTGGACTAAATAATCCTTCTTAATTTTAGTGGTATGGAAACTCTCTTTCCATACTTAACGCCGAAGGATATAACTATGGAAATATCTAGGAGAAACACATGAGTTATATGTGCACAAATGTTGTACTGTTCGTGTAAATCTCGTTTTGTTCCCCTAGGACAAATGATACGGAGATCCGTTTACATAAACAGTTAGGGGGTGATCCCCGCTCTTGTGTATTGTCTGTATATTTCTAAAAAAACCGGAGTGGAGTTTATTGGAAAGTCATCAATTGGTTTTTGAAGCGTCCGGTAAGCGGGGGAGTGTACTTATATGAGATGACTCGAAACTGTAACCACTCCAAAACCATATACATGTCCTATGCTTTATAGGAGTTACGTAATCTATTGAGATATGAGAATCCATATGTCATTCCGAGACTCGTTGAGGTATGAGAATCCATGTGTGATTTCGAGATCAATTGAGATATGGGAATCCATGTGTGATTTCGAGATCTGTTAAGGTATGTGTTCCAAGATCTATTCAGGTGGCGACTCGTGTGCTGGAACGCCGGACGTAGACTCACTAGCAGATATGACTAAAACCGGAGATAGGTTGCATAGCCAAGGGTTTAGCTAACCAATAAGGGTGTAGTCGACTATATCCTAGAGTTACCTACGATCGTTATGCATGCGAGAGCGATGCACTCAGCTTGACGATATAGGTCATCTATGTATTTCCTATAGTACATCATTAGGGATGTATGCTGCTTCAGAAGGATATCTTTGATCCTTGTGCAGGAGGACCATTCTTAGAGGTTCCGAGGGCCCCTCCATGTAATCCTACATACGCCTTAGTGGTTTTTGATTGTATACCTATTATTGTTGTAATGTACACTCACAAACATCACAGCTAATTGATTATTATATTTTTAACCTTAGACATTATTATAATATCACTGGATTTTCTATAGAAATGTTTGGTATCGTAAGGTAAAAACTCATCTGTGTTTATGTGCGGCATGGTCTTATGAGATACCTTTATTTGTGAAAGGTTTCTATAACATTAAGTATATCATATGATTGTGTTTCTCACAATGGTTTTACCAGACGACTCAGGCGTTGTTTTCTTATAATGCTTGGGTCAGCTCGAGCATGTTTTCCAGATTTAGCTGGACACTTTGGAGCTTTCAGGAGACAAGCTGAATGCCATCAAGACGTACTTCCGTATTTTCTTTAACCTTTCGATGTTTGTTTTTTTGTAGTATCAGTGATTGTAAGGACATGTTGTTATAACTATCCAGGGTGATGATGGATTAGTGTTGTACTTTGATTTATGTATGTATATTAAAGTATCTTTCTTTTGTAAAGACTTGTTTAGTATTATACATTATTCGTTTCATTTGTGAGATTCTGTCTTCCTTCTTCTTTCCTTTTTCCCCCAACGATCTGTCTTTCTGGCGCTTGGATGTTGGACACGTGAATACCGTGTATGTGTTATTGTTGACTTCTATGGGTAAACAAGGCGGCTTGTTACACAATATTATATACAACTTATAAAAATTTCCACTTACATTTTAAAGTGTTCCAAATCTCCAGATCTGAAGTAAATCCTTTAATACAACTCCAATCTCCTTTATAATCCAAGAAATAGGTATAAAGGGGGTATATACATATGTTAGAATTACAGATCTGAGAAGAGATTTTGGGTTGAAAGAGAATATAAATTTATTATATTAAAATTTACCTCGTTATCCATAGCGTTGATTCGCTTCTTCTCTCGTGAAGGTAATGAGATTATCCGCGAAGCTTGCAAATGGAGTCCCGAACTTGCGGCTGCTTGTGGAAGTGACTTGGACAAAAAGAAACGAAGTGACTTAGACAAATCTTGTTTGTCGATAGCCTCGGACCAACCAGCACCACCTTTTCTCAGTTTGACTCTTCCTGGCCGTACCGATTGCTCCAGTTTCAGCTAAGATACGACCCAATTGGTATCATTCCAATAGCTGTCCAAGGCTCAAAAAGGGTACACAGCCGGTAAACCAATCTGTCCTCTCACTCTTTCTTTTCCATTCCCATCGGGATGTGCTGAACTCATTCGGTTTTCACAAGGAGCATAGGAGCCCCAGATATTAACTCCTAGGAGGGAGGTCCCGTCATGCTTTATAGAGAGAGCGTCCCTGAGACGGAGACTTCTGAGGCTTCATCCGCTTCCGGGGATGATCCTAATCCGTCTCTAAACTACTTCTTCCTTTTCCGCGTTAGCAAATTGACCAGAAAGAAATCGGCATGCAGAAAACAAATATCTTGCTGAGTGATAGCAGATTCGCGGTTTGATTTATAGTCAACAGATCGCCCAGTTGTTAAAGACATTTCAGATCAAGAAAAAAGATTACTAGAATATAAAGTCAAGTGAACTAGAAACTATCGGAAAGGCAAATAATTATTCCATTTAGATTATATAACAAAAAGAGGAGCCAGTGCTCCTTCCCACTTTCAGCTAATAAAAGAACTTTCTTTGACAGAATATATAATTTCCTGCTACGGAGCTCGAAAAGGAGTCGTAAGATTTTATCTTTTCTAACTCTGTCTGTAACTCACTAGAGGCTCGGGAAAAAAAGAGAAGATGGATACGAACGAGATATCCAGCAACAAGAAGAAGGAAAAGGATTGAATAGAGGAACTTACAGCCACTACCCCCAAGCATCTTACCATTAATTTTACAACTTCCATGATCTCTTCCCGAACCAAACATGAATCTTTCGATTCATTTGGCTCTCACGCTCAATTTTTTATTTTATGGGCACTTTCATATCTTTTTTTTAATGTAATGAGCCTTATTCTATTTATTTTTTGTTTTTCTCCCATTTGTGTGTGTGTAATTTATTTTATAATTTAGAAGAATAGTGGAGAAGAGGAAATGGCTGAGCTATGCTGTTCTTTTCATAAAACATGAGACGAGAAGGGAGGGTTAGACCTGAATTTATTGTCGCTCGAATCAACCGTAGTTGTTTGATTAGAATATATTAAATTCGGACCTTTGGGTCAAGGGCAAACCTTAACCGCCTTAAGTAGATAGGTCAACCGCCCTCCATAGAGATTGACCGCTACTGGTCGACATGCTCAATGAGGGGGTCGCTCTGTGGGTCCCAGTAATTAATTATAAACGTTAACTTTTATTTATTAATTATTTTCGTTCCGAAATTGTTTATCGCCTATGACTTATTCATTGAACTCTGATCACGAAACTCCAAATATGAAAGTTGCCCAGAAAATCACTACGAACGCAATGGGGCAAGTTTCATGGTCAAATTTCACCGTTTGCACAAATTTCTTTTTTTTGGAGCCTAGCTAATTATTAATTAACTAACGTAAATTTTACGAAAAGTTACAATATCATATCAACTTTCCTGCACTACTTAAAATATATGGTACAACAAAGCAAATAATTAAAGATGCGGAAATGAATAATATATTGAACATCTATTATTTTTATATTATTTATATCTGTAAGTTATATCATTTATAATATAATACAGTCTCTTTTAGCAAAAAAAAAAAAATATTTACCGACTTGCATTATAATAATGCTTGTAATTAAACATTCATCAAAACTATCTACATTAGGCTGGCATTGTAGAAATGCAAGGTACAACAAAAGCAATCAAAGTTGGACAGAAAATATTACCATGAACATCTAGTAGTTCACACCATTTATTATCATACATGATTTCATTTAGTTACATAATATATAATATAAGATATTTCAATAAAATAAATCAATGCAAAATTTCTATATAGTTTTCATGGTAAAATTGCAGTGTACATAAACCGTCAAAACTGGAGAAAATGGCGTAACTTTGAATATATTTAATAATGTATGTCGTTTACCTTCCAAACTTTTAAATGATTAAAATTCCAAATGATGTAAGGTTTTGATAGGGTACAACCGTCAAGAATGTAAGTTACTAAACTGTGCATGTGGCTTGCATTCCATAAAGTAAGAAAGTTCTATTTAGTTTCTCATACATAAAATAAATAAAAAATCAAAATAAACACACAAACATATTTCAAAAAAAAGGAAAAAAAAGCTAATTTTATCTTAAAAATAAGGGGAAATTAATTTAAAGGACAAAAATTTGTATATTTTTTGCCTCAAGTACACAACCTCAATATTTTTACCATAAGGACAAACATTCTTCTAAAAATTATTCATAAGGACAAATATTTTTCAAAATTATTTATAAGGACAACAAAACTGCTACCAAGCTAAAAACTGATACCTAAAAACTGCTACCGATAACTACAAACTGATACTACCAATGACTAAAAACTGATACCTAAAGAAAGTTGTTCTTCAGAATAAAATATTGAAAACCTGTCCTTGAGGCAAAAATGCTGAAAATTTTTGTCCTTGACAATAATTTCCTGTAAAAATAAACCACTCTTTATTGCTTTTTATCAAACATTTTTGTTGCACTATATACATCTCACAATTCGACGTCGAGCCTCTTACAAAAATCAACGACGTATTCATCTTCAATATTGGTTAAATATGATAAAAATAAATACATAAGTAGCTCACAGAGATCAACTTGATGATTTTCATCCTATTAGAACTATCAAAGCAATTCACAAATTAGAAGAAAGAAGAAATAAATTACGATGGAGAAGAAATATTTGTGGATAGAAAGAAAGTAGTTTACATATGTAGAAACTAGAAAGATAAGTTTTAAAAGGTGCCATTAAAAACAAAATGGGGGACCTTATTTATTATGAAAAGGAAGATAGCGATTTATGAATAAACAATATATTTTGGGTATGCAAAATAAATTCCTCATGTGAGAATATATCAAGCAAGGGAGTCAATAATTAGGGTTAATTATTCTAACTGAATTATGTTATAAATGACTTCTATTGAATTTGATTAAGGAAATGTGAGAAAACATTGTGTTACGTTTTATTCTTCTCTTTGCAATTGAATAATACTGTTGATATCAGATTCACTAAAACAATTTTTTATGAAGAGAAACAAGATATTGAAAAGACAAGTATAGAAAAATTCAAAGAGAGTATAGGAAAGTTTGAAAGGATATATTAAACATTATTTATATTTCAATGATATACGCAGATCACCGGAGAAAGGAGAGAAACCTGGTGGCATAAAGGAAGAAAAATGGACAAAAATGAAAACATAAGCTGCTGCGACTATTCGTGTTTTTTTTTCGAGCTTCTGAATTTTATATTATCGCTAATAAAACATTGGCATATGTGGTATGAAAAAAATTGAAAGGCAATTACACAAAGAATTAAATGATAAAGCATATGAGAAAGTTGTTGATATGAAGTTTAAGAAAGACGGATTAATTGGTGAAATTGAAAGGCAATTACACAAAGAATTAAATGATAAAGCATATGAGAAAGTTGTTGATATGAAGTTTAAGAAAGACGGATTAATTGGTGAACATTTTCATGGTTTTCAAGCATTGTAAATCAGTTTGCAATTGTCACATACATAGCGGATGATGAGACACAAGTTTTATATGTATATATATGTACACATATGCATGCATACGTACACATACTACATATATAGCCCTTTCAAGGGAGTGCGGAATTTGCATTTTCTCTATCAAACCTGTAAATCAACAAACTTGTGAAACATTACAGCATCATAAACAACAACAGAGTTCACAGAAACATGGTTTGTATATATAATGTATAGCTATAAATTGTATAAATCCAAAGCAAAAAACAACTGCAAGCACATACATATAGTAGCTTATAATAAAATATATGTCCAAATACTTGAGGTTATCCTTATTCCTTACTATAACGATACCAGGACTTACTTGACAGCCCAAGTACTAAAATTCTAAGACTTGAATCGTCCATCTTTGTTGTAATTAAACTCCAGCCAAGTGTAACGAGCCATGTCATCTCCCAGTCCCATGAAGATTTCCCTGTTCTCATTGCTACCCATCAAATTACAAGCAAAATCAAATAGCTCGCTTCCAGGACAAAGCCCATGTAAGCTCTTCAACCTCTCAATGCACTCTCCAACAGTAGGTCCTAATGTCCCAAAATGAGAGGAGGTGCCGGTTCGTCCAGTGCTCATCATTTGTGAAAAGGAGTTGGTGGTCGACTTTAAACCTTTTGAGCAATTGTTTGTTCCATCGAATGATACAGAGGATTGAAGCTTCTTGCATTCAGTGGCAGAAAAGGTTGAATTGAAGTTAAGCTGCTGTATCTTTTCAACAATTTCATCATATCCTTTTAATTTGTCTCTGTTGTCTGCAGCCACCTGAAAGTCATTTTTGTCCAAGTCCATTTCATTACAAGATCTATTAACGGGCATAACTTGACGTTGAAATGGTGAACGAAGATTGTAACACATGGTGGCAACATCAGAGCGTAGTACATTAGATCGATAGCGTACGGGTGACACCTTCATTTTCTTCAACTTCATCGACTTGTCACCAACCTGTTATTTTATGATATAATGAGTTTAATGTTAAAAATGCATACGGATATATAAACTTATATGATTCGTGATGTGCATAATAATGGTTCAGGTTCAAAACACATATATAATTTCATTCTTGGAAAATAAACGTTTAAAAGCTGATATATGTCACTTCAAAGAAGTTGTTGGCATATGTTTAAAATTTATTTTCAAAATAAGTTACTTTCTGAGTTTCAAAATATCAATATTCTGCAAATATGGATTGTGCAAGACATTTTTTGGAAAATGTACACATGCAACGTTGGATTGTCCACGGTTTTTTTGAGAAATATATCTGCACAATTAAGATTAGACATGAATATTTTCCAGGTGCAAATAGAATAAAAAACTTTCCGAGATTTATTCATGCCCATTTCAGGTAGATTCGTATTTGTGATAAATTGATAATATTGTATTTTCTGATAATTTCTGTAATTATATAGGAAGGAATGCCAGAAGGGGCTTGCTGTTTTACCTCTAAATTTTTTATGGTAATTATTGAAATATCTTTGTTGCTTCTCTTTTCGTAAGAGAAAAATGAACATTTTTTTATATTTGTAAATTTAATCCCTAAAATTACCAAATGATAAAACCACAATACAAACTCATCACAACAAAAAGTTTGTAACCTAAATCATAAATCCAAAATACAAAGTTTCAAGTTAAGTGCAACAACAACTATATCATATCAACTTGCTTGCACTGTTTAAAATACATTGTACAATGATGCAAACTATAATACAGAATAACATATTGATCATCTAGTATTTTTGTATTATTTATATCTATAAAATATATCATTTTTATAATATAGTGCAGTTTATTTTAGCAAAAATAAATATATTTAAAATATTTACGTGACTTGCATGAAAGTAATTAAACAGACATCAAAACTGAGGTTTACATTAAGCTAGCATTGTAGAAATGCAACGTACAATAAATGCAATCAAAGTTGCACTGCTATGGATATTCATATCAGTTATTATCATATCAGTTATTATCATACATAATTTCATTTAATTACATGACACAAGATATTTCAGTAAAATAAACCAATGCAAAAATTTCATATAGTTTGCTTTGTAAAAGTGCAATGTACACCCGAAACCATCAAAATTGGAGAAAATGGCATAACTATTAACGTTTAATAATGTCCGTCATTTATCTTCGAAAATTAAATTATTAAACAAATTCAAAACTTTTAAATAACTAAAATTCTAAATAATGTAAGATTTTGATAGTTTGCACCGTCTAAATGCAAGTTACAAAACTGTGTAGGTGGCTTGCATTCCATAAAGTAAGAAAGTTTTATTTAGTTTCTCATACATAAAATTAACAAAAACTCAAAATAAACATATTTCAAAAAAAAAACCGCACAAAACAAAAACATAAAAGCTAAGTTTTATTTTAAAAAACAAACTCTTTATTGCATTTTATCAAATGTTTATTTCAAAAAAAACAAAACAAAACAAAAACATAAAAGCTTTTATTTCAAAAAAAAAAAAACCACACAAAACAAAAACATAAAAGCTAAGTTTTATTTTAAAAAACAAACTCTTTATTGCATTTTATCAAACAATTCTGTTGCAATATATACTCGAGCATCTTCTCGAGTTAACAGAAAACCAACGATGCACTCATATTCAATATGATTCTTAGTTGAAAATGATAAAAATAAATGCATAAGAAGCTCACAGATATCAACATGATGATTTTTCATTCTTTTAAAACAATCAAAGCAATCTACAAATCAAAACAAAGAAGTAATAAAATTATGATGGAGAAGAAATATTAGTGGACGGAAGGTAAGCAGTTTACGTGATCTAGAAAGATAAGTTCTAGAACACGCCATTAAAAACAAAACTAGGGGACCTTTACAAAAAAGAAAATGGAGATTTATGAATAAACAATATCTTTTGGGGATGCAAAAATAATTTCCTCATGTGATTGGATTATGTTGTAATTGATTTCTACTGAATTTAACAAAGGAAATGTAAGAAAACAATCTTCTCTCGTAATTGAAAAATAAAATTCGTAATAGTTCTTATCAGATTCTCTCATACAATTTTTTTTAAGAGAGACTAGATATTGAATAAACAAGTATGAAAAAAATTCAAAGAGAGAATTGGAAATTTGAAAAGAAATACTGAAAGATTATTTGTATCTTAATAATATTCAAAAATCATCGGGGAGAGAGAACCTAGTGACATGATAGAGAAAACATGGACAATAATGAATACACAAGCTACTGCAATTATTCGTAATTTCTTTATTGAGCATTTGCATTTCATATTATTACTAATAAAACATTGGCATATCTGATATGAAATAAATTGGAAGGCAATTACACAAAGAATTAAACGAAAAAGAAAACGCTTATGGGAAAGTTGGTGATATGAAATTTAAGAAAGATGAATTAATTGGTAAACATTTTCATGGTTTTAAGCATTGTAGATCAGTTTGCAATTGTCAACTACAAATTGGATGATCAGAATCAAGTTTTTGTGTTGATGAATTCACCAAAATGTTGGAAGACGCTTATGGTTACATTGAAAAACTCAAGTTTAAATGAAGATTTAATGAATTTGGTAGTTAGTAGTCCACTTAATAAGGAGAAGAGAATGATGAATCTCGAGGATGAAAAGAAAAATCGCAACTTTGTTGAACTTAAATTTGTAAGAAAAAAAAACAACCTATCAAATAAAAGACTCATAAAGATATGGAAAAGGACCTTGCATGCTACAATTGTTTATTAGACCATGTTCAAAAAATTTACTACAAGCTCAAGAGATGTTGAAAACTACGAGGTTTGCAAAAAACAAACATGGAGAAAATAATGATGGAGATGCAAACATTCACATTAAAATGATGAATATGTGTTTTCATTGATAAAAATAAAGAATGAGTCCTTGATTCATGTGCTTATTTTCATAGATTATAAGAAGAAAATCGATAAGATGAAATCGGCTAATGGTTGCGTATTGGCGTAAACAGTGTTGGATCAATCAAGTTTTTAATGAAAATGTAGTAATGCTTACGAGAGTTAAGCATGTTTCACCAAAAAAAAACTTCAATTAGACAATTGGAAGAGAATACACGTAATTTTCTAGGCTAAAGGTAGAGCTATTGGAGCATGGAGAGAAAATAAGGAACTACTAAATGCAGACAAGAAAATAATAATTTATACAAGGTGATAGGTAAGGCATGAAGAAGAGAAGAGATGTAAATTTACTTGAATTAAGTTGCAGCAAGCAAGGTAAGAAAAGAAGACCCATAAAACAACTTTGTGGTATATATGCATTCCTGAAAGAACATTGGACGCATATTTCATTAGCACATGCATATCTAAGTGGATTGGATGTTGGAGAAAGTTTCTATTCAAATTAAGGTGGTTATTGACTTTATTAGTAAACTTGTCATTATTTTTATATACGCTTGAATTATTTACCGAGTTTAAATTGTGTTACACTATTTTATGTGAGTTTGCATTTATGTAATATTCTATTCAGAAAGACTATATTTCAGTAATCTCTCATATAAGAGAGGATATGTGAGATAACTCAATCAAGTTATCGAGAATTAGGTTTTGGTACTCTAATAAAGTTTTTTCTTTTACATTTGGTTTTGGCTAAATTTAATAAAGGGAAGATGTTACTAATGGTGAACCCATAAATTGACATTTGATTTACCCGAGTGTGTGTACACAATGATCCTTTGTATTGTGTTTTATTTTTCACTTTCTATTCTCCTTTCAGACAATCTTGCAATTGGAAAAAAAAAATCATAACATTTTCTACTTGATCACAAAGTAGTACTTATTGTTTCATTCAATAATTTGACAATCTTATGGAAGAAAAAAAATCTTAATCATCATCTTAAATTAGACGTGGATTTAAGTTATGAATAAAATGATAAATTACATGATCGTTTAGTTAATATTATGATTAAATTTTATGAGTAATATTATGACAATCTAATTATGATTTATGAAGACTTATGTAGACTTGTGTATATATATTATGGTAAATATCATGACATATAACTTATAACTATCTAAAATAGTTGTTTCAACTACTAATATTATTGAGTATTCTTGGATTATTAAGAGAATAGTGTTGTCAGTTTTTTGTGTGATAATTAATAAGTTGACCTTGAATACGAACATGTATGATAACTTCGTGATACATTATCAATACCTAGAAACTCCTCTAGGTGAGGAAATGCTGCTTTCAATGAAAGAAAAGGGTTTAGGCTTTGCTTCTGACTTTTTTCCACCGTTTGTATTTGACCAACTCAATTTTTGATATGTTATAAAGCCTCTGGTCATGCTGACTATGTAATTTTAGTTATGTTAATCAACCATTCAAATTGGTGGTTTGTGAGAGTTTCTCAGATTTCATCCCAAATACACCCACATACACACGTTATATTTTGATTGTATTTTATTCCTCTAGCTTATACTTTATTCATTTTAGTAAAATATATTTTCTTGACAATTTCTATATTATATTTATATATATTTAGTTACTCGTACTATACTTAACATGCATATGTATGTATATGCTCTCACACATCAATCTGGTTCAAAGAACAAAAAAAATTCTCCTAAAAAATTCTAAATCCACAACATTGTAATATTTTAACAGATTATTCTAATCAAATTACAAAAGATGCATCTTTTATAAAAGAATTGTGAGTAATTCTTTCATAGAGGAATTTAGAATAAGATTTATTTTCTACGAACTAGTTTAGTAATAATTTTCATTTTGAGCGTTTGTTTTAAAATCAAAGTTTGTATCAAAAAGATCCGTTCATGTTTTTTTATTTTGATGATGGTTTTCCAATGGATTTTAGTTTAAGTATGGGTATATAGGTGATTTTATTTTCTAGTTAAACTTTTAAGATCGGCTCAAAATTAACCAAGAAATAGTGAAAAAGAACCTCATAAAATTCTATCACAACAGATACAAATTAAAAATTAAAAATAAAATAAATACCTTTGATTTGCAAATGTTCAAATATTCATTGACATCCCATCCAAGAACCTCACAAACAACCCTGCCAAATGCCCGATGCATGCCTACCTTCTTCGTATTCCCCACAGCACAAGCATGCTTAACAAGCCCACGACAACTCCCACGTATCTTCCTTTTCTCATCTCCACCACAAACCAAACACAGTAGTATGCAAATTGCCGAATCATTCGCATAAATCTCCCTCAGGGTCTCTTCTTTCTCAAACAAACCCCTAAAAAAGTCAATACTTTCCCCTTCCCCGCCCTCCACGTCAAAAGTTGCATTGCGCAGAAACTCTTGGCTTTCAGTCCAACATCTGCGCTGAACTTCAAGTTTTGGGTTCGATTCGGTGGTAGGGGAGAAGGAAAGGAGGGACCGAAAATTACGGTGGAGTTTTGATAGGAATTTGCTTTGGCGTTTGAATGCTCTTCGTCGTAGAATACATTCTGTTTTCGATGGTTGCGGGGAGGTGATAGAGTGGAGTTCGGCGTTAGGGTTTTGGAGCTGGGTTGGGGGTATGAATGTGGTTAACGAAGAATCCATTGAGAACGTACTTGAGAAAATGCTTGATATTTATACGCGGAACTGCAGAAGAGGGATATATAACGCGACGGTGGGATCGATCCGGTCTGATCAGGGTCCAAAATGGAAGCGGATTAGAGCATCTCAACGGTGGAGAGCGTCCAAATTACAAAATATGCAATTAGAAAATGTAAATTGGTTTGCTGTTTTTAGTTCTGTGTTTCGTCTAAAAAAAATACGTATTTCTTATACATTGTTGAAAAACACGCAATTTTGAAAAATGAAATTAACATAGAAAACAAGTTTATTTGATTTTTCATGTTTTGAGGCATAACAAAAGGACGGAAAACAATTCATCCCCTCCATTTCCCGTCGATCGTCGTAATGGCTAAGAATTGTAAAAGGATTTCCCTCATTTTCTTGTATTTTGTATTGTATGTTGAAAACACAAAACGCAAAACTAAAAACGAAACCAAATAGGCCCTTTCGTGTGCATTCTTCAACGAGATTAGACGTTTGTTCAACAGACACCTGATGCTTCGACGTCTCTATATCAGATGCTTTTTCTCTCTTTCGTTCCTTATTTTACCACAAACTCTTTTACCGTTTCTATTTAATTCGTCGGGACGTCGAAAGGCCGCCACGATCCATCAAAACTGGTAGATGGACTATCCGTTACACGACAGATACCAATGCCGGTGTAGTTCATATCTTTTCGGATATTACCGTCACTGCAGACGATCAACGATCCTTGCACGGGTTGCCTCCGACTATAGCACATTTATTTACTACAGCGCTGGCAACACCATAAGTATAATTTTAATACGTAATTATTATATGAATACACAATTGATAAAATATGAATGTTATAGGTTTGCTTAGTTTACCTTTAACGTTAAATAACTACTTATATAGGTTTGTCGTGTAGCTATGCACGATCGTTGGTATAGACGTATTTTTGAGTATTTTGTCACATTACCTCAGCCGATTTTAGATAGGCTACATGCATCATTATTCGATGAATCTATAGATTTACCTACATTTGCACTACATTTGCACACGTCGATCGTTGCATAGTAGAAGCCCTTACTGAGAAATGGTGGTCTACCACTCGCATGTTTCATTTTTCTGATTTTGAGTTGGAATTAACTCCGTTAGGTTTTTATATGCTGGCCCGACATAGATGTTGGTCGACCAGACAGCGCGCCAGTTCTATTTGATAGTTCCTTTGAGGATTTCAAGTCATATTTAGCTTATTTATTGGCTTTGGCCGATGATGAGGTCCAAGGAGGTGTTGTTACACTTACATGTCTACAACGGTATATAGTAGACGGGACGACGGGGAGATGAACATTCCTGCTATTTGTGCCTTTTATTATATTTGTTTGGTACTTCCTTTTTCATAAACAATAATGGGCACAATTAGACTTGGCTATTTGGCTGGATTAGTAGACGTGGATGGATTTCATATATACGACTACGATACTGTCATTCTTGGTTATCTGTATGTAGTGTTGGATACCTATGCGCTGTAGCAGTCTCGATAGATGTATTATTTTTGGTACATTCTACCTTTTTGATACTACGAGTATAAAACAAACATGCACCCACGACCCATTTCTAAAGCGAACGCTGCACCTTATATTTACTTTTCCAGATTATGTCATTGGGGTCCTGCTATGCATGTGCACCATGCTGCATAGGGAGTACACAATGAGTTGATGGAGGCTAGAAAGCAGATGGATACGAGGCGGCGCGGCAACATTATATTCGTCCCTAGGAGAAGTTTTTTCATTTTATGGAGCCTAGCATCGATCATCCCTGATGTTTCAGTTTGCTCTTTTGAGACATAGGGTTTGCTTTCATGTTCCTACATGTCCTTTCATATGGTATTTAGGATAGCGGTGTTGGTTGCAGTTGCATGGTATAGTTCGTATTCTCTCTGATCCACTTCCATGGAATGATATGTATGGAGATATTCGGGCCGCGAGATGGGTAGACGGTGAACCTTTTACTGTACTCGGAGATTTTGATTCATATTGGGCTCAAGTGGCCCCACGTGCTTACTCGTTACCTGATTACATACAGGATTTGAACTCCGACCATATTGGCCCGCATACCTCTTCTGGTAAAGTTCCATTGCCATCAACTGCCTTTGAGCCTACATCGTCTTAGTACACACAACCTCCCACATTCGATCCCCCAACATACATTCGGAGTATATAATTTACAAGGTGAGGTTGTTGAGTATCCAGTACAGTTTGCTATAGATGATGCCGTCATGGATGTACCCTCTGCTGGTTTATATCATCAGCATCAGGTAAGTATGACTTTAAATTTTCGAATAATTCGCTAAGAATTATATTCTCCGTATATGTATAATTTTTCTTTTTTGTATCATAGTTTGCTCAGTATGTGGATTGTGATATACGGATGTTTGCTGCCTTTGAGCATATGGCACTTGATTATACTTAGATAATGTATCAGGGTTATCAGACTACTTTTCAACAGCAGCAGACTCAGCATGATGCTCAGATACATCAGTACCAGACTTAGATTCAGGAGCTTCAACAGTAGGTGCAGCCGCTACCAGAGCCATATGATTTTGATGACGTCAATGATGATAACGATGACGACGATGGTGACGACGATGAGGGGAGTGATATTGGTTCTGATCACATAGACAGATGTTGTTTTTGTGTTCCATACATGTTTTGTCAGTGTATTTATTCTTATACATGTTTTTATGTTTCATGCATGTTTCACATTGACTATTGCTTTACTCGTGTATGTATTATGTTGTTGATGATGGTTCTTATTCTGTTATTATGATATTTCGTACTATATCCATATCATAAAATCCTTGTTAAGAAACAATTATTGAGAAACAAACACACGGTGTTTCTCCCCAAGTTCGTGGATGTTTTCCACATTGTCGTTCATATCACAGTTGAAGCGTATGGCATGGATTATGAATAGTCTATTCAAGGGAAAGTGTTATAGTGAAAGTTCACAACATATTCAATGGAAAATGAAAGTTGGACTCTACAAAATTATTTGGTACTGATCAAAGCGTACATAGAATTCGGTTTCAAACATATAGAAGAGGAGTTAAAGTAAGATTTTTGGGTAACTCTAAATAAAGCATTTAATAATCATCCTGATTGTAGATTAATTCAAAGAATTATGGAAACTCGGAGTACTTATGTTACATTTACTAGAGCTTGTCGAAGATACAGAAGCATTATAAGTACAGTAGAGGAAGAAGACCTATTTTATTTTACGCGATCTATGTTCAATCCAAGATATTTGTAGGAGCATCGAACTAATTTCATTGAACATACTGCATATGATCTTTGGGTTGCCTATATTCAATAGTTTGAATGATGTTTGGGTCGGTAATTTACTTTTAGTATTTTCTACGTACATTTAGTAAGTTCTATATACTTTCGAATTCAATTAAGTTAATTCAATTTCAAGTAAGTACTTAAGATAAGAAACTAACAAATACTTGATAATTGGTCTAAAATGATATAGACATGACAACCTGATGATTAAAACGATACAAACAAGAAAAGAAATGGTAATATAGATCTAAAACAAACACACACATTGAGTAAAAAATTGTCTTTAACCACTTGATAATTGAACTGAACCCAGTGTCCTTTGGAGTTTTTCAAATTCAGTTGCATACACAATTGCTCGATAAGGTAAATGATCGTT
Source organism: Allium fistulosum (assembly GCA_030737815.1). Lineage (NCBI taxonomy): Eukaryota > Viridiplantae > Streptophyta > Magnoliopsida > Asparagales > Amaryllidaceae > Allium > Allium fistulosum. The sequence goes on along the minus strand of CM060906.1, from coordinate 431,511,830 downwards.
AAGCCATTGCCAAACTCCACAACCATCCGGGATGTTACAGCGCCTATAGTGGCGTCGACCGATGTCAGTTCTGTTCGTATGACATAATACAGAACAAAAATTCCACATTACAGTATATTGGTCCAGAGTCAACCTCTTGATCTGTTTGAGGTACTTGACAGCTTGTTTCATGCCTTCTTTGAGTTCTTCTATTATGGCTACGCCTCTCTGCTCTTTCCCTTCTTCCATGATCCATAAGCCTGCACTCTTGCAACTCTCTCCTGCTCTCTTAGATCTTCATAGTGTCTTTCCTCTATTTCAATGCACCACTTAGTTAGTGGGTGGGAGAAGACGTATTCGGTGAAGTGACATGACTTATAGGACCTTCGTATAAGTAAGATGAGGGCAATGAAGTATGGTTGTAATCCACCATTTTTTGAATGCTTAATGGGAATGATATGAGCGGTTTTCCAAGCAATAAGATATATATATATATATATATAATAGAATACATTAAGCATAATGAGCCACTTTGTCTTCAATAGCATTGCTGCCATGGCAAGAAAACTGTGCAATGTGATTGCTATGTTGGGATGAAACAGGTCACTAAGCCACATTGTCTTCAATAACATTGCTAGAATGTTAAGAAAAGTGTGCAACATGGCTATAGTGTTCGGATGTGATAGGTTACTGAGCCACTTTGTCTTCAATAGCATTGCTAGCATGTCAAGGAAGGTGTGCAACATGGTTACAGTGTTTGAATGTGACATGTCACTAAGCCATTTTGTCTTTAATAGCATTACTGCCATGCCAATAAAAATGTGCAACGTGGCTACAGTTTTCGAATATGACATACCACTGAGCCACTTTTTCTTCAATAGTATTTCTGACATGTCAAGGAAGGTGCGCAACGTGGCTATAGTGTTCGGATGTAATAGGTCACCGAGCTATTTTGTCTTCAATAGCATTGTTTGCATGTTAAGGAAGGTGTGCGATGTTGCTACAGTGTTTGGATGTGATAGGTCACTGAGCCACTTGTCTTCAATAGCATTTCTGCCATGCTAAGAAAACTATGCAACGTGGCTACAATATTCGGATGTGACAGATCACTAAGCCACTTTGTCTTCAATAGCATTGCTAGATGTCAATGAAGGTGTGCAACGTGGCTATAGTGTTCGGATATGATAGGTCACTGAGAAACTCTGTCTTCAATAGCATTGTTGGCATCTCAAGGAAGTTGTGCAACTACTATAAATACCAATAATAATCTTGTTCATCCATGCTTATTCATATCTATAATATTTCCAAGTACAAAAATAATGTCAACTGAAGATCTTATATTTTTGACAATAGCGAGATGGCTTTGATGAGATGATGAAAGATCATTTCTATCATGAAAGAGAGCTAATGGCCATGTCTACACTACAAGTTGGTCAATCTAGTGGCCAACATGGTGGATCAGTTGTTGGCCGTCACTATAAAAATCGTAGACATCCTTGGTACAATGAAAAACCGATGGAAGACTATTTCTATTCAAATCCTACTTACACCGATGGTGATTTTAGAAGAAGATTTTGCATGTCCCGACTTTTGTTCCTTAGAATCCTGCAATCAATTAAACAACATGATAAATACTTTATCTTCAAACCTAATGCATCACGTTCTCAGGGATGGACTGGTGTCCAAAAAAAATGATTGTTGCGTTGAGAATGCTTGCATATGTAGGACTAGTGGACGCTCTGGATGAGAATTTTCATTTGAGGGAAAGCACAGTACTAGAACTTTGGACCATTTTTGTCAATCTAGCGTCGATATTTGCGGCGATCAATACTTATGAAGACCAAATGAAGCTGACATGGCAAGATTAATGAAGATGCATGGCAGTAAAGGAAGGTCGGGAATGTTGGGTAGTATAAATCCTATGCATTGGGAGTGGAAGAATTGTCCAAATGCTTATGCCGGAGCTTATCTGGGTAAGTCTTATATATCGACATTATTCTTGAAACGGTAGCTTCATATGACTTATGGATCTAGCATGCCTTTTTTGAAATGCTAGGTTATAACAACGATATCAATGTAGGCAAACATATTACTTTGTTTAATGTTTAGCTAATGGTAGATCAACTCCGCATTCCTCTAATTTAGGAGATAGCACATACGATCATGAATACAATCCGGGCGATCGCATATACCTTAAATGGAGTATCATTATCAAGACAATTCCTAACCCCTTAAACAATAAACAATCAAAGTTTGCAGCAATGCAAGAAGGCCAGAGATAGGATGCTAAAAGAGCATTTTGTGTTCTTCAATCAATATTTGTCATAGCCAGCAATCCATGTAGAATTTGGTTGTCACTTAAAATGACAACAACAATGTATTGTTATTTTACACAATATGATTTTCAAGGACGAAAGAGACATGGAAGAAGACTTTGTGTACGAGGGTGCTCCAGCATCACTGGATGTATGGCGTAATGATATGCTTAGAAGTGCAATTGAACTCGAGTTTCATGTTTTTAGCCAAATGTCATATCGTAGTGTTCAACTCCACCGAAGACTGCAAAAAGGTCTAATAAATCACCTTTGGAACTTTAGTGGCAATCAGTGAACGTTTATAATTGTTGTTAAGTTTTTTGTTGTTCTTGATGTTGTTCTTATTATTGTTGTAATTTATTTTTGTTGCATTTCATATAAAGTAATGCATTGAAATTTGTTCATGATATTGTTGAAAAGTAATGTATCACAATTTCATTTCATATCAAGTAATTTAATGCAATTTCACTTGGTTATACTTCTAAACTTACTGGATTAAGTTCATAATAGAATACATCAACTAAAAATTCAAAGATACAATAGTTCGAGAAATACAAATACAGTCCATTTTCACGCTTACGCCTTATAATTTCTCTCCTCCTAGATTCTGTATACTCTCGTTGTTGTTCAGACACACATGACGTATCCATGAACATTACTGCCTCTTTGTCTCCCTGTTTGTTTCCAACAAGAAGTCGGTCCCATTTTGATATATTTTTTATAGTGTTCATTAGATTGAAATTCCAATTATATCTATCTTCAGATTCAAGTAGGAGTTTTTTACTTCAGCTTGATCTGCCCCAGCAGTCTTCTTCTTTTTGCAGCTTTGTATCTCTGAGGCCTAACAAAATCATCTTCCGTCAGAGTTAGATGTTCTTCTAACCCAATACCGAAGCTTCCTAACGATTCCCCAGAGCTAGAGACTTCTCCGATTTGGTGCTTTACCTCCAACGTTGTTTGATTGGAGGTCTTGAACGGTTTTCGATAGAGAGAATTTCCATTTTATATGCTCAACTGGCTAGTCATAAATGTGCATGAACTGATAAAAATGAGCTGCTTGTTTGTTCTTTGGTCCGTAGATTTGTTTAAACAATTTGTTTGCTACCATCCTCTAAAAGAACATTTAAATAATTAGAGAACTGCAAGAAAAATATAGGCATACGAAAATTTAGGAAATCTTACCAAATACGTTACATTTTCAAATCCACTAGGATTCCTTTGATTTAACTTAAACATTTGAGAATCAAATATTTACGTTTGACGATTGATTTTTCCATAACAACCTTTGATAAAAAATAGCGATCAATGTTCTTTCGATTGTAGCAATTAGTAATTTTGCTCCAAAAGTCTCACCTCTTTGGTCGGCACATCGAATAGGATCGTTTGAGAGTGCATATCAAATGTAACAAAAATCATAGTCTTCCGCCACAGTCTAACTACTAGTAGTAACTGCTTTGCCGATCAGAACCGTAATGTCTTTTAAATTGAATTCTTCGAAACTGCATCTTGCGGCATTGACGTTGAAATCGAAAAAGATTTTGAAATGAGAAAAGTGAGAGTAGAAAGTTTGCAAATGTTGTAGAGTGTTGTGTGCGAGGATAAGAGATGAAGGTGGTTGGTATTTGTAGGGGGAGGGAAATAGAGACGTTGAATGAGCCGTTGGAGAGGTATATAATAGGATACTTGCAGAACAAACGTCCAAACCCCCGATGTTTATTCAACAACGCCTGATTTGAGGTGCTTGTTGAACAGATGCCTAGGGTTCGAGCGTTTGTTCAACAAGCGCCCAAACATATTACGTTCTGCTACACTTTCAACCCTAAAATGTACACTATCCATATTTCCGAACTCTGTTGCCTTGAGATTCAATGCATCTATTACAATTCGTAAAATCTAATAACTTGTTGGAGTTGCTCTTAGGCAAATATTTAAGAGTCCAAAAATTAAGGGAAACTTGATACTGAATGCTATATGCGAGCGAAACATATCAAGATTACACATCATTTAATGTAATCAAATGAATTAATTTAATGTAATCAAATAATAAAAGTGCATTAGGCAATTATTCAATTATAATATATTAGATTCATAATCATACATTATTTAATATAATCAAATGTATTAATTAATATAATTTATGAAACTATTTATGAGTATCATAACTCTTTATGTTGCGAAACAAAGGTTAAATCACAAATTAAGTAGCTCACACCCAAATATACATAAATATTTGTTTAAAATGTCATCCGAACATATTTGAATACATATAAATAACATCTGACCACGTCCTAGCATGTCTAAAAATCATTTGAAATCATTTAAACACATGCAACTACATATTAACATCCTTTAAACACGTTCAAACATGTCTAGGAATTGTCTAGATATATCCGGATATAAACAACATAGTCAAAAAATGTCTCTATATAAATAAACATTGTTCAAACGCGTCTAAACATCATTCGAACACATTATAACATCATAAGAACATGCTTTGTACACAAAAATACACAAATATATGTATGTGTGTGTAAATTATAAATACTGTCTAAGCTATAGAGTTAAAGGGTATGCCTTAGAGACAATTATGTAATTTGATTATGTGTCTGTATACATTTAATACTTGTAGAGAATTTTGTTCGAAATAGAAGTATATTCTTTGGTTTTATTTCTGTTGTGTTTTTCTGTAATACATATCCATTAAATTATTATGAGCACATTAAAATCATGCTAATAGAAATCACTAGTAAAACTATTCGGTCGGTTACAGTTTTGAATGAGTTCGTAACCATGAGCAATGAATCAAACCATTAAAACACTTATCCTTGAACATTCCTTATCAAGATATATTGAGAAATAGATACTGATTTACTTGTTGAGACTACCGTATATAATGATTTCCATTGGCAGATGGTACATTACTTATAACCATTATGGGTACTTACGTATATCTAATTATCTAGAACAACTACAAACACATTTTTAGTATTGGTGGTACTAAACAAGCTCTAGGAGAATAATCTCTTTCTTATTCGCAAGCACATTCCCATTATGATTAGGAACATGTAATGCAAGAATTTCACTTTGAATTTAAGACCTCAACATCCTGCTGCTCATGTAATTTCACGATCAGTATTGAAAATAAATAGAGAAGTGGCCCTCTCTACAAAGGAGGAGGACCTACAATGACAAAGACTACTTATCCTCTTCTTGTTACATAATACTCACCGAGAGTCCTCTATACATTATTGTATCTAAGCCAAATAGAGGATCTTTTATGACGACATATAGTAGTCTTTTGACTTGAGGCTACTTGTAACAGTCCAAATATTTATTGGTTTAAAATGATAAGTTCTAAATTTGTTTATGGACGAATAAAAATAACTCGATAAATATAAAAAAAGGGAACTTTTACATATAAAGGAATTTAAGCTTGAGACCTAATCTATTTCTTTTGGAATATCATTTACACATGAAATATATATATAAAGTTTGTTAAAAATCATAAAGTAAAGACTCAAATAACTCGAAATGAATAAAAAAGGTCAAAACCGTAATCAACAGATTTCAAACTAGCAAGCCAAAGTGCCTATAATTCATCCTAAAGTTCCTAGGTCTCATTTTGTCCCTCTGCTAAGAAACGCTAATCTAGCTGCCACTAAACTTTCCTTATCTTTTTCATCTTTCTATAAAAATTACAATCAAATAATCTAGTTTCAAGTTGAAGAATTCTCCGTCAACTCATCTTCTTCTCACTTCACATTTACAAGCTTGGGTTTAACGCCTTCAATGAATTAAAATATTAGAGGAGGGATTTGAAACTAAAAAATAGGTAATTCACATATTGGTGGGAGATTTCTATTATTTTATATGATTACTTTTATGTTATTAGTCATGTACATATGCTAAGATGGATTAGGGTTACTGAAAAATAACTAAACATAATTTTTAAAATAACATTACTTGATATAATGTTTAAAAATAGGATAAAGTACAAGAAACTTATATTATACCACTAAATTAATCTCGTACATGAATTAATCTATACTTAGTAAGCTCTAGTTAGTGATAGTTAATTTAGTGGTATTGCTTGGATGATGATTACGTGGATCATACGCTGTTTGGTTGCTTATCGTTTAGATTTAGAAGAAGAACGAAAAAGATAATTATAAGTGCTATATTTAACTTAAACTATGATTTAGTGAAAGGTTAGTGAACCATAGATTAGTAATATTGAATATCTTGTAATGCTTATATTATTTGAATGAATGTTGTATGCATTACACATTATTGATTGCTATATGGATTATATGCATTAGCTGCTAATATAATGATTGAAATCATGATAGAATAAATATACCTCATTTGTTTGGTTAGGATAACATAATAGTGTGCTCTTAAGATGTTTGTAGAAACGCTAGAGAAAAGATTGAAGTTTCACAATTTAAAACAAGAATAAGAAAAACAGAAAAGAAATATGCTAAATAGACAACATTTCAGTAGAGTGGTTCATGCAACCAGTCGATTGGAACAACCAAGCAGCCAACTAGTCGATCCTACTAGTCGAGTGATAAGTTGGTTCATGATATTTTACTTCCTAGGTTGGTTCGGTCGATCTCGGAAATTTGTGTACGCGTAGTATGAAAGATTAAATTATAGAACTTTGATAATCGTTTAGTACGTGTGTTTCTGTATTTATGTAATGAATTATAATATACCAGTTGTGTGATCCATTAAAATTTATGTTATGAAAGTCGGGTCCAAACTCTTAGCTTCGGTCTTGATTTTGAGCATCATCCGTTCCCTTATGACATGGTGGAAAGGTGGTGACCTTAATTCATGTGTTTCGTGGCATGGTTAAGGTGGAATTTAAGGATTCTCATTCTCAACTGTAGGGGTTTAGGGCAGTCCGGCACGAGATGACATCATGTTGTCGTTCTCATATTCTTGTCCTTGGTAAGATGTAATAACCCATACGATAAATAAAAATAAAAGACATCAAAAAATTTGACTTTCGGGGCAAAATCATTATTTTTCAGACTATGGACTTGGGATCTAAACTCAATCCTTCAACACTATCTTTCTAGACACCCTACTATCTGAACTGTGAGTTTAATTATTTTTAAAGGATAATTTTGACTTTTAATATTTCATAAAAAACCAAAGTGAAATTTTAATATTATATATATATTTTATAATTTAAAAATCAATTTTAAATTTAATTATTAATTTCTACAAGTATTTAAATATTTAAATTATACATAATTTTTTTAATTTACCCATCGAAAGTATATTAGGAGTAAATTTAATTTTACAAAATTTAAGGCATGTTTCATATAACATATTTGTTGATATTATTAATTTATGAAATTAACCGATTTAAACAATATTTAAATTATATATATATATATATATATTAAAAATATTTTTATTAAAGTCTTTTATGTATAAATTTTTTTATATAAAATTTTAAAACCAAATTTTGCATATTGTAAGATTTTATATTTAAATTATGAAACTTATATAATTTAAATAACATATATTAAATTAATTTAAATCAATTTTTTTTATTTTAAGCCGTGATTATTAAAGGTATGTATATGTCATAAATTTAAATATATATAAGCCTATAACCACTCAAAATGTGACGATATACCGATATACTAGATTTGTCACCTACCTGACAAGACAGTATACGATATATAAGTTATCTAAATGTGACGCCCCACCCCGAGACCCACATTAACAAAGAGAATTACAGGGTAATTCTGTGTGCTAATGCGGAGAATAGGGCTGGATAGGAGCGACCATCTATAGCTTTGTCATAAACATCTACCGAATACGTCGATTGGTGCTCTATATTTTTTCTAACTTATGTGGATCAACATAATCAATAAATGTCTAATACAAAACTATAGGTGGCTAACGGATCTATCAGAACAAAATACAACAACTAAATGCAACTCACATCACAGAACAACAGATAATCATATATATATACACACATATACAAATACATATCCAAAGTAATACAAAATGATACAACATGTGTGATATGAAGACCACAATATACATCGAGTCAATAATATACATATAAGAGTCTACACAAAAAAAGCTTCAACAAAAAGGATGATAATAGATATATCCAAGCAGAAGCGTCTAAGAGAAGCTAAGGCCAAAAGCAGGTATCTAACCTGAAACAACTCGGTCTGACCTGAGTATATAATACATGGGTCAGTCTAGCTAAAACAATTAGTTTAGAAAAGATAGACGATAATATGAAGCATAAGGTAAGTACGATAATTCTTCTCGAATAAGAAGAGATAATAGCAAAGCATGTCCATATCTTAAGTGAATAAATATCACTTAAGCATAGAGAACCTCTAAAGAAGTAATAAATCATCAAATATAATAGTCGCCTCATATCATCGACGGTAGCCAAAAGTATCTATAAGGGTTTCTCTAACCTTATCCCTTAAATAGAAGAAAACTCAAATGATAAATATCAAAATGGAGAAACCTCAAACACAAAATACGCCAAAATGGCAAACTCAGATATATTCTCATAATAGAGAAATCTCAAACTCAAAATACGCAAAAAGGCAAACTCGGATATCTCCAAAAGGAGAATATAATCTCAATCTCAGAAATAGGACCCAACAGTCCAAATAAAAAGCCCCCAAGCTATAAATAAAATATGGACCCAACAACCCAATTGTTGAATCACTAGTTTTGATTCATGACAAGGCTATTTAGAAGAAAAAGAGAACGCACGATCAATCACAACAAAAAGAGACAATCAAAAGGACTATGGTGATATCGAGACTTCGACTCTATGTTTTCACTATTTAATACTTGTGTTTGAGTCTTATAAATTATTAAAATCTATCCTCAAGTAGTCCGCACCTCATCGTTCTCATTTTTTAAATAAAAAAAACAAAGCTACCAGTGCAAATACACTACAGCCAGTCGACTGGCTATAAACAACCGGTCGACTGACTGGTGCACATGCACGAATGTGCACTGCTTTTCTTTTTTAAATTTTTGAATAATCAGTCGACTGATCCAAATCGACCAGTCGACTGATCCAAATCGACTAGTCGACTGACCTGAACTCAACTGCCATATTTTGAAAAGACATTTCCATTCTGCAAAGGTTGCGATCCTTCTCTGAACGGGAATGGTTGCTTCTTTTGGTCAGATTTCTTCACCAATGGCAGCAACCATTTGTCTACTATAAATATATGTTCCCAAACACTTCATACTAACCGAAAATCTTTCTAACTATCTTGTATTCTTCTTGTGCTCTCATACTCACATCCAAAACATCATACAAGCATTTTATTGCTTTGATCTCCAAATTAACTTTCATAATCTTCGATTCTTAGCAACACCTTCTTTTCATATCTTCACATACACTTCATACACTTGAGGATTTGATTATAGGAAGTTTGTACTATCAGAGACAAATCAGTGTTATCAAGAACATACAATGTTAGATATTCTTTTGTATTAGTGAAGTCCTCTTCTACTGCTGAGGCAAAAATCCTATTCTGATGCTCAGGTGTCTGTTCTGCTGCTCAGGCTGTGTATACCTATTCCTCCGGGTTATGTGAGGGTATTGTTGTTAGTGAAATTCCAGAAGGGAGTCTGGGACTGGACGTACGGGAAGTTCGAACCAGTATAAAAATCTCTGGTGTGCTCATTTATTATTTCATTTACTTTACTATTTTTATCCGTTATCAAGTTTATTATTCCGCACTATTCCATATTACACGGTCCTACACACTTTCATTTGGTATCAGAGCCTGGAATTCTATCGATCGTCACAACATCATAGAATAATGGCCAGAAAACGATCCAATCGAAATACAACAGGAAAAATCCCTGTCAAAGCCACCAGTGAGGACTACAAAAAGGTATTTTCTAATTTACAAATTTCAGTAAAAGATAATAATGAATTAGTTAGTATAAGCAATAAGATTTCAAAGCTTAATTTGATTATTTTAGAAAAGATGAAATCTGTTGAACTTGAAAATGAGAAATTGAAAAATGAGAAGTTAAATTTAGAAAATCAACTTGGTGATTTAAAGAATAATTTTATAACTTTTAAAGATTTTCTAGATGAACAAAACACCATATTTGAAAAAGAGAGAGAAAAAATTTCAAAATAAATTTCTGATTTGAAAAGACAAAATGATTTATTACAATCCTCTTTAGATAATTCAGAATCTCGAAATTTCCTTCTCAAAAATGAGAACTGTATGTTAAAATACGAGAATTCTGAATTAAATAAGAAAATTGATATTTTGAATACTAGTAAAAAAAAATTTTGAAAATAATAATTGTGACTTTAAAGCTAAATTTGATAAACTTAACACTAAAGTTAATAAATTTAATAAAGGTCAAAACGATTTAAACATGATTTTATCTAGTTCTAGACCTTTACATGATAAAAGTGGTTTAAGATATAATAAACTAATCGTAGAAATAGCACTTCATGTATAGTAAAAATGTTAGTGCTAGTACAAATTCGAATAAAGCCTAAATCCAATTTTTATAGAAATTCAAATACTGTTATGACCAATAATGTTTATAATTTCTCTAGAAGTACAAAATCATTGACGAGAAATATGAACAAAAATTATCTAAGTATTTGGGCTCCTGTTAATTGGAAAAATAGAGAAAAATACATTGATGATTATTTTGATATGGTAGTTAATAATGAAAATTATATTTATACAGGTTCAACCACACCCAAATGGGTATGGTTTCCTAAAATTAGGAAATTATAAGAACCTTGGGTATCGCATGCTTTAAATGTTAATTTTTTTCTGATACCTTACATTATTCTTAGTAGTTATTGTTGGTTGTGTCTCCTTTTTGTCGATGACAAAGGGGGAGAAAAAGTATATGTACTAACCATTTTGATGCAGGTACAAGAAGTGTCATATATTCAGGGGGAGATTTTTCCTTTTTTATATATATGTTCTCTAGGTTAATTATATACAGGTTCTCATCAATCAAAAAGGAAGAGAATGTTGAATCACTAGTTTTGATTCATGACAAGGCTATTTAGAAGAAAAAGAGAACGCTCGATCAATCACAACAAAAAGAGACAATGAAAAGGACTATGGTGATATCGAGACTTCCACTCTATGTTTTCACTGTTTAATACTTGTGTTTGAGTCTTAGAAATTGTTAAAATCTATCCTCAAGTAGTCCGCACGTTATCGTTCTCATTTTTTAAATTAAAAAACAGAGCTACCAGTGCAAATACACTACAGCCAGTCGACTGGCTATAAACTACCAGTCGACTGACTGGTGTACATGCATGAATGTGCACTGCTTTTCTTTTTTAAATTTTCAAATAATCAGTCGACTGATCCAAATCGAACGACTGACCTGAACCCAACTGCCATATTTTGAAAAGACATTTCCATTCTGCGAAAGGTTGCGATCCTTCTCTGAACGGGAATGGTTGCTTCTTTTGGTCAGAACTCTTCACCAATGGCAGCAACCCTCTGTCTACTATAAATATATGTTCCCAAACACTTCATACTAACCGAAAATCTTTCTAACTATCTTGTATTCTTCTTATGCTCTCATACTCACATTCAAAACAGCATACAAGCATTTTATTGCTTTGAATCTCCAAATTAACTTTCATAATCTTCGATTCTTAGCAACACCTTCTTTTCATATCTTCACATACACTTCATACACTTGAGGATTTGATTATTGGAAGTTTGTACTATCAGAGACAAATCAGTGTTATCAAGAACATACAGTGTCAGATATTCTTTTGTATTAGTGAAGTCCTCTTCTGCTGTTGAGGCAAAAATCCTGTTCTGCTGCTCAAGTGTCTGTTCTGCTGCTCAGGCTGTGTATACCTATTCCTCCGGGTTAAGTGAGGGTATTGTTGTAAGTGAAATTCCAGAAGGGAGTCTGGGACTGGACGTACGGGAAGTTCGAACCAGTATAAAAATCTCTGGTGTGCTCATTTATTATTTCATTTACTTTACTATTTTTATCTGTTATCAAGTTTATTATTCCACACTATTCCATATTACACGGTCTTACACACTTTCACCAATAATAGCCCACAACTATAAAAAGAGAAAGGACCCAACAATCCATTTGTAGCTACAAAAACCCAGATTGGACCCAATAGCCCAATAAAAAGCCCAACAGCTATAAAGTATGAAAGGACCCAACATCTCAATCTATGGCTCAATAGCCTGCCAAGTATCGTGTACTAGAGATCCCCGGCCTCTTTTAGGACCCAACAGCCCCTAAATAGCTCCTCAGCTATATATATATATATATATAAGTATATGTACACGTAGGACCCAACAGCTCAAGTACTAGCATTCACTCGTGAATGTGTCACAAACTCTCGGCTAGGAACCCGAAAAGTGGTAACATGCGTCCCATACCACACGTTCTCACTAAACGGTTTACTAACCGTTAGTCAATGCCACACTAGAAAGCATCATCAAACTCATAAAATCTCATGACTTGTCTCATCTCATCGACAAATATAAATAGACCTTGTGATGGTTCCTCATGAACCATAAATCTAAAAATAGAAAATCACCAACTCAAAACTTGCCTTATATCATCGGCAAGTATAAAAACATCGTGATGGTTCTCATCGACCATAACTCCTAAAATAGGAGATCTCAAACCACAATAACTCGCCAAAAAATGGTCATCTCAGATAATTCCTATAAATAGGAATTATAAAACTCAAAATACGCCATAAACTGACAAATTCCAGAAATCATCTCAAATCAATAACCCAGAATTGCTTCGATTGTACAAGTCCGGAATTAACTGAAAAAGTAAACGCACGTGTCTCATACCACGTGTTTTACTAAATCGTTTAATTCTCTTTCTCATACGCTCGAATAGTGCAAAAATGTGTATTTTATATTTGAAATAATTTACTTTGGAAAACAAGCTTTTAAAACCAATTTTCGAAATCAATTTTTGAAAACCGTATTTGAAAATTCCCTTGTTATGGAGAATAAATAGATTTTATATTTAAAATACTTTAAAAATACTATATAATAATTATTTGAAATGCCCATTAATCTTTTAAAAAAAATTCAAAATCGTTTGGAGAAAACCGTGCTCGAAAACAATGAAAAACAAAGAAAATACCTCAAAACCGACAACTCAAATTCAATTCGAATTCAATTCAAATTCAACTCAAAATCAATTCAAATTTGAATTTCAAATTCACCAAAACTTGGCTAGCCTATTGATAGGCATCATAGCCTTCCAAACATCACAAAAACATCTCGAAATAAATCAACAAATGCAAGGGAAACAAGGAATAAAACAATGCAGGAAGAAATATACAAGCAGCGGAAGACAAGAGGCTCAATGCCTCCCTGGGTCGACATGTAGGTCGACCTCACGGTAGACCATACTAGTCCCTAGGTCGACAGGCATGTCGACCTAGGGCACGTATTTTTTTTTCTCAGGCGATTTCAGCTCCAATTCGATTTTCCAGCATGAATTTGAAATAGCAAATGATGATAGAAATCTATGAAATTTTGCATGCACATAAAACATCTAAACTATGATCCGGAGAAGATCCGGCAGCAATTCATCAAGAAATCAAGAAGTTACGACTACTCAAAGAAGCAACAGAAACAAGGTATAAACTGCAAATGAAAACTTGACAGAATTTGTTTACAGTGACTATAAATCACCCAGATCTTTGCATTCGCAACATCGTTTCAGCTAGAAATGTGAGTTAACAAACTCACCATGAATTAGAGAATATAAAATCCCGAATTTGTGTTAAAAGAAGCAAGCTTTGAGGAGAAGATAGCTTCCAATAACCTGTAGAACCCATTAAACAGACATGCAAAAGAGAAAACTAATTAACAGACAAACACCTCTCAAATTTCAGATTATGATGAGATAACAATGTTTTGGAATGAGATTACCTTTTAAGTCTCTAAGAACGGCAATTTATTGAAGAGTATATGGAGATTTAAAAGCCTATGTTTGGAAAAATGGAGAAGTTTGTTTGCTGCTTCTATTTTCAGGTAAGGAGGAAGAAAGAATGAGTTTTAGATTATACGTACCAGTTAATTTCTCATCTCTTTTCTTATTTCAGACTTAGGCTAAGTGGGCTTTGGACCCAAGAATTTATAAAGAAAATTAAATAAGCCTATGAGAATTAATACAACACTTAAACTAATATGTTCACATATTTATACTAACTTTATAAAACAATGTCACTTTTCTTTCAAGTTTTAAACCAAACAAAATATGTGAACTTTCATACATTTGAAATAAAATATTTTACACTATATAAAAGATTAATTTGTATTTTTAAAACATTTTTATTAATAAAAACCTTTAATTTACAAAAATACACTATTTTTACAATTAAATGCAAAAGTCTACATTTTAACTTCTAAAATTCCACAAAAATTATTTTCTTACTCAGAAAAATATTACAAACCATCTTAAACTCAACTTTACAATTAAAACACATTTTTAAACCAATTTCCATCTTTATATTTAAATAAACAACCTTTAAAAAATCACATACTTCTTTTAAAAATTATTAAAAGAAGTAATTGGCAATAATTGATACAATTATTGCATTTCTCTAAATAAAAACCATTTTCCAATTATTATTAACCCAAACAAATAAAATAATGTTCCAAACTTTATTTTTCTCATTTTATTTCCAAAATTCATTGTTTATTCCAAATAAACAATTATAAATATCCGATTTTTATTTTTATTTACAATATTAAATTATAACAGGTAATCTCCAAACCATGGTTGTTACACTAAATATTAATTTATTTTAGATCAAAAAATTAACTTATTTTCAAATTCAATTAGTACATGTTGAAACAAAGAGATTGACTTCTTGAACTACATTCCAATTTAGCAAGTTGGTAGCTCTTGAATTGATGACCATCGGCTACCAAATAACATTAGTTTTTATTTGATTTGAGCTTGAAAATGGTGTAGATGGCGGAGATATATTTCGGCCAGAAATAGAGAGGGTGAAGGATTCGAAAAGTAGTAAATAAGTGAGGGTTCTGATGCTTTTAATAGAGGAGCGATTAAAGAGATAAGTAAGGATCAAGATCCACATTTCTCTCTTACTCGTTCTCTTTCTCTTATCCATCTAAACCCAAGCCTCTTGCCATCTTGTGGCCCCACCCTACCTGGTCTACTATGGCTTAAAAGCTAAAACAAAAACTTTTGTTTAAAAAAACAAATTATTTATTAAAAAAAAGGAAAAAAATGCATTAAAAAAAAACTTAAAAGCTAATTTTATTTAAAAAACAAACTCTTTGTTGCATTTTATCAAAAGCTTTTGTTGCACTATATACATCTCACAATTTCATGTCGAGCATCTTACAAAAATCAACGATACATTCATCTTCAATGTGATTATTAGTTAAATATGATAAAAATAAATACATGAGAAGCTCACAGAAATCAACATGATAATTTTCATGCTATTAAAACAATTAAAGCAATCTACAAATTAGAAGTAGAAGAAACAAGTAAAAAAATTATGATGGAGAAGAAATATTCGTAGATAAAATGGAAGCAGTTTGCATTATCTAGAAAGATGAGTTTTAAAACGTGCCACTGAAAACAAAAATAGGGGAACTTTTTTATTATGAAAAGGAAGATGGAGATTTATGAATAAACAATATATTTTGGGATGCGAAAATAATTTCCTCATTTGAGAATAAAATTAAGCAAGGGAGTCAACAATTAGGGTTTAGTATTCTAACTGAAAAAGCTCATTGTGTTGTGTTTTATTCCTCTATCTGCATTTGAATAACAAAATTCATAACGTTGATATCAGATTCTCTGAAACAATTTTTTTTGAAGGAGACTAGATATTGAAAAGACAGGTATGGAAGAATTCAAAGAGAGAATTGGAAATTTTGGAAAGAAATATTAAAGATTATTTGGCAGTCATTCCTTGAATACTAAGCTGCTGCGACTATTTATGATTTTTTTGGAGTATCTGAATTTTGTATTATTGCTAATAAAACATTGGCATACGTGCGATATGAAATAAGGAAGGCAATTCCGCAAAGAATTAAATGATAAAGCAACGCTTCTTATGAGAAAGTTGGTGATATGAAAGATGGATTAATTGGTTAACATTTTAACGGTTTTCAAGCATTGTAAATCAGTTTGCAATTGTCAGCTACAAAGCGGATGATGAAACGCAAGTTTTACATGTACATATGTACACATATATGCATGCATCCATACACACATATTACATATATAGCCCTTTCAAGGGAGTGCGGAAATTGCATTTTCCCTATCACACCTGTAAATCAACAAAACCTGTGAAACATTACAGCATCATAAACAACAACAGAGTTAACAGAAACATGGTTTGTATGCATAATGTGTAGCTATAAATTGTATAAATCCAAAACAAAAAACAACTGCAAGCACACATATACAGTAGCTTATAATAAAATATATGTCCAAATACTTGAGATTATCCTTAAGCCTTAACTATAACGATACGAGGACTTACTTGACAGCCCAAGTAATGAAATTCTAAGGCTTGAATTGTCCATCTTTGCTGTAATTAAACTGCAGCCAAGCGTAACGAGCCATGTCATCTCCCAGTTCCATGAATATTTCCCTGTTCTCGTTGCTACCCATCAAATTACAAGCAAAATTAAATAGCTCGCTTCCAGCACAAAGCCCATGTAAGCTCTTCAACCTCTCAATGCACTCTCCAACAGTAGGTCCTAATGTCCCAAAATGAGAGGTGGTGCCGGTTCGTCTAGTGCTCATCATTTGTGAAAAGGAGTTGGTGGTCGACTTTAAATCTTTTGAGCAATTGTTTGTTCCATTGAGCGATGTAGAGTATTGAAGTGAGTTGCATTCAGTAGCAGAAAAGGTTGCATTGAAGTTAAGCTGCTGTATCTTTTCAACAATTTCATCATATCCTTTTGATTTGTCTCTGTTGTCTGCAGCCACCTGAAAGTCATTTTTGTCCAAGTCCATTTCGTTACAGGATCTATTAACCGTCATAACTTGTTGAAATGGTGAACGAGGATTGTAACACATGGTGGGAACTTCAGAAAGTAGTACATTATATCGATAGCGTACGGGTGACACCATTTTCTTTAACTTCATCGACTTGTCGCCAACCTGTTATTATAAATAATGATGATATAATGAGTTTAATGTTAGAAACGCATACGGATATATAAACTTGTATGATTCGTGATGTGCATAATGGTTCAGGTTCAAAACATATATATAATTTAATTCTTAGAAAATAAATGTTTAAAACCTGATATATGTCACTTCAAAGAAGTTGTTGGCATCTGTCTAAAATTTATTTTCAATATAAGTTACTTTCTGAGTTTCAAAATATCAATATTCTGCAAATATGGATTGTGCAAAACATTTTTATGGAAAATGTATACATGCAACGTTGGATTGTCCACGGTTTTTTTTGAGAAATATATCTGCACAATTATGATTAGACATGAATATTTTCCAGGTGCAAATAGAATAAAAAACTTTCCGAGATGTATTCATGCCCATTTCAGGTAGATTCGTATTTGTGATAAATTGATAATATTGTATTTTCTGATAATTTCTGTAATTATATAGAAAGGAATGCCAGAAGGGGCTTCCTGTTTTACCTCTAAATTTTTTATGGTAATTATTGAAATACCTTTGTTGCTTTTCTTTCCGTAAGAGAAAAATGAACATTTTTTTTTATATTTGTCAATATAATACCTAAAATTACCAAATAATAAAATCGCAATACAAACTCATGACAACAAAAAGTTTGTAACCTACATCATAAATCCAAAATACAAATTGTCAAGTGCAACAACAATTATATCATATCAACTAGCTTGCACATTTTAAAAATACATTGTACAATGATGCAAACAACAATACAGAACAACTTATTGATCATCTAGTATTTGTATTATTTATATCTATAAAATATATCATTTTTATAATATAGTGCAGTTTATTTTAGCAAAAGTAAATAAATTTAAAATATTTACGGGACTTGCATGAAAGTAATTAAACAGACATCAAAACTGAGGTTTACATTAAGCTAACATTGTAGAAATGCAACGTAAAAGCAATCAAAGTTGCACAGAAAATACTACTATGAATATTTAGTAGTTCATACCAATTATTATCATACATAATTTCATTTTATTCCATAACACAAGCTATTTCAGTAAAATAAACCAATGCAAAAATTTCATATGGTTTGCATTGTAAAAGTGCAATGTACACAGAAACCATCAAAATTGGAGAAAATGGCATAACTTCCGAACGTTTAATAATATCTGCCATTTATCTTCGAAAACTAAACAAATCCAAAACTTTTAAATAACTCAAATTCTAAATAATGTAAGATTTTGATAGTTTGCATCATCTAGAATGCAAGTAACTGTGTAGGTGGCTTGCATTCCATAAAACATAAAAGCTAAGTTTTATTTTAAGAAAAACTCTTTATTGCATTTTATCAAACAATTCTGTTGCAATATATACATCTCACAGTTACATGTCAAGCATCTTCTCGGATTAACAAAAACCAACGATGCACTCATATTCAATATGATTCTTAGTTGAAAATGATAAAAATAAATGCATAAGAAGCTCACAGATATCAACAAGATGATTTTTCGTTCTTTTAAAACAATCAAAGCAATCTACAAATTAAAACAAAGAAGTAATAAAATTATGATGGAGAAGAAATATTAGTGGACGGAAGGGAAGCAGTTTCCGTGATCTAGAAAGATAAGTTCTAGAACACGCCATTAAAAACAAAAATAGGGGACCTTTACAAAAAGGAAAATGGAGATTTATGAATAAACAATATCTTTTGGGGATGCAAAAATAATTTCCCCATGTGAGAATAAATAAAGCAAGGGAGTCAACAATCAGGGTTAGGTATTCTGATTGCATTATATTGTAATTGATTTCTACTAAATTTAACAAAGGAAATGTGAAAAAACAATATTCTCTCACAATTAAAAAATAGTATTCGAAACAGTTCTTATCAGATTCTCTCATACAATTTTTTTAAAAGAGACTAGATATTGAAAAGACAACTGTGAAAAAATTCAAAGAGAGACTTGGAAATTTTGAAAAGAAATACCAAATGATTATTTGTATCTTAATAATATTCACAAATCATCGGAGAAAGGAGAGAACCTAGTGACATGATAGAGGAAACATAGACAATAATGAATACACAAGCTACTACGACTATTCATAATTTCTTTTTTGAGCATTTGCATTTCATATTATTACTAATAAACATCAGCATATCTGATATGAAATAAATTGGTAGGCAATTACACAAAGAATTAAACGAAAAAGCACACTCTTATGGGAAAGTTGGTGATACGAGTTTAAGAAAGATGAATTAAGTGGTAAACATTTCATAGTTTTCAAGCATTGTATATTAGTTTGCAATTGTCGACTACAAATTGGATGATCGGAATCAAGTTTTAGTGTCGATGAATTCACCAAAATGTTGGAAGACGCTCATATTTACATTGAATAACTTAAATTTAAATGAAAATTTAATGAACTTGATAGTTAGTAGTCCACTTAATAAGGAGAAGAGAATGATGAATCTCGAGGATGAAAAGAAAGATCGCAACTTTGTTGAACTTAATTTTGTAAGAAAAGGAAACAGCCTATCAAATAAAAGACTCATAAAGATATAGAAAAGGACCTTGCATGCTACAATTGTCTATTAGACCATGTTCAAAAAATTTACTACGAGCTCAAGAGATGTTGAAAACCACATAAAGTGTTAGAGGTTTGTAAAAACAAACATGGAGAAAATAGCGATGAAGATGCAAACGTTCACATTAAAAATGACGAATATGTGTTATTCGTTGATAAAGATAAAGAATGAGTACTTGATTCGTGTGCTTATTTTTCATAATTTATAAGAAGCAAATCGATAAGATGAAATCGGCTAATGGTTGCGTATTGGTGTAAACAGTGTTGGATCAATCAAGTTGAAACGTTTAACAAAAATGTAGTAATGCTTACGAGAGTTAAGCCCGTTTCACCAAAAAAAAAACCTCAATTAGACAAGAGGTAGAGCTAATGGAGCATGGAGAGAAAATAAGGAACTACTAAATGCAGACAAGAAGATAATAATTTATACAAGATGATAGGAAAGGCATGAAGAACATAGGAAGTTTTCAAACTCAAGAAGAGATGTAATTTTACTTGAATTAAGGTGCAACAAGCAAGATAAGAAAAGAAGACCCATAAAACAAATGTGGAGACCTTTGTGGTATTATATGCATTCCTGAAAGAACGTTGGACGCATATTTTATTAGCACATGCATGTCTAAGTGGATTGGATGATGGAGAAAGTCTCTTCAAATTAAGATGGTTATTGACTTTATTAGTAAACCGGTCATTATTTTTTATACGCTTGAATTATTTACTAAGTTTAAATTCGTGTTACACTATTTGAGGTGAGTTTGCATTTATGTAATATTGTATTCAGAAAGATTGTATTTTGGTAACCTCTCATTATTTAAGAGAGGATATGTGAGACAACTCAATCAGGGAAATTGAGAATTAGGTTTTGGTACTCTAATTGAGTTTTTTCCTTTTATATTTGGTTTTGGCTAAATTTAATAAAGGGAAGATGTTACAGATGGTGAATCCATAAATTGACATTTGGTTTACCTAGGTGTTACACACATACAATGAAACTTTGTATTATGTTTTATTTTTCACTCTCTATCCTCCTCTTAGACAATCTTGCAATTGGAAAAAAAATCATAACATTTTCTACTTATCACAAAGTAGTACTTATTGCTTCATTCAATAATTTGACAATCTTATGGAAAAATTCTTAATCATCATCTTAAATTAGATGTGGAATTAAGTTCTGAATAAAATGATAAATTATATGATCGTTTAGTAAATTTTATGATAAATTTTATGAGTAATATTATGACAATCTAATTATGATTTATGAAGACTTATGTAGATTTGTGTATATATATTATTGGAAATATCTGGATACATAACTTATAATTGTCTAAAATAGTTGTTTCAACTACCAATATTATTGAGTATTCTTGGATTATTAAGAGAATAGTGTTGTCAATTTTTTATGTGATAATTAATAAGTTGACCTTGAATACGAACATGTATAATAACTTCGTGATACATTATCAATACCTAGAAACTCCTCTTAGTGAGGAAATGCCGCTTTCAATGAAAGAAAAGGCGCTTTAGGCTTTGCTTTTGGCTTTTTTCCACCGCTTGTATTTGACCAACTCAATTTTTGATATGTTATAAAGCCTCTGGTCATGCGGTTTTTTAACCATTGATTTTGATTGTGTAATTTTAGTTATGTTACTTAACCATTCAAATTGGTGGTTTGTGAGAGTTTCTCAGATTTTATCCCAAATACACATGTTATATTTTGATTGTATTGGTGGTTTGTGAGAGTTTCTCAGATTTTATCCCAAATACACATGTTATATTTTGATTGTATTTTATTCCTCTAGCTTATACTTTATTCATTTTAGTAAAATATATTTTCTTGACAATTTCTATGTTACATTTATATATACTTAGTTACTCGTACTATACTTAACATGTGTATGTATGTATGTGCTCTCACACATCGATCTCATTCAAAAAAAAAAGTCTCTTAAATAATTCTAAATCCACAACACTCTAATATTTTAACAGTTTATTCTAATCACTTTACAAAAGGTACATCTTTTATAAAAGAATTGTGTGTATTTAGTAATTCTTTCATATAGGAATTTAAAAATACGATTTATTTTCTATGAACTAGTTTAGTAATAATTTTCATTTTGATCATTTGTTTTAAAATCAAAGTTTGTATCAAAAAGATTCGTTCATGTTTTTTATTTTGATAATGGTTTTCCAATGGATTTTAGTTTAAGTTAATTCTATGGGTATATAGGTGACTTTATTTTCTGGTTAAACTTTTAAGATCGGCTCATAATTATCCAAAAGCATAACCAATAGTAAAAAAGACCTCATAAAATTCTATCACGACAGCTACAAGTTAAAAATTAAAACTAAAATAAATACCTTTGATTCGCAAATGCTCAAATATTCATTGACATCCCATCCAAGAACCTCACAAACAACCCTGCCAAATGCCCGATGCATGCCTACCTTCTTCGTGTTCCCCACAGCACAAGCATGCTTAACAAGCCCACGACTACTCACACGTATCTTCCTTTTCTCATTTCCACCACAAACCAAACACAGTAGCATGCAAATTGCCGAATCATTCACATAAATCTCTCTCAGGGTCTCTGCTTTCTCAAACAAACCCCTAAAAAATTCAAAACTTTCCCTTTCCCCTTCCCCGCCCTCCACGTCAAAAATTGCATTGCGCAAAAACTCTTGGCTTTCAGTCCAACATCTGCGCTGAACTTCAAGTTTTGGGTTCGATTTGGTGGTAGGGGAGAAGGAAAGGAGGGACCGATAATCACGCTGGACTTTTGATAGGAATTTGCCTGGGCGTTTGAATGCTTGTCGTCGTAGAATGCATTGCCATTTCGATTGTTGTTCCGAAGTGATGGAGTGGAGTTCGGCGTTAGGGTTTTGGAGCTGGGTTGGGGGTATGAATGTGGCTAACGAAGAATCCATTGAGAATGTACTTAGAAAATGCTTGATATTTATACGCGGAACTGCAGAAGAGGGATATAGAACGCGACGGTAGGATCGATGCGGTCTGATCAGGGTCCAAAATGGAAGTGTATTAGAGAATCTCCAACGGTGGAGAGCGTGCAAATTACAAAAAATGCAATGTTTGTTCAACAGATGTCGGAGTTTGAACAAACATCTGAATATAACATCTATATTAGACGTTTTTCTTCTTTTTGGTTCATTATTTTACCACAAACCCTTTTCCTGCTTCTATTTAATTCACCGAGACATCGAAATGCCGACATGATCCGTCAAAACCGGTAGACGGACTGTCCGTTACACGACATAAGTCAGTACCGGTGCAGCTCATATCATTTCGGATGTTACCGTAATTATAGACGATCTACGATCTTGCATGAGCTGCCCCGGTTACAACACATTTACCTACTGCAGTGCTAACGACGTCATAAGTATATTTTTAATACGTAATTATTAGATGAATACGCCCTTTCATAAAATATGAATGTTATAGGTTTACTTAGTTTTGAACGTTAAATAATTACTTATATAAGTTCCTCACGTCGCTATGCATGATAGTTGGTATAGGTATTTTTGAGTATTTTATCGCATTACCTCAGTTGATTTTGGATAGGCTACATGCATCACCTTTCGGTGAATTTCTAGATTTACCTATATTTGCACACATCGACCGTTGCATAATAGAAGCCCTTACTAAGAAATAGTGGCCTACCACTCACATGTTACATTTTTCTGATTTTGAGCTGGGATTGACTCCTTTAGTTTTTTAGATGCTGGCTGGCATAGAGATTGGTCGACCAGACAACACGCCGGTTTCATTTGATAGTTCCTTTGAGGATTTTGAGTCGTATTCAGCTTATTTACTGGCTTTGTTCAATGATGAGGTCAGAGGATGTGATGTTACACTTACATGTTTACAACGATATATAGTAGACTACAGGGACGAGAAGGAGATGCACACTCCTACTATTTGTGCCTTTTTATTATATTTGTTTAGTGCTTCCTTTTTCACAAACAATAAGGGTATGATTAGACTTGGTTATTTGATTGAATTATTAGACGTAGATGGACTTTATATATATGGTTACGGTATTGTCATTCTTGGTTATATGTATGTAGTGTTGGACACCTATGCACTACAGCAGCCTCGACAGATGTATGATTTTTGGTACATCCTACCATGAGTATACAACCAACATGCACCATGAGTTGATGGAGGCCAGACAACAGATAGATATGAGGCGGCGCGACAACATTACATTCATGCCTAGGAGTAGTATTTTCATTTTATGGAGCCTGGCAGCGATCATCCCCTAACGTTTCAGTTTGGTCTTTCGAGACGTAAGGTTTGCTTTCAAGTTCCTACATGTCCTTTCATATGGTATTTAGGGGAGCGGTGCTGGTTGCAGTTGCATGGTATAATTCGTATTCTCTCTGATCCACTTCCATGCGATGATATTTATGGAGATATTTGGGCTGGCCCAGCTTATATTGCTGCTATGAGGACGCGAGATGGGTAGATGGCGATCCTTTTACTATACCCGAAGATTTTGATTTATATTAGGCTTAAGTGGCCCTATGTGCTTACGCGTTACTTGATTACATGCAGGATTTGAACTCCAACCATATTGGCCCGCGTATCTCTTTTGGTAGAGTTCCATTGCCATCAGCGGTCTTTGAGCCTACATCGTCTTAGTACACACAACCTCCCACATTCGATCCCTCGGCATACAAAAGAGTATATAATTTACAGGGTGAGGTTGTTGAGTATCCACTGTAGTTTGCTATAGATGACGCAGTCTTGGGTGTACCCTCTACTGGTTTATATCAGCCGCATCAGGTAAGTATGACTTTAAATTTTCATATAATTCACTAGCAATTATATTCTTCGTATATGTATAATTTTTCTTTTTTTATATCATAGTTCCCTCAGTACATGGATCATGATAGATGGATGCTTGCTGCATTTTACCGTATGACGCTTGATTATACTCGGATAATATATTAGGGTTGTCAGACTGCTTTTAGCAGTAGAAGACTCAGCATGATGCTCAGATACATCAGTACCAGATGTTAGTCCTTGAAAAGAATGGTTTTGATGACAACAACCTTAGGACTTGTTATAAAATATAAATACTAACATTATAGTTTAGATATATATATGCATATGCAGGATATAAACATGCATGTACTGAGAATGAAGACTGTACAGTATAGAGACTCAAGATTGAAGACATCAAGATTCAAGACTCATGAGTATCAAGATATCAAGAGTTCAAGATTTCAATAGTACAAGATAAGTATCGAATCTAGAATTATGTTAAAACTCCTAGAAAAGCACTGACATCTTAAAATCCATTTTATTCGTGGAATGAAATCCACTTCGAGCCTGTTAAAGGGATGGAACCCTAAGTAGGATAGAACCTACGAAAAATCTAGTGGAACATCGTTTTGTATCCACTAACTTTTATTCAAATGTTTTACAAAATTATATCTTGTTTTCAAAATGATTTCAAAATCTTCCTTTTTAAATCAAAAACATCTATCCTAGTTTTAAATACTTTTAGCCTCAAAATAATCTTTATTTTCAATATCAAATTATCCTTGATTTTAAACTATCTTTTAACTATTATATATTTAACTTTTAATATTTATACTTAGATTTAAATATGAAATTATAGTAAAATTTTATATATATCAAAATATTATTCTCTATACTTATTTATGTATTTTAACTATAGTAAAGTATATTTATAAAGTTTAAAATAGTGTTAATACAAGATAAAAGTTATTTTCAAAGAAAAACAAATTACCAAAAATTCCTTAGGCATGTCGACAACCCCTATGGACCCTTGTCGACATGGTGTCAGTTAACTTCAAAAGTTTGAATTTCAAAAGAAGTGTCTATTCGTCATATCCTTTCCCGAATGGACATGGCTGTTGTTCTACTATAAATAGGGGATGTTTTAAACGAATTTATATTCATATTTTTTCTGATTTCACTTCTCTTCTTCTTCCACATTTCTTTATATACATTTTTACTATTACTCTGCCGAAATCTCCATTGAATCTAACTAGATCATCCCTGGTTTGATTCTCTATCACTATCTCAACAAGATCCTAGTGCTATTCAGAGTTATAGGCTTCTTTGTAATCAATCGAGCGAGAAAAGGTGTGATTGTAGCCTGGAAAATCAACCAAGTGAGAGAAGGTGTGATTGTAGCCTAGGAAATCAATTGGGTGAACTTGTTGCCCGTAAAATCAAGTATCTCTACCCAGAGGATTGTGAATCTGGAGTGGTGTACCTCGTGGCCTTGAAATCGAGGGTGTAATTGTAAGAATTGATTTTGAAAGGAAATCCGTACTTGTGTTGCGGAACTGGATGTAGGGTAACTCCGAACCAGTATAAAATCCGGTGTGTTCTTTTCTTTATTGTTTTTACTTTATATTTGCATCTGTGTTTGATTCTGTAATCATATCTGTGTCTGAATATTGCATACATTTATGTTCAAATTAATATAAAATCAAAAAGAATTAGTAATTCCTTAAAACACTATTCGCCCCCCCCCCTCTAGTGTTAATTCTAGCCTTAAGATCCGTAATCCGCATTTCTCGCATTTGGTATCAGAGCGAGGTTTTCAAAGTTTCATAATATGAATTTTGAAAATTTATTTAAAATGGCTATGTTTGAAAAACTTGTTAATACTAGTTTAGAAATATTCAAATCATCATTGCATCATGAGGCTGCATATAATCTATATACAAATTCAAGTTGTCTACAAAAATTTTATGATGTGCAGGAAACATGTTTTATGGGTGTTGAGGAATCAACCCACAATGGACAAATTGTGCAGATCAAAAAGAATAAATGGATACTCGATAGTGGATTCTCTAAACATATGATTGGTAATCCGGATATGCTAAATGATATAATATACAAAGACGGAGGACTGGTTAACTTTGGAGACAACTCAAAAGGATATGTGATTGGCTTCGGCAATGTCGGTAACTCTGAAACTCCTATTATTACTAATGTTCTGCTAGTTAAGAATCTGAAACATAATCTGCTAAGTATTAGTCAACTTTGCGATAAAGAATATAAAATTAAATTTGAAAAAGATAAGTGTTACATTGAAGATAATAATTCAACCATAATATTTGAGGGAATTAGGAAAAATAATATTTATATTCTTAGTATGAAAGTTTCAAATGATAACCCGTGTCTTTTGGAAAATACAAGTGACCCTTGGATTTGGCATAAGAGATTTGGGCATTTGAATTTCAAACTCTTATCTAGACTGTCAAAACATGATCTAGTAAGAGGTCTCCCTAAAATGAATTTTAAAGTAGATAGTTTATGTGATGCATGTCAATTAGGAAAACTTAGAAAAAGTTCCTTTAAATTAAAAGATATGATTTCAACTTCAAAACCTCTTGAATTACTTCATCTTGATTTATTTGGTCCATCTCAAATTCAGTCAATAAATCACAGTAAATATGTTTTTGTAATTGTAGATGATTATTCTAGATTTACATGGACAATATTTTTGAAACATAAAAGTGATACTTTTGAAAGTTTTAAGAACTTTACAAAAAGGATTCAAAATCAACTTTCTGTAAAAATTATAACCATCCGTAGTGATCACGGTGGTGAATTTGAAAATGAAAAGTTTGAGGAATTCTGCAATAAAAAGGGAATAACTCACAATTTTTCATTTCCAAGAACTCTACAACAAAACGGAGTAGTAAAATGTAAAAATAGGACAATTCAAGAGTGTGCAAGAACTATGCTTTCAAATAGTAAATTACCAAAATAATTTTGGGCAGAAGCAGTTGCTACCGCCTGTTATATTTTAAATAGAATTTTAATTAGACCTTTAACTGGTAAGACATCTTATGAACTTTTTCACGGAAAGAAACCTAAGGTATCTTATTTTAGAATTTTTGGAAGTAAATGTTTTATTTTAAATAAAAAAGATAACTTAGATAAATTTGATCCTAAATCCGACAAAGGTATCTTTATCGGATATTCTAATAGAAGTAAAGCATACAGAGTGTTTAATTTAAGAACTAACACCATCGAAGAAACAATGCATGTTTCATTCGATGAAAATCTCAAAATTTTTGAAGATACAAATGATGAAGAGGATTTAATTACTCAAAATCAGGAGTCAATTGAAACTAATAATGAAATTAATCATCCTAATAAAAAGATTAAACTTTTAAAAGATCATCCTATAGAAAATATACTAGGAGATATGAAATCTGTTGTTACAACTAGAAATCAACTAAGTAAAATGAGCAATGTAGCCTTTATATCGACTATCGAACCAAAAAATCCAAAAGAAGCATCAATTGATGATTCATGGATTTTGGCTATGCAAGAAGAACTAAATCAATTCACTAGAAATGATGTTTGGGAACTTGTTCCTAGACCTGAAAATAAAACTATAATTGGAACTAAATGGGTTTATAAAAATAAAGTGAATGAACAAGGTGAGGTCGTTAGAAATAAAGCCCGGTTAGTCGCTCAAGATTATTGTCAAGAAGAAGGAATAGATTGTGATGAAACCTTTGCTCCTGTAGCAAGATTAGAAGCCATTAGGATTCTACTTGCTTTCGCAAATCATAATAATTTCAAATTATTTCAAATGGATGTTAAAAGTGCCTTTTAAATGGATTTGTAAAAGAGGAAGTATATGTTGAACAACCACCACTTTTTGAAGATGAAAAATTACCAAATCATGTTTACAAACTTAAGAAAGCTCTATATGGTCTAAAACAAGCTCCTAGAGCCTGGTATGATAGACTAAGATCTTATTTATTACAATCAAACTTTGAAATTGGTAAAGTAGATAATACTCTTTTTATTAAAACAAATAATAATGATATTCAACTAGTACAAGTTTACGTAGATGATATCATTTTCGGATCAACTAATTTTGAAATGAATAAAGAATTTTCCAAAATAATGACAAAAGAGTTTGAGATGAGTCATATGGGTGAATTAACTTCTTTCTAGGGTTGCAAATAAAACAATTAGAAAATGGTATCTTTATTAGTGAAGAAAAATATGCTAAAGACCTAGTTAGTAAATTTGGTTTGACTACTGCAAGTGGAAAACCCACTCCCATGGCAACCAATGAGTACCTAAGTAAAGAAGATCTCTCGAAAGATGTAGATCAAAAATTATATAGAGGAATGATTGGATCACTACTCTATATCACTATTAGTAGACCTGATATCATGCATAGTGTTTGTCTCTGTGCAAGATATCAATCCCAACCTAAAGAGACCCACTTAAAAGCTGTAAAACGTATCATAAGATATGTTAAACACACCTTTGATTATGGCTTTTTTTATTCTAAAAATGATTCTTTTGAATATCTTACTGTGATGCTGACTATGCTGGTTGTAAATCAGACCGAAAAAGTTTAAGTGGAACTTGTCACTTTTTGGGGCATTCTCTGGTTTCTTGGTTTAGTAAAAAGCAAAACACAGTTTCTTTATCAATAACCGAAGCAGAGTATATTTCTGCTGCTTTGGCTTGTTCTCAAGTAATATATATGCAACAAACTTTAAAAGATTTTGGTTTAAATATCTCAAAATCACCAATTTATTATGATAATACTAGTGCAATAAATTTATCCAAAAATCCTACTCATCATGCTCGAACTAAACTTATTGATATCAGACATCATTTTCTCAGAGATAATATAAGTAAAGAAGTAATTTCTCTCGATTATATTAATTCCGAGAATCAAATTGCTGATATCTTAACAAAACCCTTAAATGAATCTATATTTACTAAATTAAGAAGAGAATTAGGTATTTGTTCAATAACTGAAATATAAAATATAAATATATAACAACAATAATTAAAATTAAATTACATCAAATAAGCAAAACTACAAGTACCCTGTCGACATCCCCCCTACACACCTATCGACATACAACGTTTTTAAATTTAAGTTTTTTTCCCACCAAAATTCAAAATGAATGGTTATATATTCTTCCTATTTTGAAATTTTGTTCATTCCTTCTGTTCTTTCTCTGATTCTAACTTTTGAAAAATTAAAACAATGGCCTCCTCCTCCAAATCAAACAAAAATTCAATATTTTCGTTCCCTTCTCCTTCAACCGGACCATTTCAACGTACTATGCTTGCACGGGTGATGAAAAATGGAAGATTCCTTGAAGGATGCACTGCAACTTATGACTGAAATTCAAATGGTGCAAATCAGAATGGCCAAAGAATAAGAACGGCAAGGCAAAATCCTTAGAAACTTGCAAAAGTTTCTAATGGATAATCACGCCAATCCCATCTTGATCGATGAAGAATCTTCAGGTGTTCAAGTGTAAGAGGACAACGAGGAGGAAGAACAAGCCCTCATGGACGAAGAGCACACTGAAGATGACGACAAAGTTGTTTGCGTTGGCGAAGTGTGCTTTGACAAGGATGGAAATCTAGTCGAACAAAATGGAAATTTCTGTTTCCATTACCCAAATTGCTCGATTCATAGATCTCCCATTGTCAAGAATACACATTAGTTTCTTTTCGTTCTTTCTTATTTGTATATAATCTTACTTATGTTTTCTACACAAATGTAAATATAACATTATATAATAAATGAATTGTGTTTATCACATTATCATATATGGATTCTTAGTTAGGAGAGTTAGTTATTAAGGGCTAAGTTTTAGATTCAGAATTAAGTATTGATTATTTATGATAACACTATCATTATAATCACATATAATATAGTATTAGATTAAGGGGGAGTTCTATAGTTTGGAGTTAGTTTGTTTTTGTTGATGACAAAGGGGGAGAAGTATAAAATAGGATAGTTAGGCATAAATTAAGGGGGGAGTTATTAGTTTTAGGGGGAGTTATTAGAGAGTTATTAGGATAGAAGCAATATTTTATAAACAAAGGTTGTCATCATCAAAAAGGGGGAGATTGTTAGTCCTTGAAAAGAATGGTTTTGATGACAACAACCTTAGGACTTGTTATAAAATATAAATACTAACATTATAGTTTAGATATATATGTATATGCATGATATAAACATGCAGGTACTGAGAATGAAGACTGTACAGTATAGAGACTCAAGATTGAAGACATCAAGATTCAAGACTCATGAGTATCAAGATATCAAGAGTTCAAGATTTCAATAGTACAAGATAAGTATCGAGTCTAGAATTATGTTAAAACTCCTAGAAAAGCACTGACATCTTAAAATCCATTTTATTCGTGGAATGGAATCCACTTCGAGCATGTTAAAGGGATGGAGCCCTAAGTAGGATGGAGCCTACGAAAAATCTAGTGGAACATCGTTTTGTATCCACTAACTTTTATTCAAATAATGTTTTACAAAATTATATCTTGTTTTCAAAATGATTTCAAAATCTTCCTTTTTAAATCAAAAACATCTATCCTGGTTTTAAATACTTTTAGCCTCAAAATAATCTTTATTTTCAATATCAAATTACCCTTGATTTTAAACTATTTTAACTATTATATATTTAACTTTTAATATTTATACTTGGATTTAAATATGAAATTATAGTAAAATTTTATATATATCAAAATATTATTCTTTATACTTATTTATGTATTTTAACTATAGTAAAGTATATTTATAAAGTTTAAAATAGTGTTAATACAAAATAAAAGTTATTTTCAAAGAAAAACAAATTATCAAAAATTCGTTAGGCATGTCGACAACCCCTAGGGACCCTTGTCGACATGGTGTCAGTTAACTTCAGAAGTTTGAATTTCAAAAGAAGTGTTTATTCGTCATATCCTTTCCCGAATGGACATGGCTGTTGTTCTACTATAAATAGGGGATGTTTTAAACGAATTTATATTCATATTTTTTCTGATTTCACTTCTCTTCTTCTTCCACATTTCTTTATATACATTTTTACTATTACTCTGCCGAAATCTCCATTGAATCTAACTAGATCATCTCTGGTTTGATTCTCTATCACTATATCAACAAGATCCTAGTGCTATTCAGAGTTATAGGCTTCTTTGTAATCAATCGAGCGAGAAAAGGTGTGATTGTAGCTAGGAAAATCAATCAAGTGAGAGAAGGTGTGATTGTAGCCTAGAAAATCAATTGGGTGAACTTTTTGCCCGTAAAATCAAGTATCTTTACCCAAAGGATTGTGAATCTGGAGTGGTGTACCTCATGGCCTTGAAATCGAGGGTGTAATTGTAAGAATTGATTTTGAAAGGAAATCGGTACTTGTGTTGCGGGACTGGATGTACGGTAACTCCGAACCAGTATAAATCCAGTGTGTTCTTTCCTTTATTGCTTTTACTTTATATTTGCATCTGTGTTTGATTTTGTGCTCATATCTGTGTCTGAATATTGCATACATTTGTGTTCAAATTAATATAAACTCAAAAAGAATTAGTAATTCCTTAAAACATTATTCACCCCCCTCTAGTGTTAATTCTAGCCTTAAGATCTGTAATCCGCATTTCTCACACCAGACTTAGATTCAGAAGCTTCAGCAGTAGGTGCAGCCACTACCAGGGCCATACGATTTTGATGACGTCAATGATGATAATGACGACGATGACGATGGTGGCTACGACGAGGGGAGTGATATTGGTTTCGATCACATAGACTAATGTTAGTTTTGTGTTTCATACATGTTTTGTCAGTGTATGTATTCCTATACATATTTTTATGTTTCATGCATGTTTCAAATAGATTATTGTTTTACTCGTGTATGTATTATGTTGTTGATGATGGTTCTTATTCTGTTGATGATGATATTTTGTACTATACCCATATCATAAAAACCTTATAAAGATACAGTTGAGTGTGTTTGTTTCTCCCTAAGTTCGTGGATGTTTGCCACATGGTCGTTCAGATCACAGTTGAAGCAAATGACGCAGATTATGAACAGTCTATTTAAGGGAAAGCGTTATTGTGAAAGTTCACAAAATATTCAATTGAAAATGAAAGTTGGACTCTACAATATTATTTGGTACTAATCAAAGCATGCACAGAAGCCGACTGTAGACACATAGAAGAGGAGTTGGAGCATGATTTTTGGGTAGCTCTAAATAAAGAATTTAATAATCATCCTGATTATAGATTAATTCAAAGGATTCTAGAAACTCAGAGTACTTATTTCACTTTTACTAGACCTTGTCAAAGATACATAAGCATTATAAGTATAGTGGAGGAAGAAAACCTATTTTAGTTTACACGATCTACGTTTGATTCAAGATATTTGTGGGAGTATCAAACTAATTTCGTTGGACATGCTAGATATGAACTTTGGGTCAGCTATATTCAATAGTTTGAATGATGTTTGGGTCAGCTATTTACTTTCAGTATTTTCTATGTACTTTCAGTAAGTTCTATGTACTTTCGAATTCAATTAATTCAAATAAGTACTTAAGATAAGAAACTAACAAATACTTAATTAAATGATAATCGATGTAAAATGATATCGACATGCCAACCCGATGATCAAAACGATACAAACAAGAAAAGTAATGATAACATGGATCTAAAACAAACACACAGACTGATTAAAAAATTGTCTTTGACCACTTGATAATTGAACTGAACTCATTATCCTCTGGAGTGTTTCAATTTTTTTTTCAAGTTCAGTTGCATACAAAACTACTCGATGAGGTAAAGGATCGTTAAGCATTGCCAAACTCCACAACCATTTGAAAAATTATGGCGCCTATAGTGGTGTTGACCGATGTCAGTTCCATTTCTTATGACATAATATAGAAGAAAAACTCTGCATTACATTATATTGGTCCAGAGTCAACCTCTTGATCTGTTTGAGGTAAAAAGTGGCATGTTTCATGCTTTCTTTGAGTTCTTCTATTGTGGCACACTGGTCTGCTCTTTGCCTTCTTCCATCCTCCATAAGCCTGCACTCTTGCAACTCTCTCTCGTGCTTTCTTAGATCTTCATAGTGTCTTTCTTCTATTTCAATGTACCACTTAGTTGGTGGTTCAGAGAAGACGTATTCGGTGGAGTATCGTGACTTGTAGGACCTTCGTATAAGTAAGATGAGGGCAAGGAAGTATGGTTCCACCATTTTTTGTATGCTTAATGGGAATATATGTTTTCAGAGTGGTTTGCCAAGCTATATATATAATGGGATACATTAAGCATAATGAGCCACTTTTTCTTCAATCGCATTGTTGCCATGCCAAGAAAACTATGCAATATGACTACTGTGTTTGGATGTGACAGATCATTAACCACTTTGTCTTCAATAACATTGCTGGCATGTCAAGGAAGGTATGCAACATGGCTACAATGTTCGGATGTGATAGGTCACTTAACCACTTTGTCTTAAATAGCATTGCTGGCATGTCAAGGAAGGTGTGCTATGAGGCTACAGCGTTTGGATGTGACATGTCACTAAGCCACTTTGTCTTTAATAGCATTGTTCCCATGTCAAGAAAAATATGCAACGTGGCTACAATGTTCGAATGTGACAGGTCACTGAGCCACTTTGTCTTCAAAAGCATTGCTGACATGTCAAGGAAGGTGTGCAACGTGGCTATAGTGTTCAGATGTGATAGGTCACTGAGCCACTTTGTCTTCAACGACATTATTGGCATGTCAAGGAAGGTGTGCACCGTGGCTACAGTGTTTGGATGTGATGGGTCACTGAGCTACTTATCTTCATTAGCATTGCTGCCATGCTAAGAAAACTTTGCAATGTGTCTACAGTGTTCGGATGTGACAGATCACTGAACCATTTTGTCTTCAGTAGCATTGATGGCATGTTAAGAAAGATGTGCAACGTGGATACAAGTTCGGATATGACAAGTCACTGAGCCACTTTGTCTTTAATAGCATTGCTGACATCTTAAGGATGTTGTGCAACTACTATAAATACCCATAATAATCTTGTTCATCCATGCTCATTCATATTTAATATATTTCCAAGTACAAAAATAATGTTAACTTGTAATACCCCATATTTTAGTAACATAATTTAGGATAGTTAATTAGTAAAATAAAATAATGTAAGATGATTAATGGATTAAGATTTGTGATTAAATAAGAGGTAGCCGAACCATGTTAAATAAGTGAACTAAAGAATAAAAAGAGAATAAAAGGGCAGAGAAATATGCAGGGACAAAATAGGAACAAAGCATATCATTATACCCTTAACCGCTTAGCAGTCACGTTCACTTCATTTTTCACAAATAAAAAATATAGAGCTAAGGCCGGCCACCAATAGGAAGAGCAAAGAAGAAGAATTCAAGAGGAAGAATCAAATCATTTAATCAAGATCAAATCTCACATCTTTAATCACAAAGCTAAGGTGAATAATGACTACATCTCAATTTTTATGGTTTTCGGTTTTTGAATGAATTCCAAATTTTTGCAAAATGTTTAGCCATGTTTTGGATGATAAAATGCAATCTATATGTTGTTGATGATTTATGCAAATTCACATAGATTTTGTGATATGTTTTGATATGAAAATCCTATTATATGACATCCAATTGTCTTGCGAATTTAAATTTAGATTAGAAACAATAATTTAGAGATGGATTTTAATTTTCATAATTTTCTGAATTAATGTGTATTTTATATGAATTTTCTAGTGAAGAAAATGCTATTTTGGGTTAAAAATTAATTACAGCCAAATTATATTGGCTTAAGGTCTAAAATTTATATATGTTGGATTCTTGGAAAACATATTAAAAATGATTTACATGAATTTTTGTAAAATTTTCCTAAGTGTTTTAATGGATATATAAAATTATTTAAGGTATGGGACTTAGATATTTTTTATATTTATGAAAAGGAAAAGGGGTATTTTGTAAATAATTCAAATTTTTATTTCTAACAGTCGGCAGTACTTTTAGAAAAGAAAAATTTGTAACTAATCATAATTTGATAAACTAGGAAGGTTAGGTACAAAGAAATAGTTTAAAAAGTCAAATCTACATGCTTTTTCCTATTTCAATGCTTTCGGCACTAGGATTTCGACTCCTTACCTCCGCCTCTAACTCCATCAAAACTAATGCACATGGTATTAGATATCTGGTACGTATTGAATTGGATATAGGCGGAAGGTATTGGGTCGAGACCAGGGGTTCCGAAGGGGTCGAAGCACTACTTTGCTTTTAGATGAAAATGTGCCTGCTTTGCTTTCGACCGAATAACTTTAGACTTAGTGTGCTTTCGACTGGGTCAATGATTCTAAAAGAATAGTTTTAAGAGGTTGCGCCTTTGTTTTTAAATAACTGCTTTCGACTAGGTTGAAGCCCTGACTGTCGCTTTTTACCTTTCGACCCAAATTGATTTCGAAAGGGTTACCTTGTTTTTAAAACCAAGCCGCTTCTCCAATGCTTTCGAAAGGATGGTTTTGACACCATCACTTCTTTACTTAGGAAATGCTTTCGGAAGAGACACTTTCAACCTAAATGTTTTAATGACCCTTTTACTCTATAAAAATAGAACCCAAATGGTTTCGAAAGAGATAGTTTTAATGGTTTCGAAAGGTGTTTCCACATGTTATAAATTGAACCCAAATGCTTTTGAAAGGCTTGATATTTTGATACTTTCGAAAGGTTTAAAGAAAGGTTTCTAAGGGGTGGTTCCCCAATGGTTTCGAAAGGTCTAAAAGGAAAGGTTTTTCAATGATTTCGAAAGACAATGTTTAAGTGTTTTAAAGATAGGATGTCTAAGGTTTCAAAGCTTTCGAATGAGATATTTTCCAATGCTTTTGAAAAGATAAATATGAATGGTTTCAAAGAGTATGATTTCGAAAGGTATGTTTGGCCTTTCAGCCTAAGGATATAAAGTAAAGTAGTTTACTTATTTCAAAAGGAGTACTTTCAATGGTTTCGAAAGGGTTGTTTAAAGGTTTTAAACAAAGGTTTCGAATGGGTTGTTTTTGGCAATATAGCCTAAGTGTTTTTAAGTTAATAAGGGTTTAAACTTATTTTAGAGGGATGATAAATCCTTAATAATTTCATCAACATTATTTTGGATAAAGTATATATAACATTGAAAATAGCTAGAGTAAAGCAAAGACTATATTTTCCTTGTATACACCACACCTAACAGCCTATTTTGTAACACTTTTCCGCTTTCAATTTGTAACGGTAATAACTGTTATAAATTTCTAACAGATATAACCGTTACAAACGTTTGTCACAGTTATTACCATTATAAAATCTGGTAATTTTGTAAATAGTTAAAAGTAACATGGATAGGATTGTAATTTTATTTCCTTATTACTTGTTCCATTTCTCACGGACAACAATTCAACATTCGTTTTATTTCCTCTTTCTAACTAGGTTATTGCGCCTCCGATTTTATAATTTTAGATCCTTCTCACTTTATATCTTTCTCACTTTCTCTCTCTATCTAAAATTAAGATCAAAATCAAATTCTAAAACCCTAATCAAGCTCTCAAATCAATGGGTCAATGCTACGACAAGGCAACCCCAGTCTCCAGCGATGATTTCGCAGGCGCAACCGCCACAACCACCGTTCCGACAACTCCTTCGGCTGCCTCATCAGCATGGCCAATCCCTTATCCTCACGGTGTAGCTCCTTCCTCTTCTCCGGGGAGATCGAAGACCCCAAGTCGGTTTTTTCGGTGGCCGTTTCCTCCTCCGTCCCCAACTAAGCACATCACGGCGGCGCTGGCGAGAAGGCCCGGCATTAAAAAGCCTAAAGAAGTGATAATTTTGGAGGATGGAGAGAATAATGATGTTGGAAATGGAGATGGAGAAGTTACAAACTTGGACAAGAGGTTTGAATATGGGAAGAATTTGGAGCTAAGTATGAGATAATTAAAGAAGTTAGGACATTTTGGTCATACTTGCGAGGCCAAGGTCAAGAAAGGGGAGATGAAAGGAGAGGTTGTGGCTGTTAAAATCATTTCTAAAGCTAAGGTAAGATGATATGTCCAAATTTGTTCTGATACAGACTATATTTTAGTCCGTCTTAAACATGAAATTGGAGTTTCTTTTATTAGTATTTAATGTTTTTTAACCTGTTATGGTATGTTTATGGTCGTAAGGTTTAGCTAGGATGATTGAATTAAAGATACAATGAACTAATGGAAATCTATAGTGAAATTTTTGGAACACATTTTCAATATTATTTTGTTCAAGTAAACCATTGTCGTTTCGGCCGCCACCTACGTCGTTTCGCCTGCCGCCTACGCCGTTCTGCCACCGCCAAAAACTCCTAAAACTCCTCATCTGAAGTTTGAAGAAATCGGTACACCCCCAGGACATTCTCAATGTTCGCAGCACCGAATTAAAGATCTTTATTTTATATATTTAAACTCATATTAAATTTTTCTTTAGTTGTAACATCTACATAACTAATAGCTTAAAAGCATGCCATGATAGCATATAACTTGAATACTGTTGTATTTTTCAGAAATCACTAATTCAAGAATGCTTAAATTTCATAAATAGTGCAAGTGAGTAAGTAATATGAATCATTCGATATATTGATAAGTTAGTTTGTATGTAGCATAAGTTTTTGAAGTACTCTTATTTTCTTCTTTTTATTGCATGTTGATGAGTTAGTTTGTCTGTAGCATAAATTTCTAATGTACTCTTATTTTTTCTTTTTTTATTGCATATTAATGAGTTGGTTTGTCTGTAGCATAAGTTTTAAAGTACTCTTATTGTTTTCTCTTTTTTTATTGCAGCGAGGAGCTTATGAAACTAAAGTTTAAAAGCTCACCTATAAGTCTTTGATGTCTATAGCTCCATTTAAACATGTTATTATTATTATTTCTCGATTAAGTGAGAAATGCCTTTGACATTTCAGGGTATTGGAAAGAGGAGAGCTTTGTACATTATAGAGAGGCGTGAAGCACTACACCAAACAGTCCAAGTACTATTGTAGAATTTTGTTGCTAAC
Organism: Allium fistulosum; assembly: GCA_030737815.1. Lineage (NCBI taxonomy): Eukaryota > Viridiplantae > Streptophyta > Magnoliopsida > Asparagales > Amaryllidaceae > Allium > Allium fistulosum. Next base: position 431,472,877 of record CM060906.1, on the reverse strand, counting down.
CATCAACAACCATGACGAAGAATTAGAGATTAATAATCCATGTGTGAGAATTCCAGCTTTTGGTAAGACCTTTACATTTATGAAAGTGGTTTTTACCAATGCATGTAGATAGTACTTCTGTATCATCACTAATTTATTTATGTTATGCTGCAGTAGCTGTAAATTAAACATTTTTAGCCAACGAATTAAAATGAAAGTATATTGATCACTCAACATATGGTTTAGGTTACTCAAAATGAATTTTAGACCATTATTTGATTTGTTTTTCCAGTGCTTTAGCCAGATGAGCTGTTGTCTGTTGCTTCTTGTGGCATTCACAGTCTCAGGTATTTTTGTTATTGCTTTAGCCAGATGATCGTCGACATCCTTGAAACACTTATTTTAATTATTTCAAATTTATTTAATGCTATATTAGTGGAATGCCCACTTAATTTTTTAAAATGATTTTTTACTCATACATCAGTGATGAACAGTCGGTTGCAATTTGGCATTCACTTATTGAAAGAATAAAATTTGGTGTGGACCATTTTAGGTTTTTACGTACGGCTAATCTTTCATGTTAGAAACTTGATTTTATTCTAATGCATGTTCTGTGTATCGTTAACCTTTTGGAGTTATTTCATCTTTTTAAAAATGCTACCAGACTCATTTTTGGCTACCATGTTTTATGGTAAAAGAAGTATGTTAGTGCTCCTTTTATTTGACGTTAGTATCTTGATTATTAAAATTTAAGCATAATGGGACCAAATTTAATTTAGTCTTAAGTCATTATTTTGACTATGTGAAAATTTCTCTCCTGTTTTTAACACATACTCGTGTAAGTTTATCGATTGTTTGGCTTCAAAATTAATGTTTTGTGTTCTAAGTAAATACCTAAAAAGGTATGAGATAGAGGAAGGTGAAATTTCCTTATCATTATATAAAATCATCTATAGGAGGGTGGTTACTTTTTAGAGGAAGAGGAAGAGAGAGAAAAAAACATGAATTCCTTCCACTCTTCCATGTTACAATTTGAATATTTATCAACATCTGAGCTACCAATGTGAAAACAAGCAGTCTTAGGATCTCATTTTCACCAGATGAAGCTTTATGCATTATCATTCTGTAGATTTTAGTTTATATTTATTGCAATACTTAGCCGCAAAATAATATTTGGGTCCACTCAATTTGATTGTAGAATTGCAATTAAGCACTAATCTTTTGATTAGTCATTTGTTGAATTAAATTAAAGGGTAACAGAATAATTTAAGGGTAACAAAATACTCTTTTGATTAGTCATCTTTATATATAATGAGTGTTCATGCCAGCCTATGCATCTTTAAATTTGAGATAAGCACAAATATTTGCATCGTCATTTCAAAGCTCTTGTAGATATAATTGTTTGCAATAGATGCAGTTGTTTGCAATAACTACTTTGAATTATAAATATCTTTGCAGTATTTGCAATAACAAAATTTTATAGAAATATATAACATATGAATTTTATTGGGAAGAATATATATTTTTGATTTAATGGTGAAAACGATCAGGTGTTTTAAATGAGAGATGTCGAGGATTTTTAGTGCATCAAGTTTGGAATCTGGGAAATGGGACTGATTTCCACATGTTTATTTTCCATTGGGAACTTGATTTGTAACATATTGATCTTCCTCTCTATTATAGAGTAATATCTTGATCCGTTTCAGTTTTAGAAGGCCGAACTTACACTTACTGACGCAACTTGCTTCATATTCCATGCAGCACTAGACTTTTTTGGAGCTATGAGATCGAGGACGTTCCAAACACATATTGGTTTGCTTACTTGGTAAGTGCTAAAATAATTTACTTTGTTGCAGCTTTCTGCAAATAAAGTTGAAAATGAATAACTATTTTCTATTTTTTGTTGAAATATCTCGCTCAACTTGATCTGACTAGAGTATAAAATATTCTTGTTTCAAAGTATTTTTGGGATTTCTTGGATTAAAGAAGATTTTAACATGAACACACAGATGCGCACACATTGTTCGCTAGTTGTGTGTCTGAATTCAAGGATAGATGTCAAATTTCTCTTTAACTACAAATTGGAGCAAACCCAAGTGTTTTTTCTGCTAAAATTAGTCATATTTCCATCTAATATTCTATCTTGTAGGAATTTGTATTTTTTGTTTAATGCAGCAGCAGATGAAGCTGGCTAGATTTGATTCCTTGCACATAACAGCAGCAGGTATACATTCTCAAAATGGTATCATTTGATTTATTAAAGCATTATTCTGGATTTTGGCATCTTTGCCAAATTACGTATTAATAACTTAATATCAACATTTATGTTTTGATTTTACTACTTTTAGGTCATAGTTGAAAACCAAAGACTCCAACGTTCACTCTTTTTGGCTGTAACTCATCAACTTCATATTTGCAGTGTCAACTACAATTGTTGTGGTAAAAGATCTATATATTTTTAATTAGAACATTTTAATCTAAAAACTTGCGACCAAAGCAATACATGCAACAAAAGCTTTTAGTGATGTGAACTGCACTTCCCATTAGATGAATCCTTAACTAAATGACCAAAAAACAAATTTGTAACCATCCCCCATACAAAAGCAGAAAATAACATATAGAAAATATATTTTCCCTTGTTAATACATGGTAAGGTGAACATGTAAATAAATAGTGGCCATGCATGAACTCAGAGTTACATAATGTTCTGTTTTGATATAGATTTTAAGAGTTGCTTAAAGCCTAAAACCCAGACTTTAAAATCTTCATTATGCTTTTCTGTCATCTCAGAGTGTGTAACGTATATAATCTACTGTTCTAAACCAACCACTTTTAAACTCGCTTATATTAAATGACTGTCACTTTTAAACTCACATATACTAAATGACTTTCACTTTTAAACTTACATATACTAAATGATTGTCACATACAAATATTAAATTGTTAGTTTTCCACCTTAAACTCTCACATAACTATCACTTTCTCCTCTCTTATATGCAAAGCAGATTTTTATTCATAGATATGAATAAATACTCTTACCCAAAGATATACATAAATATATAAGCACATAAATTCCCTCACATCTATGCAGTGTTTTCATGACCCTATCCTGCCTTGGTACGACCTCGAATAACCCTGAACCTTGGACTACCACGGTCCGAACTCAATCAGACCTCATTCATTCATGAACCTTAGTCGGACCTTCAAACCAACGGTCCAACCGTTAATTTTACCCGGTTGAACCATGGTTCTTTTGCTTTTTTCCTACTTTCTCATCGTGTAATTCTCTCTCATTTTCATCTTTTGCATTGCTTTGAAGAAAATAAGAAAATATATATTTCAAAAATCATAATCGTTCCAAAATCTAAACCACTAACTTCATCACTTTGTTCTTCATTGCTGCAAACTCCTCTAATACCACTGTAAGATTCATCAAGTTTGTCATCATTAAACTTCAATCGTTGTGCACTACTCTACTATATACAAAGCTATAGTTGTGCACTGCAACAACACACAACTTCTGTTGCAGACCTTGAAGACAATCTATAGCTTGTGTACATAGCATTATTATTTCAATATTTTTGTGTATAGTTTGTAGTTAAATGTGCAGATTTTTTCGAAAAAATAAATCACGGTTTCGACGGTTCGACTGGTTGAACCATCAAAACCTTAAACCTTCAATCATCACGGTTCGAGGCATGACACGGTCATGAAAACTATGCATCTATGTGTATATATAAAAATATATCTCTTGACACTTTCAAATATTATAGTAAATGACTGTCACTTTTAAACTCACGTATATTAAATGACTGTCACTTTTAAACTAACATATACTAAATGACCGTCACTTACAAATATTAAATTGTTAGATTTCCACCTTAAACCCTCGCATAACTATAACCACTTTTAAACTCACATATAACCAATCACGCAGATTGAATGCTGCAAGGTACCCATGTTCTGTATTTCAAGAAATCTCCATAGCAAATTCTACTTTCTCACCATCTTTCTTTTCATTAGATATGATCCCCTCTTCAAATAATGTTTAAGCATGATGTACTTTGCACACTTCCTGATCTTAATCACAAGACATAATACACTTTCCTATTTTCCTTACATACACACGTTTACTACTTTTTCTTTAGCTATACACTTTCCTATTTTCTGCCTTACGAACATGCATTCGTTGACATAAGAGGTCTCAACCATTTAAGTGTCAATAATTGACGTAAGAGATCCCAACCATTTTGTTAAATGGTATTGAGTTCTTTCTTTTAAAATATGTTTGGGTATGAATGAATGACGCAATTTTTGACGTAAGAGATCTCAACCATTTAAGTGCCAATTATTTTTGCAATATATTATAGTAATATAATGTATTTTCGTTCGGATGAAATAGTTTTTCTTTAAAAATAAGTTGCGGATGAAATAGTTTTGCAATACGTGCATGTATAAATAAAATTGATCATCTAATTTAGGAGATGGAGGAAACTTACCCATAGGACCAAAGTGACAACTACATCTCGTTATGCATGATATAATCAGCTAAATTATCCCAAACCTCATCCATCCCTTGTTGGCTATAAGAACCATCTTTTACAAAGTCCTGAATTTGAGAGATTGTTTCTAAACATTATTCAAATAATTATTTAACATGAAAATGAAGGAAAATAAACTAAAGGGATACCGTATGTAAATCGATGCTTTGATGGTGGTGTTTTACTATTTCATACATATACCTTATCATATAATATACACAATCGGTTGATCTAGATTATTGCAGACACTATAAAAATATTATAAATTAATTTAATAGTCAATTTAAAATGCATAAACGACATACAAGTTTTTTTCTTCTTTTGGCTAGAAAACCAATCACCTTTACAGTCTTCCATTTCAATGTAGTTCCTTGAGATTTGCCACCGTATGCCTTATAAGTTTTAAAGGCCCTACATATAAAGGTAAATGTTCATAATAGTGTAGCTGAGATTAGCGTTCAACCAAAAAAACAACTTACATATTCACTTGCGGTCTAATTTCAAATTTACATTTGTTTGGCCTGTGGATCAAAAACATAAACCTCATTCTTTTATATATGGAAAACAGCAGTAGACCATGTTTTATGCATTACAAGATTTATAGAAAGTTAAAATCAGCAACAAATTTGTGAAGTAGTCACTAAAAGTTTAATATTTGTACCTTTCATAGTGCGGGGCTAAGAGTAAGCTCTTAGATTACAACGCACACCATGTGTTTGAGATATATGTATTTATCGCATTTGGATATTTCCGCACTTGGAAAAGCTTATGGGGACACATAAACCCGATGGTCTCCACTTTGAGGTCATTGCACATTTGATTTAACCACTTACAAATGGGCTAGAGTGCATGTTAATCATGCTCATAGCAAGGAATCAAAACTTGAAAGACAAATGGGCTATATAATCAAAAAATCACTAATAAGCCGATTAGACTTAGGCTTGGTTCATGAATATTTCTACGATAATATTAGCTAGGATTTAATGTAAAAATGAAAGCCATAAGAGACAGGCAATTTTACTCTTAATAGTGTCTACAATAACCAGAATTACTTCCATGAATGTTTTAGTCCTATTCAAAACATTTGGTGATATTCAACAAATGGAGAAGCCAACTTAACCGCACAAAGACATTATTCAACTAATATTAGTATGTATTGTTGGCAGTATTATTACTGAGTTTATTTACATCATAGAAATATATTAATGCCTCATCTGTGCAAAACTATGAACAACTCAAACACTTCTACATTTGACGAAAAAATTAAATCTATCATCTAAGTTTATGAATAATATTTGTTGATTTTCGATGAAGTAAATAACAATACAAATTTATGTATGTAAGCTGTTAGAACATATTAGCAAATTATATTAGGCAAATAAACCTCAAGCATGACTAAAATGTTATACTACTTCTACCAATGGATAGATGGATCATTAGTACTGATGCAACTTATAGAAAAACAAACAGACAATATTAATCCCCAATCACTAACCGGGTCAAAAATATTAGGGTATCATTTATGTTTATTATACGCATGGGGCTACTTTGCAAGTGAGAAAAGGATTTGTTATGTATCGCCAACAGAAAAAGAGCAGATGTTTTCAAGATAGTGTTAGCATCAAAATTGGTCACTAACCTCGTAGAGAAAGATTGTGTAGAGATATAAGTGATGAAAGTAAATTAAACAGAGAAGACAATGCTAATCTAACTGCAGAAAGTAAGAACACCAAATTTATAGTGGTTCAGCGTAATTGCCTACGTCCACTTTGAGGTTAAACTTTATTGATCTTCTTTGTATCGTTTGATTACAAATACAATTCGTGAATCAAATGCTTGAATGAAGTTGTTAAGTAGAGAAGATGAGTCTTGAAAATGGCAGAGTCTCCCCAGTGTTCTCTCTCCAAAAAAAGGATCCACTTCACTGTGACCCTGCCCCTCTATTTATAGGCAAATATGGGCTGGACTTCCCAAGTGGGCTGGATAGCCGAACGCTCCAGCCCCAGTACAGTGGTCGCTGTATGCCGAACCAGGTGTGCCGAACGCCCTGATGCCGAACAGTCCCTTCTATGCCGAACGATGTGGTTGATGTTTGGGAAGTGCAGGATGTTTGTCAGTCGAAGCCGAACGCTCTTCTAGATGCCGAGTACTCTTGTTGCCGAGTACTCCTGATGCTATCGAGTACTACGCCGAGTACTCCTGTATGCCGAACTCCAGATGCTGCCGAGTTCTCCTTGATGCCGAGCGCTCTTGTACGCCGAGCAGTCTTGTATGCCGAGCAGTCTTGATGTCGAGCACTCTCGTATGCCGAGCAGTCTTGATGCCGAGCAGTCTTGTATGCCGAGCACTCTTGCTGCCGAGTATTGGTTGACGCCGAGCGCTCTGTATGCCGAACATTATGGATGCTGTGTACTTTGCCGAGTACTCCTAGATGCCGGACATTCTATGACGCCGAGTTCCACTAGGAAGCCGGGTACTTCGCCGAACACTCCTAGATGCCGAGTACTCTCTGACGCCGAGTGCTACCTAATGCCGAGCACGGGTTGCCTGGTCAAATCTCCAGGAAACACTTGCCCCCCAAAGTGTATCATGTGACCGAACGTGATGCGCTTTGAATCTGGTTCAATTTCCCTTGATGCTGCCTTCTCGAGAATGCCTGTGACGGAGGTGCGTGACGAGCGTGGTTTGGACGCCGAACAACACGTTCGAAGTCGGACAACCCTCATGTGCCGAACGACACTTCGTTTTGATGCCGAACACTTCTGGTATTGACCGGTTCTACCGGGTATAGCCTTTTCAACTTCTACCTCCCTCTATATAACCAGGCGCCCTTCCACCATATTCCTTTTGCGCCTTCTTTTCTGTCATTCCTAGAGACTTGCAATTCTTGCCATCCTATCAGATATAAAGTCTAATTGATCCTTCCTCAACTTCGATCGTCGAACTAGGTATCATTCCTTCCACGATTACATTACTTCAACTTTAGGTTCATCACATGGAAACGGGGTATTTCTATGGTTGTACAATATGTGGCTAGTAGAAATGGCTCGCACGTTTAGAGTCGCCGAACGGTGCATGGTAGTTAGGCCTAGCTCCTTTGTGTTGATCAAGACTGGAAGAAAAAGGAAGATGGGGTGTCGAACGACGTAACCTTCGTCGGGCGATCTGTCTCTGTCGTTCGGCGTAGATGGAGAAGGAGCAGGGTGGAATTATGATCGAGGGCGGAGCGCTACTTTAGCCGAACGAACTAAGGCCGAACACTACCCAAATGCCGAACAGACATACACGCCGAATAGCATTTAGACCGAACAACATAATTGCCGAACAACTGTCATGCCGAACAGATACATACCTACCGAACAGAACTTAGACATGCCGAACAGAACTTTTAACTGGACGATGACTTAACCGAACGAGGCCTTTAGCCGAACATAGACTTAGCCGAACAAGGCCTTTAGCCGAACGCTTGACAATGACTTAACCGAACACACATACACGCCGACCTATCCTTAGGACGATCAATGCAATTGCCGAACAACATTTAAATGCCGAACAGTTATAAATGTCAAGTTAGACTTAAGCCGGAGACTTCACAAATTACACGTTTTCTAGATCTGGAACTGTAACCACCACCAGGCGGGCTCTTTGAGACGGTCAGCGATGACGGTCTTCGAAGGCAACGATTCGAAGCTCATTTTTATATCTTTGAAATCTTATTGCTTGTACACAATTGCTTGCACTAGTTCACACACCACGTGGGGGGAAAACTCGTGTTGCTAATTCTAACGTTCAACATTTTTTAAGTATAGTTCTCTCAAGCACTTAGCCAAGTTCGTTATTTATTTGGGATGTCGAGAAAATCTAGCTCCGCCACTATATCCGACAGGCCTGGGCCGTCATCAAGGCAAGGAGCCGTTGATACTTCTAATCTGTCGACTTCTCCTGCTCATAACTTGGCACCTGATGCTCTGGAGGCAACAATCTTACTAGACAATCCGATCGATTCACAAGCCTCGAAGATCAACGAAGCTGCTCTGCGACGGATATGTTCCATTCATGGGATTCCTTTTGCCGACGTGTTAGTTCCTTCGAGACACAATCGTCCTCATCTGCCCCCAGTCGGGTACACTACCTGCAACAAGTTCATGTGTTGGATGAGCAGCGTGCCTCCGTTCAATTTATTTCTCCGGGATGTTTTGTAGTACATAGACATAGCTCCGTCGCAGCTGCACCCGAACGGCCATGCATTTCTATATGGGACTTACTTGCTTTTCATGGCCGTCTTCTCCAAACCTCCAACCCCCGGTGATATCAGATACATTTATATGTTCAAGGGACGGAAAGACAATCCTTCCTTTATGTTCCTCGAGCCATACCACAAATGCCAGATCTTGACAGGGGCATGTAGCCAATTCGCCATGTACAAACAAGAATGGTTCTATGTGCGCTGCCCTTCTGGTTTCGCTAGGAGATGGGTTGAAGGCAGTAAGTATCTCTGCTGAGTCACTATTCGTATTTAATCGGAGTCATGCTTTTCCTAACTCTTCATTTCATCTTTTCAGGTATCAACCCGCATCCGGAAGGCCGAGGATATTCTGAGGCTGTTGAAGCCATTAGAGCTCTTCCTACTGAGGATCGAGACATCCGGACTATCATTTCAAATGAATCGCTGTCGGGGTTTGGCTTGCTAGCCCCTGGTCATCGGATCAGCCTTCCAGAAGGTGTCACCATTCCCAAACCTTCATCCGGTAAAGGGAAAAAACAGGCCGGATCGTCGTCGCGCCGCACTCCCGATACGCACAGAGAAGGTGAGCGCAGAGAAGATGATGTTCCTGAGACTCAAGGCGAGAACGTGGGTTCCGCTTGGAATCTGGCAATCGAGGTTCAAGATATTGAGACGTCATCCTCCCCTTCGAAGGGGAAGAAGAAGTTAAAATATACAGTTCAAAAGGAGAAAGTTGGTGGCACTTCATAAGTTACGCCTATCCCGCCTGAGAAAGAGGCTTCTTCGCAGCATCGGGAAAGTTCCTTGAGGGGTCTATCGAACCTTTCTATTCCCGAAGACATACTTAATTACGGGTTTGATGATCCTGAAGCCCTCAAATTTTCTTCGCCCGCTAGAGGCAATGCGGGAGTTCAACTCCCGGTCCAAGGAGACAACACCCCGATTAGTAAAGATAAACGAACCGGTCCATCGGGGGGAACACTAGGACACACACGCACATATGCATTCCATCATACACTTCAAGTTTTTCCTCATCTCACGGACTTTTCTTAACTCGTTGTTATCTCCATTCTTTGCAGGTGATATGGGGCGTTCTCACGGACTCGATCGTCTTCAGGGCTCTTCTGTATTTCATCACTCTGGACGGGATTCTGGTTCAGGCAGACGTAGGGACAGAGGCAATTATGAAGATAGGGACAATCGTCCCCGCGAGTCGTCTCACCGCAAGAAGGCACACTCTCAATCTTCCCAGTCCCGTGATCTTCCTCCTCCAACTTAGCCGGATAGGGAGAAGTCTTTACAGAAGGGTTATCAATCTGATGCTCCTCGAGAACAACATTCCAGTTCATCGAGTACAACGCAAGTCCGAGAGCAACGGAAAAAAGCGGAATTCTCAAAGCCTCCTCCTCCTACTCCTGCGGTGGACCCAACTGTTGCAGAAAAGATGGTTGATCTTAAGGCCAAGTTTCCAAAAATTTGCTTCGATGGTATGAAGTTCCTCCCGGCCATTCATCATATTCCCGGGCATGTGAAACAGAGTGCCATTGCCTGCAATAACGACGTCTATGTTCAACATGACGCATTTGTGCACTTGGTGGAGAAGATCTCGGAAGTATCCGTTGAGCATCAACACGAGATTGATCGTCTGAATCTGGAGGCCAACAGCGATAGGAAAATCATCAAACTCCAAGACGAAGAGCTTGCTTCGTATAAGTCGAAGCTGGAAGCCGCTGAACAAAGCGCAAAAGATACTGCTGAGGCAGTTACTCGTTTAGAGGCGGCTCACAAAAAAGAGCTTGACGAAGCAGTCCAGCGCAGCGGTGACCTCGCCCTAGAAAAAGACTCTGTCCAAAAAGAAAAGGACGCGCTCGCCACCCAAGTCAAAGAGCTGAAAGAATTACTCTCCAAGGAGAAGGAGGATAAGGTAGCTGCTCAAGAAGAATCACAATGATACTGTGATGAGATCGTTGCTACCCGACTCCTGAAAACAAAGCTCGATGACGAACTCGCTGGGGTTGAGAAAATGAAGGATGAGGCCCGTGAGGAGGGCAAAAGAGAGGCTGTAGAGGAGATTGACTCTCGCCTCGAGGCGGCCGCGGAAGCCGGCAGGGAAGAGGTCAAAAGCATGTTTGACCCGTTGATTGCTGAATACGGAGCCCGCGTCCTCATGCATCGCGACTTAACATTCTTGGGTGACGGCTACCTTGAGTCCCTAGCCGAGGCCTGGGAAACTTTGATAAGGATTAGGAAGATCGAGTCAGGCTCCGAAGAGGTCGATGAGGAGGCCCTGGTGAAGGAGTTCCTTAGGGGGAATGAGCCATCGGATTTATCCGCAGCATTAGCACTTTACAGCAAAGGCTCTCCCCTTCCAAAAGAAAAAAATGGTGAAGTTGGCCCATCTGGGGTTAATATTACTGCTCTTCATACTGCTGCTCAGTCTGCTGCCCAATCGGCCGGTCGGCCGACACTTGATCCATTCGAGCAGCATGTTGGTTATGACCCCGAAGACCCTGGGCTCGGTGCTCATGTGCTATCACCTATCCTGGAGGGTGAAACCCCACGCGCCACCGATAGCCAACCGGAACCTGGTGGGAAATTCTTCTTTCTCTAGAAGTTGAAAGATCCTGTCTTTTTTTCCAGCAGTGGCTACTCGTTCTAACGCTCATTCTTTATGTTTTCGTGCAGGTTGTTCTGACGTCGAGCAAATTCCGAGGAGCGATGACGCCAAGGAGGAGGCAGGGAAAACAAGCGATGCTGTTCACGCAGGAGTACTCCCTGGTCCCGATGCTCAGTTGATCGGGGCGCTGGATGATGATAAGCTCGACGCTTCATCTCCTGCCGAAGGGGATGATGAAATTGAAATCACCGGCGCCACTGAGCATACCTCGCATATGAGCATGAAGGACCGCCTTGCCGAAGAGGAGAAGAAAAAGGCCGAGGTCAAAGTTGAACCTGGAATCCTGGAACTTTCCAACCCGCGGAACAGACCTCTGAAAATCATCCTCCCGGGCAGGTCCAAACCGCTAGATGTTCCGTCTCCTACTCCTGACTCCGCTTCCTTAGCAAGCAAGAAGTCCAAGAAAAGGCGTGAGGGAGAGGAGTCATCGGAAAAGACGAAGGAAGACAAGAAGAAGAAATCGAAGAAATGATCGATATACTCGTTCAACGAGCTTCTTGCTTAAGTCTTGTAATTGCTTTTATCTTCCGTAGCTTGTAGTTTGTATAGATAGGTCTGGATTTTGTAGGAGTGATCATGTAATCCCATTTTGAACTTATTGAATAAAGTTTAGTTTCTTTTTGTTTGAATGATTCTCTTGTCTTTCTTTGGTTTGCTGACTAATTGTAGCCATAACTCAAGTTCTTATGAGTTGCATTATCTCCCGGTCCATTCTCGTGTTGTTCAAACATTTTTGGACATGGCGTACTTCTCGTCCCGCATCTCTCGAGTGCTTGGACTTTTTGCTGACTCTGTGCTCCGGGGACTTGGAGACTTGAAACCGTTTATACTCTAGTTCGCGCTCCAAGGACTCAGAGTACTCCGCTCCGCACTCTGGGGGATTCAGAGATTCGTATTCGTTTATACCCTAGTCCGCGCTCTGGGGACTTAGAGTACTCCGCTCCGCACTCTGGGGATTCAGAGATTCGTATTCGTTTATGCTCTAGTCCGCGCTCTAGGGACTTAGAGTACTCCGCTCCGCGCTCTGGGGATTCGGAGATTTGAAATCGTTTATACTCTAGTCCGCGCTCTGGGGACTTAGAGTACTCCGCTCCGCACTCTGGGGATTCAGAGATTTGAAATCGTTTATACTCTAGTCCGCGCTCTGGGGACTTAGAGTACTCCGCTCCGCGCTCTGGGGATTCGGAGATTTGACATCGTTTATACTCTAGTCCGCGCTCTGGGGACTTAGAGTACTCCGCTCCGCACTCTGGGGATTCGGAGATTTGAAATCGTTTATACTCTAGTCCGCGCTCTGGGGACTTAGAGTACTCCGCTCCGCACTCTGGGGATTCGGAGATTTGAAATCGTTTATACTCTAGTCCGCGCTCTGGGGACTTAGAGTACTCCGCTCCGCGCTCTGGGGATTCAGAGATTTGTAATCGTTTATACTCTAGTCCGTGCTCTGGGGACTTAGAGTACTCCGCTCCGCGCTCTGGGGACTTAGAGTACTCCGCTCCGCGCTCTGGGGATTCAGAGATTTGAAATCGTTTATACTCTAGTCCGTGCTCTGGGGACTTAGAGTACTCCGCTCCGCACTCTGGGGATTCGGAGATTTGAAATCGTTTATACTCTAGTCCGCGCTTTGGGGACTTAGAGTACTCCGCTCCGCACTCTGGGGATTCGGAGATTTGAAATCGTTTATACGAGTCCGTACGTCGTACAAGATAATGTAGTTCGTCATTCAATTACGAGATATAGAAACGTTAGTGATTCATGGAAGGTACGACTTCAAGCCTTTATTAATGAAAATCAACTAAACTGTTCGATTACAGCTTTTTTTTAAAAAAAGAAACTAATTCATTACTGAATGGAAAGATGCAGGAAATAACAGTGCTTAAAACAAGAAAGGAAACATGCTAAATGTAATAGTGCCGCAGATGTTCACTGTTCCATGCTCGGGGGTGTGTCGTGCCATCAACGGTTGCCAGCTTGAATGTTCCCTCTCCAAGCTTCCGTTCAATGGCGTACGGACCTTCCCAGCTGGGATTCATACGTGATGGTACCGGGAAAACTCGTTTCAGAACGAGATCACCCACATCAAAGATCCTTGGGCGGACTCTGCCGTCGTAGTAGCGCTTGACTCGGTGCCTATGCGCTGCCGCCCTTAATTCGGCTTCTTCATGCTTTTCATCGATGCAGTCCAGTGATTCCAACAAGAGATTCTGGTTCGTCTTGGGATCATAGTATGTCACTCGGTGTGATGGAATTTCAAGTTCCACGGGTATAACGGCTTCAGAGCCGTATGCCAAGGCGAATGGAGTGTGCCCGGTCGCGGACTTGTGGGTAGTTCTATACGCCCATAATGTTGTCGGAAGTTCATCTACCCACTTGCCTCCGACCTTCTCCAGACGCTTCTTCAGTAAGGACTTGATTATTTTGTTGACGGCCTCGACTTGCCCGTTAGCTTTCGGGTGTGCCACGGCGGCGAACTTCTTCTCGATGCCATATTTTAAACATAACTCTTTGAACTCTCTGCTTTCAAATTGCGTCCCGTTGTCCGTAATGATGGTGTGTGGAAGGCCAAAGCGGCATATAATGTTTCGTACAACGAAGTTAATGACCTTCTTAGAGGTGATTGTGGCCAAAGGTTCTGCCTCAGCCCATTTTGTGAAATAGTCGACTGCAACTATCGCATATTTCGCGCCACCTTTGGATATAGGTAAAGAGCCGATTATGTCGATTCCCCAGATCGCAAATGGCCAGGGACTAATCATTTGTGTGAGTTCCGTTGATGGAGCCCTCGGGATTTTCGCATATCTTTGACACTTGTCGCATTTTCTTACGTAGTCCGCGGCGTCCCGGTTTACGGTGGGCCAGTAATATCCATAGCGGAGGATCTTCTTTGCTAGCGTTTGCCCCCCAGTATGGTCGCCACATTCCCCTTCGTGAACCTCTCTTAAGACCCGCTTTGTCTCATCATGAGTGATGCATTGCAATAATGGGACTGAGAATCCTTTTCGGTACATCGACCCATCCTGCATTACGTATCGCGCGGCCTTTCGAAGGACCTGCCGTCTTTCGCTTCTTTTTTCTGGTAAAGCCCCGGTCGTTAGGTACAGTTTGAATGGGGTTATCCACGATTCCTTCTCGATTCCTGTTTCCAACACGAGATCGACTTTCATCCCGTCTATGCTCGGGGCATGCAAGACTTTGACGGGATACAATCCCATTTGTTGCGCATCGCCGGTACTTGCAAACTTAGCCAATAAGTCGGCTTCTTTGTTCTGTTCGCGCGGGATATGTGAAATGTCATAACGTTCAAGATTTGATAGTAGCTCTTGGACCTGAACGAGGTACGGAGCAAGCTTTCGTCCCTTTGTTTGGTAGTCCCCCCGTACTTGGTAAACCACCAACTGTGAGTCGCAAAAGATTTCGACTGATTCAATTCCGAGTTCTCTGATGAGCTTCAAGCCAGCAATCAGTGCTTCATACTCGGCTTCGTTATTTGTAGCCAGGAAGTCGAGCTTCAGGGCATAACAGATTGATCGGTTTTCCGGAGTTATAAGAACTACGCCCGAGCCGGAGCAAAGGTCGTTTGATGCACCGTTAGTGTATAATTTCCATCGAATGGGGGGAATGATGTCGTCGTCGTCCGGTTTGATGGGTATGGTAAACTCAGCGATGAAATCCGCTAATGCTTGCCCTCGGATGGCTCTCCGCGGTAAGTATGCGATATCGAATTGGCTCAACTCGATGTTCCATCTTAGCAATCTTCCAGAAGTTTCCGGCCGTTGGAGTACTTGCCTCAGGGGTTGATCGGTATACACGCCGATTGAATGTGCTTGAAAGTATGGGCGAAGCTTTCGTGATGCAATCACCAAGCAATAAGCCAATTTCTCGATTTTAGGGTAATTCCTCTCTGCCCCTGTTAAACGCTTGCTAACATAATACACCGGCTTCTGGACTCGATCCTCCTCACGAACCAATGCAGCACTTATCGCATGCGGGGATACAGCCAAGTATACGGACAACATCTCGTGGTCAATTGGTTTTGCTAGCATTGGTGGACTCTCCAGATGCCTCACCAGGTTCCGGAATGCTTCCTCACAACTAGACGTCCATTCAAAATTTCTCTTCCCTTTCTTTATGATATCGAAGAATGGGATGCACTTGTCAGTTGCTCTAGATATAAATCGACTTAGCGCAGCTACTTTTCCGTTCAAGCTTTGTACTTGCTTTATAGTTCTGGGCGCTTGCACATCTCGAATAGCTTGGATTTTTTCTGGGTTGGCTTCGATTCCCCTAGCATTGACGATGAATCCCAAAAACTTCCCTGATGCGACGCCGAATGAACACTTCAGAGGGTTGATCTTCATCCCGTAAAACCTGAGTATGTCGAACATTTCAGCCAAGTCTCGAATGTGGTCGTTTGACCGTCGTGACTTCACGAGCATGTCATCCACATAGACTTCCATCGTTCTACCCAGCTGGTCCTTGAACATCCGATTCACTAAACGCTGGTAAGTTGCTCCTGCGTTCTTCAATCCAAAGGGCATCACTACATAGCAATACAGCCCGACATTTGTAATGAAGCTGGTGTGTTCTTGGTCCGGAATATGCATCGGGATTTGGTTGTACCTTGAGTACGCGTCCATGAATGACAGCAGCTCGTGTCCTGCGGTGGAGTCGACCAACTGATCGATCCTAGGCAGCGGGAAACTGTCCTTAGGGCATGCTTTGTTCAAGTCGAAATAATCTACGCAAGTCCTCCATTTCCCATTCGCCTTTTTTACTAGCACGGGGTTGGATACCCACTCAGGGTAGAGGGCGTCGCGGACGAACCCATTTGCTTTGAGTTTGTCCACCTCTTCTCCGAGAGCGGCGGACCTCTCCGGATCCATTCCTCTCCTCTTTTGTTTAACTGGGACGTACTTCGGGTCTATGTTCAACATATGACTCGTGATGGCGGGAGAAATCCCACACATATCAGAATGCGTCCAGGCGAAAACATCAAGATTCGCCTGGAGGAAGTCGCTAAGGTCTTCAGTCATCTCGGGACCAAGCTGTGATCCGATTTTCAGAATTCGCGAAGGGTCGTCACGGCTAACTGAGATGTCAATTGTTAATTCAGCCGGTGCCGCCTTCTCTTCCCTGGGTTTCTCATCGTCGTCTCTCGGATCTATATCTCCGAAGATCCGAGAACTATGCCCGAGCCAGGGCTCGGGCTCTACTTGTCAATTATCTGCATTAAGGATGCGGACAGGATTGTCCGCAACCTTTCCCTTCTCCCTCCGATGGGCTTCTCGGAGCTCAGCCACATAACAGGAACGACCAGCTGCTTGGTCGCCATGAACAATACCTATTCCTTTGTCAGTTGGGAACTTCAAAGTTAAACACCACGGGGCCAATGCTGCCCTAAACTCAGCCAGGGCCGGCCGGCCCAAGAAAACATTATATGGAGAATCCACATCCAAAACTACGAAGGGTAGAATTCGCACCCTCCGACGCTCGCCTTGCCCCAGTTCAACTGGTAACTCAACGTACCCCACGGCGTCGGTTGCTGCGCCGTTAAAGCCGTGTATACGAGCCTTGGACGGTTTTAGGTCTTTTGTTTCTAGTTTCATTTGATCGTAAGCCTTCTTGAAGATGATGTTGACTGAACTTCCACAATCAATCAGAATTCTTTTCACATATGCTGGTCCGATCGTTGCAGATATGACCATGGGGTTGATGGTCGGAGCCTCTATCTGATCAGCATCTCTACTTCTGAACACAATATCATCTGTCATTACGCGCTTCTGCTTAGAAGGGGCCCCGTCCTCCGTGTTCGAACAGCACTCAAAATCTGCATGCTTCAGGGAACTAGCATATCGCTCCATCTCTTGCCAATTCTTATCTGCGGGGTGAGGTCCGCCGATAATTGTATTTATGACTAGTCTACCTACGGTTCGGGCAGGCTCCTCGGGATGACGCGGAGCTGGTGCACGACCTGGGTTGGACGTTCCCTGTCCTCCTTCCTGAGGATCCTTCACAAATTCTTGCAATTTCTTCTGCCTGATCAACTTTTCAATAGCGTCGTGTAGGTGTCTACACTCCTCCGTATTGTGCCCATAAGTCTCATGGAAGCGACAATATTTCCTGGTCCGTTTTTGTTCCTCGGTCGATTCTTTCGGACGGGGCTTTCTGTATTGAAAAGTATTGCAGGTGGATAGGTAAATGTTCTCAAGTGGCGCGTTCAGCGGAGTATACTCGCTGTAGCTCGGAATTCTCGACTTCCACTTCCCCGCTTCTTTTCTTTTCCCTTGACTCCTTCCTCCGGACTCCTTGGGTTGCCCGGGCTTGTTCTGGACATTGACCTGGACCTTTCCCGAGCTGTCTCCAGACTGCTTCACAGCAATGTTGCTCTTTATTGATTCTTGGACAGGTCCTGGCACCTTATCCCGTCGTACCCACCTAGCTTCCTCTCTTCTTATGAACTGGTGTGCCTTTGAGTAGAAACGCTCTAGCGTAGCCGGAGGTTTTCCTGCCAGCCAGTCTCCAAACTCAGAGTCTGGATCCACACCTCTCATTACAGCCATTAGAATTGCATGGTCGTTGGGATTACTGACTTCAGTTGCTGCAACGTGGAATCTTTGCAAATATTCCTTCAACGACTCCCAGGGATTTTGGATTACACTTGACAGAGACATCACGCCCTTTGGGCGTGTAGTGTGTATCCTGAACTGCTCAATAAACTTCTTTGCCAACTCCTCGAAATTTGATACGGATCGCGGAGGAAGTCGGGTGAACCACATAGTAGCGATTCCAAATAGAGTAATCGGAAAGCACCTACACTTGGTGGCATCATTCGCTCTAGCTGAATCCATCATCCATTCGTACCTCATGACGTGCTGTCTGGGGTCAGTCCTCCCTTCATACGCAGGGATAGTAGGCATACTAAACTTCCTGGGGTACGCCGCTTGCAACACAACATCCGTGAACGGAGTATGACTTCTTGACACTCCCCAATCATCATTCGATAACCCCTGATTTTCTTTCATCAACTGCCTGATCATGGCTGTCAGATCTGGTGTCTGTATGGAAGGCGGAAGGTTAGTGTCTGTTCTACGTGCCTGACCATGCTGATGCCTCCTCTCCTGGCGGTCTGCCAATCGTGCGTCTTGAGGTTCGACATCGTTAGCATTTTGATGATCCGGGCCTCTAACCTCCATCTGTACCCCGGTTCTGAAGTT
This sequence comes from Allium fistulosum, assembly GCA_030737815.1. Taxonomy (NCBI): domain Eukaryota; kingdom Viridiplantae; phylum Streptophyta; class Magnoliopsida; order Asparagales; family Amaryllidaceae; genus Allium; species Allium fistulosum. The sequence continues at coordinate 431,454,241 of CM060906.1, read as the reverse complement.
TCCAGCTCTTGCTTGGTCACGGTCTCCAGCTGTCTGAACAGCAGCTTCTGCTCGTGCAGCGTCAGTCTTGCGGCGTCTGCGCTTGGGAGGTTCATCAGAGGAAGTTGAACTGTCAGATGAAGAGTAAGGAGCGGGATTGCCCCCAACATTCTGTTGCTGCTGTTGAGTGAGTTGTGCCATCAGGTTGGCATTAGCTTGCATCTGCTCTCCTACTTTCCCTGAGCTCTCTCATCAAGTCGTTGAACTCTATTCTGGTGACAACTGGAGTTTGGTCCTGAGCGGCAACTCCTGCATTTGGAATTGCTGGTTGATTGCTAGGCCCTGATTGTTGCACGCTAGCAGTCTCGTGGGCATCCGCATTATGAGAAGCTGACCTGGTACGTGGTCTTGCCATTGTAGAGTTATTGGTATGAACTCTAAGTAGAATCAACGGATGTCCTATCAGTGAGTCGGATCTTCTTTGGGGGATTTGTTCAATCCAGTAGCTTCAAAGCAGATCCTTGAGGTCTGAGAATTCAATTCTCAGTGAAAGCACCAAAGTGTTAGCACCAAAATTGGTCACTAACCTCGTAGAGAAAGATTGTGTAGAGATATAAGTGATGAAAGTAAATTAAACAGAGAAGACAATGCTAATCTAACTGCAGAAAGTAAGAACACCAAATTTATAGTGGTTCAGCGTAATTGCCTACGTCCACTTTGAGGTTAAACTTTATTGATCTTCTTTGTATCGTTTGATTACAAATACAATTCGTGAATCAAATGCTTGAATGAAGTTGTTAAGTAGAGAAGATGAGTCTTGAAAATGGCAGAGTCTCCCCAGTGTTCTCTCTCCAAAAAAAAGGATCCATTTCACTGTGACCCTGCCCCTCTATTTATAGGCAAATATGGGCTGGACTTCCTAAGTGGGCTGGATAGCCGAACGCTCCAGCCCCAGTACAGTGGTCGCTGTATGCCGAACCAGGTGTACCGAACGCCCTGATGCCGAACAGTCCCTTCTATGCCGAACGATGTGGTTGATGTTTGGGAAGTGCAGGATGTTTGTCAGTCGAAGCCGAACGCTCTTCTAGATGCCGAGTACTCTTGTTGCCGAGTACTCCTGATGCTACCGAGTACTACATCGAGTACTCCTGTATGCCGAACTCCAGATGCTGCCGAGTTCTCCTTGATGCCGAGCGCTCTTGTACGCCGAGCAGTCTTGTATGCCGAGCAGTCTTGATGCCGAGCACTCTCGTATGACGAGCAGTCTTGATGTCGAGCACTCTTGTATGCCGAGCACTCTTGCTGCCGAGTATTGGTTGACGCCGAGCGCTCTGTATGCCAAACATTATGGATGATGTGTACTTCGTCGAGTACTCCTAGATGCCGGACATTCTATGACACCGAGTTCCACTAGGAAGCCGGGTACTTCGCCGAACACTCCTAGATGCCGAGTACTCTCTGACGCCGAGTGCTACCTGATGTCGAGCACTGGTTGCCTGGTCAAATCTCCAGGAAACAGCCAGTATACCTATTAAATATACCGTATACATATGATTCCATCTTCTTAAAAAACACATAATAAGTTATGAAAGGCAGTACCAAATGTACCGTATACCATACTATCCACTTCATAATTCCTCCAAAGGTATAAATTTATGTTTGATCCAGTTAGTTACATTGTCCACTTTGATTCTCTAAAAGTGCTGAAACTACTGCTTGACTTGTCTATGTTGTATAATTATTTTAATGCAATTTTACTCTGATGCCATCTCATCGACCATATAACAATCCATTGCTTCTTGTCAAATGTAAAATGCCCAATTCATACACTGGTAAATTAAATCTAAAACCTGTCATGTTTTAGATGTAGTGATTGATTATTTCATATTACAGCAAACCGTTGAGGCTTTGCTTAAAGCTGGGCATTCTCTTGTGAAAAAACAGGGGTTCGTATTGAATTCAAAACTCTCCAAGGAATACATGAAGAACTTAGAGGATGAATAGTTTGGTTTTGTAGTTTGGCCGGAGTGTTGTGTTCATTGTTTGTAAGCTTCTAGATATGTTGTAGTAGTGAAATTTGAAGTTGTCACAATGAACTTTGCAGAATTTGATATGTACTATTTCGTACGTTTGATGTTTTTTATAATTTGATGATATGTTAGTTTTGAAATTTAGTTTCATGTTTTCTATTGTTATAAATTTGTATACATATAGTTGAATGAAATACTTTTAGATGCTGAATAAGATATGGTTCAACCATATCAAATTTGCAACACTTATAAGTGTTGGTAATTTTGCTATTTACCAACGTGTGCGAGGAATTCCCAACGGTTATAACCGTTGGAAATTAAAAAATTCCCAATGGTTATAACCGTTGGTAATATGAAAATAGTCGCAGGTTATAACCGTAATCTCCAACGGTTATAACCGTTGGAAAAGAAAAATTACCAATGGTTATAACTGTTGTAAAATTTGTAAAAAATTTATAACGTACCTGCTACTAACGGTTATAAACGCTGGGAATTTGATTACCAACAGTTATAACCATTACAAAATGATAATTCAAGTGTTGTGATATGTATGATTTAAAGGTTTAATCATTTTGAAAAGGTTTTCAAGGAAAATTTGAAAGGGTAGATAACCCTAAGAAAATGACCCAGATTTGAAGACCAGATGGGACTAGTGTAGGGTCGTGCCCTATACTCATTAGCTATTAGCCCCTAACTAATTTTGTCCAAAATTCCAATGTGTAAGGCTTTGTCACAAGTAAGAATAAAATTATGTTACACAGAGAAAGGAATCTAAAAAGGAAAGACATGTTATTGGTAACCCTGCAAAACCATTAGGATCAGTTAGACCTAGAGAAGTAAGTAAGGATAGACCATCCAGAAGAGGAGTATCCAACGGATGTTAGATTTTTATGTTTTCTTATAGGCCCGAGTCAGCCAAGGGTTAGTAGCTAGCCAAACAAAACTATAGTGTCTGGATGAATAGTCAATATGATAACTGATATGTATATATACATGATATTGCTTTACAGATTTAACCAGTTTTGGTTGTAGGATTAAAATTTGCAAAAGATATGTTTTAAAAAGGATATCAGTGAGGGGAAACCCGTTCCGCTTAGAGGCGTGATCTCACTTAATATCAGATAACCGAAATATATATAGTATTATTCACACCAGGCTATATGTCTGACTCAAAGTTTATTTTTCCTTAAACTCTCGGGTGCTCAAAATTGATTTGGGTAGGCTGAGGGTTGAGGTTTACAGGTTTTAGTAGGTTGGAAAATAAAGCTTCCAGTGAAGAGCAGGTGGCTGACGGATAGCTAATAGAAGTTGCCTTTATATTTAGGATTGATTCTGTTGTATTGTATATATAGTACCCTGGTCAACCAAGGGGGCATCGTTATATGTCGTTCTTAGTGTATTTATGTAGTAACTATATTTTACCTGAACCTAGGAAACGATTATGGTATTATGTAATTTGAATATGGAACATGTTTTGGAAATGTAATCAAAAACATTGTTTTTTGAATATGTGATTTTATTTCATATTCATATGCTTATGATATTATGGATACCATTAACATAGCCGTATTTAGTCGCCAGAAGTTAATACTATGGATGACCGCAACATCTATAGCGCTTAGCTTTTGGCCTCCAGATAGGGGATATTACAATTTGGTATCGGAGCATAGGTTTTTGAAAACTTTAACTAAAAAGATGATTTTGAAAGACATAATCCTAAGGAATTAGCGATAATATCGGGGTATGGGACAACGCTATAGTAACGTACTTGTATTTTCCATATATAAGTGTGCACTTTATCTCTATTCGCCTGTCTCTATTAGGTTATTTTCTATATCTCACGAAGGTTCGAATGCGGATATGGATTCTCGAAGAGATAATGTTAGAGGGGGAAGCACCACTATAGTTGAAAATGCCAGACCTAATACTAGAAGGAACCCAGGCAAGGCACGAGTTGGAAATATTGGTGCCAAGTCCCTCATGTTGACATGGGAGCCATGTATCATTTTTCGTGAATATGATGCAAGCGGGGTTGCTGCTGCAATAGTTGGAGGAGGAGCCCAGGAAGCTCCGACAGTCAACAATTATGCCACTTTGAGTAGGGATTATGCTAGGTTGGGAGGAAAACCATTCGTTGGGACTGAAGATGCCGTAGAAGTGGGGAATTGGTTGCTGCACTGTTAGTGGATTTTCATAGATTTAGGTCTCAGTGATAAGCAAAAAAGAAGGCTCGCTTTGAGGCAGCTTCAAGGAGCAGCTTTATACTGGTGGAATAGTGTGACGGTTGGAGTGGATGAAGGAACGATAACATGGGCTGAGTTTAAGAGGAGGTTCGAGGAGAGATTCATGTTTGTGATGGTAAAGTCTACCTTGCTCAGAAAGTTTGCTGAGTTAGAGCAGGGAGAGATGACTGTGTTAGAGTATGCTACAAGGTTTGAGGAGTTGATAAGATATGGTCATGCCACTATGGATACCGTGATTAAGAGAAACAAGAAGTTTATTATGGGGTTGAAACCTGAATTGGCCAGAGCTACATTACCTGATATCAGGGATCCTTGTGATGTTGTAGTAGAAATGGCTCCGAGACACGAGGAAATTATTGCTTTTGTGGAGAAGAATAAGGCGAAGGAGGTCCAGGTAGGGCAGATTCAGAAAAGGAAGTTCTTTCCTAAGAAGGGAGCCAAGAAGGATGGAGCCATGAAAAAGGGAAAGTCAGAAATGATTTGTTTTAAGTGCGACAAGAAAAGATATTTTGCGAACGAACGCCGTTCTAGAAAGGCAAAGTAGGCGACCGAGAAGAAAAATATCAAATGCTTCAACTACGTTCAGATGGGTCATTGCAAGAGTCAATGCAAGGAGCCTGCTAAGGATGGAAAGGGCAAAGTATATGCATTGGAGCCAGCTACCTCGAGACCCATGGCAGGGGAAAAAGGGAAAGTAGTGTTAGGGGTGTACGCTTATGATTCTTGGTATGGCAGTTAGTGTTCTGTTTGATACTGGTGCATCGCATTCTTTTATATCTCGTTGTTTGGTAGATAAGCTTAACCTAGAACCCTCATACCTAGTTACTTCCTTAAGGGTTGCAAATCTTATAGGAGGGTATGCAACACTTGGGATGAGATGTGACCACCTAAAGTTTGACTTGTTAGGTCATACTTTTATTTGCAGTTTTCATGTGTTTGATTTCGTAGGGTTTCGAAATTATTTTGGGTATGGATTGGTTAAGTAAGTACGATGCTAGGATATTTTGCCATGATGGGAAAATATTGCATAGACATCCAGACTGTATGGAGTGGATTGTATATACCGTAGAAAACCCTAGCTGTGAGGTGAATACCTTGTTGGGTGTTGTGGAGATAGAAGACGAGCTAAATTGAGTTTTTGTAGTTAGGGAGTTCGCGGATATTTTTGAATCCGTGGTAGGATTGCCACCGAAAAGGGCCATTGAGTTCCAAATAGATCTGGCGCCTGGAGCAGAACCAGTTAGTAGACCGCCAAGCAGTATGACACCTACCGAAATGAGGGAGCTTAAGGTGCAGTTGGTGGATTTGGAAGGCAAGAATATTATCAGACTTAGTAGTTCACCTTAGGGAGAATCCATAGTGTTTGCTAAGAAACTGGACGTGTTGTTAAGGTTATGTATCGATTATCATAAGTTGAATGAGAAAATGATAAAGAAGTGATATCCATTACCTAGGATTGACGATTTGTTCGATCAGTTGAGTGGAGCCAAGATATTTTCGCAGTTGGATTTAGCAACAGGTTTTCCATCGGCTTAGAGTGGCAGAGGATAGTATTCATTTGATGGCGTTTAGAGCCAGATATGGATCGTACGAATGGTTAATGATGCCGTTCGAACTGACTAATGCGCCAACTTTATTTGTAGGTTTGATGAACCAAATTTTCCAAGACCACCTAGATAGATTCGTATTGATTTTCATAGATAATATTTTGGTGTACTCTAAGGATGAAAATGAGCATGAAGTTCATCTTAGTGTAGTGCTTGAAACGCTAAGGCAGCATCAACTGAAGGTGAAGTTCTCGAAATGTCATTTTTGGAAGACGGAAGTGAATTTTCTTGGCCATGTAGTTTCATAGAATGGGTTATCTGTAGATCCGACTAAGATCGAGGCCATGAATAGTTGGAAAAGACTAGAAATGATGAATAAGATAAGAAGTTTTTTGAGGTTGGTTAGTTACCATCGAAGGTTTATTAAGGATTTTTCGCGGATAGGGGCACCAATGACCAAGCTAACACGAAAGGATGTGAAGTTCATTTGGACCGATAAGTGTGAGAAGGCATTCCAGAAGCTGAAGCACTTATTGACTAATGCACCTGTGTTGGTTGTTCCAAAGGGGAATCAGGATTTGGTGGTGTACACGAATGCATGTGGGATTGGGCTAGGAGTTGTGTTAATGCAGAGGGGTAGAGTAATTACATATGCTTCTCGACAGCTTAGATTGCATGAAGTCAAATACCCAACCCATGATTTGGAGTTAGCTGCGGTGATTTTTGCATTGAAGGTGTGGAGACATTATCTTTTGAGAGAAAGATTTGAATTGTATACATATCAGAAATCATTGAAGTATTTATTCTCTCTGAAGGAGCTGAACATAAGATAATGGAGATGGTTAGAGTTCTTAGCTGCTTATGATTTCGGTATTGAATACACTGGGGAAAGGCAACAAGGTTGCAGATGCACTTAGCAGAAAAAATCAGAATGTGGTGTTAGCAATGATAGCTGAGTGGAAAGATTCAGAAGCGTTAGTAACTTATAGAGTATAGTGGAGAACTAAGAGTAGTTCAAGTACATAAACTGCTTTGTTATCATGTTTGAAAGTCTGACTAGTTATGATCGGAAAGGTTGCTTTTAAATAGCTAAAGGATCCAGTGTTAGTTGAACGGATCAGAAAGTTGAGAGATGGAACAGAGAGCGATGACTTAAAGGATTTTAGTCTTGATCGAAATGGGTGGTTGAGAAAGAAAGGAAGATTGTGTGTTTCGAATGTGGGAGACATTAGGAAGGAAGTTTTGGAGGAATGCCATCGTTTAAAGTTCACTATTCATCCGGGAGGAACTAAGATGTATCAGGACATGAAGAGAAGTTTCTTCTGGGAAGGTATGAAGAGGGATGTAGTCTTATGGGTGAAGCAGTGTTTGAACTGCCAACGAGTAAAAGCCGAACATTAGAAGCCGAGTGGGTTGCTTTAGCCTTTGGACATTCCAGTATGGAAGTGGGATTCTATTTCTATGGATTTCATTGATAGGTTGCCAAGGTCTAATAAAGGAAATGAAAGCATATGGTTCATTGTGGACAAGTTGACCAAGAGTGGCCATTTCATTCCAATTAAGTCAACCAGAACGACACCTGTGTTAGCGAAGTTGTTTATGAAGAATGTAGTTAGACTGCATAGAATTCCTAGTAATATAGTGAGTGATAGAGATTTTTTATTCACTAGCAAGTTCTGGAAGAGTCTACAGGATACCTTAGGTACCAAGCTCAAGATGAGTACCGCTTACCATCCACAAACTGATGGGCAAATAGAGAGAGTTAACAAAGTCTTGAAGGATTTGTTACGAGCTTCTGTGCTAGATTTTGGGGGATCATGGGAAGACCCATCTAGTTGAGTTTTCATATAACAATAGATATCAGGCTAGTATAGGGATGGCACCATTTGAAGCTTTGTATAGAAGGCCATGTAAATATCTAGTTTGTTGGTTAGAGACTGGGGATAGGTTGGTTCTTGGTCCGGATTTGGTTAGAGAAGCTGCAGAAAAGGTTGAGTTAATTCGAGCTAGAATGAAGGAAGCTCAATCTAGGCAGAAGAGTTAAGAGGATAAAAGACAGAAATACTTAGACTTTTCCATTGGAGAGCATGTTTTCCTTAAGGTGTCGTCGATGAAGGGTGTGATTCGATTTGGGAAATCAGGGAAGTTGGCGCTGCGGTTCATTGGACCATTTCCTATTATTGAGAAGATCGGGAAATTCGCTTATAGAGTAGAGTTACCGAGCAGTTTGGCAGGAGTCCACGATGTTTTCCATGTTTCTCATCTAAGGAACTGTATTCGAGATCCGAATACTACTATGTCACCGTTTGTGTTAAAGGACTTAGTAGTGGAACCAAATTTGACTATAGTTAGAAAACCGGTTCACATAGTCGCAAGAGATGAGAAGAGGCTCAGAAACAAGACAGTCAGATTAGTTAAAGTCCAGTGGAGCAATGATGGCAGAGACTGTACTTTGGAGATTAAGAACAGGATGAGAGATACTTATCCTGATTTGTTTGATGGTATGTTTTACCTTTGATTGTTTAGATGTGTACCTTACCATAATTTCGAGGATAAAATTCTTTAAAGAGGGGAGTCTATAATGCCCCATATTTTTAGTAACATTATTTAGGATATTTAATGAGTTAAATAAAATAAAATAAAATAAAATAATGTAAGATAATTAATGGATTGAGATTTGTGATTAAATAAAAGGTAAATGTGCCATGTGAAACAAGTGAACTAAAGAATAAAAAGAGAATAAAAAGGTTAGGAAATATGCAAGGGCAAAATAGGAACAAGGCTTATCCTTATACCCTTAACCCCTTAACCCCTTAACACTCCCGTTCACTTCAATTTTCACAAGTCAAAAATATATGTTAGGAAATCCAATCTACTGTTTCGATGACAACAACTATACAATGGAAATAGAATATGCATATATATTTATATATACAGGTACTTGCTAGAACAACATCACTAGAAAGACAAGAACGACGCTCAAAGGACACTACAGGAGACTACAAGTCGATAGGTACAAGGAAGTAAAAGAAAGGATGCACAAAAACTGACATGCACCATATCAGACGTCTGGGTGCACATGCCAGACGTCTAAAATAGTTCTCTGGAACAACAAACAGACTAAACCAGATGTCTGGTAATAGCACTCAGACGTCTGGTAATAGCACTTAGACGTCTGATCCTCTACTATATTCAAAAAAAAATATAGTATCAGACGTGTGAAACAAATACCAGACGTCTGAATTCAAACTCGATCTTTAGAAATGAACTACAACTGCCACATGTGAATGGACATCCCGCTTCTCTTCGCCATAACTATTCACCATCAACAGAAGCAACCTTAGAGGATTCATTAATGGATGTAACTACTCAAGATACCTATCTACAACTATATATAGCATCAAGAATCAAGAGAACAAGAACTTACTTCACTTACTTACGCTTTCTAATTCTATACTCTATTCTATATTCTTGATCTCTGCACTTTAGCAATCTTTACTTGTATTCACTCTTCCATATACTCAGTTCTTCATAGACAATATTCCTTAGAAATATATTGGAAGCAATTGTACTAATTAGTCAACATCCGTGTTATATTAGATCACACATTTGACAAGAACAAATCATTGTAACCAAGCCTATTCCTCCAGGCGAAGCGAGGGTTTTTGATAGTCGAATTCCGAAGGGGAGCTTCGGAACTCGAAGTAGGATGGGAGGTCCGAACTAGTATAAAATTATGGTGTGCTTATTCTATATTTACTTAGATTAATATTATTTTAGTTGCATCATATATTTTGTCACATATACTTGCATATACACTACATGATCCACCCCGTAGACTTTCAATTGGTATCAGAGCAAGGTTTGATTAATGTACAGTAACACGTATTTGAATAACTTTAATATGGCAAGTATTTTTCAAGAAGGCCAATCCACAGCACGTCCCCCACTTTTTAATTGTTCTAATTATGCATATTGGTCAACACGTATGAGAATTTTTATGGAAGCTAATGGATTAGAAATTTGGTCAGCCACTCAAAATAAATATGAAGCAGCTAACACTGCTATGAACACATGGAATGATGCATAAAAAACCGTAGCTTCTAATAATGCCAAAGGTATGAATGTTCTATTTTTTTCATTAGATAAGAATAAATTTTCACGTGTCATGTTATGTAACACCGCATTTGATATTTGGCGTACCCTACAAGTTACATACGAAGGAACAAACAAAGTTAAGCAAACTAAAATTTCAATTTTACAAAGTCAATTTTCATCATTTAAAATGAAACAAAATGAATCTATAGTGGACATGTACTCTAGATTCCAAACTATTCAACACGATTTAATGGCACTAGGAGTTAAATTCACAAATTTTGATTTAGTATCTAGAATACTCAATTCTTTAACTCCAGAGTGGGAAAGAAAAGTATTAGCTATCGAAGAAGCCAATGACCTCTCAACACTCTTAGTTGAAGAATTGATAGGAAATTTATTGTCCTATGAAGCTAATCTGCAGGCAAGAAAAGAACAAAATTCGGAGAAGAAAAACATAGCATTTCTAGCAACAAATGAAGACTCCGACTTAGACGAAGAAGAAATCGTATTTATTGCCAAAAACTACAACAAATTCAAGAAGTTTAGGAAAATGACCAGATTTCAAAAAGGAGGAAAATCAAGCTCAACAAATCAAACGTCAATCAAATGCTATGAATGTGATCAATTTGGACATATGAAGAAAGATTGTCCCAAGCTCAACAATGATAAAAAGAAGAACAAATTTGAAAAATTCAAGAAGAAGAAAGCTTTCAAAGTAACATGGGATGACTCGGATTCTTCATCATCATCAGATAGTGACAGCAGTAGTGACGGAGAACAAGCTAATGTATGTTTTATGGCATAAACTGATGAGGTATGTCCCGAACTTAGCTATGATGAATTATTAGAGCTTAGCATGGAATTAGATGATAAATTTAGACAAATTAAAAAATTGAATAAAGAACACATAGCCAAAATAAATCGATTAGAACTTGAAATAGGAATGTTAAAAGAAGAAAAAATTATTTTAGAGGAGGAACTAGAATTATCTCAAGAAAAAAATAAAAGTAGTTTAGTTGAATATGAGACTATATCTATTGATTTTGGAAAAGTTAAACTAGAAAAAGATAACTTGTTAAAAGAAAATATCAACTTAAAAAGTAATATAGAAACATTGAAAATTGAAAATTTTAAATTAAAAGAAAAGTTAGATAAAATTACAAATAATGTTTCAAAATTTAATAAAGGAAAACAAGATTTGGAAAATCTTATCAAAACTTCAAAACCTTCAAGTAATAGAAATGGAATAGGATTTAGAAATATTCCTAAACAAAAAGGGAATAATATTAAGAAGTATAGTTTTATTTATCAAAAGACTAAAAGATCACCTAAGTCTAATACGAATACCAAAAACATAAAAATTTGGATTCCTAAGACAAATAATAATTTGATTAGAGAAAAACATATTAATAATTTTCTAGATAATGTAGTCTATAATAAAAATTATGTTCATAAAGGTACCAAACCTTCTTGGGTGTGGCTACCTGCTCCTCCTAACATCTAGGACCCTAACAAAGTGTATGGGTACCAATTAAATCATTTTTATCTTGCAGGTAACCAAAATAAAAAATAAGGAGAAATGGATACTTGATAGTGGCTGCTCTAAGCATATGACCGGAAATGAAAAAATGCTATCAAATATAACATATATCGATGGTGGAATGGTAACTTTTGGAGATAACTCAAAAGGATACATCGTTGGCATCGGAGAAGTCATCAACTCTGGTATTTCTAACTCTCCTATTATTACAAATGTTTTGTTAGTAGAAAATTTAAAACAAAACCTACTTAGCATTGCCAATTATGCAATAAAGGTTTTCAAATTAATTTCGAAAAAGATAGATGTAATATTTTCGACAATAACAAGCAACTTATCTTTGAGGGTTTTAGAGACAAAAATATTTATGTCTTAAATATAAATATAAATCGAAATTCAAACTTATGCTTAACCGCCAAACTTGACGATCCATGGTTGTGGCATAAACGATTCTGTCATATTAATTTTAAATATATTAATAAATTAGCAAAATATGAGTTAGTTAGAGGTTTACCTAAAATAAATTATAAAGTAGAAAATTTATGTGACGCTTGTCAAATCGGTAAACTAAAGAAAAGGTCTTTTAAATCTAAAAATAATATTTCTACAAAACAACCGTTAGAATTATTACATTTAGATTTATTTGGTCCAACTCAAGTACGATTAATAGATCACAACAAATATGTTTTCATAATAGTTGATGATTTTTTAAGATATACATGGACCTTATTTTTAAAACATAAAAGTGACACTTTTGGTATGTTTAAATTTTTTGCTAAAAAGATTAAAACTCAAATGGATTTGAAAATTAAGAATATTCGAAGTGATCACGGTGGAGAATTCAAAAATGATCTTTTTACTAATTTTTGTAATAAAAAGGGCATAAGTCATAATTTCTCTTTTCCCCGCACACCACAACAAAATGGTGTAGTGGAAAGAAAAAATCGTACGTTACAAGAATGTGCACGAACACTATTAAATAGTAGTGGTTTACCAAAACATTTTTGGGCTGAAGCTATTGCTACGGCTTGTTATGTTTTGAATCGAGTAACCATACGACCTATGACTAAACATACTTGCTTCGAAATGTTTTTGGAAGAAAACCTAAAGCATCATACTTTAAAACTTTCGGATCAAAATGTTTTATATTAAATACAAAAGATAATTTAGGAAAATTCGACCCGGAGGCCGATGAAGGAATCTTTGTTGGATATTCGGATCGTAGCAAGGCATATAGAATTTTTAATAAATGTACTAACACAATTGAAGAAAGTTTACATGTTTCATTTGATGAAAATTTCCTTAACAATCATACTAATGATGATGAAGAAATTATTCCTATAACAAATACAACAAACTCATCTAATAATGAGACAAATGCACAAAATAATACTCTAGTGTCACCCCCTAGAATTCTAAAAGATCATCCAAAAGATAATATCATTGGGGATCTTAATTCCAGAGTAACTAGAAATCAACTTAATCAAATAAGTCATATTGCATTTGTGTCAAATTTTGAACCAAAGAATTATAAAGAAGCTTCAAACGATGATTTTTGGATAATAGCCATGCAAGAAGAATTAAATCAATTTGAACGTAATAATGTTTGGGAATTAGTACCAAGACCAGAAAATCAATCAGTTATTGGAATAAAATGGGTATTTAAAAACAAAGCAGATGAAAACGGAAATATAGTTAGGAATAAAGCACGTTTAGTCGCTCAGGGTTATAATCAAGAAGAAGGTATCGACTATGACGAAACTTTTGCTCCAATAGCAAGACTCGAAGCCATACGTACATTACTTGCTTTTGCAAGCCATCACAATTTTAAATTATTTCAAATGGACGTCAAAAGTGCTTTTTTAAATGGTTTTATTAAAGAAAATGTATATGTTGAACAACCACCATTATTTGTATCCCGATCATGTTTTTAAATTGCACAAAGCCCTATATGGTTTAAAGCAAGCCCCCCGTGCCTGGTACGAACGTCTTAAGAATCATTTAATTACATCTGGTTTCCAAATAGGTAAAATAGATACGACTTTATTTATTAAACGAGAAAATAACGACATCTTAGTTGTACAAATTTACATAGACGATATTATTTTTGGTTCAACTAACGAAAATCTTTGTACTCAATTTTCAAATATTATGAAAAGTGAATTTGAAATGTCTCACATGGGTGAACTAAATTTCTTTCTAGGTTTACAAATTAAACAACTTGAAAATGGTATTTTTATTCATCAAGAAAAATATTGTAACGATTTATTACGTCGTTTTGGAATGGATAAAACTTCGAGCAAACCAACACCAATGAGTACTAGTGTTCACTTAGAAAAGGATGATAATGGAAAAGATTTTGATGAAAAATTATATCGTAGTATGATTGGCTCCTTACTATATTTGATGGCTTGTCGACCCGACATTATGATGAGCGTATGTCTTTGTGCCCGATTTCAAGAAAAACCAAAAGAGTCTCACCAAAGAGCTGTTAAACGTATCTTACGATATTTATCTAGTACTAGAGATTATGGTTTGTTTTACCCTAAGGGATCATCATTTGAACTTGTTTCATATAGCAACGCGGATTTCGGTGGATGTAAAACAGATCGTAAGAGTACTAGCGGAACGTGTCATTTTATCGGACAATCGTTGGTTTCATGGTTTAGCAAAAAGCAAAACTGTGTCTCTTTATCCACTTGTGAAGCCGTATATATTTCAGCGGCCTTAGCATGTGCACAAGTTATATATATGCAACAAACGCTTAAGGATTTCGGAAAAGTTATCGATAAATCACCAATATATTGCGATAATACAAGTGCAATAAATTTATCGAAAAACCCTGTAAATCACTCACGTACTAAATACATAGATATACGACATCACTTTTTACGCGACAATGTAGAAAAAGGAATTATTCCATTAGAATACGTAAATACTGAGAATCAAATAGCAGATATTTTCACAAAACCACTAAATGAACAAACGTTTGTTAAACTACGACGCGATTTAGGAATATGTTCTCTTAATGATCTTATCAGCTAATTCTAAATTTCATTCATTCTATTTTTGGTTAAAAAGTTTTAATCCACAAACAAAATCTTGAAACACTGACCAACAATTTCTTTAGAATGTTTGTTTTCTAAAAATAACTATTTATAACTTTTTTAAACATGAATAAATAGCTCCTACTGTTATAAATAAAACACAGATTTTATATTGGTTCCTTTTAAAAACAAACAAAAGCAAAACAAAAACATGTCTTCCGACAACTCTCACCTCTCTTTTTCAACACCAACCTCGAATAGTTCAGCGGATACCCCTTATCGACTTCCTACTCCTACACAAGGTCAAGAGCCGACCTATAAGTGGTCCTCCTACCACACAGGATTCACTCCCGACAAAAAAGGTCCAAACGATCTCTATTTGGCTCTCCTAACACCAAGGAGAAAATCTATGATATACATCATTACCAAAAGCAACAAATGGATTTACAACGAGAATTATACTTCGAACAAAAAGTCACTGCGAGATGATTGAGTTTTCTAGAGCAAGTAGCGATCAAATTTTACAATTCACGAAAAAAGGATGTACATGAACCACTTCAGATTCCTTGCAATCCTCTGGATCCTTCTTCCTCTTATCGAACACCTTGGGATCCTCCACCTAGGCAATTCTCTGGTTCCCCAAGAACCAACGAACGTGGAAATATTTGGTCTCCACTCAAGCCATGGAAGGATAGCAAATCCGAAGATCGCAATTCTCCATCTTCATCTAAATAAATTCGTTTATTTTCATTGTATTTTCATCTAATTATATTTGTATTTGTTTTTCAAAAATAATAAAATTATGTTTCAATAAAATCGATCCCTCGAAAATCAAGCAAAACCTACCAAAATAAGACTATTTTTAGACATACTGTAGATTTCAGACGTCTGATCAATGCCATCAGACGTCTGACACACCTGTATCACACCATTTTTTAATCCTGTGCATATATCAGACGTCTGATATATACAACCAGATGTCTGAAAATTGTCTCTGCCTCAAACAAAATACAAAACGGACTATTTCAGACGTCTGAAGTTGTTACCGGACGTCTGAACAAAGTATCTGGCTTCTTAACATAAAAATCAGGCCATTTTAAGACGTCTGACATTATATCCAGACGTTTGACAAAACTCTCCGTCTTCAAAAATTTATAATTCTGCCTATTTCAGACGTTTTCCAATAACACCCAGACGTCTGTACTGTCTTCAAACTAGGGTTAAATCAGACGTCTGATTCACTTCCTAGACGTCTGAAATTCAATTGACAACTATTCGTGACCTTAAAACGACTGTTTTTCAAATTTTCCTATTCACATTTCATTTCGTTTCCTATTTCAAATTCGAAACCCTATTTCTCCAAATCACCATCTCCTTAATTTTGCTCGATTTCATGGCGTCCAAAACTAAAAACCCTAGAGTTTCTAAGAGAAAGCAAGAACAAGCTACATCCTCCAACCCACAAGTATGCTCCGATGACCAGATTGAGAAATGGATGAATCGAGTACCTCATTCTATCAAAAGATATGAAGATATCCAGAAGAAAAAGCTACACACAGGTTCCTTCTATAATTTTCTTAAATTCCCTATGTATGATTTGGATGAGATGTGTGAAAATGCTGGGTTACAAAGGTTGATTTCCTTCAATTCGAATAATGTCCAAATCGATCAGCTTGCAATATTCCTTTTCTACGCTAATCTAGATAGCACTACCATATGGAATACCGATAATGATGATAATTTACTTTGGTCGAGTGTTTACGGCAACACTATTCGACTTACTCCGGGAATTATAGGCCGTACTCTAGGTTGTTCCGACTCCGGAGAAGATTTGTATGACATCCCGGATATGCACCTCAAACCAAGAGATAATATTACCCATCAAATTTGGGAAGATGAAATGCCACGATTTGCTTCAAAATACTTATGACCTAAGGCAAGACTACTCACTAGGATGATTATCAACACAATCATTCCTCGACTTGGCAGCCATGAGCAAATAAAAGAATTAGAGCACAAAGCTCTATATGCTATCATTAGTGGTACGAGGGTAAATTGGGCGAAATTCATATTTGATGAGCTTAAACATTATTGGACTCGATCACGTCCATCAATCATTTACCCTACCTACATCATGCGAATTCTGCAAGCCCACAACATTCCATCATATTTATCGACTTTTGAGGAGATTGCCCCCAAGTATGCCTCCACAAAATTCTTCTCTCTTATGCACTTACCAGAAAATCCCCCGGATTTTATTTCATTTGAAGAATGGACGCAACATCGTTAACAAGCTAGACAAGCTAGGCCTCAACCCCAACATCAACCACCACAACCATCACAAGAGGAAGAACAACATCACGAACACACTCCTACTCCTCCTACACCTTTTGACTATCTAGGCTAAGACGACATTTTGGAGACTCGCACTGAAACTAATCCAAATGAAAGCATTCGATATTTAACTCTCCAAAATCAACTTATCTTATCAAGAAATAAAAAATTATTGGCTAAGCATATCGATAGCTTCGAAACAACATTTGCTTCTCGCCTAGCCACAGTTGAAACATCGCTTTCAACAACATTATCTGTTCTAAAAGAGGTTCTCCAACGAGTCCGTGGCCCTACACCACCTTCGGAAGATTGGCCAACTCCAACGCCTTCTCCTCCTCCTTCAAAACATTCTAAACTTTTTGAAGAGGAAAAAGAACCTCTAGAACATACTCCAAAATCTCCTACAATACAAGCTAGTTCTTCCAAGAATGAAGATGAAGGAGATGATTAAGCCAAAGCTTCCCCCAAAAATCCTTAGATATTTTTATAGATTCCATCTTTTGTATTGTAATCAAAAATCTATGCATGTAATCACTATGTTTAATGGTTATAAAATTCCTTTTTAGCTTGTTACTTATGCGTAATTATTTATCTACGTCTATTCATGATAATTTAGTAAATTGATATATTATAACCTTCCGGCGGTCGATAAATATTCCATATTAGTAGTGTGTACATGCTATCTAAATTAAGATTAAATAAAAATATACACACGATTTATTGCTAACTTCAATAACACGACGGTCGGATAATTTTTTTTTGATTAATGTGTACATACTATCTAAAGGCATGATTATTAATTATATCATACATATTCTTGTATTAATGCTTTTTGATAATGCCAAAGGGGGAGAAATAATGGTAAGCACATATTCAAGGGGAGATTTATAAAATTATATCTAAGTACATTGTATAGTTGTCATCATCAAAAAGGGGGAGAATGTTAGGAAATCCAATCTACGGTTTCGATGACAACAACTATACAATGGAAATCGAATATACATATATATTTATATATACAAGTACTTGCTAGAACAACATCACTAGAAAGACAAGAATGACGCTCAAAGGACACTACAAGAGACTACAAGTCGATATGTACAAGGAAGTAAAAGAAAGGATGCACAAAAACTGACATGCACCATATCAGACGTCTGGGTGCACAAGCTAGACGTCTGAAATAGTTTTCTGGAACAACAAACAGACTAAACCAGACGTCTGGTAATAGCACCCAGACGTCTGATCCTATACTATATTCAAAAAATATATAGTATCAGACGTCTGAAACAAATACTAGACGTCTGAATTCAAACTCGATCTTCAGAAATGAACTGCAATTGCCACATGTGAATGGACATCTCCGCTTCTCTTCGCCACAACTCTTCACCATCAACAGAAGCAACCTTAGAGGATTCATTAATGGATGTAACTACTCAAGATACCTATCTACAACTATATATAGCATCAAGAATCAAGAGAACAAGAACTTACTTCACTTACTTACGCTTTCTAATTCTATACTCTATTATATATTCTTGATCTCTACACTCTAGCTATCTTTACTTGTATTCACTCTTCCATATACTCAGTTCTTCATAGACAATATTCCTTAGAAATATATTGGAAGCAATTGTACTAATTAGTCAACATCCGTGTTATTTTAGAACACACATTTGACAAGAACAACTCATTGTAACCAAGCCTATTCCTCCGGGCGAAGTGAGAGTTTTTGATAGTCGAATTCCGAAGGGGAGCTTCGGGACTGGACGTAGGATGGGAGGTCCAAAGCAGTATAAAATTCTGGTGTGCTTATTCTATATTTACTTAGATTAATATTATTTTAGTTGCATCATATATTTTGTCAGAGCTAAGGGTGGCCACCATTAGAAAGAGCAAAGAAGAAGAATTCAAGAGGAAGAATCAAATCACTTAATCAAGATCAAATCTTACATCTTTAATCACAAAGCTAAGGTGAATAATGACTACATCTCAATTTTTATGGTTTTTTGTTTTTGAATGAAATCCGAATTTTTGCAAATGTTTTTCCATGTTTTGGATGATAAAATGTATATCTATATGCTGTTGATGATTTATGCAAATTAACGTAGATTTTGTGATATGTTTTGATATGAAAACCCTAATATGACATCCAATTGCCTTGTGAATTTAAATTTAGATTATAAACAATAATTTAGAGATGAGTTTCAAGTTTTATAATTTTCTGAATTAATGTGGATTTTATATGAATTTTCTAGTGAATAAAATACTATTTTGGGTTAAAAATTAATTACGCTCAAATTATATTGGCTTAGGGTCTGAAATTTATATATGTTGTAAAACATATTAAAATTGATTTACAGGAATTTTTGTAAAATTTTCTTAAGTGTTTTGATGGATATATAAAATTATTTAAGTTATGAGACTTAAGTGTTTTATATACTTATAAAAAGGAGAAGGGGTATTTTGTAATTAATTCAAATTTTTATTTCTGATAAGCGGTAGTACTTTAGAAAAGAAAATTTTGCAACCAACCATAATTTGAAAATCAAGGCGCATTAGGTACAAAGAAATAGTTTAAAAAGTCAAATCTACATGCTTTTTCTTGTTTCAATGCTTTCGGAACCAGGCTTTCGACTCTTTACCTCTGCCTCCGACTCCATCGAAATCAATGCACATGGTATAAGATATCTGGTACGTAGTGAATTGGATATAGGCGGAAGGTATTGGGTTGAGATCAGAGGTTCCGAAGGGGTCGAAGCACTTCTTTGCTTTTAAATAAAATGTGTATGCTTTGCTTTCGACTAAATAGCTTTCGACTTGGTCTGCTTGCGATTGGGTCAATGATTTTAAAAGAATAGTTTTTAGAGGTTGCGCCTTTGTTTTTAAATAACTACTTTCGACTAGGTCGAAACCCCTGACTGCCACTTTTTACCTTTCAACCCAGATTGGTTTCGAAAGAGTTACCTTGTTTTTAAAACCAAGCCGCTTCTCCAATACTTTCGAAGGGATGGTTTTGACACCATCACTTCTTTACTTAGGAAATGCTTTCGAAAGAGACGCTTTTTACTTAAATGTTTCAATGATCCTTTTGCTCTATAAAATGTAGAACCCAAATGGTTTTGAAAGATATAGTTTTAATGGTTTCGAAAGGTGTTTCCACATGTCATAAATTGAACCCAAATGCTTTCGAAAGGCTTGATATTTTGATACTTTCGAATGGTTTAAAGAAGGGTTTCTAAGGGGTGGTTCCCCAATGGTTTCGAAAGGTCTAAAAGGAAAGGTTTTCCAATGATTTCGAAAGGCAATGTTTAAGTGTTTTAAAGATAGGATGTCTAAGGTTTTAAAGCTTTCGAAGGAGATGTTTTCCAGTGCTTTCAAAAGGATAAATATGAATGGTTGCGAAGAGTATTATTTCGAAAGATATGTTTTGGCCTTTCGGCCTAAGGTTATAAAGTGTAACGACCCGTATTTTTTCGGATCGAAACATCGTAAAACAGTTGTCATTTGGTCGCATTATTGATAAGTCATCCAGAGTCTAAGTCTTAGATCGTATGAAGGTTTGGAGCGACCTAAGGAAGTGGACGAGTTAAGGGGTAGACGACCTAGGAGATTGGAGCGACCTAAGGGAATTGGCGACCTAAGGGTTTGGGTTAGGTCGTGTGATAGTTAGGTCATTTAGAAGATAGGTCGTGTGGTGGCTTAGGTCGTGGGGTAGGTTAGGTCGGTTGGAGCGACCTATAGGATGTTAGCGACCTAAGGTTTTGAGCGACTTAAGGGTTTGTAGCGACCTATAGAATTAGGCGACCTAAGGAAGTTTAGCGACCTATAGGAGTTAGCGACCTATAGGAATTAGCCACTTAAGGATAGGCAGCGACCTAAGAAAGTTAGCGAGTTAGTGTAGTTAGGTCGTTAGACGACCTAAGGAGTTAGGTCGTAACCTGGCTAAGTGTTAGGTCGCGTGTGTGTGTTAAGTCGTAGGTTTGTTAGGTCGTTAGGTCGTGGCATTGTTAGGTCACGAGGATGCGGTCTGTGTTAGGTCGCTAGGCTGCATCATTCGTTAGGTCGTAGGTCGCGGATGCGCGTAGGTCGTTGGATTTGATAGGTCGCATGGATGCGCATTCGTTAGGTCGTAGGTCGCTTAGGTGCGCTGATGCGCTAAGTCGTTAGGTCGTAGATGCGCATCTGGTTAGGTCGTAGGTCGCGAGGAAGTGCATCTGGTTAGGTCGTAGAGGCTTGGGGCTGTTAGGTTGAAGATTTTAGGTCGAAGGATTTTAGGTCGTAGGTCGTGGACGACCTAACTCCGAGTGAGCAACCTAAGGTAGATTTCAGCCTATAAATAGGAGGGTTCTTCTTCATTTTTGAGATCCGGATTTTGAAGCGACGAAGTGCTGACATTTTGAGAGCTCGACTTCTACACTTCTTCACTTCTTTTCTCCACTCTAAATCTAGTGATTCCTTCCATCCAAATCGAAGATCAAATTGAAGATTCAAGAGCTTAGATTGAAGATCTTCATCCATCGAAGAGAGATTTCATCGTTTGAAGCGGATTGGTGATAGATCGAGTTAGATCCTTCGCTGTCCAGATCTGAAGTGGGTTTCTTTTAAGGTGTTTAGGTGATTTGGTGAGTGGTGATTATCTCTCACACGGATCCAAAGGAGTATATCGGATCGTTGGCTTGATTTTGAGTTAAAGTAGTGATTTCCATGCATTTTCCTAATCCTAAGTATAGATCCATTGTTCATAATGATTTGGCATCCATTTTACTACATGTTAACCTATGCAAGTTCATTCATCAAGATTATAGAGATATTGCTCATGTTTTCATGCTTATTAGACTTTTGACTCTTTAATTACGAAATTGCCATTATTGTTATAATTGTCTATTTAGGTCATATTTGAATGCTTGTTTACTTGGATTAATATTTGATTTGATTGATTGCTATGAATTAGATGATTGATGATTTGATTTAGACAAGATAGTCAAAGATGATTCAAAAGCTAAGGGAAAGGCTCTTGAATTGGAAAAACTGCTCGTGGCATATGTAGCGGATGATGAAGCTCATATGGATAGATTTGATGATGATGTTGAGATGAAGCTTTGCTATGATGATGATAAGGCAAAGTATGATATGAGATAGCCTTGGTCTAATCCAGACGGGATCATTCCAAGCAGATTGATAACTCGGTGATATGGTTCGGGTTTGAGGATAATGGTTTGCTCGAGAGGCGCTTGAGCTAGTATGGAAATAGTCGTCAAGGAGGATGACTAGAAGGCTGAGATATCATCGTTGTTGAAGGTTCTAGCATGCTCAAAGCAAGAGTATGTTGGGCAGATTCGATAGTCCCTGAAGGCTTCTGATTGGTAGTCAAGTACTCTGGGCAGATTCGATAGTCCTAGGCACGGGTCACGATGACGTGCGGAGTTATGTCTAGAACCAGGGTTTCCATTAGCCCTTGATGGACGGATGAAATAAAGAGCTGGTCATTCAATTAACGATGATATCGAAGCAATGATAACAGTGATAGTCAGAGTCATGGATGTTTGGTTGTATCGTCATTCGGTCTCAAGAGCGGTATTTTCTGGGTGCTTATCTGATCTTGGTTTAGGCCTTGGGGGTTTGTACTTGGAAAACATCGCCTTGACTCGAGTGATAATTGCTTTACTTTAAATTGTATGCTTTGCTATGTTTGCTTCTGCTTAGTGTGTGTCTGGGGGGCTATCGCTGTAGAAAGAGGTGGAGTGGGTGGGTTGTATTCCTATTCCTTTTCCTTTATGCTCTTTTGATATGTTGTTAGTTAATTTACCGCTCACTAAGACTGTTGTCTGACTCAAGGCTTTATGTTTTAACTCTTATTGCCTTGGGCTGTTCGTCCATTTTGGGACGGGCAGACTAGGTAGCAGGTGACAGGTGCTGTTCTTGCTTTCCACGATGCTGATGTCGAAGACGAGCTGGAGGCTTGCGTATTATCTTCTTACTATATGTACTGGATGTTCCGCTGCTTGTATATTCTCTGAGTGTTATGTAGTGAGGCTTGATGTATTGACTGTTCAGATGTTTGTATTCAACTATTATGAAGTATTATTGATGAGTTTCTATTCAGTGAAGCTTCACTATATATATGTTCTATTGTATTTTGTCCATGCGCTGTGAGTAATACGATAGATTCTGTTGTTTTAATTTACCCTGGCAATCGTCCATGGTCGCCTGGCACACTGTACAACGCACCTATTTCTAGGTTCGGTGCAGGGGTCATGGGCGGTCGTCACATAAAGTAAAGTAGTTTACTTATATCGAAAGGGTTACTTTCAGTGGTTTCGAAAGGGTTGTTTAAAGATTTTAAACTAAGGTTTCGAATGATTTGTTTTTGGCAATATAGCCTAATTTTTTTAAAGTTAAAAAGGGTTTTAACTTATTTTGGAGGGATGGGAAGTCCTTAATAATTTCATCAACATTATTTTGGGTAAATTATATATAACATGGCAAATAGCTAGAGTAAAGCAAAGAGTATATTTTCCTTGTATATGTATGATTTAAAGGTTTAAATCATTTTGTAAAGGTTTTCAAGAAAAATTTAAAGGGTAGTTAACCCTAAGAAAATGTCTCAGATTTGAAGATCGGATGGAACTGGTGTAGGGTCGCGCCCTATACTCATTAACTATTAGCCCCTAGCTAATTTAGTCCAAAATTCTAGTGTGTAGGGCTTTGTCACAACTAAGACTAAAATTTATGTTACACACATAAAGGAATCTAAAAAGGAAAGACATGTTATTGGTAAGCCCGCAAAACCATTAGGATCAGTTAGACCTGGAAAAGTAAGTAAGGACAGACGGTCTAGAAGAGGAGTATCTAACAGATGTTAGACTTTTATGTTTTCTGGTAGGCCCGATTCAGCCAAGGGTTAGTAGTTAGCCAAAAAAACTACAGTGTATGGACAGATAGTTCATATGATAACTGATATCTACATATACATGATATTGCTTTTCAGATTTAACCAGTTTTGGTTGCAGGATTAAAATTTGCAAAAGATATGTTTTAAAAAGGATATTAGTGAGGGGAAACCCGTTCCGCTAAGCGGTGTGGTCTCACTTAATATCAGATATCCGAGATGTATAATATTATTCACACCAGGCTTTATGTCTGACTTGAAGTTTATTTTTCCTTAAACTCTCGGGTGCTCAAAATTGATTTGAGTAGGCTGATGGTTGAGATTTACAGGTTTTAGTAGGTTGGTGAATATAGCTTTCGGTGATGAGCAAGTGGCTGACGGATAGCTAATTAGGAGTTGCTGTTATATTTTGGATTGGTTCCGCAGTCTTGTATGTATAATACTCTGGTCAATCAAGGGGGCATCATCATATGTCTCTCTTGGCTTATTTATGTAATAACTATATTTTATCTGAACCTACGAAACGATTATGGGATTATGTAATTTGAATATGGAACATGTTTTGGAAATGTAATCAAAAATATTTTTTTGAAATCTGTGATTTTGTTTCATATTAATGTGCTTCTGATATTATGGATACCATTAACATAGCCATATTTAGTCGCTGGAAGTTAATAATATGGATGATTGTAGCATCTGTAGCACTTAGCTTTTGGCCTTCAGATAGGGGATGTTACACAACTGAAGATCTTATATTTTCGATGATAGCGAGATGGCTTTGATGAGATGATAGAAGATCATTTCTATCGTGGAAGAGAGCTAATAGCTATGTCTACGCTACAAGTTGGTCGATCCAGAGGGCAACATGGTGGATCAGTTGTTGGCCGTCGCTATAAAAATCACAGACATCCTTGGTACAATAAAAGATTGATAGAAGACTATTTTAATTCAATTCCTACTTACACCAATGGTGATTTTAGAAGAAGATTCACATGCACCAACCTTTGTTCCTTAGAATCTTGCAATCAATTGAACAACATGATAAATAGTTTATCTTCAAACCTAATGCATCTCGTACTCAAGGATTGACTGGTATCCAAAAAATGACTATTGCATTGAGAATTCTTGCATATGTAAGACCTGTCTCTCAATGAGAATTTGCATTTGAGGGAAAGCACGGTACTAGAATCTTTGTACCATTTCTGTCAAGCTATCGTCGATATTTGAGGCGATCAATACTTACGAAGACCAAATGAAGCCGACATAGCAAGATTAATGGAGTTGCATGGCAGTAGAGGATGGCCAAGAATATTGGGCAGTATGGATTGTATGCATCGGGAGCAGAAGAATTATCCAAAGGCTTATGCCGCATCTTATCAGGGTAGGCCTTATATGTCAACTATTATTCCGGTTCATATGACTTATGGATCATGCATGCCTTTTTCGGAATGCTTGGTTCTAACAATGACCTTAACATAGTCAACCATTCTACTTTGTTTAATGATTTACTTAATGGTAGATCAACTCCGTGTTCCTTCAGCTTAGGAGATAGCACATACGATAATGGATACTATCTGAGCGATGGTATATACCCTAAATGGAGTACCATTGTCAAGAAAATTCCTAACCCATTAAACAATAAACAATAAAAGAGTGTAGCAATACCAGAAGGTCAGGAAAGGATGCTAAAGGAGCATTTGATGTTCTTTAATCAAGATTTTTCATAGCCAGCAATCCATGTAGACATTGGTCATCACTTAAAATGATAACGATAATGTATTCTTATGTTATTTTACACAATATGATTTTAGAGGATGAAAGAGACATGGAAGAAGACTTTGTGTACGAGGGTGCTCCAGCACCACCTGATGTATAGAGCATTGATATTATTAGAAGTGAAATTGAACTTGAGTTTCATGTTTCTAACCAAATGTCATATCGTAGTGTTCAACTCCACCGAAGACTGCAAAACGATCTAATAAATCATTTTTGGAACTTTAGTGGCAATCAGTGAAAGTTTATTATTGTTGTTTAGTTTGTTGTTGTTCATTATGCTATTCTTATTGTTATTGTAATTTATTTCTAATTTCATATCAAGTAATGCACTGGAATTTGTTCTTGGTATTGTTGAAAAGTAATGTATCACAATTTCATTTCATACCAAGTAATGAAATGTAATTTCACTTGGTTATACTTTTAAACTTACTGGATTAAGTTCATAATAGAATACATCAACTAAAAATTCAAAGATATAATAGTTCGAGAAATACAAATACAACTACAGTCCCTTTTCATACCCATGCCTCATAATTTCTCTCCTTCTAAATTCTGTATGCTCTCATTGTTCTTCAAACACGTGCGACGTATCTATGAACATTATTGTCTCTTCATCTCTCTATTTATTTCCAGCAAGAAGTCGGTCCAATTTCGATATTAGTTCTTGGTGTTGAGTAGCTTGAAACTCCATTGCACGAATATATCTATCTTCAGATTCAAGTAGGAGTTTTTTATTTTAGCTTGATCCGCCCCAGCAGCCTGCTTCTTTTTGCAGCTTTGGCTCTCTGAGGCCTAACAAAATCATCTTTGGTCGGAGTTAGATGCTCTTCTAACCCCATACCAAAGCTTCCTAGCGATTCCCTAGAGCTAGAGCTTTCTCAGCCTCTTGGCGCTTTACCTCCAATGTTGTTTGGTTGGAGGTCTTAAACGGTTTTCAATAGAGAGAATTTCCATTTTACATGATCAACTAGCAAGTCATAAATATGCATGAACTGATAAAAATGAACTGCTTGTTTATTCTTCAGTCTGTAGATTTGTTTAAAAAATTTGTTTGCTGCCATCCTCTATAAAAAATACTTAAATAATTAGAGAACTGCATGAAAAATATAAGCATATGGAAATTTAGGAAATCTTACCAAATGCGTTACATATTCAAATCCACTAGGATTCGTTTGCTTTAACTTGAACATTTGAGAATCAAATGTTTGTGTTTGACGATTGATTTTTCCATAACTACCTTTGATCAAAGATAGCGATCTTTTGCGATCGATGTTCTTTTCGATTGTACCAATTGGTAATTTTACCCCAAAAAGTCTCAAATCATTGTTCGACACCTCGAATAGGATCATTTGAGAGTGCACATCAAATGTAACATAAATCATAGTCTTCCACCACAGTACAACTACTTGTAGTAATCGCTTCGCCAATTAGAATCGTAATGTATTTTAAATTGAATTCTTCAAAACTACATCTTGCGGCATCAACGTCGAAATCGGAAAAGATTTTGAAATGATAAAAGTGAGAGCAGAAAGTTTGAAAATGCTATAGAGTGTTATGTTTAAGGAGAAGAGACAAAGGCGGCTGGTATTTGTAGTGGGGAGGAAAATAGAAACGTTAAATGAGCCGTTGGAGGGGTATATAATAAGGTGCGTGTTGAACAAACGTCCAAACCCCTGATGTCTTTACAAGAAGCACATGATTTGAGGGGCTTGTTGAACAGACGCTCGTGGTTCGGGCGTTTTTTCAACAAGCACCCTAACATATTACGTTCTCCCACACTTTCAACCCTAGAATGTACACTATCCATATTTCTACACTCTGTTGCCTTGAGATTTCGGTGCATACAGTTTGTAAAATCTAATGACTTATTGTAGATGCTCTTAGGCAAATATTTCAGAGTCCAAAAATTGATGGAACTTGATATTGAACGCTATATATGAGTGAAACATATCAAGGTTACACATCACTTAATGTAATCAAATGAATTAATTTAATGTAATCAAATAATAAAAGTGTATTAGGCAATTATTCAATTTGAATATGTTAGATTTACAATCATACATTATTTAATGTAATCAGATGTATTAATTAAAATAATTAATGAAACTGTGCATGAGAATCACAACTCTTTATGTTGCGGGACAAAGGTTAAATCACAAATTAAGTAATTCACGCCCAAATATACTTAAATATTTGTTTGAAGTGTCGCCTGAACATATTTGAATACATATAAATAACATTTGACCACGTCCTAGCATGTCTAAACATCATTTGAAATCATTTAAACACATGCAACTACATATTAACATCCTTTAAACACATTCAAACACGTCTAGAAATTGTCTAGATATATCCGGATATGCACAAACATAGTCAAAAAATGTCTCCGTATAAATAAACATTGTTCAAACGCGTCTAAACATCATCAAACACATTAAAACATCATAAGAACATGCTTTATACACACAAATACACACACATATGTATGTGTGTGTAAATTATAAATATCATCTAAGTGATGGAGTTAAGGGGTATGCTTTAGAGACAATTATGTAATTTGATTATGTTTTTGTATACATTTAATACTTGTAGAGAATTTTTTTCAAAATAAAAGTATATTTTTTGGTTTTGTTTCTGTTGTGTGTTTTGTAATACCTATGCATTAAATTATTATGAGCACATTAAAATCATGTAGATAGAAATCACTAGTAAAACTATTTGGTCGGTTATAGTTTTGAATGAGTTCATAACCATGAGCAATGAATCAAACCATTAAAACACTTATCCTTGAAAATTCCTTATCAAGATATATTGAGCATGAGATACTAATGTACTTGTTGAGACTACCATATATAATGCTTTCCATTGGCAGATGATAAATTACTCATAACCATTGGGGGAATTTACGTATATCTAATTGTTTAGAACAACTGTAAATACATTTTTAGTATTGGTGGTACTAGACAAGCTCTATGAGAATAATCTCCTTTTCATTTCACAAGCACATTCCCATTATGATTAGTAACATGTAATGCAAGAATTTCATTTTGAATTTCAAACCTCAACATCCTGCTGCTCATGTTAGTTCACGATCAGTATTGGAAATGAACATAGAAATGGCCCTCTCCACGAAATGAGAAGGATCTACAATGACAAAGACTACTTGTCCTCTTTTTGCTAAATAATAGACTCACCAAGAGTCCTCTATACATTATCGTATCTAAGCCAAATAGAGGATCTTTCATGATGACATATAGTAATCTTTTGACTTGAGGCTACTTGTAACAGTCCAAATTTTTATTGGTTTATGACGAATAAAAACAACTTGATAAACATAATAAAAGGGAAACATTTACATATAAAGGAATTTATGCTTAAGACCTATTCCTTTGCTTTTGGAATATCATTTACACATGAAATATATATAAAGTTTGTTAAAAATTATAAAGTTAAGATAGAAATAACTCAAAATGAACGAAAAAGGTCAAAACCATAATTAATAGATTTCAAACTAGCAAGCCAAAGTACCTATAATTCATCCTAAAGTTCCTATGTCTCATTTTGTCCCTCAACTAAGAAACACTAATCTAGCTGCCACTAAACTTTCCTTATCTTTTTCGTCTTTCTACAAAAATTACAATTAAATAACTAAGTTTCAAGTTGAAGAACTCATCTTCTTCTCACTTCAGATTTACAGGCTTGGGCTTAACGTCTTCGATGAATTAAAAAACTAAAGGAGGATTTTGAAACTAAAACAATAGGTAATTCATATATTAGTGGGAGATTTCTACTAATTTATATAATTACTTTTATGTTATTAGTCATGTACATATGCTAAGATGGATTAGGTTACTGAAAAAATAACTAAACATAATTTTTAAAATAACCCTTACTTAATATAATGTTTAAAAATAGGATAAAGTACAAGAAACATACACAATACCACTAAATTGATCTCGTACATGAATTAATCTATACTTAGTAAGCTATAGTTAGTGATAGTTAATTTACTTGTGTTCATTGGATGATGATTATGTGGATCATACATTATTTGGTTGATTATTGTTTGGATTTAGAATAAGAACGAAAGAGATAATTTATAAGTGCTAGATTTAACTTAAATTGTGACTTAGTGAAAGGTTGTTAAACCCTAGATTAGTAATAATTGAATATCTTGTGATGTTTATATTGTTTGAATGAATATTGTATGCATTACACATTATTGATTGCAATATGGATTATATGTAGTAGTTGATAATATAATGACTGGAATCGTGATAGAATAAATATACCCTCATTTGTTTGGTTATGATAACATAATAGTGCGCTCATAAGATGTTTGTAGAAATGCTATAGAAAATATTGAAGTTTCACAACTTAAAACAAGAAGGAAAATAGAAAGGAAATATGGTAAATACACAAACTTTCAGTCGAGTGGTTCATGCAACCAATCGATTGTAACAATCAAACGGTCAACTAATCGACCCTACTAGTCAATTGATAAGGTGGTTCAGGATATTTTGCTTCCTAGGTTGGTTCAGTTGATCTTGGAACTTTGTGTACGTGTAGTATGAAAGAGTAAATTATAGAACTATGATAATCATTTAGTACGTGTGTTTCTATATTTATGTAATAAATTCTAATATACCAGTTGTGTGATCCATTAATATTTATGTTACAAAAGTCGAGTCCAAACCCTTGGCTTCGGTCTTCATTTTTGAGCATCATCTGTTCCCTTTTGACATGGAGGAAAGGCGTGACGTTAATTCTTGTGTTTCGTGGCATGGTTAAGGAGGAATTCAGGGATGCTCATTCTCAACTATAGGGGTTTAGGGCAGTCCATCACGAGACGACATCATATTGTTGTTCTCACATTCTTGTCCTTGGTAAGATGTGATAACCCATAATTTTCGATAATTAAAAATAAATGACATCAAAATATTCGACTTTTGGGGAAAAACCATTATTTTTCAAATAATGGAATTGGGAATTAAATTGGTGCCATTTTTACCGACTCATTTTTTTGATGTGCATTGTATATTGGTTTGCTCGAATTAGAGTGCAAATGATGAAGTTATAGGCATTTTTATAAATCAGAATTTTGAATTTCGGCTAAGCTCGATATAATTAAATGGACGTTTAGTTTCTCCTATAAATACTAGGCCATTCCTCCAATTTAAAATTTTAAATCATTTCACAATTAAGTATTCTCTTTTCTTCCTTTTCTCAAAAAGTCAAAGCCCTATCTCAGATCAAACTCAAATTTCTTCCTTAAATCTTAACAAAATTTGATAATTCGACGACCAAATCAGGGAGCAAGTCCAGTGCTGCAATATAATACCAATTATATCTATGAATACTTGGATTTGGAGAGGAGGCCAAGTCTGAACGTCGAGCAAATTTAGCGAATCTTATTTAATGTGAGTGATTTATGACTAATCTATTATATAACTAATGGTTTTCTCTTGGTACTAAATGATTATACTAGTGATTTAATGATTAATATTGGAATGGTAGTTTGGTAATATTGATTTGAATCATATGAAATGGATGAATTTATGAAATGTAAAGTTAAAGATGATAAATTATATTAATCAGAGGAATAATTTTGAAATGAATATATATATATATGTATGTATATAATAAATATAATGATTTAAATGTGGATGGTTGAATAATATATAGTGAGACATATACATGTACAATATGTGATAAATACTATGATGAAATACTAAAAATATATTATGAAATTATCCTTAGAAGAAGATAGTATATTTTATATGAATTAATAATAATCTATACGGATTATATAATAAGGATTTGAAGTATAGAGTTTAAATTATGGAAACTAGTTACATAGAATATGAATACACACACACACACACACACACGCAGACACACACACACAGATAATCGATTTTAAAAGATTTTATAAGTAATATTGGAAGGATATTGCAAAGAGAAGTATATATGAATGACTATCGATTATATTGAATTATACATTATAAATGTATGAAAAATCATGAAATTAGTTTAAAAGTCTCTCATGGTATTTCAGGTTATATTATATTTCTATTCCAAATTTATAGTGATTTTTAAGTGTATTTTAAGGTATATATATGTAAGAAACAAGTATTTATAAAATCTTGAAACTAGTTTTATAAATACCAACCTCTCAAGCAATTCAGAAATAATTTTGACATGAATTTTTTGATGGATTTGAAGCAGAATGTTAGTAGAAGATCATATCGAAATTTAAAAAAAAATTGAGTGAGCAAGAAACGAAGGAAAGAAACCTAGAATACACACACACACACAAATATATATATATATACACACACACATATACATACATACACACACACACATACACAAAGGAATTGACCAAGCCTTCATGTTCTGTCAAAGGGCACCACCGATCGATTAATGGTTTACCTATTAGGTCAATATGACCCTGACCTAATAGGGCCAATGTTTGTTTGTTTTACTCGATTGTTTCAAGGCTTTTTCCTTGGGTTTCCCGACGACGTTTGAAGTGAATTTCTGGCTAGATTGAATTGAATGATTTGGTAGTATGTGTGTATATGTGCATATATATATAAGATAGAGTTAGGGGTATGCCCTAGGGGCAATTATGTAATTTGTTACATAAATACAACTCGATAACCAATCTTACTTAAAATAAAAGGAGTTTTCTTTCTGTTATATACTTGTTATAAAATGTTACAAATAATTAGTTAGTTAATTTAAGTATATATGTCAGAAAGTCCATAAATGATGTTTTTGTTACAACAATTACAAATAGTTGTAACCATGAGTATTATATCACAATATGATAAGTACATCATTTTAAATATTCTTAGTCAAGATATATCGAGACTAGACATCGATGCATCCGATAAGGCTAGAGTACGTAATGCTCTCCAAATGTTGGAAAGTGTATTACTTATAATTGGTGGAGGCACCAATAGGTTATGTATAAATAGTTATTAGATAACTATGGAATGAATCACTCGAAAGTTTTCTTTTGTTTAATATAACTAAGGTCAAAAATGAAAATAACGAAGTAACTAATTTACATGGTTCTCCTTACTTTAGAATACCATTGATCTTTAATATGGAAGCTCTACTTTGATTATAGTTAAACCGTTGCACGACGTCCATCGAAGGACTATAGTTGGGTCAAGTAGAAGTTGGAGGTGAAACATTATTCAAGAGAGTATTCGTCGTCTCAGTTATATAGGGTTAGTATCACGGTCAATTAGTCAACTCAAAGTCAAAATCTCTGGCCAGAGGAGTACGGTTAATAAAAATATTATTACTCAACTAAGGAATTTGTTTTAGGACATACAAAGTTGAATGTGGACAATGTTGGAATTTTTTCCATAACCAAATTCCATAAGTCCTAATGTGATATAGTGTTGACGAAGAGAATTAGTGTAAATTATCATTACTGTCGAGTATAATAGTAAAATCGAATTTTACCGAGAAGATGTGTAAGCGATAAATTCAGCCAAAATACCACACCACGAGCTAAGGTGACATGTGAACGTTAATATCCGAATTGTTCGTTATTAGTCATTGACTAAATTTACATCTTTGATGTAACGACCTGAAATTTAATCACATTGATTTTTAGGAATATTTGATTAGTTTTAAATATTTGATTTGGAATTTTTATAATAAAATCTATGTCTCAAATAATTGTTTGATTTTCGATGACATGTTTTTAATTTAATTTATAGGATTTTTCCATAATTTTTAATTTGAAAAATAATTAAATTTTCGTTTGACACTTTTTACGGTAAACGTCGGTAGTTTTGGAACTTAATCGAATAGGTTAACTTGTCTATTTTATTTTTGTTTTGTAATCGTGTCCCAATTTTGTACGCGATCATATTTTATTTTCGTCGAACGCGGTTTGTAACCGTACATGATATGGTGTGTCGGGGTACCGAAAATTATCTAAATTCTAACATCCACATATATGGTGCTTAGCCAACATTTTTTCCCTCTTTACCCTACCTACTTCTTCTTTGTTCCCCCTTTTATCTACCTTATGTTGTACTTTACCTACCTCTTTGTCCATCTTATCTTCTGCTTTACCAAACAATGCTCTGGCTAAGTCAGTAGTTTGATTACTTATACATATATATATATATATATGCATTTAAACAAAACACTTCATTCATTTTGTTCATGTTACTGTAATAATAAAAAGAGAGAATTTAAACTCAATTTTCTTATTTAAAAATCAATCCACCTCAAACCGATGACTTTTAGCCTTAACGTCTAAAAAAGAAGTTGTTCGGTTTTGTCTCTAGTATTTTTAGAAATTCGTTGCTTGAGATTTCGTCGAGTAATGACCAAGAAATCATCAATTGTTAGTAAGTGGGATTTTAGTGTTCAAATGTTCAAAAATCGATTTCCCAAGATCAGGGAAGAATTACTTGACCCAGTCAGCGTCATTGAGTTTGTATGATGACGTAGTATTTTTGTATTTGTTCGACGGCGTTTCGTGTCAATGATTTACATTCGTCGATAGCTAGGTTTAAAGGTGGTTGGAGTTTTAGGCAATGATATGCGAATTGGAGGGTGCCGTTGGGTCTGGCTAGGAGAGCGCTACATTATGACCGATTTTGGTTGGATTTGGTGATGGAAATTGTCACACACAGTAGGTACCTTGACATGTTCGGCATCTCGGATCGGCGGTCGTGTTTTGAATGGAAGGGGTTGGGGTGTTGTGGAGTGATGCAGTATGACGAGAGCGAGTAGGTGGACTTATTAGTGGCTTTGATTTCGTTGAATGATGGATGGTATAGCCATGCACGTGCATGCCTGCACACATGTATACGAGGAGGAGCAGCATTGAGGAATGTAGTTAAGGAAGAAAGCACTATGGAGATGGGGCGGGTTGCATTGGATGAGCCTTGGGCCATTTTCAATTGAGGTGAGAAACATTTTGTTTTGATTATTTAATATTATTAGGCGTTGTAAACTTTGAAACTTGATATCTTGTTGGTTTGAACTTCGATTAACCTCCGGATATTTACATTATACTCGTATGGACGAGTACAACGTTGTAGTGTAATTTATTGATAGCTTTGGCCAAGTATAAATTTATGACATATAAAAACAAATAGAATTTTAAATTTTGTTATTTTAATTAATAACGTCTTTTAGTTACATACCTTAATTATTGATGTTTATTTCGCCAAATAAAATTCTGCTGAATTAAATTGGATTGAATATGGTAATTTAGACATCTGTTTAGCGGAATAAAACACCACTCCACTAATTAAATTATTTGACATTCAATTAGCAGAATAAGTCCCCGTTCTGCTATTTTATAGATATGGACATCTGATTATATATCGTTAATTGATATGCCGCTTGGAATATGTGATATGTTAATCATTAATGGTTAAGTGTTGAATTTATTTACATAGTCGTTGATTATGTAAATATATTTTATTAGCTTGGAAAATAAAAGTGAATGTAACTTGTTTATGTACCATTGTGATAGTTAAACCCTTCCGAATTTGAAAAGTTGATTTTGCTTCAAAAGTTATTTTAAGGATACTTATTGTTTGTTAATATGGTTTTAAAGATATTTTTATATATATTAATAATATTTAAAAGGTAATTATTATTTATTAATAATTCTTAATGATAATTAATAATTGTTTTAATAACAATTTAAAGTTAATAGTAATATGATTCTGTAAAATTATTTAAGAATATTTGGTTATTGTTTAAATTATTTATTTAAAATGTTTAAATTATATTTTAATTATTAACTAAAATTATTAAATTTTATTCTAGGTAAATAATTATCACATTAATATCTTTAAAAGTTAATTTATTAATATATTAATATTGTTTTAAAAAGTTAATTTATTTTTATATATATTAATATTGCTTTAAGGATAAATAATTATTATATTAATACTGTTTGAAGTTAATTAATTATTATATGATTAAAAGGTTAAAGTTTAATTTTTTAATGGAAGGTTAAAAAGGGTTTCATCCAATAGAAGGGATTTATCAAAGGGTTTACAAATTGGAAAGAGAATTTGGAACTGGAAAAGTTTCTAAATTTTGAAAATGCAATAGTTTGAGAATATAGTTATACCATTAAGGTAAGTATATGGTTATAATTTCTAAGTATTGAAAATATAATGTTTTGTGAATATACTTATCCTGTTAAGATAAGTACATGGAAGTGATTTTCAAGTATTTGAAAAGTGATTTTAAAATAATGGAAATTTAATTAAATGAGATTTAGGATTTCCATGGGAAATAAACCTATGATTTATTTGATTCGAATTGTTTGCTTATTTGATAGTTAAATAACTGACTATCATACCTTGGCCTAAATATGTAATCCTTCTTAATTTTAGTGGTACAGAAATATTCCCTACTTAACACCGAGGATTTTAAATATGGAAATATTTAGGAGAAACAGGGAATTATATGGTATAGTTACCGTCAGTGGTGTTATACTGTATATATAAAATCGTTTCGTTCTTTTAGGATAAGGAGATCCGTCCACTTAAACAGTTAGAGGGTGATCCCCATTCTTATGTATTGCCTGATTATTTCCTAAGAAGTGGTATTTAGCATTCTGGAAATCGGTGATTGGTTCTTGGAGCGCCAGGGAAGCGTAAGAGATGACTCGAAAACCGTAACCACTCCGAAACTGTCATGGCCCGCAAATCCGTACCTCTTGATTAACCACTAATCTTCATTGATTAACTCAAAATGAACGGAAATACGAACTATGATGGTTTAAGAAAAAGAAAAAGGTAGAAGAAGAAGAAAAGAGTAGAAGAAGAAGAAAAGAACAACAGAAAAACATCAGAACAGAAACAATATCAGAATCTCACATATCGTAGTGGAACAATATATAATAGATAATTGAATAATCTTTAAAACAAAGAACTATATCATTTTATACATACATCAATCATCAGAGTCAATATACAACAATGGACAGTTATATAACTTGTCCTCATACAGAATACACAGCGGAATAAATAATATCAGATACAAATACTACGTCTCGTCATCCAGCTTGCTTCCAAAGCTCCAGAATATCCAGAATATCCTGATAACATAACTCTAGGCTGCCCGTGTGGAAATTGGTGGGCACCCAGAGTTTAGAAGGGAACAATAAACTCCGAGTCAGTCATGGTGACTGGTGTGAGATCGTAAAACAGTTATTTTTAAAATAAAAACGGGATAAATTTCAAAGTCAATTCGAAATGCTTTTGGAAAATGAAACTACCATAAGACCTCCCACCACACACACAATGCAAACGCAGAATTGGAGGAGATTTCTTCTTATGATAGTCAAAGATGCTTACTACGCAAAATCAAATCATTTTTGATATTATTATTAGTGCATAGTGTAGAAAACATTTCGAAAGTATAATATTAATCTTAGCCAGCATAGGCATTCCGCACTTATGCCTACTATAGCTACCATCCAAACAGTGGTGACCACCATAAGTGAATGATAGGTTCTACAACTAAAACCGTACAAGTCTCGTATTGTTTCTTTGGATTTCCAACAAATGGTCAGGCTAAGGAACTTCCTTTTCCACGATGGGTACGTCCCTGGAATAGACGACCCGAGAAATAACCTAACATTACGGTTAGATCTCTGCCAACACAAGGCCGGGTTACCTCTGCAAAAGTAGGTAACTACTGACACGCGTATGCCATCCCCCGATTGTAACCGATCTTCCCGAGGATCCCCGATTTCCAACAAACCACATAGATAATAATGCAGCAACCACATAGGTTAAGTATCTGGGCTCCATACCATGATACCACCTCTATCCAGAAGGAATGACATACACTAAGGGGCGCTACTCCCTAGAACCTTGCCGCATCCTTCCTGTTTCGACCATTTCCGGGGTGTGAGGCTCGACGAAGTCTCGTCCACAAAGCTACGCTTTCTACAAAGCCATGCTTCGGGTCAAACAAAATGATCAACCTATGATCACAAAGATATAAGATCAAACAAATGATCATATCACAAATGATCAAACACCGATCATTTCACAGCAACACTCAGTATGCCACGTTACCAAATTGGGATATATCGCTGATAAATTTCAACTACATAACCTCTGAGCTCGTACGTCTCAGAGAAGGGTGTTAAGCTAAGAGAATAAATTCTCCGCCACCAACATATATGTATTTGAAAGAAATCAGCTTTATATCTCAAATTGTAACGTCAGACACACAATCCATACAAGTCTGTTCCGGGATCGAACAGAACCGAAGGCACTTCTCACGAAGCCCTTGCATATCCGGATAATTTTCTAATCACGTCCGGACTTCCCGTCACTAAGGGTGATAAAACCTCTAAACCGGAGATCAGCCGATGTAGAGTAACTCGACGGTAATCCTTCCGTTTTCAAAAATATCCGGTCTTCAACACCGGTCTTCGAATGCAATTCATAACGACGTATCACATATTCGAAATGGGTTATACGACCCCATGGTCCTTTCCCGGCTAACCCGAATAGTGAGCATTTATTCAAAAATAAGTGTGGCATTCAAATTCATCCAATTCACAACAAATACCTATCAAAAGGTACTTATTGATAGTCAGTTATTTAACTATCAATAAAGATGCGCAACATCATCAGATTCCAAATAATTTTCCAAATTATTTATTTCCAAAAATATCTTTACTAGATATAAAATTTCCACACTTCAAAAATAAATCGACGTTTATTT
This sequence comes from Allium fistulosum, assembly GCA_030737815.1. Taxonomy (NCBI): domain Eukaryota; kingdom Viridiplantae; phylum Streptophyta; class Magnoliopsida; order Asparagales; family Amaryllidaceae; genus Allium; species Allium fistulosum. Next base: position 431,416,005 of record CM060906.1, on the reverse strand, counting down.
TTCTAAACAGTTTCCCTTTCCTTTATAAATTCCATAGTGAATTTATATTTTCAAAATATCTACAGATATACGATTTTCAAATCGTTTTCAATAATCAACTTTATTTTATCTTTAAGAAGATAAAATCTCAAAAACGTTTCATTTCATTTTGGAAAACATTCCATACTTATTTAATAATAAGTGTTTCACAAATCTTTTATTTTCAACATTTGAAAATATTCGATATACTTAAATCAATATTAAGTACATATTCATTCTTTAAGGAAATCATTCTTTTTAACAACATCTATTTGAGTCAAAACGAATGTTACGTAAAACATCGTTACGACGACTCAAAATCACTAGTATAGGGATTCGAATTTTTAAGATAGATATGTAAATCCCAATACTAAAAACATTTCCTTTCGAAAAATCATTTTCTATAACAACAGTGTTATAGTCCACCATTTCCTTAAATTTCTCGAAAACGTCTATTTCAACAACAAGTGTTGAAATCTATGCTTTCGATTCACAATACATTTTAAAACATCTTTAAAATGTTTAACTTCATTTTAAAGTATCACTTCTTCAAAAAAAAAAATGAATCCATTTTATTCAATAATATATTCACTGTCCAAAATCGTGAATATAATTCACTTAACCCAATTTCAATCATTTCTACACATTTTTATTTCAATAAAAATTCGCTATCCAAAATTCGAATATATCTTCTTTAATAATCTTCCATATTTAATTTATCAAATTCAATCGATTTCGAATTTATAAAACGAAGTTTATAAATTCTATTTCTGTTTTAATAACAACTTCAACTTATAAATCTTCTTTTTATTAACTTCTATATTTTTACTTATCAAAATAAGTGATTTCGGATTTATAAACAACTTTTATAAATTTCAATTCTATTTATAAAAACTTCAATTCCAAATCAATTTCGATATTGATTTAAAAATTTATTTATCACTACTAAGTAAATTCCTCATTTTTTTCTCAAATTATTCAATATTCTGTTTTAAAATGGATTCTTCAAATTGAAATCATTTAACATTGATTTCCCAATTTATTTCAATTTACCAATTAAATTTCTAGTTGGATTTCCAGCTTATCTTCTTTTAATAAATTCCTTTTTTAGGAAATAAATCTCAATCGTCTCTTTCAATCTATTAAAAATCCAAATTCTTAAATTAAATTCTTCAAATTATAATCACTATTTTACGAAATCCATTTATTTAACATTTTCACTTGATTCTGGAATTAATTCGATAAGATTATAAAAATTAACTTTTTATACTTTAAAAATTCCTTTCTTCAAAATTTATTCAATTTCTAAAATTAATTCACTTAGAAATTTCTATTTTGATTTCAAAAATTCAATTTCGTTTATTTTGGAATCCAATGATATCAAACATCCATTCAGCTAAATTTTAGCTTTCAAACAATTTCCAGACATCAATTCAATAACATCAATAATCATTCACAGATTATCACATCACAGTAGAAATAAATTCAATCAATGTGAGGGGTCCAGTTGGATCCCTCCAACCTGTTTCCCTGCATCCAAAAACGTTAGCACAATACCAATTCCACTTCGAGGTGGAATATCGCGGTATATGGGTTTTATAAAAATCCGCTTACTAACGGCGCAATAGGGTCTCATCCGCTATACGAGGCGGGAAATCATCAATCCAATATATACATATGCCAATATGTATATATTGCTATATATATAGATATATCCTACTATATCTAATATCACATCCAAATAACAATCAATCAATAACTGAAAAATAAATTTTCCTTCGAGTGAGAAAATAATCTCACCTTAGCTTTTATTTTGCAATCCATTTCCATTTCGTCTTGTTCCCTTTACGATTTCAAACTGTATAAACATTTATACGATTATTAATATTCGAACCAATCATCAAACAATAAATTTCCCATTCAATAAATTTAATTTGCCAGTGATTTAATTTTTTAACCAATTTCTTTTATCGTCATTATGATTATTTGTATATCCAAATTGACATTTTTATATTTCAAACAAAATTCCTTTTTTCCTTTATATTCCTCATTTTATCTTCGGTATGTATATAGATTAAAAATCTGCATATATCTTTTACTGCTAAAAATCCTATTTTTTAAACTTTACTGCTTTAAACTATTTTTTTCTACTTTCTGTATATATATAAATCGAAAAAGAAAAAAACTGCTGATACCTCACTTCCTTAGACAAGTCGCCAGACCTCCGAAACTTCGTCATCCTCGTCGCCGAATCGAACGTGAGACCCAAAGCCCACCCGACCATCCACCAGTCACGACTCCTGATGCCTTACGACCTTGCCTCGATCGAACAACACTGCAGCCTTCCCACGCGACCAATCGCGACACCACGTTTACAGCAGCCCCTACGCCTCGCCTTCCATCACCTCGTCGAATTCAAACACGTCGCCACACGCCACTCGAGCTACTTGTCGATCGAAGCTTCTCGACTCCATCGATGAAACCCTAGATTGCACGCGAATCTTCCCAGTCGAATCGCGTGCCTTGCCGAGCTCGAGAACATTGCCACATCGCTCCTCCTTCGCGACTTCGAATGATTGTAGAAATTGGAGGGAACGCGGGTTGGATTTGGGAAGAGAAACAGGGTTTGTGATTTTGTATATTTGAAATGAAGAGGGGAAATGAATTCGTTCTGCTATTGTTTTCTTTGTTTGTCTTCTGGAAAGAATGGAAGGAGACGGTGCATTTTAAAAATGAGAAGCGTAATGTGTTGCGAGAATTAAGGCTGAAAGAAAGGAGAGGGATGGGTTGCACGATTTTTGTTCATGTTTTCTGGCATGAATTTAGGCGAAATCGAAGGGAAGCCACGGCATTTTGTTGTTGACAAATTTAAAGTTTAAATTTAAATTGAAACCGATATAAATTTCAATGCGTTTACATGTCGTATTCGCACATAACAACTCCAAATGCCACGAAATTTGAAATCCGGCAATAATTCGATATTACGGACCCAATGGAACTGGTTTCGTCGAATTCCGAGACTGTGCCTCGGACGGCTATTTTTAAATATCGATACGAACGATATAATTTCAAAACTGAACGAAACAGTTTGAAATTAGATTCTGAAACTTCTGTTATCTTCAGTATCATCAATACGAATTTTAAAAGCTTTCGAAATATTTTTCTTCAACTTAAAATTGAAGATTCAAATTTTTATCCAGTTCAATAGATTAAATTATATAATTTAATCGCCAAATTCAAATTTATATCGGGAATTCAAATTAAATCATCGTTTAAATATTTAAAATTAATCAAATATTCTCAATTTAATTTGTTCAAAATTCAGGGTCGTTACAGACTTCCCCCCTTAAAAGAATTTTGTCCTCGAAATTACAAGTTAGAAAAAAATGGTCCTTAACTCGTCTACTATTTTTCACAATCTAAATAGTTTTATCAATTCATCAAAATAAATCTTTCTACTAAAGATTCATTATCATTCAACTAAATTTTCAACTTCAATTACCGATTTCAAACAACATTGTTTTCTTAACAATTCAATTTTAAATTTAAATTCAAATTTACTTTCAAAATTTTCTCAAAAATTTTCTAACACTCGAAATTTTCGAAAAATTTCGCCAGCGTCTCCTTTGCGCGGCTAATACGGCACGACTACAAAACGTCCCTACGGACTCTCAGATTTCAAAAAGAAAAAGAAAAAGCCAAGCAGCTAGACAAGAAATCATCAAATCTCATATTGAAATTCAAATACTTACCTTTTGTTGAGCAATTCAAATTCTCTTCAAAATTAAAATCCCAATTCCTTTACACCTGTATATCCTACTAGCCATAATATCTAGTTACATATATTCAAACCATTTTGCAAATTCCATTACAAAATTTTCAATATAAACTGCTTATACATTTTTACTTCACTATTGAAGTTATATATCTATTTTCATTCAATTTGAACTCTCATTCCAATTCATTTGTTACTACTCCAATTTATTTATTCAATTCGGTTTCAACTTCATTTACTACCAAATTCAAAAGAAGTTTAACATTCAGTTTTAATCTTATTCACTTCATTCAATTAGCTTCACTTACAAATTTTTACTTACAAATTTCATTCGCATAAAAATTTTATTTTCTTATCTTTCAATTCACAATTATAAATTTCACTTGTTAAATGAATTTATCTTCAATCTTTGGTTATTACTTTAATTCAATTTCAATATTTTATAAGTTATCAATTTCATAATATTTCATAAATATTTTTATATAGCATTCCAGAGTCTTAATAACATTTTCAAAACCATTTTTGAAAACAATTCAAATCATCCTTTGAATTTCCAAAACAAAACCCAAATTTTCCAAACACTTCCATTTAAAACAATTTAGCAGCAATTCCTCTTTTGGAAACCCGAAAATGAACACCGGTGATGTCGCGATCATCATCGGAATTATTTTCCAGCGACCGAAAAGAGTTTAGAGCTTTCAACTCTCCAAAATACTTTTCAAACCTTTGAAATTCAATTTCAAATCAAAAAATGATTTAACTTTCCAAATCTCCAAAATTTTCAAATTCTTTTCAAAACATTTCCAAAACTTCTCTGGAATTCCGTTTTAAATTATAAGTCACAATTATAATTTATATCCTCAAATTTCATTTATAAATCACATTTACAATTCATATCCATAATTTTATTCTTATATGAATTTATTTCCTTATATTTCAATTCACATTTATAATTTCCATTTGTTAAATGGATTTATTTTCAAATCTTTGGTTGTTATTTTTAATTTCTCATTCAATTTCAGATAACAATGATAATGTTTCAATGTTATTACTTCCTAACAACCAAACATCCATATACTATAATAATTCATAGAAAATGATTTCTTTTCTATACAAAAATAGTTTTGGGCAAAATTATTTCATTTACCCTATTTTTTCGAAAACAATACTATGTCGTCTTGCCTCGTTTAAGTGTTTAGAAATCCCTATCGATAATATGACATCCCACATACCGACCAAAATTCACAAACATCTCAACGGATAAGCAAACACAATATAAAACATTTTTATATTCACTAACAAATACGCACTCGTATCTATTATTACACTCAACTCATTCTAGAGTACTACTGACTCTATCTCTAATGAGTAACACCCAACAGAGCAGGGTTGTCGCTTAACCATATGCTCTGATACCAAATGTCATGGCCTGCAAATCCGTACCTCTTGATTAACCACTAATCTCCATTGATTAACTCAAAATGAACGGAAATACGAACTATGATGGTTTAAGAAAAAGAAAAAGGTAGAAGAAGAAGAAAAGAGTAGAAGAAGAAGAAAAGAACAACAGAACAACATCAGAACAGAAACAATATCAGAATCTCACATATCGCAGCGGAACAATATATAATAGATAATTGAATAATCTTTAAAACAAAGAACTATATCATTTTATACATACATCAATCATCAGAGTCAATATACAACAATGGACAGTTATATAACTTGTCCTCATACAGAATACACAGCGGAATAAATAATATCAGATACAAATACTACGTCTCGTCATCCAGCTTGCTTCCAAAGCTCCAGAATATCCAGAATATCCTGATAACATAACTCTAGGCTGCCCGTGTGGAAATTGGTGGGCACCCAGAGTTTAGAAGGGAACAATAAACTCCGAGTCAGTCATGGTGACTGGTGTGAGATCGTAAAATAGTTATTTTTAAAATAAAAACGGGATAATTTTCAAAGTCAATTCGAAATGCTTTTGGAAAATGAAACTACCATAAGACCTCCCACCACACACACAATGCAAACGCAGAATTGGAGGAGATTTCTTCTTATGATAGTCAAAGATGCTTACTACGCAAAATCAAATCATTTTTGATATTATTATTAGTGCATAGTGTAGAAAACATTTCGAAAGTATAATATTAATCTTAGCCAGCATAGGCATTCCGCACTTATGCCTACTATAGCTACCATCCAAACAGTGGTGACCACCATAAGTGAATGATAGGTTCTACAACTAAAACCGTACAAGTCTCGTATTGTTTCTTTGGATTTCCAACAAATGGTCAGGCTAAGGAACTTCCTTTTCCACGATGGGTACGTCCCTGGAATAGACGACCCGAGAAATAACCTAACATTACGGTTAGATCTCTACCAACACAAGGCCGGGTTACCTCTGCAAAAGTAGGTAACTACTGACACGCGTATGCCATCCCCCGATCGTAACCGATCTTCCCGAGGATCCCCGATTTCCGACAAACCACATAGATAATAATGCAGCAACCACATAGGTTAAGTATCTGGGCTCCATACCATGATACCACCTCTATCCAGAAGGAATGACATACACTAAGGGGTGCTACTCCCTAGAACCTTGCCGCATCCTTCCTGTTTCGACCATTTCCGGGGTGTGAGGCTCGACGAAGTCTCGTCCACAAAGCTACGCTTTCTACAAAGCCATGCTTCGGGTCAAATAAAATGATCAACCTATGATCACAAAGATATAAGATCAAACAAATGATCATATCACAAATGATCAAACACCGATCATTTCACAGCAACACTCAGTATGCCACGTTACCAAATTGGGATATATCGCTGATAAATTTCAACTACATAACCTCTGAGCTCGTACGTCTCAGAGAAGGGTGTTAAGCTAAGAGAATAAATTCTCCGCCACCAACAGATATGTATTTGAAAGAAATCAGCTTTATATCTCAAATTGTAACGTCAGACACACAATCCATACAAGTCTGTTCCGGGATCGAATAGAACCGAAGGCACTTCTCACGAAGCCCTTGCATATCCGGATAATTTTCTAATCACGTCCGGACTTCTCGTCACTAAGGGTGATAAAACCTCTAAACCGGAGATCAGCCGATGTAGAGTAACTCGACGGTAATCCTTCCGTTTTCAAAAATATCCGGTCTTCAACACCGGTCTTCGAATGCAATTCATAACGACGTATCACATATTCGGAATGGGTTATACGACCCCATGGTCCTTTCCCGGCTAACCCGAATAGTGAGCGTTTATTCAAAAATAAGTGTGGCATTCAAATTCATCCAATTCACAACAAATACCTATCAAAAGGTACTTATTGATAGTCGGTTATTTAACTATCAATAAAGATGCGCAACATCATCAGATTCCAAATAATTTTCCAAATTATTTATTTCCAAAAATATCTTTACTAGATATAAAATTTCCACACTTCAAAAATAAATCGACGTTTATTTTTCTAAACAGTTTCCCTTTCCTTTATAAATTCCATAGTGAATTTATATTTTCAAAATATCTACAGATATACGATTTTCAAATCGTTTTCAATAATCAACTTTATTTTATCTTTAAGAAGATAAAATCTCAAAAACGTTTCATTTCATTTTGGAAAACATTCCATACTTATTTAATAATAAGTGTTTCACAAATCTTTTATTTTCAACATTTGAAAATATTCGATATACTTAAATCAATATTAAGTACATATTCATTCTTTAAGGAAATCATTCTTTTTAACAACATCTATTTGAGTCAAAACGAATGTTACGTAAAACATCGTTACGACGACTCAAAATCACTAGTATAGGGATTCGAATTTTTAAGATAGATATGTAAATCCCAATACTAAAAACATTTCCTTTCGAAAAATCATTTTCTATAACAACAGTGTTATAGTCCACCATTTCCTTAAATTTCTCGAAAACGTCTATTTCAACAACAAGTGTTGAAATCTATGCTTTCGATTCACAATACATTTTAAAACATCTTTAAAATGTTTAACTTCATTTTAAAGTATCACTTCTTCAAAAAAAAAATGAATCCATTTTATTCAATAATATATTCACTGTCCAAAATCGTGAATATAATTCACTTAACCCAATTTCAATCATTTCTACACATTTTTATTTCAATAAAAATTCGCTATCCAAAATTGCGAATATATCTTCTTTAATAATCTTCCATATTTAATTTATCAAATTCAATCGATTTCGAATTTATAAAATGAAGTTTATAAATTCTATTTCTGTTTTAATAACAACTTCAACTTATAAATCTTCTTTTTATTAACTTCTATATTTTTACTTATCAAAATAAGTGATTTCGGATTTATAAACAACTTTTATAAATTTCAATTCTATTTATAAAAACTTCAATTCCAAATCAATTTCGATATTGATTTAAAAATTTATTTATCACTACTAAGTAAATTCCTCATTTTTTTCTCAAATTATTCAATATTCTGTTTTAAAATGGATTCTTCAAATTGAAATCATTTAACATTGATTTCCCAATTTATTTCAATTTACCAATTAAATTTCTAGTTGGATTTCCAGCTTATCTTCTTTTAATAAATTCCTTTTTTAGGAAATAAATCTCAATCGTCTCTTTCAATCTATTAAAAATCCAAATTCTTAAATTAAATTCTTCAAATTATAATCACTATTTTACGAAATCCATTTATTTAACATTTTCACTTGATTCTGGAATTAATTCGATAAGATTATAAAAATTAACTTTTTATACTTTAAAAATTCCTTTCTTCAAAATTTATTCAATTTCTAAAATTAATTCACTTAGAAATTTCTATTTTGATTTCAAAAATTCAATTTCGTTTATTTTGGAATCCAATGATATCAAACATCCATTCAGCTAAATTTTAGCTTTCAAACAATTTCCAGACATCAATTCAATAACATCAATAATCATTCACAGATTATCACATCACAGTAGAAATAAATTCAATCAATGTGAGGGGTCCAGTTGGATCCCTCCAACCTGTTTCCCTGCATCCAAAAACGTTAGCACAATACCAATTCCACTTCGAGGTGGAATATCGCGGTATATGGGTTTTATAAAAATCCGCTTACTAACGGCGCAATAGGGTCTCATCCGCTATACGAGGCGGGAAATCATCAATCCAATATATACATATGCCAATATGTATATATTGCTATATATATAGATATATCCTACTATATCTAATATCACATCCAAATAACAATCAATCAATAACTGAAAAATAAATTTTCCTTCGAGTGAGAAAATAATCTCACCTTAGCTTTTATTTTGCAATCCATTTCCATTTCGTCTTGTTCCCTTTATGATTTCAAACTGTATAAACATTTATACGATTTATTAATATTCGAACCAATCATCAAACAATAAATTTCCCATTCAATAAATTTAATTTGCCAATGATTTAATTTTTTAACCAATTTCTTTTATCGTCATTATGATTATTTGTATATCCAAATTGACATTTTTATATTTCAAACAAAATTCCTTTTTTCCTTTATATTCCTCATTTTATCTTCGGTATGTATATAGATTAAAAATCTGCATATATCTTTTACTGCTAAAAATCCTATTTTTTAAACTTTACTGCTTTAAACTATTTTTTTCTACTTTCTGTATATATATAAATCGAAAAAGAAAAAAACTGCTGATACCTCACTTCCTTAGACAAGTCGCCAGACCTCCGAAACTTCGTCATCCTCGTCGCCGAATCGAACGTGAGACCCAAAGCCCACCCGACCATCCACCAGTCACGACTCATGATGCCTTACGACCTTGCCTCGATCGAACAACACTGCAGCCTTCCCACGCGACCAATCGCGACACCTCGTTTACAGCAGCCCCTACGCCTCGCCTTCCATCACCTCGTCGAATTCAAACACGTCGCCACGCGCCACTCGAGCTACTTGTCGATCGAAGCTTCTCGACTCCATCGATGAAACCCTAGATTGCACGCGAATCTTCCCAATCGAATCGCGTGCCTTGCCGAGCTCGAGAACATTGCCACTTCGCTCCTCCTTCGCGACTTCGAATTGATTGTAGAAATTGGAGGGAACGCGGGTTGGATTTGGGAAGAGAAACAGGGTTTGTGATTTTGTATATTTGAAATGAAGAGGGGAAATGAATTCGTTCTGCTATTGTTTTCTTTGTTTGTCTTCTGGAAAGAATGGAAGGAGACGGTGCATTTTAAAAATGAGAAGCGTAATGGGTTGCGAGAATTAAGGCTGAAAGAAAGGAGAGGGATGGGTTGCACGATTTTTGTTCTCGTTTTCTGGCATGAATTTAGGCGAAATCGAAGGGAAGCCACGGCATTTTGTTGTTGACAAATTTAAAGTTTAAATTTAAATTGAAACCGATATAAATTTCAATGCGTTTACATGTCGTATTCGCACATAACAACTCCAAATGCCACGAAATTTGAAATCCGGCAATAATTCGATATTACGGACCCAATGGAACTGGTTTCGTCGAATTCCGAGACTGTGCCTCGGACGGCTATTTTTAAATATCGATACGAACGATATAATTTCAAAACTGAACGAAACAGTTTGAAATTAGATTCTGAAACTTCTGTTATCTTCAGTATCATCAATACGAATTTTAAAAGCTTTCGAAATATTTTTCTTCAACTTAAAATTGAAGATTCAAATTTTTATCCAGTTCAATAGATTAAATTATATAATTTAATCGCCAAATTCAAATTTATATCGGGAATTCAAATTAAATCATCGTTTAAATATTTAAAATTAATTAAATATTCACAATTTAATTTGTTCAAAATTCAGGGTCGTTACAGAAACCATATACGGTTCTATGGAGGAGTTTTGTAATATATTGAGCTGTTGGAAACCAGCGACAATGACTAAAACCAGAGATAGGAGGCATGGCCAGCAGGTTTGGCAAACCCATAGGGTGTAGTCGGCTCCTCCTAGACATTACTTACAGCTGTTATGTATGCATGGGGCGATGTACTCGGTCTTAGGGAGACCAACTATGTTTTTCCTATGGTACATCACTAGGGATGTATGCTACTTCCGAAGAATATCTCTTATCGTTGTGCAGGAGGACGTTCTCAAAGTATTGAGGGCACCTCCATGGAAATCCTACACAATTAGCGAATGTGCCTTGTCGGGTTTTTATTATATACCTAGTATTATTGTAATGTACACTCACGAGCATCATAGCTACTTGATTATTATTATTTTACCCCTGGATTTATTAATATAAAAAGGTTTTGGTTATTGTAAGGTAAAAACCCATCCGTTTTTATGTGCATCATGATCTTACGAGATACCTTTGATTTTAAAAGATTTTTACAAGTTATAATAAAAAATTCCTTATGATTTGAGTTTCTCATGCTGGTTTTGCCAAACCGACCCGGGCGTTGTTTTCCTATAATGCTCAGGTTAGATTGAGCGTATATCCAGGTTTAGTTGGATGTTTTGGAGCTTCAAGGGATGAGCTAGTGGTCCAAAGACATATTCACGTACATGATTATTTTTCCAGTGCATTCGTTGTTGTGTTTTATCAGCAATTATGAGGACATGTTGTTATAATTGTCCAGACTAAAATATATTAGCATTCTCTAATTGATGTCTGTATATATATATATATATAATGTTTTGGGTAAAGATTTGTTATATATTATAGATCATTCGTTCCCCTGTTAGATTCTGTGTTGTTATTTTCCTTCTTGTCTTTTTCCTTCTATTTTTTTCCTAATTATCCGCTTTTCTATTCAATTTGAGTGGGTCATGCGTGGTTTATTGTCCGCTGAAACTGTATGTAAACCTGGGTCGTTACAATTGGTATCCGAGCTTAGGTTGAGAGAACACCTAAGCTTTGGTGGGGTTGACTCGTTTGGAATACGGTAAGTGAGACCCTAGGATGAGCTTGAGTGTATATATATAAGAGCGCGTATTTTTTAGTGTATAAAAGTGTTCTATATTATGTTGTTTGATTTGTTGAGTGGCTTAAGAATTCTGGTCAATGCATTTGGCCAACATTATCGATAGGGATTTCTTAAACACTTGAACAAGGCCAATCAACATAGTATTGTTTTAAAATTGGTAAATGAAATAATTTTACCTAATATTATATTATATATATAAGAATATTTAAAAAAATTAATATACTTTTCTTAGTTGTGCTTAGTTGATAGAAATGATAATATTCCATCATTATCATCTAGGATTTGATCGGTCATGCTTGCCTATTTCTGAGCATTGACTATTATCGGTTAATCTATCTAGAATCTTCCTTTGAAACCTAGGTTGGATAGATTGGAATATTGGAAATATTGAAATGAACACCTTGTGAATTAAGTTTTAATAAATGTTGTTTTATTAAAAGGAATTTAGAATATATTAAAGTAAATATTTTGGAGATGATTGAATATAAAAGTTGGTTGTTTTAAATTAGGGGTTTATAAAAGAAGTTTATTAAAAGAAAACTTAAATGTTTCTAAAATAATACTTGAAGAATGATTTATGTAAGGAAGCTAGAATATTTCTGCAATAAATATTTGAGAAATGGTTTCCTTTAAAAGGATATAGTTTATAAATTTGGTTTATAAAAATGCATTTTATAAATACAAGGAATCTGAGAACTTAAATCCTGGTGCTTTTGGAAAATGGTTTTCAAGGTTTACAAGTTAATAATAGTATTTGAAAATATTCTTGGAATAAAAATATTTCTAAGGTTTTTCAAGGGGATATAAGCACTAAACTCACTTTGGTCGCTGGAAAATAATTATAATGATGATTGCAATGCCCTCGGAGTTTATTTTTGAATTTCTAAGTAGGGGATTGCTACCCTTAGGGTCTCGCTATATAATTGTTTTGATAAAACAAATTTTGATCTGATTTTAAAAGTATGGTTCGATTTACCATAGAGTAAATATGTATATAAATCATTTTAAATGATTTGCAGAAAAATAAATAATAGTTTTATTTGAGATAGTTCTAGAGTATGAATGATTTTGGAAATTGTAATAATAGTTTTTTAAAGAAGTTTTTAGTGTATCAATATTTTGGATATAGTTTGCTTAAAAATATATTTTAGGTATAAATTCTTTTGGAATAGAGAATTTTAAAGGAAGATATGTTTCTTTGGATTGGTTCGGGAAATAAGTCCCGATTTGTTTTATGGTGATCATAATAATCTTCAAAGTGACGATCGGATGTTTGCTTAGGCGAACGGTATTGTGCACTTAGTAATTATTCCCTTTATAATTTTACGGTTGGAAGGAGTTCGAATCCGACGAATCCAAAATAAGTTGGAAATCGATAGTTTGATAAAAAATATTTATTTGGAAATTTATTTAGTATCAAAATGGATTTGAAAAGAAAGAAGTGGTTTTAAGTTAACTAATTCGAGTGGCTCGAAAATAACTAAAATGGGTAAGAGATGCGTTCGGATGGAAATTATCCTTCTGGTAAGGAAATGTATAATGCTGTTTGGTAGTACCTAGTTTCTTGGTATAATTTTTGGGGTTAGTCGAGCAACATCTATATATATATATATTTTATGTAGATTAAAATATACAGTATCATTTCAAAAGGTATTTTGAATAAAATCCTGGCTGTTTAAATTCTTAAGTTAATTCAAAAATAAAAGTTTGAATCATAATTGTGTACACCCTTCGGGCATGATTTGGTATTATATCAACTTGTAAACTTAAGCTATGTTTTATGAAAACGATTTCATAAATAATTTAGTGGTAATAAAATTGGTATTAGGAATAACCAATTAAATAAGTGCGTAAGTGGACATGGATCATTTCTCTTCATATAGTTTTGATCTAATATTCGAGTACAAGGCTTGAAGGTGTTCCACGCTGTTCCAAATAAGGATCTATATTCGATTTTTGACAGCAAACACTGATAAGGGTTCTTGATATGGAAAAAAAATTCTATCATAGTTTATGGCTATGTAAGGAGATGGAGGTTTCTAATTAAGAAGCCTGATCAGAGTCCACACTAGGAAATCGAGTAAGCAATACTAATTTGGAAGTGGAATTATGTATTTAGTAGTGATCAAATCAGATTTAGTATATGAATGATCTATGAACATCATGCGGGTTTATGGATAATACTGGATGTTCATGTGGTGAAATTTCAGGGATGAAATTCTATTTGGGGGGGGGTAATGAATCGAAATTTTATCATATTGATTTTTGAGAATTTGTAATTAGTTTTAAATATTCGATTTGGAGTTTTTATAATAAAATCTATGTTTCAAATAATTGTTTGATTTTTTTTGATGTGTTTTTAATTTAATTTATAGGATTTTTCCTCAATTTTTAATTTGAAAAAATAATTAAATTTTCTTTTGACACTTTTTACGGCGAACGTCGGCAGTTTTGGAATTTAACTGAATATGTTAACTTGCCTATTTTATTGTTGTTTTGAGATCGCGTCCCAATTCTATACACGACTATATTTTATATCCGTCGAGCGCAATTCATAACCAGGCGTGGTACGGTGTGTCGGGGTACCGAAAATTATCTAAATTCTAACATCCACATATATGGTGCTTAGCCACCATTTTGTCCCTCTTTACCCTGCCTTCTTCTTCCTTGTTCCCCCACTTTATCTACCTCACATTGTACTATGTCCACCTCTTTGTCCACCTTGTCTCATGCTTTACCAAATAATGCTCTGGCCAAGTTAGTATAAGTTTGATTATTTATACATACATACATACATATATATATACACACATGTATTTAAACAAAACACTTCATTCATTTTGTTCATGTTACTGTAATAATAAAAAGAGAGAATTTAAACTCAATTTTCTTATTTGAAAACCAATCCACCTCAAATCGATGACTTTTAGCCTTAGCGTCCAAAATAGAAGTTGTTCGGTTCCGTCTCTAGTATATTTAGACATTCATTGCTCGAGATTTCATCGAGTAATGACCCAAGAAATCATCAAATGTAAGTAAGCAGGATTTTAGTGTTTAAATGTTCAAAAATCAATTTCTCTCAATTTGGGAAGAATTACTCGATGCCATCAGCTTCGTTGAGTTCGCATGATGACGTAGTATTTTGGTATAAGTTTGGCGGCGTTTCATGTTGAAGATTTACATTCGTCGATAACTAGGGTTTAAGGCGGTCGGATTTTTAGGAGATGATATGCGAATTGGAGGGTACCATCGGGTCCGGCTAGGAGAGTGCTACATTGTGACCGATTTTGGTAGGATTTGGTGGTGGAAATTGTCGCGCACAGTAGGTACTTGGACGTGTTCGGCATCTTGGATGTACGATCGCATTTTGATTGGAAGGGGATGGGGTGTTGTGCAGTGGTGTAGTATGATAAGAGCGAGGAGGTGGACTTGTTGTTGGCTTTGATTTCGTCGAATGGTGGATGGTATAGTCGTGCACGTGCATGCGTGCACGCATGTATACAAGGAGGAGCGGCCTTAAGGAATGAAGTTGACGAAGAAAGCACCGTGGAGATGGGGGGTTGTAGTGGATGGGCCTTGGGCCGTTTCAATTGAGGTGAGAAACATTTTGTTTTGATTATTTAATATTATTAAATGTTATAAATTTTTAACTTTATATCTTGCTCATTTAAATTCCGATTAAGCTTCAAATTTTTGCACTGTACTCGTATGCACGAGTAAAGCATTGTAGTGTAATTTATTGATAGCTTTGGACAAGTATAAATTTACGACATATAAAAATGGATAGAATTTTAAATTACGTTATTTTAATTAATATCTTCGTTTAAAATTACATACCTTAATTATTGATGTTTATTTGGCTAAATAAAATTCCACTGAATTAAATTGGATTGAATAGGGGAATTTAGATACTTGTTTAGAATAAAACACCGTTCTGCTAAGTAAATTTATTGACATTTAATTAGCAGAATAAATCCCCGTTCTGCTACTTTATAGATTTGGACATCTGATTATATATCATTGGCTGATAGGCCTCTTGGAATATGTGATATGTTAACCAATGTCGGTTATGTTTTGAATTTATTTACATAGTCAATGATTATGTAAATATCTTTTATTAGCTTGGAACATAAAATTGAATGTTATGGTAACTTGTTTAAGTACCATTGTGATTGCTAAGTCCTTCCAAATTTGAAAAATTGATTTGATTCAAAGGTTATTTTAAGGATACTTATTTTTTGTTAATAAGGTTTTAAAGATATTTTTTATATATTAATAATATTAAAAAAGTAATTATTATTTATTAATAATGGTCTAATGATAATTAATAATTGTTTTAATAAAAATTTAAAGTTGAATATTTTAGTAATACGATTCTGTAAAACTATTTAAGAATATTTAATTATTGTTTAAATTATTTATTAAAATGTTTAAATTATATTTTTATTATTAGTTAAAGTTATTAAATTTTATTTAAAGGTAAATAATTATCATGTTAATATATTAAAAAGTTAATTTATTAATATATTAATATTTTTTAAAAAGTTAATTTATTTATATATATTAATATTGCTTTAAGGATAATTTATTATTATATTAATACCGTTTGAATTAATTATTCTATGATTAAAAGGTGAAAGTCTATTTTTAAGTGGAAGGTTCAAAACGGGTTTCATCCAATCGAAGGGATTTATCAAAGGGTTTATAAACTGGAAAGAGATTTTGGGATTGGAAAAGTTTCTAAGTTTTGAAGATGCAATGGTTTGAGAATATACTTATACCATTGAGATAAGTATATGGTTATGTTTTCTAAGTATCGAAAATATCGTGTTTTGCGAATATACTTATCCTGCTGAGATAAGTACATGGAAGTGATTTTCAAGTATTTGAAAAGTGATTTTAAAATAATGGAAATTTAATTAAATGAGGCCTAGTGATTTCCATGGAAATGAACCTACGATTTGTTTGATTTGAAATGTTTGCTTATTTGACAGTTAAATAACCGACTATCATATCTTGGCCTAAATATGTAATCCTTCTTAATTTTGGGTACGGAAATATTTCCTATTTAACACCGAAGGATTTTAACTCGGGAAATATCTAGGAGAAACACATGAATTATATGGTAGAGTTACCGTCGGTGGTGTTATACTCTATATATAAACTCGTTTCGTTCTTCTAGGACAAATGATAAGCAGATCCATCCACTTAAATGATTAGGGGGTGATCCTGGTTCTTATGTGTTGTCTGATTATTTCCTAAAGAAACGGTATTAAGCATTCCAAAAATCGATGATTGGTTCTTGGAGCCCCAAGGAAGCGGAAGATTGTACTTGTAAGAGATGATTCGAAAACCGTAACTACTCCGAAACCATATACGGTTCTATGGAGGAGTTTCGTAATATATCAAGATGCTAGAATCCATGTGTTGTTCCAAAAAACCCATTGGGGGTATGGGAATCAGAGTGTGATTCCAAGATCTATTTGAGATGTGGGAATCCATGTGTGATTCCAAGGCCCGTCGGGGTATTAGAATCCATGTGGGATTCCATGATCTATTTTGGTAGTGGTGCATGAGCTGGAATGCCAAACATAGCCTCACTAGTGGTAATGACTAAAGCCAGAGATAAGAGGCATGGCCAGTAGGGTTGGCAAACCCATAGGGTTAGTGAGACCAACAATGTTTTTCCTATGGTACGTCACTAGGGATGTATGCTGCTTCGAAAGGATATCTTTGATCCTTATGCAGAAGGACCATTCTCGAAGTGCTGAGGGCACCTCCATGGAAATCCTACACAATTAGCGGACGTGACTTGTCGGTTTTTGATTATATACCTAGTATTGTTGCGATGTACACTCACGAGCATCACGGCTACTTTATTATTATTATTTTACCCTTAGACACTATTATAATATCACTGGATTTACTGATATAAAAAGGTTTTGGTTATCGTCGGGTAAAAACCCATCCGTTTTTATGTGCACCATGGTCTTACGAGATACATTTGATTTTAAAGGATTTTTACAAGTTATAATAAATAAAATTCCCTGTGATTTGAGTTTCTCATGCTGGTTTTGCCAAACAGACCCGGGCGTTGTTTTCCTCTAATGCTCGGGTTAGACTGAGCGTATGTCCAGGTTTAGTTGGATGTTTTGGAGCTTCAAGGGATGAGCTGGAGGTCCAAAGATGTACTCACGTACATGATTATTTTTCCAGTGCATTCATTGTTGTGTTTTATCAGCAATTGTGATGTACACTCACGAGCATCACACAACTTGATTATTAGTATTTTCGTCCTTAGACATTATTATAATATCACTGGATTTTCTGATATAAAATGGTTTTGGTTATCGTAAGGTAAAAACTAGTCCGTGTTTATGTGTCACATGGTCTTATGAGATACCTTCGATTTTAAAGGATTTTTACAAGTTATAATAATTAAAATTCCTTGTGATTTGAGTTTCTGACGCTGGTTTTACTAGACTGACCCGGGCATTGTTTTCCTATAATGCTCGGGTCAGACCAAGCATATTTCCAAGTTTAATTGGATGTTTTGGAGCTTCAAGAGATGAGTTGGAGGTCCAAAGGCATTCATGTACATGTTTGTTTTTTTGTTGCATTCATTATTGCATTTTATTAGTAATTGTGAGGAGATGTTGTTATAACTGTCTGGACTGAAATAGGTTAGCATACTCTGATTGATGTCTATATATACATATATTACAGTTTTTTTTGTGTAAAGATTTGTTATATATTATAGATTATTCGTTCCACTGCGAGATCCTATATTATTATTTTCCTATGTCTTTTTTCTTCTTTTTTCCCCCTAATTATCCACCTTTCTGTTCAATTTGAGTGGGTCATGTGTGGTTTATTGCCCGCTTAAACTGTACGAAAAAGTGGGTCGTTACAGTTGAGTTTCACAACCGTAATGATGAATGCTCTGAAAAACCACATAATTTAATCAATTCATAATCGTTGTAAATTAACTAAATTAATTAATGTTTATGAAATATTAATTATTTGTTTCATTTATTGATACGTTTGAATGCTATTAGTATTTGATAAAGTGCGTATATAAAAGTTATTTATATACATATCGATATATGACATTGACAAAACATTTAAGTTAGATGTAAATAGATTAATTACTAAATGAGTTTAGAAATATTTTGAGGCCCATTTACCCTTAATCATAGAAGGCCATGGGAAGAAAAAGGAGACTTGAAATCCAAAGGTTGGATCTAGAAAATGAAGGAAGGAGGTTAAGGAAGGTTCCCTCTATAAATACCTTGCCTTTTATTCACTTGCCTCTCTTAATCACTCTCCTTCTAAACCCTAGCCTCCATCTTTATATTTTAACGTTCTTGGAAATTCATGGCCTCTAAGCCACAAAATTCATAAAATAAAATAAAAACATATCCAATAAAATAAATACAAAAGTAGTGTTTCATATTTTTGCGATTTCTGGAGGTGATTCAATTGGATCTAGGAACCTTCTTTATTCAAGATTCAAATCAAATGGCAACATCAATAAGGTAACTTTGATTAGTTTTTATCTATATATTCCATGATATCGTAGGTCTAATGGTTAATTTGTTTTGAAAATTTTATATATGCATTTGTGTTGTCCGTTATATATACACAAGTATAGATCTTAAAGTATTATAACCTGTTATCATTCAAATTAGTTTTGTTGTGATGTTGATAATTTCTATTGATTTTGATCTAAATATAGATCCGATAATTTATTTGTTATTTTTTTAATTTATTCAATAGTTAATGGTAGTTTCTATTGATTCAATATTGGTTTTCTATCTTAAGATTCGTACATATATAAATATACATATGTGTGTGCATGTATATATATGTATATATATATTAAAATAATTTTAATAATCTTCATACACTTTTGGTGAATCATGGCGACTGTATTTGAATCTTCATAGGTCGAAACGAATTTGGTTGCCCTCTAGATCGAAGGCCAGGTAAGGAGCCAATGATCTAGGGAAAAATACTAGATCGAAAATTTGGAATGCTAACTTTTTGGTTTCGAATAGAAGAACTGGATCTAGGGTGTCGAATGAAACTGTTAACCACGGATGGCATGGCCTTGGGCATAATGAGGTATTGTTTATAGCCAAAATACAGCTAGTTCGTCAACCTGGAAATTCTAATTTGGGAGGTGTGGCAAATTCCCGATCCAAGTCTGAAAACAAAAAAGTCCATCGTGTGTTTAATCGGAGAAAATCATATTATGTGAGCGACCGGATCGATTCGGCATGATATTCAATTAGATAATACGAAATCCTGAATTCAAGATGCTAGTGGAGGGGTTGGTATTCAGCAAGATGAGTATCTTGATTTGAAATTCATAGATCCTCTTATTATTAGTAATAAAAGGAAGGCGAGTATCTCTGAAGGGGCGGTTAAGAGATCTAAAGGAAAGTGGGCGAATTCAATTATTTTTTATGTTTATGGTATTAAACCTTGTCACCTTCATCTGAAAAGGTACACCGAAAGGGTTTGGAAACCGAAGGGTAAATTTCAACTGTTATCTGAGGACAAGTTTGTTTCATTATTCGTTTGGATAATAGCATTAACTGTAGCAATGATTTGAAAGGAGGTCCATACCTTTTTGATAATAAATTCATCATTCTCAAAAAATCGAAAATGGGTATGAGATTTTAAAATGACTTACTGTTCACCTTGCCACTTTGGGTAAAATTTACCAATCTTGAACTTGAATATGGGACATGGAAGCCAAGAGTGCAATTGCTAGTGTTTAAGGAAGACCTATTAAGATGAACAAAATCACTGTTGATGAATCTAGAGTGGCTTTTGCGAAAATATTGGTTGAAATGGAAGCGAGCTCAGAATTTCCTAAGGAAGTCGAAGCGTGTTGCATATGGGTGAGCAACTGATAGGTAAATTGGAATATCTCTATAGACCATTAAGTTGTAAGAACTGTAGTATGTTTGGGCATTCTACATCACAGTACAAGTCTAAAGACAAATGGGTGCCAAAAGAGTCTAATAATAATATTGTAATACCAGAAATTATCAATATGGTCCAAAGTGCAATGATTAATGACAATAGGGATGATAACTCAGGATTTATAGGGAACTATCACGTTGAAACTAGAGATAATAGTCACGCAGAGGACAATATTATGGGTCCGAATTCTTTGGACTACATCAATTGTGAAGTTAATCATGTAATAACAGAGAATAACCTAGTTGAGAACAATACTTAAATTCAAATGTTTCATGTACAAGACAACCAATAACTGTTAATAATCAAAATAATACAATTGATTTAGCACTAGATAAAGAGGGTTCTGATAACCCTTTACTACAAAACCAAAACATGATTTTGGATGATATAAGTTATTAAACTGAATTGGAAAAATCACTTAATGCAAAAGATAATGTTGCAAGTGTTATTTCTGCTGAAGCTAACCTTACAGATTCAGTAAATTTAGTAAATTCAGTGGACAAAGCTATAAATACTGCTACAGTGGTAGTACTTACACACTTAGTAGAATCTGCTTCTAATCATCCTAATGACAAGAGTGGGAATGCTGAAGGAAACAAGCAAAAACAAAATTTGCCTGCTCTCGTGAACATGGATGTCCAAACAGGTACAAGCTCTCAAGTATTTGTAGAAGGAATCGTGGAGGATGTGACATACTCAAATGAAGATGAACTTGTTGATCATCATGGTATAATTAAAGTTGTTCCATATTAACCTATAATTGATGAAAATGTTTCTAAGCATGTGGAGAGAAACCAGAATTTTTTTGATGAAATTGAGCATATGAACAAACAGAATAAGGAGAAAGGGTATTCAAAATCAGCTACTAATGCTCCTCCTAAAATATCGACAAGGAGCCAAAGAAAAATTAAATGAATATCGTTGCTTGGAATGTTAGGGATTTGAGTGCTCCAAGCAAAAAGTTTAAAGTAGTCAAATTCCTAACTAAGTACAAGCCATATATTATTAATAATAGAATAACATGGTTTTAATTAATAATAATGATTTATTAATAATATTTTGGAGACTAATTAATATATTTTATAATAATGTTAAAGATTAATTATTATTGTTTATTAATAATGTATTTTTTGAAATTATTAATTATTATTTTAAGATGTTTTGAAGTTAATTATTATTATTTATTTATGATGTTTATTATTAATAATTATTATAATAGTGTTTTGAAGTAAATGATTACTATTTATTTATAAATGTTTTCGAGATTTATAAAAAGAGTCTTATAATTGGTTTTAGATAGTTATAAAAGAATTTTAGAAACGGGTTTTATAGGTTCATAAAAAGGGTTTTATAAATAGTTTATGGATTTATAAAATGAATTTCATTTAGTAAAGGGTTTTATAAATTTTTTTAGAGATTTATTAAAATAGTTGATAAATGGTTTATAAATTTATAAAAGAGATATAAAGAGATATAAAAGAGATTATAAATGATTTTTATGGATTTATCAAAGAGATTTATAAAGGGGTTTTAGAGATTTCTAAAAGGAGTTTATAAATGATTTTGGGTTGTATAAAAGGAAATCTTTCTCAGTGTTGGTGAATATACTCATACCGTCGAGATAAGTATATGGATATTTTTTTCAAGTACTGAAAAAATAGGGTTTGTGAACGAATCTTTGTAAAAGTATTTTAATACAAGTATTTACAAAGTGATTTTAATTAATAAAAGAATTAATTAAAGTGATTTGCGGTTGCTTATGTGCATAACCAATGTTGGTTTTCCCTTGGAAATAAATCCCTAATTTGAATATTTTCTTACTCGATAGTTAAATAGCCGACAATCGAATTTGGACCCAAAAACGCAACTCTAGAAATATTTAGGAAAAACACGTGATTTATATGGCATAGTTATCTCCGATGATGCTGTACCGTATGTATATAAATATCGTTTAGTTCTCCTAGGACAAATGATATGGAAATCCGTCCACTAATGGTTAGGAGGCGATCTCCGCTCTTATCTTTGACTGTTTATATCCTAAAGAACCGGGGTTGAATTTACCAGAAACTATCGAATATTGTTCGGATATGTTATCCAAAAACCAATTCAATCCAATTCAAACATTTCGAAGTGAAGACATTTTAAGATGATGGAATATGAAGACGGAGCTCTTTGAAATGCAAGGGCTGCTTGCTACTAATCTTGAGCGTGATTTCAAAAAGGATGTAGTAGAAGTAGTGCCTTCGATTCGTTCATCTCCTAAACGACTTGTATAGATGAATGCTGACATTTTGTCGTCGATTGGAAGGCAGTGTTAGCATTCCAAGTGGTATATGAAAGGTAAAACATAGTCTCAAGCCTCATCAATCGGAAATGACTAAAACATGGGAGATGTAGCAGGGCTAGGTGGGTCGCTCCCATTAGGGTATGACCATCCATATCTAGAGTCAATATTTTCTCTCATTTGTATGCTTCGGGACCCATTAACCAAGGGGTGATCATATTCGGTACTATCCAGTAAGGGGAAGACCAGTTCTTTGTTGGCAAAGGATCCTGGCGAGTTCGTTGATATTATTTTATCTAGCGATGCAGCGGGCGGTACCCCAATAGCCCAGTCACTGTATGGAAACCATTCTCGAATAAGCGCCGTACGGACTTAGTTGTGCCCAACTATACTAAAATGTGAGATGCAAGCATTTCAGCTATATTCATATTTTACTTGAACCTTAGACATTATTATAACATCAATAGATTTTCTATAGAAAATGTTTCGGTTATAAGGTAAAAACTTGTCCGTGTTTATGTGCGGCGTGGTCTTACAAGATACCTTTATTTGAAAGGTTTTTGGTAAATATTAAATTACATTTGGGTGTGTTTTTCTCACATTGGTTTACCAGATTGATCCGGCCGTTCTTCCCTTTCAATGCTCGGGTCAGACCGAACATATATACAGATTGCTTTGGATGCTTGGAGCTCAAGAGATGAGCTGGAGGTCCAAGGCGTATCTACATATTTCTTTGTGTTCTAATGTGTTGTCTGTTGGTTGTATTTATCAGCAATTGTAAGGACAGGCTGTTTTAACTGTCTGAGCTGAAAATAGGTTAGTGTACTCTGATTGGTGTATGTATATTACATTTTATTATGTGTAAAGATTTTTTGTATATCATAGACTATTCGTACCGCTGTGAGATTCTATGTTGTTTAGTTCTATTTTTTCTTTTCTCTTTTCCCCTAACAATCCGGTTTTTCGACACTTGGTTGTTCGGCAAGTGAATACCATGGATGTATTAATGTCGACTTCCTAGGATCGAAAAGACGGATCGTTACACATTAGCTCATTTTGTATGTATCATATATTGTCAAATATGTGCACGAACATATAGTTATAAATTTCAAGTGATTATTTGTATACGTGTGTGTGTGTGTGTGTGTGTGTATATTTGTGTATGTATAAAATATGATTTATCATTAAAATATTACATAAAGTATTTATTTATTTATATAACTATATATTGTTCAATAAATAACAATAAAGATATATGTATATAGATATATATAATAAAATAATTAATTTTGTTTTCATATATAACTTACTAGTTAGAAAACATATCAGATCTGAAGTTATAATGATTTTAATATATGTATGTATGTATTATAATGAATTAAAAAGTTTCAGCCATAATAAATAAACAAAAATAATTATATGATAAAAATTCAAGTTTTACATTTTTAGAAAATCTAAAAACATATTTTAGGGCTTGGGATTTTTTTTTGGAGTTTTCTCAATTAAAATATTATTTTTAATTAAATAATTAATAACAGGTTGAAATTAAACTAATTTTAAAAAATATAAAATTAAGTTGAAAAAATATAAAACTTTTTTTGAAGGCACCTGGCATAATGAATTAATTTAAAAGAATATATAATTGAATTTTAGAAACATGGAATATTTTATATGAATTTATTGAATCGGATAATCATTAAACATTGATGACAATACACACACACACATACATACATACGTATATATATATATATATGATAAAAAATTATTTTCAGCACTTATAACTCATAATAAATATAAACAAGTGTTTGAATATTTTAGATCAATATTATACATTAAATATGAAAACATATGTTTTAATTCAAATTGTATGTGAATATTAAATCATAAATTGATACATATATATGTATAAACAAATATAATTTTAAATTGAAATTTAGTTTAATATTTAATATGAAATTACAGACATAAATCATGAACTAGATCTTTAAATGTTATACACATATCCAATCTCCATTGTGACAACAACAATACATACAAAACCTTACCTAACTAATGAAATAACAATAACCTGATTATATACATAAGTTTACATAATTAGAAAATCTAAAAATATAATAATATGATCAACATATAAATAAAAATTACCCCGAACAGATGCCCTAAAGTTCACGTTGAAATAATGAATTCTCTTTCTCTAAATTTCCTTAATCGATCAAATTGCTGGTCTAGAATCAACGACCTTTCAGTATCAAATATCTTCTTGTTTTAACTTGAATTGGATTTGAGATTTTGTGATTAATTTAGAGAAAAATTTCAGCCATAAAAGAAGAAGGAGATATTTCTCAAAAGAATGAATTGGCATGTGATTAGGGTTTTGAGATTAGTATTTACAATGGTAGGTTAATAGAGGAAAGTATATAAGTTTCTCACTAGATCTTAGCTACACATCTCCAATCCCTAATCCTATATCATAGCCATCTCTAACCCTAGCCAAACTGGCCACATTTTTCTCTAGTTATCATTGGTTATGAGCCCATTTAACCTAATTTAAATATATATAATTATATTTAACTTATTTTGCTATCGATATCTCATACCGATTAATATATCCATAACTATTATGAATATATGCAACAATTTTTCTCAAATCATATTCAAATTTCATAATTAATATTTCACAAATATTAATTAGTTTAATTAATTTACAATAACTATAAACTAATTAAATCGTTTTGTCTAAAGAGAATTCATCATTTCAGTTGTGTGACTCTTGGGTATAAATTTGGTCAGGGATCAACATTGAACTATTCGAGTGTTAACGTTTACACTTCACTTAGTAGGTGGTGTGACATTATGGCCAAATTTATCGCTTACTCAACTTCGGTAAAACCCAATTTCATTTTTAAGCGTTATCCAGTTGTGACAATTATTTACCCAAATTATCTTCATCAAAACTATATTACTTTGGACTTATTTAATTTGGTGATGGTTAATTTTCCGACATCATCCACATTCAACTCTATATTCCAAACACAAAGTCCTTGGTTCAATAATAATAATAACAAACTGAACTACTCTTTCCAGATATTTTAACTTTGGGTTGACTTGGGTTGACCGTGATACTAACCACATATAACCAAGGAGACAAATCCTCTCTTGAATAATGCTTCGCTTTAATACTTCCACTTGACCCAACTATAGTCACTCGATAGACACTATGCCATTATTTGACTACAATCAAAGCGGTCTTTCATATTGAAGATTCACAGTATTCTCAAGAACTGTGTAAATTATTCACATCGATATTTTCTGTTTGACCTTAGTTATATTAACTAATAGAAAACTATCAAATTAGTCATTCCGTAGTTATCCAATAACTATTAGTACATAACCCTAGGTGCCCCCTAGCAGTCATGAGTAATACACTGCTCAACATTTGGAGAGCTTTACGTATTCTAGTTTCAACAGATACACTGATATCCAGTCTCGATGCATCTTGAATAGGAACATTTAAAATGATTTTTTTTTCATTATGATAAATTACTCATGGTTATAGCACTTTGTAACTACTATCACAAAATGTACCATTTATGGATTTTCTATTAAATATACTTTTAGTTAAATTGAGTAATTAATATAACACATTATATTAAGTATATAATGGAAATAAACACCTTTTATTTCGAACAAGAGTGGTCAATGAGTTAGATATATGTAACAAATTACATAATTGCCCCAAGGGCATACCCTTAACTCTATCAATCCTCACCTTGCACTTGGCGTCAATTATGGAATCTCATTCCAACTTCTCCAATCGGTTTTCTTACCAATTGGGTCATTTCCTTAGTGAACGGGTATACTATTATGTTTTAATCATCTACTCTGTCGATTAACTCTCTTTGACGTTGATAAACTACCTTTATCATGTAGAACAATTCAGAGTATGTCTCTCGACTCTCAGTGAGAACTTAATTCTGTTATGAACTACATAGTGACATTGTCATTATATAACAATGTTATGGAATTCTCAACATTTGGAATCATCCTCGGCTCAGTTACAAATTTGTGCATTTATTATATATACATTGTTTTTATTGTGGCGCTATTCAAGTCGATGAATCAATCGCAATCTCTTTCATTTGGAACATTTCCAACTTAAAGATTCTTAACTTGAATTTACTATTGGTATATTATGTTTAACATTATTTATGAAGTTTGAGTCCGAACACTGCTTCATAAGGAGTTCGTTGTTTCTGTAAATGATTCTCTAGTATTTCACAAATACCCAAGAGCACACTAAACTACCATTAGTGATAATAATTTGGATTTGATATTTGATTCACGTATAAAATACATAAACAAATCATTATTCGTAAACAACATAACATGTATGATAATTCTTATTGTCGATGCATAAGGAACTTATTTCACATGTTTCGTTTTAAACAATTTAATGTGGTGTTTTTGCATATTGATTTGGAATATCTTTTATACTCACAATAAAAGACATTATTTAAAATCTAAAGTTGAGTATTAAAACAACTAAGGTTGATTTTAACACAAGTATATCATTAAAATCAATAATGTGTTGTTTACTTACAGTTTAGAAATATCAACGTACTTATTAACGCTCTTTCTTATGAACACACGCTTCCTCTGCACTTTGATTGAAAATCAAACCTTTTGATATTGCTATGAAAATGTTTATTCAATCTTGATACTTATGATACTTTCGTATCATTTCTTAGATCATATCCAAAAACTCACAACTCTATATCGCTCCCACTGACTCCGAGATACTTTGGTTATTATGTGTAAATAGTTTACTCTAAATCATTATTTAGAATTTTCTATTTTAGCATAGATGTACCAAAAAACTAAGTTTTACCAAGCAATAATTTTGTGAGTAAATCCGAAATAACCTGAGTATGCTGAATAACAAATCTAAATTTATAAGGCTATTCTTATCAACATTGCTCATTAAATTCCAACTGCATTAGTCTCTTAAAGACACAATCACGGCCAATGGATCACATCCCTTTGGATACGACTACTAAAATCATATTTTGATAACATATTTGGTATCCCTTCGGATTTGCGCATCATGCCATATCATAGAGTCGATGCTCTTAGTGGCTTAATTAACAAACGAGGATTATCTATTCTCGACATTGATAAGAAATTCATAGTTTCTCTTCAGTGTGCAAAAATACTTATTAAACACTCTAATGCGATGTGTTCGTTTAAGGTTGTTAATTTCATTTCATCTCATCTCATCTAATCAGTTCTATCTATGGATCATATCCATTTCCATTTTACCACCAACAATTCCTTAAAGAAATTCTTTCACAAAGAAGTTGGTATTTCATGAAACAACGATTATTTCTTAGTGCAATAGAATAGATATTCATAATATTTTATGAATTTCTTTGTTTATAAAAATGATTTGGTTTTAGTTTACAAAACTTATATTCAAAACATAGATATGTTATCCAATGACAGTCTTTCCCACAATCCTTTTGGGGAGATTCATACAAGGAACAATTATTACATGCAATCTTTTGACTTGCACAACCTGCCAATTACTTGGCCTAGGATATGTTGGGGTTTCTTATAAACCCTTATCTTGTGATTTTGGAAACTGTTATTTAGATAAAATAATATTAACCTTGTGTACCATTCTTAAGTACATGACCCTACATAAAGCAACCAACTTAACTTCACTCATAATTAATCATACATTGTCCAACAAAGTTCGATTACTCCTTACCAATACGTCATTATGTATCACATGGAGGAGTGTCTTTTGAGATTGGATATCTTTATTCATTTTTAGGTACGTTCAGAAACTCTTTCCAATATGCTCAATCATTCAATCAAATTGACTCATTTCTATTGCATGTTATATTATTTTCTTTCGTTTTATACTCTATGAATCTATCTTAGACATATGTATCAAATAGTTGATACACATGTCCATGTCGGTGATAACTCATCGATGAATATGACAAAGTACGTGGAACTGTTTTGGTGTTAATAGACTAATGATTGCATACATCTGTACATATCAATCCGAAGAGTTCATCAACTCTTATGATGCTCCCACTGAATGGGTGCATAACCCTTATTTATTTGAGATATAATTAACCAGTATCATATAATTCATAATCATATAATAAAATTATTTCTCAAAATCAAGGATTAGTCTAAATTCCAAAATAACTATAAATAATATTAGATACTTTTGTATTTTCCATTTCATCACTTTTGTTATGAAAACAAATGCCACCTTGTAGTTTATTTCATAACGAATATTCATAATATTCATATTGGAATATAGCTATGTCTATTTTTTAGTCGATATTGAAAAATAGTCATTATTTCGTAAATAATGTTCGATACATTTTACGAAAATAATTTTCATAATATGATGCAGTCAATAAGTGCTATATGACATCCTCTTACTATTTCATTCATTACTATAATAATGTACTAAATTTGGAGGTCCATCATTCACTTAATATAGATTTATTTATTTTATATACTACAACTAGTTACCGTGGAGAGTTCCTTGATCAAATATTTTGAACTCAGATAAATAAATCTCATAAAAAAAAAATTTCTATATGAAAATACATTTCAGAATATAAATCATATTTCTTACTCCAATTTTAAGTATCAATCACTATTATTACAATTCTCGTTATCGTTGTTTCTTTATGAAGTAGAATTGACTATTAACTCTTTTCATCTCAACTGCACCTTAAATCACATCTACTCTTGTACATTTATTTTTCTTTCTGAATGGTTGAACCTTCCAAAAGAAAATTCTTACTATAATATCATAATGAACTCTTTACAAAGATGAATTTGATTATCCTTAACATTTAAAGACATCAAATATGATGCAACCTATGTAAACTAATCAAAATGACATTTTAATGATCGAATTCTAAGATTTATATGATAGTTTTGTTCTGGTGTTACATTTAACATGATGCGATCCTTTTGTAATAAATCAAATTAAATACTCGATCTCGCATTATGGTTCATTCGGTTTTTCGGGTGGACTAATTTCATCGAAATATTGTACATTACAAACTTTGACCATTCACCATATAACATTTATATGCAATTGTACATGAGTCAAATATCCATAGTCTTGTATTTCTTTTAAAGTTCGAAACTCATAGAACGCAATACATCGTCTCGACTAAATAAACGCGTTAGTGACCAAACTACGAATATATTTAGTAGTTGTAAAATCAGCCAATTGTATGGGTGTTAAAACGTTAATAAGCGATAATCTTTTATTGTGGGTATACGCTGTATTTATATTTATCAATCTTAAATTCATTTTTATATCTTAATTGATAAACAATTTATTAATCTTAATTAAATGCACAAATTTATTACTATAGATAATTATAACAATATATATCACATGTTATTACAATATTAGAAAGGTTAAATGTTATCATTTCGTTTTTCTATCAAGGCTCTCACTAGTGTTTTATGTTTCACCAAACCCTAAGCGAAACACAGATGCCTTTCGACTTCACTAGCGGATCTTAGGACTTGTCCATCTTAACCTTGAGTTTGCTTAACAAGTCATAGCTTCATAGACGATGGATAACGTCTTATCGGTTGTATCACATACAACTCTTAACCCATGGTTCCTTGTCCTAATCTCATTTCGACCTTGAGTTTGCTCAATAAACCGAAAGAAAATATTCAACCTCGTACCTATCATACCACGATGACCTAAGTATAGTATATGCACCTTGAATTTGCTCAACAAATACATATAGTTATCTTACCTCATCTATTCAATATATCGTAACATCCCTAGGTTGAGTTTGTCTAACAACTAAGGAATATGGAAGTAATTTATTAATATATATATATGGTAGAGGACAACATTATATTGAGGATTCATAATCTTTAATATACTATACCGAGTGATATCGACTTATGGACTAATGTATTTCTCACGAAATTCTCATGATTCAAGTGTTGGATACATCGGAAATCACTGTATACATACATTTATGTATGTATTCATTCCTTAGGTCTATTTAGGGTTTCTTAATGTTCCACTTATAATTATACATTCATATCATGTAAATTTTATTATTATATAACTTTTATAATTCATATTACTTATTTAATAGCCATATCTATAATTTTACATTAATTAAATCTTATTTTATTAATTTTAATTAATTAACAATTTAATTAATTTTATATCATCTTAATATAACATTTTATATTGAATATTTATTATATGCTATAACCTTTATAGTACAACATATATATCATATATATGTGTTTATTATTTATTTAATTAACCTTTTAATTAATTTATTTAATTAAACAATTTAATTATATTATATTAATTTCAAAATTTATCTTACATACATACATGTATACTTATGTTATCTTAAACACTTTTAAAATAACATAACATATAAAAACATATATAATACATGCATACAAGTATTAATTAACTCATTTAATTAATTTATTTTATTAATCTTATTAATGAAATTTAAATTTTGAAATTAATATTTAGATAGTTTCAAGCATTTTAAAATTTTCATTACCTTTCAAACATTTTGAAAATTTACGTTATATTATAACCTTTTATAATAAACATATTTTTATTTTAAATTAACTTTAAAATCTAAAATTTGTCTTAATTTTCAAAACTATTTGAAAATTAGCCAAAGGCCCGATTAAAATTGGGTCTTTTCTATTAAGGGCAATCTTTAGGCTCACTTCACCTTTCAGGCTTGGTTGGAAACTAGGTAAGACAGAGTACTTTATTATCCAATTTCAATCTTAGACATTAGCTTTTTAGAAACTGTACTAAGTGGGCAAGCTTAATTAGTTAGCCCTAACATGATTAATTTAGACCGCATAAGGCTAAGCTATTAGCTCTGATACCATTGAAGGAACTAGGCCAGCTTGCAGCGGAAGAAATGAATGAATTTCAAATTTTGTACTATTTTGGATCTTTAATGGGCCTATGAAATCTAAATTCATTTAGAAATTTTTTAAATCTAGTTTAAATAAGATCGTTTATTTTATTTAAATATACAAATTATAGTTGGAGATTTATTTAATTTCGGTTTTACTTATATATATATGTATATATATAGTTTTTGTATGTGTTCATGTCTAACATAACAATCCGTGTAGGGTATAACATGCTCGTATATAGACGTTGAGATTTACATCACAACAGACATATTAGCTCATTTTTTATTGTATGTTATCAGATATGTGCATGAACATATAGTTATAGATTTCAAACTATATATATATATTTGTATATATAAAATATGTTTTATCATTAAAATATTACAAAAAGTATTTATTTATTTATATAACTATATATTGTATCATTAATAACAATAAGGATATATGTATATAGATATATATAATTAAATAATTAAAAATTTTCATATATAACTTACTAGTTAGAAAACATAAAAGATTTGAAGTTACAATGATTTTAATATTTAATATAAATATAAATAAATATATATATATTATAATGAATTAAATAGTTTCATCCATAATAAATTAATATAAAATAATTTAATGATAAAAATTCAAGTTTTATATTTTTAGAAAATACATTTTAGGACTTAGGAAAAATTTCCGGAATTTTCGCAATTAAAATATTATTTTTGATTAAATAATTGGTAACACGTCGAAATTAAATAAATTTTAAAAAATATAAAATTAATTTGAAGAAATATAAAAACTTTTTTCGAAGGCACCTAATAAGATGAATTAATTTAAAAAATATAAAATTGAATTTGGGAGACATGAATTATTTTATATGAACTTATTGAATCGGATAATCATTAAATATTAATTATAAATTATATAAATGATAAAATATTTATTTTCTACACTTATAATTCATCATAAACATAAAAGGTGTTTGAAAAATTATATATCAATATTATACATTAAATATGAACATATGTTTTAATTCAAATTGTATGTGAATATTAAATCATAAATTAATACATATATATGTATAAACATATATAATTTAAAAATAAAATTTATTTTAATATTTAATATCAGATTAGGAACATAAATCATGAACTAGATCTTCAAATTTTATATACATATCCAATCTCTATTGTGACAACAATAATACATACAAAAATCTTACATAACTAATGAAATAACAATAATCTAGTTATATACATAAGTTCAGTAAATTCAGATGATTAAAAAATCTTAAAACATAATAACATGATCAACATATAGATAAACAATACCTGAAATAGATGCCTAAAGTCCATGCTGAAATAATGAATTCTCTTTCTCTAAAATTCCTTGATCCGTCAGATTGCTAGTCCAGAATCAACGACCTTTCACTATCAAATAGCTTCTTGTTTTAACTTGAATTTGATTTGAGATTTTTAATTTAGGGAGAAGTTTCAGCCATGAAAGAAGAAGGAAATGGTGGCTCAAAATAATGAATTAGCATGTGATTAGGGTTTTGAGATTAGTATTTATAATGGTAGGATAAGAGAGGAAACTATGTAAGTTTCTCACTAGATCTTAGCCACACATCTCGAATCCCTAACCCTATTTTGTAGCCACCTCTAACCCTAGCCAAACTAGCCGCATTTTTCTCTAACCATCATGAGTTGTGAGCCCATTTAACCCTATATGCAATTATAACTCATTTTGTTATCAATATATCATATTGATTAATATATTCATAACTATTATGAATATATGCAACCATTTTATTTCTCAAATCATATTCAAATTTCATAATTAAAATTTCATAAATATTAATTAGTTTAATTAATTTATATCAATTATAAGCTAAATAAATCATTTGGTCTAAAGAGAATTTATTATTTCGGTTGTGTGACTCTTGGGTGTAAATATGGTCAGGGATTAACATCAAACTATTCGAATGTTAACGTTCACACGTCACTTAGCAGGTGATGTGAAATTATGGCCAAATCTATTACTTACTCAGCTTTGGTAAAATCTAATTTCACTTTATTAAGCGTTATCCAGTTGTGATAATTATTTATATCGGTTCTCTTCGTAAAAAATGTATCGCTTTGGACTTACTGAATTTGGTAATGGTCAAAATTCCAACATCATCCACATTCAACTCTATAGCCTAAACACAAAGTCCTTGGTTCAATAATAACAATTAGTATTAACCAAACTATTCTGAACAGACATTTTGACTTTGGTTTATTTGAATTGACCGTGATATTAACCCCATATAACTAAGAAAATGAATCCTCTCTTGAATAGTACTTCTATTCCAATACTTCCACTTGACCCAATTATAGTGACTTGATGGACACTGTGCCATGATTTGACTATAATCAAAGCAGAGCTTTCATATTGAAGATTCACAATATTCTCAAGTCAAAAGAACTATGTAAATTATTCACATCAATATTTCCTGTTTGACCTTAGTTATATTAACTAACAAAAATTTATCGAATGAGTTGTTCCATAGTTATCCAATAAGTATTAGTATGTAACCCTAGGAACCTCCAACTGTTATGAGTAATACACTACCCAACATTTGGAGGTTACATACTCTAGTCTCAACGGATACATCGATATTCAGTCTCGATGCATCTTGATTAGGAACATTTAAAATGGTATATTTGTTTTCATTGTGATAAATTACTCGTGGTTACAACAATTGTAACTACTATCAAAAAATGTACTATTTATGGATTTTCTATTAAATATACTTTCAATTAAATTAATTAATTAACATAACACATTATATCAAGTATATAATATAATGAAAACACCTTTTATTTCGAACAAGATTGGTCAACAAGTTAGATATATGTAACAATTACATAAATTCCCTTAGGGCATACCCCTAACTCTATCATATAATTTTAAATAATGCTTTGGACAACCATTGGATATATAACGGGCAAATATGTCCATTGCGGTGTAAATCACAGCACCCATATACATACACATTAACTATGTACACAATATGATATGTTGCACTTATACCATTTACACTGGAATATATTTGGATTACATTTTATGCCATGTATAAATTGTTAATTAATGACATTCAATGAATCAGTCAGTTTAATTATATACTTCTAGAGAAAGAAACAAAAGATTTCCTTTTCTAAATCAACTCTTATAGGTAATTGTTGGGTGTATTTGATATACTACACATTTAAATTTAAAATAACTTGTTTTAACCAATTTTAAATAAAATAAATTTTATTTAAAACTTTATAGATTGGATCTAATATACCTTTAGACTTAATAGGCCCAAAAGATCTAAATAAGAATATTTTTTTGATTCAGATGCCTGGGAGTTTCTATTTTACCAAGTGGATAATCTATTAAACTCGAAAACCGATATTGCCTTGTTCTATCTTGAAATTGATGCCATACAACATTAATAAAATTTCAATATTGATTAATTCACCCTGTTTTATTTCGAAATTGATATTTTATGACATCGTTTCGATGTTCAACATTAATTAGGTATTTTCTTTGTTTATTACTCCGATGACCAACCCTGATGTTTATAGACTTAGTAGCACAAGGTCCCGATACCGCAAAGATGCAACGACCGGTTAAGTTATAATGCAGTATTCTATTATGTCAGCATTGGTTAGAAGCATTGTTATTTAAATTTGACATTAATTTATGAGATTATTGTTCAACATTGATAACCTTACTGTACGTTATTATATTTCTTCGGTAATCATTTCCAATATTGTTATGACATTGTCATTTTACAACATAGTTGTTGTAGTAATTTTATAGATCGCCCATAAAAATATTATCGAGCCATGTTGACATTACTCATTGATGCAGGTTATTTAATCATTTCGACATTGACCATAGTTACGACATTACGTTGTAGTTTTACAATGCTACTATTGCGACATTCATCATCAATACATCCATTTGTCATAGATTTATAGATTCGACATTAATTTCATTGATTTATCATAAGATTCATAATATATTCAGGATAATTTTTCATTTGAGCCTTTATCAACCAATTATAAATTTATTTTCTCATTGTGATTCTAACATTTATTTACATACCTCTTTATGGTTAAATATTGGAGTACTCCAAGAATATCGACATAGATTGCCATATGATATATACTTGTTGTAAACAATATAGTGGATTTTAAAATTTAAGCAATGTGTTGTCCTCTACTTTAGCGCCTAATGATTTACCTTATATCGTAGGCATTCTAAACTTCATAAAATATCTAATACTTTTTTTGATTTGGTATGATATCACGTGGTATGCAAATGGAAGGCAAGAAGACGATCCAGAAAAGAATCAAGGAAACCAGTAAAGTCCCCAAAGCTTCCCCATCTACTAAGAAAGGAGGTCATCTTCTTAACCCTTTATATATTACTACGCAAGAAAAAATGGACTCTATTCTTAAACAATTTAGTATGACAAGCATAAAAGCCCGGCCCCTCGATCCTTCTGGTAGAATAGACAACCCTTCAGAAGTGTTCTTTGCCTTTACTCCAGTCCACATCTGACGCACTGGATATCTTCCTTTCCTTGATTTTCTCTTAAGATTCCTGGAGCATTTAAACATTGCCCTGATCCAATTGACTACAAATTCATACACCTATTTGGCTTTCTTGGAGATTCTTGTTATGGAGGCCAAGCTTTCCTCTCTCAATGCTGAAATTCTTCAAACCATAGCTAGCCCTGCAAGAATAAGTAAGCTGCAGGAGAGTCCACTATATCGCATTCGTCCCCTTTCGAAAAGCTTAATCATCAACGTTGTTAACAGGACTAAAGAATGGGAGAATCGGTTTTTCTACGTCAAATGCTACTATGAGATCAGGGGAACTTTCTCTGTTATAAGTAGGTTTATATTTCTTGTTACTTATGCTATATTTATCATTATCTTACGATGAACACTTTCCTTCAGATTTGGCTCCTATGTAATTAAACCCCTTTGATAACAAGACTATCAAATCCTTGACTTTAGCATCCAAAAGCATAGGTGATGGACTTACACTCCTAATAGAGGCGAACCTTCGTGAATATTCTCTTATTCGTGACAATCACATAATACTTGGGAATCCTCTAATGATGAAAGGAAATGCTTAAGGGAAGTGGTCGTTGGTCATCAATGACTGTAATTCCTTCTCCACTTCCTCTTCGGTTCAACATAAGCCAATTGGTATGTTTGTATTATAACTAATATGGAATTTCTGACATTATCACTTTATAAACTTCATTCTCTATTTTAGGTTCGTTTGATCTTGTCATTACTTCTAAAGAGATAGGAGTTAAATATAGCCCTTCTAAAAAGAGAAAAAATAAAGATGAATTTCCCACCTCATTTAAATTGAACAAACCTACTTCTATTGAGGACTCTTTTGCCAAAGCAATTGAAGCATTAGAAAAGGAAGTAGATGATGATATTCCCACTGATATTCCATCTTCTCTTCCAAGTAAAAGGTATGAGCTCGTGGGTGATTATATCCATGTTATTGTGGATGAGGAGGCACTTGTTAATATTGACTCGAGCCCTAATGTTATCAATTTGGAATCTCTCAAGCATATAGTTCAAGAATCGACTGAGGTGGCTCATTCTCTAGATCCCCTCCTCAAGATTTCTCTTCCTACTTCTCCAACTGCTCTTTGCTGCTTATATGATAATCTCAATTTTTCTCCTTCTCGGAAAGATCCTCTTCCTTTAGAGGTTCAGGCCTAGTCTCCCGTGACAAATTTTGATGATCTTGTTCATTTGACTGTCCAATCTGCCTCCATTACTTCTCTTGGGCCATTGCAGCCCTCAACTTATTCCAATGATCATCTTTTCATTATTCTTAAATAACTTTTATCGGTACATATGTCCTTTCGTTTGTTTAATTTTAAGCTTGTAGATCATGTCCTAACTTAGACTTGTTATACATTCCAGGTGAGAAAGCGAATGTTCCTCCTCAAAGAGGCTTCTCAAGGGCCTTCCAATGAAGTAGCCGAACTTAAAGGGTAGATATCCTCACTTAATCATAGTATAACTAATATTGCGACAGTGAGAGATGAAGTTGTTACTAAAAAAGAGAGAGGCTTGTCTCCTCACTTAACGAGGAGAAAAATGCTAGGAAATTACTAAAAAAGGAGGTGGAGGCATTAAAAGCAAACCTCAAGAAGGTTAATAGAGAGAAAGCCGAGATAGTCGAAAAGGCTGTGAAAATGTTAAAAGCGGATCATGAGAGGGCCAATAAAGAAAAGGACGAATTGGCCGATAAGGACAAATCCCTAAAGAGGAAGCTATAGAGGAAAACTGACCTATTGGCCTATCCGAATAATATATCAAGTACGCCCAGAAGAAAGTCATCTTTTTTCTCGAAAATGCTCTTCCCAAGGTTACTACGAAATGTTATGAAGACACTTTATTTGTAGCATATGCCAATAACATTCAAAAGTGTCCAGACCTAGACATTCTACCCCTTCCAGATTGGAATGAGAAATTCAAAAGAAGTCTTAAACTGCGGAAAGATAAGGAGCCTCTTCAAAAATATTTTCCTGTAGAGGAAAAGGTTGGCGGCAAAAAGTTGTCGACCTTTGACAGTCCTCCAATTGATGAAAAGATAGAATCTGAAGGAGAGGGAGATGATGATGATGATAATGATCGATGTGATGTGATGGCCACGATGGTGATGATAATGATAATGGCAATGGGAAGGGTCCTTTAGATCCAAAAGATGTGGGAATGGATCAAGCGATCCTAACTTAGACGCATCTGCTCGTGATGTGGGTTTTACTGAATCCCCTAGCCCTCAATATACTACAAAGAAGGATTCCACTTTAAAGGATAGCAATCCTCCCAACCACCATCGAAAAGGAAAGGCTCAAGTCGTAACTTTTCAAGCACTAGTTTTTCAGATATGGAGCTTACTATTTAAATGCTTGAAACTTTCTGCTTAGCTTTTAATCGACAAACTTAGTATTTTAGTTTAGGATTACTATTTTATTTAAGGAAAAAGGACAAGTATTATTTCGAGATTCTTTATAAAAAGAGTATGAATAATGAGCATCGAATGAATTAGGAAATCAAAAAGCTAGTAAAAGAATATAATGATTTGTCAGATAAATATAAGTGCCTTTCTAGCGACACTGCGCAGTTACAATTTTTTAAGGAGAAACAAGCCGCCTCTGCTTGAAAAGAGCTCGCCTTTATCGAGAAAGGACTAAGAGAGAAAATACCGAATTAATGACTCTCTTTTGGATGCTGATCGATGATAGAGACGCTTCGGTGGAGTTCCTCTACAAGGTTTATTCCAGGGGTAAATTTGTTGAATTTTCTTACATAGGCGATAATAGTGGGGACCTAATTAGACATTTTCATGAAAGATATCTAGACAAACATGGAAGTGACCCTTATCCTGGGGATTGTTGGAACCTATCTAGAGGAGATTTATTTCTGAATTTTATAGGAGATCAATATTGTATGAACCTGAATTATTGTATGATTGTAATATAATTCAAGTAGCATATAAACATAATTGCTTTTGTCTTTCTATGCTTAGTCTAATTTTCACATATTATATAGATTATGGAACCCTCTAATAGTCCTGCTCCAGGGACTTTGGATTATTTTTATCAAGTAAAGAGGGATTTTAAAGAAAAGTCATTAACTCTCATAACATCTCAGTTAGCAAAACACTATTTTTAGAGAACCATAAGAAATTTACACGCGGTTTCCTCACTTTGATTTTGATTTCTTGAACGATGAGAAGGATAAACTACTTAGTGAGAATCGAACTTATCATGCAAATTTGCTATGCGGTCATTTTAGCTCTTCGGTTGGAAAATGGGACTATCATAAATTTCCTCCAGTCAATACCTCGAAAAGAATTAAATCTCCTTTTGATTATATGCTTACTCTGTCTGTCGGGTCATTTGAAAAAGCCAAAACTGCTGTTTTAAACTTTAGGAGTTAATTAAATTATGATAAGTTAAATTATGATGTAATTTGAATTCCTTTATCATTTGTAAATTTTTGTTGTTATGAATGAAAGAGT
The DNA here is from genome assembly GCA_030737815.1 of Allium fistulosum. NCBI lineage: Eukaryota > Viridiplantae > Streptophyta > Magnoliopsida > Asparagales > Amaryllidaceae > Allium > Allium fistulosum. The sequence goes on along the minus strand of CM060906.1, from coordinate 431,375,901 downwards.
TTATTTTCCATGTATTAATCTTCTTTTATTTATTTTGAATAGGAAAGAGAGTTAATGCTTGCATCTGATCCTTTAGATGTTCTCTCTAGTTTGAACGTTATTAAAGACAAACTTATGGTTGATATTGAAAAGAGGCATTCTTCTCAAGATGCTTTAGCTTCAAAGTTTCCAAATAATCTAGAAACACAAGAATGACATAGGAAATGTTTTAAATTAAGATCGACATTTAGACGTATGAAAGAATGACCTCTAGCCAGGAGGAAGAAATTAAAGGAAAGGGTAAAGAATTTCAAGAGTTGAAAAAGAAAATAGATGTGGTTCTGCAGTCTGAATTATCATTTGAAATAGATACAGAAATTGCGAAATTTCACCAATGGATATATGACCTTGAAGTGGATCTTTTAAAAATTCAAGTGTCTTGTGAGTTTATGGAACTTATTGTAAGTGGAGGTGAATCTAGCCTTCCTACTCCAACTTCTGGGAGAATAGCTAGATCTTAATCTTTAGATAGCAAAGAGTTTCCCACCTTGTTAAACCCATCTCCGGGTCTGAATAATGTAGTGGTTTCCAAATGGAGTAAACAAGTCAAATTTGAATGCATGCAGTTTTTCAATAAGAAATGAAATGAGAAAGTTTCTCAGCATCTTAATTATTATGAAAGTCAGGTTGGAAAGCTCGAGTGTGAAAAGCATACTCTTGAGCAAGAGATTAAGGACTTGAAGTGCATAATTCAAACTTTAAGAGGAGCCAATAAGAATCTCAAACATGCATGGTAGACTTAAGCTGATTCAATTGATGATGCATACAATGTTAGGAAAGAAGAAGAAACTTAAAGAATTTTTGGATGTGACCATTCGTCACATTACTGAATCTTCGTTAGTTTTTGAAGATCTAGAGAGGATGACACAGAGCCTTAACCTTTAATAGAGAATTGCTTGTAAACCTTTGAATATGTCCTTTTATAATCTGATTTTTGTACCTATGACTTCTCGCATTTAACATGTAAATTGTAAATAAACTCATACCTGGATGTTATTATTCTATTCTATTTGCCTTTATCCGAGATTTGCAATTATCTTCTCAGTTTCGATATGATTCTTTGTAGATGTTGTTTTAAGCATAATATGCTTGTTAAGAGAATTAGAAACCTTGTTGATTGAGCATTTACAATTTTACTAATACGAAGACCATAGATCTTGATCTTGATGTAAGAGTTTGCCTTTCATTAATAGATAACTAGCAGCTTATTTAGTAATGGAGATCCCCATTTTAATAAGAAAATTGAATTCCAATCGAGCCGATTTAATGTAGCTCAATTCATAAGTAATCATAATGCTATCTGAACAGGGGACCAGTAATCTTTCTAGAAATAATACGAGACCGGAATATCATCTAATAATGGCATGAATAGTTCACCAGAAAATCCATATGGTGATAATGTAAATAGAAGACCAAAAAATTCATTTGACAATAATAGAAGAAGAACAGAAAACCCATCTGGAAATAATAATGGAAGACTAGGAAAATCCATCTGGTAATAGTAATGGAAGACTAGAAAACCCATCTGGTAACAGTAAAGGAAGATCGAAAAACCCATCTAGCAATAGTAAAGGAGAACCAAAAAACCCATCTGGCAATAATTGAAGACCAAAAAACCTATTTGGCTATAATGGATGACTAGAAAACCCATCTGACAATTATAGAAGATCAGAAAACCCATCTGGAAATAGTAAAGGAGGACCAAAAAACATATCTGGCAATATAAAAATACTAGAAAATTATCCGGTAACTGGAGATTGCTCCTGCTTTGGAACACAAAGGGTTCATTTTGATAGATCTTCCTCTAGAAGATTGTTTGATTTTGCTTTAGAGCACAAATGACTCATTTTTGATAGATCTTCCTCTAAGAAGACTGTTTTTGATTCATTCTTTTGGATAGAGTACGATTGACTCGATTTATTTTTGTCACCATCTTAGGTGATGATCTCCACTTAGATCGAACCCCTTATCATCGTCTTGGGTGATGATCTAGGTCTGCTATCCATTGTGTTTGGTTAGCTATCTTTTAGTAGAGCCAAAGACTTACCCGACCTCCCTCTAGGAGGGGCTTCAGTCAGGCCTTATAGACGGTATTGAAGGTTAGTTTGATGCTTTGGTCAGACCGTATTAGGTGGTACCAAAGGCTTACTCCGTCCTCTTTATAGGAGGTGCATTGACCAGGTTACATAGGTAGGGTCAAAGGCTTGCAAATGTTTTGGACATGCCATTTTCCGGTAGGACCAAAGGATTACTCTGACCTCCTTCTAGGAGGTGGCTTAAACAGGCCATTTTTAGGCGGGAATAAGGGATTATGCTCTCGCCAGGCCACGTAGGCGAGATTGAAGGCTTAGTCGATGCTTTGGCCATGCCATCTTAGATGGGACCAAAGGCTTACTCCATCCTCTTTCTAGGAGGCGCTTTGACCAGGCCTTCTTGGCGGGATCAAAGGTTTTTTCCTTTATTTTAGGAGTTTCTTTTCCTTCTTAACCATGTAGATACACTCATTTTAAGTTGAAAATCTTCTTTTATTGCTGATTTATTTAACATCTTCTTACAAGTTCTTTGAGCTTTCCCTAGGAAATTGTTGATTATCCCTTATAAGCTTCGACATTGATTCATGTCGTTCCCATTAGAATGATGATAATGATAGTATAATCCTCCAAGTTTTTATTCTTTGGCCTCTTATTTTGTGAAGGCCAATAATTGAGCCTGTCTTTGGTCAAGAGGTAGATATTCTCATAAGTAGTAAGGGAGTAATTCTTGGAAAGTCATGATCTTTTGGAGAATGACCCGCTTGGTTGGCATTTAATTCTTTTATTGCTCGTGATAGACTCTTCATCTTTGATGGCCAATTTCCTTTTTAGGGGGCTTTGTGCTTTATTCGTTTTATAGGATCAATCAAGCACACTCCTCTACTTTTTGGTAAACCATTCGAAGTTCCTTTTTATTTCTTTTTCAAAAATGGTTCCCTTAGCTTTGAATTGAATTTCATTTCTCATTTTTAAGAAGATGCTATCTTTTTTATACTGCCTCCCTAGGGCAAAGATCAGTGTTAGCCCTACATGAAATGGATTCAAACTCCATTTTTTTGGATTGTAAGGAGCTACTTGCCTCTTCTTATCTTCCACTACTTTTAATGCTGCTTATCTCAATACTTATTCTTCATGAAGCCGAGGTTCACTTGTGATTTGGTAGGTTGTCTTAGTCATTCGAGGCTTTGAGGACCCCTGTTCAAAGGTTTTAACATGTATAATGGGCAAGACTAAGAAAAGCTTAGTTGATGTGATTAATGGTGTTAAGAATCAAGGGTAGGTTAGCTTGGATTGGTTTCTTAATCTGATATGCTTAGTAGAGATAAGTTCACTAAACCCTATATATGTAGGTTAAAGTAGTTCCACTTATGGGTTTAACAGAGTCAAAGGTTCGAGCCCTCCTTCTAGCGCTAAAATGTTAACGAATTTCTTCGCTAACATCCAAAAAGTGCAAGGAAAAAGGAATGTGGTTAAATGAAGGAACGGATCACCTTTATGGACCTTTATGAGTATTGGTAAAAGCGACACTTGGTTGAGAAAGATCTTAAGCAAATATGCTTAGAACGTCCAAGTCCATAGTGAAGTGATAATTTTGTTCATGTCGAATCTTTACTCAAAATCATGTTGAAGCTATGTCACCAATATGAATTAATCTTATGCCAATATGAATCACGACTATGAGTGTCTAAGATTTCGAAGCAAGCTATGATTAAAAATCACAAGTGCTTTGGAACTAGAAACAAGCCATAAGTCATGAAATCTTTATTCATATATTGTTAAATAACGGAATGTACATAACCTTTAAGTTTAAGTGCTACATTCTGTAAAATCCCCAAATCAATTTAGGGTTACAAAGTTTAAAATGTAAAAAGTTGGGAAAAAATGATTCACCCCCTCTTCCATGCCTCCAGATTCATATTTATAGAGGTTGCATGGTGCAGCATGGTTGCCATGTGTCCATGCTTGACCTTCGACATTAATAATATTGACGACGCATGGTGTAATGCTTTGTTTTGATAGCCTGCAAAATTCCTTTGTATATTGACGAATTAAGGTGCGGTATTGATAATATATGACATCGGGATTGATAATGGACGACGTTGATGACATGCAACGTTGATAATAGGCGACATTGAAGGAAAGCGACATTGATAGGAGATGACATTGGGGAGAACCACCATTGATAAGAGACATCATCAATGGAGAAGCGACATTGATACGGGATGGCATTAATGACAGGTGGCATCGATAACAAGCAACATTGATGGTATACGACATTGATAACTAATGACATTAATGATAGGTGGCATTATCAAGAGACGACATTGGTGATGAGCGGCATTGAGGAGGTGCGATATCAAAAGGCAGTGGCATTGAAGAGATGCAGTATCAACCTGAGGCGATATTGACTAAATGCAGCATCCGTTCTACCTTCAGGTATGAAGTGTGACATTGATTAGAATGCGACATTGATGAGGTGCGACATGGATAATATATCATGCCACCGTGACATTGATAGCTTACGGTATACAACACTAATGGTGCATTTAGTGCAAGATTGGTTCGATTCAGCATTGTTTAGTGATATAAGAGACTCAATATCATTTATTTATCTCTATAAATGGTATACGGCATCCTTAGCTTCATTGATGACCGATGACATCTTTTTTTTATCCTTGTTGATGAGGGGCTGCATTGTATGCTGTCGGCATTAGCTTACCTTCACACCTTTGACATTATTTGTTGATGTGAGATTATGATACCGTCGTCATGCCGTATACCTTCGGGATTGATTATGATAATAATAAGATTAATAAAGTAAATTAATAAAATATGTTAATTAATAAGTAAATATTTGGATTTATTATATATTGGTATATGTTATGCTATTTTAAAATGTTCAATATAACATAAATATATGTGTATGTATATAAAATAAAATTTTGAAATTAGTTTAATTTAATTAAAATTGTTTAGTCAAATAAATTAATTAAAGGTTAATTAATTAACTAAATTAAAGGTTAGTTAATTAAATAAACAAATATATATACACTATATATATGTATAAAAGATATATGTGTAGTATTATAAAGGTTATAGTATTTATATTTAATATAATATCTTATAATTGAATAATATAATAAGTAATTAAAGTGTTAATTAATTAAATTAATTAAATAACATTTAATATACTGTTATACATAAAATATTATATAAGTTAAATAAAGTATAAATTTATATAATAATGAAAATTATATAATATAAATGTATAAAACTAAAGGTGGAACTGCAATAAACCCAGTTAGACTTAAGGAATAAATTTGTATAATACATATACTATGATTTTTGATGTGTCCGACACTTGAATCATGGGTGTATTTCATAAAAATACATTATTATCTAAATCGATATCACTCAACTAAATATATTAAATATTATGAATCTTTAATATAAGCGTTGTCCTCTACCATTTATATATTAATAAATTACTTGCATGCTATCTAGTTGTTAAGCAAACTCAAGCTACAGATGTTATGTGTGGTATAATTAATATATTAACTAGATGAGGTAAGCTAACTATATGTATTTGTTAAGCAAACTCAAGGTACATATACTATATCCTTCGTTTGTGTTGGATATGACTTGTTGAGCAAATTCAAGGTCAGAATCCTAAGACAGACGAGTCCTAACACCCACTAGTGAAGTCGAAAGACTTTTATGTTTCATCTTAGGGTTTAGGGAAATATAAAAAACTAGTGGGAGCCTTATCAGAAAAATGAAATGGTAACATTTAACCTTTTTAATACTATAAGGACATATGCTATATTAAATTATAATAATTTACAATAATATATTTGTGCAATTAACATAATTGATAAAATGTTTATCAATTAAAATATACAAATGAACAGAATTAATATTGAAAAATAGAAATAGAAATTCTATTTACTAATAAATTGTTGCATGTTTACCTATGCAAGTACCTAATTATACAACCATTAAATACATTCGTAACTTGGTCACTTATGAGTTTACTTGCTTGAGAATGTGTATTGCCTTTACTGACTTTCAAACTCTAAAAGCAATATAAGAATATGGATATTTGATCCATATACAATCATATATAAATTTTATATGGTGAATGGTCACAATTCGTAATGCACGAAATGTCGATGAAATTAGTTAATTGAAATAAGCAAGTAAACTATAGTGTGAGATTGTGTATTCAATATGATTGATTACAATAACGGTCTTGTGTGTTAAATATAAGATTGGACCAAAGGCTACACGGTCGATCCAAGAATTCAATCACTGAATATTAGTTTGATCAGTTTATGTAAAGTGCAATTTATTTAGTATCCTTAAAAGTTAAGGATGACCAAATGCAATTTTGTAAAGAGTTCATTATGATATTATCGCAAGGATTTCCTTTGAATGGTTGGACCATTTAGAAAGGAAATCGAATGTATAAGAATGGATGTAGCCTAAGGCATTGTTGGGATGAAGAGACTAAATGGTCACTTTTGTTTCATAAATAAACATTGAAAATGAGAATTGTAAAATTATAGTTAATACTTAACATTGGAATAAGAAATATGATTTCTATTCCAAAATGTATTTTCAAATAGAAAATTATTTTCTGTGAGATTTATCTTTTGAATTTAAGATATTTGATTTGAAATTTTGTCGACTGTAAACTAGTATAGTAAATGAAATAAATAGCATATATAAAGTGGTAAAAATGGAGCTTCGTACTTCATATGCTAATATAATAATGGCGGAAATAGTGGGAGCATGCCATATAGCACTTACTGGTGCATCAAATTACGAAAATTGTTTTCGTAAAATGTACCAAATAATTTTTATGAAATAATAACTATTTTTCAGTATTGATTGAAAAATATACATAGTATTATTTGAATACGAACATTATGGATGCTCATTATGAAATAAAACTATAATAATGTATTTGTGGTGCATTGGAAAATACAACAGTACTTAAATTATATGCAATTATTTTGGAATTATTGAATAAACCAAAGTTTGGAGAAATGATTCTTCGATTATATGATTATGAATCATATGGTACTAGTGAATTATATTTCAAACAACAAAAGGCAATGCACCCATACCGTGGAAGTGATCATAAGCTTTGGATTGATGTGTGTGTGTCTGTATGTATGTGTTAACTCGATTTTTCATCATGAGTAGGAAAACCCAGCCTAACCTCGGAATGCGATCACGCCGACGAGGATACCGCCGCACCGACACTAAGCTTACTTCTTGAACGAGTCGACCCTGGAGGAAAGACTCGCCAGTTGTGGAGGGCATGAACCCGTTTAAGCTACAAGATTGGTAGCGGACCGACTAACCCCAGGCGGAGGGTGGCCGGATGGGCCCTTTGTTGTTGGGCTGTTGCTTGTGGGATTGTGGATTGAGATGGGCAGGAGTGGATGGAGGCTCTTGCCTATGGTATGGAGCATGGCGGGCTGGAGCGGACAGGGAGACTTGCCCATGGTAGGAGGCAGTAGAGAATGATCCTAGGGAGAACTAATACAGAAAGTAAATACACAACAATGTATAGTGGTTCGACTAAGTGCGGCCTATGTTCAGTGTGATGTTCCTTTACTATATCGACCTCTTACAATTTATAGACTATTACAAGAGAATAATAAAGAAGACTAGACTAAATATTATAAGAGTATAATATCCTAGACTAAGGCTCTCGCGGGGAGGAGACCAGAGGGAAGACCCACCGAGAGGGCTGTCTCTTGAGAAGGAATCTCGAAAATGGAAGAGCTCTTGAAGGAGGGGCTGCTAGTAGTGGTTGGAAGGTAGGCGCTAGAAGGAAATGCCGCTAGCTGGAGTGATAAACTTGCTAGTAAAGGCAATGATGGTGGTAGAGCTTGGTGGGTAGAGCAGGGTTGGTTGAGTGGTAGAGCTTGATAGAAGCTCTCTCTAACGGAATTCGGGAGAAGCCGCCATTAGAGAGGCTTTGGAGGAGGAGAGAGTTGGTGAGGGAGATGGGTTAGAGAAATCGTTCTATTTGTCCTTCCCTCATCTATCTCTCATCCTTTTGCCATATGGTATTGCAATGGGCATATATAGTGGATGTGATGTGTGAATGGATGGTTGAGATTGTAGGACAACAGTGCAGTGGCCGTGGAGTGGAAGGTACGTAGGATAGAAGCTAACTGGAAAGCAGATTAGAGCCCATGGATCAGATTGCTTACCAATTGGAAAGAATGGTCTATGGTAGACCTAAGAAAGGCGGTAGGCTTTAGTAGGGAGGGGTGTAGTCATTTTGATTGGCTATTGGAGTGGTGGGGGAGAGGAAACGGCTATGCGTGGAGTATTATTGGCAAAGGAACAATAATTTTCTCTGATGGCATGTACTTCAAAGTAGTTGGACTAGGAATGGTTAGGGTACTTCGTGGTAAGCTGTTTCGGGTTAAGCGAATGGTCCTAGTGGGTAGGTTGAGGATTGCCAACGACATAAGGCGGTCGGTCCACTGCAGTCGGGCAGATCCTTGTGTAAGAGTAGTTGGGCCACACAAGATAGCTAATTTGGTGTCGGCTCTAAATGACCTGGGCATCTGGTGGAGGGTGGACATGCAGAGCCCGATTGTAGCCGTGTGGAGAACGAAATCAATATACGATCATGTGAGAGCGGAGGTACTTCTAATACTAGGATTGTGCCAAGGGCGGACCTAGGACTTAGAGGGGGAAGGAAGGCAGCTAAGGAATGGTGTTGCATGGAAGGTGTGGGACTTGGAGCATGGATTGGGATGAAGGACTATAACGGGCCAGTGTCGAAGAGGCTGGAGGCCGCTCTGGCTACAAAGGGAAAGAATGCTAAGGAAGGCCCAAGGGTGTAACCATGGGGTTTTGCTTCTAGGAGAGATTGGCTGACCGGCTTTAGAGGATCATCAGAATGTTGGGAGCGCTTAGTGCCTTGTTGAGGAAGGCGGGTTGCCTGAGGATCGAGCTTCCATCCATGGTATCTTCAGATGCATAATAGGTGCAGTTGGCTGTTGAAGACGATGGACTGGTCCCCTGTTGACGGGGGTAACCAGTTGGCTGAGCGAGAATCCGACAGACAGACCGACTTTGGGAGATTCTATAGGAAGTTTTTGTTTACCCAAAATTTTGGGTAACATTTTTCCCTCGAAGTATGTCCTTGCATGCAAGGGTGGACTTGAATGCTTCGGGCTGATTCGGATTCGAGGGAAGATCCACCATGAGGGCCGTCCCTAGAAGAGGCTTTGATGATAGATTGTGTAAAAGCGGCGCTATATGGCCGCAATTGGGAGATGGTCGCTGGAGGTGACGCTGGCTGCTTTTGACTAGATCTTGGGATGTTGAGGAAGAATGATCATAGCCGGCTGATGAACTGAGCGGTTTGGAACTGGAGGGTGGACTCGGGGGGCTTTCATTGCAGTTTTCTGGATTTCGAAGATGGGATGCCCCCAAGCCATGGGTGTGTTGATTGAGAGGCTAATTGGTGTGTCCGACTTCTTGCTAACTGTAGAATGGAGGCGGATACCAGGAGGACGTCCATTGCCCAACCTAGAGCTGTTGGGGCATTGTTCGATTCGGCAGGAGTGAACAATGCAGTCCGTTAATGCCTCTGGTTGCGCTAGGTGGGTTCGGGTATCCTAGAGCTGCATATTTGGAGAGCTGACGAAGGACAATGACATGTGTAGACAACTGCAGGAGTATTGAAGGAGGACTTATTTGGGGGGATCCTTGTTGTGCTCGCTCTAGGTGAACATTGGGCAGTAGTAGGAATGCTCATTGTGGGTGCCTCACTGGGTCTGAGCTTCTAGTGTGAGTTGAAGCGCGTGGCCATCTCTGGGGTCTACGATGGGGACGCACCGCCGACTGAGTGGAAATATGATCTTGAGCCCAAGTCAAACCCGTGCCGAATTGAAGCTTTGTGGCCTGCTTACTGTTCCAAGTGAATAGGATGGGCGTGATTGGATGCATTCCATAATCTCGGGCATTCCTTGTGAGACTCTGGATGAGCCATGGCTTGCTTTCACCGGACCTTCCAAGGAAGTGGTGGCTGCCCCCGTGTTTAAAGGCGGATGTTGATGGGGGGTGTAAGAATGATGGTGCTGCCCGAGTTGCTTGGTTGAAATGGTGGAAGAGGTGACTCTGCTTTAGGACTCTCGCTCTGGCTGACGTAGGATGTGCGGCCGAGGACGCCAAAATGTTGCGGGTTGCATAGGGCATGCATGCCAGCTTTGGATAGAGGCCGTGGCGGCCCATTAGAAGAGGCAAAGAAGCTACTGCTTTCCATGCCGCTCTTTGAGAGTGCTGCATAAGACCGATGAGGAGATGCTTGCAACCTCGGGGGTTCTTTTGGGTTTCCATTTGATGCTCGAATCCGCTATCAATGGTCTTGGGAGGAGGCCAAGGGTTGGAATTCAAGGCTGCTGGTGGTGGTGTAGAGAAGATGCTTCTCATCTTCGGACTCCATGTCCCATCCTTCATGTCGAGAGGTGCCGTCCATGGGTCTCCTGTCGGTACTGTAAGGGAGAAGGAAGGAGAGGGGGGGGGGGGCTCTACAAACCAGCACAATACTTGGAGGTCCATGGAGCACACTGTGATGATGCAGAATGGCTGAAGGATGCGAACGGGACCACATCTTGAGGGAACATGAGACTATGGCCGCTTCTCTTAAGGGAACACGGGACTGTAGAACAAGAATCTGAATTCCTCTCTCTTTTGTCTGATCTTTCTTTTTCTTGGTTGGAGGGAGGAAGAAGACCAGGAGACTATTACGACTGAAGTTGGGATATCGACTAATGCAGGACAAGGTTGCTGCTGTGAGGCTTTCAACCATGATGTCATGGCATTATGCCTTATGGTGGGAACCAGATGTTGACCGATTTTTCGTCATGAGTACGGAAAACCCGACCTAACCTCGGAGTGCGATCGCGCCGGTGAGAATAACACCAAGCCATCACTGGGCTTACTTCTTGGACAAGTCGACCTTGGAGGGAAGGCTCATCGTTGGTGGAGGGTACAAACCTATTCGAGCCACAAGATTGGTTGTGGGCCGACCATCCCTAGGCAGAAGGCGGTAGGATGGGCTCATTGTTGTTGGGCCGTTGCTTGCGGGGAACGTGGATTGAGATAGGCAGGAGCAGACAGAGGCGCCTGCCCATAGCAGGGAGTATGGTGGGGTGGAGCGGATAGGGAGACTTGCCCATGGTGTGAGATGGCAGAGAATGATCCTAGGTAAAACTTAGTACTGAAAGTAAATACATAACGATGTATAGTGGTTCTTCCTAATGCGGCCTACGTCTATTGTGATGTTCCTTTACTATATCGACCTCTTACAATTTACAGACTGTTACAAGAGAATAGTAAAGGAGACTAGAATAAATATTACAAGAATATAACATCCTAGTCTAAGGGTCTCGCAGGGAGGAGACCTGAGGGATGACCTACCAAGTAGGCCGTCCCTTGAGGAGGAGTCTCGAAGATAGAAGAGCTCTCGAAGGAGGGGTTGTTGTCCGTGGTTGGGCGGTAGGTGCTATAAGGAAATGCTACTAGATGGAGTGCTATGCTTGTTGTTGGAGGCAATGATGGTGGTAGAGCTTGGTGGGTAGAGCATGGTGGGTTGAGTGGTAGAGCTTGATGGAGGCTCTCTAACAGAAATCGGGCGAAGCTTCCATTAGAGAGGCTTTGGAGAAGAGAGTTAGCGAGGGAGATGGATATGAGAAATCATTTTGTTCATTCGTCCCTCCTCTATCTCTCATCCCTTTGCCATGTGGTATGGAATCGAGTATATATAGAGGATGTGGGGTGTAAATGGATGGTCGAGGTTGTAGGACAATAGTGTTGGAGAGGCTCTGAGCCATGGATTGGAAGGGACGTAGATTGGGAGCCAGCTGGAAATCAGATTCGAGCCCATGGCTCGGATTGATTACCAACTGGAAACAAGGGTCTATAGCAGACCTAGGAAAGATGGCAGGCTTTAGTGGGTAGGGGTGTAGGCGTTCTGATTGGCTATTGGAAATTTGGAGGAGAGGAAGGGGCTGCGCGTGGAGTACTGTTGGAAGAGGAACAATACTTTTCTTTGATGGCCTGTACTTTAGAGCAGTTGGACTGGAAATGGTTAGGGTACTTCCCGGTAAGTTGTTTCGGGTTAAGCGGGCGGCCCTAGCTGGTAGTTTTAGGATTACCAAGGACATAAAGCGGTTCGTTCACCATGTTTGAGCAGATCCATGTATAGGAGTAGTTGGGCCACACAAGATAGCCAGTCCAATGTCGACTCTGAACGACCCAAGCGTCCGACGGAGGGTGGACATGCAAAGCCCGACTGCAGCCGTGTGGAGAGCGAAATCGACGAACGGTCACATGAGAGAGGAGCTACTTCTAATACTAGGATCGTGTCAAGGGTAAACCTGGTCCTTAGAGGGGGTGGAAGGCCGCTAAGGAGTGGCGTTGCACGGAAGGTGTGGTACTTGGCGCATGGATTGGGAGGAAGACCGGATCGAGGGGTTGCCAAAGCGATTGGGGGTAGCTCTGGCTACTAAGGGAAGGATGCTAAGGATGACTTGGGGTTGCAACCTTGGACTTATGCCTCTATGAGAGATTAGCCACCGTCTTCAAAGGACCGTCAGAATGTTAGGAGTGCTTGATGTCTTGTAGAGGAAGGCGGGTCGCCTGATGGCCGAGCTTCCATCCGTGGTGTTTCCGAATGCGGAGTAGGTGCGGTTGGCCGTTGAAGACAACGAACTGGTGTAACACCCCATATTTCTATAACATTATTTAGGATATTTAATTAGCTAAAATTAAATAAGATAATGTGGGGATTAATAAGTTGAAAACTGTTTAGCTAAGGGTAGTCGTGCCATGTTAATGAGTAAATTAAAATGAGACAACATAAGATAATGTGTTAGAAAATGAGTAAGGGCAATATGGGAAATAGGAAGGGCTTATACCCTAAACCCTTAGGAATGAAACTCACGTTCATTTCATGTTCACTCTAAATAAAATTATGCCAAGGCCAGCCACCATTATTGTTCTCAAGAGAAGATAAGCTAGGATTCAAGAGAAGGAAGATAATCAACTAAATCAACATCCAATCTCACATCTTAAAATCTCAAAGCTAAGGTGAGTAATTACTACATCCCATTTTCTTATTATTTCGGTTTTAAGAATTAGATCTGAAATGTTTTGCAAGTATATGCCATGTAATTACCCGCCAAACCAAGGAAGCTACAAATCTTAGAAACATTCTCAGGCCCCTTCCAATTTCGAATGGCTTCGATCTTAGATGGATCGACCGAAATGCCCTTAGAAGATACAACGTGGCCTAAGAACTTCACCTTATTCTCCCAAAAGTGGCACTTGGAGAATTTGGCTTTGAGTTGATGTTGACGAAGGGTACTCAAAATGATCCTAAAATAATGAGCATGATCGGCTTCAGACTTGGAATAAACAAGGATGTCATCAATAAACACAAGGACGAACTTATCGAGATATTCCCAAAATACTCGATTCATAAGATCGACAAAGAAAGCAGGAGCATTGGTTAAATCGAATGGCATAACGAGCCACTCATAAGAACCATAACGAGTGCGGAATGCGGTGAGAGGAATTCTATCCTCCGCAACTCGTAGCTAATGGAAATCAGTGGCAAGGTTGAGCTGAGAAAAGACCTTAGCACCACTCAATTAATCGACCATATCATAGATCCTAAGCAACAAATACTTGTTCTTGATGGTTAACTCGTTTAGCTTGCGGTAATCGATGCAGAGCCTAAGAGTACCATCAGACTTCTTCACAAAGACGACCGCGGCACCCCAAGGTGAAGAACTAGACTGAATCAACTGTTTAGCTTCAAGCTCCAACAACTGCTTCTTGAGTTCCTCATTTTCCTTTGTAGACATTCTGGTGGGAGGACGACTAATTGGCTGCGCACCTGGAATGAGGTCAATGCGGAACTCGATAGCCCGCTTGGGTGGCAAACCTGAAATAGGCTCAAACACATTAACGATGTCACAAACAATAGGAATACGAGTTATATCAGCATCATCTCGTGAGTCGAGAGAAAACAAAGACGCTTCAGAATTATCATCTACATTCCCAAGAACAAGAGAGAACTGAGCAGACGAATCAGGATGTCGAAGATATAAAACTCTCTTTGAACAAAGAATCCTGGCATCGTATCGAACTAGCCAGTCCATACCCAAAATCATATCAAAACCTAAAAAAGAAACAACGTGCAGATTCGCACAGAAAGAAAAGCCAAACAAAATAATCTCAACATCCTCACAAAGCGCACTAAGGGTTGTGGATCCCCCAATAGGATTCGCAATCCTTAATGAAGTAACCAAGCATGAAACATCCAAAGGAATAGCATCGACGATCTCCTTCAATACAAATGAATGAGACACACCCATATCGAAGAGGACTCGAATAGATCAGTCATGGAATAAAATATAGCCTTCAAGGATAGAAGAAGAAGTACCTCTGCACTGAGAAGACCCTCCAGAAACATCCACCACATTCAGCTTGCCAGACTTGGTATTATCCGGAGCAATAGGACAAGTAGAAACCCGATGACCTTCCTTCTTGCAATAATGGCAAATCAGAGGCTTATAGGACAGTCACGGATCAAATGATCGGAAGATCCACAGTTGAAACACCCCTTCTGAGTAGGAGGTGCTCCACGAGGCTGAGAGCTAGAACCAACAGACTTCTTCTTCTAAGGAAAAGACTTGGACTTCTGAAATGGAAACTTCTTCTTATTAGGGTTCTTACGAACCTCAGTCTCATCACTACTATCTCTCTCTTTCTCAATGGCTTCGAGGTGAAGCGCCGAGTCAACTAACTCCTCGAAAGATAACTTGAGCTGGAGCATCAAAGACTACTTCAAATACTTCTTCAAACCAGAAACAAACTTCAGATTCTTCTTGTATGAGGTGCTGATATATTCAAGACCATATTTGGATAAGGCCTTGAAGAAAAATACATAATCGGAAATGGAAGATTTCCCTTGCTTCAACTCAAGGAAGCGACGGGCTAATAAGGCTTTCTCTGATTCGGGAACGAACTTAAGCTCGAATCGTTCCCTAAACTGTGTCCAGGTGAGAGTGGACTCATCAAGCTCGGCAATGAGGAGCTTGTACCAGTCAAGAACACGTTCTTGTAACATACTCAATGCTACAAGAACTCTGTGGTGGTCAGAAAGATCCATGTGAGAGAAGATGCACTCACATGTGCGAAGCCAAGCATGGACCTCTAATACAGACTCAGAGCCTTTGAATGGCTTGGCTCCGAGATGGGAGAAATCACTACACATGCGCGCAAAGGCAGACTTGCACGGAGGAGACAATGGAGTAGGAGCTGGAGGCTGAGTGCTCCTAAATAACTCCATAAACTGATCGGCAGACATATATACGCCGTTGGGATGCGAGCCGCTGGATTGCCCAGCATCCGAGCGACGTCCTCTGCCTCTTCCAGCCATAAGTTGAAAGTACGGTAAGATAAATATTATTGACAGGGTAGATATCATTAATTCAATTATGGAATACTACAGAATTAAAATGCATTCCTAAACATATTCCCAAATTATATCTACCTCAAAGGACACGAAAAGGTCAAGGACACGATGATTAGGGGATTTGTAACACTTATATTGTACTTTGATGTATCGTAATATATGTTTCTGTTCTGTGTTTATCATATTTTGTTCTGAACTCAGCTCTGATACCAAGATGTGATGCCCCATCCCGAGACCCACATCAACAAAGAGTATTACTGGGTAATACTGTCTGCTAATACGGATAATAGGGCTGGTTAGGAGCGACCATCTATAGCTTTGTCTTAAACATATATTAAATACGTCGATTAATGCTCTAAATTTTTTTTCTATCTCAAGTGGATCGACATATTCAATAAATGCTTAATACAAAGCTATAGTGGCTAACGGATCTATCAGAACAAATACAACAACAGAATGCACAACACATCACATAACAACAAACAACAGATATATATATATATATACATATACACTGATACATCCCAGTACAATACAAAATGATACATCATAAGTGGTACGAAGACCACACTATATACAACGAGTCAAAACAATATACATATCAGAGTCAAACAAAAGGCTACAAACTACAAAAAAAGGGATTAGCTGATATCCAAGCGGAAGCATCAAAGCAAAGTCCAAAAGTAGGTATCTAACATGAAACAACTCGGTCTGACCCGAGTATAAAATACACGGGTCAGTCCAGCTAGAACAATCAGATTAACAATAGATATATGAAGTATAAGGGTAAGGTGAAGTATCTTCTCGCATGAGAAGAAATAGCATAAGTAAACATATGTCACTACTTCCAATGAGGTAATTTCACTAAGTTTAAGTCCTCGAAAGAGATAGACTCATTAATAAATACTAAATATAATAAATGCCTCATAACATCGACGAAATCCCAAAAGCAACTATAATGGTTTAGAAAAACCATAACTCCTAAATAGGAGAAATCCAAAAACTCAAACTCGCCATAAATGGCAATCTCAAATACATTCTCAAAATAGAGAAATCCTAAATCTCGAAAATACGCCATAATGGCAATCACATATATCTCCTAAAAAGGAGAGTATAAATCTCAAATAAATGCCATAGAATGGCAAACCCAAATCTCAAAATATAGAACTCGAAAAGGAGTTCAAATTCCAAAGATGTAATCGCCATATATAATGTCTCGAATGGCTCAAATGGCCAATAATGTAAAAAGGCGATACACTTGGAAAATCACAAAGAAATCAATGAAAACATCTCAAAGATATAGCACGTGCTTATGGCCGAAGCCCGCCAAGTACCGTTCTCTCAAAATAAGGCGCCACGTCTCTTAGACAAACGTCATGAAGGACAACATTCCGAAGGACAAATACATACGTCTCTTAGACAAACATCCCGAATGACAACATCCCGAAGGACAAATACATCTTAATGGACAAATACGTCTCTTAGACAAACATCCTGAAGGACAAATGACCCGAAGGTCTAGTACTGGCAAATTTAGGATATTTAATTAGCTAAAATTAAATAAGATAATGTGGGGAGTCTGTAAAACACCCCATATTTTTATAACATTATTTAGGATATTTAATTAGCTAAAATTAAATAAGATAATGTGGGGATTAATAAATTGAGAATTGATTAGATAAGGGTAGCCGTGCCATGTTAATGAGTAAATTAAAATGAGACAACATAAGATAATGTGTTAGGAAATAAGTAAGGGTAATATGGGAAATAGAAAGGGTTATACCCTAAACCCTTAGGAATGAAACTCACGTTCATTTCATGTTCACTCTAAGTAAAATTATGCCAAGGAATTATTTTTCTCAAGAGAAGATAAGCTAGGATTCAAGAGATGGAAGATAATCAACTAAATCAACATCCAATCTCACATCTTAAATCTCAAAGCTAAGGTGAGTAATTACTACATCCCATTTTCTTATGATTTCGGTTTTAAGAATTAGATCTGAAATGTTTTGCAAGTATATGCCATGTTTTGATGATTAAAGTTTTATATATATATATATATGCTTGTTGATGAATTATATATGTTCGTGTTAGTTTTTATGATATGTTTGACATGGAAACCCTATTAAATGACACCCAAATGCCTAGAAAATTTAAATATAGGTTCAAAATGATATTTTAGAGACGGCTTTCAATTTTCATAATTTTCTGAGTTAATGTGGATTTTATATTAATTTTCTAGTGAAGAAAATGATTTATTGGGTTATAAATTATTTACGGCTAAAATAATTATTATTTGGGTTTGAAATTTTTATATGTTGAAAAACATATTAAAATAGATTCTCTAGGATTTTTCCAGATTTTTCCTAAGTGATTTGATGAATATATAAAATTATTTAAGGTATGAGACTTAAATATTTTATATATTTAATTAAAGAGAAGGGGCATTTTATTATAAAATGATTATTTAATTCTGAAAAATAGTGGCAGCACTTTTCTGAAAAGTATTTGTTAACCAATGAGAACTTGACAAACAAAGGCAGGTTAGTTGAAAAGTTATCCGTTTTAAGTTAAAAACAAAGAAATCACACTTTTAACATGTTTTAGCCAATTTTGGCATCAGACCTTCCGATCCAGACCTCTTGACATAGTCGAAAGGTTAGCTCTTGATAAGGTCAAAGTCCAATGCATATGGTATCAAGTTACTTGGTACGTAATGATTTGGACAGATTCGAAGGGTTCTTAGTCGAAAGGTTGATTGCCAAAGAGGTTGAAGTATGTTTGTTTTATAAGCCAATGATCACCTGCTTTGCTTCAGAATAAGAGCTTTCGACTTGGTTGCTTTCGACCAGGTCAAATATTTAAATAAAGGTTTTTGAACCTTTCGACACGTTCAATAGGTTACTGCTGCTTTTGTTTTGTTTTGTTTTGTTTTAAACCTTTCGACAAAGTCGAAAGTTTTATTTGCATTAAAACTAGCCGCTTCTCCATGCTTTCGAAAGGAAGCTTTCGACTTAGGTGATTTATCTTTGTTTTCTAATTAAAGTATAACCAAAGCTTTCGAAGCAGAGCTTTTGACAAAGTCAGAAGGTTGCTTCCAATGTAGTCAAAAGGTTTAAAAAGCATATTTTTCCACTTATTTAAATTGAACCCAGTAAGTCTTTGAAAGGTTTGTTTATTGAATGGTTTCGAAAGGTTTGTTTATTGAATGGTTTCAAAAGGTTTGTTTATTGAATGGTTTCGAAAGGTTTTAGTCCAATGGTTTCGAAAGGTTTAATTCAATGGTTTCGAAAGGTTTACTTCAATGGTTTCGAAAGGTTTGGTTCAATGGATATGAAAGGTCTGAAATAGAAGGTTTTCCAGGGTTTTTCTAAGGCAATGTTTTAAATTGATTTTAAAGAAGGATGTCCAAAGTTTTATTTCTTTCGAAAGGTTTGCTTTTCAATAGTTATGAAAGGTTTGATGTTAGTTTTGAAAGAGATGATTTCAAAAGTTGAGAAAGAGGTTCTTTCAAGTGTCTAAATGTTTTCATCAACTAGGGTTTGAGTAAAGAAGATATACACATACATATACACATATATATACATACATATATATACACACATACATACATATACACACACACATAACACACACACACACATATACACACACACACACACACATATATATATATATATAACACGGTGATATAATTTTGAGTAAAGCATAAAGATTATATACTTTTCCTTGTTTAAGTTGGATTTAAAGGTTTTAAATCATTTTGAAAATGTTTTCAAGGAAAATTATGGGAGGGGATCCTTAAGTGAAAATGACTCAGATATTATAATACCAAATGGGACTAGTATGGAGTCATGCCCTATACATTAGCTATTATCCCTAGCTAATTCCAGTATGTAGGGCTTGGTCGCAAGTAGACTAAAATTATGATTACACACTGGAAGGAATACATGTTTGTATACAGATAGGTTATTGGTGAGCCTGAAAAACCATTAGGATCAGGAAGACCTGGGAGGTGATTAAGTTTGGGACAGACCGTCCAGAAGATAAATATTTAACCGATAGTTTAGGAAAAACCGCCCAAAAGTGAAGTATTTAATAGATAGTTAAGGATAGATAATCCAGAAGAAGAATAGCTAACAGGTGTTAGATTAATTTTGATTATATTGTTTGGTAGGCCCGAATCAGTCAAAGGTTAAAAGTTATCCAAACAAAACTTATGTGTTTGAACAAATAGTTCAGTATTACCTGATGTTTATATATGTTTACATAGTGATGCTTTATAGTGTTTAATCAGTTCTAATTGCAGAAAAAGGTTTTGCAAAGATATGTTTTAAAAGGATGTTAGTGAGGGAAACACGTTCTGCTAAGCGGCGTGGTCTCACTTAACATATTAAACTGGGATGTATAATATTATTCATATCAGGCTTTATGTCTGACTCGAAGTTTATATTTTCCCCCTAATCTCTTGGGTGCTCAAAAATTAATTTGAGTAGGCTGAGGGATTAAGGTCTTTTTAAGATTTTAAATGTTGATGAATAAGCTACCGGAGGCATGCACGGGGCAAACAGATAACTATTTAGGACTTGTAGTTTTTGTTTATGTTTTGATGTATTTCTGCTGTGATTGTATTAGGTCTATTATGACCATATGACTCTGATCGTCCAAGGGGGTATCTTTATGTACCGCTCTTGGCGTATTTTGTAATAACTATATTTTATCTGTACATGGGAACGTATTTGTGGGATTATGTGTTGAGAATGTGAAACATTTGGTTTTGAAATGTAATGAAGTAAAAGTTGTTTTGAAATCTGTGTTTTGTTTCATATTCAAGCGCTTCTGATATTATAGATACCATTAACATAGCCATATTTAATTGTTGGAAGCTAATACTGTAGATGATTGTAGCATCTGTAGCGCTTAGTTTTGGGCCTCTAGATAGGGGATGTTACAACTGGTCTCCCACTGACGGGGATAACCAGCTGGGTGAGCGAGGATCCGGCGGACGGACTGACTTTGGGAGTTTCTCCAGGAAGTTTTTGTTTACCCAAAATTTTGTGGAAAAATATGCAATTACAAGTCTATTAATACCAGAACGGTTCCACATACTTTGTTATATGCGTTGATGAGTAATTGACATGGACATGTGTATTTGATACACATGTGGTATGTCTACGATAAACTCATAGAATATAAAATTGAAGTAAATAAAAGCAATATGCAACAAAATGATTCGATTTGATCACATGGCTATGTATATTGGAAAGAGTTCCAAACGCACCTAAAATGAATATAGATTTAGTTTCAAGAGTCACTAACGTAATTATGTATCGATAAGGAGTAATCGAACTTTGTTAGAAAAAGCACAATTAATATTGAGTGAAGTTAAGCTAAATTCTTTCTATAAGGTGAGTGCTTAAGAGTAGTGCATATCGTTAAAGTTAATATCATCCAAAGAATAGTTTACAAAATCACACAAGATAAGGGTTTATAAAAAATCCTATCATATCCTAGGCCGAAGAGTATTGGCAGGTTATGTGACTCAAAAGCTACACATAATAATTGTACATAAAAGATCCTGTGAGAATCACACCAAAAGAAGTTTGGGAACGATAGTCATTAGATGACTAATTTATGTTGAACATAAATATTGTGAATTAATACCATATCAGTACAAGACAATTCATAAAATGTTTATGAATGCTCGTTCCATTGCATTGAGAAACAACCGTTGTTTCAAGAATACCAACTTTGTGCCACATGAATTTCTTTGAGAAATTATTGGTAGTAAAATGGATATGGTTACGATCCAAGGTTAAAACTAACTGCAAGGGATGCAATAAAACTAACCAAACCTAAATGAACATAACACATTAGAATGTCTAACGAGTACTCTTGCATGTCAAAGAGAAACTATAAGTATCTTGTCAATGTCAAAAATAAGTAATCCTCGATTGTTTAATTAAACCACCAAGAGAATTGACTCAATGTTATGGTACGATGTACAAATACGAAACAGATTCCAAGTACATTATCAAAATAATATTTTGGTAGTTTACTCGAAGAGATATGATCCATTGGTCATAAATGTGTCTTTAAGAGAAAGACAAATGCAGTTGGAATATAGTGAGCTATATTGATAAGAATAACATTGTGAATTTCAATTGTTGAATGGATTCGCCATTAGATATGCTCAAGTTGATTCAAATTTACTCACAAAATTATCGTCTAGTATGGCTTTGTGTTTTGGTACAAATGTTTTAAAATAGAAAATTCAAAATAAAGATTTTGACTAGACCGTTTGCACATAACAATCAAAGTGTCTTAAAGTCTGTATGGGTGATATTGATTTTGAAGGTTTTGGATATGGTCTAAGAACCGATACAAAAATGTCATTCAACAAGCATCAAAATTAAACAAATATTTTGATAGAAATATAAAATAGTTTGATTTTAGTCAAAATGCAGAGGAAGCGTGTGTCCATAAAAAGGAACGTTGAAGGTGCATTGATATTTCTAAAATAAGAAAATAATACACTACTGATTATTAACGATGTACTTATGTTAAAATTGGCTTTTAGTTGTTTTAATAATCGATGTTGGATTTGCAAATGATGTCTTTTATAGTGAGTGTAAAGGACACTAGGAATTTCTGAAAAAATATGCAAAAATGCCTTATTAAAATGTTTAATAAGAAATATATAAAATGGATTCCTTATGCATTGATAATGGAAATTTTCGTACATATATGTTATCCACGATATCATGATTTGTTTATGTATCTGCTACATGAAGCAAATATCAAATGCAAATTAAGGTTAATGAATTGTAATTTAGTGTGTTTTTGTGTATTTACGAACTACATGAGAATTATTTATAGAAACAACGAACTCCTCATGAAGAAGCATTCTAACTTAGATTCCATATGTGATGTTGGGTATGGTATGTCAATATAAAATCCATATTCAAAGATTGGTTACGAAGCTTTAAGTTGGAAATGTTCTAAATGAGAGATTGTGGATGATTCAATAAAAGGCCAAGTACACCACCTTGAATAGCGCCAAAATAAAAGCAATGTATATACATAATAAATGCACAAATGCACAACTAAGCCAAGGGTGATTTCAAATGTTGAGAGTTCCATAACATTGTTATATAATAATAATGTTGTGATATTGTTCATAATAGAACTTAGTGCTCACTGGAGGTCGAGAGATATACTCCGAATTCTTCTGCATGATAAAGACATTTATCGGTATCGAAGAGAGTTGATTAACATAGTAGATAATTAAAACATAATAGCATACCCATTCGTCGAGGGACTGGCCTGATTTGTTTTAAAGAATTCGATTAGAGAAGTTGTAATAAGATTCCATAGTTGACCCCAAGTGCAAATGGGAGATTGATAGAGTTAAGGATATGCCCTAGGAGTAATTATGTAATTTGTTACATAAATCTAACTCGATAACCAATCTTATTCGAAATAAAAGGTGTTTCCTTTCTGCTATATACTTGTTATAAAATGTTATAAATAATCAATTAGTTAGTTTAAGTATATATGTCATAAAGTCTATAAATGATGTGTTTGTGATAGCAGTTACAAGTAGTTGTAACCATGAGTATTAAATCACAATATAATAAGCACACCATTTTAAATATTCATAATCAAGATGTATTGAGACTAGACATCGATGCATCCGTTAAGACTAGAGTACACAACGCTCTCCAAATATCAGAGTGTGTATTAGTCATGGCTGCTAGGGGCACCAAAGGGTTTGGTATTGTCAGTTATTAGATAACTACAGAATGACCCACTCGATAGTTTTCTGTTGGTTAATAACTAGGTCGAACAAAAAATATCGAAGTGACTAATTTACACAGTTCTCCTTATTTGAGAATATAGCTGAGTATCAGTATGAAAGCTCCGCTTTGATCATAGTTAAATCGTGGCACGACGTCCATTGAATGACCATAGTTGGGTCGAGTGGAAGTATTGGAAGTGAAATAATATTTAAGACAAGATTCGTCTTCCCAGCTATATGGGGTTAGTATCATGGTTAACTGAAGTTAACTCAAAGTCAGAATCTCTGGCAAGAGAAATATGGTTAAAAATAAATGTTATTATTGAATCAACGACTTTGTTTTTTTACGTATGAAGTTGAATATGGACGATGTTGGAATTTTGACCATAACCAAATTCCATAAATCCTAATGTGATATAGTATTGACGAAGATAACTAGTGTAAACAATCGTTACTGTCATAATAGTAAAATCAGATTTTACCGAGAAGATGTGTAAGCGATAATTCGGCCAAAATGTCACACCAATAGCTAGGTGACGTGTGAACATTAATATTCGAATTGTTTGTTATTAACCGCTGATTGAATTAACATCTTTGAGTCGCATAACTGTAATGATGAATACTCTAAAAAACACATGATTTAATTAATTTTTAATCATCGTAAATTAATTAAATTAATTAATATTTATGAAATATTAATTGTTATTTTTATTCGATTTGTTTGAATACCATTAGTATTTGATAAAGTGCGTATATAAAAGTTATATATGTACGTATCGATATATGATATTAATAAAACATTTGAATTGGATTTAAATAGATTAATTACTAAATAAGTTTGGGAATATTTTGAGTCCTATCTCGCATCATTCATAAAAGGCCATTGGGAAAAAAGGAAGTCCTAAAATCAAATGGTTGGATCTAGAAAATGATGGGAGGAGGTTAAAGAAGATTCACCCAATAAATACCTTGTCTTTCATTCACTTGTCTCTTTTAATCACTCTCCTTCTAAACCCTATCCTCCATCTTTATTCTTTAACATTCTTGGCCAAAATTTCATGGCCTTCAAGCCACAAAAAATTCCCCAACAAAATCAAAGCAAATCAAATAAAATAAATACAAAATTGCAGATTGTTGCAGTTTCAAAAAGTTAATCAATCAGTTCTAGGAGCCTTCTTTATTCAAGGTGCAAATCAAAAGGCAAAATAAACAAGGTAAATTGAATTATTTTTTATCTATATATTCCATGATATTGTAGATCCAATAATTAATTCGTCATTCTAATAAATTTATATATGCATTTGTTGTCCCTTATAAATAATAAGTGTAGATCTTAAAGTATAATTATAACCTGTTATCAATTAAATTGTTTTGTTTTGATGTTGATAACTTATATTAATGATTTTCATCGATAATTTCTATTGATTTTCTCCTAAATATAGGTCTGGTAATTAATTTTTTGTTCGGTTTATTTGTTTATTTAATTGTTAATGATTGTTTCTATTGATTCAAAATTGGTTTTCTATTTTAAGATTCATGCATATATAAATATACATATGTGTGTATATATATGTATGTATATGTATGTTAAAATAATTTTGAAATATTTTACAATAAAAGGTAAAAAAATACATATTATATATACACACACATACATAAATCAACATAATTAGGGGTGTAAATCGGTCGGACCGGACCGGACGGAGGTGTGTTCAGTTTATGTCCTAAATAAAATCGGACCGGACATGGACCGGACGAGATTTATGTTCGTACAAATTTTGTTGTCCTAGCTCGTGTCCTAAATGAAATCGGACGGACTCGTACATACATTTTTCGGACACGGACCCGAACGGACACGGACGGACAATGCTATTTACATCAAATTTTATGTTGCTTAATAAAATTTCCATCAGATATACTGAACTATAAGAAATTCGGACGAATTCGAACGAACTCGGACCGGACAATATTTTTTCTTGTACAAATTTTCTTGTCCTAGCTCGTGTCCTAAATGAAAATCGAATGGACTCGGACGGACGTATTTCGGTTACGGACACGAACGGACATCGGACACTCGTACAAAATTTACAGCCCTAAACATAATAATATTATTAAATAAAATATACTTTTGATAAATTATGATTACTTATAAAATATCCATATTTTTTCCTACTTTAAATTATTAACATATACATATAGATTATATTTGGATTAATAGATTAAGTTCCATTTTCAAATTATTTTATCAAATCAAATTGTCGCATGTTTGGTAATAAATCTTGAATTCATAATAGTCAACTTAGTTGAATTAATTTATAACAATACATATATCTGAAATATAATTAAACACACACGCATACGTATAATTTAAATAATGCTTTGGATAACCAATGCATATATAAAGGGCAAATATATCCATTGTGGTGTAAATTCCAGCACCCAGATACATACATATGAATTGTGTACAATACGATATGTTGCACTTACATAATTTACACCAGAATATATTTGGATATACTTACATTTCATGCCACGTATAAATTGCTAATTAATGACATTCAATGAATCAATCAATTTAATTAAAGAAAGAGAAATGAAAGGTTTCTTTCTCGATATAAAGAAAAGTATGCTCTTAATTCATAACATAATTTTTAGAGAAATAAACCGAAGGTTTCCTTCTTTAAATTAACTCTAAGTAACAGCTGGGTTTATCTGATACATCGTGCATTTAAAATTAAATTAACGTCAAAATTCTTTAACCAATTTTGAATAAAATAAAGTTTTATTTAGAAACTTTATTAGATTGGACCTAATATACCTTTAGACTACTTAGGTCCAAAAGATCCAAAATAGGATATTTTTGAAATTCAACCATTTCCTCTGTTGCGGGCTGGCCCAGTTCCAACAATACACACACACACATCGATAGTTGATTACTATTGTTAATGAGTTCTAACTATTAATTATTTTATCCTTCATTGGTTATCGTGGTAACACGATCACTCCGTATATAGGATTTTCTGAGGTGCATGCTATAGTATGGAAAAGGGTCGGTAAGCATATATGGAATTGTGTCCATTCGGTGATTCCTCCATGTGTCAATGCAATGGGTATGCTTAGATTTGTATATGGATTAGACCATATCATCGACCATTGTAATTGTATTTGAATATGACCTTGTTTCATGAACTACCCATATTTATTGTACCGTTTCAATGAGTTATTGGATTTAGATGAAACAAGATTATGGTATGATGTCTACGTAGTTGTCTTAATATTATTTGAGAATGATTAAAGTATGTAGTGAAGCAGACGTACATTACTCATCAGATTGTAGTCTGGCCCTCTCTACATTTTCCCATTTTGTTTCATTATTAGGTTGATGGAATTCAGTGTGCTTTGTTAGCTAATGTTTGAAGTTGCGGATGACGATGGCATTACTTGTGTATATAATCTTGTAAAAATAACCATCTGATAATGTTTGGATTTGTGTATGTGTGTCTGTATTGGATTTGATTGTATTTGACTTATGTATGTACATTGAATTTATCGATTTAGAATATAGTGATATTTGACTATACAATATATTGTGAACTTCGACTGTGAGTTCAGAAAGAGATAAATAGAATATTCTCTCTCTTGTTATCGATCCCTAATAACTTTTATTTTTTGGCTTTTGGAGTTTACACATCTTGAATTGTGCTAAATCAGAAGGTCGAAAATGATGGGTTGTTATATTTGGCACCAGAGCAAAATTTTGCCTAAATTAAAGACTAGGAACATATTGAGGGAGTGTATTTGTAACTTTTATTAAAAATATATGTGTATATGTGTGTGAGTATAAGCGAGTCAAGTGCATATGTACACACCATTACCATTCTAGTTCTATTCACTATCTATTGGGAAGTTGCCACTGAATTCCATTTTCTTTTCAGATGGTAGAAAATGAGTAACTCTACTTGAGCGGAGACCAACATTACCAACACCGGTAGGGTAAAAACCAGGGTTGGTACTAGCACCATGGTTGATGCCATGGATATCCACCACAACATAATATACTTTTAAGAGAACTGAAAAATATACGCTATAAAAGGTTTTTATAGCATTTTAAAGAAAGTAAGTAACAACATGTCATAATAGGTCTGAAACCACAAATTAACATAATGTCAACAGAGCTCTCGGTACCTACTTTGTCAGACTTGCCACTGCTGCTTCAACTGAAACCACAAAGGCGGCACAACAATAACTCCTCAACCTTGGATCAAAAACATCAAAATAGCATCACCCAATCGAATCCAATAAAATCTGCACAGGCAAAATAGCTTCTTAATCAAAAGTTTCTTTTCTAAAATCAACATTTATAAATGAATAAGAGCCATACATTGGTCCTAAAAGATAGTGTATCTCGTGTTTCTTTTGCTTGCACCATCGATAATTTGAACTGTTGTAAAAATTTGAATTTTGAGTTCGAAGGGCGTGTTCTATTTTGAATATCTAAAAGATGCTTTTATAACCTAAAGAACTCGGGCTTTCAAAAAGACTTCTCCCAAATAATGCATTTTCTAATGCATAAAAAATTGAAGAAAAAATAAAAATTATAGAATGCATAACCGTTTGTTACTTATAATGAAACATGAAATAATACGCTTCAACCATAGAAATAATCAAGTTCATAATCTATGGAAATGTATAAATGGAATAATGTTTTCAAACGTTGCTTTGAACCATAGTAGGCAACCGACGCTCAACTCTTTTAGCTGTTCAGCTTCATCAATGAGAACAAATTCTATTGGACCCTTCTTCTTCACTGATTGCAACTTACAGGAGCTAGACACCATATAAAATATAAGTGTAGTATTTTACAAGCAAAACCAGATGTATGGAATACTTAGAAAAAGTCAGTGGAAGTTTTAATGATTCCTACAAAGTCATAATTATTTCCATGCAATGAAATCTAATATATTTTTAGCTTTGTAACTATATGATTAGATTATCCCTCCTTGGTAACAATTGCTTTGGTGTCTACTTCACTGATATTCTTGTTTAAATATTTTATGAATCTCCAAAGTAAACTAAATAGTGTAACAAGTCTATAACTATTCAAATTTGGAAAAGCGCATCCAGGAAACCGCTTGAGTAAAGTATTGAAGCATGATATTAGATTGTCTTCAATAAGTTTGAAATTCTTTTGGCCATATTATTGTGAAAAAATGCACAAATGCAGAAAAAACAATAAACAAGATCTAGATTTGCCAATTTGAACATCACTCAATCTAGCAACAATTGTTCTGTTACTCTAAATAAATAGTAAATAACTATAAAGAAGAAAAAGAGTCGCACAATATTTATATTGGTTTCACTACCATCAAGATAGTGTACGTCCAGTCCAAAGGAGAGAGATTTTATTACTCATGAGAGAGTTACAAGAGATTACAAGATAAGAGTTACATACCAAAGCTCTAAATTAGGGTTAACAAGAAGAGAAACTCCGTTAAGGGATTTTGGTTGAATGCCAAGAGAGATTTACAATGAAGTCTACCCTTAATATCTAGCCAGTGAAAATCCATAAGAGTCCTCGATTAAATTAGCAAAATATGATAAGAAGAGGATGAAGGCAATTTATAATGGTAACAAATTGTGCCAATATAGCAAGTGAAGTAAAGTGCAACAACAGTTTCATAAAACTAGATAGTGGGGATGACAAGGATATAGCATGTGAAGTATATTGCAACACAGAGACAAAGACTTAAGATGTAAAGATGGATAAGACATGGATCATGAAAATATACAAGAGCAGACATCCATAAAATGGACACACACACACACATTTAAACACATACACACACACAAAGGCAAAGCTAAAACTGGGATTGTCCAAACATTCAACACACACCACATATTATATATATTGATATGCACATGAGCTCTAGTATATGCACTAGTAAACTAAACACATGTAGGGAAAGAAATGGAGGACAGAGTACAAGAGGGCACACTTATAAGTGGAAATCAGGATCATAAATACATGAAATAAAAGTCAAGCTCATAAATATTAGCTGATACATGTTGGATGATGAATCTCTGGTGAGGAGCAATCTGATGTTTAAAGTTTGATAAGAACTACCTAAGCGTGCTTACTATCAATGCCTTACTCTAATAATTTTAGCAACTAAACATACTTCATAACAAGAATTATACAATTATACATAGGTTTGTGAGTTTTAAAACTCACTTGGAAGCTACGCGTACATCTTCTCCCCTCTCTATCCTCACGCTCGCTCTCGACACACACACTACAACAGATTCAATTCATGCTGGAGATGCCAAATGATACATAGAAGCTTCTGTTTAAATTCTGTAATTTCTTATTAATTTATATAATTTGTTTTCTAATTTAGATGATATTATTAAGCTTTGGGAAGAAGAAACTCTCCCCTTTTTTTTTGATATGTACGCGAGAGTGCTTATTTTAGAGTGAGGAGAAGAAACAACGAATATGGTTAGGCTTGGATTGAAGAATATTGGGTTTAGGCCTTAAATATAGCAAACAAGTGTGTGTGTATTTCCCTTATAACTAAATCCTATTTAATACCAAATACAAGTTTTTATGCAAATTTAGTTCTTTACCTAAATAATGTCATATTTGAATTATAATATTAGTATTTTTTTTATAAAATATTATTTACATATCTAAACTTATTTTTAAATTTCAAATATCATATTTTTACTTTTTTAAACTCTTTCATTAAATTGTTACAGTTAGTTTATCAAATGAATTGTCGATTTCAATTTAATTAATTAAACGATTATTATTAAGTAAAATTGATTATTACTTAAAATCGGGTTGTTACAATCTCAACCCTCTACCTCGATTCAAAATCTCTTTTCAACATAAACTCTTTAAAAAAGAACTTCACCTTCAACCAAAATATCTTAACAAGATGGATACCAAAAATGAATACTTACCCAATGGATTCCGGCAAGGCTACTCTCTATCGATCACACCTTGCCAACGTGCTCAGACAATGTCCATGTCCGCCAACAAAATGTTGCAAATGTCCAAAATCAAAAAAAGGTAGATACCAAAATATTCTCAATGCCACCAAGGCCAAAAAAATCTTCTCAATCACCAAACGAATCTCTCTCCTCCCACGTACCTTATCTGCCAAACAACAAATTTCCGATAGAATTCAACATAAGATTCTCACATCAGCGTTGAGCCATAAAGCAGATATAGGTTCTCAAATCCAATTTTTCTTTCAACACACTAAACTCCTTATCACCAAAGTTCAAAGACTGAAACTCTCTCAACGTAATCTCTTTCATCTTTATCTTTCATATTGCACAAAATCTCCTTTTCCATCAAAGTGAGTAATAGCATAATTACCACCGGATCTACCGCTCTTTCTAGAAGCCATTGATGCATAAATTTAGACAAATCGCCTTGCTCTGATACCAATCTACTGTACAAAAATAGCATAAATGCGGAAAAACAACAAACAAGATCTAGATTTTCTAATTTGAACATCACTCAATTTAACAACAATTATTCTATTACTCCAAATAAATAGTAGATAACTATAAAGAAGAAAAAAAGACGTACAATATTTATATTGGTTCCACCATCATCAAGATAGTGTACGCCCGATCCAAAGGAGAGAGATTTTATTACTCATGAGAGAGTTACAAGAGATTACAAGATAAAAGTTTACATATCAAAGCCCTAAATTAGGGTTAATGAGAAGATACCCTCTATTAAGGGACTCCTGGCTGAATGTCAAGATGAGTTTACAATGATGTTTACCCTTAATATATAGCTAATGCAAATCCATAAGATTCATCGATTAAATTACCAAGATAAGATAAGAAGATATATAATGGAGGCAATTTACAATGGTAACAAATTGTGCCAATATAGCAAGTAACTCACTCATTTCTTTAAATAACAAAGATGGAAATAAATAATCCCAAAGCAATGCATTTACCGAAAAAGAAATAATATGCATATCATTTTGCATATATTTTATTCCACAACGTGTGCATGTATTTATTTCCTTGCTATCTCATGCAAATAAATCCAATAATTTATGCATTTCATATTAAAAATAATAAACAAACGTGATTACTTTCCTTTTTACCATAACATTCTCCTCGATGCTTTGAATGATCTCTCGTCTATTTCATACTGAAGAACACATAATCCTCTTCAAAATAATATATAATTTGGATCGTAGAATCTCTATAACACCTCACCTCTGTACACATACTATCTAAGAGTATTACAGGATAATACTACCAGATAATATGGAGAATGAGGCTATATGGGGTACACACATGAATATTTCCTTGGACTAACACTCGTATTAAAACATCAAATAAAAAACTCATCTGTACATACACAGTTTCGGTACAAAACAATAAACACGTGTGCCTTCAGGACAGAACAATACATAACATATAGTATTTCACAGAGAACACGGAGTCAATCGCAGCGGTAACATATAATATATATACAATAATGTTAAAAGAATATAATACAACTCAAATATCAGTTATTTCAGTGTCATGATATACAATTAATATATATACAACTTAGTGGCTAAGTATACAAAGAATAAATGTCATTTAAATATCATAGAACATCCTAATATGTCTCCTCAAAGCTCATTAAAGTAATGTCGATCAAGTCGTTTTTGTACCCGAAATGTCTCAAACTGACCCGATTATTATAAAATAACACATGGGTCAGACCATGTCTAATTAAGGATACATAATAATAGTGGAAGCACAATATAATCATTGAATAATAATATATACACATAAACATATATAAACCATAAATAGTCATCAAGGTATCACATCTTCCAAATAACTCAAATCCATATGAAATAGTCAATACCGATTTCAAAGATGTCATCATCCATAAAGAAATTCATCGAATCGTAAAATCAATACAACTGGATGAATCATGCATATCTATAAATCGTTATCAAATCCAAAGTAATCAGTAATGATACATGCGACTAAACTCCTTTATATATCACTCCACTTCCAATATTTTTCATGATGTGAGACTATTCTTT
Organism: Allium fistulosum; assembly: GCA_030737815.1. Taxonomy (NCBI): domain Eukaryota; kingdom Viridiplantae; phylum Streptophyta; class Magnoliopsida; order Asparagales; family Amaryllidaceae; genus Allium; species Allium fistulosum. The sequence continues at coordinate 431,343,417 of CM060906.1, read as the reverse complement.
TCTAATATGTGCCCATTACCCATAACAATGCAAGAAACCGCATCACATATACCAAAAAGTGTAGTAAAACTGATCATCAGAAAGCGGTTTATGGAGAAATTACTACAAGCCTTCAAGAATCCATTATATGTTTTTAACAGTTGTATAGTTTAGCTAGCCATCTCTCTTACAAATCATAATACTACTAATATGTTATAAAAGCTCTTGTAACTGTTTTGATTTCTATTAATGAGGAATTTCTACGTGGGTTTAACAATTCGTCTTTTATTTTATGTTTTTGTTGTATGTTAAGTATGAATTCTGTGACTATGCATCTTATTGACTATGCCAAAGATAAAGTCATTTACTAGGTCTCCCTTTTAATTGTTTGCTTACATTGATGCTTTACAATTTCATGGGAGAAAATACGGGATGTTGTATGGTTTTAACTTATTGCTTTTTGTATAATTTATCACATGTTTTCTGAGATTTGGACATCATATAAACTTGTAAGTGCAGGCGCCAATATATGGCACCGGTACTAATTAAAGAGAAATTTGTTCCTACATGGATATATCAAGCTAGATTTACATACATCAGATAGTAAAAATGGTCTTAATTTCACCATATATAGATGTTCAGACTCGAACATCCAATTTTGAATTCAACCGCAGCAAGTTTAAGCATCATGTTCTCACTTGCCCCGATCAATACAAGGGTTCAATCTTGGATTGGTTGCATATATTCTGCACAAAATGATCAAGTATACATTTAGGACTACACTGTACGTATATTCAAGTGCAACATTTGGAAAATTATAATTAATCAATGTGAAAATGGAAATATACTAAGTAACATCGTCACTATAGATGTCTTTGTACTAAATTAGTTATGACTTAAGGAGTCATTATTATAATTCCAAATATGAATTGTATAATCAGCATATATGAATACAAGGGTTAATAGTTTTTATCTACCATTCATTTTGTTCGTATTAATATAAACTAGTATTGGTAAGTGTTTCATGTGGCAGCTTGATTATTCTAATTATGCAAGTTTGTTGCATTTTCTCTCTACATAGAAATCTTTCTTTTCTTTCCTTTAACAAATAAGAATATTTTTCTGGTATAGAAACTTGTAATAAGCATTCTTGTGCATACTATGAAAAGTTTCAAAGTATATATCTGTAATAGTTGTCAAGTATATCTGTCTTCAGGATAGAAGCATAAGAATAATATGAGTTTATGTTATGCCACAAAGGGTACTCTTTGGGATATAACAAAAAGTTTTCCAACTGTCTACTTCAACATCACCCCCTTTCTGCTCCCTTTCTTCTTTATATTTATGATACATGTATAAAATAAATCTTGCATTTGATTCAAATAAAACTCCCAAACAGTTTTCTGTGCAAACCACGCTAAAAGCTTCCTCATACGATAATCTAGGAACACTGTTTGTGACAAAATTGGTCACAAACACCCAATAGCCGTTGAAAGCACCAGTTCGCAATCACAGATCACAAATATCATATATGTAGAGGAATAAGTATGCAAATCACTCAGGAAACTCAATAAAAACAGTAAATGACACAGGATTTATAGTGGTTTGGCGATCTTGCCTACGTCCACTTTGAAGTTGATAACTTTATTGCTTGATACTTGAAGATCACAATTTCTTATAATGTAGTACAACTGATTTTATAAGCTAAGTCAGAAACTAAGGTAGCAGTGGTGATTTGGAGTAAATCTTGCAGAATCTGGGCGCTCTTTCGTTCTTAAAATTATCCCACCCCTTTTATGAATGACCAGGGGCTCTATTTATAGGTGTAGGAGGCTGATATTTCGCCTAAAATTCGGGGAGATCAGTTCTGGTACGTGAGAGGGCCCACATGCTCGCTTTTAGGAAATCCGGGCCCACTTCGGGATCGATTCGAACTCAACTTCGAATCGATCAAGATTTGCTCCGATTGAGATGAAATTTGGCATGAACATTCCTTAGGTTGCCAGTAAGCTACTATGAAAATTTCATAGCATTTGGACTTGTAGATCTCGAGATATGATCGATTCAAGATTGTGTTTTCCGTCATATGGATTCGTTCGAATCGATATGGTTCGAATCGATAGGTTCGAATCCATATGCCTGCGTGCAAGAATGATGACGTGGTGCATGTTCCTCGGGTTGATCCATCTTTTTCTCCGAATTTACTGGGACGAATCCTTGTTTTTAGCTGTTGTGACTTGGTGGATTCGAAGTAGTGGATTCGAAGGTATGCTCCTTCGAATCGATAGAACGTACGTTCCCTTCGTATCGATCAGGGCATTCCAAAGTCGATCGATACGAAGACTTTACTGCTGAATGGATTCGAAGATGGGAATGCTCCAATGGATTCGAGGTAATGGATTCGAAGACGATTATAGGATGGAATCGAAGCTCCTTCCACTTCATGGATTCGAAGGGTGTTCCCTTGATGGACTCGAAGCAAGAAAGACTTCGATGGATTCGAACCAAGGCATATGAGGATGAATTCGAACTATGGCTCGCTCCTGGTGGATTCGAAGCATGGCTTGTTTGACGGAGTTGAAGCAAGATTACTTCTTATGGGTTCGAACTAGTGCAGGGATGATGGATTCGAACCTAAGGCTGGGTCAGATGGACTCGAACCAAGGCTATTCCTTCTACTTTCCACTGGTGGTAACTCGAGCATACAAACTCGGATTGTCTCGAAATTTGGAACGTTGGTTTCTACGACTTTGCTTGACGTGTCTTATCAATTGTAACCCGATCTGGACTCGGGCAAAATTCATCAATTTCCATGGTGAAATAGTGTATAACAAACTTTTACGACGAACTGTCTTTAGTTTTCCAGTCAACTTTTTGGTGTCACGGCCTTGCCAAAAGGCGGGATAACAAACACTAAGATCATTACCAATTTTTAATTGATCCTTGTTACCAAACAACAATATATCGCCATAAGGGACAACCTGCAATAGAATCCTTGTTGATTAAGGGTAGCAGTCGGGAAATAACTTGCACAACAGCAGTGTTAGTTGGTGCACGATTAAGAGTCTTGCATCATGTTTTCTATAAAAGTTGTAGCAAAATTGCGAGTGTTACTGGCCAAACACGGTAAAATCAGAAAAAGTGATAATGGTGAAATCATTGAATTTAAAAAAGAATTATTAATAGACTGTATATAATCAACTAGTCCAATGTTCCCTATATTCTAACTTTATTTGCTCATTCATTCAAAATGACTCTTTATTTCTTAAATCAGTTTGACTTGGTAACAAATGTGTATTTCTCATCATAGATATAACCATACATAGATATTCGGTGTAAAATAAGTTGCATAACAATTTATTCTATCAATATAACTCAATGGATTAACAATAGATATAACCCGGTTTTATGACAAAAATAAAATTGTAAGATGTGCATATGAGTTCATGAGTATTGGAACATAAATTTTCATTTCTTATACACATATCACTTATATCATTTTATCTTCTTTACGAAAAATCAATCTTAATACTGTTATGAAATTTGAATTCGAGACCGCTCTAATCCAAACTCCAAATGTCGTGGAAAAGCTAGATTGTTGCAAGATGTATATAAACAACCAATCAGTATCTCAACATCAAATCACAATCCAATCCAAATAAAACCAAATCACAATCCAAACAAACAATAAAAGAAATAACAAAAGTAAATCACACATAAGATTTATAGTGGTTCCACTAACATCGTGTTAGTGTACATCCACTTTGGAGAGGGTCTTTTTATTACCAATAATGAAAGAGTATAAAAGATTGATTAGAATAATCACTTAAAATTGTATTGAATTTGATTTGTGGAGATTAAGAATTTAAGAAATTTGATGGAGAATTCCCTTTTGTGTTTGAATGAACACCTTTCCTTTTCAGATTTGAAAATAGCTTATACACGAAGAATTTTCATATGACAAATACCCAGTTAGCCTTTCGAAGCCTTAACAAATGATACACGGCAGCTTTGTAATACAGTCCCCAAAACAACGGTCAGATGTCTGAACTTCAAGCTCAGACGTCAGACTTCATCCTAGAAGTCTTCGAAACAAGTAATTAAATGCCTAAGCTCCTTACTTCAAATGTCTGACTCCTCAACCAGACGTCTCTATCCTTGTGTCAGATGTCCGAAAACGCCTAAAATACACTGCAAAGTCTCAGGATAGATTCTCGAGGCATTTAGCCATCTGAATAGATCCCTCAGACGTCTAACCTCCTATTCAGATGGCTGAGAGCCTATCTATGAATTCTTAGTAAATGAAGACCATAAATCTTCTTGCTTCAAAATACGATATCTCAAGCTTCCGAGCTTCGATTCGCGAACCGCCTTCACCAATATCAAGCTATTTTCGTCCTCTTCAACTCTACATATAATATTGCTAAAATTTAATACTCCACCTTGATACTATATCCATCTCCGTACACCACTAGAAACCAATGGAACCAAGTCATCCACAAACTCTATCTTCAACCATGAAACACTTGAATACTTTCTCAAAAAGCATCGGCAAAGCCACTTTCCATTATAATCCACCAACAGCTCCGATAAAGCCATCGCTCGCTAACGAAGTGCTGAAAGTACCTAATACAAAAACATATTACTAAAAGACAAAAGTACTTTAGAGTGTAAAAAAATGCTTACCAAGAAGATAGAACCACAATCTCTCACTGATGCTCTTCATCATCAATAACCAAACCTCTTCCTCAACCGTGTCACCCCATAGCACCTAACACTTTAACAAGCAAATCAAGTTCGAGCAATGATTGAACTTCCTAACCGGCAATGCTTTTGTAAACATATTCGCCGCATTATTCTTTCTGTGCACTTTTCGAAGATGAACAAGTTTATCTTCATTTATGACTACCAAAAATGACTCTCTCGCCTCTATATGCTTAGTCTGAGACCTAAAAGCCAAATTCTTTGCCAAATGTAATAAACACTTTGGCTATCACATTGAACATCAATACTATTGTGTTCACAAACCTAAGTCATACAATAACCGCCTCAAGTATAGTGCTTCCTTTGCTTCCTCCATCCTATTAACTCCACCTCCGTAATGGATAAAGCAACTACGATTTGCAATCTCGATCTCTAACTTATGGCAGTGCCACCAAGAGTAAAGACATATCAAAAAGTTGATTTTCGTCGATCTCTATCACCGCGAATCCAAATCAAAATAACCAATCAACATGAAATTCATTCCTTTACTATCGCCAAAAACAAGATCATGACGTGAAGTACCTCTAAGGTATCTCAAAATAACCTTCATGGTATCCTAATGCTATTTTTCCGGATTAGCCATACACCGACTAACCATCTCGACTGCATTGAAATTTCGGACCTTGTATACACCATGCCAAACATTAAACTTCCAACCGCACTACAAAGGTAATGGTGTATTAGATGCCTTTGCATCTCTATGCTAAACCGGTAAAGCACTTTTTCAATATACTCCTTTTGAATCAATTTCAACTCAAAGCAATTTTGATTCCTTTCTAATTCCACGCCCAATTTTCTTTGCCTCTCTAAGATTTTTCATATCAAATTCCGATTTTAAGCAAAATTTAACTTGTTGAGTTCAATTTTATCTTTATAAGCAATGGGCATGTCATCTACGCACAAGAGTAAATACAACCAATAATCATTTTCCAACCTCTTGAAATATACACAAGCATCTTCGATGCTTCTATTAAAACCATTTTCAAGCATAAAATGATCAAATCTTTTGTACCATTGTCTAGGTGATTGATTTAAACCATATAGTGATTTTTTCAACTTATAAATTAAATTTGACTTACTATCTACAAAAAACCTTCCGTTGCTCCATACAGATGTCTTCAACCAAGTCACCATCTGGGCGCTCTTTCGCTCTTAAAATTATCCCACCCCTTTTATGAATGACCAGGGGCTCTATTTATAGGTGTAGGAGGCTGATATTTCGCCTAAAATTCGGGGAGACCAGTTCTGGTACGTGAGGGGGCCCACTACGGGATCGATTCGAACTCAACTTCGAATCGATCAAGATTTGCTCCGATTGAGATGAAATTTGGCATAAACATTCCTTAGGTTACCATTAAGCTACTGTGAAAATTTCATAGCATTTGGACTTGTAGATCTCGAGATATGATCGATTCAAGATTGTGTTTTCCGTCATATGGATTCGTTCGAATCGATATGGTTCGAATCGATAGGCTCGAATCCATATGCCTGCGTGCGAGAATGATGACGTGGTGCGTGTTCCTTGGGTTGATCCATCTTTTTCTCCGAATTTACTGGGTCGAATCCTTGTTTTTAGCTGTTGTGACTTGGTGGATTCGAAGGTATGCTCCTTCGAATCGATAGAACGTACGTTCCCTTCGTATCGATCAGGGCATTACATAGTCGATCGATACGAAACTTTACTGCTGAATGGATTCGAAGATGGGAATGCTCCAATGGATTCGAGGTAATGGATTCAAAGACGATTATAGGATGGAATCGAAGCTCCTTCCACTTCATGGATTCGAAGGGTGTTCCCTTGATGGACTCGAAGCAAGAAAGGCTTCGACGGATTCGAACCAAGGCATATGAGGATGAATTCGAACTATGGCTCGCTCCTGGTGGATTCGAAGCATGGCTTGTTCGACGGAGTCGAAGCAAGATTACTTCTCATGGGTTCGAACTAGTGCATGGATGATGGATTCGAACATAAGGTTGGGTCTGATGGACTCGAACCAAGGCTATTCCTTCTACTTTCCACTGGTGGTAACTCGAGCATACGAACTCGGATTGTCTCGAAATTTGGAATGTTGGTTTCTACGACTTTGCTTGACGTGTCTTATCAATTGTAACCCGATCCGGACTCGGGCAAAATTCATCGATTTCCATGGTGAAATAGTGTATAACGAACTTTTACGACGAACTGTCTTTAGTTTTCCAGTCAACTTTTTGGTGTCACGGCCTTGCCAAAAGGCGGGATAACAAACACTAAGATCATTACCAATTTTTAATTGATCCTTGTTACGAAACAACAATATATCGCCATAAGAGACAACCTGCAATAGAATCCTTGTTGATTAAGGGTAGCAGTCGGGAAATAACTTGCACAACAGAAGTGTTAGTTGGTGCACGATTAAGAGTCTTTCATCATGTTTTCTATAAAAGTTGTAGCAAAATTGCGAGTGTTACTGGCCAAACACGGTAAAATCAGAAAAAGTGATAATGGTGAAATCATTGAATTTAAAAAAGAATTATTAATAGACTGTATACAATCAACTAGTCCAATGTTCCCTATATTCTAACTTTATTTGCTCATTCATCCAAAATGACTCTTTATTTCTTAAATCAGTTTGACTTGGTAACAAACGTGTATTTCTCATCATAGATATAACCATACATAGATGTTTGGTGTAAAAGAAGTTGCATAACAATTTATTCTATCAATATAACTCAATGGATTAACAATAGATATAACCCGGTTTTATGACAAAAATAAAATTGTAAGATATGCATATGAGTTCATGAGTATTGGAACATAAATTTTCATTTCTTATACACATATCACTTATATCATTTTATCTTCTTTACGAAAAATCAATCTTAATACTGTTATGAAATTTGAATTCAAGACCGCTCTAATCCAAACTCCAAATGTCGTGGAAAAGCTAGATCAACCAATCAGTATCTCAACATCAAATCACAATCCAATCCAAATAAAACCAAATCACAATCCAAACAAACAATAAAAGAAATAACAAAAGTAAATCACACATAAGATTTATAGTGGTTCCACTAACATCGTGTTAGTGTACATCCACTTTGGAGAGGGTCTTTTATTACCAATAATGAAAGAGTACAAAAGATTGATTAGAATAATCACTTAAAATTGTACTGAATTTGATTTGTGGAGATTAAGAATTTAAGAAATTTGATGGAGAATTCCCTTTTGTGTTTGAATGAACACCTTTCCTTTTCAGATTTGAAAATAGCTTATACACGAAGAATTTTCATATGACAAATACCCAGTTAGCCTTTCGAAGCCTTAACAAATGATACACGACAGCCTGGTAATACTGTCCCCAAAACAACGGTCAGATGTCTGAACTTCAAGCTCAGACGTCAGACTTCATCCTAGAAGTCTTCGAAACAAGTAGTCAAATGCCTAAGTTCCTTACTTCAAATGTCTGACTCCTCCACCAGACGTCTCTATCCTTGTGTCAGATGTCCGAAAACGCCTAAAATACACTACAAAGTCTCGGGATAGATTCTTGAGGCATTTAGCCATCTGAATGGATCCCTCAGACGTCTAACCTCCTATTCAGATGGCTGAGAGCCTATCTATGAATTGTTAGTAAATGAAGACCATAAATCTTCTTGCTTCAAAATACGATATCTCAAGCTTTCGAGCTTCGATTCGCGAACCGCCTTCACCAATATCAAGCTATTTTCGTCCTCTTCAACTCTACATATAATATTGCTAAAATTTAATACTCCACCTTGATACTATATCCATCTCCGTACACCACTAGAAACCAATGGAACCAAGTCATCCACAAACTCTATCTTCAACCATGAAACACTTGAATACTTTCTCAAAAAGCATCGGCAAAGCCACTTTCCATTATAATCCACCAACAGCTCCGATAAAGCCATCGCTCGCTAACGAAGTGCTGAAAGTACCTAATACAAAAAACATATTACTAAAAGACAAAAGTACTTTAGAGTGTAAACAAATGCTTACCAAGAAGATAGAACCACAATCTCTCACTGATGCTCTTCATCATCAATAACCAAACCGCTTCCTCAACCGTGTCACCCCATAGCACCTAACACTTTAACAAGCAAATCAAGTTCGAGCAATGATTGAACTTCCTAACCGGCAATGCTTTTGTAAACATATTCGCCGCATTATTCTTTGTGTGCACTTTTCGAAGATGAACAAGTTTATCTTCATTTATGACTACCAAAAATGACTCTCTCGCCTCTATATGCATAGTCTGAGACCTAAAAGCCAAATTCTTCGCCCAATGTAATAAACACTTTGGCTATCACATTGAACATCAATACTATTGTGTTCACAAACCTAAGTCATATAATAACCGCCTCAAGTATAGTGCTTCCTTTGCTTCCTCCATCCTATTAACTCCACCTCCGTAGTGGATAAAGCAACTACGATTTGCAATCTCGATCTCTAACTTATGGCAGTGCCACCAAGAGTAAAGACATATCAAAAAGTTGCTTTTCGTCGATCTCTATCACCGTGAATCCAAATCAAAATAACCATTCAACTTGAAATTCGTTCCTTTACTATCGCCAAAAACAAGATCATGACGTGAAGTACCTCTAAGGTATCTCAAAATAACCTTCATGGTATCCTAATGCTATTTTTCCGGATTAGCCATACACCGACTAACCATCTCGACTGCATTGAAATTTCGGACCTTATATACACCATGACAAACATTAAACTTCCAACCGCACTACAAAGGTAATGGTATATTAGATGCCTTTGCATCTCTATGCTAAACCGGTAAAGCACTTTTTCAATATACTCCTTTTGAATCAATTTCAACTCAAAGCAATTTTGATTCCTTTCTAATTCCACGCCCAAATTTCTTTGCCTCTCTAAGATTTTTCATATCAAATTCCGATTTTAAGCAAAATTTAACTTGTTGAGTTCAATTTTATCTTTATAATCAATGGGCATGTCATCTACGCACAAGAGTAAATACAACCAATAATCATTTTCCAACCTCTTGAAATATACACAAGCATCTTCGATGCTTCTATTAAAACCATTTTCAAGCATAAAATGATCAAATCTTTTGTACCATTGTCTAGGTGATTGCTTTAAACCATATAGTGATTTTTTCAACTTATAAATTAAATTTGACTTACTATCTACAAAAAACCTTCCGTTGTTCCATACAGATGTCTTCAACCAAGTCACCATCTGGGCGCTCTTTCGCTCTTAAAACTATCCCACCCCTTTTATGAATGACCAGGGGCTCTATTTATAGGTGTAGGAGGCTGATATTTCGCCTAAAATTCGGGGAGACCAGTTCTAGTACGTGAGGGGGCCCACATGCCCACTTTCAGGAAATCCGGGCCCACTTCGGGATCGATTCGAACTCAACTTCGAATCGATCAAGATTTGCTCCGATTGAGATGAAATTTGGCATGAACATTCCTTAGGTTGCCAGTAAGCTACTGTGAAAATTTCATAGCATTTGGACTTGTAGATCTCGAGATATGATCGATTCAAGATTGTGTTTTCCGTCATATGGATTCGTTCGAATCGATATGGTTCGAATCGATAGGTTCGAATCCATATGCTTGCGTGTGAGAATGATGACGTGGTGCGTGTTCCTCGGGTTGATCCATCTTTTTCTCCAAATTTACTGGGTCGAATCCTTGTTTTTAGCTGTTGTGACTTGGTGGATTCGAAGTAGTGGATTCGAAGGTATGCTCCTTCGAATCGATAGAACGTACGTTCCCTTCGTATCGATCAGGGCATTCCATAGTCGATCGATACGAAGACTTTATTGCTGAATGGATTCGAAGATGGGAATGCTCCAATGGATTCGAGGTAATGGATTCGAAGATGATTATAGGATGGAATCGAAGCTCCTTCCACTTCATGGATTCGAAGGGTGTTCCCTTGATGGACTCGAAGCAAGAAAGGCTTCGATGGATTCGAACCAAGGCATATGAGGATGAATTCGAACTATGGCTCGCTCCTGGTGGATTCGAAGCATGGCTTGTTCGACGGAGTCGAAGCAAGATTACTTCTCATGGGTTCGAACTAGTGTAGGGATGATGGATTCGAACCTAAGGTTGGGTCTAATGGACTCGAACCAAGGCTATTCCTTCTACTTTCCACTGGTGGTAACTCGAGCATACGAACTCGGATTATCTCGAAATTTGGAACGTTGGTTTCTACGACTTTGCTTGACGTGTCTTATCAATTGTAACCCGATCCGGACTCGGGCAAAATTCATCAATTTCCATGGTGAAATAGTGTATAACGAACTTTTACGACGAACTGTCTTTAGTTTTCCAGTCAACTTTTTGGTGTCACGGCCTTGCCAAAAGGCGGGATAACAAACACTAAGATTATTACCAATTTTTAATTGATCCTTGTTACCAAACAACAATATATCGCCATAAGAGACAACCTGCAATAGAATCCTTGTTGATTAAGGGTAGCAGTTGGGAAATAACTTGCACAACAGCAGTGTTAGTTGTTGCACGATTAAGAGTCTTGCATCATGCTTTCTACAAAAGTTGTAGCAAAATTGTGAGTGTTACTGGCCAAACACGGTAAAATCAGAAAAAGTGATAATGGTGAAATCATTGAATTTAAAAAAGAATTATTAATAGACTGTATACAATCAACTAGTCCAATGTTCCCTATATTCTAACTTTATTTGCTCATTCATCCAAAATGACTCTTTATTTCTTAAATCAGTTTGACTTGGTAACAAACGTGTATTTCTCATCATAGATATAACCATACATAGATGTTTGGTGTAAAAGAAGCTGCATAACAATTTATTCTATCAATATAACTCAATGGATTAACAATAGATATAACCCGGTTTTATGACAAAAATAAAATTGTAAGATGTGCATATGAGTTCATGAGTATTGGAACATAAATTTTCATTTCTTATACACATATCACTTATATCATTTTATCTTCTTTACGAAAAATCAATCTTAATACTGTTATGAAATTTGAATTCGAGACCGCTCTAATCTAAACTCCAAATGTCGTGGAAAAGCTAGATCAACCAATCAATATCTCAACATCAAATCACAATCCAATCCAAATAAAACCAAATCACAATCCAAAACAAACAATAAAAGAAATAACAAAAGTAAATCACACATAAGATTTATAGTGGTTCCACTAACATCGTGTTAGTGTACATCCACTTTGGAGAGGGTCTTTTATTACCAATAATGAAAGAGTATAAAAGATTGATTAGAATAATCACTTAAAATTGTACTGAATTTGATTTGTGGAGATTAAGAATTTAAGAAATTTGATGGAGAATTCCCTTTTGTGTTTGAATGAACACCTTTCCTTTTCAGATTTGAAAATAGCTTATACACGAAGAATTTTCATATGACAAATACCCAGTTAGCCTTTCGAAGCCTTAACAAATGATACACGACAGCCTGGTAATACTGTCCCCAAAACAACGGTCAGATGTCTGAACTTCAAGCTCAGACATCATACTTCATCCTAGAAGTCTTCGAAACAAGTAGTCAAATGCCTAAGCTCCTTACTTCAAATGTCTGACTCCTCCACCAGACGTCTCTATCCTTGTGTCAGATGTCCGAAAACGCCTAAAATACACTGCAAAGTCTCCGGATAGATTCTTGAGGCATTTAGCCATCTGAATGGATCCCGCAGACGTCTAACCTCCTATTCAGATGGCTGAGAGCCTATCTATGAATTGTTAGTAAATGAAGACCATAAATCTTCTTGCTTCAAAATATGATATCTCAAGCTTCCGAGCTTCGATTCGCGAACCGCCTTCACCAATATCAAGCTATTTTCTTCCTCTTCAACTCTACATATAATATTGCTAAAATTTAATACTCCACCTTGATACTATATCCATCTCCGTACACCACTAGAAACCAATGGAACCAAGTCATCCACAAACTCTATCTTCAACCATGAAACACTTGAATACTTTCTCAAAAAGCATCGGCAAAGCCACTTTCCATTATAATCCACCAACAGCTCCGATAAAGCCATCGCTCGCTAACGAAGTGCTGAAAGTACCTAATACAAAAAACATATTACTAAAAGACAAAAGTATTTTAGAGTGTAAACAAATGCTTACCAAGAAGATAGAACCACAATCTCTCACTGATGCTCTTCATCATCAATAACCAAACCGCTTCCTCAACCGTGTCACCCCATCGCACCTAACACTTTAACAAGCGAATCAAGTTCGAGCAATGATTGAACTTCCTAACCGGTAATGCTTTTGTAAACATATTCGCCGCATTATTCTTTGTGTGCACTTTTCGAAGTGAACAAGTTTATCTTCATTTATGACTACCAAAAATGACTCTCTCGTCTCTATATGCTTAGTCTGAGAGCTAAAAGCCAAATTCTTCACCAAATGTAATAAACACTTTGGCTATCACATTGAACATCAATACTATTGTGTTCACAAACCTAAGTCATACAATAACCGCCTCAAGTATAGTGCTTCCTTTGCTTCCTCCATCCTATTAACTCCACCTCCGTAGTGGATAAAGCAACTACGATTTGCAATCTCGATCTCTAACTTATGGCAGTGCCACCAAGAGTAAAGACATATCAAAAAGTTGATTTTCGTCGATCTCTATCACCGCGATTCCAAATCACAATAACCATTCAACTTGAAATTCATTCCTTTACTATCGCCAAAAACAAGATCATGACGTGAAGTACCTCTAAGGTATCTCAAAATAACCTTCATGGTATCCTAATGCTATTTTCCGGATTAGCCATACACCGACTAACCATCTCGACTGCATTGAAATTTCGGACCTTGTATACACCATGACAAACATTAAACTTCCAACCGCACTACAAAGGTAATGGTGTATTAGATGCCTTTGCATCTCTATGCTAAACCGGTAAAGCACTTTTTCAATATACTCCTTTTGAATCAATTTCAACTCAAAGCAATTTTGATTCCTTTCTAATTCCACGCCCAATTTTCTTTGCCTCTCTAAGATTTTTCATATCAAATTCCGATTTTAAGCAAAATTTAACTTGTTGAGTTCAATTTTATCTTTATAAGCAATGGGCATGTCATCTACGCACAAGAGTAAATACAACCAATAATCATTTTCCAACCTCTTGAAATATACACAAGCATCTTCGATGCTTCTATTAAAACCATTTTCAAGCATAAAATGATCAAATCTTTTGCACCATTGTCTAGGTGATTGCTTTAAACCATATAGTGATTTTTTCAACTTATAAATTAAATTTGACTTACTATCTACAAAAAACCTTCCGTTGCTCCATACATATGTCTTCAACCAAGTCACCATGTGAGAAGGAGGTTTTCACATCAAGTTCCTCCAATTACAAATCATGAACAGAAATTATAGCAAGTAATATCCGGATTGAAGTATGGACCACAACCGATGCAAAAATTTCACCATACACACTTTCCTTCCTTACAAACCCCTTAGCCACTAATTTAGCTTTTTACCTCCCATAGTCTTTCGTCTTGTATATCCATTTACACCCAGTACCTCGGTTTCCTTTAGAAAGCAGAACTAAATCCTAAGTTTGATTCTTCAACAAAATTTGCATCTCTTCTTCCATGACGCAAATCCATTTTGAGGTATCATTTGGATCCATGACGTCATCAAGGTTCATTGGCTCATCTTGAACTACATGAAGAGCATAGTCAAAATTATAACAAAAGCTAATATAGTTCTAATCAACTTATCTTTTGGGTGGCCTTACAACATGACAACCAACCCGAATTGCATTACTATCATTCAATCACCTTCGGCTCCACCTTGAACTAAATTATCTCTAGAGTCCTACACATCAAAAATACAACTAGAGGATACATGTGGACTGTGTGATCCACTATCAACTGCTTCCTCAATACAAGCAGCTTTAATAACTGTATTCCTTAGACAAAAAGAGGGAACAACTTCCATTTCTTTTGATTTGTCACAAACCAAATTCGGAAGATTCGATGAACTCTCATTCTCCTTGAACGACGCTGATTCATCAAAAGTAACATGACGAGAATTCATAACCTTTTTGTTTCTAGATTCCAAACCCAGCAGCCTTTGACACCATCCTTATAACCAAACAAAACCCTTTGAAAGCTCTAGGCTCAAGCTTATTATTTTTTGGATCATGCAAATAAAAGGGACTACCAACCACACAAAGATAGTTCAAGTCAATGCTCTTCTCTTTCCACACTTCTTCCAGAATTTTGTTATCGATATGCAAGCATGAAATTCGATGTACAATATGCACCACGGTTGGTAAAGCATCGGCTAAAAATCCCTTCGACAAACCTGATTTCAGCTTAAACATCGAGCTTTATCAGGTAGAGTATGGTTCATTCTCTTTGCTACACCATTCGATTAGGGATCCCCGAATGTAGTAAAAGGCCTCTGAATAACACGATGCTTACAAAGTCCAAGAACTCTCTGGAAACATACTCCCTGCCATTGTCGGACCTCGACACCTTCAAAGACTTACCACTCTCATTCTCAATAAGAACCTTCCATGTTTTGGGCTTTGCTAATGCCCCCAACTTGGCCTTCATTACATATAACCAAACTTTCCGAGAATAGTCATCAATAAAAGAAATATAATAACAAGCTCCACCCAAAGAAGCTAATGGTGCCGGCCTCCCAACATCCATGTGAACATACTAAAGAACATCTCTCGAATTGTGCTTTTCTTCATCAAATGATACTTTAATTTGCTTCCCCATGACACATTCCTCGCAAAACTCAAGTTTTTTGAAACTCTCTCCACCAATCATCTCCGTTTTCTAAAGAATATCCAAACTCCTTTTCGAGACATGACCTAATCTCAAATTCCACAACCTTGTTGCATTCAAGCCTTGAGAACTGTTAACACCTACACAAGTTTCACCTTCAATAGTCACCCCTTAAAGCAAATAAACTCCATGAGTTGTAACACCTTTCATCACCAAAAGTGCATCCTTCAGAACCCACAAGCTATCATTCACAATAGTGATTTTACATCTTAAAGAATCCAATTGCCCTCAAGGATATATGAGATTTATGAAGGCCCGAAACATTGCGTACATTAATGAGTGTTAGATTTACACAATCATACATCCAAATCCAAATGAAACCAATGCCCATTGATGCACAAATAGCACTATTACCCATAACAGTTGAATTTTCCTCTTTGTCGACATTAGCGGAAAAACAATTCCTATTAGGCATCATATAATAAGATGCACCCTGATCAAGTACCTATTTGCCATTCGAAACATTCGATGCTACCACCATTAATACATTTTCACCTACCCCACTAACATCACTCTCCACCGCCACCGATGAAGATGCTACGTCCTTCTTCTTCTTGTTCTTGTCCAAACACTCATTCTTCCAATGACCGGGATTCTTGCAAATATAGCACTTGTTATTTCTTTCCTTCGACTTTCCTTTCCAACCGGGTTTCCTTGATTTAGAATACCTACGATTCCTTTTATCTTCTCATTTCTATCCTTCTCCATAAACAAACCGTGACCACTACTTGCACCACTACAACAATCACTCAACTCCTTTATTTTATCCCACAACTCCTCACTAAGAAGACCCACTTTAACATCACTAAGAGTCAAATGATTTTGGCTATAGATCAAGCCATTTGAGAAATCTGTATAATGGTCCAACAACAAACATAACATGATAATCGCCTTTTACTCTTACTTGGTCTTCAAGTCTACGGCCTCCATCTTTATTAGCAAACCATCAAAGGTGTTAAAGTGCACCTTTAGTGAAGTTCCCTCCTTTATTTTATAGTGAAGAATATTCACATCAAGATCAAATAATTAATTCGTGATTTCTTCATATACAATTCCTTTAATTTATCCCAATACCCTTAGCTATGATCTCACCACTAATTTTGGAGATTACATTCGAGCCCATTGCAAGTTGGAGCGTAGTGAATGCCCACTCTTTCATTTCCTCTCTTTCAACATCCGATATATCCACCGAAAACAAATGTGTATCAAACACAACCTGATGCACACGATTCCGCCTAAGAATAACTTTCATTATCCATTAACATTTTTAAAAATCATTATCACTATTTCACCCGTCTATAACCAGTTGTGAACCCAACAGCATACGATCCACATATATATTGTTCCACATTACTTAGACCAACCTTAAAGGGCTTGTAACGACCCGATACTTTCAACCATTCGCATCCGCACATGTCGGACTTGAATTGTTCAAAATATCAGATTGTTAATTTATATTTGGCAAAACTCAGCATATACAGTAAATAAAATAATCACAGATCACAGACACAGAGTAATATAACAACAATGCAGCGGAAACAAAAGAATAGTAGTTCATGAAGCTACTATATATATATAACAGAGTTAAACAAGATACAACAGAAGTCTCGAATACAATAGATATCTCAATACAATAGTCAAATACAAGATCTGAATACATCACTGAATCAATTGGATAACTGATAGTAGAATCGATAGATAGCTGGATCTCCAAGCGAAGCTCCAACTCCAAAGGTGAGTCTCGAACACCGGTACACTCAGTCTGACCCGAGCGTAAAGAAAAACACAAAACACTCGAGTCAGGATTAACATTCTTATATCAATAAATCCAACTCAAGTGAAATAACAACCGAAATACAAGTAACTCAAGGGATGTTTGGGATAACCATCCTCTAAGGATCCGTTAAACTATCTACTATGTAGTAGTGTACGCTAAGTAGATAATGCCTATCAGTAATATAAAGTATCAAAATAGCATTAAGGCGTTACCATTATCCCCCTTAATGCATTTTATATAAGCATCATAGTCTCTACAGCACTGTAAACTCCACCGTAAACTAGTGGGCTATCAGGGAGTACTCCATAGGTATAACACAAAACAAATCGTAGTGGTCGCGCATAGGGATACGAGTATGACAAGGCACATGAGGCAATACCCAAGGTAGTGAAACTACCGTTTGCCTGATCCGGACTGGTGAGAACGCATCGCCGCAACGATCGCAACACCGCGAAACAACACTCCCAATTCAAGGGTGCGCACTAATCAAAACAAGTAATGAGTAATTTATGAAGAAGTGTGTCCGCTAGAGGTAGCTAACCTCACTGGCCCGGCACGGCTCCTGTTTAAGTCATTTCAAATTTGACACAAGTGTCAAGGCTATCCATTATCGTTCTCTTTCTTCAAATCCAGCAACGCCATCACTCCAACCACTTCATTCTGGATCACACTCCGCGTATAATAGTTATTAAAGTGGTTTTCGGTTTAGACAAAGAGTATGTCCCTAACCGATCTCGGACTCTTCAATAACTACGTAATTATTACCCCGAATGGTCATTTAATAAACTTTCAAAATAGTTTATATTTCAAAACCGAATATCATTGCCATTTCAAAACCATATCAATACGATATCACTTCCATTTCAAAACCAAATACGATATCATTTCCATTTCAAATATATCCGTCTCAAATATATATCCATTTACAAATCTTAGTACTTCAAAGTTATAACACTTTCTATATCAAACACTTTGGAAATCATAATTCTTCGAAAATAAAAATTTAGAAATCATAATGCTTTGGAATCATAATCCTTTCCTTCAAACAGTTTAGATATTAATAATAGTATATAAAGTAAAATAGTTTACAAAATAAAATAATTTATATAAAATAGTTATAAGTTAAAACAATTTAAATTAAAATAATTAGTATATTTAAAATAGTTTATATTAAAAATAGTTATATTAAATAGTTTATATTAAAAATAGTTATATTAAAATAGTTATATTAAAATAGTTATATTAAAATAGTTTATATTAAAAATAGTTTATAAAATAATATAAAATAGTTCAAATATAATTTAAAATACTTTATATAATAAAATAGTTTCCTCAAATTTCACAAATCGATTCAACTCAACTCGGATTCCAAAATTCAAATTTAATCAAATCTCAAATCATCAATTTCAATTCGATTCAGTTTCTAAATAGACCATTTTAAATTATCATTTTCAAATACATATTTGAACCACAAAATAAGCCATTTCAATTTCAATATATTTTAAAGCTTTAAATATTCAACATTTGAAAACTAAATTCGATAATTTCATATATATATATATATCAAATTCACTTTACTATTATTTAGTTTTGAAATATTTACTTGATCATTTCAATAATATCTAAATACAACTTCAATTTACAAATTTAAATAAACAAAAGATCCCATTTAAATTTATATAAATTTGAAATATTCATTTAAGTCGCTTTAACAAAATCCAAGTTAAAAATCATATCTTTAAAATTTCAATTTTAATAAATTTCAAATCGAACTTATTTAAGCATAATTCCTAAATAAATATAATTTCAAAACAATTTCAAATTTATCTTTCAAACCTGAATCAATATAAATTATATATTTGAAAATATATATTTTAAATAAATACTTAAACATATTATATATCAACTTTATTAAATCAACTTTAATAAATCTTTAAAATCGATATTTATTAAACACCGTATATTCCTTTCCAAAACCATAGAAATCATTTTCAAAATATTTATATATAGACCAACGGTGTCTGTATAAAATTTTCTATCCTATGGTCAGGTGTTACGGATATTTATCATTTCAATCCGCAATTTAAGTATATACGGGTATATATATTTTCAACCCGAAATCCCAAATTCAATGTCAATGAAAATCGCTTGGGTTTATCATTTCAACCCATAACGAATTTCTCCTATTCAACAGATCGTTCGGGTATGTATCATATCAACCCATAGTGAGTTCTATACTAACAGGGAACTTGCAGAGTGATAACAGATATGATAATAATATAACAGAAATATATCATCAATATAAATAACAAATAATGGTGTCAGGTGTCACAGGTGAGCAGATACAGATAATGGCATATATATAGCAATATAAATAACAGATAATGGTGTCAGATGTCACAGGTAAACAGATACAGATGATGGCGTAGCAATGTAAATAACTAGCAGCAGCATATTTCAATTGTCGTTTCAATTGAAATCAAATTTAATAAATAAAAGAACGTTAATCGTGAGTGATTGCTCACCTCTTGAGGCTAGATATGAACGAGAATGAGATGAGCTACGCATTCCAAAGCAAAGTGAGATGGGCATGAATTTGACAAAGCTGATAGATAAGAATTGACGAAACCAAATCAGAATTGGATCGATGAATATAATTGGTACCGTGGACATAAATTTATATTTCCATGAAATCAAAATTTAATTTAAAACAAGTATTAAAATAACATATGTATATATATGAACTAGATATGCGATACTATACTATATTTATTATAAAATTCAACATAAACATGCTTTTAATATTATATAGCCATAAACTCAACTGCTTTAAAAGCAACCACACACATATAGTACCCAACGCAAAAAGTAAATATATATTTTTCAAAATCTATATAATAACTTGTATATAAATCTATATATGATAGGAACACATGTATATAGAACAGTTTTATATATTCGAACAATTGGACTTAGACTAGAGGTATACATATACCTGCAAACCGGTATACAAATTATTCACCTAACCCAACATTCAATAAACACATGTTTAAAATCTATATAAATTCTCTTTTAAACAATACTTAAAAATGAACACTATTTCTTCTCAAAAACAACAATTATGCACAGATTCCATTTATATAAAATATATATAAGTCAGCCTTTGCGTGCCAAAGTTTATTTATAAACAGATAGCTTTAACTACTAACCTATCTAAATTATATATAACTATACACCTAACATATTATATACACTGAAATTGTATCAATTTTATATGCAAAATCTGAAGTCATTGAACTGAAATGAAAACGTATATATTTTAGAAACTGACATAACACATCTAACCCAAAATATATATAACCGATACCTAAGTTTGAATAAGCTTATACAAAATATGATCGACACTTTATAACCACATAAAGCAACATATATTTCCACTCACTCATATATATACTGTAAAACCAATATGTAGTAAATGTATAAACTTATACATATCACAATATAAACTGCGACTAAGAAAATCAAAACATCACAGCCAAATTTTTAACATATATAACATTTAAACTAACAGAGTATATATAAACAGACCATTAAACAAGTAATATATATATATATACACTAACCATATAAATAAAACTGATGTTTCAAAACATATATATAGTATAAAGTAACACGTATATGAAACCAGACATATATATCTTTCATAAACAGCATCCAAAATATATAAACATCTAGTAAATTATATAATTAACATATTGTAAACTGACAGACCAAATTAAAATTTACATACAACAGTACATATATAACTAGATTACACTTATATGTATATATGTTGAATCAATATATATAACAATTTATATACTCACTCATCAAGGCAATAAAGGAGGAGGGTGGCTGCAAGTGATCTGACGTGGAGTCTGGGTTGCCGACGATGCAAGGCGAGGCGGGGCAGAGCGGAGGTTGTCAGGCTGTTCGGCGATGGATGGGGTCGGGTGAAACTCGGTTTCAAGCAGAGAGAGGAGAGAGGAAAATAGAGGCTGTGCGGAGGATAAAGGCGGAGGGAAGGAGGGTTCGTCGAGGCTGCTGGGCGTGGCCGTGGGCTTCGCGGTGGGTGGAGGCGGACGGGTTCGGTCACGTGTGCAGGGAAGTCTCGGCTCGATGACGTGATGGGAAGAGAATTGTGGGAGCTTGGTTGGCCGGAGGAACGTGGTGATGGTCGTGCGTGAGTCGAGGAGGAGGTGGTAGAGGGTTGTGTGAAGAATGGGGATGCGGCCATTGATGGAGTTTAGTTGGTGATTGTCTCGGCCATGGTGGATAGGAGCAAAATATGCAAGGGAGAGGAAAAATGACAGGGGATGAGAAAAGCAAAAGGCACACTGAATATATATATTTTAACTCTTCAAGTAACGCACAGAGGCAAACTAAAATAGTATAAATTTGAACAGAACAAATAAGAGGAGAGAGAAGAAATGGAGATTGAAAGGACGTATCAGAAATATATTGAACCATTGGGAATTGTAAAAGTCAAAAGATGAAATATTAATTACTGATGATCGTTTGATTACACGGTGGATAGTGGAAGAATATAGGAAATTCAAAAGGCTCAAAATGGATACCGTTACGACAAATAGTTTTGTCGATTTCGACGCATACCGGACGCCGAAATGCACAAATGAATATACTGCGAAGATCAGCACGACGAGATGATCAAAACGGTATACTGAAATCAACGGTACGATCATCCGATCAAATGTCGATATCGGTACCGAAAATGCTACAAATTTGCCAGAATTAAGATGAACGGAGCAATAGAAGTCCAAATTTGATGAAACGAAAGATGACGTCTCACTCAGAAGATGATATTCAAATTTTCTATGTAAAAATATTTAGGTTTGGAAAACATTTTATTATCATCAATTTTAACTGATATAAATTGAAATAAAATTACACTAGAAAATAAACTTCCATATTTTTAGATGAAAATTTACCATTTACTATGTTAAAACAGATGCTTTTCAAATATCAAATTTTCAGTTCAAAATTTTATTATTTAAAATTTCAAAAAAATTTCAATAAAATATATTAATAAAACCACCAAAATTTACGGGTCGTTACACTCTCCCCCACTCAAACCTTTTCGTCCCCGAAAAGGAAGGAGATAGGAGAATAGAAACAACCCCAAAGAAAAATTAGATTAAAACAAAATAAAATAATTAATTCAAACCACATAAATTTAAATTTTAAACTAATTAATCTTCAATAATTGATTTAATCCATTTGATTTCACTTAAGTTAAATCAATCTATCTATTTCTAAATTCATTATCTTATTATCTAGTCATCCTCAGTTAACAATTTCTACATCATCAATTTGTATAATCATTTATTATACCCATATTTTATTCAACAAATTTAATTCTTTTATTCCAAATTATTATTAAGTTTATTCCACTTAATATATATCTTTTTAAATCATATAAATTAATTTAAACCGTATAAATTTCAATTTAAATTAATTTATATTCAATAATTGATTTTAAATTCAAGGTATTTCCATAGGTTAATCTAATTTCAATTTATTAATTCCTTTAGAAAAATGTATTTGCTCCATCTATTATTCAATTAACTTATTATTCTATTTATCTCAATTAACATTTTTATAATCAAAAATCAAGTGTATAGCATTTATTATAAACACTCAAATTTATTTATAAAATCATTTTATATTGTATATTATCTAATTACATATTCAACTTCTGAATAATTTAGGTAAGTTATATTGGAATGTAATTGAGTATTATACAAGTAAAATTTTCAATTCCACTATTCAAGTTTAAATATTTATTCAAAATTTGGCTTTATTTAAAAATTAAAATCACCCTTTATCAATTTATGAATTAAATTTTCGATTAACTTCAAACAATTTAGAGGTAAATATATATATACACACAATATATATCAAATCAAATTTAAAAATCATATATTAATATATATTATAAATCAAGTCATATTTTAGAAATTCAAATCAATTTAATTTCCAAAGCAAAACTGTAGCAAAGCTACAGAATAGTCTCTCCACTTCGAAACTCAAAAATGAATGTCGATGATGCGGCCGCCATCACCGAAATTATTTTCCAGCGATAAAGAGAAGAGTACTCATTTATTTTTTAAACATTCTTTGGAAACGATTTCTATTCGAAAATACTTTAAATAATATACATTTTAAAACTTAAAACCAAAGTTTGAAATCATCGGAAATTAAATTCTCCAATTCCTGATTTTAAATTCATTTCAATTCTAAATCAATTTATAAATCATGTTTATAAATTCATTTATAACAATAAATGAAAATCAAATATTATCATTTCAAACAACCAATTTAATTAACTTATTAAATTTCAGAAAATTTTACTTATATATATTTATAATATAATCTTACAAATTTACTTCCTTTACCAAGTTTAAAAATAATGTTGTGTCAGTTTGCTCTGTTCAAGTGATTTGGAAATCCTATCGATAGCGTTGATCAGACGAATCGATCGAAACCCAAATCAACATCAACAACTCAAATGGCACAATATAAAAAAACAACTTAATATTAATTACTAATGCAAAATACACTTCCTCACTCGATGATTCAAAGATGGATTAAACAAGGATAGTGATTCAAATTAGGGGAACTCTAACCAATAAAATTCTGATTCGAAGATAAGCTCGATAGGGAGATAAGATGATTAAATTTCAAACAGGAAGATGGATAAACTTATATAAATCGTGGGTAACCTTAACTGGGTCAACCGTGACTTTAAGAATACGATCGATTCGAAATTCTGAATCAAATCGACATCAGATCACAAGAGATAGAATTCGGGATAACAAGAGATAGTAGCATCTAATCCGAGGATACAGAAATCTCAGCAAATCAATGCTGTTGTAAAGGAGTTTCCCCCCTTTACAAATCATTCTAGGATTGGTAGGACCGCCGATTCATTATAGAGATCATTCGAAGTGGAGTTATGGTATACTCCAGAATTAAAAAGACACGAATAGGGGAGACACGAATGGACTTTGGAACCGAAGGGAACGTTCCAAAATTCAAAGAAACCGAGTCAAAGAAAAAGGAATTCAAGCTCGAACGAAATTGATTCTGTAATTGAATTTTACTCTATATGCCGAGCTTTGCCTAAAAATAGAGCTCTGATACCAACTATAACGACCTGATATTTTCAACCATTCGCATCCGCACATGTCGGACTTGAATTGTTCAAAATATCAGATTGTTAATTTATATTTGGCAAAACACAGCATATACAGTAAATAAAATAATCACATATCACAGACACAGAGTAATATAACAACAATGCAGCGGAAACAAAAGAATAGTAGTTCATGAAGCTACTATATATATATATAACAGAGTTAAACAAGATAAAACAGAAGTCTCGAATACAATAGATATCTCAACACAATAGTCAAATACAAGATCTGAATACATCACTAGAATCAACTGGATAACTGATAGTAGAATCGATAGATAGCTGGATCTCCAAGCGAAGCTCCAACTCCAAAGGTCAGTCTCGAACATTGGTACACTCAGTCTGACCCGAGCGTAAAGCAAAACACAAAACACTCGAGTCGGGATTAACATTCTTATATCAATAAATCCAACTCAAGTGAAATAACAACTGAAATACAAGTAACTCAAGGGATGTTTGGGATAACCATCCTCTAAGGATCCGTTAAACTATCTACTATGTAGTAGTGTACGCTAAGTAGATAATGCCTATCAGTAATATAAAGTATCAAAATTGCGTTAAGGTGTTACCATTATCCCCCTTAACACATTTTATATAAGCATCATAGTCTATACAGCACTGTAAACTCCACCGTAAACTAGTGGGCTATCAGGGAGTACTCCATAGGTATAACACAAAACAAATCGTAGTGATCGCGCATAGGGATACGAGTATGACAAGGCACATGAGGCAATACCCAAGGTAGTGAAACTACCGTTTGCCTGATCCGGACTGGTGAGAACGCATCGCCGCAACGATCGCAACACCGCGAAACAACACTCCTAATTCAAGGGTGCGCACCAATCAAAACAAGTAATGAGTAATTTACGAAGAAGTGTGTCCGCTAGAGGTAGCTAACCTCACTGGCCCGGCACGGCTCCTGTTTAAGTCATTTCAAATTTGACACAAGTGTCAAGGCTATCCATTATCGTTCTCTTTCTTCAAATCTAGCAACGTCATCATTCCAACCACTTCATTCTGGATCACACTCCGCGTATAATAGTTATTAAAGTGGTTTTCGGTTTAGACAGAGAGTATGTCCCTAACCGATCCCGGACTCTTCAATAACTACGTAATTATTACCCCGATTGGTCATTTAATAAACTTTCAAAATAGTTTATATTTCAAAACCGAATATCATTGCCATTTCAAAACCATATCATTACGATATCACTTCCATTTCAAAACCAAATACGATATCATTTCCATTTCAAATATATCCGTCTCAAATATATATCCATTTACAAATCTTAGTACTTCAAAGTTATAACACTTTCTATATCAAACACTTTGGAAATCATAATTCTTCGAAAATCAAAATTTAGAAATCATAATGCTTTGGAATCATAACCCTTTCCTTCAAACAGTTTAGATATTAATAATAGTATATAAAGTAAAATAGTTTACAAAATAAAATAATTTATATAAAATAGTTATAAGTTAAAACAATTTATATTAAAATAATTAGTATATTTAAAATAGTTATATTAACTAGTTTATATTAAAAATAGTTATATTAAAATATTTTATATTAAAAATAGTTTATAAAATATATAAAATAGTTCAAATATAATTTAAAATACTTTATATAATAAATTAGTTTCCTCAAATTTGACAAATCGATTCAACTCAACTCGGATTCCAAAATTCAAATTTAATCAAATCTCAAATCATCAATTTCAATTCGATTCAGTTTCTAAATAGACCATTTTAAATTATCATTTTCAAATACATATTTGAACCACAAAATAAGCCATTTCAATTTCAATATATTTCAAAGTTTTAAATATTCAACATTTGAAAACTAAATTCGATAATTTCATATGTATATCAAATTCACTTTACTATTATTTAGTTTTGAAATATTTACTTGATCATTTCAATAATATCTAAATACAACTTCAATTTACAAATTTAAATAAACAAAAGATCCCATTTAAATTTATATAAATTTGAAATATTCATTTAAGTCGCTTTAACCAAATCCAAGTTAAAAATCATATCTTTAAAATTTCAATTTTAATAAATTTCAAATCAAACTTATTTAAGTATAATTCCTAAATAAATATAATTTCAAAACAATTTCAAATTTATCTTTCAAACCTGAATCAATATAAATTCTATATTTGAAAATATATATTTTAAATAAATACTTAAACATATTATATATCAACTTTATTAAATCAACTTTAATAAATCTTTAAAATCGATATTTATTAAAAACCATATATTCCTTTCCAAAACCATAGAAATCATTTTCAAAATATTTATATATAGACCAACGGTGTCTGTATAAAATTTTATATCCTATGGTCAGGTGATACAGATATTTATCATTTCAATCCACAATTTAAGTATATATGGGTATATATCTTTTCAACCCACAATCCCAAATTCAATGTCAATGAAAATCGCTTGGGTATACCATTTCAACCCATAACGAATTTCTCCTATTCTACAGATCGTTCGGGTATGTATCATTTCAACCCATAGCGAGTTCTATACTAACAGGGAACTTGTAGAGTGATAACATATATGATAATAATATAACAGACATATATCATCAATATAAATAACAGATAATGGTGTCAGGTGTCACAGGTGAATAGATACAGATAATGGCATATATATAGCAATATAAATAACAGATAATGGTGTCAGATGTCACAGGTGAACAGATACAGATGATGGCATAGCAATGTAAATAACTAGCAGCAGTATATTTCAATTGTCGTTTCAATTGAAATCAAATTTAATAAATAAAAGAACGTTAATCGTGAGTGATTGCTCACCTTTCGAGGCTAGAGATGAACGAGAATGAGATGAGCTACGCATTCCAAAGCAAAGTGAGATGGGCACGAATTTGACAAAAATGATTGATAAGAATTGACGAAACCAAATCAGAACTGGATCGATGAATATAATTGGTACCGTGGACATAAATTTATATTTCCATGAAATCAAAATTTAATTTAAAACAAGTATTAAAATAACATATGTATATATATGAACTAGATATGCGATACTATACTATATTTATTATAAAATTCAACATAAACATGCTTTTAATATAATATAGCCATAAACTCAACTGCTTTAAAAGCAATCACACACATATAGTACCCAACGCAAAAAGTAAATATATATTTTTCAAAATCTATATATATAACTTGTATATAAATCTATATATGATAGGAACGCATGTATATAGAACAGTTTTATATATTCGAACAATAGGACTTAGACTAGAGGTATACATATACACGCAAACCGGTATACAAATTATTCACCTAACCCAACATTCAATAAACACATGTTTAAAATCTATATAAATTCTCTTTTAAACAATACTTAAAAACGTACACTATTTCTTCTCAAAAACAACAATTATGCACAGATTCCATTTATATAAAATATATATAAGTCAGCCTTTGCGTGCCAAATTTATTTATAAACAGATAGCTTTAACTACTAATCTATCTATATTATATATAACTATACACCTAACATATTATATACATTGAAATTGTATCAATTTTATATGCAAAATCTGAAGTCATTGAACTGAAATGAAAACGTATATATTTTAGAAACTGACATAACACATCTAACCCAAAATATATATAACCGATACCTAAGTTTGAATAAGCTTATACAAAATATGATCGATACTTTATAACCACATAAAGCAACATATATTTCCACTCACTCATATATATATACTGTAAAACCAATATGTAGTAAATGTATAAACTTATACATATCACAATATAAACTGCGACTATGAAAATCAAAACATCACAGCCAAATTTTTAACATATATAACATTTAAACTAATGGAGTATCTATAAATAGACCATTAAACAAGTAATATATATACACTAACCATATAAATAAAACTGATGTTTTAAAACATATATATAGTATAAAGTAACACGTATATGAAACCAGACATATATATCTTTCATAAACAACATCCAAAATATATAAACATCTAGTAAATTATATAATTAACATATTGTAAACTGACAGACCAAATTAAAATTTACATAAAACAATACATATATAACTAGATTACACTTATATGTATATACGTTGAATCAATATATATATATATATAACAATTTATATACTCACTCATCAAGGCAATAAAGGAGGAGGGTGGCTGCAAGTGATTTGACGTGGAGTCTGGGTTGCCGACGATGCAAGGCGAGGCGGGGCGGAGGTTGTCAGGCTGTTCGGTAATGGATGGGGTCGGGTGAAACTCGGTTTCAAGCAGAGAGAGGAGAGAGGAAAATAGAGGCTGTGCGGAGGATAAAGGCGGAGGGAAGGAGGGTTCGTCGAGGCTGCTGGGCGCGGCCGTGGGCTTCGCGGTGGGAGGAGGCGGACGGGTTCGGTCACATGTGCAGGGAAGTCTCGACTCGGTGACGTGATGGGAAGTGAATGGTGAGAGCTTGGTTGGTCGGAGGAACGTGGTGATGGTCGCGTGTGAGTCGAGGAGGAGGTGGTAGAGGGTTGCGTGAAGAATGGGGATGCGGCCATTGATGGAGTTCGGTTGGTGATTGTCTCGGTCATGGTGGATAGGAGCAGAATATGCAAGGGAGAGGAAAAATGACAGGGGATGAGAAAAGCAAAAGGCACACTGAATATATATATTTTAACTCTTCAAGTAAGGCACAGAGGCAAACTAAAATAGTATAAATTTGAACAGAACAAATAAGAGGAGAGATAAGAAATGGAGATTGAAAGGACGTATCAGAAATATATTGAACCAATGGGAATTGTAAAAGTCAAAAGATGAAATATTAATTACTGATGACCGTTTGATTACACGGTGGATAGTGGAAGAATATAGGAAATTCAAAAGGCTCAAAATGGATACCGTTACGAAAATAGTTTTGTCGATTTCGACGCATACCAGACGCCGAAATGCACAAATGAATATACTGCGAAGATCAGCACGACGAGACGATCAAAATAGTATACTGAAATTAACGGTACGATCATCCGATCAAAAGTCGATATCGGTACCGAAAATGCTACAAATTTGCCAGAATTAAGATGAATGGAGCAATAGAAGTCCAAAGTTGATGAAATGAAAGATGGTGTCTCACTCAGAAGATGATTTACAAATTTTCTATGTAAAAATATTTAGGTTTGGAAAACATTTTATTATCATCAATTTTAACTGATATAAATTGAAATAAAATTACACTAGAAAATAAACTTCCATATTTTTAGATGAAAATTTACCATTTGCTATGTTAAAACAGACGCATTTCAAATATCAAATTTTCAAATTTCAAAAAAAATTCAATAAAATATATTAATAAAACACCAAAATTTACCGGTCGTTACAGGGCTCTTTGAGATATTTTCCAATTCCGGCACATCAAAAAACACCTTTCAAACTCCAAAAAGCTTAAATACCAAAGGTTATGAAATTTTAATTCATGACAGCTCTAATCCAATCTCCAAACACCGCAGAAAAGCTAGATCATTGTAAGATGTGCAAAAACAAAAAATTAATATCTTAACACCAAATCACAATCCGATCCAAATAAAACCTAATCAAAATTCAAAAAGCAGTAAAACTAATAACAAAAATAAATCATACATATGATTTAGTGATTCTACTAACGTCGTGTTAGTGCACATCCACTTTGGAGAGAGAATGATTACAATAATCACTCAAAATTATATTGAATTTTATTTATGGAGATCAAGAATTGAAAAATTTTGATTGAATGAAAACGTTTCCCTTTTGTGTTTTGAATGAACACGTTTCCTTTTCAAATCTGAAAATAGCTTATATTGAAGAATTTTCATACGGAAAATACCCAATTTTCCCTTTGAAGCCTCAACAAATGATACACTGCAGCCGAGCAAAACTGTCCTTAAAACAGCAGTCGGAGGTCTGTACTCCAAACTTACACGTCTGACTTCATCCATAGGATTCCTCGAAATAAGCAGTCAGATGTTCGAGCTCCTTACTCCAAACGTCTGACTCCTCTACCAGACGTTTGTATCCCTGCGTCAAATGTCTAAAAACACCCAAAATACACTGCAAAGTCTTGGGATAACTTCTTGAGTCATTCAACCATATGGGTAGCTCTTTTAGACATCTGAGAGACTATCTCAGACATCTAAATTGTTAGTAGCTGAAGACCATAAATCCCCTTGCTTTAAAATGCGATATCTCAAGCTTTCTAGCTCTGATTCACGATCTATCTTCACCGATATTAAGCTATTTCTATCCTCTCTAACTCTGTATATAGTATCGCCAAAATTTAATAAATACCCTATACTCCAACCAATGGAGAAGATGCAGAGCAGTAAACTGATCTCACATTTCCCATTATATCATAGTGCTGAATTTGATACTGACCCAAATCCCTTCAAGAAATCTCTCATGGTTCATCACTTGCTTAATTTATACCATGCATTTCATTATGTATAGGAAAATCTACTCATAACTGAATATCTCTCGCATGAGCTAAAGGAATTGAGTTTACAGCTATGTAAAGCTGCTTACTGGTTATTATGAAAAATCATTTCTCGAAACTAACTAGAGAAAAAAGAAATTTTTTTAAATTTATTTGTTTATCTAATTATCTTATAATATATCAATTCAGAACTTTATTTTTTTTGATAAAATACAAGATTTGGAGAACACTAAGAGCTATATATGTGAAGTGATAGTGACTATTGTCGATAGTCTTGGAACAATATCATCTAACATTGAGCATAAATTCAACACTTATAAGAACACTTCATGAATTGAACAAAGAATCAACTGCCCGAGATAGATAATATTCACATATCAACAACATTCTTTTGGCCTCGAAATTTTTTCTCCGCTATTGAGTACTAAGTTCTTTAGATATCGGTGTCCTTATGTCTTACCTGTTAAGGACATCTACTATGTTTAATTTTTACTTAAAAGTTCTTGGTTGTTAATGCCATTCTTCTTTGAATAGTAACTAGTATAAATCTGCATAAGGCATAGAATCACAATGAAGGTTCAGGGTACCTTAACTATTGAATTTATGTGATTCAAATAATTTCCAAAGAAGATAGGAAACCAATTAATTGATTAACTCAATTATTCCATTAGGCAATTTGTAGAAAGAAAGAAAATAGAAAGATATAAGTGGATATTTTGTTGGAAGGAAACAAATTGATTACTAAATCAATTAATTAATCAATGGATTTATAAATGAGGAAAGAAGTCTATTTATGAATTCATTTATTTTTCAGTATGAGGAAAGAAAAATTTATACATGGAGATTCAATCAATTGAGGAAAATTATAGAAATAAAATCACCATTATCTATTTGCATTGAAAGCAAACCATGAATATTTGAAAAGGTTTCAAGAAAATTGGGCGATTTATTTACTTAATCTCCAAGTAATTCCTACATTCTTAAGTCTGTTTAAATTAGGGAAATTCACCTTTATATGTGTGCGAGAGAGAGCACCAACAATTATCTTCTTCTTTAGTAAGCCATAATTTCTACAGTCAAATCAAATTATGGCTTTTGAGTGCAAGCAAGTCTTTAGAGAAATTGATTATTTTATTTGTAATTATAGGTTAGTCACTCCACTTTGATACATATAATTTTGTAATCTCTCCATTGTATTATCTTTCTTCAGTAAAATAAAGAATAGTTGTTGGATTCGTGGACGTAGGCGATTTGGTCGAACCATGTCAAATCTTTGTGTTTTCTACTCTTTTATTGTTCTTTGTTTAATGATTATTGTTCATTGAATTGGCGGTTGATAATTAATCGAAAAACTAGATCCTTTTGATTGCTTTCACGCCTAAGTATTCTGCAATGGTTTGGCGTTCGTTCAAATTAATTAAAATTTTGCACAACAGATTGGTATAGAAGCTAGCTATCTTGTTCTAAATTAGTTATCAATGGAAAAATATTCTAGTAGTGGTAAGAAAAATTATGGCGCTACCAAATTTGTTAGAAAAGAAGTATCTGAGACATGGAAGGTGAAGATTAATAACGGTGTTCTTCAACAATAATTTGATTCATTTAGAAGAAAAGATAAGAGCCAGAAGCGTCCTGAAAGTAGAAGAGATATGCATAGGTCCTACTTCATGGATCCTGGAGGTGGTTTTTGCTACTATTGTAAGAAGAAGGGGCATTTCATATGGCAATGTCCAGCTAAAAAAAGAGAGAAGAAGGACAAAGCTTCAGTTTCGACATCAGTTAGATCGAATGCAAATAGTAGTTACAATGATACATAATTATTTTCAACCAGCATTTCACCTTTAGAGAAGTTGGGTGATTGATTTTGGAGCTTCTTACCTTATGACGCTAGATATGAGCTGTTTTGTCAACTATAGGGAAATTAATGATGGAGCCGTTTATATGGGGAATAGCACATCTTATCATGTTACGGGAGTCAGAAGTGTGAGGTTTAGAATGTTTGATGGTGTTGTTAGGACTAGCACGAATGTTAGGTATGTTTCGGTGCTGCGTAGGAGTTTATTGTCAGTTGGAACTTTCAGTAGACTTGGTATAAGGGTAATAGTAGATGGACAGAAATTGAGAGCGGTGAGGGTTCCTTGGTAATGATGAAAGGGGTGCAAGTTGATGATATTTATAACGACCTAGAATTTTTTAAAGTTTTGAATGAGAATATATAATTTATTTAAATATTCAACTTTGATTCGAATGCAATAATTAATAAGAAAATTAATTTGTGACAAAATGACTTGATTTTTAATGACATATTTTTAAATGAATTTATGATATTTTTCCATAATTTCTAATTTGTAAATATTTAAATTATCGTTTGAAGTATTTTACGGTAAACGTTGGTATTTTTGAAATTTCACAGAATAAGATAACTAGTGTATTTTAGTACTATTTTATGATCGTGGTGCATTATTGTGTGTGATTGTATTTTTATTTACGTCGTTCGCGATTTGTACATGAATGTAATATCGTGTAGCGAGATACCTTGATTGATAGTTACCTAGTTTGGAGGCTTTCAATTCACTCACTTCATTCGGTTCTCCTACTCTTTCTCCTTCTTCTTCCTTTTTTATTTATTACAAATAATAAACCACTCCACCTACCCATATTGAAAAACCATTATCTCTCAACCCGATCACTTTCAACAAAATCTCCCAACGTGAAAGTTTTTTGTTATCATCATTACTATTTTCTAAAAATGGTCGCTTAACATTTCATCAAGTGTGGTAGTGGAAATCATTCAATATCCACAACTATTCAAAAATGATGGATTTTTTCAATGAGCATGAATCGAAGAATGGAGGGCATGGTCGTATTCGTCTCTCCCAGATGAGATTTCATGGTGGTCTCTTATTTTTTAGTGGTCGAAGTTAGCCATGGGTAAATTTTGAATACTTTCCATTCAACTTTGGTTTCCTGGTGACCTTGTGGTTGAGGGGAGCAACGGAGGGTGCTGGGAGGAAGCTTGAGTCTAGGTGGAAGCGTGGGAGTGGTCGAAGGCGATGTTGGAAGCTTGAATTAGAGTTTTGGCCGTGTTTTTTAGGGTTCGGAAGTGAAGTTA
The DNA here is from genome assembly GCA_030737815.1 of Allium fistulosum. Taxonomy (NCBI): domain Eukaryota; kingdom Viridiplantae; phylum Streptophyta; class Magnoliopsida; order Asparagales; family Amaryllidaceae; genus Allium; species Allium fistulosum. The sequence goes on along the minus strand of CM060906.1, from coordinate 431,309,222 downwards.
TTGGTGGATATAAATGATGTCGAGTTCTCCGTTAGTTGGCTAGGAGGTGAGGCAGAGGGTGAGTGTGTTGATGGCGGCGGCATTGGCTTAAGGTTGTCGAGGCGGTTTTCTAAAGGGGGCGTGAGAAATGGGTTTGCGTGTGTTTTCTTATATAAGCATGCAATTTTGAACTGGGATAGTGGAGGGAAGAAGAAGTATGCGTAATGGGTACGGGCTTGGATGTGTAGTGGGTTGCGCCTTATTTATTTGGTGAGATTATATTCTAATTTAATTTTTTAAATTATCTAAATTAAGTATTCTGTTTAAAATGTGGTACCTTGCTCATTTATTAACCTGCGAATTTTTACATAAAACTCACCTTGACGAGTACAACACTATGGTATAGCTTGTTAGTAGTTTTAACAAAGTATAATATATTGATAAAATAATAGTGGCAAATAAAATTAAATTGATTTTTATAATAACATGGCTAAATTATTTATATTCCGTTTGTGATATCTATTTGGCAGAATAAAACCCCGCTCTACTATAATTAAATTGAGTAGATTATTTTAAACATCTATTTAGCAGAATAAAACCCTGTTCTACTATATTAAATCGAATAAATTATTTTGGACATCTACTGAGCAAAATAAAACCTTGTTCTACTATAATTAAATTGAACAAATTATTTTAAACATCTATTGGGAAGAATAAGTCCACAATCTATGCCTGCAAAGTTAAATGATTATTTTTGAAGTTAATTAATTTGTAGATTAATTAATATTGGATAAATGATTTGTTAACTATTGATTGTTAATTGTTGAGTGCTAGAAGGCCTAGCCATATTGAATGTGACTTTGATGTATCACAATAGTTGAATTCTTTTTTTAAAATGAAAACAATTTAAGCATTTGTTAAGTGCTTTGGTAGCTCTTTGCCTTAGTATAATATTTTGAAATACTATTATTTGCTATTTTCGATTTAAAATTGGTTTTGATTTGAAGGGTGATTTCAAAAGTAACTTTGGAATGTTCTATGGCATTTATTAGAAATGGTTTTTATTAACTTATCCATTTTACTACAACCATTTTGTAAATATTTTAAAAGTATTTCTAAGGTATGTATTTGTAGAAAAGTTGATATAATAACGAATGTTTATTTTAAAAGAGAAAAGAAAAGTTATCTTTTGTAAAAAAAGTAATTCTGTTTTAACAGTAGATAGCAATATTTTAGTATAAATATTAGTGAACGTTTTATATAAAATGTTGAATATAAGATAAATTTATAAATGGTATTTTATAAATAAAAGAGTGATTTATAAACAGAATTTTATTTATAAATGGTGTTTTATATTACATTTAGATATTTGTAAAAGGAGTTTTATAATTATATTTGGAGATTTATAAAAGAAGTTTTCTAATTATATTTGGAGATTTATAAACGGGTTTTTATAACTATATTTAGAGATTTATAAAAGGAGTTTTATAATTATATTTAGAGATTTATAACAGGAGTTTTATAAACAATTTTAGATATTTCTAAAGGGAGTTTTATAAATAATTTAAGTGATTTATAAAGAAGTTTTTTATATTAATTTGGAATTTATAAAAGGACTTGTAAATATGGAATGAGTTTGTAAAAAGGGAATTTTATAAAAGGAACGAGATTTGATTTTGATGAATAATCCTTCTTAATTATGGTGGTATGGAAGCATTCTTTCCATACTTAACACCGATGAAAAATTGGTTTAGGTTTATAGTAATAATTTTTTAAATGACATTTATTTTGGTCCGTTTAAATATGATTTTTGGAATGGAATCGTAGATAGTGAAATTGAAGATGAAGTTATTTGAAGTGCAAGGGCTATTTGATACTAATCCTAAGGGTGATTCCAAAAAGGATATAGTAGAAGTAGTGCCTTCGGTATGTAGCCTTCGGTATCTTCATATTCTGAACAACTTGTATGGATAAATGCAAGCATTGCATTGTGACTTGGAGGGTAGTATTAGCATTCCAAGTGGGAATTGCTAGGATGGAAAGTTAAAATCGTAACCTCACAAGCCTCATAAACCGGTAAATGGCTAAACATAATAGATGTAACATAGCTATGTGGTTCGCTACCATTAGGAACATCATTCCTCAAACTGGATTGGGATTTATGGACTTGGTATGTGCGCGTAAGGGGAACGGAGGGCAATGTTTGCAGCCTAGGTGCCCAAAGGATAATGTAAGTAGCCAGCTCTGTGTTGGTAGAGGTGCAAGTTTTGCAGCATCGGGTACATTTTATCTAGAGGTGTACTGTATGGAACATAGTCCCTTATCTTATCATTGTATGAAATCCATTTTCCAATATAAGTTTTTGCAGAATTAGTTGTATACCTAAAATGTTGAAGTATAATTAATGCAATAATTTCAACTATGACTAAATATTTATTTTATACCATATACATTATTATAATGTCATTGGATTTTTTGGCTTGGTTATCATAAGGTATAAACCCATCCGTATTTATGTATGGCGTGGTCTTACGTGATACCTTTATTTTTTTTAATATTTTATAACATAAAAATCGTTTTGATTTTTGTTTCTCAAGCTGGTTTACTAGACTAATCCGGACGTTATTTTCTTATAATGCTCGGGTCAGACCCGAGCGTATTTCTAGATTTAGTGATAGATGCTTTGGAGCTTCAAGAGACAAGCTGGATGCCTCCAAGGCATATTTCCATATTTTCTTTTATTTTCGATGTGCTTTTGGTTTTGTATTTATAAGCATTTATAGGATGTTATAACCGTCAAGGCAAATGATAGGTTGTTTATTCTGATTGATGTGTATATATTACAGTTTTTCTTTTGTAAAGATCATTTGTATATTATATATTTCTCATCTTGTTGTGAGGTTTTGTTCTATCTTTTATTTTCTTTCACCTCAACAATCTGTCTTTCCAGAACTCAGATGCTTGGTATGTGAATACCATGGATGTATTATTGTCGGCTTTTGAGGGTCAAAATAGCCGATTGTTACATGTGGTATCAGAGCTTAGGTTAAGCAAATACCTAGGCCTTAGTGGGGTAAACTCATTAGAGGTAGGGTAAGTGACACCCTAGAATGAGGTTGAGTGTATTATATATAAAAGCGCGTATTTTTTAGTGCTATGAATTGTTTTATATTGTGTCGATTGGTTGGTTGAGTGTTTATGAATTATGGTCGATGCGCTTGATCACCGTTATCAATCATGGTTTCTAAACACTTAAATAAGGCAGGCGAGACAATATTGTTTAAAATTTGGTAAATGAAATACTTTTACCTAGAATTATATTTTACATATAAAAGAATAATTTATAAAGATTTATATATGTGTTTGGCTGTTAGAAGGTGATAATATTCAATTCTTATCATTTATTATTTGATTAGTTGTGCTAGGCCAGTTTTTGAACAATTTTACCATTTGTATAACATAGATGGGAAGATAGTAATTTTAAGAGCATTGAAACGAACACCTTATGAATTAAGTTCACAGTTTGATTATAAGGCGATGATAAAATAAGGTTAAAATTGAATTTTAATAAAGTTTTTTAGTTTAATCTAAACAAAGATATACATTTGTGATTATATAAGAAGTGAAATTATATATGTATGGCTTGTAAATATGGTATATAAATAAAAAGGATTTAAAGTTGATAATTTAAAATTTTAAAATTCGGGTATTTTGAAAATTGTTTTTCAAAGTTTTGGAGGAAATAATAATAATACTATTTGAAAGTATTTTTGAATAGAAATATTTATAAGTATTTTAAAAGGGATAGAAAGCACTGAACTCACTTCTATCACTGGAAAATAATTCTGGTGATGACTGCAGCATCATCGACGTCCATTTTCGAGTTTCTAAGTGGAGGAATGCTACCATAGTAGTTTTTCTTCATAATTGTTTTGGTAAAATAAATTATGCCTTAAATTCTAAAAGTATGACTTGACATACAAAAAGGAGATATGTATACTATTATTATTTCAAAATGATTTGAAATAAATAGGTTGTTTAATTTTGAATTTCTCAGTTAATTTATTATGTGGACTGATGTATCCTGTGCATTAAAGACGTTTAGGTTGTGCATCTCATTATGATATGGTATTTGGTAATTTTTGATTGTAGAAATGATATAGAATTTTTAGCAATTTTGGACCGTCGAAAACTTCCAAATTGATATAGAAATTGAAGCTAAGTGTTTTTGAGAAAGTATAAGAAAACAAGTTTTTGTAAATTATATAAACTTGAGAAGATAGTAAGTTGAAACCAGTTTTAATTTTGTTGAACGTTCTGGTTAAGTAAAACAAAGTTGATATTGTGTGTGTGTATATATATACTCTCAGGATATAGCATATTATTATGTAAGTTATTTTTATGAAATGTTTTCATAAATGATTTTGGAAGTAAAATAAAGAAATTGGTATAAGTAAGAACCAATAAGAATAAGTACGTAAGCATATGTGGATCATTTCTTCACACGGTTCTTGATCTAAGATTTGAGTACATGACTTTGAGGTGATTTACACCAACCCGAATAAGGATTTATCACTTGATTCTTAACGGCGACCACCTGGTGAGGTTTCTTGGTATTTACCAATGTTTTATATCATAGTATATGGCTATGTAAGGAAAACAGAGGTTTCAACTCAAGGAGCCTAATCAGAGTCCACACTAGGGAAGTCGGGTGAGCGATACTATTTCGAAAGAGAAGTTTGTATATTCGAGTAAGGGATCGAGTAAGATATTGCATATAGATGATTTATATACATCGTACGGGCTTATGGGAATGTTGAATATTTATGTGGGTTTAGTTTTTTCTGGGTTTGATAATAATGAAATTTCAGGGATGAAATTCTTTTGAGGAGGGAAGAATGTAACGACGCGGAATTTTGAGCGTTCCGAATGAGAATATTTTGATATATTTAAATATTTAAATTTGATTCGAATGTAGTAAATAATAAGAAAATCAATTTTTGACAAAATGACGTGATTTTTAATGACATTTTTAAACGAATTTAGAGGATTTTCCCCTAATTTTAACTAGGAAAATATTTAAATTATCGTTTGACGTATTTTATGGCAAACGTTGGTATTTTTTAAATTTCACAAAATAAGTTAACCAGTGCATCTTATTGCTATATTATGATTGTGGTGCATTGTTGGGCAAGATCGAATTTTTATTTCTGTCGTTCCAGTTCATACACGAACGGAATATTCTGTAGCGGGGTTCCTTGATTGATAGTTGCTTAGGTTGGAAGCTTTGTGTTGCTTTATTTATATACTTCATTTCACTTTCTTCACTTCATTTCAGTTAACCCAGTCCATTCACTTCTTCTTCTCTTTCTCCTTCTTCCTTTCTATTTACCGTAAATAATGAGCAACTCCACCTCCTCACATTCAAAAATCATTATCTCTCAATCCAATCACTTTCAACCAAATCTTCCAACATGAAAGTTGTTTGTTACCATCTCTACTATTTTCTAAAAATGGTCGCTCGATGTTTCGTCAAGTGTGGTGGTGGAAATCATCCAATATCCACAACTATTTGAAACTTTTTAACGAGCACGAATCAGATAATGGAGGGCATGGTCATGTTTGCCTTTGCAGGACGACATTTTTAGTGGTGGTCTCATATTTTTTTAGGGTTGGAGTTGGCCATGGGTGGTTTTTAAACGTTTTCTATTCAACTTTTGTTTTCAGACGATCTGGCGGTCGAGAAGAGCAACAGGGGGTGCCAGGAGGAAGCGTGAGTCTTGCAGGAGGCGTGGGAGTGGTTAGAGAAGCTCTGATAGTTAGAGACGGCGGTGGAAGGCCGAATTTGGGTCTTGGCCATTTTTTTAGGGTTTGGAAGTGGGGTTGTCGGGAGCTATAGATGGCATCGAGTTCGTCGTTAGTCGGTTAAGAGGTGAGGCGGAGGGTGAGCTGCTGATGGTGGTGGTGGTGACATAGGCTTTTTGTGGTCGAGGCGACGTTGTAAGAGGGAAGAGGAATCAGATTTATGTACGTTTTCTTGAACAGGCATGTGATTTTTATCTGGGATAGTAGAGGGAAGAAGACCTGTGTGCAGTGGACATGGATTTGGATGTGTAATATGTTGGGCCTTATTTGTTTGGTGAGATTATATTCTAATTTAATTGTTTGAATTATCTAGGCTACGTGTTGAATTCAAAATGTGATATCTCGCTCATTTTAAATCCGTTTCACCCGCAGTTTTTGCATTAGACTCGTACTGACTAGTACAACATCGAGATATAACTTGTTAATAGTTTTAACAAAGTACGAAATATTGATATAATAATAGTGGCGAGTATGAATATGTTGATTTTAGTAATAATGTGGCTAAATTATTTATATTTTGTTTGTGATATTTATTTGCCAGAATAAGACACTGTTCTACCATAATTAATTTGAATGGATTATTTTGGACATTTATTAAGCAGAATAAAACCCCATTCTGCTATAATTAAATTGAATAGGTTATTTTTGGACATTTATTGAGCAGAATAAATCCACGGTCCGTGCTTGCAAAATAAAATGGTAATTTTTGAAGTTAATTAATTTATGGATTAATTAATATTGGGTAAATGATGTGTTAACTATTGATTGTTAATTGTTGAATGTTAAAGCTTAGTAGCCTTGCCATACTGGACGTGACTTTGATGTGTCATAAAAGTTGAATTCTTTTTTTAAATGAAAATAATGAAAGCATTTGTTAAGTGCTATGGTAGCTCTAAGCCTCCTTATAATATTTTGAAATACTATTATTTGCTATTTTTTATTTAAAAATGGTTTTGATTTGAAGGATGATTTTTAAAGTAAATCTGGAATTTTCTATGGCATTTATTAAAAATTGTTTTTTTGAACTTATCTATTTCACTCTAACCTTTTTGAAAATGCTTTAAACGTATTCCTAGGGTATGTATTTTTTAGAAAAGTTGATATAATAATGAATGATTATTTTAAAGGAAAAATGGAAATTAATCTTTTGTAATATAGTAATTTTGTTTTAAAAGTAGATAGCAATACTTTGGAATAAATATTCATTGAAAGCTTAAGCATCAGACTCAATATCCAAGAACATACAATCTGGTAGCATAAGCCAATGCATCGACTAAGATCAAGATCATTGTCCAGCTAAAACAAGGAGCATAGCCGAGGACAACAGCTACCTGAACTAAAAGCATTTCAGTAAGTATCAATAATCAATGGCTGAGATTACCCGGCCCGAGACCAACGGTTAGGATAAACAAAAGATATCCAAGAAGTTATATATAAAAGCATCATGTTAGAAATCCACGTCAAAATTCACTCAACCAGATGATGACAAGCATCCAAATCTAAGCCGCACATAGCAAGCAAAGTCATCAATCTAAGGTGAAAGCTCTCCGTCAATGGCATTACGACATGCTGGCTATAAACAGGCTGCAATTCCAAGGCATAAGGATCTTCTAGCCCACAAAAAGAACTAAGAAAAAATTATATTGTACTTTCATATATTAGAACTCTCTTAACAAACTCATTAATGGCAAAAATGCATAGACCCAATGTAATAAGCCTCTCGGCTAAAAAAAGTGACTAAATAAGGAAAGGACAGTGGACATAGGGACTTTCGGCCCGAACCACTATAATAGTCTCAGTGTTATTTACTTCATGTACCTTACCTTCTCTGCATTTTCTATTGTGACACTATGGTCCAACATTTCATAACCTACTTGTACCATATCTTGGTAATCTCTTCATCGAGTTCAACATTCTAACTAGCTCCCGGAGCTATGCCTTCGGACCTTAAGGTGTTATTGTAGACGAAAATTCGCACTAACATTTTTTGCACTAGAAGGAGGGCCTCTCAAAACCTTCACCATTTGCCCCCTTTTGGAAAATCCAACGACATTATGTCTCCTACTGTAACTAATTTTGAAAATGAGGAACTAACCCGAGAGTTATCCCTCAACCTTCGCATCAAGCTCATTAAAGAAGATAATTATGAGCATCTAGCTACCTTCATCTCGTAAAAAGATCAAGACTAGAAGTATGATCCCATCTATGAATTTCAAGCTCTCTAGATCATACAGCTTTTTGAGTATCTTCAATAGTCTCTCTAAGAGTCTGCTCAACTCCAGGGAATAGTTAAACCTATGGCAAAAAAATTAAAAGACTTGATTATTGTAATAATGACAAGTAAATGTCCATCTCGTCCTGCTAAAAGAGCTTTTCCTATTACCCCTACTCCTCAATATCGAAATAAGATTAAACGAGTCTAAGTCTTTACTCCGCTCAAGCAAAGTTTATCTTGTTTCTTTCTGGAAACTCATGGAGACCTCCATTATCCAAACTATCCCCCATCCACCAAGGAAGATCCGAAAGGAAGAAACTACCGTGTCTACCATTAAGTGAATGGGAATGAACCAGACGGATGTTGAAGACTTTCTCAGGTCATGGAAAACTTCATATAAAAGGAGAGATTGATTGAATTCCTTAAATGATTAGTTTAATATCTTGTTTTTACAAATATCTAACTTTGCTTCTGTGTTTTTGGAGAAAGTCATGTTATGTAAGCCCGTTCAACCAAACATATCTTTTCAAAACACTTCTTTGAAGAATTCCTTTAATGAAGAATGCTATATGGATATCAATATTTGGAGAAGCCTCCTACCTTTTCGAAACACTTCTTTTAGGTTTAACACTTTTCTTTCTCGATGGGCATAATCCAGTCTCGGTACCCATAAAATTCTATATAGTAGTATCTCTTTCAGTTATTTTTGTTTATCATGTCTGCATTTAGAGTTTAAGGGTGAAACTTTTCTATTGATCTAAGGAGGTCAACAAAGAGTTTCACTTTTTCAAAAAATACTAGTCCCCTCAACAACTCTCTTTCTCAAACTTGAATCTAACAAGTTTTCTACCAAATGATAGAGTTTACCGACTATGTAGTTCCAAAGATCCTTTAACAAATAGTCCGAAAGCACAATTTTTAGAGAATTCATATTTCTCTTTTACCACATTATAACTTGCATTATGCATGACCAGTAACCTAAATTGGTTGTAGATGGCCGACACCTGCCAAAAGTGGTTGTAGATGGTCGATACTGCCAAATATGGTTGTTGATGGCCGATGCCACCAAAAGTGGCTGTAGATTTGGACCCAACGATAAGTTGGTAGACTTTGCCATAAGAGCACCCTCACAGTGATGCGCTACAAAGTGTAATGCCATATCACCTAGGTTTAAAAAGACATCAAAAATTAGAATGCATGGTGATAGTGAGCCATGGTCAAGAAGTAGCATGCATTGGGTAGATTCCAAATTTGATTATAGTGTTGGATAGATTCCCAATGATAGTGAGCAATGGTCAAGAAGTACTATGCATTGGGTAGATTCCTAATTAGATTAGAGTGTTCGGTAGATTCCCAATGATAGTGAGCCATGGTCAAGAAGTACCATGCATTGGGTAGATTTCCAATCAGATAAGAGTGTTGGCTAAAATCCCAACAATAGTGAGCCATGGTCAAGGAATACCATGCCTTAGGGTAGATTCCTAGTTAAATTAGGATATTAGGTAGATTCCCAATAATAGCGAGACACGATCAAGAAGTATCATGCATAAGTTTAGAATAAGATAAATTACCAATGAGATTAGAGTATTAGGAGGAGAGTTCCTAAGTTAAAATGAGTATGGGTAAGAGTCCCAATCAAGGCCATAAGGATGACATCAAATTAGTAAGTATAAATACTAAAGACATCAGTATGGAAAGACACCAAGGGACAAGAAGTACCCGAGGCAGAATTAAAAGAGCAAGCAGGATGGCTTGAGTTGAAAGAATAAGTCAACTGAAAGAGTAAAAGGTCCTCAGCATTATAGAGAGATTATCCAAGTGATCATTAGTACATTTGGAGTAAAATTAGAGGGCGATGTCTCATATGCCTTCATACATATTTCTAACTCTAGTTTCAGCCTCTTTAACGATCTCCTCCAAGCGAGATTTGAAATGCTTCTCCATTCTATCATATGTCCTAGATACCCGTTCGTTCTTAAATTTCCTGAACGAAATTCTTCAACTGTCCCTAGTATAAACAAGAATGTTTAATGCATTAGGCACTGGAACCAAGGGAGAACTCCTCTCAGGTTTAGGGGGTTGGCAATGAGACCTAATAGAGACAACCGTATTTCTATTAGAAGAAAGAAGTCTCATGGCAGCACAACCTCTACCTCTACCACTTCCACGAGCCGAAGGGGCTATAATCGCAACTTCGTTGGTAAATTTATTTTCAATTTCAAGTTCTTGCAGTTTGATTGCTAAAAGATCTTGATGAGCTTTGTCCAACTGCTATTTAAGAGTATATGTGGACTCTTATAGTCTTGAAACAACTGATTTCAAAGTCTGACCGGTGGTCGGCACTGCCTCCGGGATGGGGATAGCTCCTCGTTTTAACGATTCATTGTTATTGAGATTAGGAATTTATGTTGTCAGTTTGGTTATCTTATCATCAAGACTCCGTTGCACAAAGACACAATCTTTTACTAGTCTTAAGCAGTTGAGACATGATTGCCCCTAAAAAGAGATTCAAATTAAAATAAAAAAGGATAGATTATCATAAAGATAGTCCTATTTCATTTCACAAGAAATTATTATAGACAGTAAAAAATATAAAAGGTACAGAATTTTGGTCCACTAAGTTGAGCAAATTTCTCCTTAATAGCTAAAATAACCTTAAGACCTCTACTCCTAGTATCAGCAAGGGACCTCGAGGGTCTGGCCATATTAGAGAAAGTTATGTCTTTCCCTAGACCACCCTTGAGTATAGAAAGTTCCGAAGGAGAAGAATCTACTAAGATAGCCTAAGGTCAACTTCCAGAATACATTAGGGAAAATATTCCCAAACATGTTCACTTTTAGGGGTCTTCCTCGTGGTAATAACTAAGGGGGACAGAGTTACACTTCGGTAACCAGGAAGAGGGCATCGGAGTTATAGTTAAATTTGGATCATGGAATCTTCTGAGGAAAGATGGTCTTTTGTTCTTTCACTGAGGGTCACTCAGACGCAATTTAGAGAGTTGGCCAAACTCTTGAAAGACCTCATCTTGGTCATTTAACGCAAGCTTCAGTTGACCCTTAAGTTCTAAGATGGTTAATTAACCTAGATAACCTAAGCCTAAGGGACTTAAGTGATTTAGCACAGGTTTGATCATGTGTTTCCTGTATCTCCATGATCTTATTGGATAAGTTTACATTTCTTGATGTACTTGATTTTAGTTGGATCTTAAGGGTACTGATGGTTGCTAGCAATCTTAAGTTTCTAGTTTGGCTCCTCTTCCATAATACTTCATAATGAGAGGTGAAATTAGACTTTCTTTATTTAAACATGGTTAAAGAGAAAATTACTTCAAAACAGATGCAACAAAGTAGTAAAGCAATAATTCTTCATGAATCCAACATCAAAGAAAAGAACTACCATAGCCATTAACTACCACAAGAAAAAGTTTAAAGAAAATGTACTAGAATTATTACAAACTAAAGTTTAAATATTATCACCAAAGGATTTCTAAGGTTCAGAAAGGTGGTGTACCTCTCCTCTATAACATTCTCCTCTACCGATACCAAGGGCCCAACACCTATCAAAGTTCATTCTTTTTTCTACTTTCGGGAGAAGTTCTCCTCAATCTTCTTGTCATTAGGATTAAAACCTATAGAAAGTATCACGCCATTGTCCCGGTTATGTTCATAGGCATTATAAAGAATTTTAATGGCTTTGGTGGTAGTTATCTTTTCAGCCTCATCCCTAGTAATCAGGCCCGCGATCTTCTCCTAGGCTTCTACTAATTCATCTTTAGTCACTTGATGCTTGGTTTCTTGATCTTTCAAAGATCTCTTTAAGTCTTTTTACGAATCACCGTAATATTTATAAATGGTTGTTCCTCTGAAGGTACTTAAACCTTCGGCTGCATTGCTACGGTGATTCGTGGTGCACCGATAACTCCTGCCCGTTACCTGGCCGAGAACTATCTTGTTTATCTAAGACAATGCGTGATTATACAATTTTGGGTTAACTTAGGATAAATCATTGTAATTAACCATTGCATTCATTTAGTTGCATTAGTTCATGCATATTTAAAAATAAAAATCTGAAAAAATTTAGAAAAACCAAAATCCAAAAAAATAATAATTATAAAACCTTTTCAAAAACAAAGAAAAAATTGAAAACCCAAAAAAACAAAACAAAAATTAATTTCCCTTTTGAAAAATAAATTTTATTTGTAAATATTTTTCCTTTACAAAAAAAACAAACATTCTTGAAAATGTCCGAGTTTCCCTACTTACATGAATTCTACGATAGTTGTGAAAATCAATATAATCCATATAATTTTACACCAAATTCGTATGGATATTTTAACAACAACTATTGTTCGAACGATTCGGATTTTGCACCACAAAGTTTTCAAAATAACGACCAACCCTCAAATCTTGAAAAGAGTATTTCATCTTTACTTGAAATCTCTACACAACAAAATCAAATGATAAATGATTTGTGTAATTCATATTTGGGCAATGATCCAAATCAATGTTTTCAAAATAATCAAAATTTGAATTCACTTCAAAATTCAAACAATTTCGAGTATAACCCATGCCAATTCAATTTTGAACTCCAAAATAAATTTCAAACTCAAAATGAAAATGGAAACAACTTTTCAAATGACTTTGGCAATGGGAATAATCTTAACCATGTTATGATTGAAAATCTTTGTTCTCAACAAATCCAAGTTGAAAATCCTCATGTTAATAACTATAAATTGGATTTTGTTGAACAAATGAACGAAATTTATGATAATCACACGGATTCGTTGTTTGAAACATATATGAAACAACGTGAGAAACAAAATCAAATCCCAATGTGTGACGAGTCAAGTGACAATCCATCTTTTACCCAAATCGACGATTTTCAAATAACAACTTTTGAAATTGAAAATAACAATCTTAATGAAATTGTTGAAAACACGGTAATTGAGTTGGATTCCAATTCATTTGAGGGTGTGGAACCAAATTTAAAATTCGATCTTCCTTTTCTTGATTTTGAAAATTTGAATACAACAACTTTGGATTTTGAAATGGATATATGCGATGAAGTTGTTGATAATCCAACGAAGGAAGATGAATTTAACGAACACGAGTTTGATGGACTTTTCGAAAATGGGTCATTAAATTCTGACGGGGAAGATTTAAATCATCACTTTGATTTTGAAATCAATAATTCTAAAGAACTTTTCAATGAAGAGCTTGAATTTCAATTTGGTGAAAATAAACTTGAACTTCAATCAATTGTTTTATCGACCCCAAAAATCATCGAAAATAAAACAACTCGTATGGTTTTCAATAAAACGACATTCGTTTTTCCAAATCCAAATTCAACTTCGAAATCTTGTATGGTTTGGTTTTTCGATCTTAAACTGTGTCTTGTATACTTGATGAGACAAATGAATCGGTTTTTGGAAAACCGTTTTATTTACGCTTTGACGATATACTTTCTGATCCCGTGTAAATACCGTTAATTTTCATTTAAATAAAGGTCATGTTTTTATTTTTATTTTTCTCCTTCCACTTGGGTTGACTGTGGGGACACAGTCAAAATCAAGTGTGGGGGGAGACTCATCTTCATCTTTAATTTTTCATGATTTATTTTTGCTTTTTCTTTTACAAACTAAAAAAAATATTAAAAAAATACCAAAAACAATTTTTTTTAAGCATTTTGATTTTTTTTAAAGAAACACTATAAGGTAAATATATGGTTTTGGTTTATTAAATTGAAATTTTTGAAAATTTATTCGTCTTAACAAAAATAAAAATGAAGTTTGATTACAAATAATAATGGTTTAACTAGTATATAGGAAGATTCATACGTGATAATTATGAAATATATCCTAATTGAAAATCTTTGTTTTAAAAAGTGGTTGATTTAAAGTAAAGGATATAACATTTTTTTTGTTTTCTAAGTTATATGATGCTAAGATGATTTTGCGAAACTCTCTCCCTAAAAAAAACTAAAAAAAAATTCTTGTATATATGTATATATTTTCTTAATAAACACCTAGATTCATGTGTTCACACTCGTGTGTTCACTCGCCATGCTCTGTACCCTTCTCACATAAGCCCGAAAGGCAGTGCACGATCGGTATATCTGGCCTCAGTTTATCTGAGTTAGGTGTGTGTATGTAAAAATTATTTTACTAATAACGCCTACAGTCAATAGGTGTTCACACTCGTGTGTTCACTCGCCACGGTCTGTATTCCCCTCACATCAGTCCGCAAGGCAGTGCATGGGTAATATATCTGGCCTCAGTTTATCTGAGTTAGGCATATGTAAATATTGTTAATATCAACAAAATTTTCATAAGAAAAAATGGAGAGAGTAAGCAATTTAAATCCAAGCACTATTTTAACTTATTTGATTTGACTTGTTATTGAAAAGAAATAAAATTACCACTTTGATAAACTTTGATAATCAACTAAGGATCCATTTTATAATTACACTTTGTTATCAACCGAAACAACGAGTTAAACTATAGTCTATTTCTTTTATAACTTGATTTTTATTGGAAATTTTGACAAGTAAAATGACTTAAATTTTCAAGATAATAACCAAAACCTATATTTAACTTATTTGTGTCAATTTAAAAATAAATCCTTCATTGTAAATATTTTTAAAAACTCGCATTCATCTCTTTGTAAATAAATCTTGCATTTTGTAAATATTTTCATCCTGCATTTGGATTTTGTGGGTAGTATCTGCTGAAAACCCTCACGAGACAACACTCATCCTACTGGGGACACCCAGAGGTTTAACGGCTTGTTGCATACGCTCAATGCAATTGTGTTCCCTACGAAAATGGATTTATCTTATGTTTCCTGGGGATTTGACCAGGCAACTAGAACTCGGCAACCATCGCTCGGCATCAGAGAGTGACCGGCATCCAGGAGTGTTCAGCGTAGTACTCGGCATCCAGTGGAACTCGGCGTCAGAGAGTACTCGGCATCTAGGAGTGTTCGGCGAAGTACACAGCATCCATAGTGTCCGGCATCCAGTAATGTTCGGCGAAGTACCCAGCAGTGTTCGGCGTCAACTGGCACTCGGCGTCAACCAATGCTCGGCATTAAGACTGCTCGGCATACAAGAGTGCTCGGCATCAAGACTGCTCGGCATACGAGACTGCTCGACATATGAGAGCACTCGACTGCTCGGCATACGAGACTGCTCGGCATATGAGAGCGCTCGACTGCTCGACATCAAGACTGCTCGGCATATGAGAGCACTCGACATCAAGGAGAACTCGGCAGCATCTGTGGTTCGGCATACATGAGTACTCGGCGTAGTACCCGGTAGCATCAGAAGTACTCGGCACAAGAGTACTCGGCGTCTAGAAGAGCGTTCGGCTTCGACTGACTAACACCCTGCACTTCCCAAACATCAAACCACATCGTTCGGCATAGAAAGGACCGCTCGGCATCAGAGCGTTCGGCAAACCTTGCTCGGCATACAGCGACCACTGTACTCGGGCTGGAGCGTTCGGCCATCAGCCCACTTGGGAAGTCCAGCCCATCTTTGCCTATAAATAGAGGGGCAGGGTCACAGTGAGAGGGATCCTTTTTTGGGAGAGAGAACACTGGGGAGACTCTGCCATTTTTGAGACTCATCTTCTCTACTTAACAACTTCATTCAAGCATTTGATTCACGAATTGTATTTGTAATCAACGATAAAGAAGATCAATAAAGTTTAACCTCAAAGTGGACGTAGGCAATTACGCTGAACCACTATAAATTTGGTGTTCTTACTTTCTGCATTTAAATTAGCATTATCTTCTCTGTTTAATTTACTTTCATCACTTATATCTCTACACAATCTTTCTGAACGAGGTTAGTGACCAATTTTGGTGCTAACACTTTGGTGCTTTCACTGAGAATTGAATTCTCAGACCTCAAGGATCTGCTTTGAAACTACTGGATTGAACAAATCCCCCAAAGAAGATCCGACTCACTGATAGGACATCCGTTGATTCTACTCAGAGTTCATACCAATAACTCTACAATGGCAAGACCACGTACCAGGTCAGCTTCTCACAATGCGGATGCCCACGAGACTGCTAGCGTGCAACAAGCAGGGCCTAACAATCAACCAGCAATTCCAAATACAGGAGTTGCCACTCAGGACCAAACTCCAGTTGTCACCAGAATAGAGTTCAACGACTTGATGAGAGAGCTCAGGGAAAGTAGGAGACAACTAGGAGAGCAGATGCAAGCCAATGCCAACCTGATGGCACAACTTACTCAACAGCAGCAACAGAATGCTGGGGGCAATCCCGCTGCTTACTCCTCATCTGACAGCTCTACTTCCTCTGATGAACCTCCCAGGCGTAGACGCCGTAAGACTGATGCTGCGCGAGCAGATGCTGCTATTCGAACAGCTGGAGACCGCAACCAAGCAAGAGCTGGAAGCTTCAGGACCGTGATACAAATGGAAGATAGAGGCCCAGATCATCAAAATGCTAACGATGTCGAACCTCAAGATGCACGATTGGCAGATCGCCAAGAGAGGAGGCATCAGCATGGACAGGCGCGTAGAACAGACTCCAACCTTCCGCCTTCCATACAGACACCCGATCTGACAGCCATGATCAGGCAACTGATGAAAGAGAATCAGGGCTTATCAAATGATGACTAGGGAGTGTCAAGAAGTCATACTCCGTTCACGGATGTTGTGTTGCAAGCGGCGTACCCCAGGAAGTTTAGTATGCCTACTATTCCTGCATATGAAGGAAAGACTGACCCTAGACAACATGTCATGAGGTACGAATGGATGATGGATTCAGCCAGAGCGAATGATGCCACCAAGTGTAGGTGCTTTCCGATTACTCTATCTGGGGTCGCTACTATGTGGTTCACCCGACTTCCTCCGCGATCCGTATCAAATTTCGAGGAGTTGGCAAAGAAGTTTATTGAGCAGTTCAGGATACACACTACGCGCCCAAAGGACGTGATGTCTCTGTCAAGTGTAATCCAAAATCCTGGGGAATCGTTGAAGGAATATTTGCAAAGATTCCACGTGGCAACAACTGAAGTCAGTAATCCCAATGACCATGCAATTCTGATGGCTGTAATGAGAGGTGTGGATCCAGACTCTGAGTTCGGAGACTGGCTGGCAGGAAAACCTCTGGCTACGCTAGAGCGTTTCTACTCTAAGGCACACCAGTTCATAAGAAGAGAGGAAGCTAGGTGGGTACGATGAGATAAGGCGCCAGGGCCTGTCCAAGAGTCAATAAAGAGCAACATCGCTGTGAAGCAATCGGGAGACAGCTCGGGAAAGGTCCAAGTCAACGTCCAGAACAAACCTGGGCAACCCAAGGAATCCGGAGGAAGGAGTCAAGGGAAAAGAAAAGAAGCAGGAAAGTGGAAGTCGAGAATTCCAAGCTACAGCGAGTACACTCCGCTAAACGCCCCACTTGAAAACATTTACCTATCCACCTGCAATACTTTTCAGTACAGAAAACCATGTCCAAAAGAATCAACTGAAGAACAGAAGCGGACCGGGAAATATTGTCGCTTCCATGAGACTTATGGACACAATACGGAAGAATGTAGACACTTGCACGACGCTATCGAGAAGTTGATCAGGCAGAAGAAATTGCAAGAATTTGTGAAGGATCCACAAGAAGGAGGACAGGGAACGTCCAACCCAGGTCGTGCACCAGCTCCACGTCATCCCGAGGAGGCTGCCCGGACCGTTGGTAGACTGGTCATAAATACAATTATCGGCGGGACTCACCCCGCGGATAAGAATTGGCAGGAGATGGAGCGATATGCAAGTTCCTTGAAGCATGCAGATTTTGAGTGTTGTTCGAACATGGAGGACGGAGCCCCTGCTAAGCAGCAACGCGTAATGACAGACGATATTGTGTTTAGAAGCAGAGACGCTGATCAGGTAGAGGCTCAGACCATCGACCCCATGGTCATATCTGCAACGATCGGACCAGCATACGTAAAAAGAATTCTGATTGATTCTGGAAGTTCAGTCAACATCATATTCAAGAAGGCCTACGATCAAATGAAGCTAGAAACAAAAGACTTGAAACCATCCAAAGCTCGTATCCACGGCTTTAACGGCGCTGCAACTGATGCAGTGGGATATGTCGAGTTACCAGTTGAACTGGGACAAGGCGAGCGTTGGAGAGTGCGAATTCTACCCTTTGTAGTTTTGGATGTGGACTCTCCATATAACGTTTTCTTGGGCCGGCCGGCCCTGGCGGAGTTTAGGGCAGCGTTAGCCCCGTGGTGTTTAACTTTGAAGTTCCCGACCGACAAAGGAGTTGGCATTGTTCACGGCGACCAAGCTGCTGGTCGTTCTTGTTATGTGGCCGAGCTCCGAGAGGCCCACCGGAGGGAGAAGGGAAAGGTTGCGGACAATCCCGTCCGCATCCTCAATGCGGATAGTTGACAAGTAGTGCCCGAGCCCTGGCTCGGGCATAGTTCTCGGATCTATGGAG
This sequence comes from Allium fistulosum, assembly GCA_030737815.1. Taxonomy (NCBI): domain Eukaryota; kingdom Viridiplantae; phylum Streptophyta; class Magnoliopsida; order Asparagales; family Amaryllidaceae; genus Allium; species Allium fistulosum. The sequence goes on along the minus strand of CM060906.1, from coordinate 431,290,690 downwards.
GTATAGATCCGAGAGACGACGATGAGAAACCCAGGGAAGAGAAGGCGGCACCGGCTGAATTAACAATTGACATTTCAGTTAGCCGTGACGACCCTTCGCGAATACTGAAGATCGGATCATAGCTAGGCCCCGCAATGACTAAAGACCTTAGCGACTTCCTCTGGGCAAACCTTGATGTTTTCGCCTGGACGCATTCTGATATGTGTGGGATTTCTCCCGCCATCACGAGTCATATGTTGAACATAGACCCGAAATACGTCCCAGTCAAGCAAAAAAGGAGAGGAATGGATCTGGAGAGATCCGCCACTCTTGGAGAGGAGGTGGACAAACTCAAAGCAAATGGGTTCGTCCGCGACGCCCTCTACCCAGAATGGGTCTCCAACCCCGTGCTAGTAAAGAAGGCGAATGGGAAATGGAGGACTTACGTAGATTATTCCGACTTGAACAAAGCGTGCCCTAAGGACAGTTTCCCGTTGCCTAGGATCGATCAGTTGGTCGATTCCACCGCAGGACACGAGTTACTGTCATTCATGGATGCGTACTCAGGATACAACCAAATCCCAATGCATATTCCGGACCAAGAACACACCAGCTTCGTTACAAATGTCGGGCTGTATTGCTATGTAGTGATGCCCTTTGGATTGAAGAATGCTGGAGCAACTTACCAACGTCTAGTGAATCGAATGTTCAAGGACCGGCTGGGTAAGACCATGGAAGTCTATGTGGATGACATGCTCGTGAAGTCACGACGGTCAAACGACCACATTCAAGACTTGGCTGAAATGTTCTACATACTCAGGTTTTATGGCATGAAGATCAACCCGTTGAAGTGTTCTTTCAGCGTTGCATCAGGGAAGTTTTTGGGATTCATCGTCAACGCTAGGGGAATCGAAGCCAATCCAGAAAAGATCCAAGCTATTCGAGATGTACAAGCGCCCAGGACTATAAAGCAGGTACAGAGCTTGAACGGAAAAGTAGCTGCGCTGAGTCGATTTATATCCAAGGCAACTGACAAGTGCATCCCGTTCTTTGACATAATAAAGAAAGGAAAGAGAAATTTTGAATGGACGTCTAGCTGTGAGGAAGCATTCCGGAATCTGGTGAGGCATCTGGAGAGCCTACCAATGCTATCAAAACCAGTTGACCATGAGATGTTGTACGTGTACTTGGCTGTATCCCCACATGCGATAAGTGCGGCTTTGGTACGAGAGGAGGATCGAGTCCAAAAGCCGGTGTATTATGTTAGCAAACGTTTAACAGGTGCCGAGAGGAATTACCCTAAAATAGAGAAATTGGCTTATTGCTTGGTGATTGCATCACGAAAGCTTCGCCCGTACTTTCAAGCACATTCAATCAGTGTTTATTCCGATCAACCCCTGAGGCAGGTACTCCAACGACCGGAAACTTCTGGAAGATTGCTAAGATGGAACATCGAGTTGAGCCAATTCGATATCGCGTACTTACCACGGAGAGCCATCCGAGGGCAAGCATTAGCAGACTTCATCGCTGAGTTTACCATACCCATCAAACCGGACGATCACGACATCATTCCCCCCGTTCGATGGAAATTATACACTAACGGTGCATCAAACGACCGTTGCTCCGGCGCGGGCGTAGTTCTTGTAACTCCGGAAAACCGATCGATCTGTTATGCCCTGAAGCTCGATTTCCCGGCTACAAATAACGAAGCTGAATATGAAGCACTGATCGCTGGCTTGAAGCTCATCAGGGAACTCGGGATCGAATCAGTCGAAATCTTTTGTGACTCGCAGTTGGTGGTTTACCAAGTACGGGGAGACTACCAAGCAAAGGGACGAAAGCTTGCTCCGTACCTCATTCAGGTCCAAGAACTACTATCAAATCTTGAGCGTTATGACATCTCATATATCCCGCGCGAACAGAACAAAGAAGCCGACTTATTGGCTAAGTTCGCGAGTACCGACGATGCGCAACAAATGGGATTGTATCCCGTCGAAGTCTTGCATGCCCCGACCATAGACGAAATGAAAGTCGATCGCGTGTTGGGAACAGAAATCGAGAAGGAATCATGGATAACCCCATTCAAATTGTACCTGACGACCGGGGCTTTACCGGGAAAAAGAAGCGAAAGACGGCAGGTCCTTCAAAAGGCCGCGCGATACATAATGCAGGATGGATCAATGTATCGAAAAGGATTCTCAGTCCCGTTATTACGATGCATCGCTCATGATGAAACAAAGCGAGTCTTGAGAGAAGTTCACGAAGGGGAATGCGGCGACCATACTGGGGGGCAAACGCTAGCAAAGAAGATCCTCCGCTATGGATATTACTGGCCCACCGTAAACCGGGATGCCGCGGAGTACGCAAGAAAATGCGACAAGTTTCAAAGAAATGCGAAAATCCCGAGGGCTCCATCCACGGAACTCACAAAAATGATTAGTCCCTGGCCATTTGCGATCTGGGGAATCGACATAATCGGCTCTTTGCCTCTATCCAAAGGTGGTGCGAAATACGCAATAGTTGCATTCGACTATTTCACGAAATGGGCTGAGGCAGAACCTTTGGCCACTATCACCTCTAAGAAGGTCATTAACTTCGTTGTACGAAACATTATATGCCGCTTTGGCCTTCCACGCACCATCATTACAGACAACGGAACGCAATTTGAAAGTAGAGAGTTCAAAGAGTTCTGTTTAAAGTACGGCATCGAGAAAAAGTTCGCCGCCGTTGCACACCCAAAAGCTAACGGACAAGTCGAGGCCGTTAACAAAATAATCAAGTCCATATTGAAGAAGCGTCTGGAGAAGGTTGGAGGCAAGTGGGTAGATGAACTCCCGACAGCATTATGGGCGTATAGAACTACCCACAAGTCCACGACCGGCCACACACCGTTCGCCTTGGCATACGGCTCTGAAGCCGTTATACCCGTGGAACTTGAAGTTCCATCGCACCGAGTGACATACTATGATCCCAAGACGAACCAAAACCTCTTGCTGGAATCACTGGACTGCATCGACGAAAAGCGAGAAGAAGCTGAATTAAGGGCGGCGGCGCACAGACATCGAGTCAAGCGTTACTACGACGGCAGAGTCCGCCCAAGAATCTTTGATGTGGGTGATCTCGTTCTGAAACGAGTCTTCCCGGTACCATCACGCATGAATCCCAGCTGGGAAGGTCCATACGCCATTGAACGGAAGCTTGGAGAAGGAACATTCAAGCTAGCGATCGTTGATGGCGCGACACTCCCCCGAGCATGGAACAGTGAACATTTGCGGCACTATTACATTTAGCATGTTTTCCTTTCTTGTTGTAGGCACTGTTGTTTCCTGCATGTTTCCATTCAATAATGACTTAGTTTCCTTTTAAAGTTGTAATCAAGCAATTTAGTTGATTTTCATTAATAAAGGCTTGAAGCCATATTTTCTATGAAGTTTCTATATCTCTTAATTGGATGATAAATTACATTATCATCCACGACATACAGACTCGTACGAACGATTCCAAATCTCCGAATCCCCAGAGCGCGGATCGGAGTACTCTAAGTCCATAGAGCGCGGACTAGAGTATAAACGATTCCAAATCTCCGAATCCCCAGAGCGCGGATCGGAGTACTCTAAGTCCCCAGAGCGCGGACTAGAGTATAAACGATTCCAAATCTCCGAATCCCCAGAGCGCGGATTGGAGTACTCTAAGTCCCCAGAGCGCGGACTAGAGTATAAACGATTCCAAATCTCCGAATCCCCAGAGCGCGGATCGGAGTACTCTAAGTCCCCAGAGCGCGGACTAGAGTATAAACGATTCCAAATCTCCGAATCCCCAGAGCGCGGATCGGAGTACTCTAAGTCCCCAGAGCGCGGACTAGAGTATAAACGATTCCAAATCTCCGAATCCCCAGAGCGTGGATCGGAGTACTCTAAGTCCCCAGAGCGCGGACTAGAGTATAAACGATTCCAAATCTCCGAATCCCCAGAGCGCGGATCAGAGTACTCTAAGTCCCCAGAGCGCGGACTAGAGTATAAACGATTCCAAATCTCCGAATCCCCAGAGCGCGGATCGGAGTACTCTAAGTCCCCAGAGCGCGGACTAGAGTATAAACGATTCCAAATCTCCGAATCCCCAGAGCGCGGATCGGAGTACTCTACATCCCCAGAGCGCGGACTAGAGTATAAACGATTCCAAATCTCCGAATCCCCAGAGCACGGATCGGAGTACTCCGAGTCCCCAGGGCGCGGACTAGAGTATAAACTATTTCAAGCCTCCAAGTCCCCGGGGCACAGAGTCAACAAGAAGTCCAAGTACTCAAAAGATGTGGGACGAGAGGTATGCCATGTCCAAAAATGTTTGAACAGCACAAGAATGGACCGGGAGATAATGCAACTCATAAGAACTTGAGTTATGGCTACAATTAGTCAGCAAACCAAATAAAGACAAGAGAATCATTCAAACAAAAAGAAACTAAAACTTTATTCAATAAGTCCAAAATGGGGATACATGATCACTCCTACAAAATTCAGACCTCTCTATACAAACTACAAGTTGTGGAAGATAAAAACAATTACAAAACTTAAGCAGGAAACTTGTTGAACAAGTGCATCGATTATTTCTTCGACTTCTTCTTCTTGTCTTCCTTTGGTGTTTCCGACGACTCCTCTCCCTCACGCTTTTTCTTGGACTTTTTGCTTGCTAGAGAAACGGAGTCAGGAGTAGGAGACGGAACATCTAGTGGTTTGGACATGCCCGGGAGAATGATTTTCAAAGGTCTGTTACGTGGGTCTGTGAGTTCCAGTATTTCAGATTCAACTTTGACTTTGACCTTTTTCTTCTCCTCGTCGGCGAGACGGTCCTTCATGCTCATCTCTGAAGTATGCTCAGAGGCGCCAGTGATTTCAATTTCATCGCTTCCTTCGGCAGGAGACGAAGTATCAAGTTTGTCATCATCTAGCGCCCCGATCACTTGAGCATCTGGACCGGGAGTGACTCCCGCGTGAGCGGCATCGCTTGTTTTCTCTGTTTCCTCCTTGGCGTCATCGCTCCTCGGAGTTGGCTCGGCGTCAGAACAACCTACATGAAAATATAAAGAATGAGCGTTAGAGTCAGTAACCATTGCTGAAAAATGACGGGATCTCTCAACTTCTAGAGAAAGAAGAATTTCCTACCAGGTTCCGGTTGGCTATCGGTGGCGCGTGGGGTTTCACCCTCCAGGATAGGTGATAGCACATGAGCACCGAGCCCGGGGTCTTCGGGGTCATAACCAACATGCTGCTCGAATGGATCAAGTGTCGGTCGACCGGCCGATTGAGCGTCAGGCTGAGCAGTAGCATGAAGAGAAGTAATATTAACCCCAGACGGGCCAGCTTCATCATTCTTCTCTTTCAGAAGGGGAGAGCCTTTGCTGTAAAGTGACAACGCTGCGGATAAATCCGATGGCTCATTCCCCCTAAGGAACTCTTTCACCAAGGCCTCCTTATCAACCTCTTCGGAGCCCGACTCAATCTTCCTGATCCTTATCAAAGTTTCCCAGGCCTCAGCTAGGGACTCAAGGTAGCCGTCGCCCAAGAATGTTAAGTCTCGATGCATAAGGACGCGGGCTCCATATTCAGCAATCAGCGGGTCAAACATGTTTTTGACCTCTTCCCTGCCGGCTTCCGCGGCTGCCTCGAGGCGAGAATCAATCTCCTCCGCAGCCTCTCTCTTGCCCTCCTCACGGGCCTCATCCTTCATTTTCTCGACCCCAGCGAGTTCGTCATCGAGCTTCGTCTTCAGAAGTCGGGTAGCAACGATCTCGTCGCAGTATCGTTGTGATTCTTCTTGAGCAGCTACCCTATCCTCCTTCTCCTTGGAGAGTAACTCTTTCAGCTCTTTGACTTGGGTGGCGAGCGCGTCCCTTTCCTTTTGGACAGAGTCTTTCTCTAGGGCGAGGGCACCGCTGCGCTGGACTGCTTCGTCAAGCTCTTTTTTGTGAGCCGCCTCTAAACGAGTAACTGCCTCAGCAGTATCTTTTGCGCTTTGTTCAGCGGCTTCTAGCTTCGACTTATACGAGGCAAGCTCTTCGTCTTGGAGCTTGATGATTTTCTTATCGCTGCCAGCCTCTAGGTTCAGGCGATCAATCTCGTGTTGACGCTCGACGGACACTTCCGAGATCTTCTCCACCAAGTGCACGAACGCGTCATGTTGAACATAGACGTCGTTGTTGCAGGCGATGGCACTTTTCTTCACGTGCCCAGGAATATGATGGATAGCTGGAAGGAATTTCAAGCCGTCAAAACAGATTTTCGGAAACTTGGCCTTAAGGTCGACCATCTTTTCCGCAACAGTCGGGTCCACTGCAGGAGTAGGAGGAGGAGGCTTTGAGAATTCCGTTCTTTTACGTTGCTCTCGAACTTGCCTCGTACTCGATGAACTGGAGTGTTGTTCTCGAGAAGCATCAGACTGATAACCCTTCTGCGAAGACTTCTCCTTATCCGGCTCAGTTGGAGGAGGAAGATCGCGGGACTGAGAAGATTGAGAATGTGCTTTCTTGCGGTGAGACGACTCGCGAGGACGATTGTCCCTATCTTCATAATCACCTCGGTCCCTGCGTCTGCCTGAACCAGAATCCCGTCCAGAGTGATGGAATATAGAAGACCCCTGAAGGCGATAAAGTCCGTGAGAGCGGCCCATATCACCTGCAAAGAATGGAGATAACAACGAGTTGAGGAGAATTCACGAATTGAAAAGACTTGAAGTATATTATGGAATGCGCGTGTGCGTGTGTGTCCTAGTGTTCCCCTCGACAGACCCGTTCGTTTATCTTTGCTAATAGGAGTGTTGTCTCCTTGAGCCGGGAGTTGAACTCCGACATTGCCTCTAGCGGGCGAAGAAAATTTGAGAGCTTCAGGATTATCGAACCCGTAATTAAGTAAATCATCGGGGATGGACAGGTTGGACAGACCCCTCAGAGAACTTTCCAGATGCTGTGAGGAAGCCTCTTTCTCAGGCGTAATAAGTGTGACCTTTGAAGTGCCACCAACTTTCTCCTTCTGAACTTTATATTTTAACTTCCTCTTTCCCTTCGAAGGGGAGGACGACGTCTCAATGTCGTGAACTTCGACTGCCGGATTTTGAGCGGGACCCGCATTCTCACCCTGAGTTTCAGGGGCATCATCCTCTTTGCGCTCGCCTTCTTCGTGCGTGTCGGGAGCGCGGCGCGACGACGATCCGGCAAGTTTTTTCCCTTTACCGGACGGAGGTTTGGGAATGGTAACACCTTCTGGAAGGCTGATCCGACGACCAGGGGCTAGCAAGCCAAATCCCGACAGCGATTCATTTGAAATGACAGTCCGGATATCTCGATCCTCAGCAGGGAGAGCTCTAATGGCTTCAACAGCCTCAGAATATCCTCGGCCTTCCGGACGCGGGTTGATACCTGAAAGGATGAAATGAAGAGTTAGGAAAAGCATGACTCCGATTAAATACAAATAGCGACTCAGCAGAGAGACTTACTGCCTTCAACCCATCTCCTAGCGAAACCAGAAGGGCAGCGCACATAGAACCATTCCTGTTTGTACAGGGCGAATTTGCTACATGCCCCTGTCAAGATCTGGCACTTGTGGTATGGCTCGAGGAACATAAAGGAAGGACTGTCTTTCCGTCTCTTGAACATGTAATTATATCTGATATCACCAGCGGTTGGAGGTCTGGAGAAGACAGCCATGAAAAGTAGATAAGTCCCATATAGAAATGCATGGCCGTTCGGGTGCAGCTGCGACGGAGCTATGTCTATGTACTGCAGTACATCCCGGAGAAATAAGTTGAATGGAGGCACGCTGCCCATCCAACACATGAACTTGTTGCAGGTAGTGTACCCGACCGGGGGCAGATGAGGGCGATCGTGTCTTGAAGGAACTAACACGTCGGCAAAAGGAATCCCATGAATGGAGCATATCCGTCGCAGAGCAGCTTCGTTGATCTTCGAGGCTTGTGAATCGATCGGATTGTCTAGTAGGATGGTTGCCTCCAGAGCATCAGGTGCCAAGTTATGAGCAGGAGAAGTCGACGGGTTAGAAGAATCAGCGGCTCCTTGCCTCAATGACGGCCCAGGCCTGTCGGATATGGTAGCGGAGCTAGATTTTCTCGACATCCCAAATAAATAACTAAGTGCTTGAGAGAACTATACTTAAAAAACGTTGAACGTTAGAATTAGCAACACGAGTTTTCCCCCCACGTGGTGTGTGAACTAGTGCAAGCAATTGTGTACAAGCGATAAGAATCTAAAGGTTTTTAAAGATATAATAATTAGCTTCGAATCATCGCCTTCGAAGACCGTCATCGCTGACCGTCTCAAAAAGCTTGCCTTGAGGCGATTACAGTTCTAGATTCAGAAAGCATATGATTTGTAAAGTGACCGGCCTAAGTGTAGTTTGACATTTATATTGTTCGGCATTGAAATTGTTCGACCTAAGTTACTGTCCGGCATTTGAATGTTGTCCGGCATTGAAATTGTTCGACCGAAGTTCTGTTCGGCATATATGTGTGTTCGGCATGTCTAAGTTTTGTTCGGCATATATGTGTGTTCAGCATGTCTAAGTCCTGTTCGGCATACATGTGTGTTCGGCATGTCTAAGTTCTGTTCGGCATATATGTGTGTTCGGCATGTCTAAGTCCTGTTCGGCATGTATGTGTTTGTTCGGCATGTCTAAGTTTTGTTCGGCACGTATGTGTTCGTTCGGCATGTCTAAGTACTGTTCGGCACGACAGTTGTTCGGCGATTATGTCGTTTGGTCTAAATGATATTCGGCGTATGTGTCTGTTCGGCATTAGGGTAGCGTTCGGCCTAAGTTCGTTCGGCTAGAGTAGCGCTCCGCCTTCAATCATAACTCCACCCAGCTCCCTCTCCATTTACGCCGAACGACAGAGACAGATCGCCCGGCGCAGGTTACGCCGTTCGACTCCCCATCTTCCTTTTTTCTTCCAATCTTGATCAGCACAAAGGAGCCAGGCTTAACTACCATACACCGTTCGGCGACTCCAAACGAGCGAACCACTTCCACTAGCCACGCATTTACAACTAAGGAAATACCCCGTTTCCATGTGATGAACCTAAAGTGGAAGTAATGCAATTGTGGAAGGAATGATACCTAATTCGACGATCGAAGTTGAGGATGGATTAATTAGACTTTATATCTGATAGGATGGCAAGAGTTGCAAATCTCTAGGAATGATAGAAAAGAAGGCGTAGAAGAAAAATGGTGGAAGGGCGCCTGGTTATATAGAGGGTGATAGAAGTCGAAGAGGCTATACCCGGTAGAACCGGTCAATACCGGAGTGTTCGGCATCGTAGCGGAGAGACGTTCGGCACGCGAGGTACGTTCGGCATCCTAACCTTATTCGTCTTGCACCTCCTTCGCTAACATTCTCGAGAAGGTACCTTCGAGGTAAATTGTTCCAGATTCAAAGCGCATCACGTTCGGCCACGCGATACACTTTGGGGGGCAAGTGTTTCCTGGGGATTTGACCAGGCAACTAGAACTCGGCAACCAGCGCTCGGCATCAGAGAGTGACCGGCATCCAGGAGTGTTCGGCGTAGTACTCGGCATCCAGTGGAACTCGGCGTCAGAGAGTACTCGGCATCTAGGAGTGTTCGGCGAAGTACACAGCATCCATAGTGTCCGGCATCCAGTAATGTTCGGCGAAGTACCCAGCAGTGTTCGGCGTCAACTGGCACTCAGCGTCAACCAATGCTCGGCATTAAGACTGCTCGGCATACAAGAGTGCTCGGCATCAAGACTGCTCGGCATACGAGACTGCTCGGCATATGAGAGCACTCGACTGCTCGGCATCAAGACTGCTCGGCATATGAGAGCACTCGACATCAAGGAGAACTCGGCAGCATCTGTGGTTCGGCATACATGAGTACTCGGCGTAGTACCCGGTAGCATCAGAAGTACTCGGCACAAGAGTACTCGGCGTCTAGAAGAGCATTCGGCTTCGACTGACTAACACCCTGCACTTCCCAAACATCAAACCACATCGTTCGGCACAGAAAGGACTGCTCGGCATCAGAGCGTTCGACAAACCTTACTCGGCATACAGCGACCACTGTACTCGGGCTGGAGCGTTCGGCCATCAGCCCACTTGGGAAGTCCAGCCCATCTTTGCCTATAAATAGAGGGGTAGGGTCACAGTGAGAGGGATCCTTTTTTGGGAGAGAGAACACTGGGGAGACTCTGCCAATTTTGAGACTCATCTTCTCTACTTAACAACTTCATTCAAGCATTTGATTCACGAATTGTATTTGTAATCAACGATAAAGAAGATCAATAAAGTTTAACCTCAAAGTGGACGAAGGCAATTACGCTGAACCACTATAAATTTAGTGTTCTTACTTTCTGCATTTAAATTAGCATTATCTTCTCTGTTTAATTTACTTTCATCACTTATATCTCTACACAATCTTTCTGAACGAGGTTAGTGACCAATTTTGGTGCTAACATCTTAGTTTTCCTTTATTCGAGGACGAATAAAAAGATAAGTGTGGGGGTATTTGATGTGCACGTAAATGTGCATATTTTTACCACCATATTTAATCTATTTAAATTAAATAAATGATCATATCGGGTATTTTAACTTGTTTAAACCAAAATTCAAATTATTTGAAATTGTCACATATTCATCTTCATATAGGGGCAAATTGGTCATTTTTATGCATTTATTAAATTATGAAAATTTACTTGGAATTTTCTATGTTGTTTTGTAGGAAATTTGGTGAATTTTACAAGTGGTTACATGATGATATATGCATGCATAAGAGTGAAGAGAACAAATGAAGATGGAAATAATTCAAAGTGAAGATAATGGAGGACCCCACCTACCCACCTACCTTAATGTACAAATTAGAGGCTAATGCACATGCTTATGGAATTAATGGCTTCATGTACATTAAAGTGAAGGATTATTGAAGCTAATGATAACTTGGCCACCATACTTCCTAAGAGGGTATTTTGGGCATTTCCCAAAAATATGAATTAGGGTTTAGCACATGTATAAAATCCCCTTATGTTTCATGTAACCTTCCTCCCTTAGTCTCTCTTTAGATTAGTTTAGGCTCAAAATAAAAGAAAGCTTCTCTTTTCTTTTCATGGCTACTTAGCCATTTCTTCTTTCATGTAATTTCTTTTTATGCAACTTTAAATACATGCTCTTTTCTTCTTTTCTTGTTTATTTCCTTTCATGTTGTAGTGTAGATTTCTTTTATTTTTCATGCAAGTAGAATAGCAGTTTTCTTTCATTTAGCTTTCATTTTTCTTTCTTTTTGCTTTCATGTTGCTAGCTACATTTGTTAATCAAATGACAAATATGAGAGGCTAAACCCCTTCAATTTAGGGGTAATGAAGCTCTCTAATTATGTAGCTTCAACTATTTGTTAATTCATGCTCTCTTTTTGTGCTTAATGAAGAATGATTGAAGTGGTTTCATTGTTGTTTTTGCCTTAAATTTGATAGTCTATATTGTTGACACCAAATAGGCTATACTTAAACAATCACTAACACAAATGCCTCTTCATCAAAATATGATTATGGCATAAGAAAGTGATTTGAAATTAAAATTTGATGGTCTATATTTCTAATCAATAGTTAATAGGCCATACTTAAAATAGATTTCATTTTCATTGTCAAGTTTCATGTGAATTGGTAAGTGGTTAAGGGGTGTGTTATAGTTTGATGGCTTATGTTGGCTAATCAATAGCACAAATATGCCATACTTATGATAAGCACATCAATTAAAGCACTAATGATCATAAAAAAGAGATTATGATTTCATATGTGTTGAATTACATGATCTAGAGAGTGGATTTATTCTCTAAATTGTCATTTAACTCTTATATTTGCATTTCTTTTCTTTTAGTTAGTTAATTATCTAATTCTATAGCTTAACTTTCACTCGACTTTGGTTTAATTTGATTGAATAGAATTTTAAAATCATCAATTCCCTGCGGATCGACCCGTATTCGCCACGTGCTACATTTGTACATCGTGCGCTTGCGGTTATTTTTAATTTAAATTCGTTCGACGGTTATTTTTAATTTAAATTCACTCTCTAGATCATGTAATTCAACGCATATGAAATCATAATCTCTTTTTTATGGTCATTAGTGCTTTAATTGATGTGCTTATCATAAGTATGGCATATTTGTGCTATTGATTAGCCAACATAAGCCATCAAACTATAACACACCCCTTAAACCACTTACCAATTCACATGAAACTTGACAATGAAAATGAAATCTATTTTAAGTATGGCCTATTAACTATTGATTAGAAATATAGACCATCAAATTTTAATTTCAAATCACTTTCTTATGCCATAATCATATTTTGATAAAGAGGCATTTGTGTTAGTGATTGTTTAAGTATAGCCTATTTGGTGTCAACAATATAGACTATCAAATTTAAGGCAAAAACAACAATGAAACCACTTCAGTCATTCTTCATTAAGCACAAAAAGAGAGCATGAATTAACAAATAGTTGAAGCTACATAATTAGAGAGCTTCATTACCCCTAATTGAAGGGGTTTAGCCTCTCATATTTGTCATTTGATTAACAAATGTAGCTAGCAACATGAAAGCAAAAAGAAAGAAAAATGAAAGCTAAATGAAAGAAAACTGCTATTCTACTTGCATGAAAAATAAAAGAAATCTACACTACAACATGAAAGGAAATAAACAAGAAAAGAAGAAAAGAGCATGTATTTAAAGTTGCATAAAAAGAAATTACATGAAAGAAGAAATGGCTAAGTAGTCATGAAAAGAAAAGAGTAGCTTTCTTTTATTTTGAGCCTAAACTAATCTAAAGAGAGAGTAAGGGAGGAAGGTTACATGAAACATAAGGGGATTTTATACATGTGCTAAACCCTAATTCATATTTTTGGGAAATGCCCAAAATACCCTCTTAGGAAGTGTGGTGGCCAAGTTATCATTAGCTTCAATAATCCCTCACTTTAATGTACATGAAGCCATTAATTCCATAAGCATGTGCATTAGCCTCTAATTTGTACATTAAGGTAGGTGGGTAGGTGGGGTCCTCCATTATCTTCACTTTGAATTATTTCCATCATCATTTGTTCTCTTCACTCTTATGCATGCATATATCATCATGTAACCACTTGCAAAATTCACCAAATTTCCTACAAAACAACATAGAAAATTCCAAGTAAATTTTCACAATTTAATAAATGCATAAAAATGACCAATTTGCCCCTATATGAAGATGAATATGTGACAATTTCAAATAATTTGAATTTTAGTTTAAACAAGTTAAAATACCCGATATGATCATTTATTTAATTTAAATAGATTAAATATGGTGGTGAAAATATGCACATTTACGTGCACATCAGTCTGCAATTCTAGTCTCAAATGCATTTAGTTCCTGACGATTCTTTTCCCTCTTGGCCCGGGCATCCTTCTCAGCCATCTCTTTGAATTTGGAAAACTGTTTTTCTAAGTTCCAGTCCTTTCCAATCTCCACTCAACTTTTGGAACCCTCAGGGAAAAATTGAGAAGTCAGCTAGAACCTGAAGGTAGGAAATGCATATAAAATCTAAAAAGATAGGTGTTTCATAAGTTAAAAAAATATGTACCCCGAGATGATCCTCCATTCCCACACTCATCATCCTCCCGATCATTGGCCAACTCCAATTGGGAGTTCCCCATAACCTTGGATATATGGGCGTTAATAGGGGAACGAATCACCTCAACCACCTGGTTCACCTGCTCCCTTGGTGAATGAGCTAAAGCAAGGGCATCTAAAGGTGGCATGATTTTAGCAAGAGGGATATTATTGGGTTTCCTCGACTTCTTAACTTCGGGTAGGTCCGTTAAAGCTAGTTTTGGCCGAGTAAGATTGAAAGAGGATGATTTATTCAGTAGCAACTCGCCTATTTCGAACACATCTTCAGAAAACACTACCATATAAAAAGAGAAAACGGGTTAAATAAGCAAGTTTATATTTCATAAAAGTTACGTCCTAAAATATGCATAACTAAACCCAAGGTCTACCCTCGGAAATAGCGTATGGTCTTTTGGCCTCTGTACTTTTTGGATCAGAGTAGGTGAGCTTTTTAGAATCATACATATCAACTATATCCGAGGATATAATTTCAGATGAAGGAGGATCGTATCCACGGAACTTAGTAGAAGATGACAGTAGCCAGCATACATTGAAACTGACCTCCGTAAGGACTATGTGCTTAAGCCTTTCCCTTTATGGGATTCTCATCACTTCTTCATCCTAGAATCAAAAGATCCTTGAGGGTCGGAGTCTTATCCCTTCCAAGTTTAACTAAGGGATTCAAAAAGGAAAAGATACTAAAGAATAGCACGATCGAAGTTTAGAAGTAAGAGAATTTTAGACCAGAAGGGTTTGAAAACTTACAAGTCTCTCGTAACTCAATAAGGATTCAGAGATCATCTGTCCTCACATAAAACCTATGGGCAGCCCTCACTTTGCTAATCGGTTTGATCAAAGACATTTTTGTAACAAACCGCAATTTAATGATCCAAAATTTTGATAAAAATCAAAACCCGAGTCCACAAGAGTACAGATTGTTGGATTTGGTACCAACAAATAAGCATGATCATTAACAAAAATTAATAAAATCTAAACTCACAGCGTAAACAATAAATATAAATACTAATTATGGCTACTACCTTAGAATTAATAGTATTCCTTGGATATCAGATTGCCACATCAACATCGAGCATGAGAGAAAATAAGACTTCTCCAACAATCAATCACGTCCAGCTTTAGTGACCTATCCTCTAAACCTATCTTATGGATTGCAATGAGAAGGGGATCAGAATAACGTTCTGGTGATTGGAAAATCTATATAGTGTCTATAACATGAATACATACCGATTTGTTTTCATTTAATTATGATGTCTACTATTTTAAGGTTAGCCAAACCTAACCAAGTATTGCACGCATAATTTATCTACCTACCCTTCCCAACGTATGAAATAGCAACGAAACCTATCAAGTATTTAATATTTAGAAAGAGAAATAGGCAGACTTTGGCCATTTGAGACCTTAGTCGAGGCAGATCCCATCATTTAAGACCTATCTCTAAGGTGGACTCCTAACATCGTCGTCGCTGTCTATTGATCCTAGCTATAGAGACTTTTGACCACTATTTAAGGCTTTATAATGTAAAATAGCCATAATACTAACACATCTATCATTATTAAAGTCTTAGTCATGTGTGAAACTATACCAAAGCCACTTAATACCTTATTAATAAGGATTAGGCATGCCCCTGACCATTTAATACCTATTTATAGTTAGGCCTTCACCATTTAATACCTAACCCTGAGGCGGACTTCTCACCGTACTATCTAGCTGACATCGCTTAGAATCTCAAATGGCTACTTAATACTTAATTTATAGGAAAGGGGTGCACCCTATAACCTAACCGTCACTTAAGACTCCAATCCTAAAGCGAACCCTTCTCGAGATATCCATTATCAATCTTAATTATTAATTTAGAATCTCACTAGGTTACTTAATACTTCTTTTTAGGAGATAGGCAGACCTACAACCACTTAATATCTCAAACCCAAAGTGAACCCCTCTGGATATATCACTCGCCTCTCTTAATCACTAATTTGGACCATTTAATACTTTTAATTTAGGAAAGAGGCGGGCCCTCAAACAACCATTTAATACCTCTAACCCCAAAGTAGGTTCTATCTCTCGTGTAGTCATGGTTCCTATGGTTGGTGTTGTCTTACATTAGTAGTAAGTGCACACGACTGCTAGTAGTTTCTGAGTGAAGGGTAGTCTTCCATCGTGCGACTCCACTGACCTTGTATCCCAGTCTACTAAGTCCAAATAACTATACTAAACCTATACAAAATTTAGGTCATATATCGTAGGTGTTAGTGTTATTCCTAGGTTGAATACTGGACTTAGTTTACTAGCCCCCTTTTTATTTAAGGCAATAAGATTTACCTTAAATACTTAATTACCCTTAAATCCCTTTTTAATAATCCAAAAATGTCAATTTGTCCATAATAATCCTAACGGACATTTCTTAAGACATTTATGTATAATTACTAATTTCCAATTAGTAACCTTTTATAACTATTTCATTTTGATAAATCCCATTAATCCATTTCACCTATTAATTGTAACTCCTAATTCGTTCCTAATTTATTTGCCTGTTAATTAGAGTTAATACATTGTATGCCATATTAGTGAATTGTAATTCCCAATTCAATTCACATTTATTGCCCATTAATTTGGGTCCAATCTTTTATATCTTATTAATTATTGGCAACTCCTAACTTTATTGCCCATCAATAGGGATTACTACCCATCCTAATTTCTTCTGTTCGCTCTCCCATTTTATCTAATAATAACCTATCCTAAGCGAACATTACCCATAAATAATACATAAATAGACTCTATTCTTATCTATTAACGCAATAAGTACGTATAAACTGCCTACTCCTACCCAAAATATATTCTAGTCATAAATATTTAGCTAGAATATGCTTTCCGTATTTAATTTGCCCAAATTAGATTTCTTAGGAAAATTTTCCATTAAATTTCTATAAATTAGTTTAAAATAAAAGATAACAAAAGGAAAGATTGACTCCGTTTGAAATTACAAGGAATGAATAATTTATTTTTATTTGGAATAGACAGGGTAAGTTACGGATAATAAATCTATAATTTACACATCTCTTCCTTTTTATTTGCTTATGTTCCTTGTTAAATAAAACGTCATCTTTTTCTTTGAAATGTGGAGAAATAAACCAATTTATAAAAATAAACGGATGTTCTTCCCTCAAATTAAACTATGGAAAATATACAATCTAATATAAATAAGGCAATATTCAAAATCCTATAAGTATTTTACACCCCAATCACAGAACTAAAATCTTTCCGATTGATTTCCAGACCAAGGCGTAACAATATTTCAAATTTGATCTAAAATAAGAATATGTAGTTAATGGTTTTCTACACTAATTTGAGCCTACAATTCATAAATAAGATAAATTTAGGCATAAAAATCAACTATATGCCATCGTAATAGATTCAAAATCATAAATAACATATAAATTTCATGCTCACCTTTTAAAAGTGATCCAAATCTCCAGATCTAAAGTTGAACCTTTGATTACTCTCCATATCCTTTTTAATCCAAGGAATATGTATAAAAACTGTAACCGGATAGTTAGATAAAAGAAGAAAGAGATAAAAGAAGAAGAAAATAGAAACACCAAACCAAGATACAAATCAAATTTGATTCCAGATTAAAACTTTGATTAAAACTTAGTTTAAATCTGTCTGTTTCAAATTTTAAATGATTTTAAAATTTGAAAGCAAAAGATTTAAACTAAGTTTTAATCAAAGTTTTAATCTGGAATCAAATTTGATTTGTATCTTGGTTTGGTGTTTCTGTTTTCTTCTTCTTCTATCTCTTTCTTCTTTTCTCTAACTATCAATTCTCACATTCGCATATACATATATATACATACATATACATATACATATACATATACATATACATATACATATACATATACATATACATATACATATACATATACATATACATACATACATATATATATATATATATTACCTCGAATATGTGTATTGTTGGTTGACTCTTCCTTTTCTTCTAATTTCTGTTCCTATTCAATTTGTATATATATTTTAAAATTTGGAAGAATAATGGAGAAGTAAAATGGCAGAGCTTCGCTACTGCCTGCAGAAAAATAAAAGAAAGGAGAAGGTTAGGCCTGTATTTATAGGCACTAGAATCAACCATGGTCATTAGACTTAAAATATCTAATCCAGACCATTTAGGCCAAGGCTAACCCTAGCCATCGGTTGCCCAATCGATCAACCACCCCAAAGCACCAGTTGACGCTTCATGTCGATCAGTCGCAATGGACCTGTTGACCCGTGGGTCACAGTAATTAATATATAAACATTAATATATTATACTCTAATTATTTCCGTTCCGAATTCATTTTCGTCCATAACTTCTTCGTTTGGACTCCGATTGCAAAACTCCAAATATAAAAGTTTGTCGGAATTTCGCCACAAATGCAATGGTGCAAATTTCATCGATTGCACAAATTCCATTTTTGGAGCCTAATTAACTAACTAAATAGTTAAATAACTAACGCCAAATTGCGGGGTGTTACATTCTCCCCCCTTAAAAGAATTTTGTCCTCGGAATTATACCAACAGCTAAGTCATGGTTCTAGCTCGTAAGTATCTAAACTACACACCAATTAGTGTATAATCAATTTTACAACTAACGTGCATAAGTGCATAGTGAATCACATCATAAAAACATGTATGCAGAATGATTCTAAATCGGATCCTCCTATATGAATGCACTTCTTTGAAAACATTTGTGGAAAAATACGATGCCAACAACCTATGCATATATTGTCAGTTCTATATGCATGTAGATTTTGCAAAATCTTTTTACTAAAAATCCCAAACTTCTACGGATAGAAGTAAAGTGCAACCAATTTCCATTCAATTCATACAACCAAAAATTCTAACGCATCGAAATATCGCTTCCTAAACATCATTGTTATGCCAAAAAATGGAATTTAAGTGAAATTTTTTACATTCTTACCATTCTATAAGCTACCTCTTTCCCGTTACATAGTGGAAATTTCCTCGTTGCTTCGGATTTTCTCTAAATTTTCCACATACAAAATGCAGAAGGAGGTCGATTTTCTAGTTTTAAATGTAATAGAGTCCAAAAATAGACTCGCGTACGTTGTCAACAAGGTATGAAAATAGTTCCTAGGCTAAACCAGCTTTTCCCTTGTTATCGCTTGCATTTATCGCATCGTCAATCCTAATGCACCGCTAAATTCATATTTATTATTTATTTTTCCTTCCCTATGCTTAACATGTGGCCTTCAAAATCAAATATTTTACAAAAATCTTTCTTATTTTCCAAATTTGTACGTCATTTGAAAAATTCAAAAACATTTAGATGTTCATTTTCCTTTGAAATCAAATTTTGGACAAAACTCTAAAAATTATTTAAGAGCCAAAAAATAACTCAAACCCAAAACTTTTTTTTTTCAAAAAATAAAATTGATTTAAAGGAAACTTTCTAAAATATTTTTCTCCTCAAAATTTTTGATAAATCAAGCCACAATTGAGCTTAATCGGAATTAATTTATGCATGAAATGTATCAACCAAATTCTAAAATCTACAACTAACCTTAACCCACAAAACTTGACATTTTGTATAAAAAAAGGCAACCATTATTCAAAATTTTTAGCTTTTAAGGAACATGAGCAATGACCCATGATATCAAAACAACTTTACCCCGTCCTTTGCTAGAACTTTCCAACTATTCTAAACTCTCTGTCTTATATTGCATTTAATGTTAGTTAAGTGTCTTTATGAGATTGCCATATTTATTTTGTTTCTTCGCTATGCATGTATAAGAGTGGCTCACATATCCAGAAACATTAGCACATTAAATAAATATGAACATTAGTATAATTTCATATGTGCCTTTTTATAAGAGAAAACTAACAGTTACAACCCAAATAACCTAAAAGAAAAGGAACAAATGCTGGAAGGGAAAAGACAACAACACCATAAATCCAAAATTACAGCCTACAAACTATGTGACATCTTGCTCCGCAGCTGGAGCTCGAGCCATTGCCGCGACCCTTGAATGGCCGTAGCATGGCAACTATACATCCAATCTCGTGCTGCTGGCATAGCTGGTGTTGCTGACGGCTTTGGAATTGCCATCTTCCTAAGGGATAATCTACCGATGGCAGAAGGAACCTTTTTTTGAACTGCCTCTTCATAGAGATTCACCCGTATTACCTAAAGACGAGAATGAATAATCGACAATCGGAAAGTAACTCCATGGAATGTTGACTCCTTGATCAACAAAATGAACCATAAGGGTATAGGTCTAATTAACGGTAATGCCGCCAATAATAACACAGTTGGTCTTCCGCACCGTAGGATAAATCCGATCGTAACTTCCTGTCTTTGGATGATATTTTCATAAATGACGCGCATAAGTAGATAGGAAATCGGACGTAGATTTAACCATCTTCCAAACATCGACATATTAGGAAAAATCCACTACAAAATCTCTAGACCGGTCACTTCTAAATCATCCAAGCCCGCGTTTTCCGTGGAAACCTCCAAAACCTCAATGAGATCATCATTAATCAACTCGATATGGACATCCTTCACCTCTGGATGAAACAAACTGTTGCCTTTATCAAAACTCTACGCTAACAGGGCATCAAAAAGGCAGATGCAGTGCAGGTAACACTCCCTCTCAAAGGTCTCGAAGCGGAGGATCAGTGCAAGTCCTACCATGACGAATAACTCCTCTAGACCAAAAGCGGCAAAATCTTTTGCTCATTTCGGTCCGGCCAAGTGGCCTCTTGAGGGGTGAGATTAAGATGGTGTGAGGAAGAAACGGCTGTGCAGGAAAGTGCCATGGGCTAAGAAATGGTTGAAAGGAAAAGGTAGAGCTTAAATTTGGAGTGGTGGTGGGGCGAGATCTAATGCAAAAAAATCGGCGTGAGGGGGAGGCAAGGCTGTTGCTCCTAGGAGAGGGTGAAAAATGGCATCGCTTGATAGTGCAACGGAGGAGAGAGGCTGCTACTTTGGAGGAGGACGATGAAGATTGAGTTTGGCTAGTTAAGGAAGGAGCAACAAAAGAATGCATCTAGGGGAATTCAGAGATGATTTTTATAGTCGCATTCTAAGTTTAGGTTGTGTCAAAACTCGTCGACTGTTAGACCACTCTGGTTTACCACTAGTTGGCCAACCTCTGGATGGTCTTTGGGGGTTGGTTGAACCTGGACCCAATCAGGGTCGAATTAAATAATAATAATTGTCTCATGCCATCTCCTTTAAATCGACACAATCCAAAAAATTCTTGTCCTCGTCATAGTGGTGTCCCGTCTAGTTCCAAACCATTCTTAAGTAATTTACAGTAGTCCTAATAAAAACTGCTGCAACCAACAATACTACCAAAAAATCGAAAGTATTCCAACTATTATTCTACACTATATGGAAATATTCCTTCTAATAAATAGCAAGTAGAACAACTCTTCAACTACAAAACCCAATAGAATTAAACATCATTCCTATTTTGTCCATCTCCTAAGATAGAAAAATTTTAAAAGTTCGACCTTATAAACCGAAAAAAATCGTTATGCTAAATATATGCTCCTTAATACTTGTTTCTAAATGATAAAAACTATTTCATACCAAAATTTCTTAAAAATCAAACTTTTATTATTATTATTATTATTATTATTATTATATAAATATTTTAGCATTTCAAAAACCTTTTTAAAATACAAGCTTTCCAAATAGATCTAGCAACAAAATCCTTTGAAACCCTTTTCAATATTTTGAAGCATTTCCAAAATATATAATAAAATTCTATCATAGGGTTGATATAAGGAATAGACTAAATTTCTCCAAATAAAAAAAATCCGATTTGCTATCAAAGAAGTGATCGATGAATGCACCCTTGCAAGAACTTGCTTCTAGACAGTTGCAACATACAAACTCCAGTTTCCCGCCTATTTGGAATAAATGTGTATCCCCAACTGAAACTTATCATAAAAATTGAAAATCACAAGGTAACTAGTATATCAACCATTAAGTCAAACATCCTTCGTCTTCGTGATCTCGCCATCTGTCATACTCATTCTCTTTCAAACTATCACCCAATGCACTACCAACACTCCGTGGGGTTATTCGGAGTCAGCGTGAAAACCTTAACTCTAAGATATTTCCAACGCTTAGTTGCTTTGTCCATTCCTTCTGAGTGGAAATACAACTACTTCAATAGTAGGGATTCTTAGAGTCTAGCATAAAAATATAATAATACTAGATAGGAATGTGTGAATACGTTCGCTCAGTTTATCCTAATTCCTCTGATCAATTGACCAAGGCTTTGATACCAAATGTAATAACCCAAAAGGTCACCCTTAAAGGGCGTCGCTGTAAATGGTAACTCTAGACATCCTTCTTTTATGGCCATACTCTCGATTTCCTAGGTTACTAGCCTGCCAACCCACTTGGGATATGTAGGGGCAAGATATAAAGCTACACCACTGTTCACAATAAGATAACCCTTTATCACGTAAGCATAAACATGACAATGAGGTCTAGTGACTGGAAAATCTATACAGTGTCAATAACATAAATATATATGATTTGTTTCCATTTAATTGTGATGTCTATTATTTTAAGGTTAGCCAAACCTAACCTAGTATTGCATGCATGATTTACCTACCCTTCCTAAGGTGAGAAATAGTGATGAATCTTATCAACTACCCAACACTTTTAAATCCATTAGCCACTTAATACTTCCAAATATGAAGCGGGCTCCTACTATCCTCGGTCCATCGACTACTTAATATTCTAAAAGAGAAAGAGGCAGATTTTGGCCATTTAAGACCTCATTCGAGGCAGACTCCATCATTTAAGACCTATCTCTAAGGTAGACTCCTAACATCGTCGTCACTAGTCTATTGTTCCTAGTTATATAGACTTCTAACCACTACTTAAGGCTTTACAATATATAATAGCCATACTACCAATGCATCTATCATTATTAAATTTTAAGCCATGCAAGAGACTGTATCCAAGCCACTTAATACTTTATTAATAAGGACTATGTAGGCCCCTGACTATTTAACACCTATTTATAGGTAAGCCTTCGTCATTTAATACCTAACCCTGAGGCAGACTTCTCAGTGGTACTATCTAGCTGACATCGCTTGTAATCTCATTGGGCTACATAATACTTCTTTTATTGGAAAGGGGCGGACCCCATAATCTAATTGCCGCTTAAGACTTCAATCCTGAAGCGAACCATTCTCGAGATATCCACTACCACTCTTAATTGTTAATTTAGAATTCCACTAGGTTACTTAATACTTCTTTTAAGAGAGAAGCAGACCCTACATCCACTTAATACCTCAAACCAAAAGCAAACTCCTTTGGAGATACCCCTCACCACTCTTAATCAATAATTTGGACTATTTAATACTTTTTATTTAGGATAGAACTGGGCCCTCAAACAACCACCTAATACCTCTAACCCTAAAGTAGTTCATATCTCTCGCGTAGTCACGGATCCTATGATTTGTGATGTCTCACATCAGTAGTAAGCGAACATGACTGTTGGTAGCATCTGAGTGAAGGGCAGTCTTCCGTTGTGTGACTCTACTAACCTCACATCCCAATCTATTAAGTCCAAATAACTATACTAAACCTATACAAAATTTAGGTTATATATCCTAGGTCGAATATTGGAATTAGGTTACTAACCCCCTTCTTATTTAAGGCAACAAGATTTACCTTAAATACTTAATTACTCATAAATCCCCTTCTAATAATCCATAAATGTCAATTTTTCCATAATAATCATAACGGACATTTCCTAGGACATTTATGTATACTTACTAATTTTTAATTAGTAACCTTTTTATAACTATTCCATTTGTATCAGTCCCATTAATCCTTTTCACCTATCAATTATAACCCCTAATTCGTTCTTAATCTATTTGTCAATTAATTGGAGTTACTACATTGTATGCCATATTAATTAATTGTAATCCCCAATTCAATTCACATTTATTGTCCATTAATTGGGGTTACAATCATTTATATACTATTAATTATTGGCAGCTCTTAACTTTATTGCCCATTAATAGGAATTACTACCCTTTCTAATTTCTCCTATTCGCTTTCCCAATCTATCTAATAATAACCTATCCTTAGTGAACATTATGCATAAATAGACGCTATTCTTATTTATTAACACAACAAATACGTACAAACTATCTACGCTACACAAATTATATTCTAGTCATAAATATTTAACTAGAATATGCTTTCCATACTTAATTGCGGGAATTAGATTCCTTAGGAATATTTTCCATTATAATCTCCATAAATTAGTTTAAAACAAAAAATAAAGGAAAGATTAACTCCATTTGAAATTACAAGGAATGCATAATTTCTTTTTATTAAGAATAGATAGTGTAAACTACGAAGAATAACTCTGTACTTTACACATCTCTTCCTTTTTATTTTCATATATTCCTTGTTAAATTAGATGTCGTCCTTTTCTATGAAATGTGGAGAAATAAACCAATTTATAAAAATCGAACATATGTTCTTCCCATAATATAAACTATGGAAAATCTACAATTCAACATATATAGGGCAGTATTCAAATTCCTATCAATATTTTACACCCTTAGTACATATATGGAATAAAACATTACATCATTCTTAATTAAAAATCTTTGGGACTGATTTCCAGATCAATGTGTAACAATACTTCAAATTAGATCTAAAACAAGAATACATAGGCACTGGTTTTCTACACTAAGTTGAGCCTATAATTCACAAATAAGATAGATTTAGGCATAAAAATCAAATGTATGCCAACGGAATAGATTCAAAATCATAAACAATGTATGAATTTCCCACTCACCTTTTAAAAGTGATCCAAATCTCCAGATCTGAAGTAGAACCATTGATTCATCTCCAAATCCTTTTTAGTTCAAGAAATATGTATATAATTTCTCGTATTCGCATTCCCAATCTATCTAATAATAACCTATCCTAAGCGAACATTATGCATAAATAGACGCTATTCTTATTTATTAACACAACAAATACGTACAAACTATCTACACTACACAAATTATATTCTAGTCATAAATATTTAACTAGAATATGCTTTCCATACTTAGTTGCTGGAATTAGATTCCTTAGGACTATTTTCCATTATAATCTCCATAAATTAGTTTATAACAAAAAATAAAGGAAAGATTAACTCCGTTTGAAATTACAAGGAATGTATAATTTCTTTTTGTTAAGAATAGATAGTGTAAACTACGAAGAATAACTCTGTACTTTACACATCTCTTCCTTTTTTTGCATATATTCCTTATTAAATCAAATGTCGTCTTTTTCTATGAAATGTGGAGAAATAAACCAATTTATCAAAATCAAACATATGTTCTTCCCATAATATAAATTATGGAAAATCTACAATTCAACATATATAGGGCAGTATTCAAATTCCTATCAATATTTTACACCCTTAGTAAATATCTGGAATAAAACATTACATCATTCATAATTAAAATCTTTGGAACTGATTTCCAGATCAATATGTAACAATATTTCAAATCAGATCTAAAACAAGAATACGTAGGCAATGGTTTTCTACACTAAGTTGAGCCTATAATTCAAAAAGAAGATAGATTTATGCATAAAAATCAAATGTATGCCAACGAAATAGATTCAAAATCATAAACAATGTATGAATTTCTCACTCACCTTTTAAAAGTGATCCAAATCTCCAGATCTGAGGTAGAACCATTGATTCATCTCCAAATCATTAGATTTATAGTATTAAATTCAGAACATTTTTGTAGCGACCCGAATTTTCGACGTTCGAAAATCCGACATTAATACATCTACTGTATAGAATGCCGAACAATCGAATGCCATAAACACCAGATCATTAGGGAAGGAAGAAGAGGTAGAAGAAGAAAATAGAAATAATAACACAGAATCTCACAATCGCAGCGGAATAATATATAATAGACAACAACTGGTCTTTATACAAAAAAACTATAACTGTTTTTACACATTACATCACCAGAGTACAATACATCAGTAACACAACACTGGACAGTTATAATAACTTGTCTTCACAAAAGCTGAATATACAGCCTACCATACACAACGGAATATAATCAGATACGTGATATACGTCATCGTCATCCAGCTCATCTTCTGACCTCCATAGCATCCTATCCTGAATCTGTAATACTCGGTCTGACCCGAGCATTATAATAAATTAACACCCGAGTCAGTCTGGAGAACCAAAGTGAGAAAACACACTCAATTTGAATTACTAAAGTTTCAAAATCCTTTGAAAATCAAAGGTATCTCGTAAGACCATGCCACAAATAAACACGACGGGTTTATACCTTACGATAACTAAAACATTTCATATCAAAATCATATGATATTATAATAGTGTCTAAGTACAAATACTTATTCAAATAGCTGAAATGCTTGCATCTCACGTTTCAGCATAGTTGGGCACAATCAAAACCGTACGACGCTTATCGGAGAATGGATTCCAACTAAATGACCAGGCACTAGGGTACCACCTGTCACAGTACACCACTAGAACAATGTACCGAGGATCACTCCGGGATCCCCTGCTACACAAGACCGGACTACCCCTAACCTGGATAGTTCGAATAAGATTACCCCGCGGTTGGGATCAGCAACCGCAGCACACAGCCGAATAAAAAAGGACTCTAGATCTCTAGATAGGGGTAACCTTACCCTACTTGGGTGCGACCCACTTAGCCTTGCTGCATTTCCCCTGATTTTCAGTCATTCTCGGTTGATGAGGCTCGAGGCTAAGCGTTACCTTTTCAAGAACGATTTTACTTAGAATGCTCATCATCCTCCAATGACAATGTGCTGATAGCATTCATCCATACAAGTCTGTTCCCGGTCCGAACGGAACCGAAGGCACTACTCCTACCACATCCGTTTTGGAATCACCCTCATGATTAGTAGCGATTAGCCCTTGCACTTCACTGCTCCATCTTCGACTCCAAGCTCTTGTCTTCATTCCGAAAACATACTCGTTGGATCGAAGTGGTTTTCGGATCACAAATCCGATCCCGGTCTCTTCGAAACAACGTTGGCCATTTCCCGGTAAACTCAACCCCGATTCTTTAGGAAATAAACAGACGAAAATAAGATCGGAGATCGCCTCCTAACCGTTAGTGGACGGATTTCCTTATCAACGTCCTACAAGAACGAACGAGTTTATACGTAAAGTATAGCACCTCGAACGGTAACTGTACCATATAATCCCCATACTTCTACTAGATATTTCCAAAGTTATATTTGGGTCCAGATTTGATAGTCGGTTATTTAACTATCAAATAAACAATCAATTCAACCAAAATACTTCAATTCCACCGAAAACACCAAGTCTTTCCTTAAAATAACCTTTAAATAAATTAAATCTCTTTATCCAAAAATATACACTTATCTTATCGAATTCGGTATATTAACAAATTATCTTGCAAAATATTTGAAAACCCCTTTTTAAAAATAAATGTGGAAAGTACCACTGCGGTATCAAACCATGGATCACAGTTCAATGGTTACGTCCTTATCACAGAGAAATCCAAGTCTTAATTGCAGGCACTCACTGCCTCCGATTTCGCCATGCGAGTATACCAATACTTCCCAAAAACTCTATTTAATAGTTTTCAAAGTAATGCTTATGAAATTTTATAATAATTCTCTAAGTAAAACTTTAGCCAAAAACTACATTTAAAATAAAGCTATTACATAAAATATTAATATTGAATAATTATCCCTTTTAAAATAATAATACTGATTTAACCTTTAATAATAATTAACTACTATAACTAAATTAATTAATATTCACTTTAAAATTTTTAAACAATAAATAAAAAACATTCCTTTAAACACCTTTAATTTTCTAATTAATACTTAAAAATCTTTCCTTTAAAAATAAACTTAACTTTTTTGGAAAATATATTTCAACTCCAATGTAGCCAGTCTAATCGTTTATAAATCCCTCTTGCTTTATCCCCAGTTTAATTTACGACCCAATCCCTTAAATTCCTTTCTCACATTTCAAAAAAAATAAACCACTATTTATTTTTAAAACGATTTATCCATCTCCTTATAATTCCTACCGTGAATTTATAATTTCAAATTATCCACTGATAATTACTTCACTTATTTAATAAAACTTCGTTTATAAATTCCATAGTCCTAATTTCCCTTGAATCACTGCTTCACACACTTAGTCGATTTTCAAATCAGTTTCCTGAATTAAATTCCATTTTAAAATTTATTTCTTGATTTACCCAATTTTTTTCCAGAACCCCTTAATTTCAAATTCACTTCCTTTTTCTGATTTAAAATCTTATTTAAACCAGGAACATCAATTTCATACCTTGTTTCAAAATTCCCCTTTTATTTTTCCCAAACTATTTAATCTTAATTTTTAAAATACGTTCTTTATACGTAAAACAATATCGCTTAAGTTCTTATTTTTAAAAACTCTTTTATTCACATTTACTCAAAAATCTCAATTTTTCCCATATTCGGAATTTATTAAATAAAATTTTAAAATCAAACTATTTACTTTTTTTTCCAAATTCATTCTTTAATTTATTCAACTTCACTATAAATATTTTAAATAAAAATTCCCTTTTTACCTTCCTTCAAAAATCAATTTTTTATATTTTTGATATTTTAAAATGCCAAAAATATATCCAGCAATACCATAGCATTCAATAATTTCAATTTTCAATATAATCTATCAAAGATTATTCAAATAAATCATATCGCTGAATATGAAAATAATTTCAATATTTTTGAGGAATCCAGTTGGATCCCTTCAACCTGTTTCCCTGCATCCATAGGTGTTAGCACAATATAGAAATACCAATCCCACTTCGAGGGGGATATCGTGGTATATAGGGTCATCCGTTATTATGCGGGGCGCATAGGGTCTCATCCGCTATATAATGCAGGAATATCACTCCAATACTAATATATATACTGCTATATATATACACATATATATAACCATTCCACAGATAATTAAATTTCTCATTCAATCAAGTATCCAAAAATTTAATTTAAACATTAAAATTTAAATGCGGAGATCCAAATGAGTGAGAAAGTCTCGCCTTTGATTTTTATTTGCAAACCATTTCCATCTCGACTTGTTTCCATAATTTTATACCACTTATAAACATTATACAGTTTATTAATATTTTGAAATAATCGAACAATTAATTACCAGTTAATAAATTTAAATTAACTAATTTTAAATAATAATTAAACTGCCCTAATTTTCATTTTTCATTTCTTTTTAATAAGAGTAACCCAAATTTAATTTCAGTGAGTATCTTAAGAACTTAGGCTATGCAAATTTTGAATTTTATACCAACTTGCATTAGAGTTTAATACCAGAACTAAATTACCTCACTGCCAACCACCCCGCATGCTCACGTCCCTACCCCTACCAGACCTTGCCAGCGTTCGCACCTAAGCTCGAACTCTGTCTTTGGTCGCGCCACCAGAAGTCGCCATAACCTACGAACGTGGCCTCCACCAGCCAATCGAGACCATGCCTCGTCACCGAGGTCGCCATTGCCTCTGACATGATTACGAACACAAAGCTCCCATCTCGAACTCGAGCCCACTCCCATATTCCTGATCTCAAGCACTAATCAAAACAATCGCCGCCGATGACCATAACCGTGACCTTCGACCTTGCCTAAATTCGCGAAGTCGAATCAACCAGTCGACTGCAGACCATCGCGACACCGCCATTGCTCGAGCCTCCCATCGAACTCGCGACCACTTGAACTTGCGGTCTTGCACCATCGCGATCTCCACCACCAGCGCGCCCACGCAACTCATCGAAACAATTTTCGATTTCCTCCTTCGATCCTTTTTTATGAATCGATTTCGGGAATGAAAAACTGAAGGAGGAAAAGGGATTTCTGTGATTTCGATTTTCGAATAGATTTTCAATTTCGTCTGAATTTTTGAAGAGGGAACGCGCGCAACTTTATTTTAATTTCTTTTATTTGAAATGCTCGGCTATGGATTAAATAAAATGAAAGAGAGGATGTGATTTTAACTGATGGAGAGGGAAACGTGTTTGAATGGAAAAGATATGGTGATTGAGCGAAAGGAAAAAACTGATGTGAAGGAATTGCAGCTGAAAGGTTGACAAGAATCTATATATATTAATTAATTTTTCAAACGTCTCGATTTACACACTCAAAATCTCGAACCCCTAACGAGGCATGCCACTAGGCGTTCATAATGTTATACCCCTATTCCGAACGCAATGGAAAAGGTTTCGAGTCCTAATTCGATTGTATGGAGAAGAATCTTTTTGGACCCAATTATTATATTGAATTTTCGATATAAATTTCAGCGCATTTATACCCCGTAGGGCCAAATGAGAACTCCAAACACTACAAAATTTGAAATTCGATAATAATACACTATTATGGATCTAATGGAACTGGTTTGGTCGAAATCCGAGACTGTACCTCGGAAGGCTATTTTTAAATGTCAATTTAAATGTTATATTTTTAAAACTGAACAAATCACTTTTAAATTCACTTTTAAAACATTTATTGCCTTTAGTATTATTAATACATATTTTATAAACCTTTAATTATTTTTAACAAGCTTAAAACTCCAGATTCAATAATTTATCCAATTTCCAATTATTAGTTAAATTTGAAATTCAGGTAAAAAAATTAACTTTTAAATATTTAAAAGCAATTAAATATTCCAATTTCAACATCCAAAATTCTAGGTCGTTACATTCCTTCCCCCTTATAAGAATTTCGTCCTCGAAATTGCTAGGTAAGAAGAATGGTCCGCAACCCGTTAACTATTTCAAAAACCAAATGGTTTAAACAACTTTTCAAACCAATCTATTTAAACCACATTATCACTATCACTAACTTCCAATTTCATCCATGGATTCCAAATAATATCTTTTACTCAACCATTTCAAATTAAAATCCCAAATCAAATATTAATTATAAAAAAATGTCAAAATTTTTCTAACTCCATAAACTTTCGAAAAATTTCGCTAGCGTCTCCTTTGCGTGGCTAGGTCCGAAAAACTAAAAACTCCCTCTACGGCCCAAATTATCAAAAGAAAACAAAAGCCAAGTGGCTCAATTAGAAAACCATCAAATTTCATACGACAATTTAAATACATACATTTTTGTCGGGCAATCAAATTTTACTTCTGAAATCGAAGATATCAATTTATCTTTTGCTTTTAAATACCTGCATCTTACTTACCAATCATACCTGATCATTCAATTCAGAATCATTTTTATTTATTTCCTTTCAAAATTTCAACATTTATTTTAATTTCCATTCACCTTTCTCAAATCATTATTCACACTCATTTTAATTTCCCACTCACTTACACGCAATTATCTTTTTATACAACTTTTATTTAATCTTCATTTAAATATTTACTCAATATATTTTCCAATACCAATTTTTTTTACTTAAGAACTTCACCATCAACTTTCTTAAGTCTATTATAAATAGTTTATACGCTTCTTATATTTTTTTCACTTCATCACTAAATTTTACACCATTTAAATTCAAATTCAATTCCAATTCCCATTTGAACTCAATTTATCTTCTAAATCTTACATATTGAATTCAGTCAACCATATCTCAAACCATATTTAATCAACCAATTTCTTTAATTAGTTTGATTCACTAGTTTACTTCAAACCTCAATCAAACTTTATTTCCAACTTTTATTTTATTTAGTCCACTTTATTTAACATAATTCAAATTAAATATCATTCCAATATTCAATTTCAATTCCATTTACTTACAGATTACATCAGTTTGTTCATTCACTCATTTATTTCCAACTTAATAATTTTTATCTCAATAATTATTTCTAGTTGGCCTACTCAGGCTTAATTTCTCAAATTCACTTTTCTTCACTTAATTCAAGTTGATTTCCACTTCAATTCAAATCTTATAAGTACTCAAACTTATTGATGTTCCATAAACATTTTTAAATAAACTTCAAGAGTTTAAACAATTTCTTACCATTTAAAATCATTTTTGAAATCATATATATCCAAAATCCTTCGGTATATCAAATTATTCCTTTGAATTTCAAAACCAAATCAGTTTTACCAAACCAAAACTTCAATTCACAACATTCAGGTAGCAATTCTTCCCTTGGAGACTCGAAAATGAACATCGATGATGCTGCGGTCATCACCAAAATTATTTTCCAACGACCGAAGTGAGTTTAGTGCTTTTATTCTTTTAAAACCCATTTTTGAATATTTTATTCCAATATTTTCCAAATGACATCACCATTATTTTCCAATTTTGAAAAATATTTTCAAAACTAATGGGATTCTAATCCTAAGTTTTCACCCTTTTTAAATCCTTCTAAATCTGTATTTAAATATTCCTTTGAAATTCTTATTCTAATTCAAATTATAAATCCCATTTATAACCCATATTTACACACTCCATTTTGTTATATGAATTCTTTCT
This sequence comes from Allium fistulosum, assembly GCA_030737815.1. Classification (NCBI taxonomy): domain Eukaryota; kingdom Viridiplantae; phylum Streptophyta; class Magnoliopsida; order Asparagales; family Amaryllidaceae; genus Allium; species Allium fistulosum. The sequence goes on along the minus strand of CM060906.1, from coordinate 431,258,487 downwards.
TAACTTTTGGTTATAATATTAATTTCTATTTCTATTTCCACACAACAATGATAATAATTTAATATTATCATTTCCTAACAACCAAGCACACCATATATAACTATAATAATTTACAAAAATTATTCCTTTTATATATATAAAAATAATTTGGGTAAAATTATTTCATTTACCCTATTTTAAAACAATACTGTGTCGAATTGCCCTGTTCAAGTGTTTAGAGATACCTATCAATAACGTTAATTACTCGTATTGACCAGAATCCATAAGCCACTCAACAAACCAATCGACACAATAAAAAAAATTATATTCACTAACAAATATGTGATCATATCTATTAATACACTCAAACTCATTCTAGGCTACTACTGACCCTATCTCTAATGAGTAATCCCCACCAGAGCCAAGGTTCTCGCTTAACCTTCTGCTCTGATACCAAGTGCAGCGACCCAGATTTTTGACGTTCGAAAATCCGACATTAATACATCCACTGCATAGAATGTCGAACAATCGAATGCCGAAAATACCAGATCGTTAGAGAAGGAAGAAGAGGTAGAAGAAGAAAATAGAAATAACAACACAGAATCTCACAATCGCAGCGGAATAGTATATAATAGACAACAACTGGTCTTTATACAAAAAGAACTATAACTATTTTTACACATTACATCACCAGAGTACAATACATCAGTAACAGAACACTGGACAGTTATAATAACTTGTCTTCACAAAAGCTGAATATACAGCCTACCATACACAATGGAATATAATAAGATATGTGATATACGTCATCGTCATCCAGCTCATCTTCTGACCTCCATAGCATCATATCCTGAATCTGTAATACTCGGTCTGACCCGAATATTATAATAAAATAACACCCGAGTCAGTCTGGAGAACCGGAGTGAGAAAACACACTCAATTTGAATTATTAAAGTTTCAAAATCCTTTGAAAATCAAAGGTATCTCGTAAGACCACGCCACAAATAAACACGACGGGTTTATACATTACGATAACCAAAACATTTCATATCAAAATCATATGGATTTCCTTATCAACGTCCTAGAAGAACGAACGAGTTTATACGTACAGTATAGCACCTCAAACGGTAACTGTACCATATAATCCCCGTACTTCTACTAGATATTTCCAAAGTTATATTTGGGTCCAGATTTGATAGTCGGTTATTTAACTATCAAATAAACAATCAATTCAACCAAAATACTTCAATTCCACCGAAAACACCAAATCTTTCCTTAAAATAACCTTTAAATAAATTAAATCTCTTTATCCAAAAATATACACTTATCTTATCGAATTCGGTATATTAACAAATTATCTTGCAAAATATTTGAAAACCCCTTTTTAAAAATAAATGTGGAAAGTACCACTGCAGTATCAAACCATGGATCACAGTTCAATGGTTACGTCTCTATCACAGAGAAATCCAAGTCTTAACTGCAGGTACTCAATGCCTCCGATTTCGCCATGCGAGTATACCAATACTTCCCGAAAACTCTATTTAATAGTTTTCAAAGTAATGCTTATGAAATTTTATAATAATTTCCAAGTAAAACTTTAGCCAAAAACTACTTTTAAAATAAAGCTATTATATAAAATATTAATATTGAATAATTATCCCTTTTAAAATAATAATACCGGTTTAACCTTTAATAATAATTAACTACTTTAACTAACTTAACTAATATTCACTTTAAAAAATTTGAACAATAAATAATAATTTTTTTCTAAAACATTCCTTTAAACACCTTTAATTTTCTAATTAATACTTAAAAATCTTTCCTTCAAAAATAAACTTAACTTTTCTGGAAAATATATTTCAACTCCAATGTAGCCAGTCTAATCGTTTATAAATCCCTCTCGATTTATCCTTAGTTTAATTTATGACCCAATCTCCTTATAAATTCCCACCGTGAATTTATAATTTCAAATTATCCACTGATAATTACTTCACTTATTTAATAAAACTTCGTTTATAAATTCCATAGTCCTAATTTCTCTTAATCACTACTTTACTCACTTAGTCGATTTTCAAATCGATTTCCTGATTTAAATTCCATTTTAAAATTTATTTCTTGATTTACCCAATTTTATTCCAAAACCCCTTAATTTCAAATTCACTTCCTTTTTCTCATTTAAAATCTTATTTAAACTAGGAACATCAATTTCATACCTTGTTTCAAAATTCCCCTTTTATTTTTCCCAAACTATTTAATCTTAATTTTTAAAATACGTTCTTTATACGTAAAACAATATCGCTTAAGTTCTTATTTTTAAAAACTCTTTTATTCACATTTACTTAAAAATATCAATTTTTCCTTTATTGGGAATTTCTTAAATAAATTTTTAAAATCAAACTATTTACTTTTTTTTCCAAATTCATTCTTTAATTTATTCAACTTCACTATAAATATTTTAAATAAAATTTCCCTTTTTATCTTCCTTCAAAAATCAAATTTTTATATTTTAAAATGCCAAAAATATATCCAGCAATACCATAACATTCAATAATTTCAATTTTCAATATAATCTATCAAAGATTATTCAAATAAATTATATCACTGAATATGAAAATAATTTCAATATTTTTGAGGAATCCAGTTGGATCCCTCCAACTTGTTTTCCTGCATCCACAGATGTTAGCACAATATAAAAATACCAATCCCACTTCGAGGGGGATATCGCGGTATATAGGGTCATCCGCTATTATGCGGGGCGCATAGGGTCTCATCCGCTATATAATGCGGGAATATCACTCCAATACTAATATATATACTACTATATATATACATATATATATATATAACCATTCCACAGATAATTAAATTTCTCAATCAATCAAGCATCCAAAAATTTAAATTTAAACGTTAAAATTTAAAAGCGGAGATCCAAATGAGTGAGAAAGTCTCACCTTTGAATTTTATTTGCAAACCATTTCCATCTTGACTTGTTTCCACGATTTTAGACCTCGTATAAATATTATACAGTTTATTAATATTTTGAAATAATCGAACAATTAATTACCAGTTAATAAATTAAAATTAACCAATTTTAAATTAACCAATTTTAAATAATAATAAAACTACCCTAACTTTCATTTTTTTCTTTTTAATAAGAGTAACCCAAATTTAATTTCAGTGAGTATCTTAAGAACTTACCCTATGCAAATTTTGAATTTTATACCAACTTACATTAGATTTTAAACCTAGAACTAAATTACCTCACTGCCGATCACCTCGTACGCTCGCATCCCAACCCCTACCAGACCTCGCCAGCGTTCGCACCTGAGCTCGAACTCTGTCTTTGGTCGCGCCACCAGAAATCGCCACAACCCACGAACGCGGCCTCCACCAGCCAACCTCGACCACGCCTCGTCACCGTGGTCGCCACCGCCTCTTATAGATTGCGAACACAAACCCCACATCTCGAACTCGAGCCCACTCCCATACTCCCTGATCTCAAGCCCTAATCAAAACAATCGCCGCCGATGACCATAACCGTGACCTTCGACCTTGCCTAAATTCGTGAAGTCGAATCAACCAGTCGACTGCAGACCATCGCGACACCGCCATTGCTTGAGCCTCCCATCGAACTCGCGACCACTTGAACTTGCAATCTTGCACCATCGCGATCCTCCCCACCAGCACGCCCACGCGACTTATTGAAACAGTTTTCGATTTCCTCCTTCGATCCTTTTTTTTGAATCGATTTCGAGAATGAAAAACTGAAGGAGGAAAAGGGATTTCCGTGATTTCGATTTTCGAATTTTTGAAGAGGGAACGCAACTTTTATTTTATAATTGAAATGCTCGGCTATGGATTAAATAAAATAAAAGAGAGGACATGATTTTAACTGATGGAGAGGGAAACGTGTTTGAATGGAAAAGTTATGGTGATTGAGTGAAAGGAAAATAACTGATGTGAAGGAATTGCAGCTGAAAGGTTGACAAGAATATATATATATATATATATATATATTAATTAATTTTTCAAACTTCTCGATTTACACACTCAAAATCTCGAACCCCTAACAAGGCGTGCCGCTTGGCGTTCATAATGTTATACCCCTATTCCGAACGCAATGGAAAAGATTTCGAGTCCTAATTCGATCGTATGGAGAAGATAGCTTTAGACCCAATTATTATATTGAATTTTCGATATAAATTTCAGCGCGTTTTACCCCGTAGGGCCAAACGGTAACTCCATACGCTACGAAATTTGAAATCCTATAATAATACACTATTACGGATCCAATGGATCTGGTTTCATCAAAATCCGAGACTGTGCCTTGTAAGGCTATTTTTAAATATCAATTTAAATGATATATTTTTAAAACTGAACAAATCACTTTTAAATTCACTTTTAAAACTTTTATTGCCTTCAGTATTATTAATACATATTTTATAAACCTTTAATTATTTTTAACAAGCTTAAAACTCCAGATTCAACAATTTATCTAATTTCCAATTATTGGTTATATTTGAAATTCAGGTTAAAAATTAACTTTTAAATATTTAAAATCAATTAAATATTCCAATTTCAAATATCCAAAATTCCGGGTCGTTACAATTTAGGCCAAAGCTAACCCTAGCCGCTGGCTACTCAATCGGTTAACCGCTTCAAAGCATCGGCCGATTGCTGCATGTTGACCGGTCAAAATGGATCTATCGGCCTATGAGTCCCGGTAATTAATGTATAAATGTTAATTATTATACTAATTATTTCCATTTCGAATTCGTTTTTCATCCGTAACTTCTTTATTTGGATTCCGATCGTAAAACTCCAAATATAAAAGTTGCTCAGAATTTCACCACGGACGCAATGGTGCAAATTTCATGGTCAAATTCCATTATCTACACATATTTCATTTTTGGAGACTAATTAACCAATTAACTAATTAAATAACTAACGCCAAATTATGGGGTGTTATAATTTTTTTCTAGAATCAAAGAAAATACAAAGGAACCGGTGACTTATGCAAATTGTACAAATAATGAATTTCGGAAGTGGTCATGGTTTGGTATCCTTTCTTCCAATATAAGATTACTAAAGCAGATACAATACTATACGAGACAACTCCATGTTCAACTGGCTTAAGTCTACAAAATTCAAGAATGTCGACAAACAAAGGGCAAGGGGAAGCAATTTTCCATTTGCTAGTTGCTCTAGTGTACAAGTGAAGAACACTTCAGGGTTTTCACTCCAATCATCATCTAGTCCAGGAACCCTGACCTCGACAACCTCAATTACATAGCTACCAATCCAGTTCCCTAATTCCTTCTGATCAGTCATTGGTTTATCCATCAAATGTTCTAGAAAAAGTCAATGATAAGCTAACAACTCAATAAGAATTCCAAAACCTTGGCTAGAGAGGCTTAAAGTATTATAGTTCAAATGCGGGGATTAGACCTAAAATTAGGTCTTTCTGCTCAAATTCGAAATTTAGAACTTTCCTAAATAACTAATTATCAACCTAAGATAATAAAGGTTTGATCTGGGGATAGAATATTAATCTACAAACGACAAGCCTCATGGTGTGACCGATCGAATGATATCACAAATTGAAATCCAACACTAGTATAATAGCAGTAATCACAATCGATTTTTTTTTACATTTGAATAAGAACAATGCTCGCAAATATTTACGACAGTAAACAACACTGATAAAATCATAGAAAAGACCAAGGACTTACTATTTGATTCAAGAATCTACAGTGAGTTGTGAAGATTTCCAAGCTTTAATGGTGAGTGCGGTTGTTGGTAATATGAGTAAGAAAGAAGAAGAAAAGAAAAGGGTTTATTTAAATCCTAGAACCAATGATGGAGACTACTTAGTCAGTTAGATCTTAACTGTAGAATGAGTGTGGTAGTATAAAAATATGAATCACCCTTTGATAAAGAAAAGGAATTCAGAGCGACCAATAGAACTGTGCCAATTGCCATGAGCATTTAATGCAAAGTCAAAGTCTATCTTTTCAGAAGTAGATATCGGCTTCCCTTTCATTGATCTTCCAAGGCAAGTATCCCCAAAACATCACCGTCCAGTTTAACCTTTTCCTTTCGGCACCGAAACAATTTTGCTTATCCCTTAGCTTGGATGGCTTCATGTGATAAGCACAATTTCAAAAGTTTTGACCTTACGGTCTCGAATTAAATTTTACCTCTCGAGGCTCAACAATTTCGCTTATCGCTTAGCCTAGATGGCACCAAGTGACAAGATCGGCTTGATCTTCCAGACCGGCTGAAAAACTATGTCTTTCGACCCAAAATTAAAATTTAATTTCAAATAGGATAGTCCAGTTTTCTTGTAATAATGTGCAAATGTAGGCATTATACCACCACTGATAGTTTTTAAACCCGATTCCCGTGTAAGACCAGGTCTGGATGACTGAAGCATGGTATTGAAGTATTTTTTTCCCCTAGGCACTAATTTCAATATTTGAAACCTTATAGATAAGCTTAGGTGTCAAATTACTTTCAAAACTCCCTAAACGAGGATATATCTTTATAAGTTGTCTAGGTAAAGCAATGCTTCCGAAAGTCCCAAAAACACTACTTTACCCGAAAGCTCAGGATCAACTTTATGATGGGAACAGAACAAACAAGCCAAGCATTAAGCCTAACATGACATTATTCTTTCCAAAGTCCACCTCATGTCAACTATTATCCTGCCTTTTGCCAAGGCCGTGGTATCAAGGAGCTGGCTAAAAGGATTTGTGATCATCAAAGTAGGAAGCCCAGAGAGATGATTACCCAGTTCATAGATTAGGTATAAGCAAGGCTATGGATGATAGTCAAGCAGATTTAAGCAAGTAGCATCCAATAAATAACTAAGTATAAATTTTCACTTACCCTAGGATAGGAATCAGATCGGATCAATATGGTTAGAAATGGATCGGATCAGATCACTATGGCTATGGATCACTTGGATAGGTAGTTCAACTCATTGATGATTGCTCAATAACTCAACAAATACCATAGGAATCAAGTAAACAACTATGGAAACATGAAGAGGAAGCATAGAGGGACCCACCATAGGGATCGCCAACCCCCTATCCACCATCTTAAGGGATCAAGGCTGATCCCTCTAGGAGGCCTAGATAGGCCCAATTTTTGGTGAGCCTGTCCGTCTTCGCCTTGGTTTACTACACGCAGATTTTCAGCTGGATATTTCATCGTCTTCTCCTATAAATACCAGATTATTGGCTCAAGCAAGGGAATCTTCTTTTACTGCTAGACCAATCTTCTTCCGGGCTCTTTTCATCTTCTTCCTTAGGCATACTTTGCCATTCTTATTCTTGAATTTCATGAATTGTAACTGTAATTTGTAGTATAAATAATAAGGAACACTTTTGAAGTGGACGTATGTTGGGGTCAACCGAGCCACTAGAGTTCCTTTTCGTATCGTTTAATATTCTTTCTTTATATTTTATTCTCTACATCATTCTATTTGGATTTGTATGTTCTGCAATGCTATCATATTAATTGAGTGTTGTGACCAATTTTGGTGCAAACATTTTGGTATCGAAGCCAGTTCCTTGCACTTGCGGATTTGGAAACAATTTAGAGTTTGGATATGGGTCGATGGTCAGCCAATCCATAAGGAAAACACCTACGGATAGGAGTCACCATGGGGGAAGTCAAGAGGCTTCCTCAGGAGCTAGAACTAATCAACCCTTTATCTACATCACTAGGAATGAAATGAAGACTATGATAGAGGCTATGAAAGAGTGGATAATGAGGAGGCAAGAGGAGATGATATATAATTTCCTTAGGATATTTGGATAGGCTAGAGCAAAAGCTAATGGCAATCTGAATCAAGGAATTGGAGCAGCAGGAGCTATAGAAAATTAGGAATAAGAGCATGAAAATGGAGCTAACATGTAGAAAACGGAATGGAGCAGCCGGGGGCAGTCCCCAATCAACAAGGAGGAATCAAAACCAATCCCCGCATAAGGATCGACACCAATCGCCCATGGCAAGGGGGCATGCCGCCAAGTTGGGCTGGTGTGGGTGCTGGTGCATATGTCATTCGGCTAGTGGTTGATGCAGAACCTACAACTAGGGATCGAAACGTGGAAGAGTATATTCTATAGTACCCTTGCGGAGTCAGCGGGCAGGCTGGTAATATGAATTAGAGATCATCTACGGATGAGAATGAAAGGATGGCTGAGCTGATATGATGGATAATGAGAGGTAGATTGCCTAACATAAATCTAGAAGATGTCAATCAGAGTCCGTTCACTTCAAACATCAAGCAAGCTAGGAACCCACCAGAGTTTAAATTACCAACATTGGAGACGCACGACGGATGGTCGGACCCTATAGTACACTTGATGATGTATATCCAACACACAGAAGTGCTGGGGCATCAGAGGAGGTCATGGAAAGATGTTTTCCACTTTACTTGATGGATTTACCCACCCTCTGGTTTAGGCAGCTTGAGAATGGTTTGATCGGGACATGGAGCGAGTAGGTAGATCGGTTTGTGAGGCAGTTTAGGGTCCATATTTCAAGATACAAGAACGTAATGACATTGGCATCACTAAAGCAAAGGATGGGAGAGTCCTTGAGAAATTTCTTGGCATTGTTTAATGCGACGATTGCTTTAGAGGATCGGCCGGATCCATCAATGGTTTTAATGGTAGCAGTATCCGAGATTGCGGACAACACGAATTTCAAGGTTCCATTGGAGCAGGATCCACCAATGGATCTCAGAGAATTTTTCCATAAAGAGGATAAGTTCATGCGATAGGAGGATGCACGAGCCGAAAAATAGGAAAGTAAATGCTGTGAGAGGTGAAGGACCGTCTAGAGAAGAGTCTAGAAAGGATAAGGTTAAGCAAAAAAATGGATGATGGTTATGATGGACCACAAAGGCAAAGGAAGGAACAGGTGTCGAAATTCTCACCTAATTCGGATTTGACGAAAAGCTTAGAATGGATTAACTTGGACATAAGCAGGCAACTCCCCTATCGAAAAACAGCAAGGAGGGATTCTACGGAGCGGGAACGTTGGTCTAGAAACTACTACCTATTCCATGAACTAGATGGACATATTATGGGTAAATGCAGGCATTTATGGGATATGGTTGAGAAACATGTCAGGGATGGCAGGCTATTGCAGTATGTAAGGACTCAGGATGTGGAGGCGGGACAAGAGAGGCCACCGTCCACGTCAAATGGAAATGGCCTTGGATCGAGGTCATAGATCATCATCGCTTGATCTAGGTGGCATGAACTAAATAAATAATAAACACCATAACAAAATGGTTAAGTCTTACACATGTATATGACCGATTTCGGACCCTAGGCATGCTCTGAGATGATGATAAACCATCATGCCTGGAGAGGTAATATTTGGCTTTTCTAGTTTTTTAGTTTCCTAGTTGAAGAAATTAAATTTAATAGTTTAGTAAATGGATCTTAAAATACTTATATCTGCATTAGTGCAATGAACAAAATAGGTCGTGATCGTCCCGACTGAAGAGACGGGGTGATAACCGCAAGGTGCGAGTTCATTTACTTGAGAGCGACATGATGGACTAATACGTCATGGATTAAGCCCTCTACTAGAAAGTCGAGGCTGGAGAAAGGAAGTTAGTAAGGAATTGATCGCTTTAGGTCACTGACCGGAGAGTCAGGGACCGGAATGTAAGAAGTGAGTTGCTTCTTCGGAGAACAACATGATCGATTTACTAATCGATGTTCCCCTTTTGCCAAAGAGTGACTGGATGGGGTCCGGCAGGGGTCCAGAGAAGCCATGATCGGCCGAGGAAGGCTAGAACATCGCTTTATGTTTAGGGACACTGAACCAGGATGTAGGAAGTAACGCTACTTCGTTGGAAAGCGATAGGATCGACTTACTTGTCGTTATCCCCCCTTCACCGGAGTGTGATGGGATGGGGTCTAGCAAGAGCTTGAAGAGGTTATGTAACACCCCGCATTAAATTACAATTATATATGCAAATAATTTAATTAAGTTATATAGGTTTGAAATTTTAAAACAAAGAAATGTTTGTAAATGGGGCAACTAATTAATATTATTTGGAATACGAATATATTTGTGTGACAAATAAATTAGAGAGAGAAATTATATAAAATCAATTAATAAGGAAGATTAATTGACGGTGTTTGTTTAAAAATGGAAATTAATATTCAATTAATTAGTAGAGGTGATTAATTGATAGGAACTGACAAGGAAGGGACATATATTGTAGCAACTAATTGATATGATTAGAAACATATATGTTAGTGCAAGAGAATAAAATGGAGGAAGAGAAATTTATGCAAGTAATCAATTGTCAATTAATAAACATGGAGACTTATGGTAACATATATAATTAAGATTATGATTCAAAATTCAATTGTAGAATATATGCATGCAATAATTATGGGAATAAAATAAATTAATATGCATATATGTGACGAATTAATATGGTGTTGATTGGCATATTAATTTGGTAAGAAATTAGAGTGCATGCAGGGATTAATTGGATAGTAAATTAATTCTAGGTATATATGAAATCTATTAATTGGGTAATTAATAGGGGGATCTTATTTAAAAGAAACGTCACATTTAAAAATATATGTTTCCATAGTGTTTGCACCAAAAATGGTCACAAACCCCAAGTGTAATGAAAGCACCAGCGTATGAATACGAATCAACAGTATTCACACACAAATCACAGATCTTAAGTAAGTAGCAAGCAACAATCAAGAAATAATGAACAGTGACACACAATTTATAGTGGTTCGGCTATCTCCGGCCTACGTCCACTTCAAGGTTTTTATGATTTTATTGCTCGATGCTTGAAGATTACAATTTCGTATGTTGTATTACTACTGATTTGCTGAACTAAGTCTGAATCTAAGGCAGCAATGGTGATCTGGAGTAAATCTGGCAGAATCTGGGCGCTCCTTAGCTCTCAAAATTGTCCGACCTCTTTTCTGAATGACCAGGGGCTCTATTTATAGGTGTAGAAGGCTGATATTTCGCCTAAAATGAAGGGAGACCAGTTCTGATACGTCAGGGGGCCCACATGCCCGCTTTATGGAAATCCGGGCCCACTTTGGGATCGATTCGACCCTTGGTTCGAATCGATCAAGAGATTGTCCAATCAAGCTGAAATTTGGTGTGGACATTCTTCAACATGTGCTCAAGCTTCTGTGAAAATTTCATAGCATTTGGATGTGTAGATCTCAAGTTATGATCGATTCAAGTTGAAGATTTTCGCTTCCTGGAGTCGTTCGAATCGATATGCTCGAATCGATTCGTTCGAATCGATCCTCCTGTACGTGAGGATGATGACGTGGTGCGCGTGCTCCGAGTCATTCCCCCTTTTTCTCCGAGTTTTCTGGGTCAAACCCTTGGTTTTAGCTGTGGTGGATTCGAGATGTTTGGATTCGTAGACATACTCGTTCGAATCGACCAAGGCTTACCTTGGCTTAATTGATTCGAAGTTACCTTAACAGGGTGGACTCGAAGTAGCTTACGGGATGGAGTCGAGGTGCATCTACTATATGGATTCGAAGTAGAGGAATGCCTACCGGGTTCGAACTGTTGGATTTTAGTGTAGTCTGTTTGGATGGTTTCGAACTAAGGAGTGCTCGATGGATTCGAAGCCAGGCAAAAGGGATGGATTCGAAGGAAGGCTTCCACGATGGATACGAAGCATGTAAAACTTGATGGATACGAAGATGATGAAGTCGACCTTGATGGATTCGAATAGCATTCCTACCTCATCGATTCGAACATAGGGTCTTTTATGGATTCGAATACAAGGCTGTCTCCTCCATTTTCCATTGGTGATATCTTGAGCATACGAACTCGGATTGACTCGAAACTTGGAATGTTGCTTCATCTGGCCTTGCTTGACATGTCTTATCAATTGCAGCCCGATCCGGACTCGGACAAAATTCATCGATATCCATGGTGAACCTGCGATGCACAATCGATGTTCATGACTAATAATCATTGATTTTCAGTTAATCTTTGGGTATCTCGGCTTTGCCAAAAGTTGGGATAACATTTTGCCCCCCAAAATATGCCTTTTGGTAAAAGGCGTGTTTTGATCAGTCTCAAATTAAATGCAGTGAGTTCATGTGTATCTCATAACTTATAGCATTTTCAATCAAGTCCATGGCTGTTCGGAGCCGAATCGTTATCAATTTCTTTCAGTGGAAGTTAAGAATGAGATTCCACTGTCTCTCCGTATTATCGATGGTCACTCCGGACCCTTGCCGAGCCCATTCCAGACTTAGCGATTGAATAGAAAGATCCTATTGCATTCCGACGTTGCTTTCTATCCCTTGCACTCTGGCCCCAGCTAGGGCGTAAAAGCGATGTCTTGGTCGTTCTCGACCGATCATAGCCTCTCCGGGCTCATGCTGGATCCCATCCTGTCACTCTCCGGTGAAGGGGAAACAACGTTAAGTGAGTCAATCCTGTCGCTCTCCGGCGAAGCGACTCACCTCCTGCACTCCGGTTTAGTGTATTTGAACATTAAGCGATGTCATGGCCTGAATCGTGGGCCGATCATAGCCTCTCCGGGCTCTTATCGAATCCTGATCCAATCACTCTCTGGTGAATAGGAAACGATGCTTAAGTGAGTTGATCCTGTCGCTCTCCGGCGAAGCAACTCACTTCTTGCACTCCGGATCCTACCTCTCCGGGTAGGATCATAAAGCGATCATGTTTATATTGATATTTAATGTTTATCCTTTAACTCTCCGGTCAAAGGTTTATTTTAATAAGTGTTTCTTTATTAAATTCAAATCCTAGATGTTCAATCTCAAACACCAGGAAAAACAAGATAATGCCTCTCCGGGCGGAGCGGTCTATTTCCATCTCAGAGCATGCCTAGGGATCTCTCCGGTTCCCGTACATGAGTAAGTGGGATAGCCGTTTTATTTTGGAAATCAAATCTAAGAAAACTAATCGACCAGAGTCCAAATCTTGGACTTGGCCCTTGCCATCACAATCAGTTGATGACGAGTCGTGATCCCGATCCGGGATCATTCCTGTTTGGTTGATGCAGTAGTTGTTCGGGTCTAACCGCCGTCGTTCGTTCTCTGACATATTGTGGCAATCTACCACTCCTGGCATGTTCTTCCACCTCATCCTTCAGGTGGCGGCATTCATCGGTAGTGTGCCCATCTAACTCATGGAATAGGCAATATTTTCCGGTTCTACGTTCCCGCTCTGTGGGATCTCTCCTTGGTGGCTTTCGATAGGGGAGTTGCCCCCGAGTTTCGGTGTAAATTCGTTCAAGTCCTGCCACCAAGTCTGTGTACTGCCTGAATCTAGGCTCTCGGAATTTCTTCCGTTTGTCAGGACCATCAGGTGCGTCATCCTGCTTTCTCTTTCCTTTGTCTGCCCTGGACTGTTCCCTGGCGGTTCCTTCGCCTTGTGCAACATTTATTTCCTGCCTCTCGGCTCGTGATTCCTCTAATCGAATGAATTTTTCAGCTTCATGGAAAAACTCTCCAAGATCTTGCAGTGGATCTTTAGTCAAAGAGTCTTTGAATTCGGTGCCTTCTCCAACTCCTGCCACTGCCGCCATTAAAATCATCGATGGGTCCGAGCGATCTACAGAAGTCACCGTCGCATTAAATCGTAACAAAAAATCTTTTATGGACTCTTCGGTCCTTTGTTTTATCGATGCCAAAGTCATCACGCTCTTAGGTCGCGTCACGTGGACCCTAAACTGCTTCATGAAGCAATCCACAAGCTCGCCCCATGTCCTGATTGATCCGGTTTCTAGCTGCCTAAACCAAAGCGCAGCCAAATCTGATAGGAATAAGGGGAAACATCGTGCCATCACTTCCTCGGATGCTCCCAGCACTTCCATGTGTCTGATATATCTGGTGATATGCATGGTCGGGTCTGACTTTCCATCATAAGGATTCAGCGTTGGTAGTTTGAACTTCGGAGGGTTCCTTGCATTCCTGATATTCGGAGCGAACGGACTCCGACTAACTTCTTCCAACCCTCCTCCTAAAAACCCTCCTCTCATGAGTCGTCTCACTAGGCCGATCATTCTTTCATCTCCATCTAGGGGTTGCCCCCTTGTCATGTCTCTGTCTTGCCCTCCGAGTTTTGTAGGGAATTCTGGTACGTACTCTTCGGGCGGCTCGTTAGCATTTGTGTTGGCCCTAGCCGGTTGAGCTCCGTCCAAAGGTACTTCTGCGTTGGATCCTGCGGGCCTGCCCCCAAGCCCTTGTTGATTGCCTTCTGGCTCTGCATTTTGTCCTCTGTTGGGTTCCATAGCCCTAGCTTCTTGTTCCACATTCACAGCCGCTGTAGCTGGTCCAGGGTTCTGCGTCCCTGCAGCTCTCATCTGCTCGAAGAAATTCTGCAGCATCTCTTGTTGGCTTTTCATCATTCTTTCCTGCATTAAGTTATTCATCGCTTCCATCTCATCTCTAGTAATGTAGATCGAAGCTTGTCCTTCTCCAGTGCCAGAGGATGCCTCTTGACTTCCTGCCTGTTGGCTCCTCTCAGTTCTTTGTCTAGTTTGTCGAGTCATTGTAGAGTCAGATCTGAATCTTTAAAATTCCAAATCTAAATTCTGAATTTGGTGTAGCGGGTGCTAGTTCCTCTCAGTGAAAGCACCAAAGTGTTTGCACCAAAAATGGTCACAAACCCCAAGTGTAATGAAAGCACCAGCGTATGAATACGAATCAACAGTATTCACACACAAATCACAGATCTTAAGTAAGTAGCAAGCAACAATCAAGAAATAATGAACAGTGACACACAATTTATAGTGGTTCGGCTATCTCCGGCCTACGTCCACTTCAAGGTTTTTATGATTTTATTGCTCGATGCTTGAAGATTACAATTTCGTATGTTGTATTACTACTGATTTGCTGAACTAAGTCTGAATCTAAGGCAGCAATGGTGATCTGGAGTAAATCTAGCAGAATCTGGGCGCTCCTTAGCTCTCAAAATTGTCCGACCTCTTTTCTGAATGACCAGAGGCTCTATTTATAGGTGTAGAAGGCTGATATTTCGCCTAAAATGAAGGGAGACCAGTTCTGATACGTCAGGGGGCCCACATGCCCGCTTTATGGAAATCCGGGCCCACTTTGGGATCGATTCGACCCTTGGTTCGAATCGATCAAGAGATTGTCCAATCAAGCTGAAATTTGGTGTGGACATTCTTCAACATGTGCTCAAGCTTCTGTGAAAATTTCATAGTATTTGGATGTGTAGATCTCAAGTTATGATCGATTCAAGTTGAAGATTTTCGCTTCCTGGAGTCGTTCGAATCGATATGCTCGAATCGATTCGTTCGAATCGATCCTCCTGTACGTGAGGATGATGACGTGGTGCGCGTGCTCCGAGTCATTCCCCCTTTTTCTCCGAGTTTTCTGGGTCAAACCCTTGGTTTTAGCTGTGGTGGATTCGAGATGTTTGGATTCGTAGACATACTCGTTCGAATCGACCAAGGCTTACCTTGGCTTAATTGATTCGAAGTTACCTTAACAGGGTGGACTCGAAGTAGCTTACGGGATGGAGTCGAGGTGCATCTACTATATGGATTCGAAGTAGAGGAATGCCTACCGGGTTCGAACTGTTGGATTTTAGTGTAGTCTGTTTGGATGGTTTCGAACTAAGGAGTGCTCGATGGATTCGAAGCCAGGCAAAAGGGATGGATTCGAAGGAAGGCTTCCACGATGGATACGAAGCATGTAAAACTTGATGGATACGAAGATGATGAAGTCGACCTTGATGGATTCGAATAGCATTCCTACCTCATCGATTCGAACATAGGGTCTTTTATGGATTCGAATACAAGGCTGTCTCCTCCATTTTCCATTGGTGATATCTTGAGCATACGAACTCGGATTGACTCGAAACTTGGAATGTTGCTTCATCTGGCCTTGCTTGACATGTCTTATCAATTGCAGCCCAATCCAGACTCGGACAAAATTCATCGATATCCATGGTGAACCTGCGATGCACAATCGATGTTCATGACTAATAATCATTGATTTTCAGTTAATCTTTGGGTATCTCGGCTTTGCCAAAAGTTGGGATAACACATAGACTACGAGAGAGAAGTGGAAACTGATTAATGAAAAGATTGTTGGAGAATCAATTTGAAATAAAAACAAATGCAGAAGAAAACATATTAATTTAATGTCCATAGACTGAGTGTACGCTTTAGATTTTAGGGTTTTATATCTAATGGTTAGCACTGATTTGAACCACCATAAATATAGGTGCAGAGCCTCATTTTTATTCTCATTATTTTTCTCTTGCCTACAGAAGCTCTGCCATTTTTCTATCTCTTCTACACTTTCTTAATAACAAAATTTTAGATCTAATCCACACGAATTTAGATCTAAATAGAAAGAGAATAGAATTAATTAGGGAATTAGGAATTGGTTCAAATCAAAAGGCTATTGCAAAGGTAAAACCCTAGATCTGAGTTTTAATTGCTATTTCTAATCCAAATCTCTTCCTTTTCTCTTTCAAATATTATAGATCTATAAATATATTGTTTGTAATTCCAAATAGGGATTATAAGGGAGGTGAATATAGATGTTAAGGACAGATCTGAAATAAAAACAGGGAGATTTGGAAAGCTAGCAAAGTGAGTGGATTTAATTATATCTTTTACGTCTATGATATATTATCGTTAAATTCTCATTAAATAATTTTATTCAGTATTTTAGTAATTAATTATGTTAATTAGTTATGCTAAACTATAAGAAATTTACAGTTATTTACATCTAATTTGAAGTTATAATTTAGCCTAAATGCTAGTTTCTTTTTATTCTCTTTGTACGCGAATAATATAGTTAAAAAGAAAATTCACGATTATGGATTAAAATGGGAAAATACTAGATTAGATGTAAAATAAGAAAAGTTGGAATAAAGCTAGAAAAATGGAATTCTGCAATAAATTACGCTAAAACGGGAATAATAAATTAATCTAATAACTTGATTTGGAAGTAAGTAATAGATTAATTGGTTGGTTTAGAAAATATGATACATTTCTATAATTTAATATTTAAAAGATAACGATAAACGTAACTGCGAGAATAAAAGAAAGAAAAAGGGAACAAGTGTAAAATAGAGAAACCACTGTATTTTACACTATTCCAAAATAATAAAAGAAATACCTTACAGTTACGAATTATTGTTTATAGTATTATTTAGTATTAAAATATGGAAATGGATTTTTAGTATACTTTTCATACCCAACCAAATAAAATAGAATTACTTCGTAGAATAGAAGAAATGAAGTAAAGTATGAAAGAAATCAAGTAAATTATTAGAAAAGAATTTGAAGCTGTAAACGATAATGAACCAAGATCTGCATTTATACGCAGACTTATATAATAAGACAGTTATTATGATAAGTGAATTATATAATATAAGAGAATTAAAGAGAATTCTATATCATAATAAAAAAAGACAGCCTAGAACAGAAGAGAGACACTTGTAATCATATACAGATTATAAATGATGATAAAAGTGACAATTACAAGTAAAATTATAACATAGGTTATAATTAAAGTAGAAAGAACGAAAAGGTTATTTAAGATTTAAATTAAGTTAATAAGCAAATAGAACAGAGATAATAGAAGATGCTTATTAAATAAACTTAAGACTTAAATTGAGTTAAATAAGCAAGGTAATAGAAGTGGCATACCAACAGCATTCCCTATTAGATCAATGGTGGTCTCACAATAGCCATAAGTGAGACTAGGGAAACAATATGCTAATTAGGGTAAATAAGTAACCAACAGAATAAGAAAAGTAAACTAAACGCAAATTAAAAGATTAGACTTAGGGTCTAATAAAAGAGTGAGATGCGTTTGGAGTAGCCCAAAGGATAAAGCGTCTAATGAAGCAGTTCATCAAGGATTTCAGAAATGGAGAAGCACATCCAACTTAGTATTTTTGGGCTTCAAGGAAGTACGAGACTTCTACGGGACGTGAGGATACTCTAGGATGGCCCTCTGGGTAGGCCTAATGAAGCTGCACCTCCGGAGGCAGGTCTGTAGGTGTTCCATCAAGAGAGTATACCTTGACTGCATTTTCATTGCAGGCCTATCAAAGTAGACCTATGTAGGTAGTCAGAAGGGATTGGTGTTCGGAGTAGGGTATTCGTATGTCCAATACTTGCAAGAAAGTTTGAGGATAGTCGCATGCGGATATCGGCCAGCATCAAGACCAAGAGCGATTTCGGGAAAGACTAGAGTTAAACCAACAGGCCAATGATTCTTTCACTATTGAGACATTGGATTAGGGGCAACACCATTTGGATGTTAGATTGTTTGTAGTAGGGCACAACCACTTAACTCTTTAGAAGTCTTTCGGTTAGTTGAGTGGTGGCTGCGTGGGGTCATAGCCACGATGAAAAAGAGACAGACCAACTAGAATATCTGTATTATAGGCCTAACGAAGCAGTCCTTTACAGATATAGAAAATCCCCGACTGAATTCCATACAAGGTAGACCTTGTTGGTGGGATTCAAATAGTAGACAGAACGATAACATAGTCCTCAATGTACGCACTAGGTGGTACATTGTGGATATCCGAGCACTGGCATAGACTAGTGCGGATGCGATTTACGTTTTCATAGTAAGTAGTGGAGCATCTGTATTGTAGGCCTTACGAAGCAGTCCTTTACAGATGTAGCTACGGAACGCTCGCGGAGCAAGACGATGGAGTATCTGTATTGTAGGCCTTACGAAGCAGTCCTTTACAGATATAGCAACGGAGCAAGATGATGGAGTGTCTATATTGTAGTCCTTACGAAGCAGTCCTTTACAGATGTAGTTACGGAACGCTCTCGAAGCAAGATGATGGAGCCCTTTTCGAGGAGGATGCGGAAGGTACCATGGGTTGTACCTAGGACCAATATGGTCATTGGGCATATAGCTACATATATGTATATATTAGTTATTAGGTTTTAATCTACTATGGAGTAGATGGGCATGGTTCACGAACAGAGGCGGGAGTATCGTAACCTAATGAACCTAATATAAGAGTAAATGGAAATAAAACGATATATGTAGAATTAAGCCTAGAAGTATATAATTTATTCATTCACTAGAACTTTTGTTCTGACCCTCTCCTCATAACATCCTACAGGTTAGGTAAATGGCAGAGACTTCTTAGCTTTATACACTTGCTTAGAAAGTGTTATTATTTGGTTGAGTATTTACTTACTATTATATTTTAGTCAATCCTGCTGTGAGATAAATTATTGAGCTTTGATATATTTGTCTTTGCCTATTAGCAGGATACCAGATACCTAACTCTAGTTTCAGTGGGCTTGGTTTTTAGCATTTTTGCGAAAAATCCAGACCATTGGAATTCAGGTTGTTATAGGCTATTATTGGTCCAGGAGGATCAAGACATCGCTTGTAGCATCCCCTATCTTGAGGCTCGAAGCTAAGGGCTAAAGATGCTGTAGTCATCTATAGCATTAACTTCCGATGACAAAATATGGTAATGTTAATGTATCCATAATATCAAAAGCACGTGAATATGAAATAAAATCAACACGGATTTCAATCAAATCCATATTTCATATTCAGTTACATATTTCGAACTCATAGGCAAGTGGCAACTTGCTCGAAAGCCTCTTTTTAAACAAAGGTAAGTTGATTGATTCGAAAGCTTATCGGAATGACTTCAACACCTTCGAAGCATACCTTCGAAACCAACATTCTTTCTACTTTTCTCCAATACACTAAATAAAAATCACTTGATATCATGTATATTGGTTTCGAATAGGTTGAAAGGCTACCTAGGCATGGTGACGGAAGCTAATTAAGTGGAAAATTTGTAATTCAAAACAAAACTTGTTAATTCCCATTTAAAGTAATTTCTTTTTACCTAACTTACCCAATTTATCAAAATATGATTGGTTGCCCCCTTGCAACATCCCCTATCTAGAGGCCCAAAAATAAGCGCTACAGATGTTGCAGTCAGCTATAGTATTAGCTTCCGACGATTAAATAGGCTATGTTAATGGTATCAATAATATCAGAAGCACTTGAATATGAAACAAAACATAGATTTAGAAACCACAAATTTACTTCAGTACATTTCCAAATAAAATTGTTTCACATTCACTTCAGATAACCCAAATCGTTTTCCAAGGCACAGAATAAATATAAATACTACAAATTATGCCGAGAGCGGTATATGAAGATACCCCCTCGGTTGATCAGAGTCACATGGTCATATTAGCCTAATACATAATAACACAGCGGAAAATCTATCATAACATAAATAAAAGCAGCAAATCCTAAGTAGCTATCCATTGCTGCCTGCATCCTTCGGTAGCTTATTCATCAACATTCTAAAACCTGAAAAGAACCTTAACCTCTCAACCTACTCAAAGTAATTT
Source organism: Allium fistulosum (assembly GCA_030737815.1). Classification (NCBI taxonomy): domain Eukaryota; kingdom Viridiplantae; phylum Streptophyta; class Magnoliopsida; order Asparagales; family Amaryllidaceae; genus Allium; species Allium fistulosum. The sequence goes on along the minus strand of CM060906.1, from coordinate 431,238,083 downwards.
TGAGCACCCGAGAGTATAAGGGGAAAACATAAAATTCAAGTCAGACATAAAGCCTGGTATGAATAATACTATACATCCCGGTTTAATTATGTTAAGTGAGACCACACCGCTTAGCGAAACAAGTTTCCTTCTCACAAACATCTTTGTAAAACATATCTTTCAAAATCCTTTCATATAACCATATACTATGCTCCTGCATCCACAATGGTTAAACACTACAAAATAAACATTATGTAAACATACATAAATATCAGGTAATAATGAACTATCTGTTCAAACACAAAAGTTTTGTTTGGATAACTTTTAACCTTTGGCTGACTCGGGCCTACCAGAAAATATAATCACAATTAACCTAACACCTGTTAGACATTCATATTCTGAATTTTCTATCCTTAACTATCTGTTTAACATTTCCCATCAAGACGGTCTGTCCTAGACTATCTGTTAAATATATAACTTCTGGATGGTTTATCCCTAACTTAATCATCTCCCAGGTCTTCCCGAGCCTAATGGTTTTTCGGGCTCACCAATAACCTATCTATGTACAAACATGTATTCCTTTCGGTGTGTAATCATAATTTTAGTCTACCTGTGACCAAGCCCTACACACTGGAATTTTGGGCAACAATTAGCTGGGGCTACTAGCTAATGTATAGGGCTCGACCCCATACTAGTCCCATCTGGTTTTCTAATATCTGAGTCATTTATACTAAAGGATCCCCTCGCATAATTTTCCTTGAAAACATTTTCAAAATGATTTAAACCTTTAAATCAAACTTCAAACAAGGAAAATAATATTATCTTTATACTTTACTCAAATCATATTACCATGTCAGATATATATATCCTTTACTCAAAATTTAGTGGGTGAAAACATTTAACCATTTAAAAAAACCTCTTTCCATACTTTGAAATTATCTTCTTCAAAATCAACGTTAAACCTTTCGAAATCATTTCTCAAACCTTTCGAACTCATTCAAATCAAACCTTACGGAAGCTATAGACTTTCGACATCCTTCTTTAAAATCACTTTAGGTCATTGCCTTAGAAAAACCTTTGGAAAACCTTCCTCCATAAACCTTTCGAAATCGTCTAATAAACCTTTCGAAACAGATCAATGAACAAACCCTTCGAACGCATAAAACCTTTTAAAACATAAACCTTTCAAAACAAATTAATGACAAACCCTTCGAATGCATAAAACCTTTTAAAACAAAAAGCTTTCGAAGGCATTCTGGGTTCAACTTAAAATAATCAGGTAACCTTCCTTTTAAAACCTTTTGTCTTTATTGGAACAAACTTTCGTAAGCCTTAGGTTATATTTTATAAAAAAGGGTAAACCACCTAAGTTGGAATCTTCCTTCCGAAAGCATTGGAGAAACGGCTAGTTTTAGAATAGGTGAACCTTTCGACTGGGTCGGAAGGTTCAAAACAAAACCTTTATAAAAAGCGGTAGAAACCCTTTGGCTATGTCGGAAAGTTTCAAAACAAAGAAATGGCGGAAGCAGCAATAACTTATCGACTACTTCGAAAGGCTTAAAGTCTTTCATTTAAATAATTTTGACCTGGTCGAAAGTGACCAAGTCGAAAGCTTAAATTCGAAAGCAAAGCAGGCGAAATCTCTTCATTTACAAAACAATTATATCCCAACTTTTTAGGCCATCAACCCTTCGACCTTGAACCTTTCTGCTTTATTCAATTCATTACGTACCAAATACTTGATACCTTATGCATTGAACTTTGACCATGTCGAAAGTTAACCTTTCGATTGAGACGAAATTGTTGGGGCGGAAGGTATAATGCCGTATAAGCTGAAACATGGAAAAAGTGTGATTTTCGTTTTTCAACTTTAAAAGGAAACTTTTCAATCAACTTGCCTTTGTTTGTCAAATTTTCATTGGTCAATAAATACTTTTCAGAAATGTGTTGCCGCTATTACTAAAATTTATTAATCATTTTATTTTGCAAAATGCCCCTTCTCCTTTATAAATATATAAAACATTTAAGTTCCATAACTTAAATAATTTTATATATCCATCAAATGACTATGGAAAAATTTGGAAAAATCCCAGAAAATCTATTTTAATACCTAACATACTAAAATTTCAAACCAGAACAATTATTATTTCAGTCGAAAATAATTTATAACCCAATAAACAATTCCCTTTATTAGAAAATTAATATAAAATCCATAATAAATTGAAAAATTATGAAAATTAAAACCCATCTCTAAAATGTTATTCCAGACCTATATTTCAATTTCCAAGGTATTCAGATGTCAATAAATAGGGTTTTCGTGCTAAACATATCATAAAACATGAATAAACATGTATAATTTCACCAACAATATATATATATATGTATGTATGTATGTATGTATGTATGTATGTATGTATCTTTAAACATCAAACATGGCAATAATATAGCAAAAACATTTCGGATCTAACCACAAAACCGAAAACTAAAAGAATTAGGGATGTAGTAATTGTTCACCTTAGCTTTGAGATTATAGATGATATTTTTTATTATTGAATTAGTTGATTTCTTCTCTTTTCTTGAATCTTATCTTTAACTCTTCTCTTGAGAATGGGAAATGGTGGTCGGCCATAACAATTTAGTTTTAGTGAAATTAAAGTGAGTGAACGTGAGTTGCTCATCTTCTAAGGGTTTAGGGTATAAGGTTTTACTATTTCCCATATTGCCCTTCTCATTTCCTAACACATTATCTAGTGTTATTTCATTTTAGTTGACCCACTTAACATGGCACAACTACCTTTAACTAATCAAATCTCAACATATTAATCTTCACATTATTTAATTTAATTTTACTAATTAAATATTCTAAATAAGGTTATAAAAATATGGGGTGTTATAGACTCCCCAGCTTAAAGAATTTCGTCCTCAAAGTTACGATAAGGTACACAGAAAAACAATCAAAGGTAAAACATACCATCAAATAAATCAGGGTAAGTGTTTCTAATCCTATTCTCCACTTCTGAAGTGCAGTCTCTAGCATCATTACTCCATTGAACCTTTACTAACTTGACTATCTTGTTCCTCAACTTCTTCTCATCTCTAGCCACAATCTGAATCAGCTTTCTAACTATAGTCAAATCCGGTTCCACTACTAAGTCTTCTAACGCTGTAGGTGCTATGGTAGTCTCCGGGTCTCTAACACATTTCCTAAGGTGAAAAACATGGAAAACATCATGGACTCCAGCCAAACTACATGGTAACTCTACTCTATAAGCGAGTTTTTCGATCCTCTCAATAACACAAAATGGACCAATGAATCTTGGTGCTAATTTCCCTGACTTTCCAAATATAATTACACCTTTCATCGGCGAGACCTTAATAAACACATAATCTCCGACAGAAAATTTCAAATCCTTTCTTCTTCTATCTGCATAACTTTTCTACCTATATTGAGCCTCCTTTATTCTAGCTCAAATCAACTCAATCTTCTCCGCAGCTTCCTTCATTAAATCCGGACCAAGAACTAACCTCTCTCCGGTCTCCAACCAACATACGGAAGACTTACAAGGTCTTCCATACAATGCTTCAAACAGTGCCATCCCAATACTAATCTGATAAGTATTGTTATACGAGAACTCGACTAGATGAAGATAGTCCTCCCATGATTCCTCGAAATTTAATATACAAGCTCTTAACAAATCTTTCAAGATTTTGTTAACTCTTTCCGTTTGCCCATCAGTCTGTGGACGGTAAGCGGTACTCATGTTGAGCTTGGTTCCTAATGCTTCCTGTAGACTTTTCCAGAACTCACTAGTAAGTAAAGAATCTCTATCACTGACAATACTACTAGAAATCCCATGCAGTCTAACTACATTCTTCATAAATAGCTTCGCCAAACTAGGTGTCGTTCTAGTTGATTTTACCAAAATAATATGGGTAATCTTAGTCAGTCTATCCACTGTGACGATATGCTTTCATTTCCGTTACTAGATCTTGGAAACACATCAATAAAATCCATAGAGATTGAATCCCATTTCCATAACGGAACCTCTAACGGTTGAAGCAATCCACTTGGCTTCTAGTTTTCAGCCTTTGCCTGTTGGCAATTCAAGTACTGCTTAACACACAATCCAATGTCCCATTTCATACCTTCCTAGAAGAAACTTCTCTTCATATCCTGATACATCTTCGTTCCTCCTGGATGGATAGTGAACTTCGAACGATGGCACTCATCCAAAACCTCCTTCCTCATAATTCCTATATTCGGAACACATAACCTTACTTTCTTTCTCAACCGCCCATTTTGGTCAAGATTGAAATCCTTTAGGTCATCGCTCTCCGTTCCTTCCTTCAACCTTCCGATCTTCTCAACCAATATTGGATCCTCCTTTTTCTTAGAAGCTATCTTCTCAATCATTACCAGTCGGACTTCTAAACAAGACAATATTGTATTTCTTGCACTCGAACATACCTTGGATCTAAACTGCACACTACAAGCTGATAATGCTTCCATGTCTTTCCACTCAGTAATCATAGCCAATACTGCATTCTGATGTTTCTGACTGAGTGCATCCGCTACCTTGTTTCCTTTTCCGGGTGTATACTCAATTCCAAAATCATAGGCACCAATAAACTCCAACCATCTCTGTTGTCTCATATTCAGCTCCTTTTGAGAGAACAAGTATTTCAATGACTTATGATCAGTATATAGCTCAAATCGCTCTCCCAAAAGATAATGCCTCCACAAATTTTAAGCAAATATAATGGCAGCTAACTCTAAAGCATGCGTTGGATACCAACCTTATATGGTCTGAGCTGTCTAGAAGCATAAGCAATTACTTTACCCTTTGCATCAACACAGCTCCCAATCCAGTTCCACATGCATCTGTATAAATAACTAAATCCTGATTCCCCTCCAGAACCACTAATATCGGTGCATGAGACAATAAGTGTTTCAAGCTCTGGAATGCTTCCTCACACTTATCAGTCCATACGAACTTCACATCTTTTCGCGTAAGCTTAGTCATCGGTGCTGCTATCTGCGAAAAATCTTTTATAAATCTCCGATAATAGCCAGCCGATCCAAGGAAACTCTTTATCACGGTCACCGTCTCGGGTCTCTTCCAATTATTTACCACTTCAATCTTAGTCGGATCTACAGACAATCCTTTCTCAGAGACGACATGACCAAGGAACTTCACTTCCTTCTTCCAAAAATGACACTTCGAAAACTTAGCCTTCAATTGATGCTCCCTCAACATCTCAAGTACGACTCTGAGATGAACTTCATGTTCCTTCTCATCCTTAGAGTATTTCAAATGTCATCAATGAAAACCAACACAAACCTATCCAAATGCTCTCTAAAAATTCTGTTCACCAGATCCACAAAGAATACCAGTGCATTAGTTAGTCCGAACGGCATAACTAACTATTCGTACGATCCATATCTCGTCCTAAACGCCGTCAAAGGAATGCTATCCTCTGCCACTCTAAGCTGATGAAATCCCGTCGCCAAATCTAGCTGAGAGAATACTTTTGCTCTACTTAACTGATCAAACAAATTGTCAATTCTTGGCAATGGATATCGGTTCTTTATCGTCTACTTATTCAACTTACGATAATCAATACATAGTCTTAACGATCCGTCCGGCTTTCTAGCAAAAACAGCAGCAGCTCCCCATGGCGAATTACTCGACCTAATAAAACTCTTGCCTTCCAGATCTGCTAAGTGCACCTTCAACTCTTTCATCTCTATATGTGTCATCATCCTCGGCGTTCTACTCAATGGTTCAGCTCTAGGCACCAAATCAATTCGAAATGCAATAGTTTGTTTCGGTGGCAGTCCAACAACTGGCTCAAACACATCGGCAAATTCTCCAACTACAAAGACTCGATGCAACTCATCCTCCAACTCCATAATACTCAATAAAGCATTCACCTCACAACTAGGGTTCTCTATGGCATAAATTATCCGATCACTACAATCCGGATGACTAAATGATATCTTACTATCTTGGCAAAATATCCTAGCTTCATATCTACTCAACCAATCCATCCCAATGATAATTCCAAATCCCATAAAGTCAAACATATGCAAACAACAATCAAAGGTATGGCCTAGCAAATCAAATTCTAGATGGTCACACCTCATCCCAAGTGTTGTATAACCTCATATTGGATTTGCAACCCTTAAGGAAGTAACTAAGTAAGAGGGTTCTAGGTTAAGTCTATCTACCAGACATCGAGAAATAAAAGAATGGGATGCCCCAATATCAAATAGGATGCTAACAGACATACCGTGGATCTGCAGCGAACCTCCTAAAATAGCTTTCCCCTTTTCCTTTGCAACTGGCTTTGCGATTGTGGGATCTAAAGCATAAACTTGCCCCTTTCCTTCCTTTGCAGGCTTTGGGCACTTGTTCTTGTAATGACCCACTTGATCACAATTAAAGTATCTTACATTCTTCTTTCCACCAGCTTCTTTTCCTTTTTCCTTACTGGCTCGACACTCGTTGGCATAGTGTCCCTTCTTGTTGCAATTGTAGCAAACCACTTCAGCCTTACTTTTCTTTTGTGCTCCTTCTTTCTAAGCAATCTTTTTCTGGAAAAATTTCCTCTTTTGGGCATGTCCCTCCTGGGCCTCTTTCACTTTCTTCCTTAAGCAAGCCAATGCCTCTTCCTGCCTTAATGCCATCTCAACAACCACATCACTGGGTCTTTCAAGTGCAGCAAAGTAGCACTTATCAGTTCTAGCCTTAATCCACTGATATACTTTTCATTCCTACTGATCACAGTATCAACCAAGGCATACTCATATCAGGCCAATTCCTCAAACTTCCTTGTGTACTCCAACACGGTCATATCTCCCTGCTCTAATTCTACAAACCTCCTCGCCAATGCAGCCTGCGCCATAACGGACATGAACCTTTTTGAAAACCTTATCCTGAATTCCTCCCACTTAATGGTCTCTTCATCAACTCCGGCAGTAACGGTGTTCCACTAGAATAGTGAAGCTCCCTGTAGCTGCCTTGAGGCCAACCTCCTTTTCTGTGCATCATTTAGTCCTAAATCACCAAAGATTCTTTCATAATGAAGTATCCAGTTTTCCACTTCAGTCACATCTTCGGTACCAATGAACGGCTTCCCTCCCAGCCTGATGTAATCCCTACTAAAGTTGGCATACTCATTGACCGTAGGAACTTCTTGAGCTCCACCTCCCGCAGCGTTACCTACAACAACACCTGCTGAAACTCTAGCTTGCACCATGTTCATGAAGAACTGATACATTGCCCCCAAATCCACTTGGGGAACTCCTGGACAAGCATTTTCGGCTTGTACCTGACCGGGACCTCTCATAGTGTTTGGTCGGGCATTTCCATTGGTGGTGCTGCTATCTCCTTCGATATTTACTCTGCTTCTTCCCTCTATATCTGTATTCAAACCTCGTGAGATACATATGAATAACTTAACTAAGATAGGAGTCTAAACGTATAGCGTGAACTTATATATATATATATATAACAATACAAGTACGTTACTATAGCGTTTTCCCATACCTTGATCTTAACTCTAATTCCTATGGATTATGTTTTCAATAATCATTTTAGTTAAAGTATTTCATAAAACATGCTCTGATACCAAGCTGTAACATTCCATATAGGCCCAAAACTAAGCTCTACAGATGCTGCATTCATCTATAGTATTAGCTTCCGACGACTAAATACGGCTGTTTTAATGGTGTCAATAATATCAGAAGCACTTGAATATGAAAAAAATATAGATTTCAAAACCATAAATTTACTTCATTACATTTTAAAATAAAATTGTTTCACATTCACGTCACATAACCCAAATCGTTTTCCCAGGCACAGATTAAATATAAATAATACAAATTACGCCGAGAGCGGTATATGAAGATACCTTGTAACGACCCGGAAATTTTAACCGTTTTAATAACGTGATTAATTGAAATTTTGCGAAATTTTAAAAACAATAAAATTTTGAAATATAAATTTGATATTTGGAATGCGTCTGGTTAAACATAGCAACTGGTAAATTTTCGTCCGAAAATATGAAAGTTTATTTCGCGCGTAAATTTACTTCAATTTAATCAGTTAAAAAGCGATGAAAATAAAATGTTTTCGGAACCTAAATATTTTTACATAGAAAAATTCTAAACCATCTTCTGAGCAAGATGTCAGTTTGTCGTTTTTCAAAATTCGGACTTCTTTAGCTCCGTCGATCTTATTTTTCTGCGTTTTTGCTGCATTTTCCGTAGTAGAAAATTCGAATTTTTATAATTCAATCATACCACTGATATCTGTATATCGTTGTGATCGTCTCGTCGAGCTAATCTCTACGGTATATTCGTTTGTGCATTTTTGGAGCCCGATGTGCGACGAAATCTAAAGAACGATTTCAGTATCGGTTCCATACTTAACTTTTGATTGATCTGTTTTTCGCGTGCCTGCAATATATTCCAGTAGCCACTTGCTTTTAATAAATTCAAATTAAAGTCTGACTTTCACTATTACCAAGGTTTGCTTTATAATTTCAGTCGGTTCAGTGCTGTTGCTCTTCCCAATTCATTTTACGTTTTGAAGAGAAAATTAAATAAACTGTTGCTCTTCAAATTGTTGGTCTGCCTACTCACACGTCCCCTCCTTCTTCTTCCTCCCTTTCTTTTGCAAGCATGCTTCAAAACATAAGCCACCAACTCAAGAACAAGCTACGCACCTCTTGCCTATCGCAGCCGCTTAGCCTCGTGTACATCGCAAACCCTATACCGAAACCCATTCCCACAAAGGCTCCACCGTGAAACCATCCCCTCCACCACCGGAGCACACACACCCAGCCACCTCCGGCAATGCACGTGCCGATCTCCCTTGCTACGCCTCTTTTTCTCTTTGGTCTTGCCTATTTGCTTTCGAAAAATATAATATAAAGTTGTATATATTTTTCTGAAACTTTATATGGTCTCAAAGCTTGCTTTCCCTTTTCGTTTACAACCCTCTTGTTCATCATTTTGTTTTTCCAATTGCCGAAACTTTTTTTGTTTTGTTCTAACATTTTTCTTTCTTCTTTTCGCTTTTGAGAAATTTTTTATGATATATATTATATATTTCATATATAAATGTTATTGAGCTCGGTTCATTTCTTTGATTGCCGAGACAAGCTACCGTGCTCCCTCACCCTCTTACGCCTGTCGCCATAACACCTGCTCTGTTCAACTCGCCCACAACCCGCCGCCAACCGAGACCCCTTCCGCGTCATCGCCCAAGCTCCGCCCTCCACCATGCAGTGTAGGCAAACCCGAAGACCATGCCCTCCCCTTGCTTCAACAACCGAGCCTACGACACCACCATTCCACCCATCGGCCTTCATCATTCGCCCAAGCTTGACCACCCGAGCTCCACTGGCCAGCAGCCTCCCCTATTGTCGAGCACTCCACCTTCGTACGTCGTTTGACGTGAGCCACCTTCTCTCCTTCTTGTGAATCTATACGTATATATATACGTTATATGTGCTATGTGATGCACGGCCTCAGGTCAGTCTCTGCTTGTATATGCCCAGGTTTTCCTATTCTCTTTATTTTGCCGTGGCATGAATTTCCATGTGCTCTTCTCTGAAATATGTATTAAGCTGATGTAGTATTATTAAGTATATATTTGTTACCAAGAAAATATTTATATATAAACTAGTATAGTTTCTTTGTGAAGGTAGAAAGGATTTTGGAATATATATATATATATATGTTAGATGTTGGTTTGTATATGGTTTAAGTGTTATAGTTTGTTTACAGTATATTAGTTATATATAGTTACAGTTTATATTTAGAGTTTGATTCTTTAAACATGTATGAGTTTTGAGTTACAAATCAATTATATAAGTTGTTTATATTATGCAGTATATATATGTATAAAGAAGATTTTGTGTTTACTTTACACCTATGCTTACAGTTACGCTAGTATATATATATACTAGTTATATTAGTGTATATTTTTAATAAGTTGAATACTGTGTATATTTAAAGTTTACTATTTATGGTTATGCCTTAGTTAGTTTTCAAATTTATATATATTTTCAATTGGTTACCAAAGAATACTTGTATAGCTGATTTTCGTACATTATTCAAATAGTGCGGGTTTGATATCTTAAAACAATGCATTTTAATAACCATCTTATGGTTTGTCCAGTTGCATAACGTATTATATGTATATATGTTTATAAATTTATTGTTTACAGCAAATATATGTATGCGTTCGTAATATATTTGTCACAATACATTAGATTTTGAAAAAAAAGTAGTATATATACATACTCTGTTTTCATAAGTTATAGATTAGCTTAGTTTATACATTGCTTATTTTATCAGCAACCATTGTTTAGTCAGTTGTATTGCTTTGTAAAGAATGTCGATTTTATATTATATATATACTGTATGAAAGTATTAAAATATATAGTATTATGTGCTTTAAATTTAAAGCAACGATTTTGAGACGTATATACATACATTTAAATTTAAAAATGTGTTTGAATTTAAATATGATTTTATATGAAAACAGTTATATATATAGTTGCATATATTTATATATAAGTCACTTAGACCATTCGACTTCATCGACACATTTCTGATTTGATGTCAAGGTTTTAAATCTCGGATTTCGGTCACGTCTCGTATCGAAGAATTTAGAGAGCTCATCTCGTATCAGGTGAGATCTCGAATGAGATGAGTGCATCTCGGTCGTCCATCTCAGATTTACATCTCGGTTTCTAAAATTCATTTCGGAGTTATCTCGGAGTATATGTCATGTCGAAAATTAATTTTCATACACCTAAATTTATAATACTATTCATTACCTTAAGGAAAACACTATGCACTTACCTTGAATATATCACATGCTTATCATTAGTAATTTAGTATGGAAAAATATCACTTGTATCATGTAAAATAAACAAATAACTAGATTTCATGAATAATGTTCAATATAATGTCATATGAGATAAAGTAGACAAGAAACAAGCCATAATATATGCACATTTACTTTGTTTGATCATTCTTAACTTTTCTACAAATATAATGTCTCATTTCTACCTTTTATGATTTATAGTGCTGCAAGGGAAATCTTAATTTTATAACTTCAAATACAAATGTCTACAAGTAGAATTAAAATATTCTAGTTTGATTATAGTATTTAATTATTAGCAAACAAAATCTCATTAAGCAACTAATAACATAGAAATTTCAAACAAACGTAGAAAATAGCATATATAGTACAAACAATTTTCAAACATTTAGTAATATTATAAGAAAAGCAAAACAATGATGTACGAATGAACATGTAATCATCAAATGAAATTAATAGATGAAATAGAATTCCTTTATTACTTAAAAATAAGCCTTGAGGAAAAAAATTATAGCAGCAAAGACTAAATGAAATCAAATTGGGAATCCATTTGGAACATAAAGTTAAATAAGTGAAGCTTAAAATTTATAGCCACAAAAAAATAGGGTTAGGAAAAAAACTCAAGAAAGTGTTGAAAAAAGAACATTGAAATCGGATGTAAATTAATTAGGATCAGAAACCTAAATGAAAACCATAAAGTGAAATACTTACCATAATCGATGTAGATTTTATCATCTTCTTACATTCGTCACTGCCGTAAAATAAGAGACGAATATTAAATGAGATTTATACAAGAAATAAGGGTTAAAAAAAGTACAATTAAGAAGGCTTAAATTAAGGTAAAGGATGAGCCAGCTCAATACGGAAGAAGAGTTGATTTTTTCCAAAATTCAACAACTCGGCCGATATCTCGCTATTAAATCTCGTTCGAGATATCGAACGAGATACCGAAATATCGTCCGAGATTTGGGTCAGATGAGATTCAAACGAAATAGCCTGTTTCGAATCGCCCAGGCTTGAAAACGAGATCTCGGCCGAGATCTCGGGCGAGATGAGCGAGATTTAAAACCTTGTTTGATGTCAAATGTTATTTATCAGCTATCCATCGAATTCATGCTAATCTTACCTAGCTGTGGAATTCGTTCTTAGGATCGTAACTCACTCTATCGTCGAACCTCTCTAACCTCGGAAGGTGAGCAATCACTCACGATTAACGTTCTTTTATTTATTTAATTTGATTTCAATTGAAACGACAATTGAAATATGCTGCTGTTAGATATTTACACTGTTATTACCTGTATCAGTTCACTTGTGACATCTGACACCAATATCTGTTATATATGCAATGATAATCCAGTTTGGTTGTTAAATGACTGATTGTTTGATGTTTACAATTGGACGTTAAAATTGTAATGTATAAAGTGATAAATATTATGCAAATAAATTTGACGTAGGATAATTAAAATTTGAATCGACACATATGCTGAATTTGATTAGTTGAATATGATCCCTTTTAATTGTTAAATTAATTGACATGTAGAATAGTGATAATTACACTTTGAACCATTGAACGTATATTTGATTTATTGTTGTAGTGTTAAAATTGAAATCGAATGACAATTGAAGAACCGTATAAATATTAGTGTAATAATCTTTAATCTACATGAAATGATAGTGTAGATTCTAGAGATAATTATATTAATTCGTACAAATAACAATGTGAATTAATACGGTTATTTCGGGATTATTGAATTGATTATTGGATTGATATTGGTTGTTGTTATTGCTTGTTTATTTACTTTGACACCATCTTAGTTATCACAATGCAAGTTCCCTTTGCTATGCTTTGATTTTTGAAATGAATTGGAATCGGGTTGAAATGATAATACCCAAAAATTGAACTTTGACCTAGGATAGAGAATTAAATAAAACCCGATTGGTCAATAATTTGATATAAAAATAAACGAAGTTTTATTTGAATAAATAATATGGTCTTGAAATGAAATTGAAATTTGAATTTTAATGAAAGGAAAATGTTAATATTTAATAATCTGAAACAAAATATTAACATAGTAGTTGATGAATGAACGTTGTTTTAAAATTAATTATTTAATAATTAAATTTGGAATTATTAATAATTAAGTTTGAAATTATTTAATAACTAAGTTTTGAAATTATTTAGTAATTAAATAAGATTGAATTATTTAATAATTAAATAAATTGAATTTTTTAGTAAGTGGAATTGAACTTCTGGAATAATTGAAATTGAGTTTCTTTATTTATTAAGTTTGGAAAATTATTTAAGTAATTAAATAAGTGAAATTGAATTTCTTTAACGAGAATTAAAATGTGATTTATTGAATTGATGTAAGACTTGAAATTTAAAGAAATTTGATTTGATTAATTTAATTTAATTCAATTTGTAAGTTTTGATATAATGAAGTTGAATTTAAATTATGGATTTAATAAATTGGAAATTTAATAGAAATTGTTTGAATGGAAAATTTACTTAATGAATATTGAATGAAATCGATAAATGAATTTAAAACTGAATTGAATGTTAAATTAAATTAATTTAAATGATTTCGAAATGAAACTCGTATTCGAACTTGAATCAATAATTGAATTGTCTTACATAAAAATTGAAATTGAATTATAAGATTGTGAAATGGTAATTTGGAAGTTTTGAAACGTAAATTATGGAAATTGATTTAGAAAGGCAAATGAAATGTTGGTTTACGAATTGAAATTGAATTTGATTTGGTTTTTGAAATATATAAACGACCAATCGGTGTAATAATTACGAAAGTTATTAAAGAGACCGGAATCGGTTATGGACATACTCTCTGTCTAAACCGAAAACCACTTTAATAACTATACGCGGAGTGGTGATCCAGAATGAAGTAGTTAGAATGATGTACGTGATGACTGAAGAAAGAGAACGATAATGGATAGCCTTGACACTTGTGTCAAATTGGAAATGACTAAAACAGGAGCCGTGTCGGGCCAATGGAGGTCAGCTACCTCAAGCGAACACACTTCTTCGAACTACTCATTACTTGTTGTCGATTGGTGCACCCTTGATTTTGGGAGTGTTGTTTCGCGGTGTTGCGATCGCTGCGGCGATGCGTTTTCACCAGTCCGGATCAGGCAAACGGTAGTTTCACTACCTTGGGTATTGCCTCATGTGCCTTGTCATACTTGTATCCCTATATACGCGACCACTACGATTTGTTTTGTGTTATACCTATGGAGTACTCCCTGATAGTCCACTAGTTTACGGTGGAGTTTACAGTGCTGTATAGACTATAACGCTTATATAAAATGTGTTAAGGGGGATAATGGTAACGCCTTAACACTATTTTGATACTTTATATTACTGATAGGCATTATCTACTTAGCGTACACTACTACATAGTAGATAGTTTGACGGATCCTTAAAGGATGGTTATTCCAAACATCCTTTGAGTTACTTGTATTTCAGTTGCTATTTCACTTGAGTTGGATTTATTGATATAAGAATGTTAATCCTGACTCGAGTGTTTTGTGTTTTGCTTTACGCTCGGGGTCAGACTGAGTGTACCAGTATTCGAGACTCACCTTTGGAGTTGGAGCTTTGCTTGAAGATCCAGCCATCTATTCTACTTTCAGTATTCGATGATTCCAGTGATGTATTCTGATTTGTATCTGATGTATCGTGTTACTCTTCCATTGTATCTGGTTTAACTCTGATGTAACTTATATATTTATATAGTAGCTTTATGAACTACTATCTCTTTTATTTCCGCTACATTTATTACTCTGTGTCTGTGATCTGTGATTATTTTATTTACTGTATATGTTCAGTTTTGCCAATTTAAATTAACAACGCGGTATTTTGAATTATTCAATTCCGACATGTGTGTCTGCCTATGCACTTAGAGGGTGTAGCATGATAGGGGGTTCTCGCATTTGGTTTGGTAGCGAGCGGATGACTCTTACTCCTACATGTCCCTACGGGGTTGGTGCAGTCGAGAGGCTGGCTGTAAAGGCAGAACACAGGTACTGCTGTATGCTACGGTGGGCGTTACCCCACTGACGCGGTCCGTTACAGTTGGTATCAGAGCTTTGGTAGCTCTAGGCAAAACTTAGCATATAGGGTAAATGTATTTGCAGAATCACTCTCATTCGAGTTTCAATCTCTTCCTTTTGACTCGATTCCTTTGAATTTTGGAACGTCCCTACGGTTCCAAATTTCATTCGTGTCCCTCACTATTCGTCTTCTTTCAATTCTGGAGCATCACATAACTCCACTTCGAATGACCCTTATAGTGAATCGGCGGTCTCGCCAAACTTCGAATGATTTGTAAAGGGGTGAAACTCCTTTATAATAGGCATCAATTTACCGGAGATTTCTGTATCCTCGGTTTACGATGCTATCTATTTTCTGCTATACCTGAATTCTACTTTTTGAGATCGAATGTGGATTTGCCTCGAAATTCTGCACCGATCTTATTCTTGAAGTCATGGTTGACCCGGTTAAGGTTGCCTGTGATTTATATAAATTTATCAATCTTCCTACTTTGTTATTAATCATCATATCTTTGTTTCGAACTTATCTTCGAATCAAATTTCTCTTTGATTTGAGTCCACCAAATTTGAAACCCTATCCTTATTTTGAAAATTCATTCCTGTATCGTCAAGAAAAGAAATGTATTTGTAAACTAATATATATAAATGTTTTAATATATGTTGTGTTGTTTGAGTTGTTAATGTTGATTTGGGTTTTCGATCGATTCGTCTGATCAACGCTATCGATAGGATTTCCAAAACACTTGAACAGAGAAAACTGACACAATAGTATTTTCAAAATTTGGTAAATAAAATAATCTTGTATGATTATATTATATATAGGTATAAATTGTCTAAAATTGAATTGTTAACTGAATTGGTTGTCAGAAGGTAATACTTGATTTTCACTATTTGTTTTGTAAATCATTGATTATTCCAACATAAAAATAAATGGAATTATAAAAGTTGGTTTATAGATTTATTTAGAAATTTAAACAAATTTAAAGTAAGAATGTGAGAATTTAATTTCCTAAAATTTCAAACTTTGATTTGAAAGTTTTAAAGTGTATAGTATTTAAAATATTTTCGAATATAAATCATTTTCAAAGAATTTTAAATGTTTAAATAAGCGCTCTTCTCTTTGTCGCAGGAAAATAATTTCGGTGATGGCGGCTGCATCATCGACATTCATTTTTGAGTTTCGAAGTGGAGAGACTATTCTGTAGCTTTGCTACGGTTTTGTTTTGAAAAAATAATAATAATAATAATAATATTTTGATTTGAATTTCTTCAGTATAATTTGATTTATATATATATATATGTATCTTATTTTAAAAATTTAATTTGATTTAAAAAAATATATAGATATATCTCTAAATTGTTTGAAGTAAATCGGAGATTTAAATTCTTAAATTTTAGGTTAAGGATTATTTCAATTATAAAACGAAGTCAAAATACTTGGATAAATATGTAAACTTGAAATAATTGAATTTGAAATCTTTATTTGTATAGTACTAAATTGCTTTTCAATATAACTTAATTACCTAAATTATTCAGAAGTTAAAATGCAATTGGATAATATACAATATAAAATGATTTGGTAAATAAATTTTTAGTGTTTATAATAAATGTTATACACTTAGATTTTGATTATATAAAAATGCTAATAAAGATGATAGAATAATAAGTTAATTGAATGAGATAAATAAAGTAAATTTTGTTCTGAAAGAATTAACAAATTGAATCAAATCAGCTTAATGAAATACCTTGAATTAAGATCAATTATTGAATATTAATTGATTTAAAATGAAATTTATATGAGTAGAATTAACAGTTGAACTAACAAATTTAAATCGAATGACTATTTATTGATTTAATATAAATGGATTTACCCAAATTGAAAAAAAAAATTTAAATTGAAATTTATATGGTTTAAATTAATGTATATGGTTTAAAAATATGTAATAAGATATATTAAGTGAAATAAACTTAATAATAATTTGGAATAAAAGAATTAAATCTGTTGAATAAAATATGAGTACAATAATAGATTATACAAATTGATGATTTAGGAAGGGTTAATTGAGGATGACTAGATAGTAAGATAATGAATTTAGAAATAGGTATATTGATTTAACTTAAGTGAAACAAGTGGATTAAACCAAATTGTTAAATATTAATTAGTTTAATTTGAAATTATATGGTTTAATTGTTTTATATTGTCTTTTAATCTATTTTCTTTCTGGTTGTTTCTATTCTCCTACCTCCTTCCTTTTCGGAGATGAAAAGTTTTTAGTGGGGGAGAGTGTAACGACCCGAAAATTTTAACCGTTTTAATAACGTGATTAATTGAAATTTTGCGAAATTTTAAAAACAATAAAATTTTGAAATATAAATTTGATATTTGGAATGCGTCTGGTTAAACATAGCAACTGGTAAATTTTCGTCCGAAAATATGAAAGTTTATTTCGCGCGTAAATTTACTTCAATTTAATCAGTTAAAAAGCGATGAAAATAAAATGTTTTCGGAACCTGAATATTTTTACATAGAAAAATTCTAAACCATCTTCTGAGCAAGATGTCAGTTTGTCGTTTTACAAAATTTGGACTTCTTTAGCTCCGTCGATCTTATTTTTCTGCGTTTTTGCTGCATTTTCCGTAGTAGAAAATTCGATTTTTTATAATTCAATCATACCACTGATATCTGTATATCGTTGTGATCGTCTCGTCGGGCTGATCTCTACGGTATATTCGTTTGTGCATTTTTGGAGCCCGATGTGCGACGAAATCTAAAGAACGATTTCAGTATCGGTTGCATACTTAACTTTTGATTGATCTGTTTTTCGCGTGCCTGCAATATATTCCAGTAGCCACTTGCTTTTAATAAATTCAAATTAAAGTCTGACTTTCACTATTACCAAGGTTTGCTTTATAATTTCAGTCGGTTCAGTGTTGTTGCTCTTCCCAATTCATTTTACGTTTTGAAGAGAAAATTAAATAAACTGTTGCTCTTCAAATTGTTGGTCTGCCTACTCACATGTCCCCTCCTTCTTCTTCCTCCCTTTCTTTTGCAAGCATGCTTCAAAACATAAGCCACCAACTCAAGAACAAGCTACGCACCTCCTGCCTATCGCAGCCGCTTAGCCTCGTGTACATCACAAACCCTACACCGAAACCCATTCCCACCAAGGCTCCACCGTGAAACCATCCCCTCCACCACCGGAGCACACACACCCAGCCACCTCCGGCAATGCACATGCCGACCTCCCTTGCTACGCCTCTTTTTCTCTTTGGTCCTGCCTTTTTGCTTTCGAAAAATATAATATAAAGTTGTATATATTTTTCTGAAACTTTATATGGTTTCAAAGCTTGCTTTCCCTTTTCGTTTACAACCCTCTTGTTCATCATTTTGTTTTTCCAATTGCCGAAACTTTTTTTGTTTTGTTCTGACATTTTTCTTTCTCCTTTTCGCTTTTGAGAAATTTTTTATGATATATATTATATATTTCATATATAAATGTTATTGAGCTCGGTTCATTTCTTTGATTGCCGAGACAAGCTACCGTGCTCCCTCTCCCTCTTACGCCTGTCGCCATAACACCTGCTCTGTTCAACTCGTCCACAACCCGCCGCCAGCCGAGACCCCTTCTGCGTCATCGCCCGAGCTCCGCCCTCCACCATGCAGTGTAGGCAAACCCGAAGACCATGCCCTCCCCTTGCTTCAACAATCGAGCCTGCGACACCACCATTCCACCCATCGGCCTTCATCATTCGCCCAAGCTTGACCACCCGAGCTCCACTGGCCAGCAGCCTCCCCTATTGTCGAGCACTCCACCTCCGTACGTCGTTTGACGTGAGCCACCTTTTCTCCTTCTTGTGAATCTATACGTATATATATATACGTTATATGTGCTATGTGATGCACGGCCTCAGGTCAGTCTCTGCTTGTATATGCCCAGGTTTTCCTATTCTCTTTATTTTGCCGTGGCATGAATTTCCATGTGCTCTTCTCTGAAATATGTATTAAGCTGATATAGTATTATTACGTATATATTTGTTACTAAGAAAATATTTATATATAAACTAGTACGGTTTCTTTGTGAAGGTAGAAAGGATTTTGGAATATATATATGTTAGATGTTGGTTTGTATATGGTTTAAGTATTATAGTTTGTTTACAGTATATTAGTTATATATAGTTACAGTTTATATTTAGAGCTTGATTCTTTAAACATGTATGAGTTTTGAGTTATAAATCAATTATATAAGTTGTTTATATTATGCAGTATATATATGTATAAAGAAGATTTTGTGTTTACTTTACACCTATGCTTACAGTTACGCTAGTATATATATATATACTAGTTATATTAGTTTATATTTTTAATAAGTTGAATACCGTGTATATTTAAAGTTTACTATTTATGGTTATGCCTTAGTTAGTTTTCAAATTTATATATATTTTCAATTGGTTACCAAAGAATACTTGTATAGCTGATTTTCGTACATTATTCAAATAGTGCAGGTTTGATATCTTAAAACAATGCATTTTAATAACCATCTTATGGTTTGTCCAGTTGCATAACGTATTATATGGATATATGTTTATAAATTTATTGTTTACAGCAAATATATGTATGCGTTCGTAATATATTTGTCACAATACATTAGATTTTGAAAAAAAAGTAGTATATATACATACTCTGTTTTCATAAGTTATAGAATAGCTTAGTTTATACATTGCTTATTTTATCAGCAACCATTGTTTAGTCAGTTGTATTGCTTTGTAAAGAATGTCGATTTTATATTATATATATACTGTATGAAAGTATTAAAATATATAGTATTATGTGCTTTAAATTTAAAACAACGATTTTGAGACGTATATACATACATTTAAATTTAAAAATGTGTTTGAATTTAAATATGATTTTATATGAAAACAGTTATATATATAGTTGCATATATTTATATATAAGTCACTTAGACCATTCGACTTCATCGACACATTTCTGATTTGATGTCAAATGTTATTTATCAGCTATCCATCGAATTCATGCTAATCTTACCTAGCTGTGGAATTCGTTCTTAGGATCGTAACTCACTCTATCGTCGAACCTCTCTAACCTCGGAAGGTGAGCAATCACTCACGATTAACGTTCTTTTATTTATTTAATTTGATTTCAATTGAAACGACAATTGAAATATGCTGCTATTAGATATTTATACTGTTATTACCTGTATCAGTTCACCTGTGACATCTGACGCCAATATCTGTTATATATGCAATGATAATCCAGTTTGGTTTTTAAATGACTGATTGTTTGATGTTTACAATTGGACGTTAAAATTGTAATGTATAAAGTGATAAATATTATGCAAATAAATTTGACGTAGGATAATTAAAATTTGAATCGACACATATGCTGAATTTGATTAGTTGAATATGATCCCTTTTAATTGTTAAATTAATTGACATGTAGAATAGTGATAATTACACTTTGAACCATTGAACGTATATTTGATTTATTGTTGTAGTGTTAAAATTGAAATCGAATGACAATTGAAGAACCGTATAAATATTAGTGTAATAATCTTTAATCTACATGAAATGATAGTGTAGATTCTAGAGATAATTATATTAATTCGTACAAATAACAATGTGAATTAATACGGTTATTTCGGGATTATTGAATTGATTATTGGATTGATATTGGTTGTTGTTATTGCTTGTTTATTTACTTTGACACCATCCCAGTTATCACACTGCAAGTTCCCTTTGCTATGCTTTGATTTTTGAATTGAATTGGAATCGGGTTGAAATGATAAATACCCAAAAATTGAACTTTGACCTAGGATAGAGAATTAAATAAAACCCGATTGGTCAATAATTTGATATAAAAATAAACGAAGTTTTATTTGAATAAATAATATGGTCTTGAAATGAAATTGAAATTTGAATTTTAATGAAAGGAAAATGTTAATATTTAATAATCTGAAACAAAATATTAACATAGTAGTTGATGAATGAACGTTGTTTTAAAATTAATTATTTAATAATTAAATTTGGAATTATTAATAATTAAGTTTGAAATTATTTAATAACTAAGTTTTGAAATTATTTAGTAATTAAATAAGATTGAATTATTTAATAATTAAATAAATTGAGTTCTTTAATAAGTGGAATTGAACTTCTGGAATAATTGAAATTGAGTTTCTTTATTTATTAAGTTTGGAAAATTATTTAAGTAATTGAATAAGTGAAATTGAATTTCTTTAACGAGAATTAAAATGTGATTTATTGAATTGATGTAAGACTTGAAATTTAAAGAAATTTGATTTGATGAATTTAATTTAATTCAATTTGTAAGTTTTGATATAATGAAGTTGAATTTAAATTATGGATTTAATAAATTGGAAATTTAATAGAAATTGTTTGAATGGCAAATTTACTTAATGAATATTGAATGAAATCGATAAATGAATTTAAAACTGAATTGAATGTTAAATTATATTAATTTAAATGATTTCGAAATGAAACTCGTATTCGAACTTGAATCAATAATTGAATTGTCTTACATAAAATTTGAAATTGAATTATAAGATTGTGAAATGGTAATTTGGAAGTTTTGAAATGTAAATTATGGAAATTGATTTAGAAAGGCAAATGAAATGTTGGTTTACGAATTGAAATTGAATTTGATTTGGTTTTTGAAATATATAAACGACCAATCGGTGTAATAATTACAAAAGTTATTAAAGAGACCGGAATCGGTTATGGACATGCTCTCCGTCTAAACCAAAAACCACTTTAATAACTATACGCGGAGTGGTGATCCAGAATGAAGTAGTTAGAATGATGTACGTGATGACTGAAGAAAGAGAACGATAATGGATAGCCTTGACACTTGTGTCAAATTGGAAATGACTAAAACAGGAGCCGTGCCGGGCCAATGGAGGTCAGCTACCTCAAGCGAACATACTTCTTCGTACTACTCATTACTTGTTGTCGATTGGTGCACCCTTGATTTTGGGAGTGTTGTTTCGCGGTGTTGCGATCGCTGCGGCGATGCGTTTTCACCAGTCCGGATCAGGCAAACGGTAGTTTCACTACCTTGGGTATTGCCTCATGTGCCTTGTCATACTTGTATCCCTATATACGCGACCACTACGATTTGTTTTGTGTTATACCTATGGAGTACTCCCTGATAGCCCACTAGTTTACGGTGGAGTTTACAGTGTTGTATAGACTATAACGCTTATATAAAATGTGTTAAGGGGGATAATGGTAACGCCTTAACACTATTTTGATACTTTATATTACTGATAGGCATTATCTACTTAGCGTACACTACTACATAGTAGATAGTTTGACGGATCCTTAAAGGATGGTTATTCCAAACATCCTGTAACAACCCGAGATTCCGCAATCATTTTGTTATCGTCTAATGACGAGTTAATTGTTGGCTAATTGCTTTGTGGGTTCAGATCAGTTGAAAATTCTTTAGATAATCCATTTAAATAATTGTTAGGGTATTATGAGGGCTTACAAAATTTAATTGACCCACGTTTTCTTTGTGGCCGTGAAAATTATCTACACCCATTACTCTTTTTATTTTTATTGGCAAACCGGACCTCAATTCATTTTCACGTTCTAAAACCCTAGAAACAAAAAGAAAAAGAATGGCAACCTCCTTGCGTTCGTTCCTCTTTCGAAATTAGGGTTTTCGATAATTTTAGGATGCCAATTTCAAATGCTCGAATCTACTCGACTCCTTGTTTTGTGATCGATCGACTTGTGAGATGCCTCGGTAGCAACGTCGTATTCGTGCTTTTCAAAACCAAAGGTGAGTGTTCTCGACACTCACATCCAATTCGACTTCTACGTGATTTTTTTTCGCATTAAATTGTTTAATCGACTGCTTGAGAAATTGATGCTTGCGATTTTGGATTTCTGGTATTTTCAATTTTGTGAATTTGCTGTTTTTAGTTGACTTCGGTCACTATGATCTTTGGATTGACAATTGAATTTGCTTGATACTTCAGTTACTATCTCTCAACCTGATACTCAATCACTGTCACTCAGTTGCATACACATTCATCATGTAGTTCACTGGGTATATACACAAATTCATACATTGCGTCATTTGTTTTGCTCTGAAGTGACATTGTTTTTCTGGAGCTCGTACTTGAGTCTGTTGAGAACAGTTCGACTTCGACTTGGTCTTTGAGTTGCTTCACAGTCTTGTTGTCTGCTGTTGTTCATTCTACTGGTACCATTTGTCCATTCATGGGTTTGTTTGAGTCAGTGGAGTTTGCATTCATCTTTTCCACTGTTTTGCTCAAGTCTGCATTATATGGTACCTGTACTTGTAGTTGCATCCATGTAGTCTGTGCATTAACTAATGGCTGTGCATTCATGTAGTTCCCTCTGGTCATATGCAGTTTCCAACTAGTTTCCCTTGTAGCAGTGCACTTAAGTCTCTTGTGCACTTTGTTTCTGAGTTGATTTTTCTTGTCGACTTCACTGTATCTCTTGTAGCTGTTGTGTCTGCACTTGTGGTCTTTGCATTTGAAACTTTGTTATTTGCTGTCCTTTACATGCTGTGACTTGTCACTTGAACTTGTTTTCATTTGAGTTGCTTGTATATGTATACAAGTGTTCACTTGGTCCATAAGGCATGTTGCATTGTTGTTTGATTCTTGTAGTTGTTGCATATATGTGCTTTTGATGTTGTGCACTTGAATGTTTGATTTGACCTTGTGATCATTTGTGACTTTCACTGAGCTTTTGCGTATCTCTTGCGATAGTGGCGAGGCAGTACACGCGTGCGTGTACTGCAGCCCTATCAGATTTGACAGTTTTAAATTGATGTTTCGATTTGTTGAATTGTTTCGTTGGTGAATTTCAATGTTTTGGAGTTGTATTCTGATTTGGATTGTTGATTTATCGTTTAACACTAGTTAGTGTTATATTTGCCGTTATCCAATTCTCGTATCGAGAGTTGGATATACGAGATTTCTGTGACTGTCGTCTATTTGACGTTTGATTATTATTGCTCCTATGCACTAATAACCGAGTTCGAATTAGACTGACCCGTGTATTATTTTCTTTTGAATGTAATACTCGGGTCAGACCCGAGTTATTTCAGGTTGTAGATTTCCTTCTTTGAGTTGCTGTTCGGGATTTGAAGACTTTTCACATCTTCTGAAGTTGTCAGTGTCATTTTGTAGTAGTCATGTCATTGTATAGAATGATATGTATTCATGTATATTAGTCGATAATGTACTTGTATATAAAACTTCTAGAGTCGACAGTTATAGTTGTATCATATGTATCGTGTCAACTATATTGTAACTGACATCGGTTATATATATATGAGATTTTTGTTAATCTGTGTTCCGCAATTATATTATCTGTGTTATTGTTATACCTAATGTCCTAAACTATTATGAACTATCGTAGTTTGTTTTATACTGATAATTGGATATGTCGATGGGAGTAAATAAATAATAGATGAAAAATAAAAAGTATATACCACTCCTATCGAGATAACCAATATTAGTGTAAGGCCAATTACGGATGGTCGCTCCTATCCAGCCTTAGTAATAATAGACAGTATTTCTTTTAATACTCTTTGTTATTATGAGTATAGAGGTGGGGCGTCACACATCCTTTGAGTTACTTGTATTTCAGTTGCTATTTCACTTGAGTTGGATTTATTGATATAAGAATGTTAATCCTGACTCGAGTGTTTTGTGTTTTGCTTTACGCTCGGGTTAGACTGAGTATACCAGTATTCGAGACTCACCTTTGGAGTTGGAGCTTTGCTTGAAGATCCAGCCATCTATTCTGCTTTCAGTATTCGATGATTCCAGTGATGTATTCTGATTTGTATCTGATGTATCGTGTTACTCTTCCATTGTATCTGGTTTAACTCTGATGTAACTTATATATTTATATAGTAGCTTCATGAACTACTATCTCTTTTATTTCCGCTGCATTTATTACTCTGTGTCTGTGATCTGTGATTATTTTATTTACTGTATATGTTCAGTTTTTCCAATTTAAATTAACAACGCGGTATTTTGAATTATTCAATTCCGGCATGAGTGTCTACCTATACACTTATAATGGACGCGAATGGTTGAAAATAACGGGTTGTTACATACCCCCTCGGTTGATCAGAGTCACATGGTCATATTAGAGCCAATACATAATAACACAGTGGAAAATCCATCATAACATAAATAAAACATCAAATCCTAAGTAGTTATCCATTGCCTCCTGCATCCTCCGGTATCTTATTCGTCAACATTCTAAAACCTGAAAAGATCCTTAACCTCTCAACCTACTCAAATTAATTTTGAGCACCCGAGAGTTTAAGGGGAAAACATAAACTTCGATTCAGACATAAAGCCTGGTATGAATAATACTATACATCCTGGTTTAATTATGTTAAGTGAGACCACGCCGCTTAGCGGAACGGGTTTCCTTCTCACTAACATCCTTTCTAAAACATATCTTTGCAAATCCTTTCATATAACCATATACTATGCTCCTACATCCACAATGGTTAAACAATACAAAATAAACATTATGTAAACATACATAAATATCAGGTAATAATGAACTATCTATTCAAAAATAAAAGTTTTGTTTGGATAACTTTTAACCTTTGGCTGACTCGGGACTACCAGACAATATAATCAAAATTAACCTAACACCTGTTAGATATTCATATTCTGGATTTTCTATTCTTAACTATCTGTTTGACATTTCCCATCAGGACGGTCTGTCCAAAACTATCTGTTAAATACTCACTTCTGGACGGTCTGTCCCTAACTTAATCATCTCCCAGGTCTTCCCAAGCCTAATGGTTTTTCGGGCTCACCAATAACCTATCTCTGTACAAATATGTATTCCTTTCGGTGTGTAATCATAATTTTAGTCTACCTGTGACCAAGCCCTACACACTGGAATTTTGGACAACAATTAGCTGGGGCTACTAGCTAATGTATAGGGCGTGACCCCATACTAGTTCCATTTGGTTTTCTAATATCTGAATCATTTATACTTAAGGATCGCCTCCCATAATTTTCCTTGAAAACATTTTAAAAATGATTTAAACCTTTAAATCAAAATTCAAATAAGGAAAATAATATAACCTTTATACTTTACTCAAATCATATTACCATGTCAAATATATATGTGCTTTACTCAAAAATTAGTTGGTGAAAACATTTAACCATTTGAAAGAACCTCTTTCCATACTTAGAAATTATCTTCTTCAAAATCAACGTTAAACCTTTCGAAATCATTTCTCAAACCTTTCGAACTCATTCAAATCAAACCTTACGGAAGCTATAGACATTCGACATCCTTTTTTAAAATCACTTTAGGTCATTGCCTTAGAAAAACCTTTGGAAAACCTTCCTCCATAAACCTTTCGAAATCGTCTAATAAACCTTTCGAAACAGAGCAATGAACAAACCCTTCGAATGCATAAACCTTTTAAAACATAAACCTTTCTAAGGAATTCTGGGTTTAACTTAAAATAATCAAGTAACCTTCATTTAAAAACCTTTCTTCTTTATAGGAACAAAATTTCGAAAGCCTTGGGTTATATTTTATAAACAAGGGTAAACCACCTAAGTAGGAAGCTTCCTTCCAAAAGCATTGGAGAAACAGCTAGTTTTAGAACAGGTGGACCTTTCGACTAGGTCAGAAGGTTCAAAACAAAACCTTTATAAAAAGCGATAGAAACCCTTCGGCTATGTCGGAAGGTTTCAAACAAAGTAATGGCGGAAGCAGCAATAACTATCAACTACGTCGAAAGGTTTAAAGTCTTTCTTTTAAATAATTTGACCTGGTCGAAAGTGACCAAGTCGAAAGTTTAAATTCGAAAGCAAAGCAGGCGAAAGCTCTTCATTTACAAAACAATTATATCCCAACTTTTTAGGCCATCAACCCTTCGACCTTGAACCTTTCGGCTTTATTCAATTCATTACGTACCAAGTACTTGACACCTTATGTATTGAACTTTGACCTTATCGAAAGCTAACCTTTCGATTGAGACAAAAGTGTCGGGGGCGGAAGGTATACTGCCGTATTGGCTGAAACATGGAAAAAGTGTGATTTTTATTTTTAAACTTTAAAAGGAAACTTTTCAACCAACCTGCCTTTGTTTGTTAAATTTTCATTGGTCAATAAAATAATTTTCAGAAATGTGCTGCCGCTATTACTAAAATTTATTAATCATTTTATTTTGCAAAATGTCTCTTCTCCTTTATAAATATATAAACATTTAAGTCCCATACCTTAAATAATTTTATATCTTCATCAAATAAATTAGGAAAAATCTGGAAAAATCCCAGAAAATCTATTTTAATATATTACCTAACATATTAAAATTTCAAATCCAAACAATTATTATTTCTACCAAAAATAATTTATAACCCAATAAACAATTCCCTTCATTAGAAAATTAATATAAAATCCATAATAAATTGAAAAAATATGAAAATAAAAAACCATCTCTAAAATATTATTCCAGACCTATATTTAAATTTCCAAGGTATTCAGATGTCAACAAATCAGGTTTTCATGCTAAACATATCATAAAACACGAATAAAAATGTATAATTTCACTAACAATATATATATATATACGTATGTATATATGTATATATTTAAGCATCAAACATGGCAATAATATAGAAAAAACATTTCGGATCTAACCATAGAACCAAAGACTAAAAGAATTAGGGATGTAGTAATTATTCACCTTAGCTTTGAGATTATAGATGAGATTTTTGATTGTTGAATTAGTTGATTTCTTCTCTTCTCTTGAATCTTAGCTTTAACTCTTCTCTTGAGAATGGGAAATGGTGGCCCACCTTAGCAATTTAGTTTTAGTGAAATGAGAGTGAGTGAACGTGAGTTGCCCATCTCCTAAGGGTTTAGGGTATAAGGTTTTACTATTTTCCATTTTGCCCTTCTCATTTCCTAACACATTATCTAGTGTTATTTCATTTTAGTTAACCCACTTAACATGGCATGCCTACCTTTAACTAATCAAATCTCATATTAATCTTCACACTGTTTAATTTAATTTTACTAATTAAATATTCTAAATAAGGTTATAAAAATATAGGGTGTTACACCATTCTTTATCAAAATTCTTTTCAAAAAAAGGTTGTTGAATTCAAAATTTATAATTACATTTCAACAAATAAGCCCTTTCTCCTTGATAAAACATATAAGCATTTAAGTCACTTAACATAAATAATTTTATAACCATAATAAAATACTTGGGAAAATTCCCCAAAAATTACCATAATTCGCTTTTAATATGTTTTCCAACATATTCGAAATTTCAGACCCAAAGTCATTTTAGAATTGCTTTAAATAATTTAAACCCAATATCAACTATTTTCTTTCATAGAATTATAATGAATCCACAATAATTTAGAAATTTATGAAACTTAAAACCACTTCTAAAATAATGTTTTCGACCATATATCAAAAACGCAAATCATTTGGATTTCATTTTATAGGTTTTCCAATCTAAACTTATCATAAATCTATATGAAACGCTATAAATCATCAGCAAGCAAACATATCCATTCAAACAAACATAACATGGCATATTATTTGCAAAATTAATTCAGGTCAAACCTTGAAACTGAAATCCTTATAAAAAATGAGATGTATGATAATTATTTACCTTGGCTTAGTGTTAAAAAGGTTGAGATTTGCTCTTTGATTAATTTGCTTAGGCCTTCTACTTGAATCCTAGCTTTCCTTCTCCTTGAAACCCTTTAATGGTGGCCGACCGAGCATACAAGTGTTTTGGGTTTTGTTTATAAATGTTGAAATGAATAAGAAATGAAGGTAGAAAGGTTTAAGGTATAAGAACAATGGTTATTCCTATTTTTCCCTTACCATATTCCTCCTACCTACTTATTTTTAATTCTCTTTCGCTTATACATTCATTAAGGCATGACCACTTTTAATTAAAAAATCTCAATCCCTAACCTTCTACATTATTTAATTTAATTTATCTAATTAAATGTCTTATATAATGTTAGTCAAAATTATGGTCATTACAGACTCCCCTCCTTAAAGAGAATTTCGTCCTCGAAATTACGATAAGGTACCCATAACAATCAAACATAAAGGTAAAACATACCATGAAACAAGTCAAGATAAGTGTCTTTAATCATGCTCTTAATTTTCCTAGTACAGTCTCTCTCGTCGTCACTCCATTGGACTTTGAATAATCTCATTGTCTTGTTTCTTAGTCTCTTCTCATCTCTCGCGACTATACGAACTGGTTTTCTAATTATAGTCATATATGGTTCCACTACTAGGTCATCTAACACAATCGGTGTAATAGTAGTCTCTGGATCTCGAATATACTTCCTTAGATGAAAAATATGAAAGACATTCTAGAATCCTACCAAACTATTCAGTAACTGTACTCTATACGCGAGTTTCCCGACCCTTTCTATAATAGGAAATGGTCCAATGAATATCGGTGCCAGTTTTCCTAATTTTCCAAATCGAATTACACCTTTGATCGGTGATATCTTGATGAAGACATGATCTCCGACTGAGAACTCTAAGTCTTTCCGTCTTATATCAGCATAACTCTTCTACCTAGACTGAGCTTCCTTTATCCTAGCTCGAATTTACTCAATCTTTTCTATAGCTTCTTTAACCAATTCTAGACCTAGAATTAATCTATCCCCGGTCTCTAACCAACAAACAAGAGATTTACCTGGTATTCCATATAAAGTTACAAACGATGTCATCCCTATATTAGTCTGATAACTATTGTTATAAGAATGTTCCCCACATTCGAAACAGATAGTCTTCCTTTTGTTCCTTAACCACCCATTTTGGTCAAAACTGAAATCTTTCAAGTCATTACCCTCTGTTCTGTCCCTTAACTTTTTGATCCGTTCGGCTAATAATGGATCCTCTCCTTGCTTAGAAGCAATCATGTCGATCATCACAGGTCGAACTTCTAAATTTACGACAACATAGCAGTTTCTTTACTAGAACTAGCCTTAGATCTCCATTGTATTCTGCATGTAGTCAATGCTTCTAAATCTTTCCACTCAGCTATCATTGCCAATACTGCATTATGATGTTCTTGCTAAGTGCATCTGCAACCTTATTGCCTTTTCCCAATGTGTACTCAATTCCAAAGCCTTAAGCGGCTAAAAACTCTAACCACCTCTACTGTCTCATATTCAACACCTTCTACACATTCTAAGAGATAAACAACTCAGCGACCTATGGTCCGTATACGACTCGAATCTCTATCCCAAAAGGTAATGTCTTTGTACCTTCAGTACAAAAATTACTGTAGCTAATTCTAAATCATAAGTTGGATATCTAACCTCATGTTGTCTGAGATGTCGAGAAGCATAGGCAATAACTTTATCTCTTTGCATCAATACAGCTCTATTCCACATGCATCCATATATACCTATAATTTCCCGATTCCCCTCGGGAACAATCAACATAGGTGCTTTAGTCAATAAATACTTCAGTCTCTCGAATGCCTCCTCGCACTTATCAGTCCAGACAAACTTCACATCTTTCCCAGTTAGCTTAGTCATCAGTGCCGCTATCCATGAAAAATCCTTAATGGATCTCCGATAATAACTAGCTAATCCGAGAAAACTCTTTATCTCAATCACCAACTCGGGTCTGTTCCAACTATTCATTGCCTCGATCTTAGTCGGATCTACTAACAAACCCTTCTCGGAGACTACATGACCAAGAAACTTCACTTCCTTCTTCCAAAAGCGACACTTCAAAATTTTTGCTGTTAACTGATGTTGCCTCAACGTCTCAAGCACCATTCTAAAATGAATTTTATGATCCCTTTCATCCTTAGAGTATACCAAAATGTCATTTATGAACTGTCAAGATGTTCTCGGAAGATTCTATTCATCAAGTCCATGAAAAACACTGGCGCATTAGTTAGGCCGAGTGGCATCACTAACCATTCATACAATCCATATCTTGTCTTAAATGCCGTCAAAGGCATACTATCATTTGCCACTCTAAGTTGATGAAACCCCATTGCCAAATGCACCTGAGGAAATACTTTGGCACCACTCAACTGGTCGAACAGATCGTCAATTCTAGGTAACAGATATCAATTCTTTATCATCTTCTCATTCAACTTATGATAATCGATACACAACCTTAACGATCCATCTGGTTTTCTCGCAAACACCGCAGCTGCTCCCTAGGGCGAATTGCATGGTTTCATAAAGTCCTAAATTAGCAAAAATTCTTTTCATAATGAAGCAACCAATTCTCCAATTCAATTGCATCCTCGGTCCCGATAAACGGCTTTCCTCCAAGCCTGGCATAATCTCTACTTAGTACTGCATAGTTATTGACCACTAGAGCTTCCTGATTTCTTTCTCCTACATTTCCTCCAACTGCGGCAGCTCCAACTTGCATCAAGTTGACGAAGAACTGATACATAGCTCCCATGTCAACTTGCGGCACTCCAGCACCGACATTAGCAGTTGGTGCTTGACCTGGATTCCTTCTGGTGTGTGGTCTGGCATTTCTATTAGTGGTGGTGCTTCCTCCATCAAAGTTGACTCTTTCATTCCTAGCATCCATATCTTACTTCCTTAAAATCTGCATTTGAGTCTTTGTATGATATAGAAGAATAGCTAAAGAAAGATAGAGAATAGAGATAAAGCGTATACTTATATATAGCAATTACAAGTATGTTACTAAAACATTATCTCATACCCCAGTCTTTTCTCTAATTCCTTAGAATTATGTTTTCAAAATCATTTTAAGTTTGCAATTTCTTTTAAGTTTTCATAAGCCTATGCTCCGATACCAAGTTGTAACATCCCCTATCTTGAGGCCCAAAGGTAAGTGCTACAGATGTTGTAGTCATCTACAGTATTAACCTCCGATGATGAAATATGGTAATGTTAATGGTAACTATAATCTTGAGGACCGAAGCTAAGTGCTACAGATGCTTTGCCATTTTTATTCTTGAATTTCACTAATTGTAACTATAATCTGCAGTATAAATAATAAGGAATACTTTTGAAGTGGACGTATGTCAGAATCAACCAAACCACTATAAACTCTCTCATGTGTTCTTTTTCTTATTGTTTTAATATTATTTCTTCATATTTTATTCTCTACATCTCTCTGTTTGCATTTAGATGTTAAACCTGTGGTGTTATCATATTAATTGAGTGCTTGCAACAAATTTGGGTGCAAACATTTTGGTATCGGAGCCAGTTACTTGCACTCGCAGATTTGGAAATGATTTAGAGCTTGAATTTGGATCAATGGTCAGACAGTCCATAAGGAAGCACCTACGAATAGGAGTTACCATGGAGGAAGATAGAAGGCTCCCTTAGGAGCTGGAACTAATCAACCCTCCGTCTACATCGCTATGAACGAGATGAAGACTATGATGAAGGCTATGCAGGAGCGAATTATGAGAAGGCAAGAGGAGATGATGTAGAATTTCCTTAGGCAAATTGGATAGTCTAGAGCAAAAGCTAATGGCAATCTGGATGAAGGAATTGGAGTAGTAGGAGCTATAAAAAATCAGGAACAAGTGCATGGAAATGGAGCTAACCAGCAGGAGAATGGAATGGAGTGGCCGGGGGCAGTCCTTAGTCAACAAGGAGGGATCGCACCAATCCCCCTACAGGGATCAACGCCGATCGCCCATGGCAAGGGGCATGCTGCCGGGTCGGGCTTGTGTGGGTGCTGGTGCAGATGCCATTTGACCGGTGGTTGATGCATAACCTACAGCTAGTGATTGAAACATGGAAGAGTATATTCCAGAGTACCCTTGCAGAGTTAGGGGGCAGGCTAGTAAAATGGATTAGAGATCATCTATGGATGAGAATGAAAGGATGGCTGAGCTGATATGACGGATAATGAGAGGTAGATCATCTAACGCAGTCGGTGGAATAGTAGTCTCTGGATCTCGAATATACTTCCTTAGATTAGAAATATGAAAGACATAGTGGACTTGGACTCCTGCCAAACTATTCGGTAACTCTAGCCTATACACAAGTTTCCCAACCCTTTCTATACTAGGAAATGGTCCAACAAATCTCGATGCCAATTTTCATGATTTTCTAAATCAGATCACACCTTTCATCGATGATATCTTGACAAAGACATGATCTCCGACCGAGGACTCTAAGTCTTTCTGTCTTTTATCAACATAATCCTTCTGCCTAGACTGAGCTTCCTTTATCCTAGCTCGAATTAACCCAAACTTTTCTGTAGCTTCTTTTACCAATTCCGGATCAAGTATTAATCTATCCCCAGTCTCTAACCAACAAACGGAAGATTTACATGGTCTTCCATATAAAGCTTCAAACAGTGCCATCCCTATGCTAGTCTAATAACTGTTGTTATACGAAAACTCGACTAAGTGTAGATGGTCTTCCCATGGTCCTCCAAAATCAAGCACACAAGCTCTTAACAAATCCTCCAAGATTCTGTTAACTTCTTTGTTTGCCCATAAGTCCGTGGGTGGTAAGCAGTGCTCATCTTGAGCTTGGTACCTAAAGTCTCCTATAGACTCTTCCATAATTCGCTAGTGAATAAGGAATCCCTATCACTTACTATACCGATAGGAATTCCATGTTATCTAACTATATTCCTTATGAATAACTTAGCAAAATATAGTGTTGCACTGGTCAAATTAACTAGAATGAAATGGGCACTCTTGGTCAATCTGTCCACTATAACTCGTATACTCTCATTTTCTTGATTCGACCTTAGCAACCCATCTATGAAATCCATTGAGATAGAATCTTATTTCCAGATTGGAATATCTAAAGGTTGAAGTAACCCACTCTGTTTTTGATGTTCAGCTTTTATCTACTGATAGTTCAAACACTACCTCACCCATAAGCCTATATCTCCCTTCATACCTTCCTAGAAGAAACTCCTTTTCATATCCTGATACATCTTAG
This sequence comes from Allium fistulosum, assembly GCA_030737815.1. NCBI lineage: Eukaryota > Viridiplantae > Streptophyta > Magnoliopsida > Asparagales > Amaryllidaceae > Allium > Allium fistulosum. Next base: position 431,204,137 of record CM060906.1, on the reverse strand, counting down.
TTCCTCCCAGATGAATGGTGAACTTCGAATGAAGGCATTTTCTAAGAACTTGATGTTCCCCACATTCGGAACACATAGCCTTCTTTTCTTCCTAAACCACCCATTTTGGTTAAGATTGAAATCTTTCAAGTCATCGCTCTTTGTTCCATCCCTTAACTTTCTGATCCGTTCAAAAAAGAATGGATCCTCTCCTTGCTTAGAAGCAATCCTTCTGATCTTCACCGATCGAACTTCTAAATTTACGACAACATAGCAGTTTCTTTACTAGAACTAGCCTCAGATCTCCATTGTATTCTGTATGTAGTCAATGCTTCTAAACCTTTCCACTTAGCTATCACTGCTAGTACTGCATTCTATTGCTTTCTGCTAAGTGCATCTGCAACCTTATTGCCTTTTCCCGGTGTATACTCAATTCCAAAGTCATAAGCGGCTAAAAAGTCTAAGCACCTCTGCTTCTCATATTCAACTCCTTCTAAGAGAATAAATATCTCCGTGACTTGTGGTCCTTGTACAACTCGAATCTCTCTCCTAAATGGTAATGTCTCCACACCTTCAATGTGAAAATTACTGCAGCTAATTCCAAATCATGAGTTGGATATCTAACCTTATGCGGTCTGAGCTATCGAGAAGCATAGGCAATCACTTTAACTCTTTGCATCAATACAGCTCCAAAACTTGTTCTACATGCATCCGTATATACCACTAAGTTATGATTCCCCTCTGGAACCACCAACATAGGTGCATTAGCCAATAAATTCTTCAGTTTTTGGAATGCCTCCTCACACTTATCAGTCTAGACAAACTTCACAATTTTCTGAGTTAGCTTAGTCATCGGTGCTGCTATCCATGAAAAATCCTTAATGAATCTTCAATAATAACCAGCTACTCCAAGAAAACTCTTTATCTCATTCACCGTCTCAGGTCTCTTTCAACTATTCACTGCCTTTATGTTAGCCGAATCTATTGACAAACCCTTCTCTAGGACTACATGACCAAGAAACTTCACTTCTTTCTTTCAAAAGTGACACTTCGAAATTTTTGCCTTTAACTAATGCTGCCTTAGCGTCTCAAGCACTATTCTAAGATGAACTTCATGATCCCTTTCATCCTTAGAGCATACCAAAATGTCATCTATGAACACTATCATGAATCTGTCCAGATGTTCTCAGAAGATTCTATTTATAAAGTCCATGAAAAATGCTGGCGCATTATTTTTTTCGAACGGCATCACTAACCATTCATACGATCCATATCTTGTTCTAAACGCAGTCCAAGGAATACTATCCTCTGCCACTCTAAGCCGATGAAATCCCGTTGCCAAATCCAACTGAGAAAATACTTTGGCGCCACTCAACTGGTTGAACAATCGTCAATTCTAGGTAATAGATATTGATTCTTTATAGTCTTCTCTTTCAACTTACGATAATCGATACACAACCTTAACGATCCACCCGGTTTCTCGCAAACACCGTGGCTGCTCCCAGGGTGAATTGCTTGGTCTGATAAAGTTCTTAGCTTCTAAATCCACCAACTGCACCTTTAGCTCCTTCATCTCGGTAGGTGTCATTATGCTTGGTGGTCTACTCACCGGTTCTGCTCCTGGTACTAAATCTATCTGAAACTCAATGGCTCATTTCGGTTGTAGTCCTATCACGGGCTCAAAGACATCTGCGAATTCTCTAACAATGAAAACTTGATTCAACTTGTCTTATGCCTCCATAACACCTAATAAATCATTCACCTCGAAACTAGGGTTTCCTACGGGGTATATAATTTGATTACTACAACTAGGGTATCTAAGTGATAGTTTCCTATCATGGTAAAATATCCTAGCATCATACTTACTTAACCAATCCATACCCAAAATAGCTTCGAACCCTATGAAATCAAATACATGCAAACTCCAAGCAAATATATGACCTAACAATTCAAACTCTAAGCGGTTACATCTCATCCCAAGAGTCGTATACCCTCCTATTTGATTCTCTACCCTTAAGGAAGTGACTAAGTACGAGGGTTCTAGGTTAAGCTTATCTACCATACAATGAGATATAAAAGAATGTGATGCACCGGTATCAAATAGAACTTCTAACTGATACAGATGAATCAAAAGCGTACCTCCCAACACATCTTTTCCTTTCTCCTCTGCTGTTGGTCTTGAGGTAGCCGGCTCTAATGCAAACATTTTACCTTTTCCATCATTGGCTTGTTTCTTGCACTAGTTCTTATAATGTCCAGTCTTATCATAATTAAAATAATTTACTTCTTTCTTGTTAGCAGCTTTCTTCCCTTTACATGTCCAACACTCATGGGTATAGTGTCCCTTCTTGTCGCACTTATAGCAAACTACATCGACCTTCCTTTTCGTGGTTGCTCCTCCTTTTTAAGCACCTTTCTTGTGGAAAAACTTTCTCTTCTGGTTTACCCACTTTGAGTTTTCCTGGCTTTGTTACCATCAAGAAAAGCAAGCATCTCCTCCCGCCTCAAAGCCACCTCAACAACTACAACACACAGATCCCTAATATGTGGAAAAGTTGCTTTAGGTTTTATTCCACAGATGAACTTGTCATTTCTCCTGAAAACAGTATCAATCGTAGCATATTCGTATATCGATGGCTCCTCAAATCTGGTAGCATACTCAAGACTATCATGTCTCCATGCTCTAGCTCCGTAACTCCCGAGTAGAGTTGACTTTGCAATTCCCGACATGAATCTTTCCTCAAACCTCCTTTTGAATTCTGCTAAAGTCATAGTCTCTTCATTAACTCCCATGGTAACACTGTTCCACCAGTATAGTGCTACTCCTTGCAACTGTCTAGAAGTAAGTCTCTTCTTCTACTCATTATTAAGCACTAAACCAGAAAAAAATGTTTCATGATGAAGCAACCAATTCTACACTTCAATTGCATCCTCAGTCCCAATAAACAGCTTTCCTCCAAGCCTGGCATAATCTCTGCTTAGTACTACATAGTTATTGGCCACCGGAGCTTCCTGATTTCCTTCTCCTGCATTTCCTTCGACAAATCCCGCGACAGCTCCAACTTGCATCAGGTTGACGAAGAACAAATACATATCTCTCATGTCAAATTGCGGCACTCCAGCTCCCACATTAGCAGCTGGTGCCCGACTTGGATTCCTTCTAGTGTTTGGTCTGACATTTCCATTAATGGTGGTGCATCATCCACCAAGGTTAAATCTTTCATTCCTAGCATCCATACCTTACTTCCTTAAAATTTGCATTCAAGTCTTTGTAAAATACAGAAGAATATCCTAAGAAAGATAGCAAATAGAGATAAAGTGTATACTTATATATAGCAAATACAAATATGTTACTATAATGTTATCCCATAACCTAGCCTTTTCTCTAATTCCTTAGGATTATGTTTTCAAAATCATTTCAAGTTTGAAATTCCTTTTATGTTTTCAAAAACCTATGCTCTAATACCAAGTTGTAACATCCTCTATCTTGAGGCCCAAAGCTAAGCGCTATAGATGCTGCAGTCATCTACAGTATTAACTTCCAATAACAAAATATGGTAATGTTAATGGTAATTGTAATCCCGAGGCCCAAAGCTAAGCGATAAAGATGCTCTGCCATTTTTAATCTTGAATTTCATGAATTGTAACTGTAATCTGCATTATAAATAACAAGGAATACTTTTGAAGTGGATATATGTTGAAGTCAACCAAACCACTATAAACTCTCTGGTGTTTTTTCTTATTGTTTTAATATTCTTTCTTCATATTTTATTCTCTTCATCTCTCTATCTGGATTTGGATGTTGAATCCGCTGTGTTATCATATTAATTGAGTGTTTGTGACAAATTTAGGTGCAAACATTTTGGTATCGAAGCCAGTTACTTGCACTCGTAGATTTGGAAACGATTTAGAGTTTGGATTTGGACCAATGGTCAGCCAATCCATAAGGAAAGCACCTATAGATAGGAGTTACCATGGGGGAAGTCAGGAGGCTTCCTCAGGAGCTGGAGCTAATCAACCCTCCGTCTACATCGCTAAAAACGAGATGAAGACTATGATGGAGGCTATGCAGGAGCGGATGATGAGGTGGCAAGAGAAGATGATGTTGAATTTCCTCAAGCAAATTGGATAGTCTATAGCAAAAGCTAATGGCAAACTGGATCAAGGGATTGGAGCAGCAGGAGCTGTAGAAAATCATAAACAAGAGCATGGAAATGGAGCTAACTTGTAGGAGAATGGAATGGAGCGGCCGGGGGAAGTCCCTAGTCAACAAGGAGGGATCGACACTAATCTCCCATAGGGAACGATACCGATCGCCCATGGCAAAGGGGGATGCTGCTAGGTCGAGTTGGTATATGTGATGGTGCAGATGCAATTCAACTAGGGGTTGATGCAGAAGCTATAGCTAAGGATCGAAATGTGGAAGAGTATATTCTAGAGTACCATTGTGGAGTCAGGGGGCAGGTTGGTAATATGGATTGGAGATCATCTATGGATGATAACAAAATTATGGATGAGCTGATATGATGGATAATGAGAGGTGGATTGCCCAACAAGAATCTAGAAGATGACAACCGAAGTCCATTCATGTTGAACATCAAGCAAGCTAGGAACCCACCAAAGTTTAAATTACCAATAGTGGAGAAGTAAGACGGACGGTTGAACCCTACAGTACATTTGATGATGTATATCCAGCATATGGAAGTGTGGGGGCATTGGAGGAGATCATGGCAAGATTTTTTCCACTTTACTTGATGGAATTAGCCACCCTCTGGTTTGGACAGCTAGAGAGTGGTTCGATTGGGACATAGAGTGAGTTGGTAGATTGGTTCATGAGGCGGTTTAGGGTTCATATTTCAAGATCCAAAAACGTAAAGACATTGGCAGCACTAAAGCAAAGGATGGGAGAGTCCTTGAAAAGTTTCTTGGCACAGTTTAATGCAGCGATTACTTTGGTGGATCGGCCAGATCCATCGATGGTTTTAATGGCGGTAGTATCCGGTATTACCGACAACATGGAATTCAAGGTTGCATTGGAGTGGGATCCAACAATGTATCTTAGGGAATTTTTCCATAAAAAGGATAGGTTCCTATGGTAGAAGGATGCATGAGCTGAAAAACAGAAAGTAAATGATGTGAGAGGTGAAGGACCATCCAGAGAAGGGTCTAGAATGGATAAGGTTAAGTGAAAAATGGACGTTGGTAATGACGGATCAAAAAGGCAAAGGAAGGAACAGGTGCCGAAATTCTCATCTTATTCGGATTTGATGGAAAGCTTAGAACGAATTTACCTGGACATAAGGGGGCAACTCCCTATTGAAAACTAGTAAGGAGGGATTCTATGGAGCAGGAACGGTGGTGTAGTAACTACTACCTATTCCACGAACTGGATGTGCATATTATAGTTGAATGCAGGCCCTTACGGGATATGATTGAGGAACATGTTAGGGAGGCAGGCTATTGTAGTATGTAAGGACTTGGGATGCAACAGGGGGACAAGAGCGGCCACCGTCCACGTCAAATGGAAATGGCTTGTTATCAAGGTCACAAATCATCATCTCTTGATCAGGATGGCATGAAATAAATAAATAATAAACTCCACAATAAAATGTTTAAGTCACTTACAGATGTACATGACCAAGGTCGGATCCTAGGCATGCTCTGAGATGATGAAAAACCATCATGACCGGAGAGGCAATATTTGGCTTTTCTAGTTTTTTGGTTTCCTGGTTGAAGAATTTAAATTTAATGCTTAGTAAATGGATTTTAAAACACTTATATCTGCATTAGTGCGATGAATAAAATAGGTCGTGATCATCCCAATCGAATAGACAGGGTGATAACTGCAAGGTGCGAGTTCCTTCGCTGGAGAGCGACAAGATGGACTCGTACGTCAAGGATTAAGACCTCGACTGGAGAGTTGAGCTTGGAGAAAGGAAGTCAATATGTAATTGATCGCTTTTTCATTGACCGAAGAGTCAGGGACCGGAGTGTAAGAAGTGAGTCGCTTTGTCGGAGAGCGACATGATCGATTTACTTATCACCATTCCTCTTTTGCCGAAGAGTGACTGAATGAGGTCCGGCAAGGGTCCAGAGAGGCCATCGGCCTAGGAAGGCCAAAGCATCGCTTTATATTCAGGGACATTGAACCAGAGTGCAGGAAGTAACGCAACTTCACCGAAAAGCGACATGATCGACTTCCTTACCATTTTTCCCCTTTCATCTAAAAGATGACGTGATGGGGTCCAACAAGAGCTCGGAGTGGCTGATCGGTCCAGGAGGACAAAGACATCGCTATATGCCCCAAGTAGGCCAGAGTGCAAGGGATAGGTCACTTTGCCAGAGAACAATAGGATCGGCCTACTCATCATTAAGTTTGGATTTGACAAACGAGCCGGTGAGATCATAGATTTGGTTAATGGATATGGATTCGGTTAAGGATTTGGAATGGTTATGGAATTGGCTATCGACTCAAAATAGTCATGGATTTCATTGACAGTCCAGAGAGATTGAGGATTTGGCACGCAAATACCAACTGCTAGGCGAACACGGGATGGCTAGCGATGACTCAGTTTGGCAAAGGAATGGATTCTGGATTGGAATACTCATTTGTCGATGGATCTCGAACTTTGGATTCATGGCGATTCAAAACGCGCCTTCCTATCGTAATGCATATTTTAGAGGGCAAACGTTATCCCATGTTTTGGAAAGGCCATGATATCAAGAAGCTGGTTAAATGGATTTGCGATTATTAAAGCAAGAAGCCCGAAGGGATGATTATCAGGTTCAGAGATCAGATATAAGCAAGACTATGGATGATAGTCAATTAGATTCGAGCAAGTAACATCCAAGAAATGGTTGAGTATGGGTTTGGAATTCCCCTAGGCAAGGGATCTGATCGGTATGGTTAGAAACGGATCGAATCACTATGGTTATGGATCACTCGGATTAGCTGCTCAACTTTGCTCACTCAATAACTCAAAAAATACCAAAGGAATTAAGAAAACAACTATGGAAAAATGAAGAGGAAGCATAGGGGGACTCACCATAAGGATTGCCAACCCCTATCCACCATCTTAAGGGATTGGGGCCAATCCCTCTAAGATCCCAAATAGGCCCCATTTTTGGTGAGCATGTCCGTCTTGGCCTTTGTCTTCTACACTCGGATATTTCGTCGTATTCTCCTATAAATATCGGATCATTAGCTCAAGGAAAAGGATCTTCTTTTTCGGCTAGACTAATCTTCTTTCGGGCTCTCTTCATCTTCTTCCTTAGGCTACACCTTATCTTTTTTATTCTTGAATTTCACAGATTGTAACTGTAATTAGCAGTATAAATAACAAGGAAAACTTTTGGAGTGGACATAGGTCAGAGCCAGCCGAACCACTATAAACTCTTTTGTGTTCTTTTTATCATAATTTTAATTTTCTTTCTTCATATTTTGTTATCTACATCATTCTGTTTGGATTTGGATGTTGGATCGTTGGTGTTATCATATTAGTTGAGTGTTTGTGACCAATTTTGGTGCAGACATCAACCATATGAGGTGAATTTTGGGGGAGCATGTGTTACATCATAATTTTTACAAGTATAAATTCCAAGTATTCGAGAGGAAATTTCCTTGGCTTGTAATTCCAAGACCAATTGCTTGGTTCTCAATGAAATCTTAAGCGTCGGACTTAGTATCCGAGAACATAAAGTCCAATAGCACAAGTCAACGCGTCGACCGAGATCAATATCATTGTCCAGCTAAATGATGGAGCTTAGTTAAGGATAGCAGTTACCTAAACCAAAAGCATTTCAGCAAGTATCAAAAATCAACGGCTCAGATAACCCAAGCGAAGATCAACAGTTAGGATAAGTGAAAGATATCTAAGAAGTTATATATAAAAGCGTCACTCAGCAATCCGCTCAAAATGCACTAAACCAGATGATGACAATTGCCCAAATCTAAGCCGCACATTGCAAGCCAGGTCATCAATCTAAGGAGAAAGCTCTCCACCAATGGCATTATGGCATGTTGGCTATAAATAGTAGGCAATCCCAAGGCACAAGGATCTTCTGGCCTGGAAAAAGAATTAAGACAAAATCATTGTTATCTAACACATCAGCCCGACTATATCCAAATTGATTGGACAAGTTAGACTCGGCTGTCATCAAGGCCAGTGAGCTTAGAGCAATGGTTGTAGAGTCTAGAAATCAAGTACATATGATAATATGAAGCCTTGAGCGAATTTAAGATACGTGCTATACAAATTTTCATAGTACGGAATATAATTTAGTCTAGAAAAGGGATTGGCTGTAATCCCTGTCAACTATAGGGATCGGTTTACTTCAGCCAAGCAAGTGCAACTCAATGGAAAACAGTCGATGTCTCAACATGCAGAAGTCCAATGCATATGAAACTCTAAGAAAATGATATGGGGACCCTAAGGACTCCACCCTAGGGATCGCATCCTAATAGGAGCAAGCAAGAGGGATCGACACTCTTCCATCCATAGAGATTTGCCAGAATTCGATAGCAACACACTTTATAGCAATAATCGACCAATAACTCAACATCTACCAATCTAATTGGCATTCAAATTGGAGGCTAGGCATAATACAACATGGAGAAGCTCCTATAGGAATTGCAACCCCAAGATCCTCTAAAATAGGGATCGACCCCCATCTCTATTTCTTGGAATTTGGCCCATGTGATCCCTCTTATAGCCCCGATGATTCTGGAGATCCTTTTGCTGAATTTTTAAGAAGATATTTACTTTATAAATACATGCTTGATTGTTCATTTTGAGGATCTTTACGCTGCTTGTTGCTTTTACTCTTTTATAATGAAGGTTTTCATCCGATCCCTATCGTACTCAATTAACAAAGTGATTAATAAAGCTATCTCTTTAAAGTGGATGTAGGAAAACAACGTCGAACCACTATAAATTATCATGTCTCTGTCATTTGCTTATTTCTTATAGCTTTATTACCATTTCTTTAGCATTTTATTTTCCAGATATGTAATAAGACAATTCTATCATTTCTTTCACTTTGGCAAATAAAATTTGAAATTTCCTTCATATTTGTCATTGTTGTAGCATTAAATATTAGTTACGAAACTTGACTAACTAATATTGACATGTTCGAGAAGGTTCCCATAATTTAGAGCGAGTCAAGTACATAAGCTCATGATTGAACTAAACAAAATGAGCGTGGTACGACCGTTCATTTTGATGATTCTTGCTCACAACTCGATGGACGAAGTACCTAACGAGAAATGGATGTGACTTGACAAACCGATAACCAAATTAATCCCATTGAACGATGGGACAGACATGAATCAAAAGCTATCATGATACAATCGATCACTCGCTAAGTTATACCCCATACTTGGGGGCAAATCAATCAATTAAGGAAAGTATGGTCCGACTATTTTCTAAAATAACTCTAAGTCCTAAGAGTGTGGACTAGAGTATAAACATGAATTTGGTGTGATCCAATCACCCACCAACTAACTCTTATCCCCAAAGTGCAGATATGAGTATAAACAAATAGGTGAGTGCGGTTCGACCACTCATTATTTCGTAAACTCTGGCCTGAAACCAACATGAGGAGTATAAACTCGCTAAGGATAGTGTTCGACCATCCATTACCTAACTCCACTAATGCGTGATTGGGTAGTAGTATAATCTCTCAAATCGCTGAATCTGATGGTGTAACATTAGGGCTCAAGTCCAGTGTTTGGTACAACTTGAGGTGTTGACCACATGGAGGCCTTGAGTAAAAATTAACGGATGATTATCCAAATCAATGAGCAATGAATTACAAGTACATTAAATGGAAAAGTAATAGCTCGACTACTCAAACAAAATTCACATTAGAATTAACCAGAAAATAAAGAACTTTTATTTCCACGTTAAACTTGAAAATTGTAGTATAGTTTATCCAGAAGCGGAGGCGGTTCCTGCATATACACGGCCAACAAAAAGAAAAACAGCTACACAAGCTATATTCAAACTAAGCCAAAGTGATGGCTACTTCTTTTGCCTCCTCTCTTTTGGATTTCTTAGGAGTGGACCCACCTTAGCCTCCGCATGTCCCTCTCTTGGATCCTTTATCACCCTTGGTAGGAGAGCTTTTAGAGCTTGGAGGAAGTTCTTTGGGAACTGACCCGGCGGGTGGAATAACTTATAGTGGGAAGAGATTTGGATCATCAACATCGCCATCAACATACTCAGCTTTAGCTTTTTTCTTCAATGACTCATCTATCTCGATGCACTCCTTTAAGCTGAGCTCATCGATGTGTTTAGAGGCACCTCTGATCATAACATCATCATATTTATCTGGCGGTGGCTGATCGTTAGCCTTTTCGTTAGCAAAAGCTCCAATGACTTGAGCATTGGGCCATAGGATGTCGGTAGCCGCTAGAATTTCAGTAAATATCGACTGTTGCTCCACAATGACATCGATTTTTGGAGGGTGACTAGGAGCCGAAAGACCAATAGATTCACAGGAAAAATAAAATAAGCCTATAACTATTAGGCATGAAGATCAAAACCTCTCGAATAATGGAGAATATAGCAGGATACTTGTGTCCGGCTGACTTTCAATTGTTGCCGGAGTTCTCCCTTCTTGAATAGGAGTCAGCACCTTTGATTGATAATCGGGTCTATCTGAATCATAACTCAGATCCTGTCCTAAGCCAAATGAAACTGATTCTCCAGCAGTTTGAAGTGAAGGGGGACCTTTAGGATCAGACTCCGAAGCTTCAATGATGGTTTTTTTTGCCAAAGGGTGCTAAAATATCAAATTATTATAGCCTTATAACAGCAAGATCTAGAGGCTCATTACCGTGAAGGATCTCCTATACCAGTTTCTCCTCATCCAAGTCAGCTTTGCCAGGGGCTTTCTTCCTTATTTCAACGATATATTCCCAAGTCTCGGTAAGCGATTCGAGATAGCCCTCTCCAAGAAAACTCAAGTTACGATGGATTAGGACCTTAGCATTATATTCAACAACCAAAGGATTGAATATGTCCTTAATCTCATTCCGGTCAGCCTTTTTAGCATCCTTTAACTGGGCCTCAATTTGCTGTCTAATTTAGTTACGGTCAATTTCCCTAGCCTCTTCTGTAAGGACTTCTATTTGAGCGAGTTGGTCATCAAGTTTATTTTTCAGCTCCCGAGCCTCAACGACCTCTTCACAATACTTTGAGACTCCTCCTGAGCCTTAGGTTTTTCTTCCTTCTCTTTTTTAAGAAGTTATTCAAGATCCTTAACGCGATGGCTAAAGTGTTTTTCTCTTTTAGCAGTGTGTCCTTCTCCAGAGCAAGCACACCGCTACGGTTAATGGCAGCATCCAGCTCCTTTTTGTGAGCCATCTCCAAACAAATAACCTCTTTGGATGTTTCTTTAGCACTCTTCCCTATTGTGGCTAACTTCGTTGTCAACTTCGTGATCTCATCATCTTGGTGTTTGATTATGTCTTTATCATGGATCACCTCTAGCTTAAGGCGATCGATTTCATGTTGCGTTTTAGTAGACATCTCGGAGATTTTCACAGCTAAGTGCTAGAATGCTTCATGCTGCACGAAAACATCATTGACACATGCAAGTGAACTCGCTATAGCACTCCACATAATTATGTGGATAGAAGGAAGAAACTTTAGCCCATCAAAATAGATTTTTTTGGAAAATTGACCTTAAGTTCAACTAGTCTTTCTATTGTAGAGGCCTCATGAGCTATAGTCAAAGCTAGATCACAAGTAAAAATTGGGCGTTTGCTCGACCTACAATCGCGAGGCTATTTAGAACCAGATGAACCTGAATAATGCTTAGGTGGCACAGTAGTTTGGGGAACATGGGAAGAGGCCTGATCGTCGCTATGTACGGAAAGATTGGGCTGAAGTTCCTGATGAGATGATTGAGATTTGGACTTGTGTTTAGAGGATGAAGACTCCCTTAAACGATGACTTCTTTCCCGATTGTCATCCCTTTCTAAATGCATGCTCGAGTCTAGAGTGCGACTAGATCCTACTGTGTCGAGGATCCCCTCAAGCGATCGAACGCATGAGAATGAGACATAGCACCTGCAAGCGAAACAATAGCTTGTATGTAACCATCAAATAAAAGTTAGACAAATATCGTGTAGTGAAGTGCACGTGATTTTGAGTGTCCTAATGTCCCTCCAATGGACCAGTTACTATAGCCTTACTCATAGGAGTGTTTTCCCCTTTGCTAGTGGGAGTAATGTCTTCACTAGTCCTAGTGGGAAAATTAAGCCCCCCAACACTAATGTTGGGAAATTCAAAGGTCATGATATCATCAGGGATCGGGAGACTCAAGAATCCTTCCATCGAGCTTTCTAAAGGCTGAGAGGAAGACTCTTGTTCAATAGAGGTGATGATGAACTTGGGCTTTCTAGCAATATTTTTCCTACAAAGTTTACACGCTAGCTTTTTTCCTTTTCTTGTTCGTATATGAGATTTCGTGCCTTGTGACGATTCAACTATAGGAGCATTGTCCGGACCTGCATCGTCATTGCCAAGCTTGTTGGCTTCATTACCTCTGAGTTCACCTTCTTCGGCATCATCCTAAGCCTCCTCGACTAGGGCACAGCAGGGCTATTAATGCCATCTTCTTATTCCACAACATTTCTTTGCAATGCAAAGCTTCCTGGAAGCCTGGTGCTGCAACCTTCTTCCAACGGCCAAAAAAGAGATAACCACCTATCGGTTACAAGGGATCTGATGTCCCTATCCTCAAATGGGGTGGCATCGAGTGAAAAAACCGCCCTTGAATAATTATCACCTTCGGGTCGTGGATGGACACATGTACATTTTCAAAGTATTTGTTAGTTCAAGGTACGACTCAGGCTAAAGAAATTGGGAATAAAGTGCAGGCAACACCTACGTCCTTCCAACCATCGCCTCATGAAGCCAGGTGGACAACGAACATAGAACCATTCATGTTTAAAGACACTAAGCTTGTTCCAAGCACTAATTACAACTCAACAATTGGGCGAAGTCCCGAGGAAAGTGTAAAAAAGGCTTTCGGTCCGTCATTTGAAATTGTAGATATACCTTATGTCTTTAGGAGATGGCGAGCAGAACAGAACATCTATAAATAACAAGAAAGAGGCATGAAGAAAAGCATAGCTGTTCGAATGTAGCTAAGCTGGAGCTATTCCTAGATAATTTAGCATCTTTCAGATAAAAGAATTAAAAGGCGGCACGCTTCTGGCCTAGCACATGAATTTATTACATGCCATATACCCCTTCGGGGGCAAGTGAGCCTTATCATTCACTGAAGGGACTAGAACATCTCCAAACAGGATCACATGTTTAGAGCATAGCATACGAAAAGTATCCACACCAATTCTGGAGGCCTGGAAATCCATCGGGTTATCTAGAAATACATCACCCTCTATAGTGTCAGGGGCAAGATTTATCTATTCCACTGGAAATATGGGAACATTAGAGAAAATGTCAACCAATGGATCGAAAATCTCCAGTTTCTTGGTTTGATATTCAGGAGAAAATCTATCGGATACACTCGTAGAACTTGACTCGGCACCTGGATTGATGTGCTGTGAAGGTTGTCTAGAAGGCATTACGGTTAAACGCTCTGAACGTCTGGAGCCCATATAAACTAAACTCAGTAGATAATGAAGATTAGAAAAAATTTACCTGTCCCCCATGCTATGTGTAAACTGTTGTGGTATAGTGTTGTGCAACGTAGAGATAAACAGCTCCAAATTAAAAGCCAAAGTAAGTGATGGGACTTTTGATTCCGACGAGAGTGACCGTCATTGCTGACCGTCGTGTTTAGATTAGTCACTTGTGTAGGATTTGGGATTGACTATCGACTTATTGAAGTATGAAATTCATTATTGAAGTCTGTATGTTAGGTTTTAATTCATGTTCAAGTCCTGGTAGTTAAGTTGTTCAATTTCAAATTCAAAGTTGGATAAGCAAGTCTTATTGTCCTTTATAGTCATATGTTTTAGTTTGTTAAGATGGAATTGGTTCTGATTGTTCATGCAAATTAACATGGATTGGTTTTCTTAAGTATTCAAGCTCAATTCAAAGGCATAGAATCGGCTAAGTCCCCATACCCGATCCCTTTATCTCAATACAACCGACCTCTTTCGGAAAGCCTATGACCGATCCCTCCATTTTCTAACACCACCGGTCCTTCCTTACTCAAAGACATCAGTTACTGATCTCTATGCCTAAAACAATACAACCAATCCCTAATCCAAGTACTCCTTCACTGATCCCTCCTCAAACTCCAACAACTGATGCCTTTACTTAGCAATTCTCACACTCAATACACGAGACTGATCCCTCTCTTCCACATACGTCAGCAACCGGTCCCTCCATGCTCCACAAACGACCAACCCTTTATCCACCAATGCTCCCATCCTTTTTTCTCATATTCACACTGATTCCTATAGTGGGATCCCTTCTTCTCTCCATTTAATCCTTCCTTTGGTCCTTATTTATAGAAGCAAACCACTGATCCCTTCCTTCTTCCCTTCTACCACCTCACCGAGTTCCAACGTCACCGCTATTCTTCTCTTCTTCACCCAATTCGACCCATGGCATGACCGAACCCATCGCCTAGTTATGAATCAAAGTTAAATGCAAGAGACCTACCTAAATAATGAAGTATGAGTTACTCGATGGGAGATGTTGGATTTCGATTCAAATCAAAGGCAATGTTTTGGTCCAAAGCAAGAGTGGATGGCGAGTCTAAGGATGGAGGTGGTATTTGATTGGAAGGGAAGGGTTCGGAGTTCAAATTAGAAGGAGAGGGTTTGGAGCTGAGCTTGGAGAAAACAAAGGCAAAACTGAAATGAAATAAATTGAAGAGATAAAGAGGTGGGATATTGGTTTATATATGAAAAATAATAAGAATCAGCCTGCCTTTCCATTCTCCATGAAGACAAAAAGATTAAGTCCCCAACATATGAAGAGATCGGGTACATCCCTCAACTTAGGGATCCCTCAACTTAGGATCGGCTAGAGGAATCATGATCCTTATAAACATAAAAAAAAGGGAAAAGAGAAAGTAAAGGGATCAGGTACGATCCTTAAGTGCATGCAAACATGTACATAAAAACTATATAAAGTAAATAAATATATAAATGAAATAAAATTGCATCTGATTCAACAACAATTGGCGATGACCCATGAGCATGTAAACATAACTGGGAGCCAATGGCAAGAACGTGTTTCAGAACATGCATATGAATATTATAAAAATTCATTTTTTTGAAATCGACAGAAATTGAATTCAAAGCTGAAGCTTTCAAGATCGAGACTGAATCAGATAGCTATAGCTTACTAGCCTTATAGAACCGGATATAGATAACAACTGACATAATATAATCCTAAATTTATAATATTGGAAATCAATCAAGCGGCTTGACGATCAAAGAGGGATACGACACTTTGGGAAAATAATTCAACAAAAGAGAAGCGACTATTTAGAAAACTGGATTGATTTCTTTTCGGTGACTCTAACTTGCTTCGATTCAAAGCATATCATGTTCACCACAAGACGCACTTTGGGGGCAAGTGTTTTCCAGCATTTTAGCGTGGCTATATATGAGGCTATATCCGAACTGATTGGACAAGTTTGGCTCGACTATCATTAAGGCCCGTTAGCCCAGTGCAATGGTTGTAGGGTCCAGAAGTCAAGAACAAATGATCATATGAAGCGATGATTGAACAGAACTGGTAGATATGCTATACAAAATTTTCAAAGTGTGGAATATAATTTAGTCCAGAAAAGGGATCGGCTATAATCCCTCTCAACTATAGGGATCGGTTTACTTCAGCCAAGCAAGTGCAATTCAATGGAAAACAATCGATATCTCAAGATCCACAAGTCCAATGCATATAAAACTTTAAGAACAAGATGTGGGGATCCTAGGGAGTCCAACTTAGGCATCGCACCCTACAAGGAGCAAGTAAAAGGGATCCTCCCTCCTCCCTCCATAGGGATCGGGCAGAATCAGGTAACAACACACTTTGCAGCAACAATTGAGCAATAACTCAACATCTGCAAATCCAATTGGCATGCAACTTAGAGGCTAGGCATAATATAGTATAGAGAATCTTCCATACGGATCGCACCCCCAAACTCCTCCAAAATAGGGATCGACCCCAATCCCTATTTCTTGGGATTTAGGCAATGCGATCTCTCCTATATGCCCCTATGGTTTTAGAGATTCTTCTATCGAATTTTCAAGGATATATTTCTTCGTCTTCCTTTATAAATACATACTTAATTGTTCATTTTGAGGATCTTTACGCTGCTTGTTGCTTTGTACTCTTTTGTATTAAGGGATTTTCATCCGATCCCTACTGTACTCAACTTACAAAGTGATTAATAAAACTATCTCTTTGAAGTGGACGTAGGCAAACAACGCCGAACCCACTATGAATTGTCATGTCTCTGTTATTTGCTTATTTCTTATAGCTTTATTGCCATATTCTCTCTGTTTACATTTAATATTCTTTATTTGTTTCTCTACACAATCTCTATTAGGAGATTATGACCACTTTTGGCACAAACAATCATATTGTACATTCCTACTTCTTCACAAACCCATTAATGGTGAAAATGCATAGACCTAATGTAACAAGCCTCTCAATTAAATAAGATAGACAAAATAAGGAAAGGACAGTAGACGTAGGGACTTTTGGTCCGAACCACTATAAAAGTCTCAATGTTATTTACTTCCTGTACCTTAACTTCTCTACATTTGCTATTGTAACGCTATGGTCCAACAATTCGTAACTTACGTGTACTATATGTTGGAAATCTCTTCATTAGGTTCAACATTCTAACTAGTTCCTAGAGCTATACCTTTAGAACTCAGGGTGTTGGTTTAGATGAAAATTCACATTAACATTTGGAAATATCTCGAAGAAATACGAGAATTATATACTGTAGTTATCTTCGATGATGCTATACTATACGTAAAAACTCATTGTTATTATAGGACAAATGATAAGGAAATTCATCCACTTAAAGGGTTAGAAGGTGATCTACACTCTTATGTATTGTTTCTATTCCCAAAAGAACCAAAGTTGAGTTTACCAAAATCCATCGAGTGGTTTTGGAGCGACTGGTAAGCGAGGGAGTGTACTTATATGAGATGACTCAAAACCGTAACTACTCCAAAACCATATGCGCGTTTTACACTTTAAATGAGGTTCTTGATTGGTTTGAGAAAGTGGAATCGAAGATGGAGTTCTTTGAAGTGCAAGGGCTACTTGCTACTAATGTTGAGGGTGATTCCAAAGAGAATGTAGTAGAAGTATTGTCTTCGACTTGTTTATATCCTTAATAACTTGTATGGATGAATGCTAGGATTACATTGTTGATTGGAGAGTAGTATTAACATTCCAAGTGGAAATTTCTAGGAGGAAAAGGTAAAAACGTAACCTCACAAGCTTCACAAACCGATAATGGCTAAAACTGGGTTGATGCGGCAGAGCTATGTGTTTCGCTACCATTAGGTGTATTACTCCTAAGTCTAGGTTAGGATTTATGGATTTGGTATGTGTGTGAGGGGTGATCGGAGGGCAATGTTTGCAGCCTTAGTGCTCAAGGGATGATGTAATCCGGTATGTCATGTTAAAGGGGCAGCTGTCTCTATGTTGGTTGTGGTGGAAGGTTTGCAGCCTTGGGCACATTTTATCTAGAGATGTACTGTACGGAAGGTAGTCCCTTAACATGTCATTGTATGGAATCCATTTTCCTATATATACCTTTATTGACTTAGTTATATACCTAATATGCTGGAATTTAATTAAGGTAACAATTTCGGCTATGATTAAATATTTATTTTAAATCATATACATTATTATAATATCACTAGATTTCTTGTAAATGGTTTGGTTATCGTAAGGTAAAAGCTCATTCATGTTTATGTGTGGCATGGTCTTACGAGATACATATATTTTTGAAATATTTTATAACATAAGAATCCATTTGATTTGTGTTTCTCACGCTAGTTTGCTAGATTGATCCAGACGTTATTTTCTTATAATGCTCGGGTCAACCCGATCATATTTCCAGATTTAGTGATGGAAGCTTTGGAGCTTCAAGAGACGATCTAGATGCCTCCAATACGTATTCCCATATTTTCTTTTGTTTCTGTTGTGCTTCTGCTATTGTATTTATCAGCATTTGTGAGGACATGATGTTATAAATGTCCAGGCTGATGATAGGTTAGTACTTTAGTTGATGTATATATATTACAGTTTTTCTTTTGTAAAGATCATTGTTTGACGACGAGTTTTCTATCGTAGAAAATTGCCGTAAAATATCGTGTTAAAAATAATCGTACGCGCATGGTGTACAATTTTAGTTCGTGGCGAGTATGGATCGATATACAGGGAATTGAATTGATTTAAAATTCTACTCAATCAAACTAACCCAAATTTGCAGGTTTGTTTAAACTAGGAAAAATAGAAAAAGTTTAACTAGAGCGAAATTGATTAAAAATATGAGATTCAAAGATAATTTAGGGGCAAATTGACTCTCATATTTTTACATAAGTCAACACAAAAACAATCTATGATCTCGCTATTTTGATCTTAAGTAGAGTTTGCGATGTATTTATCATAAGTATGGTCTATTTATGTTATTGATTAACATAACTTAAATCATCAAACTTTAATACAACAACTAAAACTACTTATCAATTGTAATGAAAATGAACATGAAGTTAAAGCAAAAGCTATTTTAAGTACGATCTATTTTCTATTTTTTTAGTAACATAATACATCAAATTTTGATTCTACTTTAATTTCAAGATCAAAATCAATTAGTAAAATGCTGATGTAAATTGTCTCATATTTGAGTAAGAGTAGCCTATTGACAACATAGGTTATCAAATTCATTAATAAACTTACATCAACATTCAACTTTTCATGAAGCATAAAAAGAGATCATAAATTAGAGAATATGTTGAATTTACATGTTTTCAAGAGAGTTTCATTACCCCTAAATTTAAGAGGTTTAGCTACTCATTTGTGTTATCATTTCAACACATGCAAATTTCGACATAGAAAATAAAAGGAAAGTGCAAGCTATTTAAAATAAAAAGGAACTAACTCCTTGCATAAAAATAAAACTAAGCTACTAACATAAAAGGAAAGAGAGCATGTAAATAAAAATGAGCATGAAAATAAAATAAAATAAAATAAAAGAAGAAAAAGAAAAAGAAGAAGAGGCTTAGGAAGCCATTTTATCTCTCATTTAATTTTGAAGCTACAACTTGCAGATATGATAAGAAGAATTAAAAAAAATTACATAAACATAAGAGGGTTATTTATACATGCCTAAAACCATAATCCATATTTGAGGAGACTATCCAAAATGCCCCTTAGAAAGTGTGGCCACCAAGTTATCATTAGCATATAATTAATCATTCGTTAAATATGCATGCGCTTTTAATCTCCACAAACATGTGCATTAGCTCCTAATTGTAGATCATGGTAAGTGGGTAGGTGGGGTCCTCTATGATTTCATGAATTCTTTTATTTCATCATCTTCATTTTCCTTCTAACTCTTGTGCATGCATGTTTCCATGAATGTTTCTCCACATTTCCATCCAAATTCCTACAAATAGGAAAATTCATTGATCAATGGAAATTCATTGATTAGCTTATTAGGCTGGAATAATTTGTTAAATTTTGGTGGTGCTAATCTAAAAGTTGATCATATTATTCAAAATCATACTTGGATTGCCAATATTCATCCTGCAACTTCTATTTTCAAAAAGAGTATTGAAAACATTGCTATTGATATAAATTTGGGAGAAGACTGCTGGAATTGGAAACTCTCGAATAAAGGCAATTTTTCGTTCAAATCTACTTGGAATTATATAAAAGGTTTCGATTCAGAAATGGAATGGCACATTGTCATCTGGAACAAAGCAAATTGCCCAAAAATGGCACACTGTGCCTATTTTGCTTTATTAAATAAGCTTCCAACCAGAGATAGATGTAGCAAATGGTATAAAATCAGTGAAATAGTTTGTCTTCTTTGTAAAAACGAGATAGAATCATCAGAGCATCTTTTCTTTGATTGTGAATTTTCCAGACATATATGGCATATTGCCAAAAATAAGCTCAATTTCAACAAATTTATATCAACTCAAAACATCAAGGAAAGTATCAATTTCATAATAGAAAATCTCAAAGTCAAATCAAAGAAATTCAATGAAGCTTGCATAATGCTCACTACTGCAGTCTTTTTTATATGGAAAGAAAGAAATGCCAGATTGCATACCAAAAAAGAATCAGATGTCATTCAAATTTGGAAAACCATAGAAGCAAATATCAATATTTTATTTCATAAAGACTTCAGCAAAAGAAATCATCAGCATCTTTCCTTCTCAGAAAACATTGATCCTCAAAATCCTGAAACAATGGTTGAATCATACTTACAAAATGGAAAGCTCGATAATTTCTACCATAGATTTCATCCTCAGACTTCTAATCTGAGATATACCCTCTTGAGGGGGGATTCCTCTCCAGTCAACACCACAGTCTCTGGAGGCGGCCATTTTGCTCCCAATACCAGAGAATGTCTCTGCAAGGGAAGTAAACAGATCGTTAATTTAAATATTTTTTCCAATAGCCCCACTATCTTTCAGGAAAAATACAATAATGTTTGTTTACCTGATATTGGCAGGAATTACCGCACAACAAATAAGGAGGTGTTAAATCTGAGGGTTCCCCTATATCATAATAAAGCAAATCAATTAGTTACTAATCTTCTTATGGTCGACAAATATCACTACATCAGTAAGCTGAATGGCAATATCTATCACATATCTGAGTGGAGCAGAGGGGATTGTAGCAACTTATCTGACAAAGTGGACAAGGCGGCAGTCTTTGGAGTGGATAATCCTCAGACTGGTCCGGATGACAAAATCAACTGCAATGGCAGCAAAATGCTCTAGATTCCCAACCCCAAAAATAATTTGGAAGTCAACAGCATCCTTCAGAGACCCAAAGATCTCAAAGATCAAAGCTTCGCAAAGCTTATGAGAATCCGAGATGATTCTCCTGTCACAAAAACACATTCAAGCCTCCAGCTTGAGTTAGATGTCATCAATTTCAATCAGAGACCAAATAAGCTCGCAGATCTTAAAGATGCTAAGCTCAAGGACAATCGTGGCGATACTACATCTATTAAATCTTATTGGGATTGGAAGCCTCCTTGATTTTTCAATATTTTGGCAAAATCGCAAGAGGATTTGGATCTGCCATGTTTTTTGATTTTGCGCGTTTTGTTTAATGGAGGCGCTTGTATTGGCGTCTCGTGTTTTTTAGGGTTTATTAGTTGAGGCGGGTTGTGTTGTTACGGGTATTATACCCGGTACTGTCTTTTGGGCTTGGGCCTTTTAATATCTATCTGTTTCAAAAAAAAAACTAAAATGTGCAAATAAATATTCTCCAAATTAATACGTGCATAAAATTACCACTCTGCCCCTAAACGAAGATGAATGAATGATGATTTGATAACATATGGATTTGGTAAAAACATGTAGAAATACCCAATTATGATATTTTTTAAATAAAAATAGATTAAATATGGAAGTAAAAATATACACTTTTGTGTGCATATCAAATACCTCCATATTTATCATTTTATTAATCCTCGAATAAACTAAAACTAAGATAAATCTGTTTTCATAGGAAACACGATTGCATTGAGCGTATGCAACAAGCTGTTAAACCTCTAGGTGTCCCTAGTAGGATGAATGTTGTCGATGGTTTTTCGCGGATACTACCCACAAAATCCAAATGCAACATAAAAAATTCCTAAATGATTTATTTACAAAGATATGAATGCAATTTTTTAAATTATTTATAAATGAAGAATTTACTTTTAAATTGACACTAGTAAGTTAAATATAAGTTCTGGTCATTATCAAGAGATTTAAGTCCTTTTACTCATAGAAACATTCAATAAAAATTAAGTTAACATCATAATTAGACTCAAGTTTGGCTATTTGTTTCGGTTGATAACATAGTGCAACTATGAAATGGATGCTTAGTTGATTATCAAAGTTTTTCAAAGTGGTATTTTTATTTCTTTTGAATAACAAATCAAACCAAATAAGTGAAATAGTGCTTGGATTTTAATTACTTACACTCTCTCTATTTTTGAAATGTATTAACATTACTAATATTTACACACTTAACTGAGATAAACTGAGGCCAGAGCATGGCGAGTGTACACACTTGCGTATGAACACATGACTCTACATGGTTATTTTATTAAACCTATTTACATACACCAAACTCAGATAAACTGAGGCCAGATATCTCGATCCTGCAATGCCTTTCGAGCTTTTGTGAGAAGGGTACAGAGCATGGCGAGTGTACATACTTGCGTGTGAACACATGACTCTAGCTGTTTCTTATTTTCATAAAAACTGTTTTTTTTATGAAGAGAGAGTTTTGTAAAATCATCTTACCACTAATTAATTTAGAAGATTAAAAATGTTACCACTTTTACTTTGAATCAATAGCTCTTTTAAACAAAAATTTACAATTAAAACTGTGTAGCTTTTAATTGTTGTCTTCTTTTATTTTTGTTTGTTTGTTGTTTGTCTTCCCCCGTGCTTGCTGCGCCAAGTGATCCCCGTTTTTTCCTTCTTCATGTGTTTGTATGTCGTTCTTATTGGTGTAGCAATATATGGTCGAGGTCCATTTAACCTCGTCGGCCTTGCCAAAAAAAAATTTACAATTAGGGTATAATTCATTACTAGCACCCATGAAACTTCCTATATACTAGTTAAACCATAGTAATCAAACTTTATTTTTATTTTTGTTAAGACAAATAAATTTTCAAAAATTTCAATTTAATAACAAAAACATATACTTATCCCATGGTGTTTGTCTAAAAGTAAACAATATGCTAAAAAAATTATTTTTGGGATTTTTTTATGTTTTGGGTTTTGGAAAGAAAATGCAAAAATAAACCATGAAAAATAAAAAAATGAAGACGAGACTCCGCCCACACTTAGTTTTGATCGTGTCACCACAATCAATGCATGATATAATGAGTGTAACGGGAAAAAATATGTACATATTTACAAAAGAGGGTTAACATTTCTTACTAGACATAGTATGGCTCATGAAGAATCATGAGCTCCACTTACTTGGCAATTCCATGTAGGGTTTCAAGCGATGACCATTGACTTTGAAAATTGTTCCATCCTTCGGGGTTTTGTATTTCTATGGTACCATGTGGAAAAATAGTTCGTACCACAAATAGTCCGGTCCATCTCACTTTAGTTTCCCAGGGAATAAGTGAAGTCTAGAGTCATACAAAAGAACCTTTTGGTTTGGTGGAAACGTTTTTCTTAGGATCGACTTGTCATGAAATTTTTTGTTCTTTCTTTATAAATTTTCTCGTTTTCGTATGCGTCATTCCTAATTTCCTCTAAATCGTTGAGTTGCAATTTTGTATTTTTGCCAGCTTTTTCAAGATCAAAGTTTAAGTTCTTAATTTCCCACAACGTTTTATGTTCGATTTCAACTAGCAGATGGCACACTTTCCCATAAACTAAACGAAATGGTGACAACCCAAGGTTGGTTTATAAAAGCAGTACGGTAAGCCCAAAGCACGTCAATCAATTTCTGAGACCAATCTTTTTTATTTTTATTAACGGTTTTCTCCAAATTTTGTTTTATTTGTCGATTTTAAACTTCAACTTGACTACAAGTTTGAGGATGATATGGAGTGGATAATAGTGGGTTATTGAGTATTTCTTCATTAGAGTTTCAAATGATTGATTACAAAAATAGGTTTCGTTATTGCTTATTATTGTGCGAGGTGTCCAAACCTCAAAAAGATGTTTTCTTTAAGGAATTTCACAACAACTTTATAGAAATTTGTTTTACACGGAATGGCCTCAACCTATTTGGAGATGTAATCAACGGTAAGCACAATGTACAAATTTCCGAAAGAATTGGGAAACGGTCCCATAAAGTTAATACCCTAAACATCAAAGATTTCGATCGTAAGAATGGGGTTCAAAGGCATCATATTTCATCGAGAGATTCTTCCTACCATTTGGTAGCAATCGAAGTTTTACAAAACTCGAATGAGTCTTTGAAAGGAGTGGGCTAGTAAAAGCCACACTGAAGTACTTTTTTAGCAGTTTTCTTCGAACCGAAGTGACAACCACAAGCTTGGTCGTGACAAAACGAAGGAACACTTTTGATTTCACAATCCGGGATGCAACGCCAACTTATTTGGTTTGAAGTGTACTTAAACAAGTATGGATCATCCCAATTGAAGTACTTGACTTGGGAAAGAAATTTATTTGTATCTTGTTTCGACCAAAATGAAGGAGTTTACTTAGTGACTAAATAGTTCACTATGTCGGCATACCATAGATCAACAGAAATAAAAAGGAGTTGTTCATTGGGAAAGTTTTCGTTGATTGATAAAGAAGATGGTGCGTTTGGAAGACATGACAAATGATCAGCAATGACATTATCGGATCCTTTTTGTGTTTGATCGTAAGGTCAAATTCTTGCAGTAGAAGGATCCAACGACCAAACGAGACTTAGCATCGAAAATGTACCTAAGAGCGGAGTGGTCAGTATAAACCATAATGTGTGAGCCAATCTAATAAGGTCGGAATTTTTCGAGTGCAAAGACTACTGCTAGAAGCTATTTTCTAGTGGTCGTGTAATTGAGTGGAGCATTGTTAAGAGTCATACTAGCGTAGTACATTACATGAAGGATTTTGCTGATGCATTGTCCTAAAATAGCACCAGCTACAAAGTTAGAAGCGTCACATATTATTTCGAAGGGAAGTTCCCAATTAGGTGAGCAAATTATGGGAGCAGAAATGAGTTCATTTTTGAGACGTTTGAAAGCAGAAACATAGTCAGAATTAAAGTCGAATGGAACGTCTTTTCCAAGAAGAGTCGTAAAAGGCCGAGCAACTTTATTGAAATCCTTCACAAAACGTCGATAGAAGCCAGCGTGTCCAAGGAATGGACGAATGTCTTTGGCAGATTTAGGAATTGGTAGATTCGCAATTACATCAAATTTCGCTTTATCTACCTCAATACCTTTATTTGAAATGACATGCCCAAGGATAATGCTATGTTTGACCATAAAATGGCATTTTTCCCAATTTAACATTAAGTGTTTGTCCTTTCATCATTTAGGAACCAACTCAAGATGGTGTAAACACTCGGAAAAAGAGTTTTCAAATATAGAAAAATCATCCATAAACACTTCAAGAAAACGTTCGATCATATCATAATAGATGTTGACTATGCATCTTTCAAAAGTAGCAGGAGCGTTGCAAAGGCCAAAAGGCATACGTCGATACACAAAAGTGCAAAAGGGACACATGAAAGTCATTTTCTCTTGACCTTCGGAAGTGATAGGAATTTTGTTATAACCGGAATAACCATCAAGAAAGCAATAGAACTCGTGACCGACTAAACATTCAAGCATTTGATCAATGAAAGGAAGAGGGAAATGATCCTTACGTGTTGCAGCATTTAGTTTATGATAATCAATGCAAACACGCCAACCAATTTGATTAGGAGGTGGAATGAGTTCGTTTGATTCATTCTTGAAAACTGTAAGTCCATATCTTTTAGGCATGACACGAAACCCATGAACTATCAGAGATTGGGTATATGATTCCGTTATCGAAAAGTTTAAATTTTTTTATCATGAACCACATCCTTCATTTTTGGGTTAAGCCTTCGTTGCGCGTCACGAACAGGCTCGGCATCGTCAATTAAATGAATACGATGTTGAACAAGAGTGGGACTAATTCCCTTTATATCGGTGATTAACCATCCAATTGTTTCTTTGTTTTTCGATAGAGTTGAAAGTAAGGAAGTTTCTTGATCAAGAGAGAGAGAGTTGAAGAGATTATGATGGGAAACGTTTTGTTGTCACATAAATATGCATACTTAAGGTGATCAGGAAGGGGTTTAAGGTCCAACCTCAGGGGTTGCTCAATCAACAAATTCGGTTGAATTTCTGATTCAACGGTAAGGGGTTCAAACGGAAGTGCATATTCAATTTCATTGGGCTCGTCTTGAAACAGTTGTTCATATTCAGTCTTGCGTTCGTGGTTTAGGTCAACTATTTCATTATCAAATTTTCTTCAATGAGGCTAACTTCCAATGTTTGGTCATGTGGTTCGTTCGATTGATTTTCAAGATTGAAAATATTAAGATCCAAAGTATTGTTTCCAAAAGAAATTTTCATATAACCGTTTCAACAATTGATTAGAACATTTGAAGTAGCCAAGAAAGGTCATCCTAAATTCAATGGAATTCGACTCATTTGATTATTCACGGGTTGAGTCTCCAAAACGATGAAATCGATGGGGATATGAATTAATCGATTTTGATGAGTACGTCCTCGATTTCTCCCATGGGTTTCTTTATCGAACGATTGGCAAATTGAAGAGTTACTTTCGTCGGTTTTAGTTCACCCAAGCCAAGTTGCTGGTAAACTGTTCGAGTAAGCATTTGTTAATCTTTTTGTCTCCTATTGTGCATGAGATTGTCGAAATCCAGCATCTTTGTTTTGATGGGAATTGATTGGGACAAGACTTCGCTAAGTCCGGCGGCTAAGAAAACTTTGTTGGGTACATGAGTGTGTAGTTTCTAAGTACACAAGTCCTTGAGAAATTTAGCGTAAGTTGAGACTTGTTGAAAGATATCAGGGAGAGGAATGTTAACCTTTACTTGTTTGAAAATTTCCAACATATTTTCCATTTGGTCAGAGTGTTTCTTGGGTCGCAGACGGTGTCAAAATGGAACACGATACTAAGTAGATAGATCTACTTGAGTAGAAGAAGGATCTGGATTGGCGTTTGATTCGATGTTTAGCTCATCGTTGTTTTAATATTCGTTTGTTGTTTTAGAGGTGTCGAGAAGGGTTTTTGGTAAATTGTTTGGATTAACTACTTGATTATCGATTTGTTTACCAGAACGCAAAGTCGTAATAGCATTCATTTGGGTTACGTTGCTATCTTGAACAACATGGGTTTGGTTCGAATTCGTGTTTCGATTTCTAGGATATGGAAGTGGCTGAATTAGGAATGTGATTCATTCACATTCACTCACAGACTTGGCTAATTGACTCATTTGCATTTCAAGTTTAGCAATAGATTGGCTCGTGTTCTGGATATATGAGGTCAATAAATTTTGCAAATTTTTGTTTGATTGGAGACTTTGAGTGGTTTCTTTAGCCAACATTTCAAGACTTTTCTCAAGTGAACTTAATTGTTTATTGTCTTGGGAAGCAAAATATTGTTGAGGTTGATTTTGAGATGGACCCGCAAAGTTTTGTTGAAAGTGATTGGGCTGAAAGGGAGGATTCGGAGCATTGTTTGGAAATGCTTGAAAATTGGGATGAACCAAATTCGTGTTGGCATTATTTTGGTTAAAGTTCGAATGATTTCTCCAACCAAGGTTGTACGCTGGAGAAAACGGGGTATTCCTAAACTTATTGAAAGCATGGAGTTATTCAATCGAGTTAGGGCACTGATCTGCTATGTGATTCGGATCATTACATTTATGACACGGGTTGGGAGGCTTGGTTCATTGATTTGACGAGAAAACATTGTCGAATTTAACAATCATTGCGTCGATTTTAGCTTCCAAAGCCAAAGATGATCCTATCGAGTGTGTGCTCGATCATGAGTAAATGGATTTTTCGTTAGAACGTTCCCATTGGGACGATTTTTCGACTAGGTTTTCAAAAAATTGCCAAGCATCATCGTGATGTTGGGCGAGAAAGTTGCCTTGGCACATCGATTCAAGCATGGTTCTTGAGCTGTTTTCAAGTCCATCATATAAGATTTGGTAAAGGGTCCATTTTTTGAAATTATGGTGTGGACATTTTATCAAAAGCACTTAAACCTTTTAAAATATTTTTTGAATGGTTCACCCCTGAATTGATGAAAATTTACAATTTTGTTTCGGATTTTTGTATTTTTCCAAGGAGTAGAAGTTTTTTAAGAAGGCTTAACAAATTCTTCCCAAGTTTTGATTGAATTAGATGGTAAGCTGCACAACCATTTTTCAACATAATCAGTAAGAGCAAATAGAATTAATCGGAGTTTGATTCCATTCTCACAAAGTTGTTGGAGAATAATGATTGTGCAAACCTATTCAAATTTCGTCAAGAAGATGTATGGGTCATTGTGTTCAAAATTGCAAAATTTCGGAAGCGTGGAAATATGGTTTGAATGAATTTCAAAGTGATTACCCATAGGGGCGGGTAATGTGATGCAAGAAGGAATAGAAACTCTATCAGGAAAGATTCTATCCATAAGAATTTAAGGGGCGTTCTCGTTTGCCATTCAGGAGGATCGTTTGTTCGATTTAAACGATTAGTTCTTGTGTCACGAGTCCAACGATTTGTTGTTGCGTCATGAGTCCAAGTACCCATGCACTACCGAGAAGAATATGGGAAGAGAATGAAGTTAGAATCGAATTTAAGAGAAAGAAGCAAGGTTGGGAAATTGAAGCAAAATTTTGTTTTGTTTTTTTAATATTTTTTCTAAAGGGAAAAATATTTACCAAAAAGAATTTATTTTTCAAAAGAGAGATTTGATTTTTTTTTTATATGGTTTTGCTATTTTTTTAGTTTTTGTTTTTCAAAAGATTATTTTTTTTATTATTTTTTTCTAAAAAAACTAGCTCAAATTTTTTTTGGATTTTCAAAAGTAAAATGCTTTTTTTTGTTTCTTTTTGATTTTTTTATTTTAGTTGAAAATTTTCAAAGGAATAGATTTAAAAAGATTTTTCTTGAATTTTGGATTAAAAAGAAAGGACTAAGCTAAGTAAAATTTCCAAATTTTTCTAGTTTTGGATTTTGAGAATTTTTTTTCTTTTTTGTAAAATATGCATGAACTAATGCAACTAAATGAATGCAAGGATTTAATTGCAAATTTTCTGTCCTTAGTAGCTCCTAACCCAAAATTGTATAATCACACTTTGTCTTAACCAACAAAATATGTTTTTAGCCAGGTAACAGATAGGAGTTATCGGTGCACCACGAATCATGGTAGCAATGTAATCGAAAGTTTAAGTACCTTCAGAGAAACAATCGCTATAATTTTTATGAATCATGTCACATATTTAAATATGATTATTGCTCTGCAGTAGCGTAGACACCAAGAAATTAAATTATCGAAAGAGAACAACTTGTCAAGATACAATTAAGCCCTACGTGAGCACGTGACATCCTTAAATCAAATGTCTAACCATCATTATTAGTTAAATTCTAAGATGAAATGCAATTTGTGGGCCAAGGAATGGGCGGTGAAATGCCTCAACCTATGTGGATTTGGGTATTGCCCTTAGAAAAGAAAAGAAAATGAGATGAATGCAAAACAAAAATTAAATGTGAATTAATAATGCAACTACAAATGAGATTTGATTTTTGTTTTCGTTTTTGAATTTTTTTTTAAATGCAAACAACCAACAATGCAAAGCAAAATAAAAACAGGAGATAAAACACAATACCAGAGCATGTAGAATTATTTAGCAATTTATTTTTTTAAGCGTCGATTTTTTTATATAAGCAAGCAAAGCAAGGTGGTTTTTAGTAGGCACTTTTTTCCTTGCAATTTTTTGCTTTTGCAACCCGAAATTTCGAACATGATATATACAATTGTTTTTTATATATAAGGATGGAACTTGAAACAAATTAAAACAAAAAAATAAAAAAAATTATTCAGGCCTACAAGCCTGGCCCAAACCAAATGAAATTTCAAAATAAAAGTAAGTAAACTACTGTCCCAAAATTCACAAATTCTCTTATCAAAATTCTCTAATCAAACATCACCGCGACTAATTTTGATTAGAGAATTGTGTTCGTGTTTTGGATTCTGATTGGAGACTGTCGTGGGTTCAATTTAGGCGATGTTCAATTCAGTAGGTGTTTTAGATTCTGATTAGAGAATTGATGTTCGATTCAGGCATTCAAGTTTTTGGATTTTTGTGAGGCAATGAATATGCAATTTGGGGGTGCGGCCATGGCTTTAGCAGAGAAGATCGATGTTGACATCGCGGTTGTAATTTGTGGTTGATGGTGGTATTGGTGAAGGAGAAGAGAGGTATTAGCATTGGAGAAGGGGAGGCAGCTGAAGTTAGGTGATTGCAGTGAAGGAGCAGGTAGTCTAAAGAGGCAGTGAAGTCTGTTTCTCGGGAAGTATGGTGTGGAGATAGGTTGCAGTAATGTTGTGAACTGCTAGGAAAAGAGTGGAATATGTGAGCAGGTTGTATGGTGGCAGTTAGTGATGAACTGTTGGTTGATGTGTGCAGTAGTTGTTTTGAGGAGTTGATGAAGTAGACTTGTATGTATGACAAGTTGAAGCAAGGCAGTGGTTGTGGAGTAAGGCAGGCAATGGATGAGTTGGGTGACAGAAGTAATGTACTAGTGGTAGTGATGGTTTCAGGTGGGTGGAGAGTTTGCAGTGTTGTGTGCACAGATATTCATCACTTCCTTATAATAGGTACTTCTTTTAGGTCCGTCTCCTTAATGGTTAAGTCCCACTCAGTGAAACTATCCAATCCTTAACTGTGGCATTTGAGAGCAGGGGTGATAGACTTATGCATTGACGAAAGAGAATCCCCATCAAGACTTGTTAATCCAAGATAATCCTATAATATTTGGAGAACCCCCAATGATGCAAAGGAAAACTCAGGGGAAACCATCATTGGTTACCAAAAAGAGAAATGTTTTCTCTACCTCTTCTCCAATTCAACTTGAGCCTACTGGTAGATTTCAATATAGCTAATATCAAGTTACTAATTTTATTGTTTTATTAACTTCTATTTTCGTTTTTGGCTCATCTACCCTTGTCGTTGCTTCTAAAGAGGCAAGAGTTAAAGATAATGTTCCTAAAAAGAGGAAGAATACAGATGAAGCTTCTACTTCATCTCAATTGAGCAAACCCATTATTATTAAGGACTCTGTTGCTAGGACCATTGAAGCGTTAGAAGAAGAAGAAACGAGCAATCATGCTCTTATTAATATTCCTCCTACTTCTCAAAGTAAAAGGCCCAAACTTATGTGTGACTTCACTCCCGTTACTGTCAATGAGGAGGAACATATAAACATCGATTCGAGTACTAAAACGACGAATTTGGATAAAGCTCTGGAGAAATCAAAGAAGGCTCAGACTCCCGAGCCCCTTCTAAATAATACTTTCCCCATCTCTCCAATAGCCATCAATCGCATGTACGCTGATCTTGGTCTGTTTCTTTCTCTTGATGATCCTCTTACTTCAAAGGCTTAGGCTCAGGCTCAGGCTCAGGCTTAGCCTCCTATGATAAATTTTGATGAACTTGTTCATTTGGCCATTCAATCTCCTTCCATTACTTCTCTTAGATCATCACAACCTCTAACTTATTCTAATGATCACCTTTTCATCATTCTTAAATAGCTTATAGCGGTATGTATTTCTGTTTACTTGGTTAATTTCAACCTTATAGACCCCGGTCTGACTTAGACATGTTATATATTCTAGGTGAGAAAGCATATGTTTCTCCTTCGAGAAGCTTTTCAAAGGCCTTCTAACGAAGTGGCTGAGCTTAAAGGAAAATCTCTTTGCTTAACAATGGTATGATTGATGTCACCGTATTAAGAGATGAGGTTGTTCTTTGAAAGGATAAACTCGCTTCCTCTTTTGATGAGGAAAAGAAAGCTAGGAAATTGTTGGAAGAAGTGAAAATTTTGAAGGTTGTCCTTGAGAAGGCTAATAAATTCAAAGTAGATCTCAAGAAGGTGGTTAAAGAAAAGTTTGAGCCAGCTAGGAAGAACAAATCGCTAAAAGATAGGCTACAAAGAAAGACCAACATCCTAGCTTATCCAAATAACATTATTAGTGATGCTAAAAAGAAAGTCACTTTCTTTCTAAATAACACACTTCCTAAAATCACTGCAAAGTGTTATGAAGATGCTTTGTTTGTGGCGTATACCAATAATGTTCGAAAATGCCTAGACTTGGACTTTCCATCCCTTTCGGATTTGAATGAGAAGGTTGAAAGAAAGTTTAGTGTTAAGATAAAGAAGGACAAGAAGACTCTTTAAGAAGAATTTCTTATTGAAGAGGAAATTGATGCTGAAAATGGCTAACATTTGATGATTCTCCAATTAAAGAAGAACAAAGTTTGATGGGGAGGAAGATGGTGATGATAAAAAAGGTAGCAATGATCATAATGATGACAGTGATGGCGATGATAATAAGAATAATGATGACAATGGTGATGGTGATGGGAAAGGCCACCTTGGATCGTCGGATGAAAAAGATGGATCGGGAGATGATAACCCAAACTCAATAGTCCAAGACATGAGATCGCTGATACCCCTAATCCTTGAAGGAAGGACTCTCCTCAGATGGACAATGCTCGCCAAAGCCACAAATCCAAAGGAAAGGACAAGATTTCCTCTCAAATGCCACTTTCTCAGGTATGGATTTCCTTATTTAAATGTTTTATTAATGCATTGATCATTTTAGTCAAGGAAGAAGTCAAAATATCATTATGAAGTTATTATGCTCAAATAGAAATAAATGGAAATAGATCGACCGAATAGGGAGTTGGACAAACAATTGAAAGAGTAAAGATTTGTCCGGGAAATATAAGATTCTTGTTGTTAGTGCCACTATAAGAAAAATTATATTTAACGACCTTAGAAAACAACATTTTAACATAGAGCATTGAGATAGATGCTCCGAGCATTGAAATAACAAACAAAAATGAATAAAATTTTGGACCGAACTCCCAAATATTTTGATGTCGCCTTCCCCTTAATTTCTCCCACTTATATTTTCATCTACTTCTACCACTACTTTCAACTTCCTTGGCTTTTCATTTCATCAAAATTCAATTTTTTCATCAAATTCGAATTCTAGTTCCCCTCGCGGTTCTCTTGTGGACACCGTCACAGTGCCTTACAACCAACCATCCAAGAGTTGTGCGCTCCCCTTTCATCCTCGAAATTCAACCCCACTCCCTACTATCATCGTAACTCAGCCGACTCCCTTGCCATTGGCATGGTTCGGCTTACTTCTTTACCATTATCGTGACTCAACCTACTCCCTTGCCATCACCGCAACTAGGTAAACCTAATTTGTAATTTATTCGATTTTTAATCGATTTTTATTTTGAGACAAGCGCATGAAAATGCAAATATGACAACCTTCGTCGATTATTATTCTAGTTTTGTAGTTGAAAAAATCAAAAATTGCTTGGAAAATGCTATAATTAGGTTAGTTTATATTGTTGGAACTATGGATTTACTTCATCTTTGTTTTCATAGAAGTTATTTTAGCATATCATTTTTAGTTGGAAGTCCATTCATCCAGTCGATCATAGTTGATTTTAGCCAAAAATACCCATAATCGGTTCTAATGCACCTAACTGTTTGAGGAAGTGGTTAGAAAAAAATTAATGTCCGGCTCAATTCTCATTTCTTCAAATTTCTAAGATCGAATTTTGTTTGAAAAGTTTCTTTTCTATAAAATTTTGGTTGTTTGAGTTTTTCATTAGAGAACTAGAGTATTTGATGGCATGGATGGTATTCCGTATTTGATGGCATTTGCTAATGATAACTACAATATACCATTTTGTAAAGAATTATAAAAGTTAATTTGAGATACCTGATCCCTAATAAGGGAACTACATTGTCAATAATGGAAATGCACCGGTGTAGTTTATGTGTGCTTTAAGGTTATATATTCTTAGATATCAAATAGACTATCTTATACAGATTGGTAGTTTGGCAAAAAATTGCATCAGCTACTCTTTTGAAACCATCTGGCTGTACCATGCTACTACTTTGAACAAAAAAGGAATATATTCTTGATCAAATAATGATAAGAAGATAATTATATTTTGTTATGCAATGGATGGAAGTAGCTAACAGATGCAATTACCAGCACACATAATGACATTCCATTGAAATTTAATTCAAATGTGGCATACTTTGATAGTCCTTCTAATGTGATGATCTCATCTTTGAGCATTAATGTTTGTTTAAAATCAATTTATAGTACCTCGTATGCTTGACGTTTCAAAAAAACATAATTTTTAATATATCATGAAAAGAGTTCACAAATTGATGTAACATTATAATTCTATTTTTGAAGGGTCTTATATTGTTCTAAAGCTGTCTTATTCTAAATTTGAACAATTTATATATTTTTGAATGAATTAGTTAAGCATGAAATTAACTTTTTATTTAAATATCCATTAGCAACTGCTATCGTTTCCTATAATGCAACTGAAAGGGTGGTATAAGAATATCGCTGGTATCAAAATGTATCTTTGAATCCTAACTAAATTTATTCAAATTTATGTAAAAAGGGTTATCATGTTCTCTCTTAAATATATAACATTTAATATCATTGGTAACTGCTCTCTTCTGGTTTTTAAGGTGTATATGGAAGTACGATAATTATATGTACATGGTATAATGCATAGAACAATAATTGAAATCATGTATGGTAGATCCCCTGAATTATTTAGTTTTATTCGTATACTGATGCAAACTTAAATGTGGAACTTGATAATCACAACATGATCATAGGTTATTGATCTATCTTAAATGTTGTACAATTGGAATTTGGAGCATATGTAACGACCTAGAACTTTAGTCAATTTATTTTGAAATATTTAAATTGAATTATTATTTTTATAAGTTAAATAACTTAAAATTCTAGTTATTTGAATACTTGAAATTGTTTAAGTAATTAAAACTTGAATTTTATGTGAATGAAAAATGATTTATGAAGTGATTTAAAATTCTATTTGGACAAGAATGAAGATTGTAAACTTTTGAATTTGAATTTAAAAGCGATTAAACTCATTTTATAATAAAAATCGTTTTAAATAACATGTGAAAATAGCCTTCCGGGGCACTGTCTCAGAATTGGACGAAACATGTTCCCTTGGATCCGTAATAGTGAATTATTAGATGCCGTCTAATTTCGTGGTAATCGGTCGAATCGTTAGATCGTGAGAGCTCGAAATGCGTAGAAACTAATTATAGAAATTAATATAATATAACTGGGTTTGAAAAGCTATCTTCTGTATGCGATCGAATTAGGTATCGAAACTAGTTCTAATATGTTCGAAATAGGGGTATTACATATAGAAAGCCAAGCGGCACACCTCATTTGGAGTTCGAGATTTTTGAGTGCATCGAGCTAGATATTTTTGAATCGCACTGTTCATGGCCATACCCACATCATCCCTCCTTTTCTTTTAAAACACTCCCTTCTCCCTCTCGTTGAAAACTGTTTTCACCCAGAAAAGAAAAAAAAATATTAGAAACCCATAAATTCAAATTCCCAAAGTTCATTCCTTTAGAAATTATGAAATATATATTTTTGGAATCATAGGAGTTTGGCCTTCAAGTTGATAGGTGAATGGGAGAGCCGAAGTTTGTTCGGCAACTAGGGTTAATGTTTTTGGGAAATATGGTCGATGGTTTGCAAAATCGAGGTGATAGTTGGATTCGTGGCATGGAATAACACCTACGGCTGGAATTTGGTGGGTCATGGACGTCATTTGGGTAGTCCGATCTTCTGTACGGAAGGGACCATAATGGGTTTAGTTGCAATTTGCATAGTGAGGTCGAGGTTGAAGTGGATGTATCGAGGTGGTGGAGCTTGCGAAGGGAAGCTCGCCTAATTCGTCGGTTTCGAAAATCATGGAGAAATGAAGGAGCTTGGGGTGGATAAAGTTATCGACATGGTGGGTTAGCATCAGGAAATAGAAGAGGGAAGAAGATAATTTGGGGATGGGGGATTAGATTTAAATAAGGATAATTAAACATAATATTCTAATTAAGGATTTTTATATTATTAAAATTAGTGAATCTTATGATTGCAATATTTAACTCATACTAGGTCGGATTTGAACGCGGATTTCTGCATTACATTCTTAATAACGTTGGCTAAGCTTCGGAATTTGTTTGGTGACAACTAAAGCTAGTTGAGCTTTACGCTGAATTCAAATGTCGTTCGGATTCAGATGAAACCAGAATGCTTCGGCAACAACTAAAATTTCAGTGAGTTAAACTCACCTTTTTGGTTAACCAGTAATATTATATATTTGATAAAAAATTGTTGATTGGATGTTGGATGATTTACTATTTTATCAGTTGGTTTGGTTTTATTCCCGCCCATGGAGTGGACGACCTTTTATATATAACCTCCTGGTAGTGGATGACCCATATTATATGATTATATATATGAGATATGATGTAGGGGGACAGGTTGGAGGGATCCAACAGAATTCCTTGCCATTGTCGATTTTAATTAAATAATATTCATGTCATATGAATTATTGCATTTTAAACCTGATTGTTGGCTCTATTGATTATGACATCGTTATATGCTCAAACTTAAACCCTGTAGTAATAGAAAATCAATATCGATATTGGTTAAACATTGGGTAGCTATTGGCTTCAAATTTGTATTTTAAAATACTATAAATCGCTATTTGAGTTGGAGTTGATTTTTGAGAAAGGAAATGATTTCAAATCTGAAATTGGGTTTCGGAAATATTTTATTTTAAAGGATTTAAGTTCTGTTTTACTCCAACCTTTCTATTTGTCTTTTCTAAGTTATTTATTAATATTTAATATTATTTTAAGATTATCTATATTTAATATTATTTTAAGATTATTTATTTATATTTAATGTTGCTTTAAAATTATTTATCAATATTTTAATATTTTGAAATGTTAATTATTAAAAGAAATATGGCTTCAAATTAATAATAATGATTTATTACAAATGTTTTGGAAATAAAATATTACTATTTATAGTAATGGTAAACATTAATTATTATTGTTTTATTAATGATGTTTTGAAATTATTAATTATTATTTTTAAGTTGATAATTATTATTTATTTATAATGTTTATTTTCAATAATTTTTATTATATAATAATTACTAAAGTAAATGATTATAATTTATTTATAAATATTTTCCAAAATTTATAAATAGAGTTTTATAAACAGACTTGAGTTTTATAACATGGTTTGGAAACTTAAAGGAAGATTAGTTAGGGGTGAAAAGAGTTTTATAAATGGTTTTAGATATTTATAAAAGAATTATAGAAGTGGGTTTATGGATCTATAAAAGGAGTTTTATAATTAGTTTTAAGAATTTATAAATGATTTGATAAATGATTTAGAGATGTTTATAAATGGTTTTTGAGATTTACAAAATTGTTACAAATGGGTTTAGAAATTTAGAAAGGAATTATAAATGGGTTCTAGAATTATGTAAAAAGGAAATCTTCCTCCGTTTTGTGAATATACTTATACCGTTGAGATAAGTATATGGATATTTTTCCAGTATTGAAAATATAGGAAGTCGTGGAAAAATATTTATAAAGATAACTTTATGCAAGTAATTTACAAAGTGATTTAATTAATGAAAATATTAATTAAGGAGGCTAGTGGTTACTTATGTGCTTTATCAATGTTGGTTTTCCCTTTGGAAATAAATCCCTAATTTGGTTGTGTGTTTGTTGATAGTTAAATAACTGACTATCAAATATGGACCCAAAACGTAACTTTGGAAATATCTAGGAAAAACATGTGAGTTATATGCCACAGTCATCTTCGACGACGCTGTACTGTGCGTATAAATTTCGTTTCGCTCTCCTACGACAAACGATAAGGAAATCCGTCCACTACTGGTTAGAAGGTGATCGCTGCTCTTATCTTTGACTGTTTATTTCCTATAGAGCCGAGGTTTAGTTTACCAAATCGAATGTTGTTTCGAAGAGATCGGGATCTGTTATTCGAAAACCACTTCAATTGAACTCAAGCATTTCGAAGTGAAGATATCTTGAAGATGATGGAACTGAAGACGGAGCTCTTTGAAGTGCAAGGGCTTCTTGCTACTAACCCTGAGGGTAATTCCAAAATGGATGGAGTAGAAATAGTAACTTTGGTTTGTCCATCTCCTGTATAACTTTTATAGATGAATGCTAGCATTGCATTGTTGCCTGGAGGGTAGTGTTAGCATTCCAAGTGGGAAGTGCTTATAAAGGTAAAACGTAGCCTTAAGCCTCATCAACCGAGAATGACTAAAACAGAGAAGATGTAGCAGGGCTAAGTGGGTCGCTTCCAATTAGGGTATGATCATTCCTATCTAGAGTCGATACTATCTCTCATTTGTATGCTTCGGGGCCCATTAACTAAGGGGTTATCATAAAGTGGTAGGCCGGTCCTATTTGGCCGGAGATCATGGCAAGGTCCTCGGTGTTATTTTATCCAGAGATGCACCATGATGGGCGATACCCCAGTAGCCCATTCATTGTATGAATCCCTTATGTAATAAGTGTCAAATGGACTTGGTTGTGCCCAAATGTGCTGAAACATGAGATGCAAGCATTTCAGCTACATTCATATTTTACTTTGAACCCTACATATTATTATAATATCAATGGATTTTCTATAGAAAAGGTTTTGTATCGTAAGGTAAAAACTGTCCATGTTTATGTGTGGCGTGGTCTTACGGTATACTTTTATTTTCAAAAGATTTTTTGGAACTTTAAAATACAATTGGATGTATTTTTTTCACGCTACTCGGGTGTTATTTAATTATAATGCTTGGGTCAGACCGAGCATATTTATTGATTTCTTTGGATGCATTGGAGCTCAGGAGACGAGCTGGAGGTCCATGACGTATCTACGTATTTCTTTATGTTCCGTTGTGTTGTCCATTGATTGTATTTATCAGAAGTTGTGAGGACAGGTTGTTATA
This sequence comes from Allium fistulosum, assembly GCA_030737815.1. Taxonomy (NCBI): domain Eukaryota; kingdom Viridiplantae; phylum Streptophyta; class Magnoliopsida; order Asparagales; family Amaryllidaceae; genus Allium; species Allium fistulosum. Next base: position 431,165,321 of record CM060906.1, on the reverse strand, counting down.
ACTATCCAGACTGAAATAGATTAGCGTACTCTGTTTGGAGTATGTATATATTACATTTTTCTTTGTGTAAAGATTTGTTGCATATTATAGATTATTCGTTCCGTTGTGAGATTCTATATTATTTAGTTTCTTCTTGCCTTCTTTCTTCCTTCTTCTTTTCCCCTAACAATCGGGTTTTACGGCATTCCATTACTTGACATGCAATACAGTGAATGTATAAGTGTCGAATTTCAAGGGTCGAAAATTTTGATTCATTACAGCATATTTATGTGTTTATATTGAATTAAGTTATAAAAAGCATTTAAGTTTATTTTATAGGTAATTTCCCTGATATAGCACATAATATTTTAAGCATATATTGTATATAGCTTATGTCTACTCTACGGTTATGTTTTTGATTAAGCTTATGCTTGCTATTGTCTTTTTTTCTTCGCTAAATGCCAGTTTAATTAATCATTATGTGCTATCTTTTCTCATTTCAGTACCCTTACTATTCAATTCTTTTAGGTTATAACAGATTACACTTCTACATTTTACCAGACATTCCTTCTGCGCAATCCACCTCCTATTTCCCTGTCATAAATCATTTCTTATATGATCCTTATGAGAAAATTAAGCATTTTATAATAATGCATATGAAGAGATAATTAGGCATTTGCTTATAATCCATAAGCATATACAAACTGATTCATAATTGTTAATTTTAGCTTCAAATTCATATATAAACTTATTTAAAATTGACAACATCAAGTCTTGTAACTCTCAGACATTTTTATCATATTTGGGTCTTGTGTTCACATGTGATTCTATGTATATGAGTATAATAGAAGATTTTTCTCCATACTAATCAAATGCAGTTTCTCAAATCATTGTGTCGGTACATTCATAGAATCAATTATACAACAACACGACATGTACTACAAGATGCTGCCCCCATAATGGAAGGACCGCCCTTAATATTGTTGATAAATTTTCACATATATTCTCATAAACACCATATTGAAATGAAGGGTCATCAAATGCTAAGAAACTAGAAAACAAATGCAAAGAGCATTTATAAATCTGGAATTGAAGAAATTTAAATCATTGCCCCTCCTATTGTATTTTGAAGTCATCATTGGATGTAGTGGATCGAAAACCGACATTTTTTGCTGCCTACACTCACTATTCACCTATTTTCATTTAATGATCTGTTTGTCTCTTGAAAATGTGATTTCTATATTCGATGCCACTTCAAGGTAATGCAGGCATATTTTTCGCAATTATACATCTTTATGCAAGCATAAACTATTGATTATAAATCTTGCTAAGCATAGAAAATGTTAGTAGTTAACCTCAGTTTTGCTTAACATAGCATGTATATATGTGCACAATGTGAACTGTGACCCTTTTCTTTTTCCATAAGGCTGAAGTCAACCTTGCTTCCAATTTGATTCTCTGTGCAATGGAGAAATTGTATCTATCAACACTACAAAAATGAATATAACCCTAAAAAGTTCGTTCAACTTTTTCCTCTACTATTACGGTCAATGTATCACCTTTAATTGGCAAACGTACAAAAGATTAACAATGAAGCACATGGTTGGTTAACTATATATGTATTTATATTATTTTTATGTTCATATTTATATAGGTTATTCTAAATATCATGATTTCTTAACTTACGGTTGTTGCTTTTATACATGAACAAAAGCCAACAAATTGGTTAATAAATTTCGAAACAAAAATAATTGAGAAATTAAAAGAAACTAAATTTACCTTTAATGGTTACCAAAAAATCATCACAATAGGATAAGAGAAGAACCCGTGTGCTTATTCTAAAAGAAGAAAATAGTCTCTTCATTCTTCCACTAACATTTCATGTAGCATTGCTACTACTTTCTTCTCCTTCTTCAACATTTATTAACAAATTATTATTCCGCGTTAATATTTCTTTTATAGATACCTAAAAAGGCCTATAGTCAGAAGAGCCCATAGAAAATGATCATTTGCTAGCATTCTTTGTTAGTTCTGGCTTACAGTCTTTTACTACACAAGGCTTAATCTCTATTACAGTGTAAGTTCTTTCTTGCTTCTTCTTTTTCCACTTTTTTTTGGGTGTTGATTTTGACATACCATAAGTTTAGGTTAACTAACATATAAATTATGAACTTTTAAGTTTTAGCAATTGAGATAATTTATAGTTAATTAATGATAATAATAATAATATTAATCAATAGTTTGAATAAATTAACTAAGTTTTATAAAAATTAAATACGTTTATAAAAATTAACTAACTATTATAAAAATTAACAAGTTTTTACTAACAATAATAATAAACAACTATAGTTTGATAAAATAACCAATTTTATAATGATAATAATAATAAATTAACTAAGTCAACTAAGTTTTATAATTAAGAATAATAATAATAACAATAGTAATAAGTTTACAAAATTAAATAAGCTAACTATGTTTTATAAAAGTTAAAAAAGTTTATAAAAATTAAGTAAGTTTATGACAAAATTTATAACTTTAATACAATTTATAATAATTAACTAAGTTAATAAAGTTTAAGTTTGACATAATTTATAATTTTAAGTTAATTAAAATATAAGGTATGACATTTTAAGTTTTAGCAATTGAGATAATTTATAGTTTAATAATAATAGCAATAATAATAATAAACAATAGTTTGCATAAATTAACTAAGTTTTGTAAAAGTTAAATAGGTTTATAAAAATTAACTAAGTATTATATGATTAACAAGTTTATTATAATAATAATAAGCTAAGTTTGATAAAAATTAACTAAATTTATCTATATATAATAGGAATACCTCCAAATGAAGCTTTTGAATTTACAGATTTACCCATGTTTCTTTTAATGCAAATGAGGTGTTAAGTTAAGGTTATCTTGGTCATTTAGAAAAATTAAGTAGTGGGGATAAGTTATTTTCACAATCCACAAAGGAACTTTCGCCTTTACTCATTCCCACTTTCATATCCATGCTCTGATAGAAAGAAAGCGTTCTTGGGAACAATAGAGCGAGTATTTTATGAAAAAATTGACTGAGTGGCAGGGGCAATAGCATCATCAACAGGAAAACGACAGGAGGTCACAACTGCTAAATAAGGGATAGGAAAACGATAGGGGAAAAGGGGCTATTTGTTGCCATCGATTTGCGGAGGCAGATGTGAGTACAACGCAACGTAGGCTTGAAGCTCTTGCCAGATCTGAGAGTTAACGAAGGGTTGGGTACTGCTTTTGAGGGTGTTGGCGGTTGGAGTGGAGGGGAAGTCGATTTGTACGAGGAGTCAACAAAAGCAGTAGCATGTGGCTACTTACTCTTCGGCATAGGAGTGGGGCGTTGAGAGGTGCAGAAGGTATTGGGATGGCCAGGAACACCGTGGGTTGGTCAGAGAAAGCAACGCGATGATGGGATGGTTGCGTGGGTTACTAGGTGAGAAATAAGCAATCCCTATTTTTCTTATCATCTTCAGATTCATCAAATAAGGTTAATGAGGTGGTGGAACCCATGAGGTTTTACTGCTTGAATTTTCCTCCATTTTTCTCAAAAGGATTGATCTTCAGATATTATTGTTATAACCTCCATTTTTATTCAATAATCAAACATTGATATCATTTTTCTAAAAAAAAGCTAAGTATATTATGCATGAACCATGTAGGAATTTGCTAAATGAGTAATCAAAAGATGATATTTTTTGTTTTATTCCTGTTTCAGTTGAAGTAATTCTATTTTTGAAAGTTATTCAAGAAGAGCTTATAATTTGTTAAAGCTTTGTTTTTTAGGACTAGATCTTATCAGCACTTAGCATGAAAGTAATATCATTATACTTCAGCATTGTCATTGTATTTATCTTCTAAGTTTGAATCATGGAAGGTTTTTTATACGATTCACGTTAATGGTTTGTATTTAGGGACCACTTATAAGTATAGTACATTTTGTTGTATGCTCTGCAGTTAACTAAGGCATTACTACAAGCATGGTTGATCAATTGTCGAAGCAGTTAGACTATAATAATTAATTCAGCATTGGCCAAAAGTTTAACATGTAATGGATCAACCTTTTCATGTAAATTCCCTTAATTTATAGTGACACTCAAATCCTCGGATTCGAACTTTAGGGTTAAAGAGGGAGGTGGCAGCGGAGTTGGAGAGGATGATAAAAGCGGTAACGACGAATCGACTGGACATGGCTGTTAACCCTTTAATTAGTGGTACGTTTGTCTTTATTTCCGTTGCAGTTTTTATCTTTTTACCACGATTTACAAAGGTTTTTCTTTATTTTTGTTGCAGTTTTTATCTTCTTCCCACGATTTACAAGCTCAAATCCTCCAATTCGAACTCTAGGGTTAAAGAGGGAGGTGACAGCGGGAATTGGAGAGGACAGTGCTGAGATCGAGATACCTGGCTAATAGGTACCATCACTTTGTGTGTTCACATCATTGGCGAAGTCGTGCTTTTTAATATACATCACTTTCTGAATTAGGTACCATCGTGCCACTTTGGCATTTGTTTCTGGCACCTGGAATACTGCAAACACATTCGAATCGCAACAGGGTTCAAATTTTTCTAAGATTTATCAGGTAGGTTTTATTTCTAATTTTTCCACATTTGGAAAATATGAAAATAATATAAAATTGGTGATATAACTTACAAGTCTTTCAAGTTATTTGGTATTTGTTGAAAATGCAGAAGCTTGATGCAATAAATGGATCATTGAACAATAGTCTTACTGAAACTTTGTTTTCTCTTAGTTACTAGCAAATATACGATCTTTCCTATTATTTAGTCATACAGAATGCATCCAAGACATATATTATCATGTTTTGAAGCTTCATAACAATGCTAGATATATAAGGCCACTTATATATGTCAAGCTTTACACACATCAAGTACCTTTTTTGTGTTCTTCATAATTAATAATATACGAGGAAGTTTACTCTCATTTGTTGCTGTTATTTGTGATTTCATTTGGAGACTTTGTGGAAATATAACTATAGTATAGGTACATACTAAGACCAAAGAAGAGAGACTGATCAAATAAGTATAATAAGACCTTGATCTCTGCATAAATTTTTATTGCATATTTCCTTGACTATTTAAAATGCTATTCTTTTCTATCTTTTTTTTAAAGGTTGCTGATATAATATTATTGCTTAAGTATCATTTTTTCACTAATTAATGTTATTGTGTTCTTCACGATTAATAGCATACGAGGAATTTACACTCATTTTTTGTTGTTATATGTGATTTCATTTGGGATTTTGTGAAAATATAACTATAGTATAGGTACATACTAAGATCAAAGAAGAGAGACTGAACAAATAAATATAGTAAGAACTATGCATAAATTTTTATTACATATTTCCTAAACTATAGAAAATGCTACTCTTTTATATCTTTTTTTTAAAGGTTGCTGATATAAAATTATTGCTCAAGTATCATTTATCATTAATTAATGTTATGAATTTTCTTATTTAAAAAAACATTGTACTCTTCTCAATCATTGGATGATATTACTAAGTTAAAAGTGAAGCAAATCCATCATGCTACTATTCCTACTGTTATGGTGCAATAAATGCACTACAACCGTTGGCATTTAATCATCATGATAAATATGATCTACTCTTAGATAGCACTAAATCATATAAGCTCATCATTTTTCTCTTTTAAATTTTGTAGCTGAAAGTTTGTCTTCAATGTATTTTGGTTCAGATAAAGCTTGGATTCATCTATCAAGGTTCTGGGCTTGCTTTAGTTCGATTTTGGAGTATTTTTTAGCTCCATATATTTTACTTGATTTACATAAACTAGCTTAAATTTTATATTTCATAGTTTAAGATAATGTGAAAGATTGCTTTCTTAATGAAAAGAATTTAGTTGATTAAAATCAGTACTTTAGCTGTACTTACATGTAGTAACATGCAATCACATATCTTGCTCCATGTCTCTTTACTTATCTTTTCCCATTAGATTTGAGCTGTAAATATATAAATGAAATATAATGGGTAATAAAGTTGATTTTCTTTTCTGGGTTTATTTCCATTCAAAAAGATATTTTAGAAATGCTAAATACTGCATTAATGCGTACACACTTGCATGGTAATTTCTTAGTTGTTAATAATTTGATGATTGGAATCAGGGATGACTCTTTTTGGAGTTGTTTGTCACTCACTTTGGTTTTGGATTCTGCTCTGTCATTTGCAAGTTAAGTTTATTCTCCCTACTATGTCATTTACCATTGCGTATGTCACAGAAATCTCCCTCACATTATACAACAGCCATCAAGCTTAGTCCAACATAGGTTAAATGATTGTACCTTTGTAAGATGTGAGGTACGGTGCCTTATGTTTGTAAAAATCACATATGCCAAACAAGAGAAGGCCCACATGCTAATCAACTTTGAAATCCTTACAAGGCAAACATGAAGACAGGTTTCATTGCATAGGTCAAAATAGGCATGTAATAATTTGACATTTTTCTTGGTCTAATAGTGTTATAGTAGCTATTTCTATATTTGGTTAAGTTGATGTATAATTTTGCGTTTAGACATTCAAATTATCCCACTTCATTTTGTTTAGTTTCTTTGTATTCCACATGTTGTACATAACATAATTCTATACCCAACAACAACATTCTGATTTTACATATACTTCAAACTTTATACATGCGTTTTTGACTTTGGCAAGTTATGATGAAGAAACTGGAATACATTGATATCTTACTTTCAATTCTTAACTTACTAATGTGTTTTTTTTCTCCAGTTTTTGGAACCATTAAAAATGGCTTTCATCTCAAAAACAATGCTTGATGATGCTTTCACTTTAAAAGCTGTTAAGAAGAAGAGAAGAACCTGAATTTGCTTCAGAATTGTTGATTGTACTTATAGCTAATGTCAATAAGGCTATAAATTGAGTACTTTATTGGTTGTTTTGTGTTATAATATTCTTAATATATACACATACATTTATTCTTTTTGTTTGTAGAAAGCTTATACAATTTATATATTTACTTATTGACTTATATAAGATGTTGCTGACGATGTGTATAGTTTTCAAATTGTAATTTTATCAAAGGGAAGGATTGGCGTCTATTTGTACTTGAAGCTTTTGAATTGCTAAAATAGACCATCAAATATTCTACTAAACCAAGGATGTGAAATACTTGAACATGATGCCACTTTGGTTATTCTCTAAATGCTAAGAATATCGTTTCTCCATAATGAAGGCTATCAATTTTTAGTGTGCGTGATAACAATATTTATATGCCAACTACATAATTTTGAGTTTCTTAAGTTCTTGATTAATGCATCAACGTATAAAATAGTTTATGTTTTACGTGTTGTTATAATTATCCAATAAAAAAAAGAAATTAGATCACGTATTTCTCAGCATCAAAAATAAGTTAATGCACATTTTTTTCATACGTTCAACGGACGTGCATATATACTGGATATTTATCTATATATAATAGGAATACCTCTATTTGAAGCTTTGGAAATACCAAAAATATCCTTTCCGCTTTTCAATTAAAAAAATGACTCGTGATATTTGTGTCATTTCGTTTACCCACGTCCCCTACCTTCGTGTTCTTCCACTAGCCACATTTCTTTAATCAGTTTTTCTTTCGCATCTCTCCACCTTGACACTTTTCATCCTAATTAAGACATCATGGTTCTTCTCCTTAATAGCAGGTTATTCTCCTTAATAGCAGTAGCTTATTTTTTTTTGAAATACCAACCAGATTATTTTTATTTCTAATTTGATCTTTTGGATTTCTTTTGGATAGAGAACATGCCTGACTTTCAACAAAGGACTATCTAGAGGCAAACGACACTATGAGATAGGTACATATATATTTATCATATAGATCCTACTCTCTGTTAGTCGACTGTTATTCCATTGGCATCAGCAAATATTAGAAAGATATAGTTGATAAATACTTGAAAAAAGGCATAACAGAAAGACATAGCAAATAAACGAAGGATCCGATTTATCAGTTATTTTTGATATTGAAGTGTCTGGGTTCTGATTAGCAATAGTTCTGAGCATCAATTCCAGGTAGAGTTTTGGTATAGTTTCGTCGACATGTTGGAAGTCGGCTTGGGTCTGTGCGAGATCAGTAGACAGGGAAAAAGAACACACAAAGCATAGGATATTGGACTTTGGAGTGAAACACGTTTAGGAAACGAAAATTTTAAAAAAATGAATTCATACAGCTATGTCATACGTATATTTTAAAATCTTCGGATGAGGAAAACATTCTTCCACTCATAGACTGGACTAAAAAACTAAAAGCGCAATATTGATATACATGTCCATAAAAAGATATACATGTCCACTCATACGGCTGTGTCATATCTTGATTATACTCCAAATAGAAAGAACGATTTATTTTTATAACTGATATTGGCTAAAACAAAATTATTATTATTTTGTAGAAAGAGGAAAAAACGAATTGGAATATTCCAGGGAACTTACTGTAACCCATAATTTTACTGCCAAGTCCCTCAGCGACATGAAAATAGTCAGGCCATTGAGCTAAATAAGTCATATAGAATGACATATTGAACTACTCATAATAGTAGATAAAAGCATTGTTCTACTCATAGACTGGACTAAAAAACTAAAAGCATAATATTGATATACATGTCCATAAAAAGATATACTATATCAAGTAAACGTTAACAAAATTTATGATTGTAATATCATATATAATGAGAAGAGTTTTAGTTGGCATTCTTACTCGACCTAGAACATCAAGCTTCGTAACCTCAGTTCCACTCAACAATAACATGGATGTCAAGATCTGAACTAAATATATGAAATGAAGCAGAGTTGGAGCATGTAAATATACCCACTTTCATTTTCATAGCCATTAGGTTCAGGAACTCAGCAATATCAGTTGTCCCATTTTGATCAGCATCAACTTCACTAATCATATCACGAAGTTCAGCTTCAGTTAGATTTTGACCTAAAGATCTCATCACAGTACCCAGTACATGAAAAAAATATACACTGAAAAAATATGCATGTTTGTATATACTATTTTACATTAAAAAGAAGTTAACTCACGGTTGTCTTTGCACACGTCCAACGGACGTGCCATACATACCGGTAATAATAGTAATAATAACAACAATAATAAACTATAGTTTGATAAAAATTAACAAATTTTTAATAATAATAATAATAAATTAACTAAGTCAACTAAATTTTATAATTAATAATATAATAATAATAACAAAAATTAAGTTTATAAAAATTAAATAAGTTTGTAAAAATTGACAAAGTTTATAATAATTATTATAAATTAACTAAGTTTCTAATAATAATAATAAATTAAAAAAGTTTATAAAAAAATTTAAGTTAAAAATGATTTATAAGTTTAAGTTAATTATAAACAAATTTAGTTTTGTACAACTTATCTACTATAAATCAGGTCAAGTCTTACAATAATTGAAAAGAGGTAATTACGTATGCTTTAGTCTCTTATGTATGCTTTTTCATTAACAAACAATCATGTAACTATTTACAGAAACTTAAGTTTTTCTTCTATTTTCTTCAAATTGATGTTTGTTCAATGAAGATAGCTAAGTACATAAGTTTATCTAAAATATGTCATTTGGGTTTGTTAGTATTTGATTGCTTTTTTTATGGTTTCTTTCTCACAGCATGCCGATGTTCAGAATGCAATCAGAACCGATGTTCAAAATACTAATGTAAACATAAAAAGGCAAAAAATGTATCATTCTCCAGTTTAAACCAGACTCAAATATCTTTTTTGTAAGTCCTCATATGTCACATAAATTCTAACCATCCATTTGGCATCACAATGATGTGTATCCAAGTAATTTATCAATTTTTTATGATCAAGGAATAAGATTTCTTATTAATATAAGGAAATTGGATAATCAACAAGTTTAAACTAACATTTATGTGGACATTAAAATGAGGACATCGTAAACCTTCGAAGCATCATAGCCATTGACATTCCTTTATATACCCAACTTCTATATTCTTTGGTTTCTTTAATATTTACAACGGTTACATCAGAATTCCTCCCATCCATCGATTTAAACACCCATCTCCAATCAGATCTAACACTCTTGGCACAAATATCAACTAAATAATTTTTAAGTTTATTTTCAATTAATAAAGTAATAGATAGCTTAAGCTTAGTAATGTGTTCTATAACATTGAACTTCCTTATAGGAAAGTTCAATCTCCTCACATTCCATATGAATTATTTGAAGCACGTCTCCTTTTTCTATGCTACTGGGGTTTTCCTTACTTTGCTTTTTTTTATTTGTGGCCTTTATTTCAATATGCGATACCAAACCTAACCGCGTAGGATTTTGAATGATGTCATATGCTATAGTAGTTTTGAATTCAAATGGAGCATCTTCAGCCCTTGTCCTTCTTATAAGTCTGATCGAAGAGGTAGTCGTGGCTTCTTCTGATAGGCTAATATTAGTAGCAGATTAGCCTATTCCTACACTCTTACATTATTCGTTAATATAGAAATGTTTTCAACCATGTTAATATCTATATCTTAGGAACCCCTTCCTTACTGTGTTGATAGAGGAGCTCACTGATGATCTTTTGCTACTACTGGGTGCGGCACTAGGTTCCATACTTTCTGATGATTTAAGCTTCTCATCAACTGTATTTATTCCTCTTTTAGTTTGTTCTTGCCTACTGAAATGCTAATAGATTCGTGATAAAAAGTAGCTATGATTCCATGTTTCAATTATTCCATACTCACATGTTTGATGCAGTAAATATAATTTTGATCTAAAAGTTAACACATAGCCGTGCTCTTGTGTCTTGGATGTAATAATTCCTATGAAGCAAACATGTCAATTATCATAATAATCAATTTACTAGCTTCTGTAAACAATATTAAGTTTGATGTTTTAGTTATATTTTTTGTTTCAAATAAGTTGTAGGCAAGAACATCTACAAAAGCCGTCAAGAAAAAATACAAGATAGATACTTACCAGTTCAACAAAAATGTGTATATATCAGAACGTAAGCTTTACATGATAGAAATTTAGAAGATAAAACTTTTAAATAGTTGTCTTCTTTTTGGAAGATATTGCATATCTCTCTATAAGATGCTTCTTTAAATTCCATGTTTTCGCCATTGTCTATATCACAACAGAAAAAATCAATATAAATTGCAGCCTTGCAGGTAAAGGGAGAAAAACGAAGATGAGTGTTATGTCATAACTAGCCATTTCATAGATCAGTGCAAACGCCAACGATGGTCAATATCTACCCTCTTTAGTTTAAACAAAAAGCTATGTTATTTTAATGGCCCTTCATTCACAACTTAGTACATAGGTGGGAATGGTAAATTTCTATGTGACCAATAACTACTCCATACAACAAAGCACTCAAACACTTCAAAAAGCTCCATAAGACATTTATAAAACTGTAAAGCATATAATAGATTTTTAAACATGATACCTGCTCATGCGTATTTTCCAATTAAAATAGAAATTAATTATCATTTTACTTCGATGCATATATATGAAAAAATCTGAAACATTTTCTGTTTCTATTTCTTTGCCAATTTATTTATTTATTTTAGTATAGGTAAATGAAGATTTTGGTGCAAAGAAGTAGCAACATGTTAAAGTTCTTTTTGGTGTAGTAAGAAAATGATGTTTCTTTAGCTTTGTGCATTTTCTCAAAACTTGATGTATAGTTATTATCAAAACATGGTGTATGGATGTTGTGAAAACATGGTTTATGGAATTGTACGAACCTAGTTTTTGAATATGTGAGAAATTAATGTGATTAATATATTATGTTTTGATTTTTTAGATGATATGATTGATGTTTGGTTTGAATGTGTTATATATATCAGCTAATTTTAAACAAAACATGGGATTAGACTGTAAAGGTGGAGAGTATTTTAGTGGATGGTAGTGAATAACAAAAGACAACGTTTATTACATGTTGTAAATTTGAGAATAACAGCATGATTTAACCGTTGTAAATAATAATGCAAGGTACAAATAACAGTATATAAAAACCATTGTAGAGTATTATTCTCAGCATTTAACAAACATTGTAAAAGATGAACCTTTTACAGCCTTCTTTTGTGCTATTATAAGTTGCCTACTTTTAACAATATGTCGTTAAACAGCGTTTTATCAAAATGCTGTTATAGGTTTTTAGCGTTTATTCTGCTCTGTAAAAAATCTTTTCTATATTAGTGTGCGTCAAAATTAAGATTTTTCAAACAAAGGCAAGTTGCTCCATAAATGAAGAAAGCGCGGCTTCTTCATGAAAGACTTTGACAGAGAATGTAGAGCTCATGACCATTTTCTAGATGCTGATCGATGATAGGAATGCCTTAGAGGAGTTTCTTTATAGAGTTTATACCAGGGGTAAATTCATCGATTTTTCCTATTTAGGGAACAATTGCAGGGTTTACTTACACGCTTTGATCATAGGTATTTGGATGAACATTGGTGCGGAACTCATCTCGGCGCATGTTGGAATCTCCAAAGAGTCACTCCTATCTCTCTTCTTCTTGTTCTTTTCCGCCAAAAAAGCCAAATATATTAGGAAGAGATTTATTTATGAACTGTATATGAAATCAATCTTGTATAAACCTGCATGATTGTATAATTGTAATGTGTAACCTGAGTAGCTTATGAACTTTATCGTTTTAGATTTTCTATTTTTAGTCTAATTTTAACATATCATACAGATTAAATAAACCATAAGCAGTTATGTTCCCATGGAACTCTTGAGTAAATTTGTTAAATTAAAGAAGGGTTTTAAAGAAAAATCCTTAACTCTCAAGGCATTGTAGTTAGCGATACGCTGCTTTCTTAAAGACCTACAAGAAGTTTACATGCGGTTCCTTACTTTCGCTTTGATTTCTTAGGCGACGAGAAGGATAAATTACAGAGTGAAATTAAAACATATGAAGCCAAAATGATATGTAGTCATGCTAGCTCTTCAGTTGGGGAGTGGGATATCATCGATTCCCTCCCGTTAATAGCCCAAAAAAGGTTAAAGTTTCTTTTGACTCTACTCTTACCCTATCTGTTGGGTCATTTATAAAAGCCAAAACTATTATTTTAAACTTTAAGAGTTAATTAAATAGAATTGTGATGTAATTAGAATTTCCTCATCATTTGTAAACCTTTGTTGCTACTAATAAAAAAGCTTGTTTTATGTATTAATTCTTGTTTTACTTATTTTAAATAGGAAACCCAGTTAGTGTTTGCATCTAATCCTTTAGATGTTTCCTCACAAGTGATCGAGATTAAAGATAGATTAATTGTTGATATTGAAAAGAGGTGGTTTTTCCAAGATGCTTTAGCTTTATAGTTTCCAAATAATCCGGTGACACAAGCTCTTTAAAGGTATAAAGGAATGAACCTCTAGCATAGAAGAGGAGATTAAGGAAAAAGACATAGGAATTCTGAATTAAAGAAAAGATAAACTTGGTCTTAGATTCTAAACCTTCAGTTTAGGTTGATGTTGAAATGGCTAGATTGCACTAACAAATAAATGATCTTAAAGTGGAGTTATTAAAGAGTCAAGTCTCCCGCCAATCTTTAGAGCTTATTGCAAACGGAGTCAAGTTTGGCCTTCCTACTCCTACACCCGATAAAACGACTAGGTCTCAATCTTTAGCTAGCCAAGAATTTCCTACCTATTAAAGCCACCTCCAGGCTTAAGTAATGAAGTGATCTCTAAATGGAGTAGACAAGTTAAATTTTAACGTATATAATTATTCGGTAAGAAATGGAATGAAAAAGTATCTCAACATCCCAATGAATACAAAAGCCAAGTTGAAAAGCTTGGGTGCGAAAAGTATACTCTTAAGCAAAAGATTGTAGAACTAAAGAGCATGGTTCAAACTTTACGAGGAGCCAACAAGACTCTCCAACATGCTTTGAAAACTCAAATTGACTCAGTTGATGATGTAGATACTATTCGGAAAAAGGAAAAGAAATTCAAAGAACTTCTGGACTTTGTCGTTCGCCACATTACCGATCCTTTAATTGCTAAAGATTTAGAAAAGATGGCATGGAGCCTTGAGCTTTAACAAAGGTTTGCTTTAAAGAAATTCCTATAGTAACTTTGTATATGATATATTAGATCGTAAGTGAGTTTGTATTTGAATGAATCTTACCTTGGATTTATGGTATGTGGTTTTGAATCGAATACCAGTTCTTATTCGAGATTGCTTGATGATTTATATCCTGCTTTTCTGTATTTTGAGCTTCTGATGTATAGACTGATATTCTACTTGTTAAGAGCACTAAGAATCTAGCTAGCCGAGCTTTTTAGAACTTGATGTAGAAATCTGCCTTCCCATCAATAAATATCCAGTAGCTTGTTTAGTAACGGAGATTCCATGAATTGAATCCCAATTCTGAATTGAGAGCTTATTTAGTGAAGATCTTCCATTAGAAAATCATTTTGATAATGATTTGAATATAAGTCCAGATAACCATTCTAGTTTAGTGAAAATAGAGGACCATAAAACCATCTTGTGGCAGGAACAAAAGAATGGAAAACTCATCCAGTAGTAGAAAATCAAAAAACCCATCTGGTAACAATGAAGGAAGACTGAAAAACACATCTGGTAATTAATAAGGAAGCCTAGGAAACCCATATGGAATCTAAAAATTGCTTTTTCTTTGGAGCATAAACGACTCATATTTGACAGATCTTTCTCTAGAAGATTGCTTTTTTTTCTTTGGAGTGCTAATCAGCTCATTTCTAACAGATCTTCCTCTTGAAAATTGATTGATTTTGTTTTGGAGCACAAATGGCTTATTTTGATAGATCTTCCTCGAGAAGATTGTTTTTTATCCATTCTTTAGCATAGAGTTAGGTTTTCTTTTGAATTTGATTGGCACCATCTTAGGCGATGATTGTTGTCTAGTGCGTTTGGTTTGCTATCTTAAGCAAAACTAAATATTTACCCAACCTCCCTCTAGGAGGCGCTTTAGCAAGGCCTTGGAGATGATACTAAAGGCTTGTCTGGTGCGTTTGGTTAACTTCTCTTAAGCAGAACCAAAGCAACCTTCCTCTAGGAGGCGTTTTAATGAGGCCTTTAATTACATAACTGAAGGCTGGCTCGGTGCTTCGGCCAGGTACCGAAGGCTTACTTTGTCCTCCCTCTAAGAGGCACCTTTGCCAGGCCACGTAAGATGGACCAACGACTTGCAGAAACATTGGACATGCCGTTTTCAGGTAGGACCAAAGGATTACTCTAACCTTCCTCTAGGAAGCGCCTTAATCAGGCCATGGAGACATGATTAAGGGTTTATGCTCCGGCCAGGCCATGTAGGCGGGACCAAAGGTATAGTTGATGCTTTAGCCAAGCCGTCTTAGGCAGGACTAAAGGCTTACTCATCCTCCCTCTAGGAGACGCTTTGGCCATGCCATCTTGGCAGGATCAAAGGCTTTTTCCTTTATTTAAGGAGTTTGTTTTCCTCCTTAACCATGTAAATGTACTTATTTCATGTGGAAAATATTATTTTTATTGATGACTTGTCTAGCATCTTCTTACAAATTCATCAAGCTTCCCTTGCCCTAGAAAATGGTTAATCAAGCCTTTCAAGCTTCGACATTGGTTTGTGCTATGTCAATTGGTCTGGTGATAGTAATAATACAACCCTCCGAGATTCCTTCCATTTTTTGGATGCTTCTTTTGTGAAAGCCAATAGTTAAGTTTTCCCGTAGTCAAGAGATAGATGTTCTCGTAGGAAGCAGTAATAGAATAATTCTTTGATAGTCATGACACCTTGGGAAACAATCCTCCCGATTGGCATTTGCCTGCTTTATTAATTGAAATGGTCTCCTCATCTTTAGTGACTAATATCCTTTTTTGAGAAGTTTTATGCTTCATTTATTTTATAAGATCGATCAAGTACACTATGCCATTTTCTGGTAAACCGTTCGAGGTCCCTTTCTATCTCTTTTTCAAAAATGGTCCCTTTGGCTTTGAACTAAATTTCCTTTCTCATTATTAGGAAGATGCTATCCTTTTTGTATTACCTCTCTAGGGCAAAGATGGGTGTTGGTCTAACATGGAAGGTATTCAAACTCCATTTCCACAGGTGGTAAGGAGCTACTTGTCTCTTTTTTTCCTCCATAACTTATAATACCACAAACTTAATACTTGTTCCTCATGAAGTTGGGGATCACTAGTGATTTGGTAAATTGGCCTAGTCATTTGAGGCTTGGAGGATCCTTGTTTGGAGATTTTAAAACGATTAATTGGAATGACTAAGAAAAACTTAGTTGATACGAATAATTAGTGATAAGAATCGAAGGTAGGTTAGCTTACAACGGGATATGCTTAGTAGGGGAAAGTCCTTTAACTCTATATATACAAGGTTAGTTCCACCTAAGGTTTTAACAAAGTTGAAGGTTCGACCCTCCTTTCAAGACCAAAATATTAAATAATTTCTTCGTTAACCTCAAAAGTGTAAGGGAAGTGGATTTGGCTAAGCTAAGGTAATCCTAAGCTAAGTTGCTAGGATGGAGTATGCACCATATCAAATCTATGGAAGTCTTATGCATGTTCAATATCAAGGCTAAAGCCGTATCGCATGTCATAAAAGAGCCAATAGTTTAAATCATGTAGAGCAATCGAACTCAAGATTATAAGTACTTTTAGAATTTGAAGAACTTTATAATGTAAGAATCAAAAATGCTTTGGAACTTGAAAGCAAGCCATAAATCAAGTAATCTTGTTCTTATTACATATACTATTGAATGTGCATCGCCTTATGTGTAATAGTTCAAGTTGTACAATCTGCTCTAAATCCCCATATCAATTTAGGGTTACAAGGTTTAAAATATAAGAAAAGAGACAAGAATGATTTGCTCTTCTCTGTTGCCTCTAGGTCTGCATTTATAAGGGTAGATTGGTCGGCATGATGCTCTATGCTTCCTTTAGCATTCTCGATCTTCGGCATCTGTTATCCTTAATAGCACTGGACTTATTTCTTTGCTTTAGCCTCATTAACCATTGACAATATCAATGATGGGTGGTATTATCTGGAGAACAACATCAAAGAGTGGCGGCGTTGTAGTGGAAACAACACCAAAGAGATGCGACGGCGATATTGATGAGAGGTGGTAGTATTAAAGGTAGATATTAGTATGTGGTGGAACTGAAGAAGTATGACATTGATCTGAAGCAACTTGATTAGAGAGTGGCATTGATAAAACATGGCATCAATGAGATATGACATAGGTCATGTCGACATACATTTATGGCTTATGGCATTGATCACTTGATGTGGTATTGGCTCCATGCTGTACTAGTATCTTTCGGCATTCTCATTACCGTCCCATTGGTTTTTTTGTTGAGGCGACATCATAACTATATTTACATGCTGCATTCCTTCGACATTGATATGGGTAGTAACACTAAGTATTGCTTAAGCATTGCTTAGATTTAAGTAAAATGCATATAAGTGTCAATTAAGCGTGCTTAAGAGCTCATCACTTAATAAAAATTAAGTGTTGTGCATGCATTTAGCGCTTAAAAGATGCTTAAGCGCACTTTTCATAACATACCTATTTCTAGATAATTCTGTCCCCAAATCTCACAATCAAGCTTGAAGACATCCAAATCTTTACTATCCAAATATCAAGTAGGTAAACCAGGTCGTGCCACAACAATTTCAAGAAGAAAATTCAGGTCAATACCGACCTGAAAATGTACATTTAGTACCACTTTTTCTTCTTCCAACATGTCCTCCTCATCATTGCTTTCTGAATCAAGTCTTCATTTCAGGTCGGTGGTCATTTAAAAAGTCGGTACTAACCTAAATTTTTACATCTAAAGCCCATTTTCTCTTCATGTTTAGGCCATTTTCATCCATCTATTGCCGTTCCAAGCCTTTAAATCGGATCAGTGCTGATTAAATCAAGTCGATACTGAACTGATTTGGCTCTTCAAAATTTCATCAAACTTCCTGAGTTTCTTCATATCATTATTCTAGATAGTTTTAATCATTTACTGTGAAAATGCCAGTGAAAATCATGTTCGTACAACTGAATTAGGTTAGTGTAACCCTGATTCACATTTTTTAACTTAACTAATTCTTTGATTTCTTTAATCTTGATACCTTCAAAGGTCCTCGACTCATTCCTCTATCAATTTTAGTCCATTTCATCTATTTGAGTCTGTTTTGAGACAGAGGAAATTTGGTTATAACACTTACCCCCCAAAAGTATGCATTATGAACGTATGGTTTGTTTCTTCAAGAACATGCTTTAGCAGTAGTCAATCATTGGTTGTTGAGATCTTTAGCTATTAGTCGATCCAAGTTATGGGGAATCATCTTGTTCCTTCGTATTTATCTGTAAATCAATGGTCATTCCAAACTACCATAACTAAGGACGTTAGTCCTTGCTTTAGTGTTAGTCAGAAATCATAATCCTTTTGTTTTTATCTGGAGTTACCATATCATATATCAAAATTATCTCATGTTCATTCAAGATTTATCTATTATAGTCTAATCCCAAGGTGTTCAAATCCTAAGTTCAAGTTAACGTCTATTCTCAGGTCCTATCTAATCTTGGATATGATCTCTCTAGATTGTTCAACATCCAATCTAGCTTTCAATCTCTCTAGATCGTTTAACATCTAATTCTTTGTTCGATCACTCATAATAATTCAACATCCAATATAGGGTTCGATCTCTCTGGATCCATGTTGAGCCCAATTCGCTCGCTCTCCGATGAGGGGACTCAATGTCCAAGCAAGTCCATTCGCTCACTTCGATAAGGGGACTTACTTTCATACAAGCCCATTCCACTTGCTCTTTGGCTATAATCATCCCATAATTTCTCCGGACATAACTACCATGTTCAAATAGTATTAGTCATCATGTTCAAGTGGTTTTCAAAAATCAAATATCTTAATCAAAGCAACAAACAAATATCCTAACATTCATCTTGGACATCCAACTAAAAAAGTGCATAGAGACAAATCAAGGTCCTATAAACATGTACGTAGGAATGCAAAACATGGGAATCAAACCTGACTCTCATCCATCTCAATTATGGGATTCCCAATCTCAGTTCAGTTTCTAGTCGAGTCTTAAACTATTTGCTGAAGATGGTGGCTACTTCGGTTGCACCACTATAGTTTGGTTCCTTTTATACTCGTATACTTGGTTACTCCGAACCAGCTCTTTTGTTAGATCACGAAGGTATCAACACTCATAAATCTCATGGAAAAAGAAAAATCTTCCGGACCTTTTCTACCGATCCGTCGGTTCCCTCTTAGCTGGCTTCCGATAGGAGATCTGCCACTAGTATCAAAATATATCCTCTTCGGCGTTTCAGTCAGATTAATATAAGAAGAGAATTTTTGTTCCATTTGTCGCTTTGGTCCTCCAAAACCATCATCAGCTTTCTGCTTTCCTTTGTCCCTAACATATCCTTGTCTAGATGGTCCTCCATCATCCACAGCATTAACCTCAGCATTATCAGCATCAATGTCCTCTTGACACAAATATCTGTCGACTTCATGATAAAAGTCCATAAGATCCATCGGTAAATCCTTCTATAATGAAACTTTGAAGTCGGTCTTGCTCGTGACTCTAGACATTGCTACCATCAAGACCATCGATGGATCTGACTTATCGACCACAACGGCTGCTGCATTAAATCTCATTAGATAACTTCTCAAGTTCTTTTTTTCCCTTTGCTTCATGCTCGAAAGCATCATCACATTCTTTGGTTGAGAGATATGAACTCTGAACTATCCCAAGAATCTATCTTCCAATCCGGTTCACGTGCTTATAGACTCATTTTCTAACCGTCTAAACCACATAGCAGCAACTCCGTTAAGTATAACAAGAAGCATCGTCCCATTATCTCTTCAGACCCACCCAACACCGCTATATGTCGAATGTATCTCATTAGATGAACGGTTGGATATGTCCTTCCATTGTATAGTTCCAGGATCAATAGCTTGAAGTTGGGTGGATTCCTCACATACCGGATGTTAAGGGTAAATGGATTCATGATAATGTCCATTAAACTTTGGTTCGGGGGTCCACCTCTCACTATTCTTTTGATCATTTTAGCTATTCGATCATTGTCATCTAATGGAAGTCTTCGATCCATAGCTATATTTTTCCCTTTGTTCCTACCGGCACATACTCCTCTGGCTGAAGGATTGCACTCTGATCTGCACCTCTAGCTTCATTTTGTCCCTCGTTCCTATAGGGAAACTCTGGCACATGCTCCTCTGGTTGCTATTCACATTTCGGTTTGTGTCTCTGGCTCCAAAGGAGTGAAGTGACTTGGAAACATCGAGGGTGGTTATTAGAGTTGAGGGGATGATTGGGTTTGTTTAGCAACCAAGGTAGTAAAGTGACTTCAACAAGTCGATAAGGTGAATCATTTTGGTCAAGTACTTCGTGTGAGAAGTGTATGTGAACTTGATGGTCTGAGGTTGCACGTTTAATGAGGTAAAACTATTTGGCACTATTTGTTATGTTTCAGTATCAAGTCTTATGCATGAAGAATAGTTGATAACTCTGGACGTAATAGGTGTTTCGTAGGGAATGGATATGTAAAGATGCTCAACTATGTACCTTGGACATTGGTGATGGTATGGCCTACCTTAATGATAGAAATACCTTGGTGATGGCACATTATCGAATACCGAATCAAATTGCGATGTGGTGTTTTGCGGGCCTTGGTAATAGTCATATAAATCATTGACAATAGCTTGGTACTGATTACTGGCACTACTCCCTTTTGGACTTCTTCCTTAATATCGAGAGCTTCACACCTTAAAGCCATAGTGATAAGTTTGGTGACTGTACCCGTAAGAAGATTGGTCATTTCACACTGGAACTCTGGTCGCATCTCATGCACAAACATTTCATTCTTTTTTAGCATTGTGTTTATAAATCCAAGTCCAAAATGGAACAAAGGATTGAACTTATGCTCATACCGTGACACCGTCAAATCACCTTGCTTTAAATCCATGAAACTCCTAAACAATCGAGTCCTTCTAGCTTTTGGAATAAACCGCACTTCAAAAATTTCCTTGAATTATTCCCAAGAAAACTCCTCTGGAGTATTAGTTGTTACAGAATCTCACTAATCCATACTTAGTGATCATGCGAGACCTTGGTGGTGGTCTAAATAAATTAACATCTTAGTGATCATGCGAGACCTTGGTGATGGTCGGACGGGGTAAGGTCTTGGATGATGATGCGAGGGTTTGGTGATAGCCAAAGTGAATGGGATCTTGATGATAGTATTATGCATGTTTGTTATATGATATGCTATGGTTTCTATGATTGTTGAATTCTGTGCTATTTTGATGGCTGTCTTGTGATGTAGGTACTATTGAGCTGGGTATCCTAAAACCTATATTATGCTTAGCGCACTATGTCCTTATGATGACGATTATAATAGAGTTAGAGATATACCCTACAGGCAATTCTGTAATTTATTGTAAATTATTAACTTTGTAATAAAATATCGAAACAAAAGATGTTTTTCTTTCTATTATATACTTGATATACTATGTGTGAAGACCCATCTCCTCGACTCTTGAAAATCGACACTAATACATCCACATTATTCACGTGCCGTAAATCTATGTGCCGAGGGGTAGATTAGCAGGGGTAAAGTAAAATAAAGGTAAAAGAAAGAAACATAAATTCTCACATTTCGTTTAAATTTATAGATAGATAGACATACAACCACTCTCACTAGGGTACATAAGAGTTCTAGTATAAACTAACCCAGCCAAGAACAGTTATAACTGCCTGCTCCCACACTTGCTGGTACAAACAACTAGACACGGAAGAAAATAAAAGATAGATAAATATCCCTATCAGATGCTCTAGCTCCATGCTCCAAAAAAACTCCTCTAGAATGCTTCACTAAAAATGCTCTTAACATGATCCTGACTACGTGGCTGTCCGAAAGATAGGACACCCAGAGTTTAAATGGAAAACAAAATAATCTCCGGGTTTGTCATGAGACTAGTGTGAGAACTCAAAATACGATGTTTGAAAACAAAATGGTATCTCATAAGACCACACCGCACGTAAATACGGAATGGGTTTTTACCTTATGATAACCAAATTATTTGCTACATAAAATCATTTGATATTATTTTTAATGACATTCATTTCTTGAAAACACTTTTTCAAGTAATTATATTCAAATAGCTAAAAAATTTACCATTATTAAATTCTAGCATACTAGGCTCTACAAAATAAATGGTAGACACTTATTGGAGAATAGATTTCCATCCAAATGGCCTGGTAAAGGGACTAACTTCCGGCAGTACATCTCTAGAGGAATGTACCAAGCCCCAATTGATGGTCCTCTACCAACACAAGACCGGCCTACCTCTTCCTAAATAGTACCGAATATGTAATCACCTAGGTCATTACCGACCTATCTGAGACGTCTTATAGCATACACCACAATAATTT
This sequence comes from Allium fistulosum, assembly GCA_030737815.1. NCBI lineage: Eukaryota > Viridiplantae > Streptophyta > Magnoliopsida > Asparagales > Amaryllidaceae > Allium > Allium fistulosum. The sequence continues at coordinate 431,142,829 of CM060906.1, read as the reverse complement.
AAACCCGAACTTATAGCAGGTAGAAATATATCTAGAAGGGGATTATCATACCCCAATGGTTGCGAACCACATAGCCTCGCCGCATCTACCCTGTTTTGGCCATTTCCGGGTGTAAGGCTTGAGGTAACGATTAATTTCTCATTGCACATTTCCCTTTGAATGCTACATTTCCATTCCATGGTCACACAACTGGTTTCTACAAATGTATAACTTCTGAGCTCATACATCTCAGGAAAGGGTGTTAAGCTAAGAGAAGTTGCCTTCTCCGCCACCAAGCTGATAATACATTCATAGAGATCACTAAATGTAACTAGAAATGCAACGTTCGATATTCGTCCATACAGTTTGTCCAGAAATAGGAAAAAATGAAGGCACTCTCCTACCACATCTTGTCGGGAATTACCCTTAGGATTAGTAACGAGAAGTCTTTGCATCGAAGATCTTAAAGGAATAACTGTTTCCATACAATATGATATGGAAAATTTCCCCTGAGGGTCAGTGACAAGTAGCCCTACATTCCATCTTCCAAATTATCTTCATGTCTTCCCTTTGAATACGTAAATTGGTTCGAAGTGGTCTTCGGATAGGAATCATCCATATCCGACCTTGGTTCCTTTGAACCAATCATCAATAAAAGAGGTCAAGTAAATTGATGAATAATATTATTAATTCATTTCCTTTATCAAAAATATCTTTTTAACTTTAAAACACTTCTTTCCGGTATATATGGAATTATTAAACCTCTCTTGTAAAATCCTTTGATAACTTTGAACTCTTTTTAAACTGGGAATAAGTTCGAACTCATTTCTTTATTTCACTTGAAATAGTATTGATCCGAGCAAACTTAATTCACTATACCCTCCATCGCGCCAGTCCGGATAGCCAAGGAGAGCATGAAACTGGTTTTCCAAACTCAAGTCTAGACACTATCTCTGTGACACCCATAAGGAGGTCAAGTTATTTGATCGACTCTAAATCATTTAAATTTAACCATTCCATGAATCCTTCAGAATCATCTTTAAAATAATTATTTAATCATTTGAAAGCATTTATAAAAGATTTGGAAAATAATGGTTGCATTTAAAACTAAATTTCAATTATTACAGAAAGGTGCCGTGGAAAAGTGCTACGGAAAGTGCTTTTTAAGCTATATGGGTCAAAACGACTTTTTATCATTTGAAAATTCGTTTTTTATAATTCAAATAATTTTTAAAAAAAAATAAAAGATTTTTAGAATTTATTTCATATTTTTAAACTATTTTAAAATATATTTTCAAAGAAATCCTATTATGGATTCTGAACCGGAAAACCATGATTTTTCCAAAAACTGGTTATACTCATATTTCAAAATCTACTTATCGAAATATCGATTTTATTTCTTCGTTGGAAAACTATGGAGATAATAGTTCGAAAAATTCTTATCTCGAAGAATTTCGGAGCTATATTCCATTTTATACTCTCGTTTGACTTTTATGCCGCGAAATCGCAAACTACTATTACGCGATGCGCCTATTTTTTTGACTAAATTTTCCATTACTTTTAAAACTTTACCAAAACTCTTTCATATGTTTATAAAACATTTCAAACACATTATTAAACTATTTTAAGGAGGTTTAACATCCCATATACACCAATTCATTAATATAAAGGAAAGTGATTTCCTTTGTGCTAATCGACGTGTATTTCTATGACTTGCATATATATTCAACATTCATATTAAACAACAATTATCAACAATTGTAAAAAATCATATATAACTTCCAATAGCATATAATAGTATAGTTTTGGAATTCTCATTTTGGATTCTAAACGATTAACTAAAAATTCGTTATAGCTCCGCTATTTGGTTTCCAAAGCTCACGATCCCTGGGACTTTAGCTTCTAGGCGACTTGACCAAAGCTCGGGGTGGCTTAGGGAGCTCACGGCCTAGGGTAAAGCAAGTAAGATGCTCGGCCTTCAATGGAATGGGGTGGAGGCTGTGAAAAGCAAGGAGAAAAGGTGGAGTTTCAGGATTGTTTTGTGGTGCTTATGTATATATAACTATATATTACAAATTCAAATTCTTTTTGGAATAAAATTTCCCATAATTTATTTTAGGGTGGAATCCATTAAAGTGTGTAGAGAAAGCTTAGGAAATGAAGAAGAAGATGAATGAAAATGAAGAGGATGGTGTAGGGTATTTATAGGCAAAAGAGAGAGTAAAAAATATCTACGCTTACCTCATCTTTTGCATCACCATCACATGTACCTTCATCATCACAACCTCCCCCCTATGCACGGCAAAAACTCCATCACCCATGTGCCCATCACTTCCGTCACTTTAGGGTATGCATATGTTGACTTTTGTATCTTAAGAAGTAAGGAAACTTAAAATATCTTAAATATTTTTATATTAATATACTTAAACATATTTGTATATGTATGTTTATGTGTATGTTCTCATGTATGCACATGTGTTTGTTTACATTACATATATCCACAATGTCGCACAACTTCCACACTTAAATCGTTAAAAATCCCGGTTCCGATTTTCGGTCTTATTCTCTCTTTTTAGTTAATATTCATATATTTGTAAACAAGTTTTGAAAATAAATTTTATTATCATTCTTAACTAATTAAAATGATCATATTTCATTTATAAAATCATATAAATTAATATTAGTAATTATTTATAAAATTGTTGTTATATCGATAAAGCGAAGCAAACATTTATCAAAGTGATAAACTTGCGGGTCGTTACAGACTACCCTCCTTAAAAGAATTTCATCCTCGAAATTAAGATAAGAAGAAAATAGCTTAAATAGAAGTATATTCGATACGATGGGATATATACAAAAGTATAGATAAGTGACTCAGCACAGGCTGTGAGTACATTATATCGATATGATTTATACAGACTATGCGTCCATCCTAAAATCAGGATATGCCTTACTATCCTTTTTATCTTCCTCCTTAATCATTTCTCATTATGATCAACGATTCGAACAACCCGTCTAATAACTGCCCAATTCGGTTCTACCTCCAAGTCTTCCTAAGCTGTTGTTTCTATGATTTGCTCTGGGTCATGCACATGTTTCCGCAAATGAGATACATGAAAGACAATGTGCACTCCTGCTAAGCTTTCTGGCAATTGCACTCGATAGCTAGTGGGCCGATTCATTTAAGAATGGGAAATGGTCCAATATATCAAGGTGCTAACTTCCCAGCCCTTCCAAACTTCACCACTCCTCTCATTGGAGAGACTTCAAAAAGACTTAATCTCCAACTGAGAATTCCATATTTCTACGCCTTGGTCTGCATAACTCTACTGTCTGCTCTGGGCTTCTTTTATCTTCTTCCTAATCATATCAACCTTATCTGAAGCTTCTTGTATAATATCAGGACCAAGTATTAATCGATCTTCGATTTCCATCCAACATGCTGGTCATCTACAAGGACGACCATATAGAGCTTCATATGGTGCCATGTCGATACTAGCTTGATAACTGTTATTATAGGAGAACTCTACTAGATGCAAATGATTTTCCCATGAGCCTCCAAAGTCTAGAATGCATGCTCTTAGAAGATCTTCCAAAACGCGGTCGACTCTTTCTGTCTGTCCATCAGTTTGGGGATGATGAGCAGTGCTTATATTCAGCCTTGTTCCCAAAGCTGTCTGTAATACTTCCCGAAACTGACTAGTAAATACTGGATCTCAATCACTTACTATACTGCTTGGAACTCCATGCAATCGGACAATCTCTTTCATAATATCTCAGCAAGGCTTGTAGTTGTCCTGGTTACTTTATTGTAATTAAGTTGCACTTTTAGTTAATCGGTCTATGATAACCCAAATGCCTTCGTTTCCCTTCCTCATTCGAGGTAAGCCATCAATGAAATCCATTGATATTTGATCCCACTTCCAAACTGGAATCTCTACTGAATGAAGTAATCCTGTAATTTTATGTTGGTCGCTTTTGATTTGTTGACAATTTATGCATTGGCTAACATAAATGGATATGTCCCTTTTCATACTTTTCCACCAAAATGTGTGCTTCATTTCTCTATACATTTTACTAACTCCCGGATAAATGATAAGTTTGGATTTGTGGCATTGAGCTAATAGCTCCTGCCTAAGATTATTCACATTCGAAACACAAATTCGCCCATTCAATCGTAATACTCCACTTTTATCTACTTCAAAGCTTGAATTTCTTTCTTCTTCAACTGCCTTAATAAAATTTACAGGCTGTCTATCTTCTCTTTGTTTACTGGCTATTCTTTCCAGAAGAGGTGGAGTTACTACCAAACAAGAAATAACAGCATACTTTCTACTCAATGCATCTGTTACTATGTTGGCTTTCTTGGGTGTGTAAAATATCTAGATAGATGTGAGAAATTCTAGCCAACTACCTCATGTTTAAATCTTTCCGAGTGAAAAGATACTTTAAAAATTTATGATCCGTAAAGAGCTAAAACTTTTCACCTACTTAAAAGAGGGAATTTTATTTACTAAGGTTAATTCAAAGTTTTACTGAAATAAACTATGAAAATTTCTTACCCAACAAATAGTGCCTCTATATTTCCAATGCGAACACCACGGCTAATAATTCTAAGTCATGTGTTGCATAATTTTTCTCATGAACCTTTAGCTATCTACTTGCATAAGCAATCATCTTCCCTTTTTGCATCAGAATTGCACCAACTCCTTCTCCACAAGCATCTGTATAAATGGTTAATCCACTATTCCTATTTATAATTGCTAGAACTGTAGCGGTTGTTAACCTCTTTTTGAGTTACTGGAACGCTGCTTCATATTTAGGAGTCCAAATAAATTTAGCATCCTTCATGGTCAAGTTCATTAGGTGGTAGGAAATCTTGAGAAGTTTGAATGAATCTTTTGTAATACCTTGCCAAACCTAAGAAGCTATGAATTTATTTAGGAGTGTGGTTGCTTCTAATATAGAACAGCTGCAACCTTTACAGGATCTACTGAAATCTCGTCCGTTGACACTATGTGTCCAAGGAATCGTACCTCCTTTTCCCAGAAATAGCATTTTGAGAATTTGCTTTAAGCACATTATTTCTTAATATCTCCAACACAATTTCTAGATGTCTTTCATGTTCTTCTTCTATCTTAGAATCGATAAGGATATCATCGATAAAGACTAACACGAATTTATTGAATATATCTCTAAATACCCTGTTCATAAAGTCTATAAAATAAGCAGGTGCATTGGTCAGCCCAACAGCCATAACTAACCACTTGAAGAACATGTTCAGACCTTTAAATGCAGTGAGATGGATGCATTCTTCTGCAGTTCTTAGTTGATAGAAAACTTGTAGCTAGATTCATTTTCGAGAATACCGGAGCTCCATGTAACTGATCAAACAATTCACCTATTTAGAGTAGAGGATACTTGTTCATAATCATTTGTTTATTCAAATGTCGGTAATCTACACACAACCTTAAAGATCCATTTGACTTGGCAACAAAAACTACTGTCGATCTCCAACTTAAATGACTAGGTCTTATCAATCCTTTCTTTAATAGCTCCTGGGTTAGGTTATTTAATCCTCCCTCTCTTTTGGAGCCACCCTTTGATCAGATTGTTTAATTGGCCTTGCACCAAAAATCAATTCAATACGAAACCCGATTTCCTGATGTGGGGGTAAACTCTTTACTTCTTCAAATTTCTCTAGGAATTCTTTAACAACGGATATCGTTTCTAATCTTTTTTGGGATGAATCTAATGCATATAGGAAACTATCCCTCCTTGGACTAGGATCTTCACAAGATATTTCTATAAACTTCCCAAAACTGGTCCATAAAGATATCATCCTTCTATCGCAATCGAGAACAGTTTTATACTTAGTCAACCAATCTATTTCGAGTAAAATTTCGATTCTAGTAAAATCAGAGAAAAACAAGTCAAAAGGAAATTTTATGGAAGAAATGGGAAATTTGGACCTTTTCACAATTCATACAATGGTTAGTAGTACCACCTATAAGATTTGTTACACAGATAGGGGTATCAACTAACTTTGGGTCAAGTTTAATCCATCTACGGTTTCATTAGCAACAAAACTATGAGAAGCTCATGTATCAAATAATACTCTAACTTAAAAATCTTTGATAAAAATATTACCTTCCAAAACTCCTTTGCACTTCACATCCTTAGAGGTTGAAGGTTCATCTTTTATAGCATAAACTCTGGCTTGCTCTCCCCTCCTCATAAATGGGCAATCCTTTATCAGATGCTCTAGTTGATGACAATTATAACAATTCCCTAGTGGTGGCCCGTGAACCTTGGAGTTCTTGCAATTGATCGCTAGGTGGCCCTTTTGTTGGCAATTATAACACGTAGCATCCTTTAAATAGTTACCATGCGATCTTCCTCCATATTTGCCTTGCCCTGGATTTTTCCCACTTTGATTGAACTTCCTCTTTTTCCAATTGGTGGTGTTGTTGTTGGTTTGAGCTACCACCGAATTCTTCTTATCCTATGTTTCGTAATGAAACCCCATTTCCAGCAAGTCTATAAATGACCCTTTAACATGAGTAGTCATCCTACTTTGGTACTTCTCATTCATCCTAAAAATAAACTTCTCATTTTTCTTTAAAGGCATGTCAATTAGACCTGGCCCAAAACAAGATAATTCATTAAACTTATTTGCATACTCCTCAACGGTCATTTCGTCCTGCTTCAGATCCATGAAGCATCTGTAAAGACGAGATTTCCTAGATGCATACATGTACCGCTCCTCCAATACTTCCTTAAACCTTTCCCTAGAGAAATTGTCTTCCAAATCATTTAGGGTAATGGACTCACACTAAGCCAGAGCCCCTTCCTACAGTTGCCACGAGGCCTAAAATCACTTTTTCTCATTACTAATATTCAATGCCTTAGAGATTCTTTCGCATGATTCAAACCAAGCGTTGTACCTTTGAATGGTTTCCCCCTAAGCTGGTAAATTTTTTGCATAAGGTAGCAAAATTAACTTGGGGTTATACGGGAGCTATTTCTTTTACAGCAGTGGTTGGAGCTCAAACCATTTGTTTTTATGGTGCTGCTATTTCCCCATCTTCGTCCTCTACGAGTACTCATGTCTTACTACCTGAATTTAGTAAGATAACTTCAGAATACAAAGACGAAGTTATCTTGGGAAATGGGTATATAGCACAACTTGATTTTCTTTTTTTACTTAAGGATTTTAAATGCGCACTCTCAAAGGTTAAACTCATTCTAGGGTATTACTAACCCTATCTCTACTGAGTCATACCCCACCAAAGCCAAGGTTCTTGCTTAACCTTCAGCTCTGATACCAAATGTGAAGACCCGTCTCCTCAACCCTTGAAAATCGACACTAATACATCCACCGTATTCACGTGCCCTAAATCCAAGTGTCAGGGAGGCGGATTATCGGGGGTAAAGTAATGTAAAGGTAAAAGATAGAAACGCAAATTCCCACATTTTGTTTAAATTTATGGATAGATAGTACATACAGCCACTCTTACTAGGGTACATCAGAGTTTTGGTATGAACTAACCCAACCAGGAACAGTTATAATTGCTTGCTCCCACACTTGCTAGTACAAATAACTAGACACAGTAGAAAATAAAAGATAGATAGATATCCACGTCAGATGCTCCAACTCCATGCTCCAAGAAAACTCCTCTAGAATGCTTCACCAATATGCTCCTACCATAATCCTGACTACTTGGATGCCCATAAAAATAGGGCATCCAAAGTTTAAATGGAAACAAAATAAACTATAAGCAGTCATAAGATTGGTGTGAGAACTCAAATATGGTGTTTGAAAACAAAAGGGTATCTCATAAGACCACGCCGCACATAAACACGAAACATGTTTTTACCTTATGATAACCAAATCATTGGATATTATTTTTAATGACATTCTTTTTTTGAAAACACTTTTTCAAGCGATTATATTCAAATTGCCGAAATTGTTACCATTATTAGATTCCAGCATACTAAGCTCTACAAACAAAATGGTAGGCAGTTATTGGAGAATGGATTTCCATACAAATGATCAACTGAAGGTTGGCAGTACATCTCTAGAGGAATGTACCGAGGTCCAACTGACGGTCCTCTACCAACACAAGACCGGCCTACCTATTTTTAGATGTACCAAATTTGTCATCATCCCGGTCGTTACCGACCTATTCGAGACGTCTCTTAGCATACACCATAATAATTTAAACCCGAACATTATAGTGGGTAGAAATATATCTAGAACGAGACGATCATACACTAATGGTTGTGAAACACATAGCCTTGCTGCATCTACCTTGTTTCGACCATTTCTGGTTGCGAGGCTTGAGGTAACGATTACCTTTCACTTTGAATGCCACACTGCCGTTCGATGGTCTCACAACAGGTTTCTATAGACGTATAACTTTTGAGCTCGTACGTCTCAGGAAAGGATGTTAAGCTAAGAGAAGTTGCCTTCTAAGCTGATAATACGTTCATAGAGATCACTTATGTAACTAGAAATGCAACGTCAGACATTCATCCATACAAGAAGTTTAGGAACAGGACAATCCAAAGGCACTCTCCTAGCACATCATGTCGAGAATTACCCCTAGGATTAGCAGCGAGAAGTCCTTGCATCAAAGAACTTAAAGGAAATATTACTGCCACATCATATGATATGGGAAATTTCCCCTTAGGGTCAGTGACAAGTAGCTTTACATTTCATCCTACAAATTATCTTTATGTCTTCACTTCAAATACCTAAATTGGTTCAAAGTGTTCGAAGTGGTCTTCGGATAGGAATCATTCAAATTCGATCCCGGTTCCTTCGAACTAATCATCGATAAAAGAGGTCAAGTAAATAGGTGAATAACATTTGATTAATTCATTTATTTTATCAAAAATATCTTTTAGAGATATATAACTTTAAAACACTTCTTTTCGGTATATACGATGTTATTAAACCTCTCTTATAAATCCTCTCTTATAAAATCCTTTGATAACTTTAAACTCTTTTTAAACTGGGAATAAATTCGAAATCATTTCTTTGTTTCACTTGAGAAAATATTGATCTGAGTTTACCAAATTCACTATCCCCTCCATTGGCTAGTTTGGATAGCCAGGAGAGCAGGAAAATGGTTTTCCAAACTTAAGCCTAAACACTATCTCTTTGACACCTATAAGACGGTCAAGTTATTTGATCGACTCTAAATCATTTAAAATTTATATATTCCATGAATCCTTCAAAATCATCTTTAAAATATTTATTTAATCATTTGAAAACATTTATAAATGATTTGAAAAGAATGGTTGCGTTAAAAACTATATTTCAATTGTTATAGAAAAGTGCTGCGGAGAAGTGCTGCAGAGAAGTGCTACGGAAAGTGCTTTTTAAGCTATATTGAACAAAACGACTTTTTATCATATGAAAATTAATTTTTTATAATTCAAATCACTTAAATATTTAAAAAGATTTTTAGAATTTATTTTCGTATTTTTAAAAAAATTTAAATATCATTTTCAAAGAAATCCTATTATGGATTTCGAACTGCAAAACCATGATTTTTTCAAAAATTGGTTTTACTAATATTTTAAAATCTACTTATTGAAATCTTGATTTTCTTTCTTTGCTGGAAAACTATAGATATAATAGTTTGGAAAATTTTTATCTCAAAGAATTTTCGAGCTATATTCCATTCTATATACTCGTTTGACTTTTGTGGCGTGAATCATGAACTGCTGTTACGCAATGCACCTATTTTTTAACTAAATTTTCCATTACTTTCTAAACTTCCCCAAAACTCTTTCATATGTTTATAAAACATTTCAAACTCATTATTAAACTGTTTTAAAGAGGTTTAACATCCTATATACACCAATTCATTAATATAGAGGAAAGTGATTTCCTTTGTGCTTATCGACGTGTATTTCCATGACTTGCACATATATTCAACATTCAAATTCAACAACCATTATCAACAATCATAAACAAACATATATAACATCTAATAGCATATATATAGTTCAGGAATTCTTACCTTGGGTTTTAAATGATTAACTAAAAATTCGCTATAGCTCCGCTATTTGGTTTCCAAAGCTCACGATCCCCTAGGGCTTAAGCTTTTAGGCGACTTCACCAATGCTAGGGGTGGCTAGGGGAGCTCATGGTCTAGGGTAGAGCAAGTAAGAGGCTCGGCCTTCAATGGAATATGGTGGAGGCCGTGAAAAGCAAGGAGAAAAGGAGGAGTTTCAGGATTGTTTTGAGGTGCTTACGTGTATATAACTATATATTATAAATTTAAATACATTTTGGAATTAAATTTTCCATTATTTCTTTTAGGGAAGAAGCCATTAAAGTATGGAGAGAAATCTTAGGAAGTAAAAAAGAAGATGAATAAAAATGAAGAGGAGAGTGTAGGGTATTTATAGGCAAAGGAGAGAGTGAAAAATATCTATGCATACATCATCATTTGCATCACCATCACATGCACCTTCATTATCACAACCTCCCCCCTTTGCATGGAAAAAATCCATCATCCATATGCCCATCACTTCCATCACTTTAGGGTATGCATATGTTGAATTTTGTATGTTTAAGAGGTAATATCTTATATATTTTTATATTATATTTATATACTTAAATATATTTGTATATGTATGTTTATGTGCATGTTCTCATGTAAGCGCATGTAAATGTGTATGTGTATGTTACATATCTCCAAAATGTTGTACAACTTCCACACGTTGTATCGTTACAAATCCCGATTCTGATTTCTGGGCATATTTTCTCTTTTTAGTTAATATACATATATTTTTAAACAAGTTTTAAAAATAAATTTTCTTATCGTTGTTAACTAAATAAAATGATCATATTTCATTTATAAAATTATATAAATTAATATTAATAATTATTTATAAAATCGTTGTTATATCGATCAAGCGAAACGAACATTTATCAAATTCATATACTTGCGGGCCGTTAAAATATGTTATACTAATTAATTTATTTAAGTATATTTAATACAAAATCAATAAGTGATATGTTTTTTGAAATTAATTACAATGTGTTGTAATCATCAGAAATTTATCATAATGAAATAAATATATCATTTAAATATTCTTAATCAAGATTTATCTAGACTGGACATCGATACATCCATTAGGGCTAAAGTACATAATGCTCTCCAAATGTTAGGAAGTGTATTACTTATGGCTACTGGAGGCACCAAGCAGTTACATACTAATAATTATTGGATAACTATAGAATGACTCACTCTATAGTTTTTTATTGCTTAATACAACTAATGTCAAACAGAGAATATCAAAGTTACAATATTACACAGTTCTCTTGACTCAAGAATACTGTTAGAGTTCAATGTAAACTCCACCTTAATTATAATTAAATTATGGCACGGTATCCATAAAAAACTGTAGCTGGATTTGAGTTGAATGGAAGTGAAACACCATTCAATAGAGAATTTGTCTCCTCGGTTACATGAAGACAGTATCATGATCAACCGTATTCAACTCAAAGTCAATGTCTATGGCCAAAGTAGTCTTGTTAATTATAATTGTTACAATTGAACCAAGGCCTTTGTGTATGGACTATACAAGTTGAATGTGCACAATATTGGAATTTTGACTAATACCAAATTATATAAGTCCTACTTAATTTTGATAAGAGAATTGGTGTAAATAATTGTCACTTTGAGGACCTCTTAAAATTGTTAAATTAGATTTTACTGAAACCGTGTTAGCGATAGATTCGTCCAAACTGTCTTAAAGCTAGATAAAATGACGTACGAACATTAATATTCGAATTGTTCGATATCATTCGTTGATCGAATTTACATCTAAGAGTCACACGACTGCAATGTAGAATGCTCTAAATACCACCACATTTAATTAAATTATAACCGTTATAAATTAATTAAATTATTTAATATATATGAAAAATTAATTATAAAATTTTATTTGATTTATGTTGATCGGTATTGAAAATAGTACTTATATAAAAGTTATATACACACATATCGATATACAATATCGATGTACATTTGACTTTGATTTGAATAGGAATTAACTGATATGGTTTGAAGTAGCATGCAAGCTTATAAGACACAAGGAATGTTCGACCATAGAAAGAGGTGATTGGGTATTTAGAAAAGTAGCATGGTTTGAAGTAGATACAAGCCCATAAGGCCTATGGTATGGTCGACCATAGATAGGGGTGATATTTTTGATATTTTGAGTTTGAAGTAATGGAGAAAAGAAGGACCAAGATCCTTTTCTCTCTATCTCTCTCTCTTCTTCCTTATTTAACCTCATTACCCCCCTTTCCTTTTAAGTTTAATCTCTCTACTCCTCCTCTAACCCTTATAGGTCACAAGCACCTAACATCGTCCTTTATTTTTCAAACCAAATACAAGGTCAAATAAAATTATATCAAAACATGTGTAGATCTTTTCAATTATTAGCGTTTTTAGGAAGAGAGCAGACTCAATTCAAGGATTTCCACTTATTCAATATTCGAAGTGTTATAACTAGGATACAGTTGAGGTAATACTTTTATCCACATCAATTTCATAGATATAGCCAATTATGTTATTATAGCTTAACAGAATACGTTGTATCACGAATTATCATATATATATTTGTTGTTGATCTGTATATGTAATATTGTTATTAAAAAAAATTGTACATAAATGTCCATTCTACTTTTGGCCATGTTAAAAAAATGTTTTTTTTCGAAACTAAAATTAATTTTATAAGGCTTTTAAATTAAAAATTGAATTTTAAACTAGTATGTATACGTTAAATAGGTATATACCTTTTTAATTGATATATCTATATATCGTATATATACTATTTGAGAAAAATATAAATTAAAAAAATTGTAAAATTTTATTTCATATGAAATTTTATTTTTAATATTTATTAATATAAAAATTTAAATTTAAATTGTTATTATACATTTATATATAAATATAAATATTTTTTGTAAATTTCATATTGGATGGAAATAAAAATACATATTATTTCGTACAGATTCTGAATTTTAGGGAATTGAATCTGTAGGAATTCAATACTTAAAAACAATGATTTTGTCAAAATAATATATGGCCGAAAATAGTTGTTCAAATATATTTTGTTTTAAAAGTATACATAAATATATTTATAATATAATATTATTTAAATATATAATGTTTTTATTTTATGTAATTTAAATATATACACACACACTTCGAATTAAAAAAGATATTCTTTTTCGTGTGTGTATATATAAATATGATTTAAAAACCTATTTGTAAATTCAAAATTTAAATTTGAATTTTAAATTTTTTTATATTTAATTATAAGTAATTATTTATCATATGAATTTGTGAATATATTAATTTAATTATTTTTGTAATATATGTATGTACGTATGTACATATATATATAATTATATTAATATTATATTGTTGACAACAAATATATATTTATATGAAGGAGTTAACATGTCTGTTGCAATAAAAATCCTAACACTTAGATATGGCATGCTAAATCATATACATTATATATGTTGCACCTGCACCTACACGTACATGTGTATATGATACACATGTGCACATTATATATCATATATAAAATCAAATAAAACTATTTTATTAATAAATTAAAAAATGATTTTATTTAAAATTTATTTATATTAGATCTAAATTAATTTAGACTTCATATGTCTAATAAGATTCAAAATGGTAAAAAATTAAAATTCATTCATTTAACCTGCTTTATGTTGGCCTTGTTTCAACTATAAAATCAAAGCCCAATAGCATATGCGGTCTAAATTTGCAGTATTAATGTTTACTTATTAAAGCCTTTTTCATTTAGTTGGTTGTCCAAAAAAGTAGTGTATAAGGTTAAGTTTGGATAAACAAGTACGCTACCATGCCTGGCTGGTAGCCTGGTCCGAAAGGATGACGCAAGCCCAAAGGTTATCCCTAATATAAAGGCCTAAATTGATTTTAGGCCTTGGGCAAATTAAAATAAAATTCTAAATTTAAAAGGTTAAAGTTAAAATAAGTAAAAAAAAATTGTGATTGTTATAAAATAGTTTTCAAAATTATATTGGAAATGTAATGATTAATTTCAAAAATTATTAATAATTAATTAGAATAATTAAATAAAAGTAAATAAAATAAATTAAATAATATATATATTGATATACGGTACATTATCTTAAAATGTTTAAGGTGTTATATGTATATATAATTTTCGAAATAAGTTACATTTAGTTTAAAATTTTAGTTATGTAAATTAATTAATTGTTAATTAATATATAATAATATTCATATATATTAACTTATATCTTTATAACTAAAAATGTTATAGTATACATATTCAATTTAAAATGTTGAATTGAAAAAATTAATTAAAATGTGACTTAATTAATTAATTAACTAATTAAAGAATTAATTAATAAAATTAATACAAGATTATACATACGATTATTATATAAATTAATTAAGTTATAAAAAGTTATACAATAATTAAAACTTATATAATATGAATGTATAATAAAAGGTGGAACAATAATAAACCCAAACTAGATTTAAGAAATAAATATATACGTGTAGTACGTATACCGTCATTTCAGATGTGTCTGACACTTAAGTCACAAGAGTATTTCATAAGAAATACATTATTCCATAAGTTGTAATCACTCAATTAAGTATATAAAAGATTATGAATCTTTAATATAAAAGTTGTCATCTACCATTTATATATTAATAGACTACTTACTCCATAGCCATTGATATTCCTTAAGCTAAGGAAGTTATGAGCAGTACTATTAATGTATTAAATAGACGAGGTAAGATATATGTACTATTTGTTGGTATTCCTCAAGGTACGTACATTTATACTTAAATCATCGTGAAATGGTAGATATAAGTGAATAATCTCTTTCGATTTGTTGATATTCCTCATGGTCGAAATTATATTAGGATAAAGACCACAGGTTATAAGTTGTAAATGATACAACCTGTAAAGTGTTATCCATCACTTTTTGACCTATGATTTGTTGATATTCCTCAAGGTCAGAATCCCTAGGCAAGCAAGTCCTAACATCCACTGGAGAAATCAAAAGATTTCTATTTTACTTCTTAGGGTTTTGAGAAATATAGAAGTCTATTGGGAGTCTTATTAGAAAAATGAAAAGGGAACATTTAACATTTCTGATATTGTAAGAACATATGCTATGTATAATTAAACCAAACTACATCGATAAATTATTAAAATTAATATAATTGATAAATGTTTATCAATTAAAATATACTAATGAACTGAACTAAGATTGAAAATTAGAAATATAAAATATACTTATCAATAAATTTTGCATGTTGTTGATTTAAGCTTCATGCAAGTGCCTAATTATATAACAATTCGATGCATTCGTAACTTGGTCACTTACGAGTTTATTTTCCTTAGACTATGTATTGACTTTTATGAGTTTTGAACTCTAACATGGTACAAGTGTATGGGTATCTGATCTATATGAAATCACATATAAATGTTAAATGGTGAATGTCGCAATTCGTAATATACGAAACATCGAAGAAATTAGTTCATTCGAAGTGAGCAAGTAAACAATATCCCCAAATCCTGCATTCAATATGATTGATTATAGTAAGGATTTTATTGTGTTAGATGTAACACTATACCAAGAGCTATTAGATAGATTTAAGAATTTGATCATTTAAAATTATGATTAATCAGTTTACACAAAGTGCAACTAATTTGATATCCTTAAATGTTAAGGATGACCGAATGCAATTTTGAAAAGAGTTCATCATGATCTTGTAGTAAGGGTTTCCTTTTGAATTGTTTGACCATTTGGAAAGGAAAGTCGAATGTACAACAGTGGATGTAACTTAAGGCAAGGTTAATTGAGAGAGTGAATGGTCATTTCTGCTTCAAGAAGAAATGTTGGAACTAAGAATCATATAAAATAATAATAATAGAGACTTAACAAAGAATAAAAAGTATGATATCTATTCCAATTGTATTTTCATATTGAAAATTGTTTTCTAAGAGATTTGTTTCTTAGTGTAACGATCCTCCATTTCGACCCTTGAATGTCGGTACTAAATACATCCACGGTTTTCATGTGTCGGGCACCCAAGTGTCGGAGAGACAAATAGTTAGGGTAAAATAAAAAGGAAAAAGAAATGGTATAAGGAAGAAGACAACACAACATCAGAATCTCACAACAAAACGATAACATATATAAAAAGACAATACAAACTGTCACTCTTAGGTACATAACACTTTAGAGTTGCAATCCTAAGTACCATCATCAGCCTGGACAGTTATAACAGCCTGTCCTCACAAATGCTGATATATATAATAATAGTAATGCAACTACTATAGTAGGTGAATGGAAGCATCCAGCTCATCTCCAGAAGATCCAAAGAACATCAAGGAATACTTGTCTTTCTCAGATTACTCAAAAGAGCACCCATGGAAATAAGCTAAATACAAAACCATGAGTCGAACATAATTCTGGTGTGAGAAACTCAAGAAATATGCGATGAACATATAACAATACTTTTGAGACCATTCGGAAACAATTATCCCCTCAAAAGAACCACTCATATAATAAGTACATAAAGTGATATAATAGATAATGTCTAGGGTGTAGAATATAAATCAGATCAAATAAGTGTAATGCTTACATTGATTACGCCATAATAATGTTGATGGTACAATCAAAACCGCTAAGCTATGTTCGCATATGGATTCTCCATTAAGCCGCCTCTAGTGAACTAAAGATGATCTCTAAGACAAGGATCATAAACTACCATCCGACACAACTGGCACATCGCCTGAACCAAGTATCAACAACTCTAGCGCCCAATAATTGAATGCATCCTTAGATTTTGAGTTGATATACTCTCATAGGTTAGCTAAACCTGAGATTGTGCATCCTACTTTATCTTTAGTCATTTACTAATGTCGAGGTCATGTTGGCATCTCTCGTACGAGTCTTTATCACTTGAACAGAACATGAATCCTCAAATGGATTCCAGCATCTCAAATAGATCACAAATCTCCATATAGATACCAGCATAAATCGTCCAACGAATACTAACATTGATCTCTCCCTTAGACTTAACCTCAGGATAGACAGTTCAACTCTATAATATTCTACTTTACAACTGCTTCCAAAATATAGAACCTGTATAGCAGTTTTGAAGTGGTATTCGGTATGTAAAACACTTACCGATCTCGGACTCTTCAAACTAAATCGATGAAATTATGGTTAACTCAATTCCGGTTCTTTTATAAATAAGTGAACAATATATAAAGAGGATTCCTCTCCAGGGGATCTCGTATATATATAAGTTCTTAAAGCTAGAGACATTTTGTACTAATGCTTCTCCCTAGGGGTTCTCAAATCATATGAAACCGAGAAGCTTTTAAATACTTCGTAAGTTAATTATGTCAATTCTGATAGTCGACTAATCGACTATCAAGTGCAAGATAGACAATCGTAAATGGAAACCAAGTCTCATATACTTATCATGTTTCTAATCTTTTCAACTCGCACTGTCCCTCGGTCTAGAGTGAAGCCGGTAGGTTAGAGCACTATTGCTTCTGCACCCTACTTGAACATTGTTCTTCATTCTCATGGATAGACAAGCCTACTTCATTGACTTTTAGTGTTAAGTATACGACTAAATACTTTCCATAAACAAACAAACAAATAAAGCACGATTAAATCACATACAATTAAGCTACTTAAGCAACTCCTAATCCCTTCTACTTGATTAATCCTTTTATTAATCAAAAACACCTTTGAAAATACTTGTATACATACTTAAATACCTTTACAAAAGATATATACATGTATTCTACTATTCACTAACATTTCTACTCTTTTCAATACTTAGAAATGTATTCATATTCTTATCCAAAATGGTATATGAAATTTCACAAACCTTAGACAAGATCTCACATTTGCAAAAGTATACTCTGCTGGGTTAAAAACAAATGTCATCAAAAAATTGTTACTATAAACCAAAACCATTCTATTTATAATGTTTTTTAAAAAATTCTTTTTAAAGATTAAATTACTCTACTAAGTATAATAAAAAAGGGTTAAAGACCAATGTTATTAGCACATTTTCACAACAAACCCAAAATCAATTTAGTACTTTTTATTATCTTTAAAAATATTCATTTAAAGGTCTAAGTTAATATTTGGTTAAGTTCGATATTTGACTTATCAACTGTCTAATTCTAAAGAAGATCGCTTATGGAAATCAAGGTTCGTATACTTATCACGTTTCTAAACTTCTCAACTTATATTATCCTTTGGTCAAGAGTGAAGGTAGGTAAGTTAGAGTATTGATTATATATTAAAGGGTTTCCTAAACACTTCATTCTTAACTCTCATAGATAGACAAGCCTACTTAGTCGACATTTATTGTTAAGTACACGACTAAATATTTTCCATCAATGAGTAAGTAAACAACATGATCAACACGTTTCCAACGTTCTTGATTTAACTATTCCTCGTTCAAGAGTGAAGCCGGTAGGTTAGAGCACTATTACTTCTAAATACTACTTAAATAACAATATTTACTCTCATAAATGGATGTCTACTTCATCGGCTTTTAGTATAAATCATAGTAAATCACTTTTCTTAACAAGTAATTAAAAAATCATGATTTAGCCACTAAGAAATTACTAACCCCTTTTTAAATCATATGTTTATAATTAAAAACATTTTTTAAAATGGTATGTGTATGTGTATGTATATATATATGTATACTGATTTATTTATATACTAAGATATTTAATAAAATAATTTAAAAGATATTACATCAAATAAGGTATTTGTACTTTAACAAAATAATTAACAAATTTTCCAAAAACTATATATATATATATACACCTAAAATTGCTTTTAAAATACTTATAACAGGCTAAGAAACATTCATTTAAAATATTATTAATAATAACAAGTTTATAATTTACTTTAAAACTTGGAAATTTTTTGTTTTCCTTATATTTAAAAATAAACCTTTTGCATTAAAAATTCATAACCAATTCTTAAAATTCAAAAAAATCCGTAACCACATTTAAAATACTCTAATATGAGCTAGAAAACACTCTTAAAAAGAATGAAACAAAAATACTCAAATTTGAAGTCATTTCTAAACTTTAATGTTCAAAACAAGGGCTAAAATAGGGCGGTTTTGCACAAGTATGACCACTTTTTGATATATTAATTAACTTTTTATCATCCATATTTTTATAACAGCAAGAATACACAATATACATCAAAAGTATGACAAGAAACCCCTAAGGACCCTTAAGGGTCTCTTTACGTAGTTCCTTAGAAATTTATGAATGAAAGGTAGTTCCTGAGTGTATCTATAGCGACTATCGCTATAAGAGCACTTTCAAATCCAAGTCTAACCTAAACCAAATTCCAACTAAAATCTATGTGCTTTGTTTCAAGGTTACGCAAAAAGTCATACAAGTCCATTAAAGTCCATACATATGGATTACATATGCCATTTTCTTTTCAAAGTAAGAATCAAAACCAATATCACAACATATAATCAATATAACTTCAAGCAACGTATACTATAATGTAAGCAAGCATTTATATACACTTCATGCATATCAAATGGTGAGTTAGCTCACCAAATCCAAACCCAACAGGAAGATCATGCATACAAGGACCTATCAATAACTTCTACCTTCACCAAACATCCAAAGCTTCCACCTTTAGTTCATTTTAGTGCTCGGCCCTCTTCCCCTTCCTCTATTGCTCACAGCCTACCACAAGTGCCCCACTTTTTCTTCTTTTCTTTAACTTTGAGATGCTAAAGAATGTTTCTATGTTGTGTTAAAGCCATTTCCAAAGTTTGGTAGAGACTTGAGTTGATTTACTATGAGTTTGTGAAGAGAGAAGAGGCTTGAATACTTTAGTTTTTTCAACAAAACCTAGGAGTACAATTATGAAATGAAAGAGATATGTTCTTGTTGATACCAAAAATGGACTAACACTCAAGAATAGGTTGTAGGGACTAGGGATCCTATGAGAGCTAGATCTAGCCAATAATAGTTGAAATAAAAGAAAAGTAACAAAAATAAAGTAGAGAGACATAAGATCTTTATAGTGGTTCGGCAAACTCTGGCCTAGGTCCGCTCTAAAGCTTTGTTGATTATAGATTTGATACATTTTTTATGAGATTACAGTAGATTAGAGGGAGAATGAGTCATTAGTATAGTGGTTAGACAGTTTCTAAGTCCTAGAATTACGTAGAGTAGCTACCTTGGTGATTATTGTATAGAGGTAGAAGATGAAGAAGAGGTAGAGCTTCTGCATATGGAGTTAGCAGAAACCAGATCCTTATTTAGTTGCACATAGATTTGTATTTATAAGGAAATAGGGGTAATGGGTCAAAAGCCTGCTTTCATTAGAGTCTAGATAAAGGCCCGATGTCACATAAGAAAATTCAGTGACCCATGACCCAAGGATATAGGTTGGCACCGAGCTATATAGCTCGGTCCCAAGATATTGATGTTGGTATGAAGCTAACTTTGCCACTTGCCTTACCTCTTTATCTTCTAGTTGATGTGTTTTAACCTGTTTCTATTGACTTGTTAGTTGACTCTAGCAATCTTCCTCTATCACTTGAATTGTCCCGCTTTCTTAGCTTTCTTCTAATTGACCTTGGAATTGATCGTCCAAACTTTAGGAAAACCACTTGATCATGAACTATCGAAGATGTATATGAGAAGTATAGAGTTTGGAGACAAATTAGGTGCAAATCATAGGTCGATACCAACCTATCATAGCTCAGTACCGAGCTATGCGTTGTGCTTCAATCATTCCCAAACATTCTGGAGTTGTTTCTTCATTCCTTCTAACCATGCTTCCAAGTTTTTGAGCTGTTTTGTCTTTGTCTTAACGTTTTAACTTCTGTTGACTTCTGCTTGGTCAAAAACTCGATTAACACTCACCCTCTAAAGTATGCTCTTATTGAAAACAAAGCATGCTCTAGATCAAGATAAGTCCTGGATTGCCATCCTACAATTTTCAGTTGATCATTCAAGTGTCATCTCGAGATGTAGTTATCACTTAATTAATTTTTCTTTAGCTATTTGGCTTATCTATAGTTGGGATTTCATTCTTCTTCATTGAGAACATTATTTGTGCTCCAGAGATTACTTCACACTTTGGGTGGATTTTTTTTTGCCATTCTTTCTGGATAACATAGGGGAAGAGGACGCAAAGTTGATAGGTCGGTACCAACCTATATAGCTTGGTATCAAGCTATGTGCCTCCTCTTTGTAAATTCAACACTTAGAAAATATATATAAACTTCACTTTCATTTTCTACACCCGACCTTTCTTGTTTCTCACAAACTACTTCTTACGCCGACCTAACTTTCACCGACATAAATAGCTTTACCACTAATTTACTTCCGTCGTTGCCACCACCTCCTGCACGGCAGCCACCTTACTGTGTCGACAAAGTCGCTGCTACCAAATCCATTATTTAATAAGCTCGACCCCTGATTCACGCTTCAATCCCTTGCACCGATCTACCTTTGATTTGAATTTTTTAGGTTGGTAGCAATTGATCTTGCTAAAGTGATGATGGCGATGGAAATTTGGACTTGGTTGATGGAAATTCGGAGTGAGATCGTTGACCTTGGTCATGATAGGTTAGTGGTGAAGCTAGATTATGCCTCTGTCAAATACACGTTGTTACGAAGAAAAGTCCTATTCTCCGGCTTTAATTGTTTCTCTTCGAGAATTTGGCTAAGTCCCGATTGTCGTTTGAATTCTAGTGCGATGATTTATTCTAAAATTGAACTTAGTGGATGATTTCATCGTATCGCCCTTTCCGTTTCTGAACTTCCAATGATCCTAAGAAGAAAAGCTTTCCGCGTCACTCCGGATAGTGGCTCTATTATCGATTACTTATCAATAATGGGTAGGTCCCAATAATAAAATTTCAAAGTACGACACGTATCGTTTTTCTAACATGAGCGAGCTATCTGCACAGGATGGTCCATTCAAGATGTGCGGGACACTGGACTCACGCTGTATAGATGAACACGATGCAGTTGCCCCGATCAATGCCTAGAATTTGATTGGTCAATGCACATCAACATCCTTTGGATTTCGCGTGTTGGTCACATGGGTTTATTATTCAAAGTAGAACATACCTGACCATGTTGAATGCCAAGTTTTATTATTTAGAATGACTCGCCGATCACCCAACCTTAAGTTTGGTGAAGGAACATCTACTGTACCTGAAGCTAGATCTTTGACACCCCCAGCTTTGCCATCTATTCCCATAGGGCTAATTCAACCGGTAACTTCTAGGTTTTGTGGTCCATTGGTCCTGATTGAGCCAGCTGTCGATCAATTACCTCTAGGACTTAGAATCTTGAATAATCTACTGGAGTAGGTGCCTTCAAGTCTATCCCCCAAGTCACTTTAAAATGTATGTCTCCAGCATGGTATCCCTGAGAAAGATGTCCGCTTACGACAAAGGGTGAATTTGTTCATAACCCCTCGCTGGGCTTTACAGCATGTAATCGGTACATCTGCTTGGGTAGTTCCATTCCGTCATTCAATCGCTTCCTAATAACAATATTGCAAGAACTCAAACTAGCTTCATTCCAAGTCCACCTGAATGGTTATTCTCTTTTGAGTTCACTATATGTCCTCTTCATAAGAGCATTCAACCGGCCTCCAAGATTCAACGAGCTCACCTTTCTCTTTCGGTTTAGTTCAAGGCAGGATTCCTTACCATAGTGATTGAGAACCTCCATAACAAGCGCTCTTGTTTTAAGGATGAATATTTCTTTATGCGGTGCTGGGTTGGATTCAACTGGCTATGGCTATCTGGATGTATGTTCCTTTTTACTAATCTCTCATGTATTGGATTTCTAAGTTTCTAACTTAATATGTGTTTCTTCGTAGGCATCCCAGCCCAAGACAAGAGTGACGAGCATGAGAGAACACTTAGCGCTTTGAAGACAGTGAGATCCAATGGTGCATCATTGTATTCATCCTTACAAATGAAAATCTACGGCAGTTCGGTAGGCTTCGCCGGGATAGATTCGCCATTGCCGAGTCTCCAGCACAAAGCGGCTCTAGGGCTTATACTTGTTCCTATGCCCCCACTCGTGGCTCCGATGAGAATGTTCAAGGGGAAGTAGAGGGTCCCTCCAGCGAAGCACATGTAGAAGAGGTCCCTAAAAGAGTAACTAAAGAGTTTAGAGAAAAAGATGCCCTGAGAGATGAAGGCAAAGCATCCGGAATGCCCTTGATTCCAGATGAAGATGAATCAGCTATAAAGAGGGAAGGAAAAAAGAAGATGGTAGAGTAGGAGGAAGGAGAGGTGTAACGACCCGGAATTTTCGACTCCGAAAATTCCGAATTGTTAAGGAAAAGAAGAAAGAGATAGAAGAAGAATAGAAAGAAGAAAGAAAACACAACATCTCACATTCGCAGCGGATTAAATATAATAACAAATAATAGCATTTATACAAAGAAAAGCTGTAATTGTTACTTTACATTCAATACATCAGAGTTACAACATATACACAAATAGACTAGACAGTTATCAACCTGTCCCAGACTACTATCAATAAGCTCTCAAATACACAGCGGTAAACTCCATACGTTCCTGCCATCCAGCTCGCCTCCTGAGCTCCAGAACGTCCTTACCTGGAAATCTGTAATACTCGGTCTGACCCGAGCATTACATCAAAGTAACACCCGGGTCAGGCTGGAAACCAGCGTGAGTAAACTCATCTAACATGAAATTTCAATTCATGGAACTTATTTAAACCCGGGGTAACTCGTACTTTACTACAAGTAAACAACTTATATATAATCAACACTTATTTTCACAAACAAAATCTAAGTACCGTTACTTAGTTTAAATAATTATGTAACTTAATTATTCCATTCCAGCCTATTGATTTCCAACAATCAAATCTATATAGAATTATAGCAGAACACTAATCGAAGTGGTTTCGGGTATTTATTGATACCCGAACCCGGTCTCTTCGAATTCAATATCATTTCAAATCCAGGTTGTTAAGTTTTAAACAATATAATTTAAATTCAGAATGTCATATTCCCACAACAATTCCATTACAGATAAATAACTCATATTTATCATAGTTCAAACAAAACATTTCATATCACAGAACATTACAAAGTACATACCAGAGTTAATAACAATCAAAGGTATTCAATATAATTTAATCATCCATAAGCAAGATTAATTTCACATAATTAATAATTAATTTAATTTAACTCATTAATTAATTAACTCTTAATTACTTACATTAATTAATTAACCTTTAATTAATCAATTTAATTAACTATCATTTAATTACTTACCTTAAGTAATTTTAATTACTTTTATTAATTAACGCCGCATAGGGTCTCATCCGCTATATAAATGCGGGAATATCAACAACTCAAATATATACATATGCCAATATGTATATATTGCTATATACTACTATATATATAATATAGCATATTCAATCAATGCAATCATCCAATCAATTATTTAAATTTAACCATTTAAATTTAAAATAAAATTCAACTGAGTGAGATTAAAAATCTAAAAATGAATCTAGTTTGAATCATTTCTTAAAATCTATTCCTTATATAATAAATGGTATTAAAAAGTAAAGTTAAGGAAGTTATAATTTGTTAAGCTTAAAACTTTAAGTTATTTTAAACTTAATTTAAAATGTACTTAAGTGTTATTTAAAGGATAAAATGTTTTAAATTTATATGTTAATGATAATAAAGTAATTAATTATGGTATATAATTAATGTAAGTAATTAGAATTACTTAATATAAGTAATTAAAGGACTAAATTGTTGAGGGCTAATTAATTTAATTAATTATTAGAGGATAATGAATGTGATTAATTTAAGATTAATTATTGAATGTGATTAAATTAAAGTAATTAATTATAGTATAATTAATTTATGAGAGTAATTAAGGGTTAATTAATGGTTAAAGGATAATTAAATTATGTAATTAATTAGAGATTTAATTACTTAATGTAATGATTTATTAATTAATGTAATTAATTAAAGGATTAGTTAATTAATAAAAGTAATTAAAATTACTTAAGGTAAGTAATTAAATGATAGTTAATTAAATTGATTAATTAAAGGTTAATTAATTAATGTAAGTAATTAAGAGTTAATTAATTAATGAGTTAAATTAAATTAATTATTAATTATGTGAAATTAATCTTGCTTATGGATGATTAAATTATATTGAATACCTTTGATTGTTATTAACTCTGGTATGTACTTTGTAATGTTCTGTGATATGAAATGTTTTGTTTGAACTATGATAAATATGAGTTATTTATCTGTAA
Source organism: Allium fistulosum (assembly GCA_030737815.1). Taxonomy (NCBI): domain Eukaryota; kingdom Viridiplantae; phylum Streptophyta; class Magnoliopsida; order Asparagales; family Amaryllidaceae; genus Allium; species Allium fistulosum. The sequence continues at coordinate 431,117,404 of CM060906.1, read as the reverse complement.
TGGAATTGTTGTGGGAATATGACATTCTGAATTTAAATTATATTGTTTAAAACTTAACAACCTGGATTTGAAATGATATTGAATTCGAAGAGACCGGGTTCGGGTATCAATAAATACCCGAAACCACTTCGATTAGTGTTCTGCTATAATTCTATATAGATTTGATTGTTGGAAATCAATAGGCTGGAATGGAATAATTAAGTTACATAATTATTTAAACTAAGTAACGGTACTTAGATTTTGTTTGTGAAAATAAGTGTTGATTATATATAAGTTGTTTACTTGTAGTAAAGTACGAGTTACCCCGGGTTTAAATAAGTTCCATGAATTGAAATTTCATGTTAGATGAGTTTACTCACGCTGGTTTCCAGCCTGACCCGGGTGTTACTTTGATGTAATGCTCGGGTCAGACCGAGTATTACAGATTTCCAGGTAAGGACGTTCTGGAGCTCAGGAGGCGAGCTGGATGGCAAGAACGTATGGAGTTTACCGCTGTGTATTTGAGAGCTTATTGATAGTAGTCTGGGACAGGTTGATAACTGTCTAGTCTATTTGTGTATATGTTGTAACTCTGATGTATTGAATGTAAAGTAACAATTACAGCTTTTCTTTGTATAAATGCTATTATTTGTTATTATATTTAATCCGCTGCGAATGTGAGATGTTGTGTTTTCTTTCTTCTTTCTATTCTTCTTCTATCTCTTTCTTCTTTTCCTTAAAAATTCGGAATTTTCGGAGTCGAAAATTCCGGGTCGTTACAAGAGGACTCTGATGGCAATGATAGCGAATACCACATGAGCGAAGAGGAGGATGATACATTTGGTGAGTCATCCGGAATAATCCTCGATCTCTCTAGCTTGCCTCCTCCGGAACACATAGCCATTGAAACTTCCGAGGTTGTCGATAGCCAAGCTGTAATGACTATTAAAGGAAACGTAGCCTTATCTCATCTTTTAAGCGACGTTTTTGTCAATTTTGGCTTAGTGAGATCAATTTTACAGTTAATGACATCTTAGAAGAAGTCGGTTCAGACTTTAACTTTTCTCCCTGAATTAATGTTAGTGAAGGTGGAGAAACTAGGTCCTTGTGTCCATGCGAACACCGTTTGTAGAGTTCTTGGTGTAATCGGTGTCATGCACACTTCATATAAAATCACGAGCATACATCCCTGTATTCTCTTAACTTCTATAATTAAAACATTTACATGATCCCGCTTGTTTCAGGTTCGATCGGTCATGAATACTATGAAAAGATCTCTCGTCATGCTAATGAACATAAAAGCCAAACTCCCAATACAAACCCGCCGCATTGCTATGAATTTGAAGTGGAAAAGAGAAAGTGGAAATAATACCAATATGATGATGCTCGGAGGGTTGATGGAGATTGGAGGGAGATAGAGTGGGAGAGAAAAAGAGAGAGGCCGAAGGTGAGCTGTCTCGTGATCCTGCTAAGCGCTCTAAAGATTCCTCTGAGTGCCATGGACCTACTTCAGCAAACATTCCGCCTTGTACAAAGGTCCAAACTTATTTTATCTTGCAAGTACCGGTTCCCCAGTTATGGTTTCAGTAGTCCCGACTTCCTCTAGGGAAATCTTTACTCCTTCATTCACTCTTCCAACTGGTCCTCTACATCTATGGGCTGCATTTCCCAATCTCTTTGTGTATGGTGTCATGTTCAATCAAGATATTTTAGACACACCGAAAGAAGTGGAGATGCAAAGTCTAAAGAATATCATGAAGGGCATCAAGGATGGGTATAAATGAAAGAAACTATGTGCAGCTCTCTCCGAAGTCAACAAGATAAACTATACAAACATCCAGTCATCCGTGTTGGAGAAAGTCTCCTTCAAGCGAATGCTTAAGAAACTAGAGAATTATTTGCTCAAAGTTACAAGAAAAGAGAGTGAAAGAGAGATATCTTGCTCCGAAACAAAAGGCACGCACTGATAGTCTGATGATAGAGCTAAAGCATATTCATGTGCAAATTGAATTGGTAATACGCAATAACTTAAGGCTTGCGTATGAGGAGGGCATTGAACTAAAAAGACAGCTTGTCGCTAAGGACCAAACCATTCTAGCCTAGGATTTGACCGTTGTCGAGAAAACCGCCGAACTCGCTACACTCCATGAAGGGAATCAGAAGCTTGCTAACGAGAAGAAGAAACTTTTGAGGTGGTGGACGAACTATCCATGGTAAAGCTCTACAACGACTTTGAGCTTGAACATACCACACAAGAGCTCAAGAAGCTTCAAGATGAAAAGTTGAAGATTCTGACTGAGCTTGATGGCAACATGCTGTATTTTTATGCCAATGTGTTTATGTTCAAGAATATGAAATGGTTGAAAAATGATTATCCTAACATGCTTGCTGGAGCTTGGGAGGAAGTACTGCGCAATCTGCATAGGCTAGAGATAATCATTCCAAGGAGGAGTTGATGGCTGCGAACCTTGATGCTGAAGATATTAAATCTCTCTTTGTTGGAAAGGCTATCATTGCTAAAGACGCTGCTGAAACTGCTGTTGTCGATGCTGCTAAAGCTCTTACTTCCCCAAGCTCTTTGGGTCAGGGTGAAGCATATGCTTCTAAGTCTTAAGGGCAAGCAATCGTTATTCCTATATCAGTAGGTGTTAGTTCTGAGACCATTTGTGCAAATCCAACCTCTTCTACAAGTTCTCTGCACGAGTCATACATTCCTATCAAACGTAAATTTGAAGTGCCCAGAGTTGATGAATTGCACATGACATAAGAGGAAGAGTTCGAAGTTGACAAATGAGAGAAGAGTGCAGGCTCAAGTATATCTCTTGTTTCTCTAGTGTTTCAGAAGCTTCAATTCTCACCGGAGTCTATTTCTAAACTTTACCGTTCTACTTGTTTACTTATAGGTCAACCTCATTTGCCTCCTCTGCCTCCAGCTACGCAAGGTGCAGGGACCGAAACAATCCTCATAGTGTACCACTGTAACGACCCATAAAGTTTTCAATAATTTAATTTGTTAGGTTAATAAGTTTTGGGTGATTTAATATAAAATAAAGAAAAAAAAAACTTTATCTATTAATAATTGAGCAATGGTAATTAGAACTAATTAGTAACAATTGAAATGAAGTCCCAATGGTGAAATAATGTAAATTAGTTATGAATTTGAATGTAAGAAATAAGTGTGAATGTTGAATCATTAATGAGATAATACGTGATAAATAGAAATTGAAGTAAATCAGTGTTAATTGAGTAATTGTAACATTTGATTTGTTAATAATATTGGATTCATTAATGTGGATTAAAGTAATAGTAACGGGTGTGAGTTACTATTTAATTGGCCTATTAATTTAGTTATAACTGTTATATTTGAGTATAAATTTAAATATAAGTATATAAGGATAAGTGGTGTATAAATAAATAAATTTGTATAATTGATAGTAATTGAATGAATTCAATATTAGGTAAGTAATTATGATAACTAGTTGAATATATGATAAACTTAAGTGTAAATTAAAGGGTAGTGATAACAACTATTATAAGTTACCTATTTAGTCTATAAAATAATTAGAAATCTTTAATGTCACTAATGAGAATTTATGCAGTAACGGGAGGTATGAATGTATAAAATAAAATAGAAATGTAAATTTATTTATAAAGTAATAAATTGGTAAAAGGAATAGAACTATGGTAAATTAATTAATTGGTTTTAAATCTTATTTGATGTGTACAATTGACAAGATTTCACATTTAGAAATGTAACATTTTATACAAATTTAAGAATAAATTATTTATATAAGTTTCTTTCTCCTTAAATGCTTGCCTTTTTAAATTGCCTTGCCTCTTTATTGTTTTAGCCGTTCACCATTGTTTGGACGTGCATTACCCCATCAAATCACGTTCAAATCTTCCCAAATATCTCACTTCTTCATTTGCCTCTTCTAATTGAAAGATATTACATAAGTTACTTTATTAAATAGGAAATAAATCCCCTCATTCACTAGCCTCTTTATTGCTTGCCATTCTTTTAACCGTTCAAATCTTTTTGTTAACCCTAGCCGCCACCTATTTTGCAATTCACGTACAAAAGAAAAGTTTCTCATCTCTCCTATTCATTTGCGTCCAGAGGAAAACACAGTAGGTTTCAATGGCCTCCTTCTTCTCTTCTCTTTTCTCTTTTCTTTTTCCTTTTGTTCTCTAATTATTTAGCTCGGCCACACCATGCTAGCCGACCTCATCTCCTCTCCACCACCAACATGATCAGCCTCCACCTCCTCACATCATCACCATACCAAGGCCGTGAACCCTAGAGCAAACTCCATCACCAAAATTGCAAAAAACTCCTCTTGATCCATGCTTTTGTCTCCACTTGACCTTTGCCTTGCCACTTCTCTTCAAATTCCAAGCCATAGCCATGTACACATGACCTTTGGCCGAGCCTAACTTGCATCAAAACTACCATGGCCGAGCCATGTGTGATGTGGTCTAGCCCATTGAGACATTGCCGAGCCACTTGTCTTGTTCTACAAAAGGTTATGTCATTTTCCTTTATATCTTTGTATTGTTTTGGTTTAAAATTTCTTGTGTTGAATTTTATTCTTATAATTTTGTAAATTGTTTGTATACAAGATTGGATCTTGACTCTCCATCACAAAAAAATCTTGTTCGTGCCTAGTCGTGCTTTCGGAATTTGTTTTGTGTCTCTTGTTTGTTATCTCCAGCTTTAAAAAGGTGAGTTTTATCACTCTAGACATATGTACTTATATTATTGTGAAATGATGACAAGTGAATCTGTATAAATTAATATGTTATTCATACATGCCTGTGATATATTATATGATGTTAAATGCTGTTTATATACCTGTTACATTACCTGATATGTTATTATATGTTATACTGTTAATTTTAATTACTGTATCTCACACTGCAAGTTCCCTATCACTATGGGTTGAAATGATACATACCCGAACGGACATTAGAATAAGGAAAAATCATTATGGGCTGAAATGATAGGCTTGAGTGATTTTATTGTAATTTATTTGACTTGGGATTGCGGGTTTGAAATGATAGAACCCGTATTTTTCTTTTTAAATTACGGATTGAAATGATACATATTCGTATCACTTGACCTAGGTTAGAAAATATTATACAGGCCCATGGTTATATTTTTAAATAATATTTTCCTATAATTTATTAAGTATTTTGAATGTTTTAAATATACGAATTTGAGCTGAAAGATTTGATTTAAATGACTTAAATATAAGGTGTTGGTTTTCTATAAGTTAAGATTTTATAAGTCTATAAGTGGCTTTAATTGAAATTATAAAGATGTGTTGGTTTTAAATAGAATTTAAAGACATTTATTGATGTTAAATAACTTAATAATATAATTGGACTTAATATGGAATTTAAAATATAACCTAGTAATTGCTATGAATTTTACCTTATGAAACGGACATGTTTTGTGTAATAAAAAAATGTATTTTGAACTGATAAAATGGAATACAGTTTTAATTGGATATTTTGTAGTAAAATGTATTTAACTAGAAAATCATAGTTAATTGATGTCTAAATGAATAGATCTAAAAGAAAAAGATTTGATTGTTATATTAACTATGATAAAATATTCTTTTGTGAAATGTTATGTTTTGTAAAATAAATAGTTATGATTTTTAAATGGAAGAATGTAACTTTAATTATGACTTAATTTGGAATTTGGTTTTAAATGAAAACTTTTAAGTTAAGTAAATAAAGGGAAATGAAAATTTTACTTGGGAAATGGGTATTTTAAAATAAAGTATTAAGTTAATTGTTAAAGTAAAAGCTGAGAAAATAATTTACTTTTGAATTAATGAATGAATTTTTGTTTAAATTGGATATTTACTTATTAAGTGTTTATTTTATTGAATCATAAGTTAAGATATCCGAATGAATATTTTTGAAGCGAAAAATATGATTTTTATAAGTTAAAATAACCAAATTTTAAGTTTTATTGTTTCTAAATTTTTTATAATAAAGCTGGAATTAATATTGGTAGCACTTCAGAAATGCTGTGGTCTTAAGACAGCATTTGTTAAGTGCTGTCATTTCTGGAAATAGACGAAGTTCTGAAATAACAAAGGGCTACTGCAGCACTTTGTAGGTGCTGTTGTTGCTGAAACTAAACTATAATTTGGAATAACCAGAGAGCTACTACAGCACTTTGTAAGTGCTTTTGCTGCTGAAAGTAAACTGTTTTGAAATAATAACTAAATATCTACTGTAGCACTTGGTAAGTGCTGTTGTTTCTTAAACTGAACTGCTAATACCTACTGTAGCACTTTATAAGTGCTGCTGTTTCTGAATTTGACAATGTTTTGAAATATTACTAATATATCTACCATAGCACTTTATAAGTGCTGTTGTTAGCTGAAAATACAATGTTTTGGAAATTTTATAATTTAATGAATGAAGTTAGAAATGCTACAACTTTGAAATGAATATTATTTGACAATGAATTTCAATGGTTTAAATGAATATTATTTTAAGGGTGTTATGATTTTCTAAGTATTATGATTTTCAAAGAATAACATTTCTAAATTGTTATGATTTCAAAATATTATGGTTTCAAAGTGTTGGGTTTCAGAGTTCTTATAACTTTGAAAAGTACTATGGTTTTGAAAAATGAAATTGTGTGAAATTGTATTTAATTAAGAATTGTCATAAAATATATTAACTTGGAACTTATTGAAATTGAAGATTTAAGAATGTGACTTTATAAAGTGGTTTGGTTTAAGATGATTTAAAGGAATATTTCAAGTTTAATAAATTTAAGGAAGTATTCAGTGATTTGGAAATTTGGGTTTTATTTAAATGATATATTGATTTGGCTTTTGAAATGAAATAATATAATATTTAGTTTTGAAATGGATATGATATTTTGGATTTTAAAGTATAAATGATTTTGAATAAATATCCATGGGTTATAATAACGATTGGTTGGCAAAGAGACCGGGATCGGATATGGACATACTCTCTGTCGATATAGAAAACTACTTTGACAACCGTGTACGCGGTGGAGATTCCAGAATGAAGTAGGATGGTGGCAACGATCCTATTGAGGTATGAATGTGGACCTGACTCCCGTGAGTTGGCATAAGGTGGCTAAAACATGAGTGATTGACGGGCCAATGAGGTTGCACCTCTGATCGGACACATTTCTTCGATACTATTCTACCACTTTGTGATTTATTTGGTGGCCACCCTTCGATTTTTGATTTGGGAGTGTGTTTCGAGGTGGGCGGTAGTGGCTGCTATGCGTTTCCACCAGCCCGGATGCGTAATTGGTATATCTACCCTGGCATTGCCTAGTTGTGCCATGTCACCTACCATATCGAGCTTTACTACGAGTTTGGATTTGTGCCGTAGCCTGTGGAGTATTGAGGGTAGCTCCCGATCTGGGGGTATGCTACTACTGGATAGACTATTGGGACTATTATGTGTTAAGGTGAAAAATGTAAAGCCTTAATGCTATTTAAAAGTTAGTTTATTTTATTATTAGAAATTATTATAATAGCGAATATTACTACATAGTAGATAGTTTAACAGATCCTTAAAGGATGGGCGATCCCAACCATCCTTTAAGTTACCTGTGCATCTTTATTACAGTTCACTTGAGTTGGTTTACATTGTATAATTATGTATGTCCTGACTCGAGTGTTTTGTGTTTTGCTTTACGCTTGGGTCAGACTGAGTGATACAGCATTCGAGACTCACCTTTGGAGTTGGACCTTCGCTTGGATCCATCCATTGATTCTGCTTTCAGTCATTCAGTTGATTCCAGTGATGTATTCAGACCTTGTATTTGACTATTGTATTGAGACATCTTTGTATTCGTGATTTCTGTTGTATCTTGTTGAACTCTGTTATTATTATATGGTAGCTTCATGAACTACTATTTCTTTGCTTTCGCTGCATTTTTATGTTACTCTGTGTCTGTGATCTGTGATTTATTTACTGCATATTATGAGTTTTGCCAAATTTATATTTACAATTCGGTATTTTGAGCAATTCAAGTCCGACATGTGCGGATTTATTGTCGATTTGAATGGTCCAAAATAGTGGGTCGTTACAACCACCATCTTGGTGGGTCCTTCTATATCTATTCCTATTTCTACCTCTGGCCCAGGTCCCGATTCCGAGAAGATCGCTGCTTTGGAGAGCTTGCAGGACACTCCTATCTCTCAGGAGGAGGATGTTTATATCACTAGCACTTTGGACCCCACTCAGCAAGGGACAATGGCATAGAGGCTGAAGAAAAAGCAACATATACTTAGCATAAAGAAAGAGCCCAAAGTCACTTAGTAGGATCACTCCATTTAGGATCAAAACAAGCAAGTCAAAGCACGAAGAAATGGCAGCTAGTGGATCTAGAGGAGAGTCCAAACATTCTTAGGGTAGCACTCCCCCTAGTGTAGAACCCAAAGGGAGAGAGAAGCTCAAGCCTTATCCAGGAAGGACAAGTAAAGGTAGCCGATGCGGCAAGAAGTGAAGACCTAGTTATTTTTTGGTTAAGCATTTTGTTTTTGATCTTTTGTCATTGTGTTGGATAAGTCTGCATTTTTCTTTTTGGCGTATGACATTGGCCGAGTTATGCAGGTCCAGCCCCCGCTGTTTGTAATGTACATAAAAGATTTTAGTAGCAATGAAATATTAGTTTTACCTATAATATCTTTCGTGTTCCTTTATTCACTTAATATGGTGTACCTTTTTATATATAACATTAACATGACTGTTATTCTATAATTTCATTTACCATATACTTCTGTTTCTATGTGACGTGCTTATTTGGAGCAATTCTGCACATGTAAATAAGATTCTTGTAGTTGTTTTATTTTAGCATATTTTAATACTTAGCTCTATTTTGATTGCCAAAATGCTTTGTTCGACTTTACAGAACTATAGTGTGACTTGGTTTAGCCGACTCTACGGCTATTATATTCGGAGTCGATCGAGTTCGTTTTGACCAAGAATTGGCGCACATGTTCCCATCCACAGGGTTGATTACTTTGGATGCTGAATCCGAACATTTGTTGAGTGGCCAGGTATTCCGAGTAATTCGCTCGATTTCCCCCAGCTTAGTTTTCTCGGTAATTCCTATCTTTAAGAACTAATGACACTGGTGCTTGATTCCAAGTGTTTAGTTCTCGATGCATTCAATTCTTTGACTGCTAACGGATTCTTCCAAGTTCACATCATCAGCCAATGTCAAAATGGATGTTTGTACCAGAAAGATGTGTTATCGCGATCTTTCGTCATAACAAATTCTTTCAAGTTCAGTGTTGAGATCCCGCTCGTGCATCAGTTTCTATCTCTGAAAACTTGTATATGAACAACTCGTCTATTGGTTTTTTCGACGTCTTCTATCTTCAAGTGATGTCATGTATCGAGAAGTGTAAGTTGGTTTTTCTACTGACTAGGTGGTTTGGAGTTTCTTGGCATTGTTGGGACAATGCTAGTATGTAAAAAGTAGGGATCGATTTTCACCATTGATCCAATGGTTTGAGTCAATTTTCCTTACCGACTCGGTGGTGTGAGTCGATTTCCCTATCGACTCGGCAATTTTAACCTTCTCGATGTTGCCGGGGCAACACCAATTCTTAGAAGGTTTGGATCGATTTTCCCCATCGATCCGACGGTCCGAGTCGGTTTTCCTCGTCGATACAGCGAATTTGATCCTTCCCGCCGTTTTTGTAGCAATGCCAGTTCTCATAAGGTTTGAATCTATTTGTCATTGATCGAGCAGTTTGAGTCGGTTTTCTCCATCGAATGAGTGGTTTTGAACCTTCCCAATGTTGTCGGAGCAATGCCGGCTCTCAAAAGGTTTGGATCGATTTTCCCCATCGCTCCAGCGGTTTGAGTTGATTTACCTCATCAACTACGTGGTTTTGCTTACAAGAACACGATTCCATTGGTTCAAGAAGCTAGCTTTATTGATGAAATGAAAAGAGAAGTATGTCATGCCTATCTACAATACACTTTGTACCTGGACAGCTTATATGCAAATATAGGAAATATATAGGTAGATATCAAGGTTGTAGTTCCATAGAAAGTCACTTTTCTAAGCACATGGAATCGGGATTAGTTGAGGGCCGCTAGCTTGAATGTTCCATCTTTGAGCTTCTGGTCGATTACATAAGGTCCTTTCCAGTTCATGCCAAGCGCTCCTGTACCTAAGATAAGCCATTTCAGGATGAGATCCCCTACTTTGAAGGTGCGATTGCGGTCTTGCATTAAACTGCCTTTCCACTCTCTTTTGTTGAGTTAAAACCCTTGGTTCAACCTCTTCCCTCTTCTCATGGATTTGGTCGAGGGACTCGAGCAGTAGCTGATCGTTCTCCCTCTACTTGAAGTATCTTCTACGGTGAGAGGGGACTTCCAGTTCCATTGGGATCATAGCTTTTGAACCATATTCCAAGGCAAATGGCAATTTCCCGGTCATATATTTGTGTGTTATTTTGTAAGCCCATGGTGCTGGTGGAAGCTCATCAACCCAATTGCCTTTAACATTCATTAGCTGCTTCTTCGTGGTGGATTTGATGATTTTATTCACTGCTTCCACTTGTTTGTTTGCCTACGGATGAGCCATCATGAAAAAGCACATCTTGATATGGTAGCTTTTTCAAAAGCCTTGAACTCAGCGCTCTCAAACTAGGCTCCTTTTTCCGTAATGATTTTATGCGGTACTCCAAACCTGCAAATAATAATTTTTTGATACAGAATTAATTACTTTCTTAGTAGCAAATTTGGCAAGAGGTTCCATTTCAGCCCATTTCGTGAAGTAATCAATACCACAATCACATATTTAGCCCCTTCTTTTGCTATCGGTGGTACGCCGATTATATCGATACCCCACATCCCAAACAGCCAGGGACTGACCGTTTGCTTATGTTTTGAAGATAGGCCTATAACGACCCGGTATTTCCAACCATTTGCATCCACACATGTCGAACTTGAATTTCTCAAAATACCAGATTGTTAATTTAAATTTGGCATAACTCAGCATATATAGTAAATAAATCTATCACAGAATCACAGACACAGAGTTATATAATAATAATGCAGCGGAATAGATAAATAGTAGTTCATGATGCTACTATATAAACATCGGAGTTTGAAATAAAATACAATAGAATAACTCAAATACCGTGAAGTTTCAAATACAAACTGATGACATCTCTGAACAAATCAACTAGAAAAGCTGAAAGCTAAATCGATAGTTGGATCTCCAAACGAAGCTCCAAACTCTAAAGGTGAGTCTCAAATGTTGTATCACTCAGTCTGACCCGAGCGTAAAGCAAAACACAAAACACTCGAGTCAGGATTAACATTCTTATATCAGTAAATCCAACTCAAGTGAAATATCAACTGAAATACAAGTAACTTAAAGGATGTTTGGGATAACCATCCTCTAAGGATCCATGGAACTATCTACTATGTAGAAATATACGCTATTAACAACCAAACGTCATTATAACACCGTGGTCATTTCAAAATAATTTATACTTCAAAACCAAAATATCATTTCCATTCCAAATATATATATTTCCAAATTATAGCACTTTCAAAACTAAATTGATAATTTCATATATATCTTATTTTAACTTCATTATAATTTAGTTTTGAAATATTCACTTAATAAATCCATTATCATTTAAATAACCTTAAATTACATTAAACTAAATATTTCCCTCGATTTATTTTAAAACTTGAAATATCCATTTAATCACTTTAAATCAAAATCAAGTTATAAAATCATATCTTAAATCCCTTAAATTCAATAAGTTTCAAATCGATTTAATTAAACAAAATTCTTAATTAAATACAATTTCGAATAATCCAAATTTATCTTTCCAACCTTAACTTATAGAATCATTATAAAAAATCTATTTTTTTTAAATAAAATTTTTAAATAAATACCTAAACATATCGTATTTTACTTAAATCGAACTTGACAAAATTTAAAGCTTATTATTAAATCTATTTTGTATTAAAACTTATTCATATACATAATATTTTCAAATTTAAATAAAACCATATATACTTCCTTTCAAAACCATAGAAATCATTTTAAAATATTTATATATAGACCAACGGTGTCTGTATAAAATTTTCTATCCTATGGTCAAGTGATATAGATATTTATCATTTCAATCTGAAATTTAAATATATACGGGTATATATCCCTGCAAATCCCAAATTCAATTCAATGAAAACCGCTTGGGTTTATCATTTCAACCCATAACGATTTTCTCCTATTCTACAATATCGTTCGGCTATGTATCATTTCAACCCATAGGGAATTCTATAATAACAGGGAACTTGCAGAGCGAGAACATATATGATAGAATATAACATATAACAACAGGCATATATCATTCGTGATTAAAATAAAATATAAACAATGGGATATGGTGTCATATCCCACAGGTGAACAATACAGATAATAGCATATCATATATAGTAATTATAAAATTAACAGTTCAATTTAGCAGCATATTTCAATTGTCATTTCAATTGAAATCAAATTTAATAAATATAAGAACGTAAATCGTGAGTGATTGCTCACCTTTGGAGGCTAGAGATGAACAAGAATGAGATGAGTTACAAATCCAAGCACGAATTCCAAAGCAAAGTATGATTGGCACGAATTCGACAAATAGAGATGATAACAGAAAATTGATGATAACAAATTGAATCGGTCTTGATATAAACTACATTTATATATACATATAATTATTATTATTTCCAAGAAACCAAGATTTAAATTTAAACAAATATTAAAAATATTATAAAATTTAAAAATCAATATTCTTAAAACTCAGGTATTAAGAATCAAAGATACATATATATTATACTTAAAACCAATATTTATATAGATATACTTTATTAAAAATACATGTACTTAAATCTATCCACACAGACCTGCACACTAGATTTAAAACAATATATATTTAAACATATATAGATTTATATCATATACAAGCCATCAACCACATATATGTGTGAGCTGCCCCAAATCATCTCCAAATTTTATTTTATATAAACTGACTTATTATAAAACTTAGATAACTAACAGATTATATAAAAATTTAGATAATATAAACACCTAAATTTATATGTATGTACAGCAATCTCATAAACTTATACATTACTGGTTTTATATAACAGAAAAGTACCTGGTAAACAACAGGTTCATAATATATATATATATATATATATATAGACAACATTCTACCATTTTACTTTCAGCAAAACAAAATCATTTCTTAAACCCAAAAATGTATGTATAGAGAAATATATATGTGCTGTCATAAAAATTCAACTTCATTTAAAACATAACACGTATGAACTATATATCCTATATATAACATATATATTATATTTGTAACTATGTATATACACTGCTTTTTATATTACCACAAGTACTCAACCAAAATCAACATACAACTACATATATAAGCTAAACCAATTAACTTAAGCTTTTATAAGTAACAAAACATGTATTTATCTTCACTGTTATATAGACTAAGACAGATCATTGTAAATTTTTATATAGAACTATAAATATATAAACAAATAGTTGATGTATGAATATAAATAATATATGTAAAGACGTTATATACTATTAAAAGCAGTTTCAAATTATAAGCATAACCGTAACCTGTACCTTAAAATACCTATATTCTTCATATTTTTAAAACACATATAGGTAACATATATTTTCTAATATATATATATAAGCGAACTACGAAGAAGCATATATATATATATATTATTCAAGCAAGAGGGGAAAGTTCATTACTTGGTGGCTGCGAGGCATGACAAGGAGTGGCTCAGTGGGGAGAAGTTAAAATGGAGCCGTGGTGGAAAAGTGGAGCAACGGTGGTCGATGAGGTTGCTTGGCCTCGGATGGAGCTCGCATGGGGTCGGCAGTGGGTTGGAGTTGTGGGGCGGTTGCGGCTGGGCGATGCTTGGGTTGACGACGAGGTCGGCGAGTGGATCGGAGGGGAGCAGTGTCGAAGTTGATGGGAGAGGGGGAGTGGGCTTCGGTGATGAGTCGAACGGCCGTGAGTGATGGCATGGAGGGCGGAAGGAGCAGGGGAGAGTCGAGGGTGTAATTGAAGGCCGATGGCTGGTGTTTCGCTGGCTCGCGGGGAGAGGGATGGCACGGTCGCGTAGAGGTTGATGAGAACTTTGGCCATGGAAAAATAAATTGCAAAGTGATAGAGAAACAAACTGTATTGTAAAATAATATATATTATTTTGGTGAATAGAACAAAGTAGCAGTATAGAGTGAACGGTAGGATATTGAAACGCAAATTCAAGACTTATTAAAGACGGACGACCGTTGGTATTACGGCTGACAAGGCGTAAAATGAATGAGCATAGCTGTTATATATATATTTTTCCTTTCAAAATGAATAGAGCAACGGAAAAATGAATACGAAGCAACATTTTTGAACAGATGGAAGTGCTAAAGTCATGTGTAGAATTTAATAAAATTAATGACTCGTGACTGATTAAATTACACAGTAAGCAATTGAAAGAACAAAGAATACAAGGGTTCTAACATGGAACCGATACAGAATCGTTATATCGATCCTGTAGTGAACCGGACTTCAAAACACAGAAGTGAATATACTATAGAGATCAGCATGACGAGACGATCAAAATGGTATACAGATATTATTGGTACGATCATCCGATCAAAAGTCGATATTCGGTACCGAAAATGTTGCAAATTTGTTAGAAATAAGATAAACGGAGCAATAACAGTCAAAATTGGGGAAACGAAATATGACGTCCCACTCAGAAGATGATTTACAAATTTTGCATAAAAATATCCAGGTTTGGAAAATATTTTATTATCATCAAATTTAACTGATTTGAATTAAAATAAAATTACACAAGTAAATAACTTCAATATTATCAGATGAAAATTTACCATTTGCTATGTTTAAACAGATGTATTCCAAATATTAAATTTTTATTTCAAAATTCACTTACTTAAAAATTCACAAAAATTCAATTAAATACGTTATTAAAATCATTAGAATTTACGGGTCATTACACTCTCCCCCACTCAAAACTTTTCGTCCCCGAAAAGAAAGAAGGTAGGAGAATAGAAACAACCAGAAAGAAAATAGATTGAAATACCAAATACAACAATTAATTTAAAATCATATAAACTACATTTATTTTATTTAATCAATCAAATATATTTTTCACATTTGATTGGTTTCATTTTCATATGTTTTTATTCAGTTGATTTGTTTCAAATTTATTAACATTTACAACAAAATTTTCACAACAAAATTTGTTTTATTTTACTCATCTATTAAATCTATTTGATAAACTATAGTTAATTCCATCCTAACATTTAACTTCAACTATTCAAAATCATATAGATTTAAATTTTAGATAAATTAATATCCAACAATTTAGTTTAATCCATTTTATTAAATCAATAACTATTTATTATATCCATATTTTATTGGTTCAATTTAATGTATGTAATCAATATATTTGATTTCAATTTATTAGCATCTGTTACAAAATTTCCTTTCCAAAACAAAATTTATTTGATTTAGCTCTTTTATTTACCCATTTATTAAATCTATTTGACCCTAGTTAAGTTGATTTCCCTTAAAATTTCAATTTCACTATTACCTCATACTTAAAAATACAAAACTAAACTTATATACTTTATCAAATAATTTATACTTTTCGAAATTACTTAGCTTTGAAAATTAAACCTCGATTTGGAAGTGTTCGAACATTCAAAATAGTCGGAGAAATCAAATTTCCAATCCAAGAGTTGGAAATCAGCAACCAATCAGTAAATCAATTTCAAAAGATAGGGTTATACCAAATCAAATCCGAAACTCGAGGACTGAACACCGGGCTTACTCAAATTGTTTCTAATACATATACATATATCTTTCGAATATCAAATCATACTTCGGAATTTGAAATCAAAAATTGGTTTCACAAAATCAATCGCATAGTAGAGCTACTAAAGTGGCCTCTCCCCCACTCAGAAACTCGAAAATTAATGTTGATGATGCGTGCACTTATCACCGAAATTATTCTCCAACGACATAAGTGAGTTCTGGACTTCTATTTTCTTGAAAACTTCTTTGAAATTTCTTCAAAATCATTGTAACTCATTTGAAGTCATTTGAAACATTTCTTATTCGGAAAATACTTTTAAATCGTATTATTACATATTTTCAAAATCTTAAAACCAATTTCAAAACACCGGAATTTAACTCCTCAAATTTCCAATTTAAAACCCTTCAGTTATAAATCATTTTTATATAAATCAATTTCTTATAAAATTTTCAAAATTTCAAATCCTTTCGAAACTTCAAATTCTCGTTTTTAAAAGGTATATAATCCTTATCGAAAACATTTTCACTTTTATATATAGAATATAATCATTCTTATCAAAATAATAATTTCGGTATATAAAACAATTTCTAAAATACAAACAAACATGATTTTTCAAAGGATGATTCAAGAATGGATTTCAAAACAAAGATAGAGATTTAAATTAGAGGAACTCTAATCAAATAGAATTTTGATTCGAAGATAGGCTCGATCGAAGAAGAGATAATTAAATTTCAAAATAGAAGATGGATATACTTATGTAAATCGCGGCGACCTTAACCAGGTCAACTGTGACTTCAGGAATATGATCGATGCGGAATTCTAAGGCAAATCGACATTTGATCGCTAGTGATAGAATTCGGCATAATAAGAGATAGAAACATCTAAACCGAGGGTATAGAAATCTTCGGTGAATCAATGCCAATTGTAAAGGAGTTTCACCCCTTTACAAATCATTCAAAGGTTGACGGGATCGTTGATTTTTATAGGGATCATTCGAAGTGGAGTTATGGGATGCTCCAGAATCAAAAGAATAAAAATAGGGAGAGACAAGAATGGGTTTCAAAATAAGTGGGAGCGTTCCAAAATTCAGAGGAAACCGAATCAAATAGGAAGAGATTCAAGCATGAACGAAAGTAATTCTGTAATTAAATCTACTACATATGCTAAGTTTGCCTAAAACCTGAGCTCTGATACCAACTGTAACGACCCGGTATTTCCAACCATTCGCATCCACACATGTCGGACTTGAATTGCTCAAAATACCAGATTGTTAATTTAAATTTAGCATAACTCAGCATATACAGTAAATAAATCAATCATAGAATCATAGACACAGGGTTATATAATAATAATGCAGCGGAATAGATAAATAGTAGTTCATGATGCTACTATATAAACAACAGTTTGAAATAAAATACAACAGAATATCTCAAATACCATGAAATTTCAAATACAAACTGATGACATCTCTGAACAAATCAACTGGAAAAGCTGAAAGCTGAATCAATAGTTGGATCTCCAAACGAAGCTCCAAACTCCAAAGGTGAGTCTCAAATGTTGTATCACTCAGTCTGACCCGAGCGTAAAGCAAAACACAAAACACTCAAGTCAGGATTAACATTCTTATATCAATAAATCCAACTCAAGTGAAATATCAACTGAAATACAAGTAACTTAAAGGATGTTTGGGATAACCATCCTCTAAGGATCCATGGAACTATCTACTATGTAGAAATATACGCTATTAACAACCAAACGTCATTATAACACCGTGGTCATTTCAAAATAATTTATACTTCAAAACCAAAATATCATTTCCATTCCAAATATATATATTTCCAAATTATAGCACTTTCAAAACTAAATTGATAATTTCATATATATCTTATTTTAACTTCATTATTATTTAGTTTTGAAATATTCACTTAATAAATCCATTATCATTTAAATAACCTTAAATTACATTAAACTAAATATTTCCTTCGATTTATTTTAAAACTTGAAATATCCATTTAATCACTTTAAATCAAAATCAAGTTATAAAATCATATCTTAAAACCCTCAAATTCCATAAGTTTCAAATCGATTTAATTAAACAAAATTCTTAATTAAATACAGTTTGAATAAATCCAAATTTATCTTTCCAACCTTAACTTATAGAATCATTATAGAAAATCTATTTTTTTAAATAATTTTTTTAAATAAATACCTAAACATAATGTATTTTACTTAAATCTAACTTGACTAAATTTAAAGCTTATTATTAAATCTATTTTGTATTAAAACTTATTCATATACTGTTAGCACCAAAATTGGTCACTAACCTCGTTGAGAAATATTGTGTAGAGATGTAAGTGATGAAGTTAAATTAAACAAGGAAGAATATGCTCATTTAAATGCAGAAAGTAAGAACGCCAAATTTATAGTGGTTCAGCGTAATTGCCTACGTCCACTTTGAGATTAAACTTTATTGATCTTCTTAATGATTGATTACAAATACAATTCGTAGATCAAATTCTTGAATGAAGTTGTTAAGTAGAGAAGATGAGTCTCAAAAATGGCAGAGTCTCCCCAGTGTTCTCCAAAAAGGATCCCTTTCATTGTGCCCCTGCCTCTCTATTTATAAACGAAGGTGGGTTGGACTTCTCTGGTGGGCCTGGTAGCTGAATAACTCGGTCCAAATAGTGTAAGTCCTATGCGCCGAACCAGATAGGCTGAACAACAGAATGCCGAGCCTCCCCCTTTATGTCGAACGAGGTGAGGCCGGACACTTTGAATGCCGAACATCCATTTGTACTGAATGACCTTGGATGACGAGCTGCAGGTGATTGCCGAACGAGATACGTACCGGAAGAGATGTGGTGTTGAGTGAGGGATGCAGGTCGAATGAAGCTGGAATGCCGAACAGTCCGGGAATGCCGAGCGTACCTTGTAGGCCGAACGTTCATGGATGCCGAACGATTTTATGCCAAGCGTTCTTCCTTGGCCGAACGGTATTCACTACCGAACGTTTCTCGATGTCGGACGCTCCTAGATGCCGAACGTTATCCCATACCGAACGCCCTTTAGATGCCGAACGTTGTGCTCGTGCCGAACGGTCTTAACATGCCAAACGCTCGTTGTTTAACTGATCGATGGGGAGGCCGAGTACTAAGTTGCCTGGTCAATTCCCCAGGAAACACTTGCCCCCCAAAGTGTATTACGTGACCGAACGTGATACGCTTTGAATTACGTATCCTCCATGCTCCGCTTTGAACCTTGGTTAAATCCTCTTGGAGATGCCTTCTCGAGAATATCAATGGCCATTCGTGTCTGATTCTGCAGAGCTAATAAGCTTTGGCTATCTGATCTAGTCTTCTCTTAATAACCCTTAGTGAGAATTCAATTTCTGTTGATCTCAAGAAGTCGAACTTTTTCAGATGTACACATGCACGTTCGGGTACATGTTCTTTCCATTGGCTCTCGGATGCATTTTATATGCTCATAAGTCGTCGCCAACTCCATCTAGTTTAATTGCAATTCAATCACGATTCCTTGTTTATATTTTTTGTGAAATAAGGGTTGCAATCAGCCACTTGAGGCGTTTTCCAAACCTCTCTTCAGTACAGACTCTATGATTTTGTTCACAGCTTCAACCTATCCATTTTCAGTTATAATGGATCATGGAAGGTCATAAGGACAGATGACGTTACGGATAAAGAAGTGAATTATTTTCTTCATCTTGGTCGTGGTTAAGAGTTCTTCATCTGCCCATTTGGTGACGTAATCAACTGCTATGATGGTGTATTTCGCACCACCTTTAGGATCGACAAGAAGATGATTTCAGTGCCCCCAAGTGGCAAACGGCTATGAACTAGCCATTTGAATAATCTCCATCGGCGGGGTTCCCGGATTTTTTGCAAACATCTTGCACTCGTCACATTGTCTAGCACGATCAACCGCATCTGGGTTGATAGTTGGCCAGTAATACCTGTAGCAGAGTATCTTCTTTATCATGGTTTTCCCCCTGATGTTATTACCGCATTCATCTTCATAGACTTTGCTCAAGATATCATCATGGGCGATATGCCGAAGCATGGGGATGGATAAACTCCTTTTGACACACGAATTATTCTTAGATGATTTGGCGTGAAGCTTTGAGGAGGATCCGTCGTTTGCCATTCCTCCGTTCAGTAAGAATTCCTCATTTTAGATAGTCTTTGATAGGAGTCAACCATGACACCTTTTCATTTTGTCCGTAGAGTACGTATGTAATGATGTAATACATGAAGTCAGTTAGTAGCTCTTGGACTTGGCCGAGAAAAGGAGCAAGACAATGCCCCCTAGCAAGATCAACTTCCTTAAATTTGTATACTACCAATCAAGAATCACAAAAGATATGTAAAGTTTTCACTTCAAATCCTCTAGCAAGTTTGAGGCTGGTAGTTAAGGCTTCATACTAAGCATCGTTGTTTGTTACAGGTAAATCGAGTTTTAGGACGTAGCAGATTGATCGTTCCTCAGGAGTCGTTATCAAGCCATAACATTGATCATTGGATGCTCCATCCGTGTACATTTTCCATCTTATGGTTGGTTCTCTGCTACTCTTCGAGTAGTCTTCTGAGGTAGTGAATTTGGGTGTGAGGTCTGCTAATTTCCGTCCTTGGATAGCCCTTCGTGGAAAATAAGTGATATCGAATTAGCTTAGTTTGATATTCTATTTAAGTAGTCTTTCAGACGTCTCAGGTCATTGTATGCCTTGTCGCAACGGCTGGTAGGCATAGACGTTGATGGGGTGAGCCTAAAAGTAAGAGTGGAGCTTTCATGATGAAATCAATAGAGATTGTGCTAGCTTTTGTAGCTTCAGGTTGATATCCAATGCATGGCTCGCGATAGTTAATGAAATCACATATGCACGTCAAAATGGGTCCAAGGGAACATATCATCATTTATTCAGAAAAATCTAACTAATTCTTTTATCATCATTGCACTGAGCTGTGATCCGATATTCAGCACCCGGAAAGGGTCGCCATGGCTGGCTGCAATGTCGACCGTCAGCTTAGCAGGTGCCATCCCAGATTCTTTAAGTAAAGGTGTAACTATTTTTCATAACATTCACTGTGAAATATGGTTGGGACGGCCAATGTTGATGGTTACTCTAGTCAAATCCTAGAGTCTTGTCATGAGTTATTGAGTCTAATAGTGAAGGGCTCTGAATGCTCTAATAGATTATCAGCAAATGGCCAAAAATCAGGCTTAAAAGTGCATTAAAGGAAATGTCGAGTGGGGGTCAGCCTCGAGTGGCACGCAACTGCATAGCTGGATCTTGCTATGAGTTTGAATTTGCTTGTGCATTCGAGTAACGCACTTTCTATTTAATGCATTCATGATTCTTTACCCGTCCTTCGGGTTGGAGTGAAAGTCAATTGCCCATGAGCTAAGGTATCTATTTAACGATTCTATCTCTAGGCATCCTTTCGGTCGTTGCCTTGAGTAGGTGTAAGCACTATATATAAGTTTTAATACTGAGCTATTGTGGCCAGTTTTTGGATGACCATGCGTCTTCTCCCAGTCTCGGGTTGATAAATGTACTGCATGGACGGTTGAGTCTCGTCCTAGCCATGTTTATGATTTCACCTAAACTCCAAAGACATAGAGGTGATTGGTGAATAGTCGGTTCACATTCATCTTGTTTCTCGCTCGTGCCCCAAGGTCTGGGGCATATACCGATAAGTAAGAAGGCCAGCCATGCCCACTTTAGCTTTACTCTCTTTCACGTTGAATCGTGGGATCATGTCAGTCGATATGAGACTAGGTCTCGCCTATCTTGGATTTTATCGTGGTTTTTCATTCCAAGAGGAATACTTTGATGCCACGTAAGTTTCAGGGCGTAATTTGGACAGTGGATGGTCATCCATGTCCACTTTGGTTCATGCTCTGTAATCAGATCTCGGGGTAAAGTTGGCTACAAATGCAGTCGGGTTATGCTCATCCAGTTTCATACTCCTCCTAACGAATCGAACGAGGGTGCTGGAGAATTTTTGACCAAGTATTCGTGGTTTACCCTCCTTTCCATACTCTGGGGGTCATAGTTTTTCAAAAAACAAACATCCGAGTCTCATTCGTATGTGCTTGGTGCGGATCGGCATTGACCCTTGGTCTGAGGTATGATATAGTAGGTTGCTCGTAGCTTTGGATGCCGTTTCGATTGGCTCTATATTGAGGCCTCCCTGTAGTCGCTGCCTCAAGTTATAAAGAACGCCACGCTAGAGCTACAATAAGCTATCGTATTCAGCTTTTTAGTGTTTTGTACCCCTGCCCCCAGTAATGATTTGGCCAGGTCACTGGTTGGATGGTCGAACTCCATCCTCAGCGGGTTAATAATCCTCCTGTCGATTCCAGGTCGAAGTTTGCGGAATAGAAAATGGTCGGAATCCACTCGTCTATTTATCGATGTTTATACACCACTCTGCATTCTGGTGACTTAGTGTTATTCTCCCCCCGGTTGACTCGCGCCCAATTTGTGTTCATGCTTCGGTCCATGCTCCGGGGACTTAGAGATTTGTCGAACGGTTTACGCTTTAGTCCACAGTTCGAGACGCAGAGATTTTCGTCAACTCGTTTATACTCTAGTTCGCACTCTGGGAACTTAGAGTAATCTGGTCCGCTTCTGGGATTTAGGGATTTTTCTG
Source organism: Allium fistulosum (assembly GCA_030737815.1). Lineage (NCBI taxonomy): Eukaryota > Viridiplantae > Streptophyta > Magnoliopsida > Asparagales > Amaryllidaceae > Allium > Allium fistulosum. Next base: position 431,094,824 of record CM060906.1, on the reverse strand, counting down.
AAGTCGTCCATAATCTAGTCCATGCTCTGGGGACTGAGAGTACTGTAGTCCGCACTCTGGGGACGTAGAGGTTTTTGAGTCATTTATACTCTAGTCCGCACTCAGGGACTTAGAGTACTTTAGTCTGCATTCTGTCTCCCATTCCAGAGGGTGAGACCTCTCGGATGGCTGAGAGTTTGCCCGAACCTGGTAGATAATCCTTCTCTTTAAGGTTCTCTTTAAGATTTCGAAAGTCGTTATTCTTTATGCAGGACTATTGCATTCTTGTTTTCCACGATTTTGTGCAGGCCGTTCTGACCCCGAGCCCACTCCGAGGAGCGATGTCGCCAAGGAAGTGGGGGAGAAAACAAGTGAAGCCACTCACGCAGGGGAGGCTTCTGGTCCAGACGCTCAGGTGATCGGAGCGCTTGACGAAGACAAGTCTGAAACCTCCACTCCTACCGACGGGGGTTATGAAGTAGAAATTACAGGCGCCTCTGAGCATACATCCGAATTGAGCATGGAGGAGCGGCTCGAGAAAGAGAGGGAGGAGATGGTCAAGGTCATAGTAGATCCCCGAGTTATGGACTTGGATGATCCTTTGAACAAGCCGTTGAAGGTCATCCTTCCTGGCGGGTCCAAGCCCAAGGAAGGCCTCCGTACTCCTTCAGTTGCTACCCCTCTATCAAAGAAGAGTACCAAGGGTAAATGCTCTGGAGAGGAGCCGTCTGAAAAGAAGTTGAAGAAGCACAAGAAGTGACTACTATCCTCGTTCAATGAGGGTTAGTTTAAGTCATGTAATTATTTTCATCTATTTCCTTAGTCCTTTAGATAGAATGTCGACTCTGAACTTTGGAGGGGTTGTAATAGAAACTCATTTCTGAATAAGGTTTAGTTCCTTTTTCTGTCTTACAAAAGACTCTTATTGTTCAGTTTTCTTTGTGATTGTGATTTTAATCCAAGCAGTTGTGAGTAACATAGACTTCTCAGTCCATCTTCATATAACTCGGAAACTCTTTGGGAGTCGTTGAACTTCCATTCTGTGCTACGAGCACTTAGAATACTTTCTAGCCCGTATGTCAGGGATTTGACAAATTCAAGTCATTTGTGTCATAGTTCATATTCAGAACTTGGAGATCCGATTCGCTTATATTCGAGTCCGCACTCCGGGGAGTTAGAGTACTCCAGTCCGCACTCTGGGGACTTGGAGGTTTAAGTCATTTATACTCTAGTCCGCACTCTGGGGACTTAGAGTACTCTAGTCCGCACTCTGAGGACTTGGAGGTTTAAGTCATTTATACTCCAGTCCGCGCTCTGGGGACTTAGAGGTTTAAGTCATTTATACTCTAGTCCGCGCTCTGGGGACTTAGAGTACTCCAGTCCGCACTCTGGGGACTTGGAGGTTTAAGTCATTTATACTCCAGTCCGCACTCTGGGGACTTAGATGTTTAAGTCGTTTATACTCTAGTCCACGCTCTGGGGACTTAGAGTACTCCAGTCCGCACTCTGGGGACTTGGAGGTTTAAGTCATTTATACTCCAGTCCGTGCTCTGGGGACTTAGAGGTTTAAGTCGTTTATACTCTAGTCCGCGCTCTGGGGACTTAGAGTACTCCAGTCCGCACTCTGGGGACTTGGAGGTTTAAGTCATTTATACTCCAGTCCGCACTCTGGGGACTTAGATGTTTAAGTCGTTTATACTCTAGTCCACGCTCTGGGGACTTAGAGTACTCCAGTCCGCACTCTGGGGATTTGGAGGTTTAAGTCATTTATACTCCAGTCTGCGCTCTGGGGACTTAGAGGTTTAAGTCGTTTATACTCTAGTCCGCGCTCTGGGGACTTAGAGTACTCTAGTCCGCACTCTGGGAACTTAGAGGTTTAAGTCGTTTAGACTCTAGTCCACGCTCTGGGGACTTAGAGTACTCCAGTCCGCACTCTAGGGACTTGGAGGTTTTAGTCATTTATACTCTAGTCCGCGCTCTGGGGACTTAGAGTACTCCAGTCCGTACTTTGGGGACTTGGAGGTTTAAGTCGTTTATACTCTAGTCCACGCTCTGGGGACTTAGAGTACTCCAGTCCGCGCTCTGGGGATTTGGAGGTTTAAGTCGTTTATACTCTAGTCCACGCTCTGGGCACTTAGAGTACTCCAGTCCGCGCTCTGGGGACTTGGAGGTTTAAGTCGTTTATACTCTAGTCCACGCTCTGGGGACTTAGAGTACTCCAGTCCGCGCTCTGGGGACTTGGAGGTTTAAGTCGTTTATACTCTAGTCCATGCTCTGGGGACTTAGAGTACTCTTGTCCGCACTCTGGGGACTTGGAGGTTTAAGTTGAGAGCAGTCGTATTTCCACTCTTTAATTTGTATTCATATACTGTATCGAGGATAATGTCATCGAATGAACAATCGAACCACGTTTGCTCATGGAATGGGATTCTGCTCCCCAGGATGAGGGACGGAATTTGAAAAATGGACGATCGATTCTCGTCCTCTTGGTGATTATAGCTCTTCCAATCAAGTCAAGGAAGGAGGTATATGACAGATGGTTGAATCACATCCATGTTGGGTTAGATAGCCAAATCTCTTACAATTTTCTCTGTATCTCCTTCTAGAAAATAAGGATAATAGATTGTTGAGTAGACAAAGTAAGTTGCATATGTTCCAAGGTGCAGTCGTGTCCATTTATTGACAGCGATGGTTAGCGAGTACGCAGTCTACCATAGCTACTTCAAGTTGGGCTTTCGAACAACCTTTCGTGTTCAGGGTAGGATTTGATGTGTAGATGATCAAATCACGTCCACTTTAGACGGATCCCGGCGTCACTGAGCTTCATGAGGGGTATCTGTATTTTGTCGAACTTTGTTCTATGACTCGATTGGAGTGGATGATCGGGCCATATTCATTCCAAGCAGTTTAGGTCTCCAAGTCAAATGTGGAGGTTGATGGATGGATGGTCGGTTGTTCGAATCGATCATAAGTTGAGCATACAAACTCGGATCATCTTGAAACTTGGAACATTGGCTTCCCTGGCTTTGATTGTTATGTCTTGTTAATCGTGGCTCGATCCAGACTCGGACAAAATCCATCGATATCCATTGTGAGCCTTTGTGTAACCGATCTCCAAGACGAACTGTCACTGGTTTCTAATCAAGTTCTTGGTGTCACGGCCTTGCCAAAAGGCGGGATAACATTTGCCCCCCAAAGGACGTCTTGTGTAAACATGACGTGCTTTGAAAAACCGCAGTCTTTCATGCTGAATATTTCCGTTCAGTTGATTGCTTGACAGTCGTCTTTTAATCGTTTCATTGCAACCTTCTTTTAGACAAATGTTCAACTAGCATGCTTTGCTTTGGTTCTGCCCCCAGTTTTGGGGATTAGTATGGAGTTGATGTATGTTTATACTCTGTCTCGCACTCTGGGAGTACGGAGTTGAGTAGATGTTTATACTTCGTCTCGCCCTCTGGAAATACGGAGTTGATTAATGTTTATACACCGTCTCGCACTCTGGGAGTACGGAGTTAAGCGAATGTTTATACTCCGTCTCACAGTCTGGGAGTACGGAGTTGATTAATGTTTATACTCCGTCTCGCACTCTGGGAGTACGGAGTTGATCAATGTTTATACTCCGTCTCGCACTCTGGGAGTACGGAGTTAAGTAGATGTTTATACTCCGTCTCGCACTCTGGGAGTATGGAGTTGATTAATGTTTATACTCCGTCTCGCACTCTGGGAGTACGGAGTTGTGCGAAGGATCGTCGTGTATCAACCCATTTTTAGCCTTGATGTGATGGCTTGCCCCGAGCTCGAGTTTCACTTAGCGAGTGGCTGGCCGTATCGCAGCCGCTCTCTACTTGAATAAATTCTACTTGCAGGATGGAATTCAGCTCTTCGTGCATCGTGATGTTGTACATTGTATTTAATCCATAGCCCCAAATCAAAGGCATATGGTTGATGATGAGCAATAGAATTATTCTCGTCCAGATGTAACTCCACACGTCCGATCATGGTCTGCGTAGATTGGTTGGCAACCAAATCTGAGTACCTGGACACCTGCATCGTTTTGAAAGTAGTTTAGTTCAAGCTAGTCGTAGTTCACAGAACAATTGAAATAGAGATGGAAATGGAAATAATTCAAAGAATATTATGGTAAATCTCATTGATATGTGAAGCAGCACCGTGTGCTCGCTATTCGACTCCGCCTCTGGCTCCTTTCAAAGGGATGTCGGCCGTCAACCGTCCAATTGATACTCATAGCCCTTTATTAATAGGCATCAGATATTCGCTGCCCGCCCTTCTACAGGACTTGTACATACTATTGAAGCTTTCCTTTCTAGGTCATCTTTTCGATCACACCTCGGAGGTGTTTGTAATCGCCCGTGTTAGGATCAGTGAGCATTTGAGAATATACAACATTCCCCTGATTTTCTTTAGACTTTGGTGTACTCTTGAGGTTGGTTTCCAGTACCACTCCGAGTCGTGAGTCTTCAAGTAGAGGTTGTCAATTGAACCTTTCAAAGAGCAAATGAGCTGAATTCTGAAGTCTTGTTTCGGCTAATGGGATCTACATCCTTAGCCAACGGGCCTTCATTGTTATTTTTCTTAGTATGCTCCACTCCACCTCACTTTAGTCCTGATTCATTTTGTAAAAGAAACGATCCATAGTCGTAGGAGGCTCTTTAGCTAACTAGCTGCCAAAATATATCTGGAGGTCGACTTTCCTCAAACGCGATCAGTATGATACCCTTGTTAGTATTTGGAATAAATTGCTTAGAGCATTGGTTTGCTTGGAGTCATCTTGGCGTTTGCTAGAGTCATATCATCTATGTTCTCCAACCTTTGGGAGTACCGCTTAAATAGCGGTTGCTTGTCCGTTCCCTTGATGCCGTTCATAAGCTGCCGCTAGATCCTCTATGCCCTGGTCGATCATGGGATGTCAAGGAAGTGGATAGAATGTTCCTTTATTAAGTTGAGTTTTGAATTCCTTTATTAAATCTTTTTTAAAAATTTGGGTCGTACCCGAAAATATTTTTTTTTGAAAATAGGGATCGTATAAGGGACCGGTGTAACTTAATTCCATAGGTGTTCGGCATTCGTTCTCGTTCGGCACAACCGAGTCATTCGGCATACAATACCGTTCGGCATTACAGAGGTGTTCGGCATAGGGGTATGGATCGGCCTGGAAGAGTGTTCGGCCTAGAGGTATGGTCGGCCTGGAAGGGCGTTCGGCCTAGAGGTATGTTCGGCCAAAGCCGTTCGGCCAAGGCTGTTCGGTGGAATGGATCGGCGTGGAGTGGTTCGGCCAAAGTTGTTCGGCCAAGGCTGTTCGGCCAAAGTGGATCGGCATGGAGTGGTTCGGCCAAAGCTATTCGGCCAAAGTGGATCGGTCTGGAGTGGTTCGGCCAAAGCTGTTCGGCCAAGGCTGTTCGGCATAGGAATGCTGCTCGGCATGGGAATTCCGTTCGTCATGGGAGCTCTGCTCGGCCTGGATGCTGCTCGGCATGGGAATTATGTTCGGCATGGGAGCTCTGCTCGACCTGGATGCTGCTCGGCATGGGAATTCCGTTCGGCATGGGAGCTCTGCTCGGCTTGGATGCTGCTCGGCATGGGAATTCCGTTCGGCATGGGAGCTCTGCTTGGCCTGGATGCTGCTCGGCATGGGAATTCCGTTCGGCATGGGAGCTCTGCTCGGCCTGGATGCTGCTCGGCATGGGAATTCTGCTTGGCATGGGGAATTCTCTGGAGCGAAGGGCATACACCTTTTCTGGAGCGGTCCGCATACTCCTTTTATGGGGCGATCGGCTAAGTTGGCTTCGGAGGGGGGTCGGCCTCTATTCAACATGACTGCAAACTTCAACGCCTAGTCCCCATATCTTACATAGACTTGGTTTCTATGAATACGGCTATCAGCTTCCTTTAGATTTCTTTCAAATCTGAGTAGAATAGGAAGTTTCCTAGTAAACAACTGGATCTATCTCGCGAATATGGAAATCCACTAGTAGATGATGAGATCCAATCAAGCTGAGAATTCAATTCTCAGTGAAAGCACCAAAGTGTTAGCACCAAAATTGATCACTAACCTCGTTGAGAAATATTGTGTAGAGATGTAAGTGATGAAGTTAAATTAAACAAGGAAGAATATGCTCATTTAAATGCAGAAAGTAAGAACACCAAATTTATAGTGGTTCAGCGTAATTGCCTACGTCCACTTTGAGATTAAACTTTATTGATCTTCTTAATGATTGATTACAAATACAATTCGTAGATCAAATTCTTGAATGAAGTTGTTAAGTAGAGAAGATGAGTCTCAAAAATGGCAGAGTCTCCCCAGTGTTCTCCAAAAAGGATCCCTTTCATTGTGCCCCTGCCTCTCTATTTATAGGCGAAGGTGGGTTGGACTTCTCTGGTGGGCCTGGTAGCTGAATAACTCGGTCCAAATAGTGTAAGTCCTATGCTCCGAACCAGATAGGCTGAACAACAGAATGCCGAGCCTCCCCCTTTATGTCGAACGAGGTGAGGCCGGACACTTTGAATGCCGAACATCCATTTGTACTGAATGACCTTGGATGACGAGCTGCAGGTGATTGCCGAACGAGATACGTACCGGAAGAGATGTGGTGTTGACTGAGGGATGCAGGTCGAATGAGGCTGGAATGCCGAACAGTCCGGGAATGCCGAGCGTACCTTGTAGGCCGAACGTTCATGGATGCCGAATGATTTTATGCCGAGCGTTCTTCCTTGGCCGAACGGTATTCACTACCGAACGTTTCTCGATGCCGGACGCTCCTAGATGCCGAACGTTATCCCATACCGAACGCCCTTTAGATGTCGAACGCTGTGCTTGTGCCGAACGGTCTTAACATGCCGAACGCTCATTGTTTAACTGATCGATGGGGAGGCCGAGTACTAAGTTGCCTGGTCAATTCCCCAGGAAACATATACAAAATATTTTCAAATTTAAATAAAACCATATATACTTCCTTTCAAAACCATAAAAATCATTTTAAAATATTTATATATAGACCAACGGTGTCTGTATAAAATTTTCTATCCTATGGTCAAGTGATACAGATATTTATCATTTCAATCCGAAATTTAAATATATACGGGTATATATCTTTTCAACCCGCAAATCCCAAATTCAATTCAATGAAAATCGCTTGGGTTTATCATTTCAACCCATAACGATTTTCTCATATTCTACAATATCGTTTGGGTATGTATCATTTCAACCCATAGGGAATTCTATACTAACAGGGAACTTGTAGAGTGAGAACATATATGATAGAATATAACATATAACAACAGGCATATATCATCCATGATTAAAATAAAATAAAAACAACAGGATATGGTGTCATATCCCACAGGTGAACAATACAAATAATAGCATATCATATATAGTAATTATAAAATTAACAGTTCAATTTAGCAGCATATTTCAATTGTCATTTCAATTGAAATCAAATTTAATAAATATAAGAACGTTAATCGTGAGTGATTGCTCACCTTTCGAGGCTAGAGATGAACGAGAATGAGATGATTTACAAATTCAAGCACGAATTCCAAAGCAAAGTAAGATTGGCACGAATTCGACATATATAGCTGATAACAGAAAATTGATGATAACAAATTGAATCAGTCTTGATATAAACTGCATATTTATATATATATAATTATTATTATTTCCAAGAAACCAATATTTAAATTTAAACAAATATTAAAAATATTATAAAATTTAAAAATCAATATTCTTAAAACTCAGGTATTAAGAATCAAAGATACATATATATTATACTTAAAACCAATATTTATATAGATATACTTTATTAAAAATACATGTACTTAAATCTATCCACACAGACCTGCACACTAGATTTAAAACAATATATATTTAAACATATATAGATTTATAACATATACAAGCCATCAACCACATATATGTGTGAGCTGCCCCAAATCATTTCCAAATTTTATTTTATATAAACTGACTTATTATAAAACTTAGATAACTAATAGATTATATAAAAATTTAGATAATATAAACACCTAAACTTATATGTATGTACAGCATTCTCATAAACTTATACATTACTAGTATTATATAACAGAAAAGTACCTGGTAAAAATCAGGTTCATAATATATATATATATATATATATATAAACAACATTCTACCATTTTACTTTCAGCAAAACAAAATCATTTCTTAAACCCAAAAATGTATGTATAGAGAAATATATATATGTTGTCATAAAAATTCAACTTCATTTAAAACATAACACATATGAACTATATATCCTATATATAACATATATATTATATCTGTAACTATGTATATACACCGCTTTTTATATTACCACAAGTACCCAACCAAAATCAACATACAACTATATATATAAGCTAAACCAATTAACTTAAGCTTTTATAAGTAATAAAACATGTATTTATCTTCACTGTTATATAGACTAAGACAGATCATTCTAAATTTTTATATAGAACTATACATATATAAACAAATAGTTGATGTATGAATATAAAATAATATATGTAAAGACATTATATACTATTAAAAGCAGTTTCAAATTATAAGCATAGCCGTAACTTGTACCTCAAAATACCTATATTCTTCATATTTTTAAAACACTTATAGGTAACATATATTTTCTAATATATATATATATATAAGCGCGAACTACGAAGAAGCATATATATATTATTCAAGCAAGAGGGGAAAGTTCATTACTTGGTGGCTGCGAGGCATGACAAGGAGTGGCTCAGTGGGGATAAGTTAAAATGGAGTCGTGGTGGAAAAGTGGAGCAACGGTGGTCGATGAGGTTGCTTGGCCTCGGATGGAGCTCGCATGGGGTCGGCAGTGGGTTGGAGTTGTGGGGGCGGCTGCGGCTGGGCGATGCTTGGGTTGACGACGAGGTCGGCGAGTGGATCGGAGGGGAGCAGTTTCGAAGTTGATGGGAGAGGGGGAGTGGGCTTCGGTGATGAGTCGAACGGCTGTGAGTGATGGCATGGAGGGTGGAAGGAGCAGGGGAGAGTCGAGGGTGTAAGTGAAGGCCGATGGCTGGTGTTTCGCTGGCTCGCGGGGAGAGGGATGGCACGGTTCGCGTAGAGGTTGATGAGAACTTTGGCTATGGAAAAATAAATTGCAAAGTGATAGAGAAACAAACTGTATTGTAAAATAATATATATTATTTTGGTGAACAAAACAAAGTAGCAGTATAGAGTGAACGGTAGGATATTGAAACGCATATTCAGGACGTATTAAAGACAGACGACCGTTGGTGTTACGGCTGACAAGGAGAAAAATGAATGAGCACAGCTGTTATATATGTTTTTTTCCTTTCAAAATGAATAGAGCAACGAAAAAATGAATAAAAAGCAACATTTTTGAACAGATGGAAGTGCTAAAGTCATGTGTAGAATTTAATAAAATTAATGACTCGTGACTGATTAAATTACACAGTAAGCAATTGAAAGAACAAAGAATACAAGGGTTCTAACATGGAACCGATACAGAATTGTTATATCGATCCTGTAGTGAACCAGACTTCAAAACACAGAAATTAATATACTGTAGAGATCAGCACGACGAGATGATCAAAATGGTATATAGACATCAGTGGTACGATCATCCGATCAAAAGTCGATATTCGGTACCGAAACAGTTGCAAATTTGTCAGAAATAAGATAAACGGAGCAATAACAGTCAAAATTGGGGAAACGAAATATGACGTCCCACTTAGAAGATGATTCACAAATTTTGCATAAAAATATTCAGGTTTGGAAAACATTTTATTATCATCAAATTTAACTGGTTTGAATTAAAATAAAATTACACAAGTAGATAACTTCAATATTATCAGATGAAAATTTACCATTTGCTATGTTTAAACAGACATATTCCAAATATTGAATTTTTATTTCAAAATTCACTTACTTAAAAATTCACAAAAATTCAATTAAATACGATATTAAAATCATTAGAATTTACGGGTTGTTTGTACCAAAATTGGGCACAACACTCTTCGGAAGTTTTTGAAGAGATAAAGTGAAAAAATTAAATGGAAAAAGAGGATTATCTAACAAAAAATCCAAATTTCAGATATGAAAATAATTAAAATGCAAGGAGACACAAGAATTTAGAGTGGTTCGGCGTATCGCCTACGTCCACTATGAAGTTGATAGCTTTATTGATCTTTCTTTGAAGATTACAAGCGAATTCAATGAATTACAGCAGATAATTATGATTTGCAGCAGTGAATTTCGCTATTGGCAGTAGCAAGGGAGTTTAGATCTGGATCCGGCAGAGTCTAGGCATTGGAGATCTCAAAAAAGAAGAAGAACCCCTTTTCTGTTGGCTTTGGGGGTCTATTTATAGGTGTAGGAGGCTGATATTTCGTTCAGATCTCGAGAGACCCTCTCTGGCATGTGACCAGGCCCGCGCGCCCAAGCCCGCGAAGTTTTGGTCCGATCCATGATCGATACGAACGGATTTCGTATCGATCAAGATCGCGTCCGATGTAGTCGAAATTTGGCATGGACATTCTTTAGCATGCACGTAGTCTTCTGCGAATATTTCATAGCATCTGGACTTGTAGTTTAGGAGATATGATTGACACGAATTGGGATCTTCTGTTGTCTGTTCCGTTCGACTCGCTCTTATTCGACTCGGTTCCGTTTGACTCGATGACATGGCGTTTGAAACTTTGGATCACTCTGCCTTTGATGCCATTTTGATCGAGTCGTTCTTGGACCTTGCCTTGTTCGTATCGATGGAAACGTAGGTTGCACGCATTGTTAGTAGGGTTCTGTTCGTATCGATGGAACTCGACTCCGGTCGATTGATTCGAATACGGCAACATGATGGACTCGATCAGTGGATCCACGATGGATATGAAGTACTGGAACCTGATGGATTCGAACGAGGCTTCTCCAGTATGGATACGAACTGGACAAATGAGGGACACGAACTACTGTTGCTCGATGGATTCGAGCAACACGCTTCAGCTGATGGATTCGAAATAGGCATTAGACGATCGAGTCGAACTGCTGTTCTCTGTTGGATGCGAAGCGAGTCGAACTGTGGCTTGAAGTGGAGCAAGTCGAACAAGTGTTTTTAATGGATGCGAAGCGGAGCGAGTCGAACAAGGGCTCTCTGATGGATGCGAATTGGAGCGAGTCGAAGTAGGCATTCCTGATGGATTCGAACTATGCGATTCGAACAGTGGCTGTTTTTATCCAATTTTGCATCGATCGTAACTTGAGCATATGAACTCGGATTGACTTGAAATTTGGAACGTTGGCTCTCATAGCTTCGCTTGTTGTGTCATATCAATTTTAGATCGATCCGGACTCGGAAAAAATTCGTCGATATCCATAGTGAGCCCGTGTATAACCGATCTCTAGGATGGACCGTCATTGGTTACTAGTCAATTCCTTGGTGTCACGGCCTTGCCAAAAGGCAGGATAACATTTTCCCCCCAAAGTACATCTTGTGGGAACATGATGTGCTATGAAATACCGCAATCTTCATTCTGAATAGTTATCGTCTTTTCGATGAAAGCTGTAACCTTCGACTGATTTTCTCGTTAATGTAAACTGTTGACTGTCAACTGCTGTACCCCGTATTGTTGCAACTGATTGCTGTATGCTAGTGATTAGTCATTTGTTGTTGCAATCGTTATCAAATGAGCTTCCAATTTCTATAAGTCTGGAATATTGAACACTAGTCCGACATGTATGCATATATGTTAATCTGACTCTCATTGACGTTTGTACGTTCACGAGTCGTTGTCAGTTTATTTTATATTGAATTCCGTATCGATCCTCTCCTGAACCGACGTGAAATTTGTTGTAGCAATGCTCGATGGTTGTTTTTGGATGTTTCTTCATAACGATCCTTTCTTAAATCGATGTGAAGGGTTGAAACATTGAAGATGATTTTCATTGAATTTATGGATGCGAAATGAGAATTTCGAATCGATGGATGTGGGGCTCAATGGATACGAACTGCATAGGAGACGGAGTCGAAGGTGATCGATACGAACTGTGGTTTCGTATCGATGGAGTCGAACTGATTGCTCGTATTGCTGCACTGGAGATGGAGTCGAGAGCGAGCGATACGAAGAAGGGTTTCGTATCGATGGATTTGGTGAAGACTGAAAAGCCCTTGTTGGCAACTTCGTATCAGTAACAGATCGCGTTGGTGGATTCGAATAGCTTATTCGACTCGATCCGTGGTGATGTCTTGTAACCGACCGAATCCACCAGGATGTGAATCGTTTATTCCCTTTGCTTTCATGTCCATATAAATACTGTGGACTTAGCCACTTTTCACTTTTTACCTTCTATTTTCCTGCCTTGCTTTCGTATCGCTCCAGCGCCTCTCAAGAGAAAGAAAAACTTGTGCCTTCGAATCGATTCAGAAACCTTTAATTCCTTCAACCAACTATTTAAATCAGGTAATCAATTGAACGAATCCAGTCGTAGCACGAAGAGGTCCAAATTCTCATGCCATTCCATTTGAGTCTATGTCGAACATTGCTCGAGGAAGGAGATAACGTGCGAGGTCGAGGAAGGACAGAATGGAGTTCGAATCGATCTGGGGAAGAAGGAGTGTTGAGGAATGTTTGCACAAAAAATGGACAAACACCTCAAAGTCGTATGATTTAGTAGATCTTATGTTGTTCTTAGTGATTTGGGTGATTTATGCAAATATATGAAAAGCAGGGGCTAAACTGTAAAAAGACACGCAGATTTATAGTGGTTCAGCCAGAATGTGCCTACGTCCACTTTATATGTTATTTCTCTTCTCCTGTTTAGATTACAAGTACAAAGCTTTGATACAAGTAAAAGAAAGTTGTTTGAAAGTTCTCTTCGTGCTTGAGCTCTCAAACTTGTCCCTCATTGTTGTACCCCTGCCCCTCTATTTATAGAGTGAGGCTGGGGGTAGGGGTCTTGGAGGTATATAGCAGCTGGCGGGCCTGGGCTGACGTAATCTGGCCTGGTGGATCTGGTCCGGTTTTCTTTGGTTCGGTGGTAGGAGATGAGTGGTTCGGCAGAGGTTGGAGACTGGTTGGTTCGGCAGAGGTTGGAGATGAGTTAGTTCGGTGAAGGTTGAAGATGAGTTGGTTCGGTGAAGCTTGGAGGTTGGTTGGTTCGGCAGAGGTTGGAGATGAGTTGGTTCGGCAGAGGTTGGAGATGAGTTGGTTCGGTGAAGCTTGGAGGCTGGTTGGTTCGGCAGAGGTGATTTGGTTTGTCTAGCTTTGGACCGGTGGTGAGAATTCACCCAACATTTGCCCCCCAAAGTGGGGTATATGCTGGCATATGGCCTACTTTGTTTCCTTCCATTCGATCGCTGAGTGCCGATCCAACTGGTCCGGCATCCTATATTTGCCTATAAGTAGGGGCTGTATACTTTCGTTATTCCCTTCCAATCCAAGACAGCCGAACCAGACATTCATACCGAATCGAATCAGGTGATATAGCTTTCTCTCGCCGAATGGCCTTTTCAGACAACCGAACGAATCCGAGTATTTCGAGTGCCAAATGAACTGTCGTTCTTGGATTACCGGATGAGTTCGTGGATCCTGAGTACCGAACGAGAATTTTCATTTGGATCACCGAATGAACCCTATACAGGGAATGCCGAATGAACCTCGAGACTTCGAATACCGAATGAAATTTTACATTCACTTTACCGAATGACAATGGGAGTTTAATGAACCCTATACGGGGAATGCCGAATGAACCTCGAGACTTCGAATACCGAATGAAATTTTACATTCGCTTTACCGAATGACAATGGGAGTTTGAGCATTTTGATTTTATGAGTGAAATTTCATATTATACACTTACTTGTTTACATCTTCTGTTCTAACAATATGTTTTTCCGGTGTTGTAGATAATGTCTCGCAAAGCAGAAACTCGATCGGACAAAAAGAAATCCGAGAGCGAAGGAGGGTCCTCCGCCGTGCCCCCAGCTCAGCTGAATCCAGAACGACGTGGGCCCACTCCGAGATCGTTAGTGGACGGGTACGGTCCTCAGGAGCTTCTCAACTTGCCTCCTGATTGCTTCCCTAGCTCACTCAAGGGCGAGCAACTTGATGTTATATCTCGCTCTTTCGGGATCGATCGAGCGTGCATGTTATTGCCGGCTGCGGGAGCGATGCCGTATGATCCTCCTAAAGGATATTTTGCCTACAGCAGATACCATTGTATGTGTGGTGCCATCCCGCCTCTCAATGCCTGGGTAGTCAGCTTTCTTACATATCTAAAGGTGGCTCCATTCCAGCTTCAGCCCAACTCTTATGCCATTCTGGTGAGTCTCTTCGTCATCTTCCAGAGGAGATATGGGCGTCCTCCTTCCAACCGGGAGATCCGGTATTTGTACAACTTGAGAGGCTACAAGAAGGGGTCTCCCTACATCAGCTTGGAATCTGCCGTATCCTTTAAGCCCGTCCTGGACTTATACTCGAAGTTCAGTATGTTTAAGAAAGAATGGTTCTTCATCAGGGATGACTCCGTTTCCATTCGTCGCTTCACCTCCGACTGTAAGTGTGAAGCTTTATTTATAATTTCCGTTATAACTGCAGTGCTTTATCTTACGTGTTTTTATTTCTTGCTAGCGACAGGTGGTTTTGCGGTTGTGGAGAATGATCGCCTGGTTCAGACGGCAGCAGAGATAGAAGCTATAACTGGGAGAGATAGGTCGGCTGCCTACCTGATCAGGAACGCCACACTCTTGGAGTACAACTTGATCCTTCCACAGCAGTCCGTGGTCAAGCAGAGGGACACGGCTGAAGAGAAGGCTGCCCAAGCTAAAGAAGGGGCCGCGTCGAAGAGCAGTAAAAGGAGGCCCTTTTCGAAACATCCGGTTGCTGGGGGGAAGAAGCTCAAAAGGTCTGACGGTCCCTCTCCCAGCACACACCCGGATGTTCAGGAGGAGGAGAAGGGTGAGGACGAAGGAGGTGAGGCTGAGGGCAGAAGTGATGGTGATCGTCATGGTGATGATGGTGGCGATGGACAGGGTGGTGATGGCCCCAGGGCTTTGCCTTCCGGGCAAGTAGGCGAAATGCAAGAGTGGACGGATGACGCTTTCCGCCAAGCCTTCGAAGGTTGGGAGGGGATGGAGAAGTCTAAGAAAGCCGAAAACGTTGGGACCGACGTCGATCGATCTTCCGGGAGCGCCTCTACCGAAGCAACTTCGGCGGTTCAAGGTGAATTTCACTTTACTCTTTTAATTCTTGAATGATGGCTCAATACATGTTGGTGACACTTGGTTTTCATATCAGGAGCAGGTTAAACGGCCAAGGCCTCAGATCTTCGGCACAGACTTGAACAATACAAGCTCTCCAAAGCTTCCGCCAAGCCGAAGCCTTCGACCCACCGTTCCGAGGATGTAGTTGGCTACCGTCCTCTTCTCGGGGTTATTGAAGAGGACGTTCAAAAGAGAAAGAGGAGTCGCTCCCTATTCGAGCCTTCACCTGGTCCCCAGCCCCCAATTCAGCCTCTTCATGATACCACGGAGGAGGATACTGAGTTCACACCCTCTCCGTACCCGTCTGGAAATCCTACCGTTACTCAGATTGATCGTCCTGGCTTGGCTCGTAATCCATTTGCGGGTCATCCTGATCTGGATCCAAGTTCTCATGATATTTCCTTCGACGAGGTTACTGGTGAGCATCTTCTTCCTCGCAACCCTATGGTAAAGGTGCTTGATGAGGCCAAGTCCCTGGACCTCGATTTGCTTACTACTCGGATTGTCACTATGGGGGACGAAGCTAACGCAAACATCGACCGGGTTGCTGAGGAAACCAGGAAGTTGATGGGGCATCATGCCCGACTGGTCAAGGCCGGGGAGGAAATTGGAAGTGCCAACATAAGATTGGGGTTAGTAGTTTCTGACCAGGCCAAGCAACTCGCTGATCAGGCCATCCAGATCTCTCAGCACGAGGCCGCCTCTGGACGTCTAAAGAAAACCATGGAAGAGGCCAGCCGGGCCGAACTGCGAAAAATGGAGGCTACTTGCAAGGAACGGATCGATATGGCCATTGCCACGGTGGACGAGGTTCGGAAAGTGGATCTTGAGCAGATAGAGGAGTTATCTGGGAAACTTGAGGATGCAGAGCTTGCTCAAGCCAAGTTGAGGGAGGAGATGGAGGCGATGCGGAAATCCCTTCAGGCTGACTGCTCGAGATACCGATTGGAGAGAGATGCTGCCGTCGTAAGGTTGTCGGATTTCGAGGCCCGGGCGAGGGAGTTTGAAGAGAACAAGGGGCTGATGGAGGGGATGCTCCAGGATATGTACTTCCGTACTTGGAGGCAAGGTAACTTGTCCTGGATGGATGGTTACCCTCGGGTTATGGCTAGGATCTATCTTAGGGCTCTAGAGGAGGCCCAGGCTGAGGCAGATAAGGAGGGTGGCGTGGCCTTTAGGATGGATACTGTTACTGCCCAGTTTACCAAGGAGGAGAAGGTGGCGGTGAAGGAGGGCATGCGGTTGCTTGCAGCTGAGGAGATAGGTGTGCAAGCGGAGGATGATGATCAAGTTGATCAGGGAGCAGATGCTGGTAAGTCTTCCTTTCTAGTCTTTCCGTTAACTTGGTTGCTTATCACTGACGAATTCTTTTTCTGACCGGACAGGTGGGAAACAGGACAAGGACAAAACTCCGACGCAGCCGGCTCCTTGATTAGGCCTGGAAAATTCTTTTTGTGGACTTGACATGGTTGTATATGTTAGTCTTAAACTAGTAAAGTAACTCTTAGGTGGTAATTTTTGCTACTTGTAATAAATAGCTCTATTCTTGACGTGTAATACTTTAACTTAAGCTGATTTTGTCGTCTTTTGAATGTTTTTTTTTGCTGTTTTGACATGTCGTATGAGAAATATAGCTATACATATTCTTGTAATCAAATCGTGTTTGATGTCAGGTTTTTGTTTAAAACATCATTCCATGACTTGTAATGTTAGCGTGAGGTGTGAATAAATTATAGTCACGTGTTTACATATGAAAGAAGGAAATACCGCCCTTTATATCTTGCTTGTAGATGGCAGCTTTGAATATCCTGTGTGACCGAGTAAGGGATGCGGTCCGGTATCTTGTCGTGAGCGTCTACTTCCATTAGTGAATGTCTCCTGCTCTGTGTCCTGTACTTCAAGGATTGTTACAGAGGATAGGAGAAAAGTTGCTTAAGTAAAATTGAAATATGTGAAAAAGTAAAACTTCCAATCATGGAAGGCCTTCGATGTGCTTAAGTTCGTGGCAAACGGGCTTTGTAGTCACTTTCCCTAGCTGTGGGTCTTGGAGACATTTGTCACCCATCTTACGCCTCCGCGGGGAGTTAATTATTTTTTACCACAGCCGCACTTAAGACACATCAGAGCCGAGATCGCGCACAGTAACTACCCGGGCCATTATGGCCCGTAATCGTAGGTATTATTCGATTTACTGTGGCCGGCTAGCGTGGGTGCCGATCGTCAACCGTGAACTGCCCCTGGCTGGCCACACCTTATGTTGGGGCTTATAATCGGTTCACAGTTGCCGGCGAGCCGAACGCCGTAATGAGCTGCCTCGGCTATAGTCGGCCTTCTCGGTGGCTTATAATCGGCTCATTACAGTTGGCTTTAAGGGCCGTCGCGAGCAATGAGTAAACCCGCAGCAGAGGGATGCCGGAGCAAAAGTGTCTCATTGGCGAGGGCATAGATTCGCATAGTACCTGTTAGGTCTTGTCCAGGTGAAGTTGCGCTGTGGATTGTTTTGGGTGGAAATGCTATACGCATAGGATTTTGTTCAACAGAAAAGGATAAAGTTAACAAGCAGCCAAGATATAAAGGAACAAGTTAAAAAAAGAGACAAGGTTTTTTAAAGTGGTTCGGCGCGAAAAGGCCTACGTCCACTGATTCTCTTTGTTAATTCACTTCATATGGGCAGTACAAGTTAAGAAAAATATCGACGGAGGTGTTGGATGTTCCATACCCTCTGGAACACCTCTCCGTCCACTGTTGACAAAATATAAGCTCCATTGTGGAGATCTTTATGAATTACATATGGTCCATCCCAGATTGGATCTAGTGCTCCGGGGCGAGGGAAGATTCGCTTGAGGACAAGATCTCCTTCTTGTAAGGTACGATGTTTGACTTTGGAGTTGTATTGTGCTGCCACTTTTTTCTTGTGGGCCTCTGCTTTAAGGACTGCATCATTTCTCCTCTCCTCAACTAGATCCAAAGACATGTGAAGGAGTTCTTCGTTCTCTTCTGGATTATAGTGGACCCTACCGTGGGAAGGCACAATGGTTTCAACTGGAAGCATAGCCTCCGATCCGTATGCCAAAGAGAAAGGAGTATGACTCGTCGATGTTCTGAAAGATGTGCGATAGGCCCACAGTGCCATAGAGAGTTCATCCACCCAAGCGCCCTTTGACTTTTCGAGCTTCTTTTTGATTAGAGTTTTCAAAATTTTGTTGACGGCTTCAACTTGTCTGTTTGCCTGGGGATATGCTACGGATGAGAAGCTTTTGTGAATTCCATGCTCTTGGCACCAGTTGGCGAATTCCTCGCTGTCAAACTGAAGTCCATTATCTGATATGATTTTGAGTGGGACTCCGTACCTGCACAGAACATTTTTGATCAAGAAGTTAATAACTTTTGTTGAAGATACTTTATTCAGAGGTTCTGCTTCCACCCATTTGGTAAAATAGTCGACTGCCACTATAACATATTTGGCCCCGCCTCGGTCCATTGGCAGTTCGCCGATTAATTCAATTCCCCATACTGCAAAGGGCCAAGGGCTGGTCATTTGAGTAATCTCAGTCGTTGGTAGCCGCGGAATCTTAGCGAACTTATGACATCTGTCACACTTTTTGACGAAATCCAAGGCGTCTTTGCTTAAGGTGGGCCAGAAATATCCATATCGGAGTATCTTTTTTGCTAATGTATGCCCTCCGGTGTGATCTCCGTAGCTTCCTTGATGAATGTTGGATAAGATTTCCTTGGCTTCCCTTCCAGCGACACACCTTAATAACGGGTTAGAGAATCCACGCCGATAGAGGATGTCTCCTTGTATTGTGTAGCGGGAAGCTTTCCTCAAGATTTTCTTGACTTCGTTACACCCGTTGGGTAGTGTGCCGCTTTCTAAGTAGTCTCGGATGGGAGTCATCCAAGTTGCTTCTTCGGTTGCAGCTATCAGATTCACATGTTCAAAACTTGGGGTCAGTTGCTTTGAGATGGTTACTGCTCCAAAGATGGCGATGTCACTCATACTTGCTTGCTTTGCCAATTCGTCGGCCTCTTGGTTCTCTTCCCGAGGGATGTGTTTGACTAAGTAGCGGTCCAATTGGTTGAGAAGTAACTTGGTCTTCTTTAAATATGCTATGAGTCGTTCTTCTCGAGCTTGGAATTCTCCTAGTATTTGATTAACAATAAGTTGAGAATCGCTATGAAGACACAAAGAATTGGCTCCGATTTCTATGGCAAGTTCTAATCCAGCTATCACTGCTTCATATTCTGCATCGTTCTTGGTGGCAGCGAACTCCAACCTTATAGCATAGTGCAGCTTATTTCCCCTGGGAGTGATTATTACCACACCTGCCCCCGAGCCTTGTTCGTTTGATGCACCATCCACAAAGAGGTTCCACTTGATATCTTCTGCTATTTCCAATTGCTCCTTATCTTCGTTGGTAGTGAATTCTGCAATGAAATCAGCCATGGCTTGTCCCTTGATGGCGGTGCGAGGGTGATAGGTGATATCATACTGACTTAGTTCAATGCACCATTTAAGTAGTCGCCCAGAAGTGTCTGGACGATGGAGTACCTGCCTCAGTGGTTGATCGGTCAGAACTTTGATGGAATGGGACTGGAAGTAGTGACGCAGTTTCCGTGATGTGATTAGTAAACAGTATGCTAGCTTCTCAAGTTTAGGATATCTGACTTTTGCCCCCGTAAACCTCTTACTGACGAAGTAAACTGGCCGCTGCGTGCGGTTGTCTTCCCTTACCAAGGCAGCGCTAAGGGCGTGAGATGACACAGCAAGGTATAGGTATAATTCTTCGCCTTCGCTTGGAGTCGAGAGTACCGGTGGTTTCTGGAGGTGTTCGATTAAGTTAAGGAAAGCGATCAAGCATTCGTCGGTCCATTCGAACTTTCCTTTGTCTTTCTTTAGAGCTTCGAAAAAGGGGACACACTTGTCCGTTGCTTTGGAGATGAATCGGCTTAGGGCGGCCACTTTTCCATTCAGGCTTTGCATTTCCTTTCGATTGGAAGGTATCTTGATATCCCTTAGCGCTCGGACTTGTTCAGGGTTTGCTTCAATCCCTCTAGCATGGACGATGAATCTTAAGAACTTTCCTGATGACACTCCGAAGGAGCATTTTAGAGGATTCAACTTCATTCCATACTGGCGAAGTACTTGAAACATCCTGCCTAGGTGGGTTACGTGATCGTCGGCTTTCCTTGACTTTACCAGCATGTCATCCATGTATACTTCCATAGTTTGCCCTATTAGCCCTGCAAACATCTTGTTGATGAGGCGCTGGTAGGTGGCTCCTGCATTTTTAAGTCCGAAAGGCATTACCTTATAGCAGTATAAACCCCGATCGGTGATGAAACTAGTGTGGTCTTGGTCGGGAGCATGCATAGGAATTTGGTTATACCCTGAGTATGCGTCCATAAAAGATAAGAGCTCGTGCCCGGCTGTGTTGTCTACAAGTTGGTCGATTCAGGGAAGTGGGAAGCAATCCTTTGGGCAGGCGTCGTTTAGGTTGGAGAAGTCAATGCATGTTCGCCACTTCCGATTAGCCTTCTTCACCAGTACCGGGTTAGCGATCCATTCCGGGTAGATGGCTTCTCGTATGAAGTCATTGGCGAGTAGATTCTTTACTTCTTCATCGAGGGCTGCCGATAGCTCTGCCCCCATACTTCTCTTTCTTTGTTTTACGGGCGCCTTGGAAGGATCAATGTTTAGTACGTGGCATGCTACGTCGGGGGAGATTCCGGTCATATCAGCGTGTGACCATGCGAATACATCCAAGTTGTGGCGGAGAAAGTCAATGAGTTGCTCCTTCAACTCTGCTTTTAGTTGAGACCCAATTTTCAATAGTCTACTTGAGTCGTGCTTGTCTACAGATACAAACTCCATAGCCTCTGCAGGCTCGGCGGTGGCCTCCTCCTCTTTGTCCCTAGGGTCTAATTCATTGAAAGGGTCGCTGGTATATCGAAGAGGAGGGGCTTTCTTTAGTTGCTACGCTTCTAGACTTTTCGTGCAGAGGGCAACCTCTACACCCTTCCCTTTATCCTTCCTGTGGTTGTTGCGAAGTTCAGTCACATAGCAGTCTCGAGCAACGTCCTGGTCTCCTTCTACTTCCCCTATTCCATTGTCCGTTGGAAATTTCATCTTTAGGCACCATGGGGCTAGGACAATTTGGAAGTCAGACAAGGCTGGCCTTCCTAAGAAGGCGTTGTAGGCCGAATGGTTTTCTATTAGCACAAACGTCTGTTTCCGTACAACGGAGCGGGGATGGCTTCCAATCTCAACAAAGAGGTCCAATTGCCCGAGGGGCATCTTTGCATCCCCAATGAAACCGTGTAGTGGTTTATCGCAGGGAGATACATCCTTCATTGATAGCTTCATTTTGTCGAATGCATGTTTGAACAGGATGTTTACTGAGCTTCCAGTGTCTACTAGGATTCGGTAAACTTCGGTGGGGCCGAGCCGGGCAGAGATAACCATGGGATCCATGCGAGGGTATTGCCTTCCTTTTAGGTCACGCTTACCGAATGTGATGTCATCACTTTCTTTCCGCTTCGGGTGGCGCTCTTCTATAACCGAATTGACACAGTCTTTATTGTCTCTAAGCGACTTTCCATATCTTTCCATCTCTTTCCAGCTTCTGTCTGCGATGTGCGGTCCTCCCGAGATGGTATGGACCACTATCTTCTCTTGACTAGAGCCGCTAGTGTTGCGGTTTCCTCTGCCGATCTCCGGTGAGGGTAGCCTTGGGTTCTCATTGGTAGGAGCTGGAGTCCTATCCTGACCCTTTACATAGCGTTCCAGTTTCTTCCTTCTGATGTGTTCCTCAATCAAGTCCCGGAGATGATGGCATTCATTGGTATCATGCCCATGAGATTCGTGGAAGCGGCAGAACTTTCCAGACTTCTGCGCGTTATCTGATTCCTTTTTGTATGGTGGGCTTTTGTATCTAACTTCGCCTTGGGTGGCAAGGAAGATATTTTCGGCGGTCTCGTTCAAAGGAATGTAAGTGTCGAATCTCGGTCCTGGCCGATATAGGCACTTTTCTCCCTTCTTGCCCCCAGCATTGTCTCTGGAATCATTTCTTCGAACGTCCCTTGCCACAGCAGGGGCGTTGCTGTGAGTTGCCTTATTTTGCTGTCCTGACTGCCCCTCAACGGCAGCATCCTCAAGCCTCATATATTTCCCGGCTTCATGGAAGAAATCGGGTAAAGTAGCTGGTTTTTCTTTTGTCAACCTTCTAGCAAATTTAGTGTCCGGATGCACACCACTGCAGAGGGCCATTAGGATAAGCTTCTCATCGGCATCTTGGACTGCGACTGTTGCGGCATTGAATCGGGTTAGGTATTGCTGCAGTTTATCTCCGGGTTTCTGTTTGACGCTGGATAAGGAATAAGCGTCCTTAGGTTGTTCCACATGAATGCAGAACTGACTGATAAACTTTTCTTTCAACACTTCCCACGAGCTGATGGATCCCTGGGGTAGATGACAGAACCAGGAGGTAGCGAGATCTGCTAAGAAGAGCGGAAAGCATTTGCACAGTACTCCCTCTGTCGCTCCACTCATGAGCATATGTTCTGTGTACCTCTGTAAGTGTACAACGGGGTCGGAGGTTCCTTTGTAAGGTTCCATTGTTGGCATCTTCCATTCTCGGGGGGTGATAGCAATTTCAATATTGCGAGCGAAAGGGCTGGTTACCCTAGCGCCTATCCCTCGATCTCTTTGCTCCCGTTGGACGCACTCTCTGAATAAGCGTGCCATCCTTTCATCAGAATTTGGAGCAGATAGAAATGAGTTTGGTTCTGTTCTGTGGGATTGATTCCGTCCAGATGACCTGTAGGGATGGTATCGTCTATCATTCCTCATATTTTCCAGTGGCTGCCTTTGACCTTCTGGGAGCATGCTAGGGTCAGCTACAGTTGGCCCTTGCCTTGATCTTCCCCTGCTGGGTTCTGATCTAAGCACTTCCTCGGGTCCAACTTCGGGCTGGACTCTAGCTCGGCCCCGTTCACTGGCGTTTCCGTGGTTAGGCAGTATGACAGGCTCAGCTACAGTTGACCTTCGTCCAGTACCTCCCCTGTTGGGTCCGGTACCAAACGTTTCCTCTGGCCTAACTTTGGGATGTGCTCGATCTCGGCTCCTACCATGGCTACTTCTGCCGTTAGCTCCTTCGAAGAAGGAAGACCTTTGTTGTCTCTGAGATCCTCCAGACTGGGACTCGCCCCATGATTCAGTGTTGCGGTTGGACTCTTCAGCATCCCTTAAGCATGACATGAGATGGTCCACCAAGGCTTCCTGCTGGGATGTGAAGTGGTTAGTTACTTCAACCACAACCCTGTCTAAATCTGCCCTAGTAATTGCTGCGGGCTGTTCTGTGGCAGGAGTGGTCGGATTAGCCTATCCTTCATTTGGTACTGCTGCTGGAGGAGGACGATTTACTTGATTCGTGACAGCTGGATCTGGAAGACTGCTGGATGCGATGTTTTTTCCTTTGTTAACATCTTTTCTCTGTTTGGGAGGCATGTTTTCCAAGTGGCGAACGATGCTGTTAGGAAAAATGTTAAGTGGATGAAGCTAAAGCTTCGAGCTTCTAGCTCTCAATGAAAGCACCAAAAATGTTTGCACAAAAAATGGACAAACACCTCAAAGTCGTATGATTTAGTAGATCTTATGCTGTTCTTAGTGATTTGGGTGATTTATGCAAATATATGAAAAGCAGGGGCTAAACTGTAAAAAGACACGCAGATTTATAGTGGTTCGGCCAGAATATGCCTACGTCCACTTTATATGTTATTTCTCTTCTCATGTTTAGATTACAAGTACAAAGCTTTGATACAAGTAAAAGAAAGTTGTTTGAAAGTTCTCTCCGTGCTTGAGCTCTCAAACTTGTCCCTCATTGTTGTACCCCTGCCCCTCTATTTATAGAGTGAGGCTTGGGGTAGGGGTCTTGGAGGTATATAGCAGCTGGCGGGCCTGGGCTGACGTAATCTGGCCTGGTGGATCTGGTTCGGTTTTCTTTAGTTCGGTGGTAGGAGATGAGTGGTTCGGCAGAGGTTGGAGACTAGTTGGTTCGGCAGAGGTTGGAGATGAGTTGGTTCGGTGAAGGTTGGAGATGAGTTGGTTCGGTGAAGCTTGGAGGCTGGTTGGTTCGGCAGAGGTTGGAGATGAGTTGGTTCGGCAGAGGTTGGAGATGAGTTGGTTCGGTGAAGCTTGGAGGCTGGTTGGTTCGGCAGAGGTGATTTGGTTTGTCTAGCTTTGGACCGGTGGTGAGAATTCACCCAACAAGGAAGATAACTTGGTCCTCGTTTTCATGTCGATCTGGAGGGTTTCGAGATGATGAGACGGAGGCCTTCATATCGATCGATGGCGATGTTGTTGCATCGAGTCGAGATGATCGACGCGATTGTCTTGAGCATGTTGATCGATACGAAGGGGTTGCGTCTGATGGATTCGAAACCCAGGGCTTTTTTTTGATCGAGTCGAATTACGCGCCAGGGGACCAATACGAAAGCGGCCCAGTTGATCGATACGAAAGTGTAGTGCTCCGATCAATTCGAAATCCCCAGCCTTTTGACCGAGTCGAACTTGCACGCCAGCCTTTTGACCGAGTCGAACTCGTACGCAGATGACCATGATCTATCGATGCGAACAAGGTTTTTGTGAGCGATACGAATTGAATATTAAAAAATTTGTAATTCCTTGCACATTTGAACAACTGACTCCGACGAGCTTCAAGCTTGCATAAATGGACTTAATGTTTCACCGCATATCTGATTGCCTATCGAAGCTCGTCGATGAAACTGGAACTTATCAAAATGATAACAAACTTTAACTTGGACTGATAGCTAATAACTGGATGGCACGGTTGTGACGGTCAGCGATGACGGTCCTTCCGACTGAATTCTGAAGTCTCGTCGTTTTCATGTTTTCTTCAATCCTGTAGATCTTCTTAAGTGATATATAGTACCGTACTGCATAATACACTCACACACTTTACACTGGGGGATGCACGAGCGTTATTGTCTGTTTAACAATGATTTTTCATAAGCTAGCTAGTCATGGAACCTTCAAGTTCTCTACAGCAGGAACTCCCGAGTTCAATTCCTTCAACCATCGAAATACCGATCATTGAAGCCGAAGTTATAGATACAGCTCCGGATGAGCGTCTAGGTGCCCGGTTCATTTGTCATTCGCAAGATTCTATGTCGTCCAGTATCTCCAAAGATATGTTGGGATGGATTTGTTTAAGACATGGCTTGTCGCTCGATGACGTGCTACTACCTGGGCCAAATGATAGGCCGCATGAACCCCCGTAGGGGTTTACTGCTTTCAACCGTCACGCTTGCACAGCGGGGACACTTCCTCCTTTCAATCAATATATAAGGGAGATGTTATCATTTCTTGGAATAGCCCCATCCCAGCTGCACCCCAACGGGTATGCTTTGGTGAATAACACCTTCATCCTGTTTATGGAGATCCTCTTTCGACCACCAAAGCCGATCGAGATCATATTTTATTTAATGTTAAGAGCCGTGGAGACATCCCTTCTTTCACCTTCTTGGAAGCGGTCAGGAACTGCCATATTGTAATAGGCTCCTAGGGAAGGCTAAGTTACTTCAAGACCGAATGGTTCTACGTTCGGTGCCCTCCTGGATTTGCTAGGCGATGGTTGGATAGACGTAAGCGCTGCAATCTTTCTCTTGAATTATCGAGATAATAATAACCGATTTCAAAACTGACACACTTCTCTTCTTTTATAGCCGCAATTTCTCGGCCTGATGGTGCATACTTCAGAGAGCTAGTTCAGATCCTCCAAGCGGTTCCGGGCGAAGAGAGGCATATCGACTTGGTTCTGACCGACAAAAACTTGAGGACTGTCGGGCTGATTGAACGGAGGTAGAGCATACGGCTAGAAGGGACACTTAAAGTGGTCTCGAAGAAATGGGTGAAGCGCAAAGCGCCCGCAGTCGTGGTAACCGAAGAAGTTGATCCGGAGAGAACGCCTACCGATACCGAGCTCCCAGCTGGGCCTTCTTCCGATGTCCAGGATTCAGGAGGAAAGAGAAAAGGCAAGGTTGTTGCTCATAAGCGTTCTAAATCCAAGAGATTAAATCCGTGAGATTTAAATCCGTGGTTGTGTCCTTGCCCGTCCCGGGGATTAGAATTTCGGAGGCTCCTCCCCCGCAAGTAGAGAATCCTTTTGAAGGGCTTGCTGATATTCCGATTCCAAATTTTGTGTCGTCTCAACACGATGCCGGGATGGAGGAGCTTGATAATGCTCTTGAACTGAGCGGGTCGCTTGCTATGAGTGCGGCCGACATTTCCGGTTGGTCGGGGAGTTGCACATGCATACACTTCACTACACTACATGATTCACAACTTTAAATCGTCCAACTTAGGAAATCATCAACTCTTTCTTCGTTTCTCATTTTCAGGTACTATGTCTGGAAAAGGATCGATGCTCGGGAATCTTCGCTCGGCCTGAAAGGCTTCTTCCTATTATGAGTCCCATAGGAGAGACTCGGATAGAGATCGCGATCACGAGTACTCTAACCAAGATAGGTATGGGCGTGATAGGGACAGGGAATACAGACATCAGTCTAGATCACGCTCTCCTCCTCTTAGACTTCCATCCCTACCTCCCGTTTTTGTTCCACACCCGCCAGAGCCTCCTCGTCACAGGCCATCTTCTCATACTTCTAGATCTGAGACTCATCTTCAGAGAGTCGAGACCACGGCCTCCATAATTACAAAGCAGGTCCCAGCTGAGCCCACAGGAGAAGGGGCCCTTAAATTGGCTTAGATGAGGAAGGATTTTCCGAATATTTGCTTCGATGGCTATGTCTTCCCGCCACACTTAAAAAGAATTCCATCAGGGGTGGAAGGCACGATGCACGATTATGTCCATGACATCTACACCCAGTACAAAGAGTGGGTAAAGGCCGCAGAGAAAGCTTCTAAGGTGGCCTTTGAGCGAGCCAAAGCGCTTGAGAAAATGGAGACTGAACTCGCTCAAAGGGACCGAATTATTCAAGTGCTCACTACTGAGGCCGAGTCTTCTCGAAAATCTGAAATCGAGGCCACCAAAAAAGCTGACGAAGCGAATGTGGCCATGGAGAGGTTGAGGCAGACACATGTTGCCTTAGTGGAGGAGATGGGCCACCGGAACACTACAGTTACCGCCGAGCGGGATGCGGCGGTCAAGGAACTCAATGAACTCAAGCCAAATTCGTCGACATGGCCAAGGAAAAAGATGATGCAAACAACGCAGCCCAGGAGGCGTGCGAACAAGCTGTCCTGCTTAGGTGTGAACGGGATGCAGCTGTGGCTAAAGTCCACAAGGTGGAGACTGAGGTCGAGGAGAAAGTGAAGTCGGCCGAGTCCAGGCTAGAGGCTGACATCGAAGACCTTCTTGTTGTTTACAATGCTAACGTGCTGAGGCACAAGGGCCTAGCCTGGCTCGATGATTATCTGGCGCATCTTTATAACGCTTGGGGCCGACTGGTTGAGGAAGAGAAGGAGGCGCATCTAGGCGAGTCTGTGGATGAATTTGAACTCAAAAATCGCATTCTGAATGAAGATGAAAGGAAGATTCTTCACGAGTCAATGATTCTGCATGAGAAGGAAAGACTTGGCGCCCAACACTTTGAAATAGGAGAGGGTTCAGGGGTTGAACATCATGAGGCGAGTCTCGAAGTTCCAGCAGCAACCCAGCCCGAATCCTCGTCTGCGGTCGATCCCCAAGCTGTTCCTGCTTACAATCCAGATCAGCCGCAGATGTCTCTGGCTACAGCGCAAGTGACCGAAGCCGTTCCGCCGCCTACAAATCAAACTGAGGAAGGTATTCTGAACATTCCACATATCTGCCTCAAGTCGGAATCTTTATCTGAATTAAATTCTGACAGTTCTCTTATTTTTGTCCAGTGATTGCCGTTGCACCGGCCATGCCTCCTGCTACTCAAGAATCATACCATACGCAGGAGGCTATCGTGACCGAAGCGATCACTGTAACCACAACTGCCCCACCCGACGATGCGCAGGGAAGCACACTTGTATTTGATGAGCAGTTAATGGAAGAACTCTTTCGCCGTCATGGCGATCCTTTAGCTGACTTATCATTCGTCATGGGCGGAGGTGTTCCTGCCACAAGCTCTTCGATGCCGACTACCGATGCTCCCAGCGAGGCTCGATCGGTTACTGAAGATGAAATCTTAGCACAAATTGCCGCTGAAATGGATGCCACAACACATGGTGGCAGTTTTGGAGGTGGGACGGCGGCACTTGGTCCGGCTCCTCTTAGAATGATATCGCCTGGCGGTACATTTTCCAACACCAGTGCGGCCATTCCGTCTTCCACATTTGATCCTATCCCTCTGACTCCGCCGGCAGGAAGCATCCCCGTTCATTCGAGTTCGGAGGAGGACGTTGAAATTATGCCCCCGTCCGGAGACCGTCCACCGACAGGCAAAGGCTCAAAGAGGAAGGATAGAGGTGGCTCTAGTGGGCCTGCATCGAAAAGGAAGCCGCAGAGGAAGAAAGATTAGACATGCTTCCTTAGTGTAATTATGACTTTCATTTTGTTAGCCGTGTATAGACACGGATTCGGCCCTTGCTAGTAGGAATTTTTTGGAAACTTGTACACGAGCTTCTTTTACAAACAATAGAAATGAAACTTCTCTTTTTTGACTTCTTTTCTGTCGTTGTGTATTTGCCTAAGTGTTTCAATATCTGAAGTGCACTTGTGAAGTTTCATTTTCTGAATAAAGTTTGTTTTTGTTCGCCAAGTTCAGATACCGTGGACATGGTTTGCGACCGGGAAGCGAGTTGAATTTTCTACGTCACATCACTTCAGTCAATGGTCGATGTTTAAGTCCTGCCCCCCAGTCTTGGGGGTAAGTTGTAGAACATCAGTCGAAGATTGCTTCTCACTTATAACATGTTGAGTCTAGTGCCACCGGACGGAGGTCTGAGACAAGCGGAGATTGAGTAATTCATCCATGCTTGTTTGATTGTCTATGATCATATCCGCACTCCGGGGATTCTCATTTGTTTATCGGCGGTTGATCACGCTGGCTTAAGTTTAAATCATACGTTCACGCTCTGGGGAATTGGAATCGACCTTTGTACTCTGACTCGCACTTTGGGAGTTTAGAGCTGATATTACTTCAATTCACGCTCTGGGAACTTAAAGTTGATGTTTAAACTCCGTTTCGCACTCTGGGAATCAGGGGTTGACGCTTATACTCCGACTCGCACTCTGGGAGATCGGAGTTGTTGTTTATACTCCATTTCGCACTCTGGGAATTTGGAGCTGATGTTTATACTCTGACTCGCACTCTAGGAGTTTGGAGTTGATGTTTATACTCCGTTTCGCACTCTGGGAATCCGGAGTTGATGCTTATACTCCGACTCGCACTCTGGGAGTCCGGAGTTGATGTTTACACTCCGTTTCGCACTGTGGGAATCCGAAGTTGATGTTTATACTCCGATTCACGCTCTGGGAGTTCGAAGTTGATGTTTATACTCCATTTTCACACTTTGGGAATCCAAAGTTGATGTTTATACTCCGACTCACACTCTGGGAGTTCGGAGTTGTATCAGGATCATGGATGGTTGGATCACATCCACCCTGAGTTAACAAGTGAGGTCGTTAGATGGACGGGTCCATCCTCCTCAAACTTGGTTCAGATACGGACGAAGTCGTTAGGCAGACGGATCCCCCCTCTTTGTAGACGTATTTTTAATATTCCAGTTCGCACTCTGGGAACCGGGAGTTAAGTGAGGGATTGTCATGTATCAATCTGTTTTTGAATTTGATGTGATGGTTGGTCCCCGAGCTTGGGTTTCGCTTAGCGAGTGACCGGGTGCATCACAGTCACTCTCTTTTTGAATAAATTCCACTGTATGGTGAAACTTAGCTCTTCGTGCATAGTGATGATCAAATGAAGCATTTCAAGTAAATCACAGCTCTGGCTCGAAGAGATTGCATTTTATTGCTGAAATAAGAAAATATGGCAAAGTCAGTTGCCTTATTACAAATTCTAATTTCGAAATGCAGAAACAAATTGCAAAATGGAAAGTAAACTAAATGGATAAACATAGCCTGTTATGTGTAGTAGCGACGAAGACTTTCGCTGTTCCAGGCTCTTGGTAGAGTAAGACCGTCGACGGTCGATAATTTGAATGTGCCATCTCCGAGCCTTCATTCAATAACATACGGTCCTTCCCATGTCGGTTTCATATGCGAAGGAACCGGATAGATTCTTTTGAGGACGAGATCGCCTAGTTCAAAGGTTCGCGGAAGGACCTTGGCGTTGTACAATCGAGCGATTCGACTTCGATGCGCAGCTGCCCTCAAATCAGCTTCTTCACGCCTCTCATCTAGTAGATCAAGAGATTCAGCGAGTAATATAGCATTTGTCTTTGGATCATAGTATGTCACACGATGAGAAGGTACTTCTAGTTCAACGGGAATAACGGCTTCTGAACCATATGAGAGAGAATGGAGTGTGGCCGGTCGCGGTCTTGTGGGTTGTTCGGTAAGCCCATAAAGCCATAGGAAGTTCATCGACCCACTTGCCCCCGACCCTTTCCAGTCGTTTTTTCAGAATGGATTTTATAACTTTATTGACTACTTTGACCTGCCCGTTTTCCTGAGGGTGTGCGACTGCAGAGAATTTCTTTTGGATGTGAAATCATTTACAGAAATCTTTAAATTCAGCACTGTCGAATTGGGTCCCGTTGTCCGTAATAATGGTGTGTGGGAGACCGAACCGACAGATGATGTCGCGGACTACAAAGTTGATTACTTTCTTCGTTGTTATGGTGGCAAGAGCTTCGGCTTCAGCCCACTTTGTAAAGTAATCAACTGCGACAATGGCGTATTTCGCACCACCTTTTGCCAGAGGTAGAGCACCAATGATGTTGATGCCCCACATTGCAAACGGCCATGGGTTGACCATTTGCGTTATCTCGGTAGGAGGAGCTCTAGGAATTCGGGCATATTTCTGGCACCTATCACATTCCTTTGCATAATCCGACGCGTCGCGATTCACGGTCGGCTAGTAATATCCGTATCGAAGTATTTTCTTGGCAAGTGCTTGCCCCCCAGCATGATCGCCACATTCTCCCTCGTGCACATCATGTAATACTCGTTTAATTTCATCGTGAACGATACACCGGAGTAGAGGGACTGAGTACCCTCTTTTGTACATATCCCATTCTGGATGGTAAATCGTGAGGCCTTCCGAAGGACTTGTCTCTTTTCACTCCTGCGCTCCGGCAGGGTTCCATGCTCAATGTAATTTCTGAGTGGAGTTATCCATGAATCCTTTTAGAGGATGGTTTCGCATACCTGGTCTATTTCTGCCCGGTCAATGCTTGGGGAGGATAACGCTTCTACGGGAACGAGTCCCATTTGCTGAGCTTCGCCCGTGCTAGCTAGCTTTGCCAATGAATCGGCTTTTTGGTTGCGTTCTCGAGGTATACAATAAATGGCATAATAATAATCAAACTGATTTAGTACTTCCTGAACTCGAGCTAAGTAAGCAGCCAACCTTTGATCTCTTGCTTGATACTCTTCCCACACTTGACACACAACTAATTGTGAGTCATAATAAATTTCCACTGCGATAATTCTCAAATCTCTAGCAAGTTTCAAGCCAACTAAGAGGGCTTAATATTCAGCTTCATTGTTAGTCGCATGAAAATCGAACTTCAAAGCATAACATATGGATCGGCCTTCGGGAGTTTCAAGTACAACACCGGTGCCCGAACACCGGTCGTTTGATGCGCCGTCGGTATAAAGCTTCCAAATGTATTCGGGGGATTCACTGGTTTCGGGCAAGTCCTCTGGGATGGTAAATTCAGCTATAAAATTGGCTAGGACTTGTCCTTGTATGGTCCGTCTTGGAGTGTAAGTAATGTCAAACTGGCTCAGTTCGATGTTCCACTTGAGTAACCTACCAGACGTCTCAGGCCGTGAAAGGACCTGTCGTAACGGCTAGTCGGTGTAAACAATAATGGGATGTGCCTGGAAATACGGTCGGAGTTTTCTTGATGCAATAACAAGGCAATAAGCCAACTTCTCTAATTTCGGATAATTCCTTTCGGCCCCAGTCAATCGCTTGCTGACATAGTATAATGGCTTCTGTATCTTGTCTTCTTCTCGAATTAATGCAGCACTGATAGCGTCTTCTGATATCGCCAAGTATACGAACAACTTCTCATGATCAATGGGCTTCGACAGGATAGGTGGTGTGGATAGATGCTGGACTAGTGCTTGGAAAGCGCCCCCACACTCCGTGGTCCATTCAAAGTTTCGCTTCCCTTTTCGGATCAGATCGAAGAAGGGAATGCATTTGTCAGTGGACTTTGAAATGAACCTGCTCAATGCTGCTACTTTTCCATTGAGACTCTGGACTTGTTTTATGGTTTTTGGAGTTTCAAGGTTTCTGATAGCCCAGATCTTTTCAGTATTAGCTTCGATCCCTCGAGCGTTGACGATGAATCCAAGGAATTTTCCGGATGCAACTCCAAAATTTCATTTTAGTGGATTTAGCTTCATTTTGTATTCTCGAAGTATGTTGAACATAGTTTCCAGGTCTTTAACATGGTCGGTGGAGAGTCGTGACTTCTCAAGCATGTCGTCTACATATACTTCCATTGTTTTCCCGATTTGATTGGCGAACATCTGATTGACCAATCGTTGATAAGTAGCCCCGGCATTCTTGAGTCCGAATGGCATAACTTTGTAACAGTAAAGTCCCAGACTGGTTACGAAGCTGGTATGTTCTTGATCGGGTAAATGCATCGGTATCTGATTGTAGCCAGAATACGCGTCCATAAAAGATAAGAGTTCATGCCCAGCTGTCGAATCTACTAGCTGATCAATTCTGGAAGCGGGAAACTGTCTTTGGGACATGCTTTATTCAGATCGGAATAATCAACACATGTTCTCCACTTTCCGTTCGGCTTTCGGACGAGCATGGGATTCGACACCCATTCAAGATATAGCGCATCTCGAATAAACCCGTTTGCTTTATGCTTTTCTACTTCTTCTTTAAGGGCGGCAGATCTCTCTGGATCCATACCATGCCTTTTCTGTTTGACCAGGACATGCCGCGGGTCAATATTCAGAGTGTGGCTCACGATGTCTGGCGAGATCCCACACATATCGGAATGCGTCCAGGCGAATACATCAAGATTTGCCCGTAGAAATTCAACCAATTCCTCTTGAGTTTGCTAGCTTAGCAGAGACCCAATCAAGATTTGCCCGTAGAAATTCAACCAATTCCTCGTGGGTCAAGATCCTTGAGGAATTGGCTGGGGTGCCCGGGCCTAAGCCCGGGAATTAATTGTCAATTATCGGCAAAACGGACGCAGAGAGATTCCTCTACGCCCTTTCCTTTCTCCTTTCGCTGCGCCTCCCGCAGCTCAGCAACATAACAGGCTCTGGCAGCAGCCTGATCTCCTTGAATGATCCCCACTCCATTATCAGTGGGAAATTTTAAAGTCAAACACTATGGGGCAATGGCTGCACTGAATTCAGCGAGGGCCGGTCGGCCCAGGAAAGCATTATAAGGGGAGTCTATGTCCAAAACAATGAACTGCAACATCCGTACTCTCCGACGTTCTCCAACTCCCAACTCTACTGGCAGTTCCACCATTCCGGTGGGTATAGTAGCACTTCCGTTGAAACCATGGATTCGGGATTGACGCGGTTTCAAGTCCGTGGCTTCCATTTTCCTTTGATCATAGGCTCGCTTAAACAAAATATTCATAGAGCTTCCACTGTCAACTAAGATCCTCTTCATCCAAGCGGGACCTACTTGAGCTGAGATGACCAGTGGATCGATAGTGGGGGCTTCGACTTTATCAACGTCCCTGTTTCTGAACACGATGTCATCTGTCATCGTCTTCTGTTGCTTGGCCGGAGCCCCTTCATCAAAACTACTATAACACTCGAAGTCCGCATGCCTGATAGAGCTGGCATACGACTCCATTTCCTTCCAGCTCCGGTTTGCTGGATGAGGACCACCACTTATTGTATTAATAACCAACCTCCTACCAGTTCGAGTGGGTTCCTCTTGTCTTTCCTAATTTGGCGCACGACTCTGATTGGATGGGCCCGCACCACCAGACTGCGGCGCCCGCACATACTGATCCAATTTCCGTTCACGTATCAGTTTTTCAATGAGGTCTTGCAAGTGACGACACTCATTGGTGTTGTGGCCATAGCTTTCGTGGAATCTGCAAAACTTTCTTGTTTGGATTTGTCTCTCAGTTGGTGGTTTCGAGGCAGGTTTCTTGTATTGCATGGTATTGCAGGTTTGCAAATACACATTTTCCAACGACGTGTTCAATGGAGTGTAATTATCGTACATGGAAGCTCTACGTCGTGGACCATGATTCTGATCGCGATTTTTGCTTTGATTTCCATTGTCCCTCTGCTGATTCTGTTTATTTTGTATGTTCAACTGAAATTTTCCCGAACTCTCTCCGAATTGTTTAACAGCGATGTTACTCTGGATTCCCCCGATGTTGGGCCCTGCGTCATCCTGCTTCCTAGACTATTTCACATCCTCCCTTCTCAAGAATTGGGCTGCCTTGGAATAGAAACGGTCCAATGACGCAGGTGGTTTTCCAGCTAACCAATTTCCGAACTTGGAATCAGCATCAATCCCCTTAGTCAATGCCATCAGGATAGAGTTATCATTAGGGTTGCTTATTTCTGCACACGCAGCATGGAATCGCTCCAAGTAACGTCTAAGTGTTTCTCCGGGAGCTTGTGTAACACCAAACCAAGTGTTAACATCCTTAGGCCTCGCTACGTGCATACAGAATTGTTCAACAAACTTGGTGGCCATTTGATCAAAATTGGAAATGGATCATGGTGGAAAACGAGTAAACCACATGGTTGCAATGCCCCCCAGGGAAATGGGAAAACTACGGCATTTTACTGTGTCATTAGCTCTTGCAGCATTCATCAGCCATTCGTACTTCAGGATATGTTGATTGGGATCAGAACTTCCTTCATAGACTGGCAAAGTTGGCATCCTGAAGCGCCGAGGTGGTTTAGCATATAAAACGTCAACGGTAAAAGGGGTTTGACTCCGGGAGATTCCCCAGTCGTCATTACTGAGACCTTGACTTTCACGGATCATTTGATGAATCATTGTTGGTATATCCAGCATCCGGATACTTGGAGCATGTTGTGCCAAGGTGTGGTCGGGTTCCACAGCACGAGTCTGGACCGGACGCGGTCGATGGTCCATGCCTCGCCTCCTTGGTTCAACATTTTCTGGGACATAAGGTTCCGGAGTCTGCTCTCGTTGGTTACATTGAGGATCAGCTTGGTTTCTGGCATCAACCCCTTGTTCAATTATGGTGGTAGTAGCAATGTTGCCTGTGACATGATAAGTAGCAGAACCTCCTCGGGATGAAGGTCCTGTATGATGACTGGTGGATGGTCCGGTTCTGGGTTACCCAAGATTCAAAGCAGGCTGGTGCCCTGTGGCCTGGGTGTAGCTTACATCCAACCGTGGGCGCGTGGATCGGTGATGACCATCAGATGAGGCTAAACTCTCTGTGGAAGAATAAGAACCTTGGTCTCTTCTGGATCTTCTGCGCCTTTGGCGATTCAACTGGTTGGACAACTCTGTGATGGCGCGTAGTTGTTCAGTTAGCTGTTGGCGACTCTGGGTCAACTCTTGAAGCAGCATCTGGAATTCTTGCCTGGTAACTGGGCCTGTTGATCGCCACATTCTCCCTCGTGCACATCATGTAATACTCGTTTAATTTCATCGTGAGCGATACACCGGAGTAGAGGGACTGAGTACCCTCTTTTGTACATATCCCATTCTGGATGGTAAATCGTGAGGCCTTCCGAAGGACTTGTCTCTTTTCACTCCTGCGCTCCGGCAGGGTTCCATGCTCAATGTAATTTCTGAGTGGAGTTATCCATGAATCCTTTTAGAGGATGGTTTCGCATACCTGGTCTATTTCTTCCCGGTCAATTCTTGGGGAGGATAACGCTTCTACGGGAACGAGTCCCATTTGCTGAGCTTCGCCCGTGCTAGCTAGCTTTGCCAATGAATCGGCTTTTTGATTGCGTTCTCGAGGTATACAATAAATGGCATAATAATAATCAAACTGATTTAGTACTTCCTGAACTCGAGCTAAGTAAGCAGCCAACCTTTGATATCTTGCTTGATACTCTTCCCGCACTTGACACACAACTAATTGTGAGTCATAATAAATTTCCACTGCGATAATTCTCAAATCTCTATCAAGTTTCAAGCCAACTAAGAGGGCTTAATATTCAGCTTCATTGTTAGTTGCATGAAAATCGAACTTCAAAGCATAACATATGGATCGGCCTTCGGGAGTTTCAAGTACAACACCGATCGTTTGATGCGCCGTCGGTATAAAGCTTCCAAACGTATTCGGGGGATTCACTGGTTTCGGGCAAGTCCTCTGGGATGGTAAATTCAGCTATAAAATTGGCTAGGACTTGTCCTTGTATGGTCCGTCTTGGAGTGTAAGTAATGTCAAACTGGCTCAGTTCGATGTTCCACTTGAGTAACCTACCAGACATCTCAGGCCGTGAAAGGACCTGTCGTAACGGCTAGTCGGTGTAAACAATAATGGGATGTGCCTGGAAATACGGTCGGAGTTTTCTTGATGCAATAACAAGGCAATAAGCCAACTTCTCTAATTTCGGATAATTCCTTTCGGCCCCAGTCAATCGCTTGCTGACATAGTATACTGGCTTCTGTATCTTGTCTTCTTCTCGAATTAATGCAGCATTATTAGCGTCTTCTGATATCGCCAAGTATACGAACAACTTCTCATGATCAATGGGCTTCGACAGGATAGGTGGTGTGGATAGATGCTGGACTAGTGCTTGGAAAGCGCCCCCACACTCCGTGGTCCATTCAAAGTTTCGCTTCCCTTTTCGGATCAGATCGAAGAAGGGAATGCATTTGTCAGTGGACTTTGAAATGAACCTGCTCAATGCTGCTACTTTTCCATTGAGACTCTGGACTTGTTTTATGGTTTTTGGAGTTTCAAGGTTTCTGATAGCCCAGATCTTTTCAGGATTAGCTTCGATCCCTCGAGCGTTGACGATGAATCCAAGGAATTTTCCGGATGCAACTCCAAAATTTCATTTTAGTGGATTTAGCTTCATTTTGTATTCTCGAAGTATGTTGAACATAGTTTCCAGGTCTTTAACATGGTCGGTGGAGAGTCGTGACTTCACAAGCATGTCGTCTACATATACTTCCATTGTTTTCCTGATTTGATTGGCGAACATCCGATTGACCAATCGTTGATAAATAGCCCCGACATTCTTGAGTCCGAATGGCATAACTTTGTAACAGTAAAGTCCCAGACTGGTTACGAAGCTGGTATGTTCTTGATCGGGTAAATGCATCGGTATCTGATTGTAGCCAGAATACGCGTCCATAAAAGATAAGAGTTCATGCCCAGCTGTCGAATCTACTAGCTGATCAATTCTGGAAGCGGGAAACTGTCTTTGGGACATGCTTTATTCAGATCGGAATAATCGACACATGTTCTCCACTTTCCGTTCGGCTTTCGGACGAGCATGGGATTCGACACCCATTCAAGATATAGCGCATCTCGAATAAACCCGTTTGCTTTATGCTTTTCTACTTCTTCTTTAAGGGCGGCAGATCTCTCTGGATCCATACCATGCCTTTTCTGTTTGACTGGGACATGCCGCGGGTCAATATTCAGAGTGTGGCTCACGATGTCTGGCGAGATCCCACACATATCGGAATGCGTCCAGGCGAATACATCAAGATTTGCCCGTAGAAATTCAACCAATTCCTCTTGAGTTTGCTAGCTTAGCAGAGACCCAATCAAGATTTGCCCGTAGAAATTCAACCAATTCCTCGTGGGTCAAGATCCTTGAGGAATTGGCTGGGGTGCCCGAGCCTAAGCCCGGGAATTAATTGTCAATTATCGGCAAAACGGACGCAGAGAGATTCCTCTACACCATTTCCTTTCTCCTTTCGCTGCGCCTCCCGCAGCTCAGCAACATAACAGGCTCTGGCAGCAGCCTGATCTCCTTGAATGATCCCCACTCCATGATCAGTGGGAAATTTTAAAGTCAAACACTATGGGGCAATGGCTACACTGAATTCAGCGAGGGCCGGTCGGCCCAGGAAAGCATTATAAGGGGAGTCTATGTCCAAAACAATGAACTGCAACATCCGTACTCTCCGACATTCTCCAACTCCCAACTCTACTGGCAGTTCCACCATTCCGGTGGGTATAGTAGCACTTCCGTTGAAACCATGGATTCGGGATTGACACGGTTTCAAGTCCGTGGCTTCCATTTTCATTTGATCATAGGCTTGCTTAAACAAAATATTCATAGAGCTTCCACTGTCAACTAAGATCCTCTTCATCCAAGCGGGACCTACTTGAGCTGAGATGACCAGTGGATCGATAGTGGGGGCTTCGACTTTATCAGCGTCCCTGTTTCTGAACACGATGTCATCTGTCATCGTCTTCTGTTGCTTGGCCGGAGCCCCTTCATCAAAACTACTATAACACTCGAAGTCCGCATGCCTGATAGAGCTGGCATACGACTCCATTTCCTTCCAGCTCCGGTTTGCTGGATGAGGACCACCACTTATTGTATTAATAATCAACCTCCTACTAATTTGAGTGGGTTCCTCTTGTCTTTCCTAATTTGGCGCACGACTCTGATTGGATGGGCCCGCACCACCAGACTGCGGCGCTCGCACATACTGATCCAATTTCCGTTCACGTATCAGTTTTTCAATGAGGTCTTGCAAGTGACGACACTCATTGGTGTTGTGGCCATAGCTTTCGTGGATTCTGCAAAACTTTCTTGTTTGGATTTGTCTCTCAGTTGGTGGTTTCGAGGCAGGTTTCTTGTATTGCATGGTATTGCAGGTTTGCAAATACACATTTTCCAACGACGTGTTCAATGGAGTGTAATTATCGTACATGGAAGCTCTACGTCATGGACCATGATTCTGATCGCGATTTTTGCTTTGATTTCCATTGTCCCTCTGCTGATTCTGTTTATTTTGTATGTTCAACTGAAATTTTCCCGAACTCTCTCCGGATTGTTTAACAGCGATGTTACTCTGGATTCCCCCGATGTTGGGCCCTGCGTCATCCTGCTTCCTAGACTGTTTCACATCCTCCCTTCTCAAGAATTGGGCTGCCTTGGAATAGAAACGGTCCAATGACGCAGGTGGTTTTCCAGCTAACCAATTTCCGAACTTGGAATCAGCATCAATCCCCTTAGTCAATGCCATCAGGATAGAGTTATCATTAGGGTTGCTTATTTCTGCACACGCAGCATGGAATCGCTCCAAGTAACGTCTAAGTGTTTCTCCGGGAGCTTGTGTAACACCAAACCAAGTGTTAACATCCTTAGGCCTCGCTACGTGCATACAGAATTGTTCAACAAACTTGGTGGCCATTTGATCAAAATTGGAAATGGATCATGGTGGAAAACGAGTAAACCACATGGTTGCAATGCCCCCCAGGGAAATGGGAAAACTACGGCATTTTACTGTGTCATCAGCTCTTGCAGCATTCATCAGCCATTCGTACTTCAGGATATGTTGATTGGGATCAGAACTTCCTTCATAGACTGGAAAAGTTGGCATCCTGAAGCGCCGAGGTGGTTTAGCATATAAAACATCAACGGTAAAAGGGGTATGACTCCGGGAGATTCCCCAGTCGTCATTACTGAGACCTTGACTTTCACGGATCATTTGATGAATCATTGTTGGTATATCCAGCATCCGGATACTTGGAGCATGTTGTACCAAGGTGTGGTCGGGTTCCATAGCGCGAGTCTGGACCGGACGCGGTCGATGGTCCATGCCTCGCCTCCTTGGTTCAACATTTTCTGGGACATAAGGTTCCGGAGTCTGCTCTCATTGGTTACGTTGAGGATCAGCTTGGTTTCTGGCATCAACCCCTTGTTCAATTATGGTGGTAGTAGCAATGTTGCCTGTGACATGATAAGTAGCAGAACCTCCTCGGGATAAAGGTCCTGTATGATGACCGGTGGATGGTCCGGTTCTGGGTTACCCAAGATTCGAAGCAGGCTGGTGCCCTATGGCCTGGGTGTAGCTTACATCCAACCGTGGGCGCGTGGATCGGTGATGACCGTCAGATGAGGCTAAACTCTCTGTGGAAGAATAAGAACCTTGGTCTCTTCTGGATCTTCTGCGCCTTTGGCGATTCAACTGGTTGGACAACTCTGTGTTGGCGCGTAGTTGTTCAGTTAGCTGTTGGCGACTCTGGGTCAACTCTTGAAGCAGCATCTGGAATTCTTGTCTGGTAACTGGGCCTGTTGGATCTGAAGGTCCAGCGGCATCTTGGTTTGATGGAGGCAATTGCACGGGATTCTACATGTCCCGTCCTCCCTGATCAGCACCAAAGTGTTTGTACCAAAATTGGGCATAACACTCTTCGGAAGTTTTGAAGAGATAAAGTGAAGAAATTAAATGGAAAACGAGGATTACCTAACAAAAACCCCAAATTTTAGATATGAAAATAATTAAAATGAAAGGAGACACAAGAATTTAGAGTGGTTCGGCGTATTGCCTACGTCCACTATGAAGTTGATAGCTTTATTGATCTTTCTTTGAAGATTACAAGTGAATTCAATGAATTACAGCAGATAATTATGATTTACAGTAGTGAATTTCGCTATTGGCAGCAGCAAGACAGTTTAGATCTGGATCCGGCAGAGTCTGGGCATTGGAGATCTCAAAGAAGAAGAAGAAGAAGAACCCCTTTTCTGTTGGCTTTGGGGGTCTATTTATAGGTGTAGGAGGCTGATATTTCGCTCAGATCTCAGGAGACCTTCTTTGGCACGTGACTAGGCCCGCGCGCCCAAGCCCGTGAAGTTTTGGTCCGATCCGTGATCGATACGAACGGATTTCGTATCGATCAAGATCGCGTCCGATGGAGTCGAAATTTGGCGTGGACATTCTTTAGCATGCACGTAGTCTTCTATGAATATTTCATAGCATCTGGACTTGTAGTTTAGGAGATATGATCGACACGAATTGGGATCTTCCATTGGCTGTTCCGTTCGACTCGCTCTTATTCGACTCGATTCCGTTTGACTCGATGACGTGGCGTTTGAACCTCTGGATCACTCCGCCTTTGATGCCATTTTGATCGAGTCATTCTTGGACCTTGCCTTGTTCGTATCGATGGAAACGTGGGTTGCACGCATTGTTAGTAGGGTTCTGTTCGTATCGATGGAACTTGACTCCGGTCGATTGATTCGAATACGGCAACACGATGGACTCGATCAGTGGATCTACGATGGATATGAAGTACTGGAACCTGAGATTCGAACGAGGCTTCTCCAGTATGGATACGAACTGGACAAATGTGGGACATGAACTACTGTTGCTCGATGGATTAGAGCAATGCGCTCCAGCTGATGGATTCGAAATAGGCATTAGACGATCGAGTCAAACTGCTGTTCTCTGTTGGATGAGAAGCGAGTCGAACTGTGGCTTGAAGCGAAGCGAGTCGAACAAGTGCTTTTTGATGGATGCGAAGCGTAGTGAGTCGAACAAGGGCTCTTTGATGGATGCGAAGTGGAGCGAGTCGAAGTAGGCATTCCTGATGGATTCGAACTGTGCGATTCGAACAGTGGCTGTTTTTATCCAATTTTGCATCGATCGTAACTTGAGCATATGAACTCGGATTGACTTGAAATTTGGAACGTTGGCTCTCATAGCTTCGCTTGTCGTGTCATATCAATTTTATCTCGATCCGGACTTGGACAAAATTCGTCGATATCCATAGTGAGCCCGTGTATAACCGATCTCTAGGACAGACCGTCATTGGTTACTAGTCAATTCCTTGGTGTCACGGCCTTGCCAAAAGGTGGGATAACACGGGTCTTTACAAGGCCTCTCGGAACC
Organism: Allium fistulosum; assembly: GCA_030737815.1. Classification (NCBI taxonomy): domain Eukaryota; kingdom Viridiplantae; phylum Streptophyta; class Magnoliopsida; order Asparagales; family Amaryllidaceae; genus Allium; species Allium fistulosum. The sequence goes on along the minus strand of CM060906.1, from coordinate 431,052,618 downwards.
TTTGCATATCTTTTAGCATCGATCACACTATCTTGTGTACCGCGCTACATCTCGGTTTATTATTGGCTAGAATTATCCAGAGCAGAGTGTCTTCTTTGCTGGTGTCTGCCCCAAGTGTGATCATCGCAACTGCCTTTATGAATTTCCATGAGGATCTTCCTAGCTTCATCTTTGGTTACACACCTAAGTAAGGGGAGGAGAATCATCTCTTGTATAACACTCTGTCCTGCATTATGAATCGTGGTACTTTTCGAAGGAGCTTTTTTTCATTTATTCTAGTCTTTGAGGAGCATTCCTTTAAGCAAATTGTCCTTTATCGATGTCATCCACGATTCTTCCTCCTCCGCAGTTTCCAAAAGCTAATAAACTTCCATTTGATCTATGTTGGGGGTGGTAGCACTTCTACCGGAGCCAACCTCATCAGTTATGCATCTTTGGAACTGGCTAGTTTGGCTAAGTAATCGACCTTCATATTTAGCTCTTTAGGAATGTGGGTTATCATGTAGTGTTCAATGTCATTGAGCGACTCCCAAGCCTTCGACAAGTAAGGGGTGATTTTTGTGGCCTTAGCTTGATATTCCCTCCTGACTTGGAAAACAACTAACTGAGAGTCGTTGTAGATATGCAAAGCTCTTACTCCAACTTCCTTCACAATCTTTAGTCCCACTATCAATGCCTCGTATTCTGCTTTACTGTTGGTGGTAGGAAATTCTAGCCTTTGAGCATAGCAAATGATCGTCCTTCGGGACTCAAGCACAACTCCCACTCCTACTCTCAAGCAAAACTTGTCCAATGCGCCATCAACAAACAGTTTCCATGGTGATACATGACCATAGTGTCCTCCACCTGACCATCCAAATAGTGAACTCAACGATGAAGTCAGTCAACACCTAACCGTTTATTTCTCTTCGGGGATGGTAAGTCACGATATACTGGCTTAACTCGATATTCCACTTTAGAAGTCATCCAAAAGTTTCGGGACAAAACAACACTAGTTTTAAGGGCTAATCCGCCAGCACCCAAATCGAGTGTGCAGGGAAATATGGCCGCAATTTTCTTTATGCTATTAGCAAGCAGTATGCCAGCTTTTCCAACATCGGGTAGTTCCATTCGGCTCCAGTGATCGCTTGCTAATATAGTATACAGGTCGTTGAACCCTAGCTTCCTCACGCATAAGTACTACATTTCATGCGTGGGCAGGAACTGCTAGATAAATAAATAAATCTTCTTCATCCACTGGTTTAGATAGAACTGATGGAATCTCCATATGCTGTAATAATTGTTCGAAAGTATCATGGTAGTCCTGATTCCACTCAAAGTTCTTTTTACTCTTCTTCAATGCATCTAAGAATGGTATGCACTTGTCCATCACTCTGGAGATGAATCGGCTCAACATTGGGATTTATCAAGTCAAGCTTTGTAATTCATTCTTCATTGTCAACGCTATGAAATTTCATAAGGCATCAATCTACTTCGGATTAGCCTCGATGCTCCTTGCATTCACAATAAAACCAGGAAATTTTATAGAAGAAACACCGAAAGAACACTTCAATAGATTTAACTTCATTCCGTACTTCAAAAGGATCTCAAACATCTCCAAGAGATCATCCAAATGATTTCCTAATGCTCACGACTTTACTAACATGTCATCCGCATACACCTCCATCATTCATCAAATCTAATTCTTGAACATTGTGATCACCAATCTTTGGTGAGTAGTTTCAACGTTCTTTAGGCCGAATGACATTACATAATAGCATTATAGTCCCAAGTCAGTAACGAAGCTGGTGTTCTCCTGATCTAGTTGATGCATTATAATATGATCATACCCCGAGTATGCATCCATAAATGAGAGCAGTTCATGCCCCGTAGTTCCATTAACAAGCTGGTCGATCCTAGGCAATGGAAAGATATCCTTCAGGCAAGCTTTGTTCAAGTCTGAGTACTCAATGCATGTTTGCCACTCCCCCGTTCGGTTTTCGGACCAACAAAGGGTTGGACACCCACTCAAGATATGTTGCGTCGTGGATGAAGCTGTTAGCCAACATCTTATCCACTTCCTCCTTTAATGCAGTGGATCGCTTTGGACCTGGACTATGTCTCTTCTTCTTTACTGATGTGAACTTAGGAGCGATATTAAGTGCGTCACATGCTATCTCTGGCGATATCCAGCACATATCAAAATGCACTCAAGCGAACACATCCAGATTGGCAGGAAGAAATTTTATCAATTCCTTTCATATCTTGATTCCAAGGTGTGAACCTATTTTAAAGACCCCAATTAGGATGTCCATATCGACAGGGACAGCAACCATAGTCCCCGCCGGTGCTGCGTACATCTCCTCTAACCTCTTCTTCCTGGGGTATATAGCCTTGTCGAGGAGACTATGATCCCCAAGCCAGGTGCGGTTCTGTAATTGTTGTGCTTGTAGTTCATGAATGTGGAGGGTCTTCCCCACATTCTTCCCCTTTTCATGACATTTAGCTTCATGCAATTTGACAACATAACATTCTCTTGTAGTGCTTTGGTCTCATCTTATTACTCCTATCCCATTCTCCATCGGGAATTTCATCGTGAGATGACATGGAGACAAAGCAATCCTAAAGTCAGGGAGGGTCGATCGACCCAAGAAAGCATCGTAAGCATAATACTTATCAACAATTACAAATTTTTGGATGAGAACCAGCCACCATTCTCCTTCTTTGAGTTCTATAGGTAGGTCAATTGTTCCAACCGACTGTTTCGGTTTACCTGCAAATCCCTGAATCTTTGTTCTACAAGTGTTACATCTTTTAGGCTGATCTTCATATAGTCAAACGTCTTTCAAAATAGGATGTTGATCGAACTTCCATTATCGATCAAAACTGGATTCACAACTATCGGTCTGATCTTAACTGTTATCGCCATTGGGTTAAGAGTTGGTGCTTTAAAACCTTTAGTATCTCGATTCTAGAACACAATGTCATCAGTTATCATCCTCTATTTCCTTGTTGGATATCCGTCTTTGAAGGCGTAGTAGATCTCCTAAGGTGCATGCTTCAAATAACTAGTGTATCGTTCCATTTCATCCCAACTCTTTTGCGCTGGGTAAGGTCCTTCAGTAATGGTTTTTTATAACTAGTTTTTGACATGTTCGCCTTGGCCCTTCTCTATCGGGTCTGGACTAATTTCCTTGAGCATTTGGCGATTGGGGTCCAATAGGTTGATTAAGATTTTGTGGTTTCTTCAAGTACTGCTGCAGCCTGTTGTTTCTTATCAATTCTTCAATCAAGTCCTTCAAATGCCAACACTCATTTTTATTATACCCATGAGTCTCGTGGAAACGGCAAAACTTCCCCAATCTCTTTTACTACTTTATCGCTTCCCACTTGGGTGGTTTGTTATATCATTCTGTTCCTTGAGTGGCAAGATAGATCTTTTCCAAACTGTCATCAACAGCAATTAGTCGTTGGGTCTCATATTCCTTTGTCGTTTTCCTTTTCCATCACGCCTACTAGAATATTGATTCCTTTCCAGTTTTTCCGGTGCTTTCTAGAGTAGTTCTAGAACTGTTTCCTCCCTGCTTAACTGCAAAGTCACTTTGAATCACTTCCTTTGATGCTCATCGATAGGCTTGCCTTCAATCATATTTACTTCCTCCAGTCCTAGAAACTGATTTGCCTTTCGATGGAATTCCACTATAGCAGTTGGTTGCATCACTTTTATCCGTTCATCTAAATACGTATCCGGTTGAATGCCCAAGATAAGAGCCATGAAGACAAGATCTTCCTTTGGGTTTCTATCCTCCGTAACAGCGATGTTAAACCGATTCAGGAAAGCTTTTGACAATTCCTTGGGCCTTTGAGAAATGCTAGATGGAGACATCACATTCTTTGGTCGTGCAATGTAGAGTCTGAACAATTCCATGAATTTCTTTACCAATTCATCAAAAGTAGAAATAAACATCAATGGTAGCCCAGGGAATCACATGGAAGTGTCTCCTTCCAAGAAGATAGGAAAACATATACAACGAACAACATCTATAGCTCTAGCTCCATCCATATGCCATTTGTATTTGAACAAGTTCTATCTGGGGTCCGTTGTCCCATTGTATGATGGCATGATCGGCATAGTGAATTTTTGAGGATATTCTTCTCTTAGAACACTTTCAGTGAATGGAGTTCGGCTTAGCATTAAGCCCCAGTTATTATTTTTGCTACCCTTGCTCTCCTTTACAAACCACTTGACTATGTCAGTAATGTACTCCTCGTTGGCATGATAGTATGCAAGTCGATTGTCAGGGGATACGCCGAGTGTTTGACTCCATAAACAATCTTAGTTTTCTGATAGAAGCCTAGGTTCTCAATTCTCCGGGAGAACCACTCCTACAGAGTTCTGTTGGGCGTTTGAACTCCATTTTCGGTGTTTTTCCCATTTACATCAATATTCAATTCCAAGTCATTACCATCAAGCTGTATGTCGCCTTCAAAGTCGAAAAAAGCTTCGCATCATCTTCTTAGGGAGCATTTACCCTTAGATTTAGGTCGGTACCGACTTGTCCTGATTGGGTACCAAATTTTTTTCCGCGACGAGAATGCTCCTACTTTCTCCTGCAGCATTTCCTATAACTTTGGCGGTTACTTCCTTTTACTTTGGCTTTCCATCTCTCCTCCAAAAACTGAAGAGTTTTCTTGTTCTATTGTAGAAGAAGTTTCTATTCTAACTCTTCTTGTTGTTGGTGGCTGCAAAGTTAGCCACACATCCATCTTATACATGAGAGCTTTCTGTTTATCAATAAATTTCTGGTTAAATTCATTGATAATCTAATTAAGCTCTCCTCTACTAACAACTTCCTGTTGAGTAGAGGATCCAAGTAATGGATTCCTATTGTTTACTTTCTTTTGGTGAGTGTTTCCTTCATCACCATTAGCCACTGCTTATGTAGATCTTCTAGAAGTAGATTTTTCTTTTCTGGGTGCCATTGATCTTCAACAGCAAGCCTTCAAACTTTTTAGAACAAGTTTTCTAGATCTAATCACTAGTCTCTTCGATCCAAAATAGAAAGCTAGATCTAAGCTTGAATTCAGTTTTCTCGGTGAAAGCACCAAAATGTTGATACCAAAAATGGACCAACACCCAATAATAGGTTGTAGGGAACCTATGAGACCTAAATTTAGCTGATAGCAGCTGAGATAAAAGATTAATAAATTAGAGATGCACAAGATTTTTATAGTGGTTTGGCAATCTCTAGCATATATCCGCTCTAAAGCCGTTGATTGTAGATTTGATAGAATTTATATGATATTACAAAAGATTAGAGGAATGAGTCACTCGTACAAGGGTTAGATAGATCCTAAGTCTTAAAATTGCCTAGAGTAGCTGCCTTTGTGACTATTATGTGGAGGTAAAAGATGAAGAAGGGGCAGAGCTTTTGCATATGGAGTTAGCAGAAACCATATCCTTCTTTAGATGCACATAGGTTTGTATTTATAGGGAAACAGGGGTAATGGGTTAGAAGCCTACTTTCTCTGGAGTCCAAATGAAGGCTCGATGTCATATAAGAAAATTCAACATTTAACATTCTTAGGATATATGTTGGTACCGAACTATATAGCTTGGTATCGAGCTATAGATGTTGCTGTGAAGCCAACTTTACCACTTGCCCCACCACTCTATCTTCTAGTTGATGTGTTTTAACCTATTTATGTTGACTTGTTTGATTCTAGCAATCTTCCCTCTATCACTTGAATTGTCCCGCTTTCTTGGCTTTCTTCTTATTAATCTTGAAATTGATTGTTCAAATTCAAGGAAAACCATTTGATCACGAGCTATTAGAAAAGTATATTAGAAGTATGGAGTTTGGGAGACAAATTGGGTGAAAATCATAAGTCGGTACCAACCATCATAGTTTCGTACCGAGCTATGCTTTGTGCTCCAATCTTCCGCAAACTTTCCAGAGTACTTTCTTCATTCCTTTTAAGCGTGTTTTAAGTTTTCGAGTCATTTTTTTCGTCTTGACGTTCTAACTTCTATTGACTTCTGCTTGGTCAAAAACCTGATTAACAATTCTACGGACTTAACCAAGGTAAAATGACCACCCTTGCCCTTGATTTAGCCAGTCAAAACATCCCCCTCCCATATGCTTTGCCTATGTGCATATCACTTCTCCTTTCCACCTTTACACTTCTTACTTAACACTTAAGGCTTTCCTTAAGTGCTCACTTTTAATATTCCTTAGCATGTCCCCCTATCATATTTTTGTCAACATAAACTAGCAAAATATTTTTATTACTTATTAATGATCTCCTAAGAGTTTTAGTGTATGCACAAATTTTTTAACAACTTCTATTGAATAAGAAGTAGTTTATCGATAAAAACGATTTTCTGTCACATTATAGATATTTCTTCAAGTTTTTATTTTTGTAAACAAATTTCAAAAATAAGTTTACCATCGTTAGTTATAATTTAAAAGGGGTTAACAAGCTTATTAAATCAATTTAATCACATTTAATCCAAAATTCAAATATTTGAATAATTCAGATATTTAAATACAAATTTTTTGAAATTCCAAGTCGTTACACTTAGAGTTTAAGATATTTAACCTGGAAACCCTCGATTGAAAATATATTACAGTAAATGAAATAAATAGCTTATATTAAGTGATTGAACGGAGCTTAATATTTCATACACTATTATAGTAATGGAAAAAATAGTAGGAGCATATCATATAACAATTTTTTGTGATTGCATTAAGTTACGAAATTGTTTTCTTAACCATATCAAGTACTACTTATGAAATAATAACTGTTTTTCAGTGTTGAATGGTAAACATCGTTTTATTTCAATAAGAATATTATAAATGTTCATTATAAAATAAACTATAATAGTCGTATTTTTTAACAAAATTAATGCATTGAAAATAAAGAATTATTTGAAATTATTTGATATTATTTTGGAATTATGGACTAAGCCACAATTTATAAAATAATTCTTTAATCATGTGATTATTAATCGTGTGATACTTGTGAATTATATCTAAAACAATAAAGGGAAAAGCACACATTCAATGGGAGCAAGATAAGAGTTGATGAACTCTTAGGATTTACACATATAGATGTATGCAATCAAAAGTCTAATGATACCAAAAATGGTTCTGTGTACTTCGTTAAATTCACCAATGAATTATCATAGACATGAAATGTGCATTTGATACGCATGAAGTATGTCTATAGTAAGCTCATAGAATATAGAACGGAAGTAAGTAATGTAACATGAGAAAGAAAATACAATGATTCGATTTGATCGAATATGTGAGTATATTGGAAAGAATTCCAAATGTATCTAAAATGAATAAAGATGCAATCTTAAAAATCACTCCTCCCTATGATGCATATTGATGTATGTATAAGGAGTAATAAGACTTTGTTGAACAAAGTACGATTAACAATGGGTGTAGTTGAGTTAACAACTTTTGCAAGGTTGTGTATTTAAGAGAAGTATATAAGGTTAAAATTAATTTCATCTAAATAATAGTTTAAAAATCATACAAGATAAGGGCTTATAAGGAACCCCAAAACATCATAGACCAAGAAGTTGATAGTTTGTGCAATTCGAAGGACTACGCGTAATAATTGTTCATGGGGGATCTTGTATGGACCACCCCAAAAGGAGTTTGGGAACGATCGTCATTTGGTGACCAATTTATGTTTTGTACATAAGTTGGGTAAACTAAAACCAAATTAGTTATATATATATATAAGGCAATTCAAAAATATTATGAATACCTATTCTGTTACAATAAGAAATGATTATTTTTTCAAGAAATACTAACTTCGGGATGAAGGAATTTATTTGAGAAATTGTTTATGGTTAAATGGATTTGGATACGATCCAAAATAAAACTGATTATGAGGAATGAAATGAAATTAACCAAACCTAAATGAACATAACATCAGGATTTCTAATAAATATCCACACACAATAAGGATAAACTTCGAGTTTCTTATTAATGTCGAGAATGGATATTCCTTAGTTTTTAATTAAACTATTAAGAGTATTGACTCTACCATATGGTATGATGCGTATAATTGAAATGGATTCCAAGTATATTATAAAAATATGATTTTTATAGCTGTAACTGAAAGGATACAATCCATTAGCTCAGATGTGTCTTCAAGAGTAAATTAATGTAGTTGGAATATAGTGAGCAACGTTGATAAGAATAACATCGTAAATTTTAATTGTTGAAATTAACGTAACAGATTCATCACTCAATGTACTCAAGTTAATTCAGATTTTTGGTCATAAAATTATCGCCTGATATGACTTTGTGTTCTAGTAAATATGTATTAAGATAGAAAATCCTAAAAAATGGTTTAGAATAAACTATTTGCACATAACAACTAAAGTGTTTCGAATTCATTGAAAGCAATTGTAACGACCCGAGTTTCCAGACCCGGAAAATCGAACCATTTTAGTTAAGAAGAAGAGGTAGAAGAAGAAAAATAGAAAACCAACAACAGAATCTCACATCGCAGCGGAATAAAATATAATATATACAAAACAGATCTTTACTCAAACAGAAAAATATATATCTGTTTATACAATATATTTACAGAATACATCATCAGAGTTCATCACATCAATGACATACATCCAAATACACAGCGGAACAATAAACAAATACGGAAGTACGTATCGCCATCCAGCTCGTCTCCTGAGCTCCACAGCTACAATCTGAACCTGTTTATCTCGGTCTGACCCGAGCATCATATAAAACAATACCCGAGTCAGTCTGGAAAACCAGCGTGAGAAAATCACACTCAATTGATTATTAAAGTTTCAAAAATCCTTTTGAAAATAAAAGCATCTCGTAAGACCACGCCACAAATAAACATGTCGGGTTTTTACCTTACGATAGCTAAAACACTTTATATCAAAATCCTCTGATATTATAATAGTGTCTACAGAAAATAAAATAGAATCTAGCTGAAATGCTTGCATCTCACATTTCAACAATAGTTGGGCACAATCAAAACCGTACAGGCACGTAGGGAGAATGGATTTCCAACGAATGACTAGGCACTGGGGTACCACCTGTCACAGTACGTGGCCTAGATCACAGTACCGAGGAGTACGCCCGCTCCCCTGCAACACAAGACCGGAATCATCCCTTACTGGATAATTCCAAATAAAATCACCCCACGGTTGGGATCAGCAACCGCACCACTAAGCCGAAATAAAAGGGACATCTAGACAGAGATGACTTTACTCTCAAGTGGGGGCTACCCACGAAGCCTTGCTGCATAACCCCTGATTTTCAGTCATTCCCGGTTGATGAGGCTTGAGGCTAAACGATACCTTATAGAACATATCCCTTAGAATGCCCATCGCCCACCTGACGATGTCACGAAAGCATTCGTCCATACAAGTCCGTCCCGGGTCCGAACGGAACCGAAGGCACTATTCCTACTACATCCATTTTGGAAATATCCTCAAGATTAGTAGCGACTAGCCCTTGCACTTCACTGCTCCATCTTTGACTCCGAACACGTTCACGAAACGTACAAACCGAATCGAAGTGGTATTCGAGTCTCCAGACCTAGAATCCCGGTATACGGAAACTCGATCCCGGTCTCTTCGAAACGATCAGCGCATTTGGCCAATATTGATAGTCGGTTATTTAACTATCAATTAACATCCACAAGCAACCATCACACAATAAATAATTTCCCACATTATTTATTTGCCCAAATATCTTTCCAAGATATATTTCCAAATTTTCAAAGCTCATTTGAAAACAATTTCAAACAGTTTCCGCTTACGGAATACATTTCCAAATATTTATTTCCACCGAATCACCAAGTACAAAATACTTTTAATTTTAAAATAATTTAAAAACACTTTATTTTAAATAAATCTTATAATATTGAAATTAAACTACTTTAATACTTTATTAAAAATATATACTTTAAAATAAACCACTTTATAAATATAAACTAAATTTCTCCTTTTAAAACATAATAGCAAATCACTTTTATATAATTACTACAATAATAGATTTTTGAAAATACTTACTTTAGAAATTAACCTTTAGAAATAATCAATTTCCTAAAACATGCCTTTTTAAACAAATTAGAACTTTTAACTTATATTAAAATTGCTTTGAAAAACGTACTTGGCAATCCAAGGAAATACACTTCTCTTCACATCCTTTAAAAATAAATCAACATTTATTTTTAAACCAATTCATATTCTTTTATAAATTCCCACCTTGAATTTATATTTTCAAATATCCACTGATATTTCATTTCACTTTATAAACCCAGTTTATCTCTCCAAAATCTCATTTCTCTTTAAATTTCAAATCCCAAAGTATTTAAATCAATTTATAATTGATTTCCCAATTTATTTTACTTTGAAATAAATTTCTTTACTTAATCCATTTATTTCCAAATTCATTAACTTCCAGATTTTATTTCTCATTATGATTTAAAATCTTTAAACTGAAACACAAGTTTCAGATTTCCCAAATTCCTTCTTTCTTTTTTTATTACATTTAAACATTGAATTAAAATAAATTATTTATCCCTTTAAATGATATCACATAAGTTTTTAAATTCAATATTTCTCGGTTTATTCAAAATTCCTCTTTTCCATATTTATTAGAATTTTGGAAATCACTTTTATTCTTAATCAGATTTATTCTCAAATTTATTCCAAACTCTTATAATTATTTTACTTAAAAATTTACTCTTTTATTTCTTTTCAAAATTTCCATACTAGAGATTTTGATAATTCAGCACATCCAAATCGATCCAACCAAACCATAACATCCAATTATCCATATAATTCATCACAGGATATCAAAAATCATATCACAGAATATTTAAACAAAATTAAATATTTTGAGGAATCCAGTTGGATCCCTCCAACCTGTTTCCCTGCATCCACAGATGTTAGTACAATACCAATTTCACTTCAAAGTGGAATATCGCGGTATATGGGTTTTAATATAAAATCATCCGCTATTATGCGGCGCATAGGGTCTCATCCGCTATATAATGCGAGAATATCAACAACTCCAATATATACATATGCCAATATGTATATATTGCTATATACTACTATATATATATATCACATCAATCAATGCAATCATCTAATCAATTATTTAAATTTAACCATTTAAATTTAAATTAAAAATTCAGCTGAGTGAGATTAACTCACCTTTGATTTTAGTTTGCAGTCTATTCCATTCCGGTTCCATTCCGACTTGTATTTTCTTGATTTTGGACCTTGTACAACATTATATGATTTTGTAAATATTCAAAATAAAGTCGAACCATTTATCTCCATTTTTAAATTTAATAAACCAATAACTCTATTTTAAACCAATAAATTTAAGTTTGAACTAATTTCCCTTTAATAAATTAATTTTAGTAACTAAGATAAATTAAATAGGTAAATAAAACAAACTAATCACCCTAATAAATTATCTTTAAAATTGAACTAGTAGGTTATAATTTGTATATGTATACTTAATTTATTTTTATTTTCGTTTTTGAACTACTTATATATACTTATAACAATAGCCTGTATAGATTTTAATGAAAACTAGTTTTATATAAACTTTCAATCTTTCAAAAATTCCTATTATTATATATTTTCTTTTTTCTGAAATCAAAACAGTAATTCACCTACTGTATATATCTTTTCATATCAATATTAACATTATACTACCCTTTACTATAAGCATATCCATACATACATATATTTTCTTAATTTCATTGTGTACGTATATAAATTTTAGATTAGAACGAAACAAATACCTCACTGCAATGCATATCTCGACCTTGAGAATCGTCGCAGACAATCGCGAACCCACTAATGATTCATTCACAGGCGAGTGTACGCCCCCTTCCTCTGGCCTTATGACCGAAATCCTACGCCATCGCGAGCTCGCGAAACCCTAATTTTCTACTGTCGTCGTCACTCATCTGGCATCCAATTTTGGTCGAGTTCGAGCTCTAGAACAAGTGCCGCATCCCCTTCGAACCCACTGCGCCTAGCTCCCCTGATCACGATTTGAAATCGCGCCTCAAAAGGGCGAAACGCACTTCCTTTTCGAACGAACGAGAAACCACCATCACTCGCCTCTCTCCCCTTTCGTGAATCGCCCTGGCCCCGAGATTCAATTGAAAAAAAATTGATTTCATTCAAAGTTTGAAGGAAGAGGACGCTTTGATATTGGGATTTGGATTTTTGAATTTTTCGTTCGAACGAGAAGAGTGTTGTTTCATTTTCCTTTCAGCTATCGATTTACAAATTTGGCTTCTCGATTTAGAGTAGAAAATAAAAGGGAAGGAAGGTGTTTTTAATCGGCCGGCTTTGATTTAATTGTTTGCGTTTTAAAGCTTGCAGAGGAAGATTGCGTATAAGATAGGAATGGGAGAAAAGATACGATGTTATCGTGATTTAGCAGAGAGTAGGTCGGCTGAGAAAAATAGGGTAACGGCTAAGTTGATTTTTGATTTGACTTTATAATATTTATTAAGGTATAAAATATCTCGTTACAACACTCAAATTTTCGATATAAATTTAAGCGTGTTTACATACCGTACGCTCACACAACAACTCCAATACTACGAAAATTGAAACCCAATAATAATACCATATTACGAATCCAATGAAGCTGGTTTCGTCGAATTCCGAGACTGTGCCTCAGAAGGCTATTTTTAAATATCGATTCAAACGATATAATTTCAAAACTGAATAAAACAGTTTGAAATTACATTCTGAAGCTTCTATTATCTTTAGTATTATCATTACGAATTTTACGAGCTTTCAAAATATTTTTAATTAGCTTAGAATGCCAGATTTACTATTTTATCCAACTTCAAATAAATTTAATTTAATTATTAAATTACTCAATAAACAGCGATATTTGAAATTTAAGTTTATAATTAACCTCTGAATATTTAAAATTAATTAAATATTCCAATTTCAAATATACAAAAATTCCGGGTCGTCACAGCAATATTTAGTTTGTGGGTGTTAGGATATGATTCAAGAATGGATACGAAAATATCATTAGAAAAGCAACAGAGTTGAACAAGTATGTTGATAGAAATATTAAATAGTTTGATTTTCAATCAAAATATAGAAGAAGCATGTGTCTATAAGAAAGAACATTAAAAGGGTACATAGATATTTCTAAACTACAAGTAAACAATTTACCGTTGATTGTTAATGATGAACCTATGTTAAAATTAGTTCCAGTTTAGTCATTTACAATTTTGTTATAGGATTTGAAAATATATTTTTTTAATAAGTATAAAAGGATGTTGGGAATGTTCCAGATGATATGCACAAACACGATATTTAAATGTTTAATATGGAACATGTAAGATGGATTTCTTATGCATTATCAATAGGTATTACCATATATTTAGTATTTTCATCAATAGCATATTTTGCTAACGTATTTGATACATGTTCTCATCAAATTGATCAAAGGGATGGGACAAAGATTCTATAATTGTCCCAAAGTGCAAATGGGAGATTGATAGATTTAGGGGTATGCCCTAGGGAAAATCTATAATTTAGTGTAAATTATTAACTCTATAATAAAATCTCATGTGAAACAAATGGAGTTTTTCTTTCTATTATATATTTGATATAATGTATTATATTAATTAATTAAATTTAAGTATATTTAATACAAAATCCATAAGTGATATGTTTTGCGATATTAATTACAATTCGTTGTAATCATGAGAAATTTATCATAATGAAAATAATAAATCGTTTTACATATTCCTAGTCAAGATATATCTAGACTAGATATCGATGCATCCACCGAGACTAAAGTACGTAACACTCTCCAAATGTTGGGCAGTGCATTACTCATGGCTAGTGGGGGCACAAGGGGTTTACGCATTGATTGTTATTGGATAACTATGGAATGACTCTTCTATTGGTTAATATAACTAAAGTTAAATAGAGAATATCGAAGTGATAATATTACAGAGTTCTCTCAACTTGATAATACTATTGGACTTCAATATGTACATTCCGCTTTGATTATAAATAAATCATGGAAAGGTGTTCATCAAACGACAATAGTTGGGCCTGAGTTGAAGCATTGGAATGAAACACTGTTCATAGAGAATTCATCTCCTCGGTTATATGAGATTAGTATCATGGTCAACTATGGTCAACTCAAAATCAAACTCCTTAGATAGAGCAGTTCATTTAATAATTATTATTATTGAACCAAGGACTATGTGTTTAGATTATGCAAGTTTAATGTGAACAATATTAGAATTTTGACTAGTACCAAATTCCATAAGTCCTAATGTGATATACTTTTAATAGAGAGAATTGTTGTAAATAATTGTCACTACCGAGGACCGCTTAAAATTGTAAAATTGGATTTTACCAAAACTTTGTAAGCGATAGATTTGGCCAAACTGTCACACCGCTAGCTAAAGTGACGTGTGAACGTTAGTATTTGATTCTTCGGTATTAATTACTATCTAATTTACACCTAAGAGTTACACAGCCGCAATGTTAATACTTTAAATACCACCTAATTTGATTAAATTATAATTCTTATAAACTAATTAAACTAATTAATATTTATGAAATATTAATTATAACATTTTATTTGATTTTTTTTAATCGGTATTGAAAATAGTATGTGTATAAAATTTATACACACACATATCGATATATAATTTTGATGTACAATTAAATTTGATTTAAATGTAAGTTAACCTATATGATATGAAGTAGCATGTAAGACCATAAGGCCCAGGGTATGGACAACTATAGATAAGGGTGATTGGGGTGATATTTTGATATTTTGAGTTATAATTAGTGGAGAAAGGAAAGGATCTAGTTCCTCTTTTTCCCCTCTCTCTCTCTCTTTCCTTATTTAAACTCACCACCCCCCTTCACTTTAAGTTTAATTTCTCTACTCATCCTCTACCTCTTTAGGCTGCAAGCACCTAACATCCTCCTTCTTTATTTTCAAACCAAATGCAAGGTCAAATAAAATTATTTCAAAAACGTGTAGGTGCCTACAATTGGTAGCGCTTTCTGGAAAAGACCAGATTCGATTCTAGGTGTTCCTCTTATTCAACATTCAAAGTGCTATGACTAGGCTATAGTTGAGGTAATACTTTTATTTACATCAATTTTATAGATATAGTCACTATGTTATTATAGCTGTAAATGATAGATTATATCATGAATTCTTATATGTATTTGTTGTCGACTTATATATGTAATATTGTTATCAAAATAATTATATGTAAATTTCCCTTCTACTTTTGGGTATATTAAAATAAGTTTTTTTCTGAAATTAAAATTAATTTTAAAAGGATTTCAAATTAAAAATTGGATTTTAAATGTATATGTTTATAATTGACATTTAATTATACTTTCGAATTAATTTTTTTTCATGTGTATATATATAAATATGATTCTAAAACCTATTTATAAATTCAAAATTTGAATTTGAATTTTAAAGATATTTTAAATCAAGATCTAGTTCTAAATTTTGAATTTTAAAATTGTTTTATATTTAAATATAAGTAATTATTTATCATATGAATATGTGAATATATTAATATAATTACTTTTATAATATATGTAAATAAATATATATATATATATATACACACGTGTGTGTATGTGTATGTATATGTATATATGTATGTATAAATGCTAATATATTTTATATAATATTAATATTACGTTATTCAATGAATATGTATATGAAGGACTAACATGTCTATTGCGGTGTAATCCCAACTCTTTGATACGAGCATAATAAACCATATACACTATATAGTTGATGTGCAAGTTCTCGTATATGTGTATATGTACACATATGCATATTATATATCATGTATATAATAAAAAAACTATTTTATTAATCAATTAAATAAAAAATGATATTGTTTAAACTTTATTTAGATTAGATATAAATTAATTAGACTTCGCAGGCCCAACAAGATCCAGAATGGTAATAAAATTGAAATTCACTCAGTTAACCCGCGTCATATACTAGTCCAGTTCCAACAGATTATAGTGTAGCATATATGGTATTATGTGCTAACTTGTCCGATGTAGGGGCTGATAGACTTAAGGTTATTCCCTACGGGAAATTTTGTAATTTGTTACGTATACCTAACTCGATAACCAATCAAGTTCAAAATAAAGGTGTTTTCTTTCTATTATATACTTGATATAATGTGTTATATAATTATTTATTTAATTAAAAGTATATTTAATAGGAAATACATAATTGATGTGTTTTGTGATAGTAACTACAATGTGTTGTAATCATGAGTACTTCATCACGACATAATAAACACATCGTTTTAAATATTACTACTCAGGATATATCTAGACCGGATATCGATAAATCCGTTGAGACTAAAATATGAAATGCTATCCAAATGTTGGGCAGTGTATTACTCATGGCTATTTGAGGCACCAAGGGGTTACATAGTGATTATAGATAATTATGTAGTGACTCTTCTGTTGGTTAATATAACTAAGGTCAAACAGAGAATATCAAAGTGATAATACTACACCGTTCTCTCAACTTGAATATACTGTTGAACTTCAATATGGATATTCTGCTTTGATTATAATCAAATTGGAGAATGACATCCATCAAACGACTATAGTTGGGTTTGAGTTGAAGCATTGGAAGTGCAACATAATTCAATAGAGAAATTGTCTCCTCAGTTATATGAGGTTAGTATCAAGGTCAATTCAAAGTCAATGGCTCCAGCCAGAGCAATTCGGTTGATAATAATTGTTATTATTGAACTAAGGACTTTGTATTTGGACTGTAAAGTTGAATACAGGCGATGTTGGAATTTTGACTACTACCAAATTCTACAAGTCCTAAATTGATATAGTTTTGATGAAGAGAATTGATGTAAAAAATCGCTACCGGATAACACTTAAAATGAGTAAAACTGAATTTTACCAATGCTACGTAAGTGATAAATTTGGACAAAATGTCACACTATTAGCTATGATGACGTGAAAGTTAATATTCGAATTGTTCGATAACACTCGCTGACCAAATTTATACCTAAGAGTCAAACACAACTGATATGTTGAATACTCCAAGTACCACCTGATTTAATTAATTATAATTGTTATAAATTAATTTATATTTATGAAACATTAATTGTAAAATTTTGTTTGATTTGTGTTTATCAATATTAAAACATCGTGTATATAAAAGTTGTATACATACGTATCGATACGCGTTTAAATTAAATGTAAATGCATATACCTTTGATCCGACTTGAATAATTTTAAAGGCCCGCATCTGGGAAAGGATGGCCGAATATATATAGTGGAGAATGAGGTTGAATTAGATTTAAAATGGTTTGAAATAGTAAGAGGAAATAGTGGATCTGGATCCTTTTTTTAGCTCTTTTAACCCTCCGCTATTTAAAAGCCTTTAACCATACATTTTTCAACTCTTGATTTTTCCTTCTCCTCTCCCATTTCTGGTCAGCTCTATTTCTCCCTCTCCCTCATAGTTTCAAGCAATTAAGAACACAAGATTAAATAAAATAAGGGCATCGATGGTTAATGCATTCAGTCGGGTAGCTCAATCTAAAGTTTTGAATACAGATTCAAGGAGTCATTTGATTCAACGTTTCAACGTGTTACAACTAGACTATAGTGAAGGTACTAACTAATTTTACATTTCTGTGTGTATGTGTATATACGTTATTTATTATATTATTCATGTGCTATTAAATTGTATGTATATTATCACGAATTCACATATGCCTATGATATCAACACTAGATGAATATATATGTATATATTAATATATATATATATATATTATAATAGATATATATGTATTAATATATATATGTATGTATGTATGTATACAGCTCACGAACATTTAAAAATTTTGAATAAAATTTTACTTAAAAGGTTTTTGAAACAAAATTGGATTTTTAATGCATAAATAAATATATAAATTACATTTAAAATTTTGTTAAAACTATGCACATAATAATATTCGAAATTAAGAAAAAACTTTTTTCTATATTGTATTTTGTAAAACCGTATATACTTTTATATATATATATATAAATGTTGTGCATTACATAATTAATATATAAACATATTTCATAGTATACATATATATAATAAGTTTAATAAGTATAAAATTTTGTATGTTTCAAATTATGCTTTTAAGAATATATGAATATATATATATATAATTATATTAAATAAAATTTAAACACTGCAAGAAATTTTATTTTTCGTGGTGCACAAAAAACGCTACCAAAACTTATGGTAGCGTTTTGATAAACGCCATAATAAAGCCCGCAAATAAAAATCCATGATTTTTAGTTGCATTTATTACAACGCCACTATAAATTCTTTTATTGCAGCGTTTCTCAAAGGCCACCATAAATCTTTTTGTAGCGTTTTAAAAATGCCAAAAGGTTTTTTGGCACTACCAATAGAGTTTCCAACTTTACACCTACATTTACGGTTGCGTTTACTCAGCGCCGCTATATGTATTTCTGTTGTATTTTTGAAACGCTACTAAAAGTTATTGATCATTTTGCACCATTTTTTCATGCTATTATTTCCTGTTGATGGTCTATTTTGTTTCTACTATATCAATCAACAATCACTCATATAATCATCATATTCAAACAATTAAAAAAACATATTAATCATATAATCAAATAAGATATCCATAACCATTCTAATACAATAATTTTTTAATAAAATAACCAAACTCACATACAATAACCAATCATATACAAATTTACACACCTAGTACTAATAAAATGTTATATTAAACTAGTGCTAACAAAACGCTTGATTGCCCATAATTCTTTGTTGCATGCACAAGTGAAAGCTAGCACCATAAAAGTCCAACCTTGCTCTCTTCGGAAATCCAATGCCTACATAAGTGAAAATACAACGTATAGTAAAACAATTATGTTAATTTGTAGGACTTCAAATCTAATATCAAACATCTACAAAATTGTAAGAGTATATCATATTATAAATAGTGTCATATAAATAATCAAAGTTATAAATGAAATGAAGTAAATAAAGTCCAATCTTACAGTTATATATAAAATGTTGTTAAATTAGTTATATTATTATTATTTATAAAATTTATTTAACTTAAACTTAGTTAATTTTAGAAAACTTGTTTAATTTTAACAAAGCCTAATTAATTTTTATTAACTTGGTTAACTTAATTTATTATTATTATTATTCAAACTCAGTTAACTTAATTATATTATTATTATTATTATAAACTAAGTTAAATTTTATAAACTAAGTTAATTTATCATCATCATCGTTATTTATAACTCTTTGTTAAATTAGTTATATTATTATTATTTATAAATTTTAGTTAACTTAAACTTAGTTAATTTTTATTAACTTAATCAACTTAGTTAATTTATTATTATTATTACTAAAACTTGGTTAATTTAATTATATTATTATTATAAACTTAGTTAATTTTTATAAACATAGTTAATTCATCATCATCATCATAATCATTATTATTATTTATAAAACTTTGTTAAATTAGTTATATTATTATTTATAAATTAGTTAGCTTAAACTTAACTAATTTTATAAAACTTGTTTAATTTTAACAAAACTTAGTTAATTTTTATTAACTTGGTTAATTTAGTTAATTTATTATTATTAAAAAACAAGGTTAATTTAATTGTATTATTATTATTATTATTAATATAAACTTGGTTAATTTTATAAACTTAGTTAATTCATCATCGTTGTCATTATTATTATTTTTTAACAAAATATGCTTTGAAAAGTGGGATAAAGCCGTGTTTAAAAAATGAAAGAAAGAAGTAAAAAAATTGATAATATATACAAGTATAGGGAAAAAAACGAAGATTACCATGATGCCAGGAACTACAGGTGGAACCCTCTTGTTCAGGATCTAAAGGGTATATTCAGCGATTTTCTCGGGAGATGCTTTTTATTTGTGTTCAGCACCAGGAGTAACCATACTAGGTTTCAACATTGTACCCTCAAACACCAGGTTGTTTTTGGCTAAGTAGTAGAAAACCTCAACCCATACTTTCTCATCTACCTCAAGTGTTCTGTCAATTGAGTTGTCTCCATCTAGAAGAATTGCATGTTCCATGACGGGTACAAGACCATTGTCCTGCAAGTAATGAATGTACGAACATTAGTCAAGATTCAAGTTTGATCCTAGAAAGAAGTTTCCTATTATTGCGATAGTAAAAGGAAAATACAAACTAAAACAGATTTATTAATACTTATTTCAATACTAAAACTTCACCGTTTAACCAATAACTGGACACAATCCTTTAAATTCTCTTAAACCAATATAAGATTACATAATACAAGAGAATTTTTCAAGGTGTTTTTGTGTGCGTATTACATCATAATAATGTCCAAATAAAATAAAATAATTACAAACTGTAAGTGACTTATTTAAAAAAAAAATAAGTACTAACATAATGCAACCAAAAAAATACTACCAGACTATAAAATTCTACAAAGTAATTGTGAAAATGTTCAATGACCACGAGCAACGTATACTGAGATTCGGATGCAACTTATAGGATATGGTTGGATGAAGTACAGAACTCAGAAATCAACAATTTTCTACCAGAAACTTGAACAATATTTTAAGCCAAATTTTGGAAACTTGTCATAATAGCTACATTCGTCTAACTTATAGTATATAAAAACGACTAAACTTGTGTGCATGCATGCATAAAAACACAGTATAGTGAATTTCCTACAATGCTAACATTTACAAATATTATGTGTTAAATAGTCTCCAATGCAAAAATTTAAACTTCTTAACTAGATACAGAAGGTTAGTTACCTGTTGATGGAAGGAAGATTCAATACCCACACAATCATATACAAAATAACACACATGTGGGGAAACAAATGAAAGCCAAGGTCAACCAAATATAGCAACTAAAGTATAATACACAAAATGATATAACTCAAAATTAATTTAGCAGAGAGAGTGTATCGTGGAAAGATCAAACTGCAAAGTAGACATGCATGTTTACAAGTTAGTTTAGCAGAGCAAGGCAGATCAGACAATAGAGTAGGAACGAAAGACATTTTCGTTATACAAACAAGAGCCTTACATATATATATATATATATGTGTGTGTGTGTGTGTGTGTGTGTATCTTATTTTAGCTTATTCAAATCTACCAACCATATACTCTTTATATCATTTAGAAGAAGTTTAGTTCTCTGTTTCATATGCCACCACTTACAAAACATGCATTAATAGGTTAATAAAGTTAAAAACATAATAAAGTAAATAGCAAAACAATATCAACTTCTCGAAGCAAAAGAACAAGAGGACATGAAAATAAAAATATACAAGCCAAGTTAACAGCCAATGCACATGTAACTCTACACATATACTCATGTACTTATGTAACAGAGCATCCAAATACGTACGTTTGTTTTAGTATTTGATTTAAATAGTGATGGATACAAATAAACATACTCACCTGATGTGTCTTTTCTTCTTCTACTTTTCATGTACATATGCACAGAGCTCCATTCTCATGCACGGCGAAATGATGATTTGGAGTTAGGAGCTACGAAACCTCCTCTCGTCTTCACAAGCAACTATATTCTTCAGCCCGACTCGCCTACACCTTCGCCAACTTCACTGAGCCACCTAATCAAAATCCGTCGCCTTAAGATAAGCTATAGTAGACAGAGTTGCCGCGTTCCCATCTTCAACCGAACACTCCCAAACTTCCACTGATGATCCTCCTCTCAACCACAAATCCAATGCCACCAACGCTAACACTGCCTTAGTGCTTCTGTTGTCTAATTTTTGAACTCCCTTACTTGCCAGACTTTGTTTTTTCAGAATTGCTGCCGAGAAACCTGATGCCCAAACCTGTATGGAAAACAATCTTGAATACGAGTAACCTGTTATGAAAATCTAACATACAAGGTTAGAACTTGGGACACAAACTCTTGATATCGCTAAACTAATCAAAAATAAATAGTTGTATGACTAACGGTTATGCAAAAATGACACAAAACTATAAAGAAAGAATGAAACAAAGACATCAAGTAACTGACGTAGTTTATTCAAATAAGATATCAATGTACCCAATAATCATGCAAAAGTTTTATACAGAGTTATGTGCAATCTTGACGTAAAAATGTTACCTAATAATATGCATAGTCCCCTGGCCATCTACTTAAGCAATCAACCTTTATGTTGACTCCTGTAGCCTTTTTGCATGCTTCCACAAATTCTTTTACTGATCTACCTATTAAGAAAATGACACAATCACCTTAATAAAAGTGAAAATTGAACTATGTCACTTACTTCACATATAGTCAAGCACATGTTTAGTAGAAAAGCATTATAATGCATTGATGTGGATTCTATGATGATATATAAGCAAACATGCAATGAAAACTGAAAAAAAGTACCTTAAGACCTAGATTGATTCCTAATGCTGGATCAAAACAAGCGCCAAAAATACACCCATGTTCACGTAGTTCAGGTCTAAGAGCTTCACCTAGTTTTCCTTCTGGGTCCGAACCAATAACATTAAAATATCTAAAAAAGGATTAGTTGTTAAATTACAAATATCTGTTAACTTGATGTTTAGTGTCTTTTCAATGTGGATACGAGGTAAACCTTAGTTTCATTATAGCCATGTTGTTTGTCTTCGAGTAATCCAAAATCAAATCTTATGCCATTTTCTTGGCCTTTCCATATGAATTTGCAAACTGCAATTGAAATAAGAAAAAAGGAAAAATATGGTTAACTGATGCTTCTAGCACATGAAAAAACAAGAGAACTACATGGATGCCACATGTTCCCAAGCAACATTTGACCGGGTACTTGAATGAAAAGATTTGAATTGTCGTTCTCTACAAAAGGCTTTGCCAAAATTCAAAGGTATAACAATAAATCCTTTACAGTTCAGAATTACATGGATGTGGTAATAAATGTTAACCTGAGGTGTTTGTTCCGTAACTGGCATTTTATTAGGTTCTCCATAAGTGGCACAAGTACTTGAATATATGAGCTTCTTAACACCATGAGCTCCCATTAAACTAGAATTCCTAAAGTGTTTAATGCGATATTGTGATAGTACCTATTCAAATTGTTGTTATTAAATGGGAATATTGAACAACAATTTTACTCCACATCTCAGAACTGAGCTATAACACCATACATCCTTCCCTTTCTTAGGATAGCTAAAATAGTTAACTATGACATAAGTGAAACAACTGTTGGGACAAGATTCCAACTGGAGGCCACTCAAATCGAAACCCCACAAGCACAGCGGAAGACGGGATCGTGGTAAGAAGTGTAAAAACAACCAATCAATAACTCAATCCCAACCTCAACCAATCCAAAAGCAATCACAATCCCAAACAAGTAATATAGAAATCAAAGGAATAATGAAAAGTAAATCACACAGAGATTTATAGTGGTTACACTAACGTTGTGTTAGTATACATCCACTTTAAGAGAGAGCTTTTATTAATATTAATGAGAAGAGTACAAGAGATTGAATACAATGATCAAAATTCTAATTAGAAATTGATTTTTGGAGAAGAGAATTGAAGAAAATTAGGTTTTGATAAACCCTAATTAGAGGAGGCTAATTTCTTGCAGTCGCTTTTTGTTGTTTGCACGCACATCTAGATCTGGAACCGGAAGCTAGCTTATATAGGAGAATAGAAACCCTAGGCAATGTTCCAAAATTTCCTATGTAAATATCACAAATCTTCATGCCAAGCCCACGCCTAAAAACATGCGCAAGTCGCCTCAAACGTCTGTCATAAAGGGACAGACCTTTATCCATATCCTTTGGAAAAAGTTCTGCACAGACTCAAACGTCTGACCATTTGGTCAGACGTCTGACCTAACTCTCTGGAAAAAGTTCTGCACAGACTCAGACGTCTGACCATTTGGTCAGACGTCTGGCGCTGGCAATTCAGCCCACTTCACCTTTTCCCCTATAACTTCCACCTCTGAACTCCGATTTGCGAACCGTTTTCTCTGTTACAAAGCTACTTCCAACCTCTACAATTCTGCATATAGTGTCGCCAAAATTTAACACTCCACCTTGACACTATATCCATCTCCAACTCCAATGGTACCATACCATCAACAACAATCGATAGCACCAACTATCACCACTTCTACCTTCAACCAAACATGAATGTTTTCCCAATGAGCTCCAGCAAAGCCACCGCCTATTGCACTCCGCCAATGAGCTCAGGCAAAGCCCCCGCTCGCTAATGAAATGTTGAAAACATCCAAATCCTAAGCTATCTCACCAAAAACTAGCACTTACCAAGAAGATAGAATCTCAATCTCTCACTGATACTCTTCCTCATCTACCACCAAGCTCCTCCCTTAACCGTGCCACCCCGTGGCACCTAGCACTTCTCTAAGCGAATCAAGTTCGAGCAATGCTCGAACTTCCTAATCGGCAATGCCTTAGTGAAAATATCCGTCGTGTTATCCTTTATGTGCACTTTCCGAAGATATACTTGCTTACCCTCATCCATGGCTACTATAAATGACTCTCTCACCTCAATATGTTTAGTCCGTGAGCTAAACGCCAAATTCTCGGCCAAGTGAATAGCACTCTGGCTATCACATCGAACATCAATATTATCATGCCTGAATCCTAAGTCATACAACAATCGCTTAAAATAGAGTGCCTCCTTTGTCGTCTCCACTACGGCTATCAACTCCGCCTCCGTAGTCAATAAAGCAACTACGGTCTGCAATCTCGATCTCCAACTTATGGCTATACCACCAAGTGTGAAGACATATCCGGAAGTTGATTTTCTTCAATCCCTATCACCGGCGTAGTCCGAATCAAAATAACCAACCAACTTGCAATCCATCGCCTTACTATCACCAAAAACAAGACCATGAGATGATGTGCCTATAAGATATCTCAATATAAGCTTCACAGCTTTCCAATGCGATTTTCCTGGATTAGCCATATATCGACTAACCATCCCGACGACATTTGCAATATCGGGCCTTGTACACACCATAGCATACATTAGACTTCCAACCGCACTAGCATATGGCACCTTTTCCATATAAGCCTTGTCTTCCTCCAAGATAGGCGATCCTTTACTCGAAAGCTTCATATGCAAAGGTAAAGGTGTATTTGATGCCTTTGCATTCTCCATGCTAAACCGGCAAAGCATTTTCTCGATGTACTACTTTTGAGTTAGTTTCAACTCAAAATGCTTTCGATCCCTTACAATTTTCATGCCCAATATCCTTCTTGCTTCTCCAAGAACCTTCATTTCAAACTTCAATTTCAAACACAGCTTTAGCTTGTTGATTTCATTCTTATCCTTAGAAGCAATGAGCATGTCGTCCACATACAAGAGTAAATACACCCAACAATCATTTCTTAACTTCTTGAAATAAACACAAGCATCTTTGATGCTTCTACCATTTTCAAGCATAAAATGATCAGGTCTCTTGTACCATTGTCTAGTTGATTGCTTTAATCCATATAGTGATTTCTTCAACTTGCAAACCAAATTTGACTTACCATCCACAACAAAACCTTCTGGTTGCTCCATGTAGATCCAATAACGAAGACAACAATATCATCGCATTTTGCTCTTTCTCAATCTTCAAATCTACCGCCTTCATCTTCATTAGCAAATGATCAAAAGTATTCAAGTGCGCCTTTAGCGAAGTACCTTCCTTCATCTTATAGGTGAAGAATGTTTGCAATAAGATCAAACGATTTGTCAGTGACTTCTTTATATACAGCTCCTCCAACTTGTCCCAAATACCCATAGCGGTTGTCTCACCACTAATTTCAGAGATAACATTCTCTCCTATAGCAAGTTAAAGTGTGGCGAATGCCCACTCTTCCATCTCCTCTCTCTCAACATCCGAGATGTCCACTGGTAAAAAATGTGTGTCAAACACTACCCCATGCACCCAATTCCTCCTTAGAACAGCTTTCATCTTCCATTGCCATTTTTCAAAATCATTATCGCCATTCCACTTGTCTAATACCAATTATGATCGTGAAGCTGCATACGAACCATGTACATAAGGAGCTACACTACTTGGATTACCCACTGAGGAACTACTTGAGGT
Source organism: Allium fistulosum (assembly GCA_030737815.1). Lineage (NCBI taxonomy): Eukaryota > Viridiplantae > Streptophyta > Magnoliopsida > Asparagales > Amaryllidaceae > Allium > Allium fistulosum. Next base: position 431,026,424 of record CM060906.1, on the reverse strand, counting down.
ATTATCTGATTCTGTCATTTCTACAACCACCTACCAACACCAATGCTCTGATACCAAATGTTGGGGACGAGATTCCAACTGGTGACCACTCAAATCGAAACCCCAAAAGCACAGCGAAAGACAGGATCATGGTAAGAAGTGTAAAAACAACCAATCAATAACTCAATTCCAATCTCAACCAATCCAAAAGCAATAACAATCTCAAACAAGCAATATAGAAATCAAAGAAATAACGAAAAATAAATCACATAGAGATTTATAGTGGTTACACTAACGTTGTGTTAGTGTACATCCACTTTAAGAGAGAGCTTTTATTAATATTGATGAGAAGAGTACAAGAGATTGAATACAATGATCAAAATTCTAATTAGAAATTGATTTGTGGAGAAGAGAATTGAAGAAAATTAGGTTTTGATAAACCCTAATTAGAGGAGGCTAATCTCTTGCAGTTGCTTTTTGTTGTTTGCACGCACACCTAGATCTGGAACCTGAAGCTAGCTTATATAGGAGAATAGAAACCCTAGGCACTGTTCCAAAATTGCCCCTGTAAATATCACAAATCTTCATGCCAAGCCCACGCCTGAAAACATGCGCAAGTCGCCTCAAACGTCTATCATAAAGGAACAGACCTTTGTCCATATCCTTTGGAAAAAGTTCTGCACAGACTCAAACGTCTAACCTAACTCTCTGGAAGAAGTTCTGCACAGACTCAGATGTCTGACCATTTGGTCAGACATCTGGCGCTGGCAATTCAGCCCACTTCACCTTTTCCTCTATAACTTCCACCTCCGAACTCCGATTTGCGAACCGTTTTCTCTGTTACGAAGCTACTTCCGACCTCTACAATTCTCCATATAGTGTAGCCAAAATTTAACAACACAACTAGTCAATTTAACTTAAATGTTGCTAGCCTAAATATCCTCAAAGCTTACAATTCATGACTAATAAGCAGCAAACAGATAAATATTTTCGATGTGTGATTTCTAACACATATTTTGGGAAAAAAGACTTTTTGAGAAATATCTAATCTGTAAAGGGGAAACAAAGATCACCTTAGAGGCTCAAGTGTACTTTCATCAACGTAAGTAACAGCTGCAAAGTGCATAACAACATCCAATGCGTTTTTTGAAAATATTTTGGTAACATATAGCATTGTTAAGAATTCAATATGTGAAGATCCATTTTATACATTCATGTGTGTAATATTAAGTTTGATTGAACATAAAGACATGTAGATATAAGAGTATTAAGAAGGATGCAGCATGAAGAAGATGATACATGTGGTTGGAATCGATTTAATTGTATTTGAGTTGGAGATCGGTAGTTAAATCAGAAGTGAATTTTTGAAAATTAAAGAGAAAAGGAAGATGAGTTCGATTAGATTGCTGTTAAGGAGAAGGGAGACAACAATTTGGGGAAGATAGTGGAAGGAGGCGATTCTATTGAGAAGAGGAAAAAAGGATAAGTGGTAAAATAGATATGAGCGGCCACGAAAATATTTGGCAAAGTTTGCGTGAAATGTTGGTGGGATATATTTGGCCATGTTCATTTTTTATTTTTTTTATTTTAAAATGATTAATTGCTGCATATAGCCTAAAACACTACTAATAAACGCTACCAAAAATAGTTTTTCTTGCAGTGTAAAACCATAAGTTAAAAAAATTGTTTGTGCCATGAGTATTTATACATATATGTATGTATATATATAATATATATATATATAATTTTATATTTTTATATTTGTATATATATTAAATATATATAACATTTTATATTTTAACATTGATTTTTTCAGCAAAGAAAGCGAGGTTGATTAGACCCCTACCAAAATTATTGCAACAATATTGAACTGACAAAGAACAAGCTCCATGTCAGAAATAGAGAAAAAAAGAAAATAAAAAAGCATACAGAGAAGGAAGAAACAAAAGACTAACTTGTTAAACATAAGGGAAAAAGGAAGAAGCTAAAAAAATGTGAACTACTTCCAGGCGTCAAGCTGAAAAGTACTGAAGGTATACTTACTCAACTTCAAACCATAAGCAATATCTCTTAACATGGCATTCCATAGTTACAAGGCAGACATGCATTTCCCTTGAAAATACCTTCTATTCCTTTCCTCCCACACCATTGTTAAGTATTTCTTGAATAAAAAAAATAATATAGCCATATCCTCCTTCTTCGACCTTGTTGCCTTGGAGATAATTTACCAATCGGCCATGGATACACCAGTGATACCCTAAATTTCCACCTTATACATTAGAGAAGTCCACAATTTAGCACAAAAGGACACTGAAAGAACAAGTGTTGATTACACTCATGGATGGACAGACAGAGATTACACAAAGAAATTATTTGCATACCATACTTCACCAACTTATCCTTGGTCATTAGAGCATCTTTAAGTGTTTCCCATAACATTAAATTTTCTCTGCTTGGTGAATGGGAGCGCCATATAACTTTGTACCACTAGCAACCTGGCAAAGCTTCATGCCCAGAGAGAAGGGAATACACAATATCAATGCTATGGTGTTCTCCTTTCTAAAGAAGTGAATCATTGTGTCCCAATGGGAAACATAGATGTCCCACACCTTGCCATATTGCTCTGACAACCCAGTTGCTTGTACTCGGAACCTGCAGCTTGTCATGGTGGATGAAATCAACTGCTAATGCATTTGTACTTATAGATGATTGATGAATCTCCTGGGATGATAACAGCCTTAACAAGACCATCCCATCATCAATCCAAGGATCTCTCCAAAAGCTAATAAGGCTTCCGGTTCATACAGAGTACTTTATGAAGGGAAGAAGAGTACCCCGCAACCCAAGTACCCTCCTTCATATCCAGCTGCATCTCTAAGGAACATCCATTACCCATGCATCTTTACTACCAACATTAAACATCCATGTCCACTCAGCACAGAGACTTTTCTTCCTGCTCAATAATGCATTGAAATGAACACCGACAGCTGCCTTATTCAATTTTTCCATATTAATTACCCTAAGCCACCCTTCTTTTTAGGTAGTTCAATTCGAGTGAATGAGATAGGAACAACCTTTCTTGTATGGATAGATCCAGACCAGAATTTTTTTATCATGGCACCCCTTACCATCCTCAGAAGCTTAGCTGGAAAAATGAAGGTTCTAGCCCAATAGACCATCACAGAGAAGCAAATGGATTTAATAAGAACCGGTCCACCAGCCTCAATCAGTAATAGTAACTCTTGATGTACACAAAGGTAGACCAAGATATTTCATATCACCTGACATAGGCTGAAGGCTAGAAAAAGCTTCAAGTTCCTCCTTGAAAATAAAGGACACTCCGGATATGAGAATGTGGGATTTATTGGAGTTCAATTTGAGGCCAGTTGAAAGATAGTAAGTTTCCAAGGTATCCAGGATGCTAGTAATAGACTGCTCATTGGGCTTAGTGAAAATCAAGAAATCATCAGCAAAAAGAATGGAAGTTATATTCAAGGCCTTGCATTTGGGATGGTATTTGATTTTAAATAGGAGAAAATTCCTGTTGATCATACTTGTTAAAACCTTCATCACAATTATAAATAGGTAGGAAGATAAGGGGTCGCCTTGTCTTATACCTTGTCTGACCTCAAAGTAACCATGTGACTCTCCATTATAATAAAGTTAGTATGATGGAGTGGAGATACATATATAGACCCAGGCAATAAATACCTTAGGGAAACCCATCAAAGCCATGATCCTAACTATAGTAGACCACTGGTTACCATAACCACTAATGAGTTTATGAGCCAGCATAATATTACCTAAAATATTCCTGTTTGGCAGAAAAGCAGTCTGGTTTTTGGAGATAATGAATGGGAGCACTTTAAATAATCTAGAAGCAAGGATTTTTTAGATACATTTGTAAACAACATTGCAACATGAAATTGGCCTAAAAGAAGAAGCATGCATGGCGGGGGAGGACTTTGGGATAAGATTCAGATTTGTTGCATTAACCTCTTTTAGCATCTTAAACTTATGAAAAAAGTTGTGTATAGCTTTAGTGAAGACTTCACCAATAATATTCCAGCTAGAAGTAAAAAACACAACATTATATCCATATGGTCCACCGCAAGGTTTTTTGTTCATAGAAAAAGGAGATTTTTTAATTTCAGAATCAGTAACATTTTCAATAAGGAAAGGATTCTAATCATCGGGGAGAGTAGGCAATAGGATATTATCAAATAAAGTAAGGGAAGCCTCAAAATCAGTAGCATTAGCAAGAAGTGCTTTATAGTATTCAAGCAAAATTCTATCCACTTCATTATGTTGAGTTTGCAGGGTACCCCCTTGATCATACAAGCTTCTAATCTCTGTCACAAATCCATTTCTGATGATATTGCTGTCTCCTCATACTTGCTTCCTTGTCAAGTGCATCATTAAGCTGGGTAAAGAGCACACCTTCCTTCATGGCAGTATCATGGTTGTCTGTATTTTTCATCATGAAATCTTGAGCATCCTTCAGTTGAGCTTTAACTATGGTGGATTGAGGAGAACCATCACCAAACCTAGATTTGGCCCACTCCTTTAGAGCAATCTTAACTGACTTCAATTTCCTGCATAAAACATACATAGGACTTCCAAATAAATTAGTATACCATGCTAATTGGAAAATATTATGATAATCATTTTCCAAAACCCAAGTATTATACAATTTAAAAGCTGTCGTCCCTTTATAAGGCTGAAGAGCATGCGAGATAATGATGGGGGAGTGGTTTGAAAGGATGGGATAAGGCAGGAAAGAAGATAAAGAAGACCAGGATGTCAAAGTTTTTATGTTACAAAAAAGTGATAAATTTTAGAGAGGATTTCGACACCTGAATGACTCTTATTATTCCAAGAAAAAGAAGCACCAGTGCTTACAATAGGAAGTAATGAAGAATCAAATATGGCAGTATTCATTGGGGCAATATCTCTAAGCATAAGAGGAAGACCCACATGCTTAAAATATATATTGAAACAACCATTAAAGTCATCTAGGACTAACCAAGGATGGGAATCTTATCTCGGTGTTGGAAGAAGATTAAGAAGGTGCTGCCTGGATGCAAGAGAATTATGAGCATAGATGAAGGTGAGACAAAAGGACAGATTGGAATTAAGGTGGATTGCATGAAAATGAATCATCTGAGAGGTTGAGAGGATGGGATTAAGGGAGTGGGTGATTGGATCATGCATAACAAAGATCCTACCATAGGGTGCCTCTCCAAATTATGAAAAAGCTTCTAATGTGGATTAATGAACATTGTAGCATTAAGGGTAAGAGGTAGATTGAGTTTTATTTCCAGAATGGGAAAAATAGAAATACAATGCGAGTGAATTAATTCCTTGATATGTTCAAGTTTGATGGGGTTGTGAGCACTCCTGATATTCTAGGAAGCTATTTGGTGTGGCCTTAAGATAACTTGAGAGACTGGTGCTCTACTCCTGACTTACTCCTTGTTGAAGGAGGATTACTTCTTATAGAGCTAATTTCTTTCAGATAAGCTGGTAGCTCTTAGTGATTTCTGTTTGCAAGTGGGAGGTGCAGTGACCGGAGTATGTGGGGGAGAAGTCCAGCCTGGCAATTTGCCGTTGAAGGTGTATGGTGAAGCAGAGGATAATCAGGTTAATGTGAGATTGGAATTGAGGAGTTGTGTTGATAGGTAGAAGCTTGATCAATGCATAGAAAAAACTAAAAGAGAAATCTCCTTTTCAAGTTCTTTAAAGTAGGTAGTGTCAAAACCGACCGCTTTAGCATGTTTAAAGTGTGCGTTGTTTTCATTGTTTGTTTTGCATTGAGCATTTAAGTGGGCATTAACTGATGCATTCATCATTTTTTCATAACCCTGTTCTCCACTTTTCACATAAGACTATTTCTCTCCCTAATTTATCAAGTTATCTTTATCCAAGGTTCCCACCATGATTTGTGGTACTTCCACTTCAATTCTCACTGGATCAAATTCACCTTCCTCTAAATCATCACCTACTTCCCAATCACACTCATCCCTAATCCCTGCTTCATGAAGGGCAACAAAAGCATTCTGCTATGAAGTACCCACGGTGGCATTAGTATTTGTTACTTTAATTAAACTATTACCTTCCCTGCTATCATCATTATACTGCTGAACTTTCTTGGTGATTTTGCTTGTACTTAGATTCTGCATCATAAATTCGGCATTTTTAACATATTATTCCTTTCTCCTAGCCACCTTTTTTCATGCAATAAACTTGTTTTGTTGCTTTCCAACTTGTTCACTTCTTGGTTTATTGATGGCCACAAGTTCTTCAGTTGCATGAGGCACATGAGTTTCCTTCACTTTACCTTCTCCTTCCTCCTTCTTCCTATTATCTATTTTACAACATGCCATTTCATGTCCAAATTCTTTCAAGAACCACAAATAAGAGGCTTCCATAAGTACTCAACCATTACCACTTGTTCAGAACCATCTAAAATTTGATAGGAAATTCCTCGAGCGGTTCAACTTCAAGGATTACCTCTACCAAGCATTTTGCACATCCGATCATTTTAAGCCTTCCAGTAGACTCATCCATGCATAGAAACCTTCCCAACCTTGATGCTAGACAATTGATGCCAATGTGTGACTAAGAGTACAATGGTATGTTCAACAGTTTCATCCAAAACGGGACAGATTTGATTGTGTTGATACTATTACCAATAGTTGGATCCCACGCTTAACTATGAAAAGCTTGTTCCTCATGATAATAGGATCAGATTCAATAACTTTCCTTCTATCCTCCTTAGAGGAAAGATGGAAATGGAACAAGTTTCCATCAGATTTAACATCAATGCCTCCTTTCAATTTCCAAACCTTTTTGAGATGACTGAGAACTGTCATATAGGGGAAAGGCTTATCAAGGAAGAAGCTAGCCAAATATTGTCCCCAAACTTCATTACCTACCTAAACTACTTCATTTGGTGAAACCATTTGTTCCTTTGAAAATACCAGCGGAATAAACATATTTCCCAGCATTCCTGGGTTTCTACTTGAAAAGAGAATTCTAAGGAAGAAAAGAAGAAGAAGGAGGTTACAAAGAGGAAGAAGGTAAGATGGTGGCAGTGGAGGTAGATAAATGGGAAAAAGGTAAAGAAGTTGAAGGTAGAGGGTTAGACAAAGGAGGCGCAGGAGAGTCGGGAGCCAAATGAATTGAGGTTGACAGAAAAACGGGGAGGGTTGGTATGGTGGGTAAGGTGGAGTCGGAAGGAGTGGGAAGTTTGAAACAAGGGAGGAAAAGGACGAACAACTATGAAAAGAAAGAAGAGAACATTGATTTTAATACACTCTCTCTCTCTCTCTTTATTCGTGTTTTAGTTAATAAAATATATTTAATATTTTTGTGTACATATACATATTTATTAAATGTAGTCTATAATAAAATGTTTTAAATTTGAAATTGTAGGACATTTAAATCTGGATCTAGATTTGAAATTTGAATTTTGAGTTTAAATTTGATATTATATATATTTGAATTTATAAATATTATTATTGTACATAGTTATATATGCTTATATAAATTTTATATTTTATAAATAATTTTTCATCATATTAACTATACATACATACATAAGATAGCACATATATGTATATAGAGGGGCTAACATGTCCGTTGTGGTGGAAATCCCAGCATTTATATACGGGCATATTATGAAAGAACCATATTTATGGTGTTTTGATGATAATAACCGAACAACAATGTTATTAACAATTTCGTTAAGTACATTGCAGATTTGATCGGCATTCAATGGAAGAGACGAGAATAAAAGCACGTATCCAAGAATACTTTACTTCAAAGCAATACTATAGGAGTACATGAGCTTGAGAAGACTTACAATGGTGTTAACTATTCTACTGGAACGCTTCAAAGCTAACTGTACACTCGGTTGAAGATTGAAGAGCTCAAATAAGACATGAAGGAGAAAACAAACAAAATTTACACTATTTAGTCAATTGAACGGAGGGACCATTCAACAGAACAAGGTTAAGTAAATATACTATAACGACCTAGAATTTTGGTTATTAGAAATTGGAATATTTAATTGATTTTAAATATTTAAAAGTTAAAAGTTTAACTTGAATTTCAAATATAATGATTTATTTGATAAATTAATAATTGAAATTTGCTCAAATAATTAGATCTTGAGTTTAAGCTTGTTAAAAATAATTTAAAGGTTTATTTAATTTATATTGATAAGAAGGAAGATAATAAAAAAATTAAATTGGATTTAAAAGTGATTTACTCAATTTTAAAAATGTCTCATTTAAATTAACGAGTGAAAATAGCCTTCCAGAGCACAGTCTCGAAATTCGACGAAACAAGTTCCATTAGATCCGTAATATTGTATTATTATCGGATTTCAAATTTCGTAGCTTTTGGAATTATCATTTGGTCGTACGGGACATAAACGTGTTGAAATTAATATCGAAAATTCAATATAATAATTGGGTCCAAAAAGTTACCTTCTCCAAACGATCAAATTAGGACTCGAAACCTTTTCCATTTCGTTCGAAATAGGGGTATAACATTATAAATGCCTAGCGGCACGTCTCGTTAGGGATTAGCAATTTTGAGTTACGTAATCGAGATGGTTTGAAAATTTAATTAATATGTATATTTTTTTTTCAAACCAGCCTTTTCTTCTACAATCTAAGATTTGACCTAACCTATTCAAGCACGCAAAAAGTCACGTCTTTCCCCTTTTTTAAAAACAGGGCACGATAGTGAAAAGCAAGCAAAGAAAAAATATACCGCTTCAAACAAAAATTTAGATCTCCATTTATACTTCATAAAAAATTCGAAAATTGCTTTAAAATTTTTGTTTTAGCTCATGCTTCAATCTGGTAGTGGTTTTTTTGGGTGCGACATTTAGTTATTGAGCTCGACAGTAATGGTCGAGCTTGCTTAAAGATCTAGGGCTTGTATTTATGGGTAGTATGGTTGCAGTTAGGCAAAACTGAGGTTAGGGTTGAGTTTGTCGAAGTAAGGAGCTGCTCCAATTGAAGTATGGAAGGTCGTGGCTGTGTTTGGGTGGTTGCGACCTACTGTGAAGGGAGGCGGGACCGAGGATGGTTTCTTACAGGTGGAGGCGCAGTCTACTTCGATGGGTGGAATCGATCGAGCTCGAGGTGAAAAGATGATGGCAAGGTCGGATTTTGATTTCGTTGAGTGAGAGGCGTGTCAGTGTTCGCCGTGCACGGCGATTTGTTTGTGCGTGTACAAGCTACAAGCATTCGAAAATAAAGAAGGGGGGAGAAGAAGATGAAATAGTAGTGGGCCGGTGATATCTCGTGTGTGGGCCAGGTTTAGTAAATGGTTGAGTTATTTTTATATATATATAAATTGTTTTATTAAAATCAAATTCTTATAAATGTCATAGCTCAGAATTTCTAGGTCGGATTCGAACATAATTTTTTGCGTTGGATTCGTAATTGCGTATTCTACGAAATGGGATTGGTTTGGTGAAAATTGGAGCTAGCTAGAATTTTGGTAAAAAAATTAAATGTCCGTTTAATTTTAAAAATTACAACGGATCGCTTCAGCGTCGAGGAAAATCAAAGTGAGTAAATCTCACTCATTTTTGGATTGCTAGTTTAATTTAAAATGTTGAAAATTTAAATTATTGGTTGATTGGATGATTTGATAATTATTATTATCAGTTTGGATGTTATAATATATATAGTAGCATATATTAGTAGTTGGATCGATTATTCCCGCCTATTGGAGCGGATGAGACCCTATGCGCCCCGCAGAATAGCAGATGACCCTATGTTACCGCGATATTCCACCTCGAAGCGGGATTGGTATTTTTATGTTGTGCTAACATTTGTGGATGTAGGAAAACAGGTTGGAGGGATCCAACTGGATTCCTCAAAAATGTTGAATTAAATTTCATATATATTGATATATGATCTGTTTGAATAATCTGTGGTAGATTATAGTGCGATTTGAATTTATTAGATGCTATGGCAGTTTTGGCCTAGATTTTAGTATTTTTAAATACCAATAATATATGTTTTGAATTTGAAAAGAATTTGAAAAGGAATTTTGGAAGTAAAGTATTTATATAGGATTTTGGATTAATTAAAAGAAATTTATTTGGGTAGAATAAATAGTTTGACTTTTAATTTGTACTTAACAATTTCGGAATATTGTAAATAGAGATTTGGAATAAGGATTTTAAATAATAATTCCGTAGTGATACTTGTTTTAAAAATAAAAGGAATTTAAATTAAGATTTTAAATAGATTGGGAAAAGAAGTGCATTTGGAAATAAATGTGAAATTGAAAATACCAAATCTTAAATATGATTTCTTAATCACAAATGGAAATATAATCGAGATTGGGTTGGGTTTGGAATATAGTTTGGATTATTTGAGAAATTGATTTATAACTGGAACTTAATTTAGAAATCAAATTATAATGGATTCAAGCGATGTGAAACTGTTATAAACTAGAATTGAAAAAAAAACTATGTGATTTATAAACAATGTTTATAAATAAAGTGGAATGATTATCAGTTGATAAATTGAAGTATAAATTCACGGTGAGAATTTATAATGAGATGGGTAGATTGGTTTAAAATATAAAATATAAATTTACTTTTAGAAATGTGAAAAGGGGATTTATGAAATTGGGACGTAAATCAAATAGGTGATAAATCGAGAGAGATTTATAAATATTAGACTGGCTATATTGGAATTGAAAGATATATTTTATCGAGAAGTTAAGTTTGTTTTAAAAAGAGGATTTTATATTATTAAACTAGGTAATTTAAAAGTGTTTAAAAATATTTCAGAAAGTTAGTTATTGAAATATTTTTAAATTGAAAAAATGAATTATAAGTTTTATAAACAAGTCTTGTAAATCAACTAGAGTCTTATTAATAAACCAAAATTAATTATTGTTTTAAAGTTATGTAATTATTTTAAATTGTTTAAAGTCTATTTAATTATTACTTAAGTTAGTTTATAATGAGTTGATATTAAGTTAATTACATTTTTAGAATTAATCGGTATCATTATTTTAAAGATAAATTATTCAATATTAATATTATTTTATATAATAACTTTTATAGAAGGGTACTTTCCTAATTAAACTTGGAAAATTTATATAGAAATTTGATAAGTATTATTTTGAGAAAATTATTAAATAAAGTTTTCGAAAAGTAATGGTATACTTTCATGGCGAAATCGGAGGCAGAGATTGCCTGCAGTTAAGTTTGGATTTCTCTGGGATAGAGACGTAATCATTGAGCTGTGAATCCATGGTTGATACCGCGTGGTGCTTTCCATATTTATTTTAAAAAGTTTTCAAATATTTTTGAAAAGAATGGTTAGTGAACGTACTTCTAGGACGATGATAAGGAAATCTACCCACTAACGGTTAGGAGGTGATCTCTGATCTTATTTTCGTTTGTTTATTTCCTATAGAACAAGGGTTGAGTTTACCGAAAATATCGAACGTTGTTTCAAAGTGACCGGGATTGGATAAATTATTCGAAAACCACTTCGATCCAACGAGTACGTTTTGAAGTGAAGACAAGAGCATGGAATCGAAGATGGAGCAGTGAAGTGCAAGGGCTAATCGCTACTAATTCTGAGGATGATTCCAAAATGGATGTAGTAGGAATAGTGCCTTCGGTTTCATTTAGACCCAGAACAGACTTGTATGGATGAATGCTATCAGCACAATGTCATTGGCGGACAATGAGCATTCCAAGTATAAATTCCTTAAAAGGTAATCGTAGCCTCAAGCCTCATCAACCGGGAATGGCTGAAAATCAGGGGAGATGCAGCAAGGCTAAGTGGGTCGCACCCAATTAGGGTATGTTTATCACCTTTCTAGATACCCTCGGATATTATTACTACGGTGCGCAGAAGTACTCGATAAAGGTGGGAATACCAAGGGTGATAGCATATTCGGTACTATCCAGGTTAGGGGTAGTCCGGGCTTGTGTTGCAGGGGATCTCGGCGTGGTCCTCGGTACATTTTTCTATATGTGTACTGTGTAGGTGGTACCCCGATGCCTAGTCATTCATATGGAATCCATTCTCCAATACGTGCCTTTACGGTTTTGGTTGTATAGCCTAGTATGCTGGAATTTAATTAATGTAACAATTTCGGCTATTTGAATAAGTATTTGTACCTAGATACTATTATAATATCAGATGATTTGATATAAAATGTTTTGGTTATCGTAAGGTAAAAACCGGTCGTGTTTATGTGTGGCGTGGTCTTACGAGATACCTTTGTTTTTTAAAGGGTTTTGATAACTTTAATAATCTAAATTGAGTGTGTTTTCTCATGATGGTTTTCCAGACTAACTCAGGTGTTATTTTATTATAATGCTTGGGTCAGACCGAGTATTACAGGTTCAGATTAGGATGCTATGGAGCTCAAGAGACAAGCTGGATGACGAAGACGTATTACACGTATTTGATTATATTCCGTTGTGTATTGTAGGCTGTATATTCAGCACTTGTGAGGACAAATTATTATAATTGTCCAGTATTGAGTTATTGATTTGTTGTACTCTGATGATGTAACGTATAAGTAACAGTTATAGTTCTTTTTGTATAAAGGCATGTTATTATCTATTATATATTGTTCCATTGCGATTGTGAGATTCTATTTTGTTGTTTATGTTTCTTCTTCTACCTCTTTCTTCTTTTCCTTTAACGATCTGGTATTTCCAGCACTCGATTGCTCGGCATGCTATACAGTGGACATATTGATGTCGATTTTCGAGGGTCGAAAATCCCGGTCCTTACATATACTATTTAGTCTACTAATTTTATCTATGGTCTCGGGATTGATTTTTACCCTAAGTCTCAGTCGATTGAACATCATCTCTAGTCGACTGAATGCACAATAGATGGCTAGTTTTTGAAAAGGTGCCTTCACATCTATTCGTGCCTATAGTTGTTTCTCGTCATCAATGGCGAATTTGGAAGGTTACACCCCTGTTTTAGCATCCCTATAAGTTCTATAAATACCCATAATCATCCCTGAATCAATATATAACAAGAAACAATCTATGCTTTGAATTCCATGCCTAAAACTCTCAAACCCAAAAGCAATACCTTGTTCATCAAAAGATTCATGTGATTCAGAGATTTTCGACTAGCGTGCTTCATCTCCACATCCCATATTCTAGTCAAATAAATTCCTTAGTCTGTACACCCCACTCAATATCATTTGGTTTGGCTATAGGAATCATTGTTCTGAAAAGAGATAATTGTATATATATAAAAAATACAATGTGTCAAGAAGTACCATTTTGTTACACAGGTTATTGAAGTCCTATTCGGTTGTTCGGAAAAAGTCATTGTAAGCTAGATGTTTCTTCGGGTTAAGTGAGGGTTGCTTAGTTAATTCCAAAAGAAGCTTGGGACTGGACGTAGGATAAGAGGTTCGAACTAGTATAATATTGACTGCGTGATCTACTATGTTATTTTTCACTGCATTTACATTATTTGTTACTGTCGGCCATCTTTAATCATGTGCATAGAGACTAATATGTTAAACCAGGTACATTGAATATGTTGCAGGTTCAAACACACACACATGTTTATATGATACACATGTTTTATTATATAACATAAAATAAAACATTATTTACAACTTGAATAAAATGTCGATTTTATTTGAAAATTAATTTAGATCAGATATAAATAAATTTAGACTTCATAGATCCAATAATATCCAAAATGGAATAATTTTTTTAAAATTTACTTATTTGACACGTTGTGTGTTAGCCCAGGTCCAACAATGGTATCAAAACCCAATAACCTATGCGGTCTAAATTAGTCACGTTAAGGCTAACTAATTATGCTTACCCATTTAGTAGGTTGTCTAGAAAGTAATGTATAAGATTGGGTTATTGGATAATTGAGTACCTTGCTTTACCTAATACCGGCCTAACCCAAAAGCTGATGTGAGCCGAAAGGTTTCCCCTAATAGAAATGGCCTAATTTGAATTAGGCATTGGCTACAAAATTATTTCAAAATTTATAATAAATTTTATATTTAAAAGTAAAATTTAAACTAAAAAAAATATATTATATTTTGTTATAATATAATTCAAAAGTGTTACGAAAATAGTATAACATATTTCAAATTTTTTAAATTTTAATGAGATTAATAAAACAAATTAATTAACTAAATAGTTAATTAATTAAATATATCTACACATATATATAAAATATATAAAGATATATGTTACACTGACTTGAAATATTTTAAGATAATGCAAGTGTGTGTGTGTGTGTGTATAAGAATTTAGAAATTAACAATACTTAATTAAAATTGTTTAATGAAATAAATCAATTAAAAGTTAGTTAATAAATAATGAAATACATGTATAAAGATATATGTTTATGACAATAAATATTATAGTATACAAATTCAATATAAAATGTTTTAATTGAATAGTATATAATTAATTAAATTGTTAATTAATTAAATAAATAAAAATTAATTAATATGGTGTTATACTTAAGACTATTATATAAGTTAATTAAATTATAAAAGTTATATAATATTTAAAAAAAATTATAATATGAATGTTTAAATTGAAGGTGGGATAATAAGAAACCCTAAATAGACTTGCGGGATAATTACATATGTATAATACGTATACCGTGATTTTTGATGTGTTTGACACTTGAATCACAAGGCTATTTCATAAGAAATACATTATTCTATAAGTCGATGTCACTCAATTTAGTATATTAAAGATTATGAATCTTTACTATAAAGTTATCTTCTACTATTTTTATATTCACAAATTATCTGCATGTTCTCTAGTTCTTGAACAAACTCAAGCTAGAGATGTTATGTGTAGTTTTATTAATGTATGAAATAAACAAGGTTAGATAAATATATGTATTCGTTGAGAAAACTCAAGGTATATATAGTATACTTAGACCATCACGAAATGGTAGGCATGATTGAATAATCTCTTTTGATTTGTTGAGAAAACTCATAGTAGAAATGAGATTAGGGCAAGGAACCACAGTTTAAGAGTTGTATACGATACAAACAATAAGGTGTTGTCCATCATTTCCGCGGCTATGACTTATTGAGAAAACTCAAGGTCAAAATCCAAAGATGGGCATGTCCTAACACCAACTAATAAGTCGAAAGACCTCTGTGTTTCATCTTAAGGTTTGGAGAAACATAAAAGACTAGTGGGAGTCTTATTAGAAAAACATAATGGTAACATTTAACCTTTCTAATATTGTAAGAATATATGCTATAAAAAGTTATAATAATCTACATTAGTAAATTTGTGCAACTAATATAATTAATAAAATGTTTATCAATTGAAATATACAAATGAGCTAAATTAAAGACTGATAAATAGAAATATAAAATATACATATAAATAAATATTTTATGCATGTCATTATTTTAATACCCACGCAAGCGCCTCACTTTACAGCTACTAAATACATTTATATTTGGCCACTTACTTATTTAGTTGCCTGGGACTTTGTATTGTACTTTATGAGTTTTGAACTCTAAAATCGATACTTGAATATGGTTGTCTGATACCTATCAATCACATCTAAATGTTATATAGTGAATGGTCACAGTTCATAATACACGAAACCAAGATAAAATTGGCTCATTTGAAATGAGCAAATAACCATAACGTGAGATCATGTGTTCAATATGATTTATTACAATAATGACCTTTCTATGTTAAATTTAACACTAAACCAAAAAGGCTACAAGATGAATATAAGAATTCGATCGTTGAAATGTTAGTTCAATCAGTTCACGTAAAGTGCAACATATTTGATATCCTTAAATATTAAGGATGACCAAATGCACTTTTGTAAAAAGTTTTTATGTCATATAGCAAGGTTTCCTTTTGAACAGAAATTAAATGTATTAGAATGGATGTAACCTAAGGCATGGTTGGGATGAAGAGAGTGAATGGTCATTTTTGCTTCATGGAGAAACATCGAAAATTACAATTGTAAAATAATAATAGATACTTAACAAGGAATAAGAAATATGATTTCTATTTCAAAATGTATTTCATATAGAAAATTGTTATCTATGAGATTTATTTCTTTGAGTTCAAGATGTTTGATTTGGAAACACTCCACTGTAAACTAGTTACAGTAGATGGAATAAATAGCATATATTAAGTGGTTGAATGGAGCTCCGTATTTCATACACTCTATAGTAACGGCGGAAATAGTAGGAGCACGTC
Source organism: Allium fistulosum (assembly GCA_030737815.1). Lineage (NCBI taxonomy): Eukaryota > Viridiplantae > Streptophyta > Magnoliopsida > Asparagales > Amaryllidaceae > Allium > Allium fistulosum. Next base: position 431,010,181 of record CM060906.1, on the reverse strand, counting down.
ATTTGGCACTTATTAGTTGCATCAAGTTACGAAAATTGTTTTTGTAAAACTTACCAAATATTATTTATGAAATAATTACTGTTTTTCAGTGTTAATTGAAAAGTAAACATAGTTTTATTTCAACATGAATATTCTTTATAAAATAAAACTATAATGGTGGTATTTGTTTTCATAACAAAATAATGCATTGAAAAATATAAAATTATTTGAATTTGTTTACAATTATTTTGGAGTTATGGACTAAGCCAAAATTTTGAGAAATGGTTCTTTTATTATATGATTATGAATCATTTGATACTAGTGAATTGTATCTCAAATAGTTAAGGGCAAAGCACCCAATCGGTGGGTGAAACACGGGAGTTGATGAACTCTTTAAGTTGATACATATAGATGCATGCAATCTTAAGTTTATTAATACCAAAATGGTTCCACGTACTTCATTGTATTCACCGATGAGTTATCACAAACATGAACATGTGTATTTGATACACATGTAGTATGTCTATGATAATCTCATAGAATATAAAATGGAAGTAAATAAAATAACGAGCAATAAAAAATAAAAACGATTCGATCTGATCGAATAGGTGAGAATATTGGAAAGATTCTAAAAATACCTAAAATTGAATGATGATTCAATCTATAAAGTCACTCCTCCCAATGATATATGATGATGTACCAATAAGGGGTAATCGAACTTTTTTGAACAAAGTATGATTAATGGTGAGTGAAGTTGAGTTAACTTCTTTCTATAAGATCATGTACTTAAGAGTAGTGCACAAGGTTAAAATTAATTTCATCTAAAGAGTAATCTACAAAGTCATAAAAGATAAGGGTTTATAATAAATCCTAACATATCCTAGGCCAAGGAGTTAGCAGGTTGTGTGAGTCAAAAGACTACGTTAATGATTGAATGTGAGGGATCATGTATGAATCACCACAAATGGGTTTGGGAATGATTGTCATTGGTTGGCTAATTTACGTTTTTAACATAAGTTTTGTAAATTAAAACTAGATCGGTTTTATATATAAGGCAGTTCATAAAAAGTTTATGAATAACTATTCTATTGCACTGAGAAACAATTGTTATTTCAAGAAATACCAACTTCATAGTGAAGGAATTTCTTATAGAAATTATTGGTAGCAAAGTGGATTTGGATATGATCCAAAGATGAAACTAATTACATGGGATGCAATGAAACAAACCTAACCTAAACAAAACAGCGCATTAGAGTGTCTAGAAAGTATTCTCGTACATTGAAGAGAAACTATGAGTTTTTTAACAATAACGAGAATAGATAATCCTCAGTTGTCAATTAAACCATTAGGAATATTGACTTTGCCATATAGTATGATGTACAAATCCTAAAGAATTCCGAATATGTTATCAAAATATGATTTTGATACTTGTACCTTAAGTGATATGATCCATCGGTTGGAAATATGTCTTCAATGGAAAGGAAAATGCAGTTGGAATATAGTGATCAACATTGATAGGAATAACATTGTAAATTTCAATTATTGAACTTAACATAATAGATGTCGTTCAATGTGCTCAAGTAGATTTAGATTTTATTCACAAAATTATCGCCTGGTATGACTTCGTGTTTCCGTACATACGTGTTGAAATAGAAAATTATAAATGATAATGTAGAATAGACCGTTTGCACATAACAACCAATTTGTCTCGAAGTCAGTGAGAGTAATATTGATTTTGTGGATTTTTGGTATCCAAGAATGGATATGAATGTACCGTTAGACAAGCATCAAAGTTGAACAATTATTTTGATAGAAATATCAAATAGTTTGATTTTCAGTCGAAATGCAGAGGAAGCTTGTGATTGCATGAAAGAACATTAAAAGGTACATAAATATTTCTAAAAATGTAAGTAAACAACATTCTGCTGATTGTTAACGATATGCTTATGTTAAAATTAGTAATATTTTGTTTTTTTAATACTCTACATTGGATTTGTAAATTATATCTTTTATAATAAGTATAAAGGATATTGGGAATGTCCCAAACGATATGCAAAGACACTTTATTAAACGTTTAATATGAAACATGCAAGATTTCCTTATGCATTGACAATTGAAATTATCATACATGTTGTATTAGGGGTGGGCGCGGTCGATTAACCGATTCAATCGGTTAAATTTTTCGATTAACTGCAAAAACGTCAACGGTTCGGTTAACCAATTTTTGGTTAATTTGATTCTAGTCTGCCGACCGAACCGATTATCGCAGTTAACCGGTTAACCGATTAATATAAGCGGTTAGCTGTTAATCGGTTAACCGTTTATATTAATCAGTTAACCAGTTAAATTAACCGGTTAACCAATAAAATAGTAACATATATACACTTACCAGCATTAAAATCACAAATACATGCAAATAATCATAGTTTTAGACTTCAATTCATACATTACAAGCGTTATTGCAGTGAGCTAATTGCTATTAAAGTTCAGTTCATACATTACAAGCATCATTACAGTGAGATAATTGTAACTACAGTTCAATTCATACATTTAGTTCCATAGTTCATACTTCACTTCACTTCAGTTCATACTTCAGTACAGTTCCCACCTCTCACTCTCTCAGTTCATACATTACAAGCAATCAAGCATCATTACAGTAATTACATTACATTAGTATTTCAGTCCAAAGTCCAAATAGATAATTGGAGTACATTAATACAACTACAAAGTCTCCACTCTCCAACTTCTATTTTCATTCTCCAACTCCGTCAAACAAAGGTAAACACATTATTTTAGCAATTAACTAAAGCATATAAGTGAAAAGTATAAACATGCATAACTATAGAGAATTGAGGGATGAACTTAAAGCATACATATTTTAATTTATATATATACCGCTACACAAAGTCAACATTAGTTTGCACATACACACACACATATAGATATATATATACATACACACACAGATATATATATATATATATCAATAATTGTAATATATATCAAGATACACGGCTTTCTACAAAATAATGGCACTCTCTAAAATCTCTATTTGTTACATACCTTATGTAAATATTCTTTGTATATTAACTTATATTCTTAGTTTGCAATACATAAATATTAATCAGTTTGCAATACAAGAACTGTTATATATATGGTATAAAGTGGTATATATAATAGTTCATGTTAGTCTTGAGATGATGGTTTTGATGACAAAAACCTTAGAACTTGTTATAAAATATAAATACTAACGTTATGGTTTAGATATATATGTATATGCAGAATATAAACATGCAAGTACTAAGAATGAAGACTGTACAGTATAGAGATACAAGACTGATGAATTTAAATATCGAAGATATCAAGATTGAAGAATCATGAGTATCAAGAAATCAAGTTATCAAGAGTTCAAGATTTCAAACAGTACAAGATAATGTAGTCAGTCTAGAATTATGTTAAAACTACTTGAAAGCACTTACATCTTTATTTGAAATTTATTCGTGGAATGGAATCCACTTCGAGCCTGTTAAAGGGATGGAACCCACGACAATATCTAGTGGAACATATAGTGGTCCTATTTTGATATCCACTAATTTTATAAAAATGTTTTTTTCAAAAATATATATCTTGTTTTTATAAATGTTTTCAAAACTTTCTTTTCAAAAAGACATCTCTCTTGTTTGAAATATTTTAGCCTCAAAACTATTTTTATCATTTTTAATATTTTGATTTCAAAATTGTCCTTGTTTTTAAACCATCTCTTGTTTTAAATATTTAGCTTTAAATTATTTATATACTTAGATTTTAAATCACTTTATAGATTAAGATTATATATATTTAAAATTATTTTCTAAACCCTTATATATGTTTAAATTATATTCAAATATATTAACGAAGTTTAGAAATTGTTTTGACAAATTATAGAAACCAATTTTAATAAGAAAATCAAAACATCAATTTTGCCTAGAGCATGTCGACATACTTCAACCCCCCATGTCGACATGGTGTCCGTTATTTTCAAATTTCAATTTTCAAAAGAAGTGTCTATTCGTCGTATCCTTTCACAAATAGATATGGTTGTTGCTCTACTATAAATACCAGTAAGTTCTAAACAAATTTTTAACTAGATTTCATTTATTTCCTCTCCTCTTCATCTTCCACATTTATTCTAAAGAATCCTAAACTATACTCTGCCGAAATACCAAGTGAATCAAACTTGATTATCTCTTGTTTGATTCTCTACCACTCTCTCCATAAGATCTCAGTGCTATTCAGAGTTATAGAATCTTTTGTAAATCAAACTGTTGAGTAAAATGTGCAGTTTAGCCTTGAAATCAATTAGGTGTGATTGCAGCCCCGGAAATCAATTAGGTGTGATTGTAGCCTGGTTAAATCAAGAGAGTTGCCCTGAACTCGAATACAGGAGGGTGTACCTCGTAGCCTTGAAACTGAGGGTGTAATCTGGCAGATTATTTTGAAAAGAAATCTATACGATTGTACGAGAGTGGATGTAGGGTAACTCAGAACCAGTATAAAATCCTGGTGTGTTCTTTCCTTTACTGCTTTTATTTAGTATTTGCATCTGTGTCTGATTCTGTGATTATATCTGTGTTTGTGAATTGCATTTGTTGGTGTTTAAATTGAACAAAATTCAAAAAGATTTAAAAATTACATAAAACACTATTCATCCCCTCTAGTGTTATTCCAGCCTTAAGATCTGTAATCCGCATTTCTCACATTTGGTATCAGAGCATTGGTTTTCAAAGTTTTCATAATCTGAATTTTGAAAAGTTTTAAAAATAGCTACCAACACTGGTTCTGTTAACACTATCACTAGTTCATTTGTAGAGGGTCAGTCTACTGCCAGACCACCACTTTTTAATGGCAGTAGCTATGCATATTGGGCATGTAGAATGAAAATATATTTACTATCAATAGGATTAGACACTTGGAATATCACACAAACTGAATATTCTGAACCCACAACTAGTTTTGCACAGTGGACTGCTGAGCAAAAGACTATTGCACAAAATAATTCCAAAGCCATGAATATTTTATTTTGTTCACTTGATAGGAATGAGTTCAATAGAGTATCTGTTTGTAAGTCTGCATATGATATCTGGAAAAATTTGCAAGTTACTCATGAAGGAACAAGCAAAGTCAAACAAACCAAAATATCCATACTCACAAATCAGTTTCAATTATTCAAAATGAATTCTAATGAGTCCATTTCGAATATGTATAGTAGATTTCAGGAGATAGTGCATTCTCTAATATCATTGGGAAAAAAAATTTCCGAAGAAGATCAAGTCAGAAAAATTCTAAATTCTCTTACTCAGGAATGGGATCAGAAAACTCTTGAAATCGATGAAGAAAATGATATCAGTACTTTAAATATGAAGAATTGATAGGAAATCTAATGTCGTTCGAAGTACAAATACAAGGGAGAAGAGATAGCAAGGCATTCAAAAAGAAGTCAATTGCGTTCAATACATTAACAGATGGATCAGACTCGGGAAGTGATGATGATGAAGAAATAGCTTTCATGACAAAGAATTTTCGGAAGTTTCTGAAATACAGAAAGATGAACAACTTCAAAAAGAATGATCACAGGAATTCTGGAAATCATAATGAAGTACCAAACCACGTCAAATGTTTCAACTGTGACGAACCAGGCCATCTCAAAAGAGACTGTCCGCATCTGATAAGCAAAAGTTTCCTGCAATCAATGATTATACAAAGAAAAGGAAAAGAGCATATACCGCTACACTAGATGATTCAGACGCAGACTCATCCTCAAGCGATGATGATCAGAAGACGGAAAATTCAAATATGTGATTTACGGCTATTCATGATTTCGATGATCTCGGAGATACGAATCTAGAAAAAGGTACACATTTACAATATATTGGTTGAATTTTTTTTGCTTAAAATTGTTTGATTGTTTTTGAAATTATATGTTGTTTGAATTTTAAATTTTTTATTATTATGTTTGTTTATTTTTTTAATATTATAATATTTTTTATTAAAAGAGTATTATTATATTTAATATTACTCCAGAAAATGTATAGACATTAGAAATAATATATGTATATAGATATTAAAGTATATAGGAAAATATAAGTCACATGAATTCTCTGACCCATGTCGACATGGCCCTACCCATGAAGTTGACATCCCTGTCAGAAATTTGAAATTCAAATTTGAATTCAAATCTTTGAAATTCCCTCCACCTTTTCACCAAATCCAATGTTCTAGAAAGGTATCTCTTGACCAGAGAACATGTCTATTGAATATCTATTTATTTCCATTATCTTATCATAACTTTTCACTTTCATTTTAAAATTCAAACTCTCTTTCACTCTTTCAAACTTTCTACTCTCTTCAAAAATGGCTTCTTTAAGCACTCCATCCACAATGAGGCTGTCTAAAACCATTAAAGAGTATCTCTATAATGATCCGGAAGCAATCAAGGCTTATATAAGTTATGCTAATTTCGGAAAAGTTCATATGGGAAAGTTTGCTATCTTTAGCGATTTCTCCTCATATGAAATCAATACTCTTCTCGAAGAGAATCATATTCTTAGTCTTTTTGACAATTCTCAAAATGATTTTGTTTGTTACCCAAATCTTGTTAAAATGTTTATGCGAATTTGAATCGCGGTTTTTATGAAGGAAATGAAGATGAAATTTGGAGTAGTGTTAAAGGCACTAAAATTGTTTTAAATTGTGAAATTTTGGGCAACATTCTCAATTGCAAGTATTCAGGAATAAATCTTTCTACTTTTAATATTGATGAACATGATCATGAGACATTTCATCACATTTTCGAAGAAGATAACAACTTTGAATTTAAAAATCATAACTTTCGTCCAAAAGCACGTATTGTCAATCTTCTTTTTCAACATACTATCACTCCTAGATCGGGAAATTTCAATAACCCGACTTTAAAAGTTTGTAAAGCTCTTTTTGCTATCTTTGGTCATTATGACATTAATTGGGCACAAGTGAATATGGATGAACTTCGTCCTAAGAATTTGGAAATGGGTGAGAATACCTTGTATCATGGAATCTATCTCACTCGGATTTTTAATTATTTTGGCGTTGATTACAAAAGGGAAGAATTTGTTTCAAAGAAAGTGTTTAATCATGCCACCATTTCTCTCATGAAAATTTCTTTCATATTTCAACAATATGAATCTCTTGCCGAAAAGGATGAAAGATTGGCACATGAAGATATGGAGGAAGAAGATGAAGAAGAAGAAGAAAGGGAGGAAATGGAAATAGAAGAAGATAATGAAGAAACTTCCTTGGAAAGTATTGAATATCCTACGAATACTAACAATCCTTCCAACAAAACTCTCCTCAAAAATCAAAAGATTATAGTGGAAAATCAACGGATTCTCAAAAGATCTATTAGTAAGAAATTGGATAAAATGTCCACTAATATGAACAAATTCTTTTCTAAAGTTGGTCGGAAACTTGGCTTATCATCTTCCTCCTCATCCTCTAGCACATTCTAAGAACTAGGTTGTGATGTATTAGTTTGTTTTGTGAGAACGTTAATTGTTCTTTTTATCATATTATGTAGTATCTTGTGTATCATCTCATCTATTTATAAAAATCATCTATCTTATGTTTTCCTACCTTATCGTGTCTCTGGAATAAATGTTAGTATAGTATATAAGTTTATATATATACATACTTATTCACAAAATAAATAAGACACAAAAATTAACAGACCCATGTCGACATGCTTCTACCCCCCTATGTCGACATATAACTATCAGATTTGGTTAATTTTTTAATTTCGAAATTAAAATAACTAACTCATGTCTATTCATTTTAAACGAATTTCTGCCTATTTAAACACCCGTTTCTTCCAGAAATTTGTAATCTTTTCATTTCGATTTATCTCTATTTGCATCTCTTCACTACTTATCAAAAATGGCTTCCTCCTCTCAAACTCTAAGTAATAATCTTGAAGAAACTCTCAATTCATTCAAGAATATACTTACTTTTATTCTCCGCAATCAAAGGCACTTAGAATTAAGTCAAATGCAGATGATAAAAGAACAAGAGAATCATTTTGATGCCCTCTGTTGGATGATTTCTTCCCTCAACAAAGATGATCTCGATGCAAATCCTGTAGGAACTTTGATTTAAGATAATGAAGATTGGGAAGTTATTAAAAAGGATCCTATCTTTGGAGAAGAAGGATGGGTTGAAGTTCCTAGAAATATTTGATCTCCTTATGGTTTGAATTGCTTGTTTTTGAATTGTGTGATTTGATTTGATTTGCTTTAATTTGATTAAAATTGATTTGGTTTGAATGGTTTGTATAACATTATATGAAACATAGTATATATTTATTGAGTTTAAACTTTCATATTTATCATGTCTTTATTATTAACTCGTGTTATTTTACATATATACACTCCATCATAATTTGTCATAGGTACTCCAGTATAAGACTAAGGAGGAGTTATATTAGTTTAGAATTAGTTTTTGTTGATGACAAAGGGGGAGAAGTATAAAATAGAGTAGTTAGGCTTAGATTAAAGGGGAGTTATTGTGAAGGAGAAGTATATTTTATAAACATAGGTTTTCATCATCAAAAAGGGGGAGATTGTTAGTCCTTGAGATGATGGTTTTGATGACAACAACCTTAGGACTTGTTATAAAATATAAATACTAACGTTATGGTTTAGATATATATATATATATATATATATATATGTATGTATATGCAGAATATAAACATGTAGGTACCAAGAATGAAGACTGTACAGTATAGAGATACAAGACTGATGAATTTAAAGATCAAAGATATCAAGATTGAAGAATCATGAGTATCAAGAAATCAAGTTATCAAGAGTTCAAGATTTCAAACAGTACAAGATAACGTAGTCAGTCTAGAATTATGTTAAAACTTCTTGAAAGCACTTACATCTTTATTCGAAATTTATTCGTGGAATGGAATCCACTTCGAGCCTGTTAAAGGGATGGAACCCTAGTGGGATAGAACCCATGACAATATCTAGTGGAACATGTAGTGGTCCTATTTTGATATCCACTAATTTTATAAAAAAAATTCAAAAATATATCTCTTATTTTTAAAAATGTTTTTAAAACTTTCTTTTCAAAAAGACATCTCTCTTGTTTGAAATATTTTAGCCTCAAAACTATTTTTATCATTTTTAATATTTTGATTTCAAAATTGTCCTTGTTTTTAAACCATCTCTTGTTTTAAATATTTAGCTTTAAATTATTTATATACTCAGCTTTTAAATCATTTTATATATTAAGATTATATATATTAAAAATTATTTTCTAAACTCTTTTATATGTTTAAACTATATTCAAATATATTTACAAACTTTAGAAATTGTTTTGACAAATTATAGAAACAAATTTTAATAAGAAAACATCAATGTTGCCTTGAGCATGTCGACATACCTCAACCCCCCATGTCGACATGGTGTCCGTTATTTTCAAATTTTAATTTTCAAAAGAAGTGTCTATTCGTCGTATCCTTTCACGAATAGATATGGCTGTTGCTCTATTATAAATACCAGTAAGTTCTAAACGAATTTTTAACTAGATTTTGTTTATTTTCTCTCCTCTTCATCTTCCACATTTATTCTAAAGAATCCTAAACTATACATTGCCAAAATACCAAGTGAATCAAACTTGATTATCTCTTGTTTGATTCTCTACCACTCTCTCCATAAGATCTCAGTGCTATTCAAGGTTATAGAATCTTTTGTAAATCAAACTGTTGAGTAAAAGGTGCGGTTGAGCCTTGAAATCAATTGGGTGTGATTGTAGCCCCGGAAATCAATTAGGTGATCTTGTAGCCTAGTTAAATCAAGAGAGTTGCCCTGAACTCGAATACAGGAGGGTGTACCTCGTAGCCTTGAAACCAAGGGTGTAATCTAGCAGATTATTTTGAAAAGAAATCCGTACGATTGTATGGGACTAGATGTAGGGTAACTCCGAACCAGTATAAAATCCTGGTGTGTTCTTTCCTTTACTTCTTTTATTTAGTATTTGCATCTGCGTCTGATTCTGTGATTATATCTGTGTTTTTGAATTGCATTTGTTGGTGTTTAAATTGAACAAAATTCAAAAAGATTTAAAAATTACATAAAACACTATTCACCCCCTATAGTGTTATTCCAGCTTTAAGATCCGTGTCCGCATTTCTCACAGTTCATATATATGGCATATACCTTATATGATATATATATGTATGTATGTATGTATGTATGTATGTATGTATAGAATGTACGGTCTATACCTTATAATTATAATAGTCTATATCCAACTACACCATATACTCACTTAACCAATTATGTGTGTGTATGCACTGAGGTATAGGCTGAGTTCACTTATAAGCAAATGAAAACTGAGCACATATAGATAAACTTAGGTATAGAATATTTGTGTTCAAGGCTATTTATAGATGAAAACGCTACAAATTGAGCATGTATGTATGTATGTTTGTGTATGCATGTATGTATGTATGTATGTATATGTATCACAATCAATATACAAACATGCAAATTTGTTTCAGCTTTCTATTGTTAGCCGTCGAATGTGTTCTCTTTCAATTAAAAACGCAACTAATATGATTACATATTAAGGGTGTAGCTCCAAAAATACTCATTAGTCGTCTATTTATGTTCAAAAGACCGTCGCTTACTCCATCTTTTGTGGTTAGAGAATAATTTGGATTCTTGTTAAGTGAAATACTAAACTTTGCTACATAGTGCCCATAATTTGAGGTCTAAAATTTTATTTTTTACCTGAGGAATTCCTCGACATGCATTATAAAATCACTGCAATTGTTGCTTGGTACCCTCATTTCCTGATAAGAACTTATAGTGTGTTACTGTCATGTATAAACCAATTCAAGTATGAGCAACAATTATATCATTCCATAAATTGTTCTTACAAGCAGATACCAGCTAAATGTTGACGGTCTTATAGAATAACAACAAAGCAAATAATAAGGAATGCATCAAGTCACCAATAACAAAAATCATAAACTCTATATTATGAAAGTGATCAACACCTACTTTTAAGATTCCTATGTTATTTATTCGTTAGTGCATCTTAGAATGGAAGTTAATTTACATGAATAGATGTAAGACAACAAATTTGACTATTTCATTTAACTAGATTCAAGAAAACCGAATTAAAGCTCTGAGAAGAACTTGAATATGAAAAGGACAATTTATAACTAAATTAGCTTTCATGTGTTTGTTAGACTATTATTTATTTGGAGTCGGACTAGGAAACAATCATTCATATTTACAGTGTATACATACATTAAAAAAAGAAATTGATGCACATCATAAAAATTTTCCGTATCTATTCAAGACCATGTGTTTGTTATGCCTCCACTAGAAAGTAGTAGATTCACAGTTTGGTCAAGTCCACATTTTGCAGCATGATGCAAAGCTGTTCCGAAATGAGAACCTATATCATGTAACAATCGCAAGTCAGCCACTGCAATGCATGCGAGCAACAATCTTATTACATGCGAGCAAAAATCTTATTATTAGACATAAAATTGTACTCATGGGCACTATTTTCATAATAAAAAGTTTTCAACTTTGAATTTAAAACTTTAAACCTGAACAAAACATGTTGGCATACAAGGATGATACACAACAAAACATGCACTGCAATTTAGAACTCAAGGCTTACTATATGCAAGTACAACTTATTCAGTTCACACTTGGGGGATAAATCACAAGAAAAGAGTCGTCACTTACTTCCTTTAGCAGGTGATAAATCCAAAAAAAAAACATTTTGTTCAAGACTATTTGTTGATGCAAACTCAATATATATATATATATATATATATATATCACTATGTCATTATCATTATATCACTATACAAACAAGAAAATTTGTTTTAGCTTTCACTTCTTAGTCTTAGAATGTGTTCTCTTTCAGTCTAAAGCACAATTATTACTATTCCATATTAAGGACGTATCTCCAACAATTCAATATATATGGTCTATTTAGTATTTTAAAGTACATTTAACATGCTAATCACTATTTTATGGTATATTAACAAATGAAAATGATTTTTATTACTCCTATTCATATATCAATATTTTAGTATACTGAAAACATAATGATTAACGGTGAATCAAAAATAATAACTAGTATATGAAATTTACAACTAATTTAGTAAACCCTTATTAAAAATACAATAGTTTACTACTCATTTACAAATACAGTAATCAAAATCAAAGCAAATTCAGTAAATTAAAGCAGATTGATGTCAAAGTGACTTTACCACATATATATCATATATATATATGTCTTGATTTTCTAAGAAAACAGAAAGTAAATGAACATAGTTTTATATACAAAGCTGCAAATCCAGGACATTTAGCAAACAAAAGCAGCTTTATTTGTTAAATCACTAATTTACCAATTAGTTACAAAAACATACAACTAAATTCGGTTAACTAACTAGACTAGAAATTTGTTCAAATATGTACAGTAGCCCAATGGATTAATTAGTAATTTACTCATAGGCTTTCTCTTCCTTCTTGACACCATTTATTTCTACAATAGCTCTGGTGGTGGTCGTCACTAGTGTGAAGCATTGAGACTAATGCAAAGGGCGGAATAGATGACGCCGACGATTAGCAAACAAGATGAGCGAGCAGACTTAGGTTTCGACTTCTCTCATTTTTTATATTTTATCTGGATCTGAAAAATGGAGAGAATAGACTATTTAATAGCACGCTAGCTATTGGATTCGTTCGGGGATGGGTTCTTTACAGATGGGCTAAATGGGCTGTGGTTAAAAAAATTAATTTTTTGGTCGGTTAACAGTTAACCAACTGATTAGATATTGTTAACCGTATTATTCACCATTAACCGAACCAAAAATGGTCGGTTAACCGAAAGTTTGGTTAACCGATTTTGTTGGTTAAATCGGTTTGGTTAAGGTCGGTTTAGTCGGTTAAATGACCACCCCTATGTTGTATTGTTTACAATATCTTAATTTGTTTATGTACTTGATGCATGAAGCAAATATCTAATCAAATTAAGATCGCTAAATGGTAGTTTAGAGTATTCTGGAGTATTTACAAAATACTATAGAATTGTTAACAAAATAACAAACTTCATATGAAGAGTATTTAAACTCAAACTTCATAAGTGATATTGAGTATAATATGTTATATCAAATTCATGTTCTATTCTAAGTTAAGAAGCATTAAGTTGGAAATGTTCCTAATGAAACAAAAGGTTGTGGCTGATTCAATGAAAAGGCTAAGTACATCGCCTAGGATAACACCATAATAAATGAAATGTATAAATATAAATATATAAATTTATAACTTAGCTGAAGGTGATTTCAAAGGTTGAGAATCCCATAACATTGTTACATGATAACTATATCATGATACAATTCAATAAAGAACTCAGAGCCCACTAGAAGTCAAGAGCATACTCCAAATAGTTCCACATTATAAAGGCAGTTTATCCACGTTGGAGAGAGTTTATTGACATAATGGATAATTAAAACAAAATACCATACCCATTCATTAAGGTACTGACCCAATTAGTTTTGAGAAAACCTTTCGCTGAAGTTGGAATAAGATTTCATGATTGAACCTAAGTGCAAGTGGGAGATTGACAGAGTTAGGGGTATGCTTAGGGCATTTATGTAATTTGTTACATATATCTAACTCGGTAACCAATCTTAATAAAAGTTATTTTCTTTCTATTATATACTTAATATAATGTGTTATATTTGTTTCTTGGAGATTTGACCAGGCAACCTGGAGATTTGACCAGGCAACTAAGTGCTCGGCATTGGGTAGTACTCGGCTTCCAGGACTACTCGGCATTCTGTAGCACTCGGCTTCCAGGACTACTCGGCATTCAGTAGCGCTCGGCGACCAGGACTACTCGGCATTCAGTAGCACTCGGCGACCAGGACTACTCGGCATTCAGTAGCCCTCGGCGACCAGGATAGGACATCCGTTGATTCTACTCAGAGTTCATACCAATAACTCTATAATGGCAAGACCACGTACCAGGTCAGCTTCTCATAATGCGGATGCCCATAAGACTGCTAGCGTGCAACAAGCAGGACCTAGCAATCAGCCAGCGATTCCGGGTGTAGGAATTGCCGCCCAGGACCAGACTCCAGTTGTCACCAGAATAGAGTTCAACGACTTGATGAGAGAACTCAGGGAAAGCAGGAGACAACTAGAAGAGAAGATGCAAGCTAACGCCAACCTAATAGCACAACTCACTCAACAGCAACAACAGAATGCTGGGGGCAATCCCGCTCCTTATTCCTCATCTGACAACTCAACTTCCTCTGATGAACCTCCCAGGCGCAGACGCCGTAAGACTGGAGCTGCGCGGGCAGGTGCTGCTGTTCAGACAGCTAGAGACCGTGACCAAGCCAGAGCTGGAAACTTAGGAACTGGAGTGCAGGTGGAGGCTGGAGGCCCAAACCATCAAAACGCTAACGATGTCGAACCTTAAGATGCACGTTTGGCAAATCGCCAAGAGAAGAGGCATCAGCCTGGCCAGTCACATAGAACAGACTCTAACCTTCCACCTTCCATACAAACACCAGATCTGACAGCCATGGTCAGGCAATTGATGAGAGAAAATCAGGGCTTATCGAATGATGATTGGGGAGTACCAAGAAGTCATACTCCGTTCACAGATATTGTGCTGCAGGCGGCGTAACCCAGGAAGTTTAGTATGCCAACTATCCCTGCGTATGAGGGAAAGACTGACCCCCGACAACATGTCATGAGGTACGAGTGGATGATGGATTCAGCTAGAGCAAATGATGCAACCAAGTGTAGATGCTTTTCGATCACTCTATCTGGGATCGCTACTATGTGGTTCACCCGACTTCCTCCGCGGTCCGTATCCAATTTCGAGGAGTTGGCAAAGAAGTTTATTGAGCAGTTCAGAATACACACTACTCGTCCAAAGGACGTAATGTCTCTGTCAAGTGTAATCCAAAATCCTGGGGAGTCATTGAAGGAATATTTACAAAGATTCCATGTTGCGGCAACTGAAGTCAGTAATCCCAATGATCATGCAATTCTAATGGCTGTAATGAGAGGTGTGGATCCGGATTCTGAATTTGGAGACTGGTTGGCAGGAAAACCTCCGACTACGCTAGAACGTTTTTACTCAAAGGCACATCAGTTCATAAGAAGAGAGGAAGCTAGGTGGGTAAGGCGAGATAAGGCACCAAGACCTGTCCAAGAATCCGTGAAAAGCAACATTGCTGTGAAGCAATCCGGAGACAACACAGGAAAGGTCCAAGTCAATGTCCAGAACAAGCCTGGGCAGCCTAAGGAGTCCAGAGGAAGAAATCAAGGGAAGAAGAGAGAAGCGGGGAAGTGGAAGCCGAGAATTCCGAGCTACAACGAGTATACCCCGCTGAATGCGTCTCTTGAGAATATTTACCTCTCAACCTGCAATACCTTTCAGTACAGAAAGCCACATCCAAAAGAGTCAACCGAGGAATAGAAACGGACTGGAAAATACTGCCGCTTCCATGAGACCTACGGGCACAATACGGAAGAGTGCAGACACCTACACGATGCCATAGAGAAGTTGATCAGGCAGAAGAAGTTGCAGGAATTTGTGAAGGATCCTCAGGAAGGAGGACAAGGAACATCCAACCCAGGTCGTGCTCCAGTTCCGCGTCATCCCGATGAACCTGCCCGGACTGTGGGCAGACTAGTCATAAACACGATCATCGACGGACCACACCCAGCGGATAAGAACTGGCAGGAGATGGAGCGGTACGCTAGTGCCCTGAAGCATGTAGATTTCGAATGTTGTTCGAACACGGAGGATGGGACCCCTGCAAAGCAGCTGCGCGTGATGACAGGCGATATAGTGTTCAGAAACAGAGATGCTGACCAAGTGGAGGCCCCAACCATCGACCCGATGGTCATATCTACGACAATCGGACCGGCTTATGTGAAAAGGATTCTGATTGATTGTGGAAGTTCTGTCAACATCATCTTCAAGAAGGCTTATGACCAGATGAAAATGGAAACAAAGGACTTGAAACCGTCCAAAGCCCGTATACACGGCTTTAATGGCGCAACGACTGATGTTGTGGGGTATGTCGAGTTACCAGTTGAACTGGGACAAGGCGAACGTCGGAGGGTGCGAATCCTACCCTTCGTAGTTTTGGATGTGGATTCTCCGTATAATGTTTTCTTGGGCCGACCGACCCTGGCTGAGTTTAGGGCGGCATTAGCCCCGTGGTGCTTGACTTTGAAATTCCTGACTGACAAAGGAGTAGGAGTTGTTCATGGCGACCAGGTGACCGGTCGGGCATGTTATGTGGCAGAGCTCAGAGAGGCCCATCGGAGGGAGAAAGGAAAGGTTGCGGACATTCCTGTCCGCATCCTTAATAATGATGATTGACAAGTAGTGCCCGAGCCCTGGCTCAGGCATAATTCTCGGATCTTCAGAGACATAGATCCGAGAGATGACGATGAGAAACCCAGGGAAGAAAAGGCAGCGCTGGCTGAATTAATGATTGACATTTCAGTCAGCCATGACGATCCATCGCGAGTGCTGAAGATCGGATCACAACTCGGCCTCGCAATGACTGAAGACCTTAGTGATTTCCTCCGGGCAAATCTTGATGTTTTTGCCTGGGTGCATTCTGATATGTGCGGGATTTCTCCCGCCATTACGAATCATATGTTGAACATAGACCCGAAACACATCCCAGTTAAACAAAAAAGGAGAGGAATGGACCCAGAGAGGTCCGCTGCTCTCAGAGAGGAAGTGAACAAACTCAAAGCCAATGGGTTCGTCCACGACGCCCTCTACCCTGAATGGGTATCGAATCCCGTGTTGGTGAAAAAGGCGAATGGGAAATGGAGAACTTGCGTAGATTATTCCGACCTGAACAAAGCGTGCCCCAAGGACAGTTTCCCGTTGCCTAGGATTAATCAGTTGGTCGACTCTACTGCAGGACACGAGCTGTTATCATTCATGGATGCATACTCGGGTTATAATCAAATCCCGATGCATATTCCAGACCAAGAACACACCAGCTTCGTCACAGACGTTGAGCTATATTGTTATGTAGTAATGCCCTTCGGACTGAAAAACGCAGGAGCGACTTATCAGCATTTGGTGAATCGAATGTTCAAAGACCAGCTTGGTAGAACAATGGAAGTCTATGTGGATGACATGCTCGTGAAGTCACGACAGTCAAACGACCACATTCGAGACTTGGCTGAAATGTTTGACATACTCAGATATTATGGGATGAAGATCAACCCTCTGAAGTGTTCCTTCGGCGTTGCGTCGGGAAAGTTTTTGGGATTCATTGTCAATGCTAGGGGAATTGAAGCCAACCCAGAAAAGATTCAAGCTATTCGAGATGTGCAGGTCCCCAGAACCATAAAACAGGTGCAAAGCTTGAATGGAAAAGTGGCTGCACTGAGTCGATTCATATCCAAAGCCACGGACAAGTGCATTTCTTTCTTTGATATAATAAAGAAAGGGAAGAGGAATTTCGAATGGACATCTGATTGCGAGGAAGCATTCCGGGATCTGATGAGGCATCTGGAGAGTTCACCAGTTCTGTCAAAACGAGTTTACCATAAGATGCTGTACGTATACTTGGCTGTATCCCCACATGCGATAAGTGCGGCTTTGGTTCGCGAGGAAGACCGAATCCAGAAGCCGGTGTATTATGTTAGCAAGCGTTTAACGGGGGCAGAAAGAAATTACCCTAAAATCGAGAAATTGGCCTATTGCTTGGTGATTGCATCACGTAAGCTGCGCCCATACTTTCAAGCACACTCAATCGGTGTTTATACCGATCAACCCCTATGGCAGGTACTCCAACGACCAGAAACTTCTAGAAGATTGCTAAAATGGAACATCGAATTGAGCCAGTTCGATATCGCCTACTTGCCACGAAGAGCCATACAAGGGCAAGCGTTAGCAGATTTCATCGCTGAGTTTACCATACCCAACGAACCAGATAATCACGATGTCATTCCCCCTGTTCGATGGAAATTGTACACCGATGGAGCATCAAACGACCGTTGCTCTGGTGCTGGCGTAGTCCTTGTAACTCCGGAAAATCGATCGGTTTGTTACGCTCTGAAGCTCGACTTCCCGGCTACAAATAACGAAGCAGAATATGAAGCACTGATTGCGGGCTTAAAGCTCATTAGAGAACTCGGGGTAAAATCAGTTGAAATCTTCTGTGACTCATAGTTGGTGGTCTACCAGGTGCGAGGAGATTATCAAGCAAAGGGACAGAAGCTTGCTCCATACCTTGTTCTGGTTCAAGAACTACTGTCAAACCTTGAGCGTTATGACATTTTGCATGTCCCGCGTGAACAAAACAAAGAAGCCGACTTATTGGCAAAATTCACAAGCACTGGCAATGCTCAGCAAATGGGACTGTTTCCCGTTGAGGCATTGCATGCCCCAAGTATAGACGCAATGAAAGTTGATTCTGTGTTGGAAACAGGAATCGAGAGGGAATCGTGGATAACCCCGTTCAAACTATACCTAACAACCGGGGCTTTACCAGAAAAAAGGAGTGAAAGACGACAGGTCCTTCGAAAGGCCGCGCGATACGTGATGCAGGATGGATTAATGTATAGAAAGGGGTTCTCAGTCCCCTTATTACGATGCATCGCTCATGATGAGACGAAACGGGTCTTGAAGGAGGTACACGAGGGAGAATGCAGTGACCATACTGGGGGGCAAACGCTAGCAAAAAAGATCCTCCGCTATGGATATTACTGGCCGACCGTAAATCGGGACACTACAGACTACGCAAGGAAATGTGATAAGTGTCAAAGATATGCGAAAGTCCCGAGGACTCCATCAATAGAACTCACACAAATGGTTAGCCCCTGGCCATTTGCAATCTGGGGAATCGACATAATCGGCTCTTTGCCTATATCCAAAGGTGGTGCGAAATACGCGATAGTTGTAGTCGACTATTTCACAAAATGGGCTGAGGCAGAACCTTTGGCCACAATCACCTCTAAGAAGGTCATTAACTTCGTTGTACGAAACATTATATGCCGCTTTGGCCTCCCTCGTACCATCATTACGGACAATGGGATGCAATTTGAAAGCAGAGAGTTCAAAGAGTTCTGTTTAAAGTATGGCATTGAGAAGAAATTCGCCGCCGTTGCACACCGAAAAGCTAACGGACAAGTCAAGACCGTTAACAAAATAATCAAGTCCATACTGAAGAAGCGTTTGGAGAAGGTCGGAGGCAAGTGGGTAGATGAGCTCCAGATGGCATTATGGGCTTATAGAACTACCCACAAGTCCACGACCGACCACACTCCATTCGCCTTGGCATACGGCTCGGAAGCCGTTATACCCGTGGAACTTGAAGTTCCATCGCATCGAGTGACATATTATGATCCCAAGACGAATAAGGACCTCTTGTTGGAATCGCTGGACTGCATCGATGAAAAACGTGAAGAGGCTGAATTAAGGGCGGCAGCACATAGGCACCGAGTAAAGCGTTACTACGACGGTAGAGTCCGCCCAAGGATTTTTGATGTGGGTGATCTCGTTTTGAAACGAGTTTTCCCGATATCGTCGCGTATGAATCCCAGCTGGGAAGGTCCGTACGTCATTGAACGGAAGCTTGGAGAGGGAACATTCAAGCTAGCGACCGTTGATGGCGTGACACTCCCCCGAGCATGGAACAGTGAACATTTGCGACATTATTACATTTAGTATGTTTCTTTCTTGTTTTAGGCACAGTTATTTCCTGTATGTTTCCATTCAGTCGTAACTTATTTTCCTTTCAGCCATGTAATCAGGCAGTTTAGTTGTTTTTCATTAATAAAGGCTTGAAGCTGTATTTTTCATGAATTACTAACGTTTCTATATCTCATAATCGGGTGATGAACTACTAGAGCTACATTGTTCTGTATGATGTACGAACTCGTATAAACAATTTCAATCTCCGAGTCCCCAGAATGCGGACCGAAGTACTCTAAGTCCCCGGAGTACGGACTAGAGTACAAGCAACTTCAATCTCCGAGTCCCCTGAGCGTGGACCGGAGTACTCTAAGTCCCCAGATCGCGGACTAGAGTATAAACGATTTCAATCTTCGAGTCCCCAGAATGCGGACCGGAGTACTCTAAGTCCCCGGAGTGCGGACTAGAGTATAAACGACTTCAATCTCCGAGTCCCCTGAGCGCGGACCGGAGTACTCTAAGTCCCCAGATCGCGGACTAGAGTATAAACGATTTCAATCTTTGAGTCCCCAGAATGCGGACCGGAGTACTCTAAGTCCCCGGAGTGCGGACTAGAGTATAAACGACTTCAATCTCCGAGTCCCTTGAGTGCGGACCAGAGTACTCTAAGTCCCCAGATCGCGGACTAGAGTATAAACGATTTCAATCTCCAAGTCCCAAAATTGCGGACCGGAGTACTCTAAGTCCCCAGATCGCAGACTAGAGTATAAACGATTTCAATCTCCGAGTCCCCTGAGCGCGGACCGGAGTACTCTAAGTCCCCATAGCGCGGACTAGAGTATAAACGATTTCAATATCCGAGTCCCCTGAGCGCGGACCGGAGTACTCTAAGTCCCCAGAGCGTGGACTAGAGTATAAACGATTTCAATCTCCGAGTCCCCAGAATGCGGACCGGAGTACTCAAAGTCCCCGGAGTGCGGACTAGAGTACAAACGACTTCAATCTCCGAGTCCCCTGAGCGCGGACCGGAGTACTCTAAGTCCCCAGATCGCGGACTAGAGTATAAACGATTTCAATCTTCGAGTCCCCAGAATGCGGACCGGAGTACTCTAAGTCCCCGGAGTGCGGACTAGAGTATAAACGACTTCCATCTCCGAGTCCCCTGAGCACGAACCGGAGTACTCTAAGTCCCCAGAGCGCGGACTAGAGTATAAACGATTTCAATCTCCAAGTCCCCAGATTGCGGACCAAAGTACTCTAAGTCCCCAGAGTGCAAATTAGAGTATTAACAATCTCAATCTCTGAATCCTCTGAGTACGGGTCAACTTATTATAAGTCCCTGGAACGCGAATTTAGAAAAAATTCTAAGTGCTCAAGAAATATAGAACAAGGAGTATGCCATTCCGAAGAATGTTCGAACAATGCGAGAATGGACTGGGAAATATACAACTCATAAGTACTTGGGTTTTGACCACAGTTATTCAGAAAGCTAAAAAAGTAAGAGAGTCGTTCAAACGACTAAGGAACTAAACTTTATTTAATAGTCCAAAATGAGGTTACACAGTTATCCCTCCAAAACTTGGAGTCAAGAACCTATCTATACGAACTACGGAGACAAAAGATAAAAGTAGTTACAAGACTTAAGCAAAGAAAAACTCGTTGAACGAGTATAGCGATCATTTCTTCGTTTTCTTCTTCCTGTCTTCTTTTGTTTTTTCCGATGACTCCTCTCCCTCACGCTTCTTCTTGGCTTTCTTGCTTGCTAAAGAAGCGGAGTCAGGAGTAGGAGGAGGAACATTCAGCGGTTTGGATTTGCCAGGGAGAATGATCTTCAAAGGTCTATTCCGCGGGTCGGTGAGTTCCAAAATCTCAGGCTCAACTTTGATCTCGACTTTCTTTTTCTCCTCTTCGACGAGACGCTCTTTCATGCTCATCTTCGAAGTAGGTTCGGAGGCGCCAGTGATCTCGATTTCATAGCTCCCTTCGGCGGGAGATGAAGTGTCAAACTTGTCGTCATCTAGCGCCCCGATCACTTGAGCGTCAGGGCCAGGAGTTACTCCCGCACGAGCAACACCGCTTGCTTTCTCTGCCTCCTCCTTGGCGTCATTGCTCCTCGGAGTTGGCTCGGGGTCGGAGCAGCCTGTATGAAAACATAAAGAATGAATATTAGAACGAATAACCACTGCTGGAAAGTGACAGATCTTTTAACTTCTAAAAAAAGAGTTTCCTACCAGGTTCTGGCTGGCTATCAGTTGCACATGGAGTTTCACTCTCCAGAATAGGAGATAGCACATGAACGCCGAGCCCGGGATCTTCAGGATCGTAGCCGGCATGCTGCTCGAATGGGTTAAGTGTCGGCCGACTGGCCGGTTGAGCAGTGAAAGGAGCAGCAATATGAGGAGCCGTAGCCTTAGCCCCAGATGGGCCAGCTTCATCACTTTTCTCTTTTGGAAGGAGGGAGCCTTTGCTATAAAGCGCCAAAGCTGCGGATCAATCCGCTGGCTCGTTCCCTCTAAGAAACTCCTTCACCAGGGCATCCTCATTGACTTCTTCAGAGCCCGATTTGATTTTCCTAATCTTCACTAAAGTTTCCCAGGCTTCAGCTAGGGATTCGAGATAGCCCTCGCCCAAGAATGTGAAGTCGCGATGCATAAGGACGCGGGCGCCATATTCAGCAATCAACGGGTCAAACATGCACTTGACCTCTTCCTTGCCGGCCTCTGCGGCCGCCTCGAGGCGAGAGTCAATCTCCTCCGTAGCTTTTCTTTTGCCCTCCTCACGGGCTTCGTCTTTCATTTTTTCAACCCCAACAAGTTCGTCATCGAGGTTCGTTTTCAAGAGCCGAGTAGCAACGATTTCATCACAATATCGTTGTGATTCTTCTTGAGCAGCTACTTTATCCTCTTTCTCCTTGGAGAGTAATTCTTTCAACTCTTTGACTTGTATGGCAAGCGCGTCCCTTTCTTTTTGGATAGAATCTTTTTCTAAGGCAAGGGCACCGCTGCGCTGGACTGCTTCATCGAGTTCCTTCTTGTGAGCCATCTCTAAACGAGTGACTGCCTCAGTAGTATCTTTTGCACTTTGCTCAGTGGCTTCCAGCTTCGACTTATACGAAGCGAGCTCTTCGTCTTGATGCTTGATGATGTTCTTGTCACAGCCAGCCTCCAATTTCAGACGATCAATTTCATATTGTCGCTCAACAGACACCTCCGAGATCTTTTCAACCAAGTATACAAACGCGTCATGTTGAACATAGACGTCGTTGTTACAGGCAATGGCACTCTGCTTCACGTGCCTAGGGATATGATGAATAGCTGGGAGGAATTTCAGACCATCAAAACAAATTTTTGGGAATTTGGCCTTAAGATCGACCATCTTCTCTGCTACAGTTGGGTCAACCGCGGGAGTAGGGGGAGGAGGCTTTGAAAGTTCCGCTTTTTTTCGATGCTCCCGAGTTTGCCGTGTACTCGAAGAACCAGAGTGTTGTTCTCGGGAAACATTGGGTTGGGACCCCTTCTGTGAAGACTTCTCTCTATCCGACTCAGTTGGAGGAAGAGGATCACGGGACTGTGAAGATTGGGAATATGCCTTCTTACGATAGGACGAATTGTGGGGATGGTTGTCTCTATCTTCATAATCATCTCTGTCCCTGCATCTGCCCGAACCTGAATCCCATCCGGGATGATGAAATATGGAAGAGCCGTGAAGGCGATCGAGTCTGTGAGAGCGCCCCATGTCGCCTACAAAGAATAAAGATAACAACGAGTTAAGAAAAATCCGGGAAATAAGAAAAAACTTGAAATGTATGATGGAATGCGTATGTGCGTGTGTGTCCTAGTGTTCCCCCCGACGGACCAGTTCTTTTATCTTTACTGATCGGAGTATTGTCTCCCTGGACTGGGAGTTGAACTCCCACATTGCCTCTAGCGGGCGAAGAAAACTTGAAGGCTTCAGGATCGTCAAACCCATAATTAAGTATATCGTCGGGGATGGAAAGATTCGACAGACCCCTTAGAGAACTTTCCATATGCTGTGAGGAAGCCTCTTTCTCTGGCGGGATGAGCGTAACTTTTGAAGTTCCGCCAACTTTCTCCTTCCGTATCTTGTATTTTAACTTCTTCTTTCCCATCGAAGGGTAGGATGACGTTTCAATGTCGTGAACTTCGATCGCCGGATTCCAAGCGGGACCCACATTCTCGCCTTGAGTTTCGGGAGTTTCATCCTCCTTGTGCTCACCCTCTTCGTGCGCATCGGGAGTGTGGAGTGATGATGATCCAGCTTGTTTTTTCCCTTTACCGGATGCTGGCTTGGGAATGGAAACGCCCTCCGGAAGGCTAATCCGATGACCAGGGGCTAGCAAGCCGAACCTCGACAATGATTCATTTAAAATGATGGTTCGGATGTCTCATTCCAAGGCAGGAAGAGCTCTAATGGCTTCAACGGCCTTAGAATATCCTCGGCCCTCCAGATGCGGGTTAATACCTGAAAAGATGAAACGAGGAGTTAGGAAAAGCATAACTCCAATTAAACACGAATGATGACTCAACAAAGTGACTTACTGCCTTCAACCCATCTCCTCGCAAAACCAGGAGGACAACGCACATAGAACCATTCCTGTTTGTACAGGGTGAATTTACTACATGCTCCCATCAAGATTTGGCATTTGTGGTACGACTCGAGGAACATGAAGGAAGGGCTATCTTTCCGTTTCTTGATCATATAAATGTATCTGATGTCGCCAGAAGTTGGAGGTCTAGAGAAGACGGCCATGAAGAGTAGGTAGGTCCCATATAGAAACGCGTGACCATTTGGATGCAGCTGCGACGGGGCAATGTCTATGTACTGCAACACATCCCGAAGAAATAAATTGAATGGAGGCACGCTGCCCATCCAGCACATGAACTTGTTGCAGGTGGTACATCCGACTAGGGGTAGGTGAGGACGATCGTGTCGCGACGGGACTAACACATCGGCGAAAGGAATCCCATGGATGGAGCATATTCGTCAAAGTGCGACTTCATTAATCTTCGAAGCATGTGAGTCGATCAGATTATCTAAGAGAATTGTTGCCTCTAGGGCATCAGGAGCTAAGTTATGGGCAGGGGAAGTCGAGGGATTTGAAGTATCAGCGGCTTCCTGCCTTGATGACGGCCCAGTCCTATCAGATATAGTGGTGGAACTAGACTTTTTAGACATCCCCAATAAATAATGAATCTGTCTAAGTGCCTGTGAAAACTATACTTGAAAAACGTTGAATGTTAGAATTAACAATACGAGTATTCCCCCCACGTGGTGTGTAAACTAGTGCAAGCAATCGTGTATAAGCAATGAGAATCTAGAGGTTACAAAGATACGAAAACAAGTTTCGAATCGTCGCCTTCGAAGACCGTCATCGCTGACCGTCTCAAAAATCCCGCCTTGTGGTGATTACAGTTCCAGATTCAGAAAACGTGTGTTAACCTAAGTTCAGATTTATGTCTGTAAAAACCAGAGAGTTAATGATCTAGGTCAGTCTCATATGTTGGCACGCCCGGGTCCTTGTCCCTGTTTTGTTAAGTATAGTTCAGGATTTGTGTTGGTCGGCCTTAGAACGGTTCTGCATTTATGCTGTTTGGCATTTACAATTGGTTCGGCAGTTGTATTGCTCAGCTTAGGTATGGTTCAGCATTTGTTCTGTTCGGCGTCTATGATTGTTCGGCATTTTTATTGTTCGGCCTTGATATGGTTCAGCATTTAAGTGTGTTCGGCCTTGGTTTTGTTCGGCTAAGTTGTTGTTCGGCATTTTAATAAGTGTTCGGCTTTGGTTTGTTCGGCTAAGTTGTTGTTCGGCATTTTAATGAGTATTCGGCCTTGGTTTGTTCGGCTAAAATACTGTTCGGCAGCCCTCCATTTCACCGTCCGGCGCATGACAACATACGCCGAACCAGAGCTATGCCATCCAACACCCTTACCACCTCCAACACTTTCATTCTTCTTTCTTCCCCTTTAACTTCGGTTCGACACGAAGAAGCTAAGTCCAATGGTCATATATGCAAACACTCCTAATCATTCCTCCTCGCCTCGCATCATCGTTCAGCAATAAAGATGAAATAAAGACGACCTATTTGAAA
The DNA here is from genome assembly GCA_030737815.1 of Allium fistulosum. Taxonomy (NCBI): domain Eukaryota; kingdom Viridiplantae; phylum Streptophyta; class Magnoliopsida; order Asparagales; family Amaryllidaceae; genus Allium; species Allium fistulosum. Next base: position 430,984,343 of record CM060906.1, on the reverse strand, counting down.
GCTTTCTACATGACACACTCGGCCATCTCGTTTGAAACCTATTTGAATCGTACAAGGAATAATACCTAGTTTGCAGATTGGAGCTTAGGAAGGAGTAGTTAGGTTTTAAATCTGGTCGACTGGCGAGAATTGCAAATCTTTGAGGAGTGGCAGAAGTAAAAGAGTAAAGGAGAGAAGAGGGGAAGGACCTGGTTTTATAGGGGAAAAAGGTGGAAGTCGAAGGGGCTATATCCGGTAGAACCGGTCAAAGCTGTATCGTTCGGCTTCAAAACGTAGGATTGGTCGGCACGTAAGGAACGTTCGGCTTCGAGCGTATTGTTCGGCATTTATCCCACAGCACGCACACATCACAACCACTGATATACTCAAAAGGGCATCTCCATTCGAAATTAATCAAGGGTTTAAAAGGAAACGTGAAGGTTACAAAACTCAAAGCGTATCACGTTCAGTCACGTAATACACTTTGGGGGGCAAGTGTTTCCTGGAGATTTGACCAGGCAACCTAGAGATTTGACCAGGCAACTGAGTGCTCGGCATTGGGTAGTACTCGGCTTCCAGGACTAATCGGCATTCAGTAGCACTCAGCTTCCAGGATTACTCGGCATTCAGTAGCACTCGGCTTCCAGGACTACTCGGCATTCAGTAGCACTCGGCGACCAGGACTACTCGGCATTCAGTAGCACTCGGCGACTAGGACTACTCGGCATTCAGTAGCACTCGGCGTTTGTAAGCGCTCGGCATCGGAAGACATTCATCATGTACAACTGCTCGGCATGGCTGTGTTGTTCGGCCGAAACCATCATTCGGCCAAAGGCACTACTCGGCTAAAGGCAACGTCCGGCCATAACTCTTGTTCGGCCAAGAAACAACGTTCGGCCAGAAGCATCGTTCGGCTAAGGCATCGTTCGGTCAGGGACATTGTTCGACCAGAAGCATTGTTCGGCCAGAAGCATTGTTCGGCTAAAGCTATCATTCGGCCAGCACCAACGTTCGGCCAGAGACAACGTTCGGTCAAACGCTTCGTCCAGCCAGAGGCACGTTCGGCTTCGACTGATATTCGTTCTACTCTTCCCATGCAGCAAGCGCCTCGTTCGGCATAGAGAGGGTGATTCGGCATCCGAGTGATCGGCCTATTTAGTTCGGCATACGGCGACCACTCTATTTGGGCCAAGGTGTTCGGCTGCCGAGCCCACCTGGGAAGTCCAACCCATCTTTGCCTATAAATAGAGGGGAAGGGGCACAGTGAAAAGGGACCTTTTTCCGGGAACACGGAGGAGACTCTGCCATTTTTCAAACTCATCTTCTTTACTTAGCAACTTCATTCAAGCATTTGATCTACGAATTGTATTTGTAATCAATCATTAAGAAGATCAATAAAGTTTAACCTCAAAGTGGACGTAGGCAATTACGCTGAACCACTATAAATCTGGTGTTCTTACTTTCTGCATTTGAATTAGCATATTCTTCTTTGTTTAATTTATCTTCATCATTTATATCTCTTCACAATCTTTCTTAACGAGGTTAGTGACCAATTTTGGTGCTAACAATATTCATTATTTATTTAACTAAAAGTATATTTAATAGAAAATTCATAAATGATGTGTTTTGTGATAATAAATATAATGTGTTGTAATCATAAGTAATTTAACACAGTATAATAAACACATCGTTTTAAATATACCTAGTCAAGATGTATCGAAACTAGATATCAATGAATCTGTTGAGACTAGAGTATGTAACGCTCTTCAAATGTTGGACAGTGTATTACTCATTGTTGTTGGGGCACCAAGGGGTTACATACTGATAGTTATTGGATAACTATGGAATGACTTATTAGATAGTTTTCTATTAGTTAATATAACTAAGGTCAAATAGAAAATATGATGTAACATTATTATATAATCCGCTTGATTGAGAACACTATCGAGCTTTAATGTAGAAAGTCCACTTTAATTATAATTAAATCGTGGCATGACATCCATCGAACGACTATAATTGGGTCCAGTGAAAGGATGGGAAGTGAAACACTATTTGTTATCCCACATTTTGGCAAAGTCGAGATATCAAGAAATTAACTAAAAACCAATGATTACTCATCCCAGATATCGAATATACATCACAGGTTCACTATGGATGTCGATGAATTTTGTCTGAGTCCGGATTGAGCTACAATTGACAAGACATGACAAGCAAAGCCATGAAAGATGACGTTTCAAATTTCATGTCAATCGGAGTTCGTATGATCGAGGTATGGTCGATGCAAGTTGAGAAAGATACGCTGTTCGTATCCATGAGGAACATATCATTTCGAATTGATCACGTTCGAATCGATCCATCCAGAGATGTCATGTTCGTGTCCATGTGTTCGAATCCATCCAGAGGGTCATTGTGCCGATTCTCCAGAATTGCACTGTTCGAATCGATTAAGTGAAAACCTTATTCGCAGCCATCAGGTGACCACTGTTCGTATCCATCAAGCCTCGATAGTTCGTATCCATCATACGACCACTGTTCGTATCCATCACATCATCAGTCATTCGTATCGATCAAGTTGGGACGACTCCGGTCGATACGAACAATACTCCATAATCGATGCGAACAGAGTCGCGGCGATCGATACGAATAAGCAATACGACATGATCGATACGAACAGAACAGAAGTACTAACATCGATACGAACAATGCTTCGGTATTCGATACGAATAAGACTCGGTCAACTCGGCACAAAAAATGGATTAAACCAGGAATTTCGCGCCACGTCACCTTGCATACACGTGCTTGAGATCGGGTCGAACAGATCGATATGAAATGTATCGATAGGAACAGGAGCGACATGAAGAGGATCGAGTCGAATGAAACAGCCTAAAGAAAACTCCAAATCGTATCGATCATATCTCCTAATCCACAAGTCCAAATGCTATGAAATTTTCATAGGAGCTTACGTACATGCTAAAGAATGTTCACACTAAGTTTCGATTCCATTGGACAAAAAATTGATCGATACGAATTACGTTCGTATCGATCACGGACGAGTCGAAACTTCATGAGATCGATCGCGTGGGCCCACTCACGTGCCAGAAGAAGTCTCCCGAAGTTTGAGCGAGATATTTGGATGAAGCGCCTATAAATAGCACCCTAGGGACTATAGAAAGAGGACTTTTGGGATCAAGCGACGTCCAGACACTGTCAAAATCAAGATTGAACTCAACTTTATTGTTTGTACTTGAAAATTACTACTGTAATCCGCTGCAACCAGCGAAGAACATCAATAAAAGATTAACTTTTGGAGTAAACGTAGGCCGAAGATAGCCGAACCACTATAAATCTTGTGTCTCTTTCTATTTCTTTCCGTTTTAAGTTTATCATCCTTCATTTTTTTCCGCTACATTACTGAGTTCTGTGGTTGGTGATTATATACTGCTGATTTGTGTTCATACACTGGTGCTTTCACGATATTTGGGGTTTGTGACCATTTTTGGCGCAAACACTTTGGTGCTTTCACTGAGAAAAACTAGCACCCGCCATAACAGATTGGGAGTTCAGATTTGAAAGCTGGAAGAATTCAGATTTGAAATACAATGACGCGACAAACAAGTTGAAGACAAAGAGCCGAGAGAAGCCAACAAGGGGGAAGCCAAGGGGCGTCCTCTGGAGCTGGAGAAGGACCAGCTTCGATCTACATTACCAGGGATGAAATGGAGGCTATGGCAGATTCAATTCATGAAAGGTTGTTAAAGAGTCAACAAGAAATGATGCCAAACTTCTTTAATCAGATGAGAACAGCCCGAGTACAGAATTTTGGACCGACTACAGTGACTGCGAATGTAGGCCAAGGAGTTAGAGTCCCTGAGACCAATGGAGGTCAAATCGAAGATCAGAACGAAGAACCTGAAGGCAATCAACAAGGACCTAGGGGCAGACCCTCGGGATCTGACATTGGAAGACCCATAGATGGAGCTCAGCAGGCTAGAGCCAATGCCAATGTTAATGAACCACATGAAGAATATTACCCAGAATACCCTTTGAGACCTGGGGGACTGGATAGAAGCATGCTAAGGGGGCAACCCCTAGACGGAGACAAAAGAATGGCTGGACTAGTACGACGAATTATGAGAGGAGGATTGTCAAGCGGAGGCTTAGAGGAAGTTAGTCGGAGTCCGTTCACTCCGAATATCAGAAATGCAAGGAATCCTCCAAAGTTCAAGTTACCCACGCTGGATCCTTATGATGGAAAATCAGACCCAACCATGCATATTACCAGGTACATCCGGCATATGGAAGTTGTTTGTACCAAAAATGGGCACAACACTCTTCAGAAGTCTTTGAAGAGATAAAAGTGAAGAATGAAAATTAAAACAGTGGATTATCTAACAAAAACTCCAAATAATAGACAGTAAATTGCAAAGACAAGCGATTTAGAGTGGTTCGGCTTTGTAGCCTACGTCCACTATGAAGTTTGATGATTTTATTGCTCGGTACTTGAAGATTACAGTAGTTAATAATGTAATACAACTGAATTCAAATGCTAAGTGTCAATCTAAAACAACGGCGGTGTTCTGGAGTAAATCCGGCAGAATCTGGGCGCTCTTCAGTACTTAGAATTCTCCGACCCCTTTTCTGAATGACCAGGGGCTCTATTTATAGGTGTAGGAGGCTGATATTTCGCCTAAAATGAGGGGAGACCAGTTCTGGTACGTCAGGGGGCCCACATGGCCGAAATCTGGAGATCCGGGCCCGCTTTGGGATCGATTCGACCCTTGGTTCGAATCGATCAAGAAATCATCCAATCGAGCTGAAATTTGGTGTGTACATTCTTCATCATGTGTTTGAGCTTCTGTGAAAATTTCATGGGATTTGGACTTGTAGAACTTGAGTTATGATCGATTCAAGTTGGTGTTTTTCGTATTCTGGAGTCGTTATCGATATGCTCGAATCGATTCGTTCGAATCGATCCTCCTGCTCGTGAAGATGGTGACGTGGTGCGCTTTCTTCGCATCGGTCCGCTTCGCATTCCGCATTGACTGGGTCGACTCCACGTTCCTAGCTGCTGTGGCCTAGTGGATTCGAGGTAGCTTCCACGATGGAGTCGAGGCGCATCTATCATATGGATTCGAAGTAGGCAAAGGGGATGGATTCGAAGGTTAGCTTCCACGATGGATTCGAAGTAGGCAAAGGGGATGGATTCGAAGGTAAGCTTCCACGATGGATTCGAAGCAGACAAAAGGGGATGGATTCGAAGGTAAGCTTCCACGATGGATTCGAAGCCAGGCAAAGGGGATGGATTCGAAGATGATCGAGTCGACCTTAATGGATTCGAATACAAGGTTGTTTCCTCCATTTTCCATCGGTGATATCTTGAGCATACGAACTCGGATTGACTTGAAAATTGGAACGTCGTTTCCTCTGGCCTTGCTTGGCATATCTTATCAATTGCAGCCCGATCCGGACTCGGACAAAATTCATCGATATCCGTAGCGATCCTTACGTGTAACCGACTTCCGAGACGACCCGTCATCGGTATCTAGTCAAGTCTTTGGTGTCACGGCCTTGCCAAAAGGCGGGATAACAGAAGTACTGTAGGCAATTGAGGAAGATATGGCACGATGCTTCCCTCTATATTTGACAGATTTGGCTGCGCTTTGGTTCAGGCAGCTAGAGAATTGATCAATTAGGAAGTGAAGTGAGTTGGTGGAATGCTTCATGAGATAGTTTAGGGTCCACGTGATGCGACCCAAGAGTGTAATGACCTTAGCTTTGATAAAGCAAAGGACCGGAGAGTCCATAAGAGATTTTTTACTACGATTCAACGCGACGGTGGCTTCAGTGGATCACCCAGATCCATCGATGATTTTGATGGCGGCGGTAGCAGGAGTTGCGGAAGGCATAGAGTTTAAGGATTCTTTGGCAAGAGATCCACCGCAATACCTTGGAGAATTCTATCATGAGGCTGAAAGATTCATTCGGCTAGAAGACTCACACGCCGAGAGACGAGAAACAAACGCTGTACAAGGCGAAGGAACATCCAAAGAACAGTCCGAAGCAGACAAAGGAAAGCGAAAGCAGGACTACAGATACAATGATAAACGGAAGAAATTCTGAGAACCCAGATTCAAATAGTATACAGACTTGACGGCGAGCCTGGAACGAATCTACAAGGATACTCGGGGGCAGCTCCCCTATCGAAAACCACCCAGGAGAGATCCCACAGAACGGGAACGTAGAAGTGGAAAGTAATGCCTATTCCATGAGCTGGAAGGGCATACTACCGATGAATGCCACCATCTGAAGGATGAGGTAAAAGAGCATATCAGAAGTGGTAGATTTCCACAATACACCAGAGATCGGACAGCGGCCGTAGGACCTGAGCAACTACTGCCTCCACCTAACAGAGCTAATTCTGGATCGGGATCACGACTCGTCATCAATTGATCATGATGGCAACGGCCAAGTTCAGGATTTGAACTTTGGTCGATTAAATTTCTTAGATTTGATTTCAAAATAAAACGGCTATTCCACTTACACATGTACGGGAACCGGAGAGATCCCCAGGCATGCTCTGAGATGGTAATAGACTGCTCTGCCCGGAGAGGCAATGCCTAGTTTTTCCTGTTGTTTGAGATTGAACATCCGGAACTTGAATTTAATATACGAACTTTAATTTCTCGAAATAAACCTTTGACCAAAGAGTTAAAGGGTGAATATTGAAAACCAGCTTGAAAATGATCGCTTTATGACCCTACCCGGAGAGGCGGGGTCCGGAGTGCAAGAAGTGAGTTTCTTTGCTGGAGAGCGACAGGATCAACTTACTTAACGTCGTTCCCCATTCACCGGAGAGTGATTGGATCGGGGTTCGATAAGAGCCCGAAGTGGCTGTAATTGGCCTAGGATTTAGGCCATGACATTGCTTAATGTTCAAAAACACTGAACCGGAGTGCAGGGGGTGTTGCCGCTTCGCCGGAGAGCGACAGGATCGGCTCACTCGATGCTTTTTCCCCTTCACCGGAGAGTGACAGGATGGGATCCAGCAAGAGCCCGGAGAGGCTATGATCGGTCCAGAAAGACCAAGACATCGCAATATGCCTCGCTAGGGCCAGAGTGCAAGGGATAGAAAGCAATGCCGGAGCGCAACAGGATCTTTCTATTCGATCGCTAGGTTTGGAATGGACTTAGCAAGGGTCCGGAGTGACCATCGATAGTCCGGAGAGGCTGTAGGATTTGATTACTGACTTCCGCAAGTGGAAATGGATACTGATCCGGCTTCGAGCAGCCGCAAACTTGATCGCCGATACTATACCTATGAATAAAATATGAGCTCACAGCATTCGCTTTGGAGCTATTCAAAACACGCCTTTTTACCAAAAGGCATATTTTGGGGAGCAAAATGTTATCCCACTTTTTGGCAAAGTCGAGATATTAAGAAATTAACCGAAAACCAATGATTACTCATCCCAGATATCGAATATACATCATAGGTTCACTATGGATGTCGATGAATTTTGTCCGAGTCCGGAATGAGCTACAATTGACAAGACATGACAAGCAAAACCATAAAAGATGGCGTTTCAAATTTCATATCAATCGGAGTTCATATGATCGAGGTATGATCGATGCAAGTTGAGAAAGATACGCTGTTCATATCCATCAGGAACGTATCATTTCGAATCGATCACGTTCGAATCGATCCATCCAGAGATGTCATGTTCGTGTCCATATGTTCGAATCCATCCAGAGGGTCATCGCGTCAATTCTCCAGAATTGCACTGTTCGAATCGATTAAGTGAAAACCTTATTCGCACCCATCAGGTGACCACTGTTCGTATCCATCAAGCCTCGATAGTTCGTATCCATCATACGACCACTGTTCGTATCCATCACATCATCAGTCGTTCGTATCGATCGAGTTGGGACGACTCCGGTTGATACGAACAATACTCCACAATCGATGTGAACAGAGTCGCGGCGATCGATACGAACAGGCAATACGACATGATCGATACGAACAGAACAGAAGTACTAACATCGATACGAACAATGCTTCGGTATTCGATACGAATAAGACTCGGCACAAAAAATGGATCGATCCAGGAATTTCGCGCCACGTCAACTTGCATACACGTGCACGAGATCGGGTCGAACAGATCGATACGAAATGTATCGATACGAACAGGAGCGACGCGAAGAGGATCGAGTCGAATGAAACAGCCTAAAGAAAACTCCAAATCGTATCGATCATATCTCCTAATCCACAAGTCCAAATGCTATGAAATTTTCACAGGAGCTTACGTACATGCTAAAGAATGTTCACACCAAGTTTCGACTCCATTGGACAAAAATTTGATCGATACGAATTACGTTCATATCGATCACGGATCGAGTTGAAACTTCATGAGATCGATTGTGTGGGCCCACTCACGTGCCAGAAGAAGTCTCCCGAAGTTTGAGCGAGATATTTGGATGAAGCGCCTATAAATAGCACCCTAGGGACTACAGAAAGAGGACTTTTGGGATCAAGCGACGTCCAGACTCTGTCAAAATCAAGATTGAACTCAACTTTATTGTTTGTACTCGAAAATTACTACTGTAATCCGCTGCAACCAGCGAAGAACATCAATAAAAGATTAACTTTTGGAGTGGACGTAGGCCGGAGATAGCCGAACCACTATAAATCTTGTGTCTCTGTCTATTTCTTTCCGTTTTAAGTTTATCATCCTTCATTTTTTCCTCTACATTACTGAGTTCTGTGGTTGGTGATTATATACTGCTGATTTGTGTTTATACACTGGTGCTTTCACGATATTTGGGGTTTGTGACCATTTTTGGCACAAACACTATTCAATAGAGAATTCATCTCCTCGGTTATATAAGGTTAGTACCATAATTGTAACGACCCAGAATTTTGAACAAATTAAATTGAGAATATTTAATTAATTTTAAATATTTGAACGATGATTTAATTTGAATCCCCGATATAAATTTGAATTTGGCGATTAAATTATATAATTTAATCTATTGAACTGGATAAAAATTTGAATTTGCAAATTTAGGCCGATTAAAAATATTTCAAAAGCTTGTAAAATTCATATTGATGATACTGAAGATAATAGAAGCTTCAGAAATGAAATTGAAAGTGATTTGTTCTGTTTTGAAATTAATTGTTCGAACCGATATTTAAAAATAGTCATTTTTCAAACAGTCTCGGAATTCGACGAAACCAGTTCCATTGGGTCCGGAATATTGGATTATTGCCGGGTTTCAAATTTCGTATTTATTGGAGTTGTTATGTGAACGTACGACACATAAACGCGTTGGAAATTTTCAAATTAAATTCAATTTAAAATTGGTAAATTTTATCAGTTAACATCACCACGATCATTTCCTTTGAACACGCCTGAAATCACGTAATAGATCGTGCCAACCCATACCTCGCTCAATTTTTAATACCCTCTGTTCAACAAATTCAAACGAGATTAGTTCGTTCAAAAGAAAAAAATCAAAATGAAAACAAAAAAAAAATGACCGTAGCCTCCAGTTTCTTTCCTCTCCAACGCAACTCATTCATCTAAAGAAAAAAATAGCGAATCGAACTTAGGGCTGGGTCGCGATTCGATTCCGTGATTCGAGCAAAGGCGAGTCGTGTGGACGAAGGAGGATGGGCGGCGGTTTCAAGTCGAGGTCAAGGCAGATCGAGGAGGATTGCAAACTAGGGCACGCGAAGCAATGATGGCGTTTCATTCGCGAGCAGGGGAGGAGCTCGTTCTCGAGCGAGTTGGACGTGGCACTTCGGCGGTGGCTCGAAGCAATGGAGGCAACGAGGCGGCATGTGCTAAGGGCAGTGGCGCGCGTCTTGGCGATTATCGCGATGACTGGAGGCGTGAGGCAAGGCAATGCCGCGTGGGTCGCCGTGATAGCCTGGGTTCGCATTTTCTTTAGTGAGGTATTTCTTGTTCAGTTTGTTTAAGTGTAAATAAAAAAAAAGAAATGAATGAAGACAGAGAAATCGATTTTTGATTTAATAATTTCTCTAGTTTAAATTATCGAATTTGGTTTTGTGAACTTTATTAAAGAAAAAGGTATATCACAGGAAAATATCAACAAATTTTTTTTTTTCAAATAATATATAAGGATTTCGCAGTAAAGTGAAAAATGATTTTTGTAAATATAAAGAATATTGGTTTAAAATAAAATCACTTGTTAATTTAAATTATCAAATGGAAATTTAATTTGATAGATCTGTAGTTTAACTCAAAAAGAAATAGTAAAGAATTGCTCGGTCAATTTAAATAGTTAATAGAAAATTTGTTTAAAATAAAGCATTCGATAAAATTTAATAATTGGTTTAAAGAAAATTAACAGATGATAATTTATTGCCAATTTATTCAAATATTAATAGATTGTATAATATTTATACAAGGTTTATAAATCGAGAAAAACAAGTCGAGATGGAAATGGATTGCAAAATAAATGCTAAGGTGAGATTTTTCTCACTCGATCGAAAAGTGGATTTTACAGTTATTAATTTGATTTGTTTGACTGATTGATTGCTGTTGATATTAGATATAGTAGGATATATCTATATATATATAGCAATATATACATATTGGCATATGTATATATTGGATTGATGATTTCCCGCCTCGTATAGCGGATGAGACCCTATTGCGCCGTTAGTAAGCGGATTTTTATAAAACCCATATACCGCGATAATTCCGTACTGGAGCGGAATTGGTATTGTGCTAACATCTTTGGATGCAGGGAAACAGGTTGGAGGGATCCAACTGGACCCCTCACATTGATTGAATTTATTTCTACTGTGATGTGATAATCTGTGAATGATTATTGATGTTATTGAATTGATGTCTGGAAATTGTTTTGAAAGCTAAAATTTAGCTGAATGGATGATTGATATCATTGGATTCCAAAAATAAACGAAATTGAATTTTTGAAATTCAAGTAGAAAATTTCTAAGTGAATCAATTTTTGAAATTGAAGAAATTTTGAAGAAAGGAATTTTTAAAGTATAAAAAGTAAATTTTTTTGAAATCTTTTTGAATTAATTCCAGAATCAAGTGAAAATGTTAAATAAATGAATTTCGTATAATAGTGATTTTAAATTGAAGAATTAAATTAAAATTTGGATTTCTAAATAGTTGAAAAGGATAAAGAGATTTATTTTCTTTAAGAGGAATTTATTTAAAAGGAAATAAGTTGGAAGCCCAACTATAAATTTAATTGGCAAATTGAAACAAATTTGGAAAGTCAATATAAAATGAGTTGGGATGGGAAATTTATTTAGAAATGAAGATTGAAATTGATTTGGTATTGAAGTAGAATTAGAAATTAATTTGGAATCTGATTTTGGGTTTAAAGTGAAGAATTGGAAAATGAATTAAATTGAAATAAGGGAAATTGGTGTAAAAATAAATATTGATTTTTTTTTTTAATTGTGGAAATAGATTTACGAATTTGGAATAAAGATTTAAACAAATCGATAAGGATTTATTTAATTGGTTTAAATGGACCATTGTGAAATGAAAGCATTATATAGAAGATTTATAAAATTTGATTTTGTATAAATCAAAGTGATGAAATTTTAAAGGAATTTTGTTAATATTGAAAATGAATACAAATAGAATTTATAAACGTGCTTATAAATTCGAAATCGATTGAATTTGATAAATTAAATATATAAGATTATTAAAGAAGATATATTCGCGATTTTGGATAGCGAATTTTTATTGAAATAAAAATGTGTAGAAATGATTGAAATTGGGTTAAGTGAATTATATTCACGATTTTGGACAGTGAATATATTGTTAAGTAAAATAGATATGGTTTTGGGAAAGTGATATTTGAAATGAAGTTTATTGTTTTAAACGATGTTTTAAAATATATGGAATATCGAAATCATAGATTTCAACATTTATTGTTGAAATAGGCGTTTTCGAGAAATAAGGAAATGGTGGACTATAACACTGTTGTTATAGTAAATGATTTCCGAAGGGAAATATTTTTATCTAGTATTGGGATTTATATATCTATCTAAATCTGAATCCCTATACTAGTGATTTTGAGTCGTCGTAACGATGTTTTACGTAACATCCGTTTTGACTCAAATAGATATTGTTATAGTAAATGATTTCCTTAAAGAATGAAATTATACTTAATTTTGATTTAAGTATATTGAATATTTTCAAATGTTGAAAATAAATAAATTTGTGAAACACTTATTTTTAAATAAGTATGGAAATGCTTTTCCAATATGAAATGAACTGTTTTGAGATTTTATCTTCAAAGATAAAATGAAAAGTGGAAATTGATTTGAAATTGTTCTCAAACGGTTAAGTGTGGAAATTATATATCTAGTAAAGATATTATTTTTTTGGAAGATTAAATAATTTGGAAAATTATTTGGAATCTGATGATGTTGCGCATCTTTATTGATAGTTAAATAACCGACTATCAACAATTACCTTTAGATAGGTATTTGTTGTGAATTGGATGAATTTGAATGCCACACTTATTTTTGAATAAACGCTCACTATTCGGGTTAACCGGGAAAGGACCATGGGGTCGTATAACCCATTCCGAATATGTGATACGTCGTTATGAATTGCATTCGAAGATCGGTGTTGAAGACCGGATATTTTTGAAAACGGAAGGATTACCGTCGAGTTACTCTACATCGGCTGATCTCCGGTTTAGAGGTTTTATCACCCTTAGTGACGGGAAGTCCGGACGTGATTAGAAATTTATCCGGATATGCAAGGGCTTCGTGAGAAGTGCCTTCGGTTCTGTTCGATCCCGGAACAGACTTGTATGGATTGTGTGTCTGACGTTACAATTTGAGATATAAAGCTAATTTCTTTCAAATACATTTCTGTTGGTGGCGGAGAATTTATTCTCTTAGCTTAACACCCTTCTCTGAGACGTACGAGCTCAGAGGTTATGTAGTTGAAATTCATCAGCGATATATCCCAATTTGGTAACGTGGCATACTGAGTGTTGCTGTGAAATGATCAGTGTTTGATCATTTGTGATATGATCATTTGTTTGATCTTATATCTTTGTGATCATAGGTTGATCATTTTTGTTTGACCCAAAGCAGGGCTTTGTAGAAAGCGTAGCTTTGTGGACGAGACTTCGTCGAGCCTCACACCCCGGAAATGGTCGAAACAGGAAGGATGCAGCAAGGTTCTAGGGAGTAGCGCCCCTTAGTGTATGTCATTCCTTCTGGATAAAGGTGGTATCATGGTATGGAGCCCAGATACTTAACCTCTGTGGTTGCTGCAAATTTATTACTTTGTGGTTGTTGCGAATCGGGGATCCTCGGGAAGATCGGTGACGATCGGGGGATGGCATACGCGTGTCAGTAGTTACCTATTTTTGCAGAGGTAACCCGGCCTTGTGTTGGCAGAGATCCGGTTAGGTTCTCGGGTCGTCTATTCCAGGGACGTACCCATCGTGGATAGGAAGTTCCTTAGCCTGACCATTTGTTGGAAATCCAAAGAAACAATACGAACCTTGTACGGTTTTAGTTGTAGAACCTGCCATTTAATATGGTAGCTATAGCAAGCATACTATAATGGTACCTATGCTGGCTAAGATTTATATTCTACTTTCGAAATGTTTTCTACACTATGCACTAATAATAATATCAAAAAGAATTTGATTTTTGCGTAGTAAGCATCTTTGACTATCATAAGAAGAAATCTCCTCCAAGTCTGCGTTTGCATTGTGTGTGTGGCGGGAGGTCTTATGGTAGTTTCATTTTCCAAAAGCATTGCGAATTTACTTTAAAATTTTTCTGTTGTTTATTTTAAAGATAAAATAACTGTTTTACGATCTCACACCAGTCACCATGACTGACTCGGAGTTTATTGTTTCCCTTCTAAACTCTGGGTGCCCACCAATTTCCACACGGGCAGTCTAGAGTAAGATTATCAGGATATTCTGGATATTCTGGAGCTTGGAGATAAGCCGGATGACGAGACATAGTATTTGTATCTGATAGTATTTATTCCGCTGTGTATTCTGTATGAGGACAAGTTTATATAACTGTCCATTGTTGTTTATTGACTCTGATTGATGTATGTATAAAATGATATAGTTCTTTGTTTTAAAGATTATTCATTTATCTATTATATATTGTTCCGCTGCGATATGTGAGATTCTGATATTGTTTTCTGTTTCTGTTTCTATTGTTGTTCTGTTTTTCTTCTGTTCTTTCTTCTTCTTCTCTTTTTCTTCTATTTCTTCTTTTCTAAAACCCTCACTATTGGAGTTTCCGGCACTCGATTTCTCGGCAGTCGATAAAGTGAGTATCGATGTCGAATTTTCGAAAGTCTAAAATTTCCGTACGTGACAATAATCAAATGAAGTCAACTAAAATTCAAAGTCTTTGGTCAGAGTAGTTTGGTTAATAATAATTGTTAATATTAAACAAAGGACTTTGTGTTTGGACTGTAAAGTTGAATATAGAAAATATTGGAATTTTGACCATTACCAAATTCCATAAGTCTTAATGTGATATAGTCTTGTTAAGAGAATTGATGTAAATAATTATCACTATTGGGAAATGCTTAAATATGTAAAATTGGATTTTATAGCTATTTAAGCAATAAATTTGACCATAATGTCACACCACTAGCTATGGCAACATGTGACTGTTAATAGTCAAATTGTTTGATATTAACCGCTGATCGAATTTACACCTAATGGCCACACAACTAAAATGTTGAATACTAGCCATCTAATTAATTATAATTATTATAAATTAATTAAATTAATTAATATTTATAAAGTATTAATTATGAAATTTTATTTGGTTTTTGTTGATCAATATTAAAACAGTGTGTATATAAAAGTTGTATACACATATATTGATATATGATATCGATGTGCGTTTAAATTAGATTTAAATGCATATTCATTTGATCAAGCCTGAAGCATTTTGGAGGCAAAATATAGGCATGGATGGCCAGCTATGTATGGTGACGAATTGGGTTGAATTGGATTAAAAAATGTTTGAAATAACAAGAGGAAATAGTGAATCTGGATCCACGTTTAGCTCCTCTAACCCTCCGCTATATAAAGGCCTTTAACCCCACTTTTTGCAACTCTTGAATTTGCCTTCTCTTCTCCCATTTTTGGCCAGCCCTGTTCCCCTCTCTCCTCCATAGTCTCAAGCAATTAAAAACAAAAGATTATATAAAATAAGGAGATTAGTGGTTAGTGCTTTCGGTTTGGTAACCCTTTCTCGAAATTTTAGATACGGATTCAAGGAGTCATTTGACTCACCATTTCAATGTGTTAGAACTAGGCTATAGTCAATGTAATAACTTTATTTACATTTATGTGTGTAGTTGTTTATTATCTTATTCATATTGTTAAATTATATGTATATTATCATGAATCCACACATATGCCTATGTTGTAAACATTAAATGAATATATGTATATATGTGTGTATGTATATAGCTCACAACCTTTAAAAAAATCGAGTTAGATATTATTATAAATTTTTTTAAAAAGAAAACTGGATTTTTAATGCATAAATAAATACAAATTACGTTTATTTTTTTTAAATATGTACATTATAATATTTAAAATTAATTTTTTTAAATGATTGTATTTATAAAATGTATATACTTAAATATATATTTAAATATTATGTTTTACATAATCTAACATATAACATATTGTATCATATATGTATATATAATTAGATTAATAAGTATAAAAATTTGTATATTTCAAAATTATGCTTTCGAAAAAAATTATATATATATATATATATATATTAACAACTTCAGTACGGAAGTTGTTAAATAAAAAATTATATTGAATAAATTTTAAAACCGTAAGTTTTAAAAAACTGTTTATGTCGTGAGTATTTATACATACATACATATATATATATATATATATATTTATATGTACGTATGCATTTATATATATCATTTTGTATTCTAACATTTATATATATATATATTATACACGCACACTTTATGCATATATTAGTTAATAATATATATGCGTGTGTATTATTTTCATATATACTATATATATATTAAATACAATCTATTATAAATAGTTTAGAATTTGAAATTGTAAGATATTTTAAATCTAGAACTAGATTTGAAATTTGAAATTTTAATTTTGGATTCTAATTTTGAATTTTAATTTGAAATTATATATTTGAATTCACAAATATTATTATTATACAAAGTTATAAATATATTTTTACAAATTTTTTATTTTATAAATACAATTTTACATCGTATTAAACTATATATATATATATTTGAAAATGGGTAAAAGAATTTATTAGGCTTATGCGAAGCCTAAAAGTACTTAGCCCATGACTGCATACATCATAAATATTTATACAAAGTACACTAAACTTAAAACATTCCTACGTTACATTTACTTTCCAAATCTAAACTCATTTTCACTTCATCTTCTTCCCTAGACTCTTTATGGTGGCTGATTCTGGTATGATGTACTTGGGTTTCCTGCCTCTGCCGGTGACAAATCCACTCCTTCAGACTTGCCTCCACCTCGTTTCTGTTGCATGGTAAGCTTTTGACATATCCTTTTTGAACCAATATCATATCAATTTATGCTTGTTTGCTCACTTCCTTTTTGCTTCGCATCATGCTCTGGATAATTCTGCGATTTGTTCCTTCCAAATGCTCCAAACAGCCACTGTCAAAGCAATTTTGCTCATTTTGGCTTCCAAGTTTTCTCTTTGCCTGCTGATGACCAGTTACTCCACTATTTCTTGTAGTTTATGCTCTGGATTTGTAATTTTTCCTACTCTCTTGCGGTACTCTCAAACTTTACAGAAGAATTCACACTCAAAAAATAAGTGCGAGTGACTTTCTTTCTTGTTATTACATAACACACATGTTTCTACCTCCAAAATTCCTCATTTTAAAAGTCTATCTCTGATTGGCAATCTGCCCATCATCGCTTCATATGTTGTCAGCACTATTTTTGGGTTGTTAACCTTATCCCAAATGATATTTTCTTGCTTTTGTGTTGATTGTACCTCTTCCCTAGCTGATTTAGTGATGAATTCACTACCTGTTGGATTCCATGACCATATATGTAATTTTATCCCCACGAAGAGCGATATGTATTCTATCTACTTATTTTGTTTGCACTGTTAATAGAGACACACTTCCAATGCCTGTCTTGTATCAAAATTTCAACTTTCTAATTTGGACAGCTATAAGCAGAGAAAGTATCCCTTCCTAGTTTATCTATCAAAGATTCACCTTGGATCCAAGGATCTCTCTGCAAATCCGTTTTTTCTCCATATGCTATTTCTCTTGTACTAAATGCAACTAGCTTGTTTCTTATTTGCATGATCGCTTTCCATGTTGCTGATGCATTATTACTTATTGCCATTCACCAAAAATTTCCCCTGACATTTCTTTTCCTCATCCATTTGGCCCAAAGTCCTCCCGAATTAAATGTAGAAACATCATGTACATCCTTCAACCTTCTTAGTCCAACTCTTCCACTACAAGGGAAAAAGGCTATTCCAACGGCTCCCAGCCGTTGGCGGCCGTTGGGAGCCGTTGGAAATGGTGTTGGAATAGCATACCACGCCTTCCAACAGCTTCCAACGGAAGCAACAGAGTTATTCCAACGGCATTTCCGACGGCTACCAACGGCAGATAACCGATGGGCGCCGTTGGAAGCCGTTGCAATAAACTGACCAATAAGCCGTTGGTAGCCGTTGTTAGCCGTTGCTAATCTGGGTGAAATTTTTTTTATAGCACCACGCGATTCACCTTCCAGCCACACATAATCAATATATATCAATTTCCATTCCATTTCCACTCCATTTCACATATATATCACATATTCAACACATTATACCACAAACAATATAAACAACCAAAAATCAACATCAAACATTACATATTCAAGTCCAACTCCATATTCAAACATTACAACCAAACCCTCACCAACTCCAACTCCATATTCAAGTCAATATATACAATGCAAACACTTAAACCTCACCACCTCAAAGTCAATACATACACAATAACCATCAAACACAATCCTCACCACCTCAAAGCCAATATATACAATAACCAACCACAAAACAATAATCATCATACCTCTCAAGCATCATCATCACCTCCGGAAGCACCAGACGACGAAGGGAAGGAACCATGCCTCTGCGCGTACTCCGCTAAACGTTGATTCAGCTGCTCCATTTGTATAGCGCGAAGACGGTCCTGCTCTTGCAGCTGCTCAACCATGGTTCTAAGCTCTTTTATTTCAACTTTGTCACACGCCTTTTGAGCTGCCCGAACCTGCAAATAGAATATGAGATGTTCACATTTGTATTATAATCATTTTCTTAAGCAATGTATATTTTAAAATATAGAAACGTAAATGACGTGATCTTAAGCAATGTATATACCACAAATAAATGCATATTTTTATTACAATATATAGGTTAACTTATTAAATATATAGGTTAACTCAACTAGAAATCATCATATGTATAGTGTATCTATAGGTTAATTTATTAAATATAATATTGCAATGTTTATAAGATTACCGCTTGGTTTCCATAGCCATAGCGCCTATTCCGCTGCGTCGGATCCATAATAACGTCGAAAATATTATCTTCCTCCTCTACCGTCAACTCATCGCGATCCGATTCTGAAAGCAGCTCTGCCCGTGCCTCCTGAAACTTTGCCTAAAATAAAAAACAATTACAGGTTAAAATTAGTAGAATAGGATTTAAACATATCGATATTAATAAAATAAGTTTTAAAATATGCATACATATGCAGCCGTCGCCTTATCATCACCATCCCACTGATATGTAATATTGCCAGCATTGTTTGTTTGTCTTGATGCGTGGGTGCGGGTAAATACCTCCATCATAGACACGCGACGTCCAACCGATCTTTCCTGCAATAAATAATTTATATATTTTAATTTTTCATAGCTAATTACCGAACTATATAATATACAAAATGTAATAACGGTTTAGATAAATTTACCAAGTCCTCACGGTGATGCTGAAAAGACTTGGATCCGCCACGATGCGTTACAGGATTCCTACTTCTATTGGCAGAGTTCCTCTCCGACTCCATCTGCAATTTTATAAATTGAATATTATATTTATACTAATTGCGAAATAATTAACTATATATTTGGTAGAATATTTACCTTGAACTCGTCGGTCTCCCACCAACTCATCCAAGAATCCCATACGGAAGCGCCCATCCAGTTCGGTTTCTTCCCCGATTTTTTAAGAGCTGACATTACCTCCCTGTAATTTTTGGCGACCTTCGAATTCCAGTGGCGCTGAACCATGGCGACATCGGCCTCCGCCAAGTCCACTTGCCCCTGTACAAAGAGAAAACATTACTAAGTGTTCATTTATACTTATTCATATAGTAAAGTAGTATAAACTCACTAGAAAATCCTGCCAGATGGCCTCCCTGACATGGTCAGGGATCTTACTCCACTTAGGCCAGCAATCTGTCATCCTACTCATATATGATTGCTTGGAAATGCCAAGCACAACTCCTGAGGGCTCCAAATCAAATCCCCTATGTTAAATAAAACAAAGATTTAGACAAGTATATATATGTATGAACAAATTTATATTGTTATCATTTTAATTTTGATACTTACGCTCCATCAGCCTTCGGCTGCAAATATACAAGTGGTCGAGCCGGAGGCTCACCACTACTCTCGTCGGCCGAGCGAGAAGAGCTACGACGTCTGGAGCCTGACATAATACCTGTTGAAAAGTTTCATTTTTAATTATAGACATAGATAAAATGATGATGATATGTGGTGCATGTAATGATGATGATGATATATATGTGATGCGTGTGCATGAATATATAATTGTAAAAATTACCGGATATTACTCAGTCCTCGTCGTTTTCTGATTCAGACTCGATCTCGTGTTCTATATCGTTTTCCTCTACACTCTCAAATGCTTCGACTAATACATTTGTCTCATCATTTAATTGTCCAAAATCAGTTTGATCGTCTGTAATCCATCAGTACACAAACCTAGTCTAACGTTACGGCTCTCCGCTGCGAAATCGGGATATTTCTTATCAAAATACTTCCATGCTTCTCCATCAGATGGGTGTGTTAACGTACCTTCTTCAGGTGTTCTCACACTGTGCCATCTCATATGATGCGCTGTTACAGATGATGCATATAACCTTTGAAGTCTAGGAGTGATAAGTAAATAATGCATACGCTTGTATGGAACTTCTTTTCCCTTTTTTTTCCTTGGCTTGTATCTTTCTTGATTACATATTTTACAATTCCGAAGACTGACATCATCTTTCCAAAACAACATGCAACCATTTAGACATGTATCAATTTTTTGATACGGCAAACCGAAAGATGACATTAGTTTTTTCACTTCATAATAATTTTCGCACATTAAATTATCTGATGGCATATGGCGTTTAGCAGCTTGTACAACAGCCGTAAATCCGGCTTCTGTGAAGTTGTACTTTGATTTCATCGCAATGTACTCTGCAGTTGCCGATAATTGAGTGCCGCTAGTACATCCATTCCAAAGAGGTTTCTTAGCAGCATCCAATAAATCATATATTTTTTTCGCTCCAAAATTTGGTTCCTCTTCGACGTTAACATCTTCGTTATTAAATTCAAAAGTAGGGAACATTGATCGTGCTGCATCTTCAACCATATGTTCTATGAGATTCGTCGTACTAACTTCATCACTAATGACCTCTATTGACTGTTCTTCGTTACGTGTTATAATTTCTCCATGACGATCCCACACCAAATAATTGGTTACGAAACCATATTGGCACAAATGAATCCTAACCATATTCGGTACTAAATGCTTCAGCAATTTGCACCTACTACATGGACAACGAATTTCTACGTCATTTCCAATATTACTTAAAGAAAATTCGACAAACACATTTACCCCGTTAAGAAAATGTGTACTTATTGAGCCTTCCATTTCTCTTCTTTGATACATCCAGCTCCGATCAATAAAATAATTGACCATTTTTCCTACTGTAAAACCTATGATCAATAGTAAAAAAACTATTAATCAAATTCGATAAACACATTTTAGATTTTACTGTTTTTTATAATCCATTTTCGTTTATATACAAAGTTATATTTCTTGCTATTTTGTTTACATTTTTGTACCTTTTGTGATAGTCGGTTATCCTACTTCCCATTACAAACACAATAGTAATTACATTTCTTAAATCATATCATTATAAATGATTTCCCAAAATTTCGGCAGCACTTCCCCCGTGTTCCTTGTATCGTACACAATGCATGTACACAAGGAACAAAAAGGAATGCCGTCGAAATTTTGTGAACCGTTTATAACGATATGATTTATGAAACGTAATTACTTTATAGTGTTTGTAACTTGTCCAATACAGGGACAAATCCAACAGATATTGTATCAGATGAATATGAATATCCATTTTGCAATAAAAACGAATATTCATACAACGATCATATACAACACCTGTCAGACGGGGCCAAAAATTCACTAAGGGATTTAAATTTGGTTTTTTTGTTACCGTTTTATTAAATATATAAAATAAAGCATATTATGCATTATTATATGAATTATATTCTACTATTTTACTAAATATATATAGTAAATTATATGATTTTTACTATTTCACAAAATATATAATTCATGTGTATATATATATATACTAAATTATATACTTAATGCTAATATATTTTGAAAAAGATATAATTAATGTTCGTAAAATAGTCCACTAATTCATGTTTGTCTAACATTTTACAAAACATACACAAAATAATTTAAATCAATCCTAACTAATCTAATGCTAATTCACATGCGCATTTATACTAAATTATAAACATATTTACATATGTGCATAATATATACATACACAAACAATTTGGACATTTGGATGGCAATAATTGTAATTAGCATTTAGTTTGGTGTAATAAACAAGCAATATGCCATTGGATACAAATATAACAGCAAATTAACACAAAATTAGAAAAAATAAAAATTGTAGGGTTTTAGGCAAACCTGATTTTGGAGACTTCTAGGGATGGAGAGAGGATGTTGGCGTTGAGTGATGGCGTTGGAGCAGCTGCTGGTTGCGTGGGGAAGCTTGGAGCAAGAAAGGAGGAGGGGAGGAGTAGGGTTTTGGGGGAATTGTGGAAGAAGATAATAATGTTTCAGTCTCGGCCTGATGCAGGTATACGCAAATTTCCAACGGTTCCCAACGGCCGCAAACGGCGTTATTTCCAACGGTTATCAACGGCTACCAATGGCAAGTTAAAAAATAACGAGCCATTGGTAGCCGTTGGAAAATGCCGTTGGCGGCCGTTAGAAAGCCTTCGTGGCTATATACTGTATTTCTAGTAGTGTTCCTTCTTCCTTAAGTCTGCATAAATCTTCATATTTAATTTTATATTTCCCCTTTCTAGATAAAGTCTGCACAAACTTTTTCTATCTTCTTTAAACAAGCACTTGGAAGTTGAAAGCCAGATTTTAACTTTAGCTTGTATTACTATGTATACCAGTTCGATCCTCTCCGCAAAAGATGAGAGTCTAGAACTCCAGCCATGAAGTTTGTCCCTTATTTTTGTAATCAACTCAGCACATTCTCTATCAGTGATTTTATTAGAAAGAAGGAACCCCTAAATATTTCACTAATAGTTCATCTTCCTTGACATTTAATATGTTAAGCATTGAAGTAGCATTTGGTCTTAAGCTCATTCATTTTTAGACCCACTTTCTCCTCCAAACTTTGAAAAAATATTTTGATAGCAACTACAGCTTCAATACTTGGTTTTATGCAAATGATCAGGACATCCACGTATAAAAGGTAGCTGACTCTAGGCTGGAAACTAGGAATAGTATGGAATAGCTAATTATGACCAGCCAATTCCATTTAAAGAGTGAAATATTACATGGATGCTGCAAAAAGGTACGGAGATAGAGGGTCTCCTTGCCTAATCCCTCTATTACTACTTATGAAACTTTGGGAATACCGTTCACCAAGACCAAAAAAGTAAGTGTGGTAATACACTCACTAATCAATTCAAAAAACTTCGTCGGGAAACCCATACATCTAAGCATGTGAAGGATAAAATATTTATCAATCTTACCATATGCTTTGTGGAGGTCAACCTTAAAGCAAAATTTATCTACACCTTTTTGTTAAAATTTCTAATCAATTCATGTGTCATGAGTGAATTTTCAGAAATGCTCATCCCTTCAATGAATGCACTTTGACATGCAGTTATAATGTATGGTAAGAACTTTTTCTTTCTATTGCAAGTTATTCTACTCAAGATTTCTATATTACATTGCAAAATAGGTCTATAATCTTCAATTTGCATCGACTTGTCATATTTTGGCACCAAATATATAAATGTGTGATTGATTTCTTTTAAATTATACCCATACAAAAAGATTCTTGCATAGCTGATATAATCTTACTTTTAGGTCAACAAAATGTTTGCTGAAGAATTGAGATCCCAGGCCATCTGGCCCTAGGTTAGCATCAGCATGGATGGAACTTAAGGCTACCAAGACTTCACTTTCCCTCACCAGAATGCATAGCATCTTACGGCCTTTGTAATTCACCACCCTTCTACACTGAATGTCGGGTAAGTCAATCATGCATTGTCCATTGTATAGCTCTGTGAAGTATTTAATCGCTTCCTCCTTAAGTTTTGCACCGTCACTGTTTGCATTTCCTTCATGGTCAAAACATTGAAAGTTATTAGTATTCCTTCAAATAGAAAATTTAGTATAGGAAAATTTGGCGCATTTATCTCCCTCTGTAATCCACTTCTCTTTGGCTTTCACTTTTTGTAACGAACCAGAGTTTCAAATACTTCGTATTTAAATATCTGAAGTATTTAAAAAGTTGAATCCAAGATTTAATGTAATTAAATATGATTTTATAACCTTATTAAACACTTTTTAATTAATAACTGATGTTAGAAAATTTATTTTGAAATGTGTTTACAAGAATATACACTTTGGATAATACTGCAAGTGTGATAGGAAAACGTTTTGTTAAATATCAACTTTTTATTCAATACAAATTGTGTAAATATATTGCAACTTGAATAGTTATCATTTGTAAATTTATGATAAGAATTAAACACATCTTCTTCCTAAGCTAAAGGTTTACTAAACTAAGTTTGAATTAGTAAAAGTAAGTGGAAACATTAAGGACTAAAGGACCCCTAAATTAAGGCTTGATTTGAGGGTATGGTGTGTAAGAGGTAATGTGTGTGTAAGGGTATGGCTTTGCATGCTTGGAGTCCTTTTGTTTCATGGTTAAGGAAGGGGTTTTGAGATCTTTTCCACACATTTCCTAACTCTATAAATACACACAAAAACACATTCACTTCATTTTTACACAAATCCAATTCTAAATAATGTCTTCATCTTCTTCTTCGTCCTCGCTAACTTTCTAGAAATAATATCAAACCAACTCCTTTCTCCTCCAAACTTTTTCTATATCCTTAGTACAATATTACAACACCTCTTAACAAGTCAAAGATGAGAGAAAGGGAGCAAAACTCCCTCCTCCATGTCATGGCCGTGAGTTCAAGGAGAGGGGAGAGATATGGATTGATAAAAGTGAGGTAATCTCACTTTGAATCAAGTTATTAACTTGGCAATATTGCTTGTTAAATTGCTTGTTAATCACATGTTAATATGCTTGCTATTATATATAATAATAGACACTAACTACTTAAAGTTATAATCATTTATTATATGCTTCCAAAAGCATATGATTTGTTGGAGTAGTTGCCTTAAAGAGAATGGAATTATGTTGTAAAATTAAGCACATTTAAACATCTAAAATGAATACGATTATTTGTACATATGTTAATACATGTTTACAGTGATATGGTTTGAATTTGGAATCATATATTTGTATAAAATAACATGACACCAAATATTAATTGAATATGGAATTGTCCGTATAACGATAGTCGCTATAAACGCACTTTGAATCCCTAAAAATATAACTTGCGAAAATGGTGATTCAATAACATATATTAATAATAACATGTTTGGTAATTATTTACATTTCTATAAGTATTTAGAAAAGCAAGCAATATGTTTTGGAAAGTTATAGAAGAAGTACATCAAAGTACTAAAAGACTGAAGTAAAAAAGTCGCTATAATAACACTTTTTATTTAGCGAAATAACGATATTTATATACAAACTTCTTTGAAGGTTTCTTTTCATATATAAGGAGTAAATAATATATTATTCTTATTGGAAAACTTTTGAAGCCTAATTTATTTGATAGCTAGTTGAACGAAATGCAAAAATTTATAGCGAAATAGTCGCCATAACTGTAGTTCGATAAAATACCATATTTTCGAGAAATTCTCTAAAATAGTTAAAAAAATATTCTTTGGGATTTTTCTTTATGATTTTAAGTACCCAAATTATACTAACTAAAGTAAAAGAATGGATTAAAACCATTCATTAAGACGTTGAAATCTAGGCTCAAAGTTGTAGCAAAACGGTATTGGCAATGGTAATGAAACTTTAGATAGCATTTCTAGAAATGCTACCTTTTCTATTTTGAAATATAAATTGGTTAAACTGATATTTAAATTATATATTTTTCTCGGACCTTTTTAGGTTTGTTTTCTAATTTATATTAGAGTGTTTTAAAATTAGTTTAATGTTTAAATAATTATATAATTTTTGAAAAAGGGTAATTAACTTTGCTTAAAGCTAAAAGCCAATTAGTAGACTTATCTATTTGTGAGATTCAAGAATGAAGTGTCTAGACAAGGCTTTGATGCAACCAGTGCTCTAACTTACCTGGCTTCACTCTTGGGTGAGGAACGTAATAGGTTGAAATATCGGAAACGAGTTAAGTATACTTCATTAATGTCGTCAATTTAGCAGAATAAATCCACGTTCTACTATTATATAAATTTAGACATTTATTATATCGGTTAATTCTGGTTTATGTGTTATTATTCAGTTTGCTGAATTATTGATAATAATGTATTGTTATTATTATATGTTTGACTGTTTGAATTGCGCTTCACCGCTTTATGAGAAATTAAAATCTATATGCATGGGTTGGGTAAATATGAACACCATGTGATTAAAATTTCACTATTTGGCATAAGTTGTTCGATGAAAATATTTGATTAAGTAATTATTATAATAAAAGATGTTTATTATAGTTTTAAAGATTTTTATCTTTTAAATAAAATGGTTCCTTTGAAAAGAAATAGAAATATTTTGAAGTAAATACTTCGAAATAATTTTATAAAGGTGTTTATATAACATTTGGAAATAAATATTTTGGAAGTGATTTATATATAAAGATATTTATAAAATGCATTTTATAAATAAAGTGAATTCCGATAACTTAAAACCCGATGGTTTTAAAATAGCTTTCCAAAGATTTTGAGGAAATAAATAATAGTGTGTTTAAAAGTATTTGTGATTTTAGTGCAAAATGATTTGTTACTTCAGAAAACAAAATGATTTGTTATGTTACCGATGATTCGGGTAACCCATAACTAAAAATGGGAAGGAGGGTTCAAGTAACCTTAGGTATAGTCTACTCTTTATGCAGAGGGATATACTTTGTTTATTTATCTTGTGAAGGCTGGACCTAATTGGCTTGTTATTGAGAGAAACCTCCCAATCTGGTTGCATATATTTTGATATGCTTTTATAGTAGAGTATTTTTGGATTTTCGAATAAATATATCAAATACACCACTGTATTATTATACAGAGTAATTGATACCGGTTTTGAGAAGGTTTTGACTTAAATCCTGAAGAAAAGTATGATTTGATATAAAAGATATATATATTATTTCAAGAGGATTTGAAATGAAACTGGGAATTTAGTTCGAAGAGGTTGTTTTCGAATAAGTATTTTCAAAAGAGATTATTTTTGAAAATAATAAAGTTAATCAGGTTTCATAAATCTAACTGTAAAGATTAACCCAAATGGGTAGTTTGGGAATTTCATATTTGTTTGATTGATCATCGTAGGCTCCTTAAGTCCTATTTGTGAATAGGAAAACTATGTTAGCTTGATTTTTATCTAATGGGTACCCAACTAGATAGGGGTACATAGGCAGTCACAAGTGGTAGTGACGTAGCCCCAATAATATATTTATTCCCTGTTTATTGTTTGCTTGCGTTGTTGTATCTTTCCTGCTTACCATTTTATTCCACATTGACTTGGTAATTGAGTTTGCAGAATGACTATTACTGCCTCTCACACTAGAGTGCGCAGCAGTAGATTTATTGCATTTGAGTTTTTCTTTATATTAAACCACACCTAATAAATTAATTAATTACTCTAATAAGTTAGTTATTGAAATTGTATTCTATACATTTAATAGTGTTATATTTTTATCGAACTATGATATGTTAAATTGGTAGTTTGCATTCATAGTTTTAGAATCGACGGATTTTCGGCGATTTTGACTAGTCCGAAAGTTCCGAATCGTCACACTTTTAGTTCAACTGCTTTCATTTTTAATGCTTTTTTTAGGGTGTTTTGTGCTTGATAATATTCTTTTTTTGTGTTTCTCTTGTCATTTCAAACATTGCACTTTTATTTATTTAAACTTGATAATACACAGAAATCTACTTATAGCATTCCAAATTTCAACGAATTAATATATCACTAAAACCCCTAAAATCTTAATAAGCTTTTCTTTTAATTCAATTCATATCCATTGCATACCAATTATAATCATTACGTAATACATTATAAATTTATTCAACGGTAAATTTAGGCAAGTTTCTAAATTTCATCAAATCTTGCTGCAATTCATTCCATAATCATTTTTATTAGATCTATTCCATTTAAATACATTATGCATAAATAATATATTTACATCTAATCATTACGGACTTGCAAATATAAACCAATTCACTACGTACTTGCAAATATAAATCTAATCATTACACACTTACAGGTTTAAACCTAAATCGATTGTAAGTAGGCATAATCAAAATAGATCCAATGGAATAAATCTAATTTTATTACAAAATATGTAATTTTTCCCACTCACCTTTATTTAAGCGTTCCCAAATCTCCATACCAGTCCCTGTAATATGTATTTCAACTTTGACTCCCTATTTGGATTTCCATATAACATTTACATACAGACCTATTAGAATTTGGATTAGAGAGAAGAGATTTAGGTTGATTATAAATTTAGATCCGGGTTTATAGTTTACCTTTGATGTAGCAATTAGATTTGAACCAATTTTTCTATATCTGTCATCTTCTACAATTCTCCAATATTGTATACGTGCAAACTAGCAACCTATTATTTTCTAAGAGTTTAGAATTATGGAGGAGAAAAGAAAATGGTAGAGCTTCCGCCCTCATTATTGGAAGTGAATGCCTAGGTTTATATATATAGGGGTTCAAACCAGTGCTTACTGTCGAAATAAACTGATTTAAAGCTGGGTCGTATAAAAAGAAAATTAATGCCGCCTTTATACTAATATGGGTCGACCGCCTAAAGGCCATGATCGACGCTAACGGTCGACCTAAGAAAATAGTCGACCTGTACTTTGAAATCTCGCTGAATTATTAATGTTTGTTGATTTTATTAATTCTCTTCCTTCGTTCAATTGATTTTGTTTATTTTTTGCCTCTATTAATTGATCTCGTTCAATTCTTTCCCCCTTTGTAAATTCTCTGCGATTTTAAATTAATATTGACATCTAGATCTCTATTAATGTTACAAATTAAGGTTAATTACTTTTATTATCATATTTACATGTATAATTATTTCCAACGCTAAAACTTCAAACATTAATAACTTTTTTCGTTTAAACTCTACCGGAAAACATTATATAGGAAAGTTAATCAGAAAATTATCACGAACCCAATGGTAAAAGTTTCGCAAAAATTCTATTTTTAACACTATTACTTATCTATTGCCTTTCCTTTCAAAATAATTAGTGTAAAAATTGTGGGTGTTACACTCTCCCCCTTTAAAAGAATTTTGTCCTCGAAATTCATCAAGGGTTCAATCATGTAACCTAGGTACATCTATTCTAAGCTAACAATCAATTTGTATATAAACAATTTTGCAACCAATCATGTACAAGTGCACCGCTTATCGCAACATATATAATGTGCGTACAAAGAAATTCTAAATCAGTGCCTCCTATATGAATCCATTATTTTAAAATAATTTTGAAAATATGGTGCAAACATCCTAAGTATACTGGCAATGCTTGATGCACGCATCTTTTGAAAACCAAAGACTTGCCATTACATTCAAATTTTCCCACATCGCTAGGAATAGAAATATAGTTCAACAAGTTTTGCATCTAATTCCTACCATCCAAAATCCTTGCACAAAAAATTGCTAACGTTCAAATTTAGAATTCTAAACCTATTTCTTATGCTAGGAAAGGGTCTAGATAGAAAATTCTATATTTCCATCCTTCTTTTATATATCACCTTCCCTTGTATCATGTAATCTTCTGTTTTGCCCCTATTCCTTTTCCAGCTTTTTTAGGTATAGTTTGCATAAGTCAATTTCTTTTTAAGGTTTTCTGCAGAGTTTATTTCTTAAGTCAATTTTTTGGTTACTAACAAGATATAGAGAAAGTGATTCTCTAATTATAATAGCTTTCTTCCTTATTTCCAATTGTATTTTATTTTACTACAAGCCCTGCTGCACAGTAAAATTCATACAAACCCACATGTTAACTACTCCCTAATGTCAAGTATGTGGCATTTCCCAAATTCAAAAATTTCTTTTTTTCAATTCAAAAGTATTTTTATATTATTTTCTAAAAATATCCATAAAATTTTATATTCAAAAAAAAATTCCAAAACTTTTTGCAAAGATATTATTATATTTCAAAAGTGTACATATATATGAAAATAATAAGTTTTTTTCCACATCTTATGAAATCGAGGTCCAGTTAACAATCCAATGTTCCAAGTGGACTCCTCTTAATTTACACGGTGATTTTCAAGTTTCAAAAATATTTCCTTTATTTATAATAGAAACCAGCAACCAGGTTCAATTATAAATTTCAGTTGTTAAGGTACAAGGACATTGATCTGTGGCTACATAATATCCTTTCCATGTCCTTCGCTTACTGAAATTTATTTTCCAAATTTTTTTGGGACTTAGAACCTTATTTCATTTCAGTTTTAGTATTCAATCAAATAAATTTTCTTAATTTATTTCTTTACTTCCACCCTTTGTTATTTTATTTTCCTTTGCATTAGTTAACTGTCTTTTCTGAAATTTCCTTATCTTTATTGTTTTTCCATAACATTATAGTCCACACAGAAAACACATAAAAAGAAACATTTTCTATAATACTGTACGTGTCTTCACCCCTAATAAAGACAACTAATCCTTATAACCCGACCTAAATAGAACAGCTATTAGAAGCTACCCTTCAATATTAACTATCACTAATGATGTTGTGACTTTATCATTTTTGACTTGAATGGCCTTTCTAACATGTCATCCTTCCGAAATCCTCATATTTTAACTTTGAGTCGCCAATATCCCCCATGTATGTTCGCCACCTTTTAACCATCTTTTTTTAATCCAAATTCCTTGATGGTATTCTCAAAACCTTGTATTTACTTCCATTATCCTTGCTCTTCATTCAAATATACCATAGTACTCATAGAAGCATGCTTTAATACCATTTGTCATTCCTTTACGGGTTCGTCATATGGCTTATACATATGTCTTAAATATTCCTAGGTTCTTACCATTATTCTTTACACTCTACGGGGATTCCTTATTACTGCTCTATAAGTAACCATTGCTATCTTCCTCATAGCCTTACCCTTCATCTCATCTTACATAGGTACTCATTCCTATCTCTCTCTGTTTAAAATTTTGGTTTGGTTTTACCATTTTTTTTCAAAAATTCAAAATTCAAAATTTTGAAATACTCAATCCCAAAATCTGTCTTTGAATAGTATGATTTAGAAACCTTTTATTAAATTCAGAACATACTTGGTGCTTTAAACTTCTAAAATCAGAGTCTAAATTTTTTGAATTTAGTTTATTTATCAAATCTAAATGAAATTGTTAGCAAAACTAGATTTTAGAAAGTTTCTTTCCTTTTCTTCAAATTAAAATTTTCTTTTAAAGACTCTTTTTAACTTTTACTTCTTAAACATTGGGATTTTTAGTTCAAGCTATTTATTAAGTATTACTTTCAAAAACCTATTTATTTCACCAAACCATTCTTTTTAAAAATATACTTCGTAATGTTTCTAAAACATCTTTCGTAATTTTAAACAATAGAAACTGGAGTAGATAAGAACAAGTCTCATTTTATCATTTTCATGCCACTCATACTATCTCCACTTCCATCCAAGCGGAGTTTCTAATATAAAGTAACGGTGACTTTTAATAGATACTTGCAATATATGCATACAACAACAAATACCCATTTTTCTTTGTTCTGCCTTTAATTTCCTATGTTCCTTTAAATTTTATTACTTAGCATTTTCTTTAATATATTCGGCTAGCATTGTCTCTAATTTCTAATCATTATTTTTATATGAATTCCTAACGTTGTTCTTATATTTTATAATGCTATTACCATTCAACTTTCTGTTACCTAAGCTGTAATGATTCCAATTGCTTTATCTCAATAAACGATCTTCTTAATTGAACCATTATCGTGCACTCGCCTACAGGTTTGTTCTAGTGTTCTAAATCTTCCTTCTTGTACTATTTACCATATTCCAAACTTGTACAATTTCCTATTATCCGCCTATAAAAACATTTTTACACCTTAAAAATTATCATTACATAGAAAAATTCAAGAGCTATATTAATTGTTATACTATCTTTCTTCCAAAAGAAATAGCTTTTTACAAAATTTCCTTTACTAAGGTTTTAGATTTCTAAAAAAATTTATTGCTTTATATTTAGTCATTTCTTTTTTTTACAAAAAACTAGCGAGCTATAATACTCTATAACGTTTTCAAACAAATTACTTTTGTAAAACCATTTTATGAAAACTTTTCAATTTAACTAAGAATATATATATGTGTGTGTGTGTGTAATCCCACAAATCCAACACTTACTTACTCTTTCAATCATTTTCATTAAAGATCCTTTTTAAGTATACAATTTATACTATAACAACCCCCACTTCCCGAGATGAATAATGCTGAGAAATATAAGCTGTTGGGATTTTAAAACATTATAGAGCATAATTATAGAGATAGAGTTCTAATACATTCTACACTTCCAGATCTCATAGTGGAAGAAATTAAAATATAAATACAGAAAAATAGATATTTCATAAAAACATTCTCCAAAATATTTGATTTACAAAAGACATTGTTTCCAAATTACAATATAAGTTTATAGGCTTCTAATATAGTAAGTGGTCGAAAGAAAGCAATGGAATATATTAGAACTCCACCATCGATCTCCTTTCTTCCCTATTCTATGTCCAATCACTAATAACCTATCATCCTATAGTAATGGGGAAAAGGAAAGAAGGGAGTGGGTCAAACATATGTCTGGTGAATGTGAGCAAGGACTGATAAAATGATTAAATGTAATTAGTTCTAAATCTATTCTCTAAGTGTCAAAGAGCGTATACGGCGTGTCGGTGCATTCCTAAGGTCATATATTTAAGGATAGTTACCTAACTCACTCGATCAGATCTACAAGCCCAAAACCCCCACACTACTGATTAGCCAAGTTAGGATATACAGTCTCTTATCTACTTACATTATGCCTAAAGAGAGAGAACATAGTACGCAAACTCACAGAGTGACTCATCATATGCGCACGTGCTCACTCTCGATCGTAGTGGCAATTTTCCTCTTATTGCTTACTCTGGTGTTCACCGTATGCGAATCACCTCCAAGACCCAGCTCTCACCTAGTGTCGTCGTGTATCCTATAGCACTTATTGCCCAGCTCTAGCATTTACCAGTACCACATTGCGTAAGAAAACGTGTCGTATCAGAATCTTTTGTTAGGACTGGGCCTCCTCAGGAAGTGTTCTCGTTGCTGTTGTGCTCACCCGTACGTAACACTCCCTAAAACTAATGCAAATAAATCGCCCTTAACTTTTTGAATCCACTATTGACATCCGCCCAATTGCCTACATTCACTGATCTTCTGGATCTTACCCCCTATGCGAAGTAAACTCGCCCTTACAACTTAGATAGAGAACTAACTTCCTTACTTTCCTACATATACATCAAATAGTGTTCTCCATAGTTTTACAGTCATCAAATTCATTTACTAGGCATGCCTTAAGACCAAAAGCCCAAATTCTCAGATAAATGGCTGGACGGTCGACCGCCCATGGTCGACCTAGGGTCCTAACGATCGACCATTCCAGTGCGTTTTGTTAGGATTTCGGTCTTTGTTTTGTTAGTTAATTACGTGCGCTAATTAATTTTCATTCGTTAATTTCAACCCAGTTAATTGACATTATAGTAATTAGCCAAAAAATTTATTCTAGCCTAATCCATATTTTCAATATTTTAATTGTTAACCAATTTGGGGTTTAAATCAGGTTTTACATTTTTAATAGAAACCTCTAATTGGATTAAAAGATCTACAATTTACTAATCTCAATTTTGGATTAATAGTTCAACTTGGATGTTTAACAACCTAATATACTTAAAACAAATTTAAAACTGATTGATTTGATCACTTAATTAGATCCATGCTTACTACCTCTATCCTAAGCTTCAGATTTGGCCTCTAATCCTCATATCCCCTTAGATCTTTATTAGCTTCCCCTCCAATTGCTTTATTCCCTCTTTGATTTAATTTTTGGTTGAGAATTGGGTTTGATTTGAGAATTATGGTTTAACTTGAGAATTAAGGTTTGAGGAAATAGAAAATTTTGATAGCACTTCATTATTGTGTTTGAAAATTAGATATTAGAGTTTAGGTATAGTGTTTATTTATAGGGGCAATCAACTAACCCTAGCCATCAGATAAACACTAGAGCAAATCTTATTCCTCATCCATTACCTGGCCCGAATGCACCAAATTAGGACCATCTAAATGAAGCAACATGCACTAAATTAGGGAACAATACCTGGGGGACCGCATCCCGCACAAAGAAGTTAGGGAGAAATGGAGCGATATGCAAGTTCTTTGAAGCACACTCCAAAAGAATCATGTTTAGCTATAGAAGATGAAACTCTGGCCAAGTTGCAAAGGGTTTTGAATGACGACATAATGTTCCAAAATCGGGACACTGAAGAGATCGAAGCTCTGACTCCTTATTCGATGGTGGTGACGGTAGGAATCAGACCTGCTATGGTTCGACGGGTGTTGGTTGATGGTGGCAGTTCATTAAATATACTTTTCAAATGTACTTTCGATCAAATAAAGATTGGCATGAAACGCATATTCGCTTGCCAAACCAAGATTCAAGGGTTTACCGATGAGCCCAAACAACTGGTGGGAATAATTGATCTACCTGTAGAGCTTGGAGAGGGTGAGCGAAGGATTACCCTCATTCTGACTTTTGTGATCATGGATGAAATGTCAGCATACAATGCCTTCTTGGGACGGTCCGCACAAGTCGACATCAGAATAGAATTGGTCCAGTGGTGCCTCACAATGTAGTTCTACAGAGCATGAAGTTGGAATTGTGAAGGGAGACCAATGCACCGCTTGGGAATGTTATATCGTAGAACTGCGAGAGTCGATAAGAAGAGAAAAATGGAAGGACGTGGGGAGAACTCTCCACATCCGTGAACCCTCCGAATAGCAACTACAGAGCCGCCCCTGGCTTGGGGACCATAACTAATTTGACAAGGCTTTGGACCTTAAAAAGAAGAGCTTAGGGGAGGAACGAGCGACGCCGGCAGAACTGACGGTGTTCATCCTAGTTGTATGGACGACCAAACCGGGGTCTTCAAAATTGGATCACACCTTGGAAACAGGATGCAGTCAGAACTAACTAAATTCCTCCATGCCGATTTGGACATATTTGTTTGGACATATTCCGATATGTGTGGGGATCACCCGAAATTGCCGGCCATGCACTCAATATTGACCCCAAATTTACACCAGTGAAGCAAAAAAGGCGCAGCTTGGGTCCTGAACGGTCTAAGACACTGAGAGAGGAGGTAGATAAATTGATGGTTAATGGCTTTATCCGAGATGCAATTTACCTTGAATGGGTATCGAACCCAGTCTTAGTCAAGAAGTCTAATGGAAAATGGTGAACTTGTATTAATTTCTTAGACTTAAACAAAGCTTTCCCGAAGGATAGCTTCCCACTCCCCAGAATCGACCAACTCATGGATGGAACAGCGGGACATGAATTTCTATCATTTATGGATGCATACACGAGCTACAACCAGGTCCTCATGCATGAGCCAGATCAAGAGAACACCAACTTCATCATCAATTTGGAACTGTACTGCTACAGGGTAATGCCATTCGGTTTAAAAAACACCGGAGCAGCATACCAAAGGCAAGTGAATACTATGTTCAAACGCCAAACTAGAAAGACTACGGAAGTATACGTGGATGACATGTTGGTCCAATATCGAGTAGATGCTAACCATCCAGAAAATCTCACTGAAATGTTCAAAATATTCTGAAAGTATGGAATGAAGCTCAACCCACTTAAATGCCACTTCGGAGAAGCCTCTGCGAAATTCTTGGGGTTTATAGTAAGTGCTCGAGGCATTGAAGAAAATCCAGAGCAAATAATGGTGCTACAAGAAGTTCAAGCCCCAAGAAATAAGAAGGAACTTCAAAGCTTGAATGTAAAGGTCGCAGCACCGAACCGATCTATCTCAAAAGCTACAGACAAGTGTATACCATTCTTCGATGCACTGAAGAAGGGAAAGAAAAACTTCAAATGGACTGAAGCTTGTCAAACGGCCTTCGAAGAACTGCTATGACACATGGAAGCTCCGCCAATCTTGTCTAAGCCGGTGGATGGAGAAGACTTGTTCATTTACTTAGTAATCTCACCCTATGCACTGAGCGCCGCTCTGCTGCATGAAGAAGCAAAGATCCGGCGACCCGTGTATTACATTAGTAAGCAGTTTACTGGAGCAGAGAAAAACTATCTAAAATTGGAAAAGCTAGCATATTGCCTCCTAATTGCATCCCGAAAGTTACGACCCTACTTTTAGGCACATCCAATCAAGGTATTAATTGACCAGCCCCTGAAGCAGGTGTTATACCGACAAAAAACTTTCGGATGACTACTCTAGTGGAATATGGAGGTAAGTCAATATGATAAGCATTAGCCGACTTCGTCGCCAAATTTAACGTACGGGATGACGAGGAAGGAGTTCAGTTAGAAATAAACACACAATGGAAGATTTTCGTTGACGGTGTATCTAACAACCTCTGTTCAGGAGCAGGAGTAATGCTTGAAACCCCCTAGAGGCGAGCTATTAGCTACGCTTTGCGCTTGGAATTCCCTGCAATGAATAACGAAGTGGAATACGAAGGGATGATTGCTGGACTAAAAGTTGTGAATGAACTCAAGATAAATTCTATTCACATATACAGCGACTCCCATCTGGTTGTTTGTCAAGTAAAAGTGGAATACCAGGCATGCGGGGAGAATCTTGCCCCTACCTATCCAAAGTACAAGAACTACTAAGCAACATCGAATGCTACACTATAACTCACATCCTATGGGAGCAAAACACCAAGGCAGATAGTTTGACAAGGCTGGCAAGTTCCAGAGAAGCTCAGTCATTGGGACTGGTCCCAGTTGAAACTCTAACCACTCCAAGCATAGACGAAATGGACGTCGATTGGATTCTCGTAATCATCGTTGAACCAGATATGTGGATGACCCCGATAAAGGAGTATTTACTGACAGGGACTCTTCCAATTGATTGGAATCGGTGAAAAAAGCTTCTCCGAAAGGCACGGCGATTCATGATATAGGATGGAACACTCTATCGAAGGGGATTCTCGACTCCCATTCTTAAGTGTGTGACCGATGATGAAGCATGACGAATCCTAAAGGAGGTACATGAAGGCGAATGTGGAGACCACACTGGGGGGAAGACCCTTGCAAAGAAAGTCCTCCAGTATAGATACTTCTAGCCAACAATAAATCGTGATGCTGCAAATTACGCCAGGCGATGTGATTGCTGTCAAAGATCCAGCAAAATCAAAAGGACTCCATCAACAGAGCTAACGCAGATGGTCAGCCCATGCACATTCGCAATATAGGGAATAGACTTGATTGGCATCCCACCGATAGCAAAAGGAGGAGCCAAATATGTTATAGTTGTCATAGACAATTTCACAAAATGGGCCGAAGCGGAACTGCTGGCCACCATAACCACAAAGAAAGTCATTAACTGTGTTACTAAAAACATTATTTGTAGGTTTGGTGTGCCACAAAAGATTATCACTGACGATGGAACCCAATCCGAGAGCGCCAAGTTCAAAGATTTCTACAAGCGCTTCCGGATTGAGAAAAGCTTCTTGGCAGTAGCTCATCCACAAGCGAACGGGCAAGTAGAAGCAATAAACAAGATCATCAAATCCACCATCAAAAAGCGACCAACTAAAGCCAAGGGAAACTGGATTGATGAACTTCCGCTCGCACTATGGGCATACCGAACCACCCACAAAGCGGCAACTGGCTACAGTCCATTCGCTCTAGCGTATGGCTCGGAGGCAATGGCCTTATTGAATTGGAAGTCCCCTCACACCGAAGGAAAATTTTCAATCAAAAGCAAAACGAACAGCTCCTATTCGAATCGCTAGATATGATCGAAGAAAAAAGAGAAGAAGCAAAGTTGAGAACCGCTACCCACCAGAAACGGGTAGCATGGTACTTCAACTCCAAAGTCCACAACCAAACCTTCGAGGTGGGAGATCTTGTGCTCAAGCGAGTTTACCCCATTCCAGGGGCCTTCAGACCAAACTGGGAAGGACCATACATCATCAATCAAAAGCTCAAAGATGGGACTTTCAAGCTAATAATCTTTGACGGAATTCAGGTTCCCAGAGCCTGAAATAGCGAATCACTCCACCGTTACATCATTTGAAAACTACTTTATGTACTTTTTATTTTTTAGCAAATAAGCTGTCACGAAAATACCAGGGGCATTGTAAATAGGCAAAGAATCTTCCATGCTTTCCTTAATAAAATTTGATTCGCTCTTTAGAATCGACAAAAATGTGTCCATAGTAAATACACGTCGGGTCGGCGGAAGCAAATCGAGTCAAACCGTTGGATCGGTGAAACTCGATCCTTGCCTTCCAGAAACTAGTATTGCCCCAGCAATATCGAAAAGGCCTACAACTTATGCTCTATGCATTACCCGGAGATAGGCAACACCGAGGAGCACCCAAAAACTAACTCCTCGCATTGCCTGGAGATAGGCAACACCGAGGAGCACCAAAAAACTAACTCATCGTGTTACTCAAAGATAGGCAACGCTGAGGGGCACCAAAAAATAACTCCTCGCATTGCCCGAAGATAGGCAACACCTCGTTGCCTGTAGATAGGCAATGCCGAGGAGCACCAAAAAACTAACTCGTCGCGTTGCCCAGAGATAGGCAACGCCGAGGAGCACCAAAAATCTAACTCCTCGCATTGCCCGGAGATAAGCAACGCCGAGGAGCACCAAAACTAGCTCCTCGCGTTGTCCGGAGATAGGCAACGCCGAGAGGC
The DNA here is from genome assembly GCA_030737815.1 of Allium fistulosum. Lineage (NCBI taxonomy): Eukaryota > Viridiplantae > Streptophyta > Magnoliopsida > Asparagales > Amaryllidaceae > Allium > Allium fistulosum. The sequence goes on along the minus strand of CM060906.1, from coordinate 430,945,637 downwards.
ACCAAAAACTAGCTCCTTGCATTGTCCAGTGATAGGCAACGTCGGGAGGCTCCAAAAACTAGCTCATTGCATTGCCCGGAGATAGGCAACGCCAAGGAGCACCAAAAAAATAGCTCCTTGCGTTGCCCGGAGATAGGCAACTCCAAAGAGCATGAAAAGCCGCGCATTTCGCAAGTCGCGCATTAACTTCCAAAACTTACACTCCTTACGTTTCTCGGAGATATGCAACGCCAAGGAGCACGAAAAGCCGTACATTTCATAAGCCACTCCAAAACCAACACTCCTTGTGTTTCCCGGAGATAGGAAACATCCAGGAGCACGAAAAGCCGCTCATTTCGTAAGTCGCGTACTTAATTCCAAAATGCTAACTCCTCACGTTGCCCGAAGATAGGAAACACTAAGGAGCATGAGAAACTGCACATATCATTACCAGCGCTAACTACTCCTATAATCGAGAATAATGAGCACAACTCAGACAAAATTGGCGTTAGAAGAAGGGCACTCAATGATTATAAATTAACTTACCCATGCAGTGTGGACCCCTCAAACACGCATAAATTGCATACTTACCAGAATATCACAAGGAACTTGGATTACATGCTTAAGTTGTGAAACTTCCGAAAAAAGGAAAATCAAGTCGTGACTTAGCCTGATTTCAAGTATAGTATGAGAATTATCTAAACCTTGAGTTACAATTACCGGACATTTAAAATTTGTTTGAAGTAAACAGCCCTGTGAACTGGGGGGCATACACTCGTACTTGAATAAAAACACATGAAAACAATAAGTTCACAAGTTCTATCACTCCAAACAAAGAATTTCTAAACAAAGAAAAATTAAGTTCTGTTAATTTTTAAGTTTTGTTACTCCAAACGAAGGATTTTGATAGTGATCACGGAACTAGATAAGTATAAAACAAAACAAGCACAAGTACACAGAACGTATATGAACAGACAGATAAAAGTACAGTCAAAAATATCAATTTTCTTTACACGAGATTAAAACGTGGGTGTTGTACCCACACAACACCGGCCAACAAAAGGAAAATACAGACTCCACAGTAGAAGCACTAAGTGCAGACTTTACACTTGAACAAAAGGACTCAAAAAGAACCCAAAATCAAGTCAGTCTTCATGCAAGCTGCTCAATGCTTCCTTCCACCGCTCCCCTTTCTGTCCTTGGTTGGAAACTTCTACTTCTTCTCAGGAGTGGTGACGCTACCGGTAATGTAAACGAACACCTCGGTGGCAATATCCTCCTCTTCCTCCGAAGCCTTCTTAGAATTTTCTCCCTTCGCTTCTTGTTTCCGTGATTTGCGGGAGCTTTTTGAGACTTTGATGGCTTCAACCTTTTCCTTCTTGATAGTGACCAGTTTGTGCTAAGTCTTGCGGGGCTGCTCTATTTGAACTTCCTACTTCTTAGTCTTTGCCGTTGTTACGTCACCTTCCAAAGACACAGAAGGGTCATCCAGGCCATGAAGCGTGGCTATATTTTCGGACTCCGGCCCCGGCTGCGAGACAGACGCAGACGTAGAAACGGGAACGAGAAAAGAGACGACCACGGAAGCTGTAGAGATAGCAGCGGCCCCGACGCCAAAGAATATGGCACGTCAACAGGAAAGGTAGACGGACCTAAAAAATCAAAACAATTTCGGAGGATGCAAGAACATTACCTGCACCAGAGGAATGATCGAGAATAGCGACTTCAAACTCACCACCTTCGCCTTCTTTCGGTGGCTCCACTACCTGGGGAAGAATCTCAAGCTCTGAACACACTAGAAGGTCATAAAGCTGCCCTGATGATTCGTTTTCATTAGAAATAAGAGGCTTGGTGAGTGCTTCGCTGGCAACTGTCAAGGCAGCATCAGTGGCTTCTTTCTCTCTCAGCCCGCAAGATTTCCCTGCCCTCAAGCAACGCTTTCTTTGACTCTTCATTCAGGTTAGCGTCCTCTAACTTCTGCTCGGTGTAGATATCGTCGCTCTCAGAAAAGCGGGACAAGACTTATTCCCATACCAAAGCAAGAGTGCGCGGGAACTTCGGGCCTAGGTAGCCGCGACTCCCCTGGTGCAACAGGGAGTTAACATAAAAATTCAGAATGGTCGCGTCTAGCTTCTCCATTTTTCTTTCGAAGACATTTTGGAGTTCCAAATAGTTCGCTCTCACGGCAGCTTTCTCAACTTCAACGGCAGACTTATCAACACTGAGTTGCGCGACCTAAGCCTATAGCCTGGCAGTTGTCTCGGCTTAATTAGAAATAGTTTTGTTGTGCCCCTCGACGATGAGGTCATGATCAGCAATAGTTTTCCATCAGGCCTTAATTGTTGCGTTGCATGCAGTCACTTCTTATTTTAATTTCTCTCTTCTACGTGAGCCTTTTTTATCTCGTCTCTATAGACGATCCCTATTTTGGCGTAAGCTTCTGTCACCTCTTTTAACAAGTCAGGGCTCCTCTTGCTCTCTTGCAATCCCGCCGCTTTCTTCTCCTCCAGTAGTTTGATTTAAGCGTCGCGTTTTGACAACGCTTTCTCGAAATCATCCTTCTCCGACTCAAAAGAGAGGATTTCCTGGTAGTTATTACGGTTGGTGTCCGCCAGCTGCTTGCACAACTTTTGCCATCCTTTAGCTTGATCTAAATCGTGCTAAATAGCCAGGAGGTGCAGCATATACGAATCTTTGCGAACTTGGTGCAGATCACGGTCGAACTTAACCCCCTTCAAGAACCATCCAGGGAGCATGGCCTTAAGTTCAGTGGGGGACAAAGGAAGGATATAGGTAGGTCTCCAGTAGGGGAGAGAAGCATCGGGGCAGTAACAATAGAAGACGACGAGATAAGAGTTAAAGATGGAATCGAGGCAGAAGTAATGAGAATTTCTTGGCCCGTTGAAGAATGTGCTGGAGCGAACTCTGAAGAATAGGGATGATGTTCAAACTTCGACCTTTTCGATGGTTCCTCCCTTTCCCCAAAAGTTCTCCTTTTCTCATACCCACCTTTATATGACCAGCCTCGATCCCTTTCATCTTAACCGCGAGCTTCGACTTCTTGTTCTTTTCTCCATCTATATTCTTCCTCTGTTTCTTGGGGTTGGTGACGGCCGCATGTATGCTTGGAATACCGCTGCGAGTCGATAAATTCTTCAAAGTCGTCATAGAATCCTCGCCCTCTCATTATACCTGGCACGAAGCATCAGCAAAAAAATTTAGAAACAAAAAACAGGCATGGAAAGAGTATAAGAAAGTGAGTATAATCCTAATGAGATGTGTAGTGTGTTATGGGGGAAGGCCAAAAACGCCGTCACGAACCGGGTCGGGCGGCCACTGTAGGTAGGATCGGACTAACTTCGACCGTCGTAAGTGGAATTGGCCTAACTACGGGTGCCGCACTGCTCAAGTGGGGAGGCACCCCCTCAAAGTTAAAATCTTCGCTCATGAGCACATCAAAATCGATGTAAACGTCACTCAAGTCATCGAACTCTACGCCAACACTTTTATCCAGGGTATCCTGACGCTCTATGTTCTTTGGAGCGTTGTCTTTATCGCCTGCATCCAGAAGGGGTGAGCTCAGAAGAACGGGGCTTATACCTGGAGTTTCTTCATACGATTCTGAGTCCTCGTCATTGGATTTTGCGTAAAGGTTATCACTTGCAGTAGATTCATCACTGCTATCCTCAAGCTCCCCCTCTTCCTTTTCTGAGTCAATGCAGCTTTGCCTTCCCTTTGCTTGAACTCTTCTTCCCCTTCCTCCGAGATCGGGGGCGTTCTAACCGAGCTATTGAATCCAGTCGCAATAGCGTCTCCTCTTTCGCAGCCCTCCTCGGTTGATCCTCCGGACAGGCTCTCTCTCTTTTGAGAGGCGCCTTCCTCGGAATCATAGGAAGAAGAAGTAGGTGTTGTATGAACCCTGGATTAGGAAGGAGAGGGAATTTCAACTTGAACAACGGATATACCCGGAGCCAGTAATCCATATCGATCAAGTTCTCATCGGTCAGTAACAATTTAACGGACCTCTCCTCGGCATCAATGGCCTTTAGGGTCCGAGAGACTTCATCAAGAGTTACATCCTTGTTCGGCCTTGGAATAACTGCAAGAAGGATATGGGCCGTTATAAATTCCATAATAACACGATGAAGTTCAATAAGCACGAAAAGTAACTTACCATGGTCGTCCACAAACGATTGAATCCCTTGGGGCACCTAACGAAAAAATATTGCGTTATGAATTATGACAAGTTGCTCTGCAAGCGCAAGACGATTTTCCTGTTTCTTTGGGCTTCGATTACTAACAAGGAGGGGCAGTCATCTCTCCTTTTAAACGACCGAAAGTACCACAACTTATCAAAGCTTAGAGCGCGGTTGAACGTCCATATGAAAACAACATGTAGGCTAGTTATTATGGCATAGTCGTAAGGATGAATCTGGAATGGGGCAATACCTAAGTTCGAAAGAGTCTCGCGTAGAAAGTCATCAAAGGAAGGCACGGCTCCATGCAAGCACATATACCGGTGGCAAACGGTGTACCCCGAAGGAGGCATATGAGCAAACTCACCCTTCTTTGGCAAATGCGCATCGTCCTCTGGAATATCCTTTTGCGCACATATGTTATGAAGAACTTTAGCAGAGACCACCGAAGAAGCCCTCTCAGGCGGAGTGAGTAGAACTCTAAAGTTAGGAGGCATCTGATCCACGATTGCCCGACCGGGACTAACTGACCGTATTTCGCTTGTGAAGTGGTAGGAGAAAGAGTGATGGATGACGACTCGACTGTAGAGATTGTCGGGCTTCCTTCGCTTGACTTACGACGTAAGGATGGCTGCTTCATTCTAAACAATAGAACTCACATCCAAAATGGTCAGGTAATTCTATCCTAAACTAATAGTTTCCCCTACCAAGCTTGAATTCCAAAGAAGCATTAATTCGTGATTGGCACATCAGATTTCAAGTGTGAACCGGGCAAGTGCAATATGCTTCCTACATGGGATAAACTCGATGCCCAAAACACTACAAACACTCTATCCCATGTAGATAGTTTGCTCGCAATGGAAGAAGAAAAGGACTTCCTGCATCACCTTACTTTTGTTTTTGCTTTTACTTCCCTTACACTTACCCGTTATCGACCAACGATCGATAGCAGATCTATTGTCTGAAGCAACGCAGAAGCTTCTTCACGTTGAAGGGACACCGAGCGTGCAACGAGTGAGAAAGGTAAGTCCAAATCGCCCAAAAAGCCAGGACTAGTTCGCAATGTGTCATATAATGTAGCTACGAAGCTTGGCATAAGTCAATTCTGGATTAATGGATGAAGATAGCAAAACGTGTTAAGAACCGAGCCGACGTCCAAATGGCGTTCCGGAAGAAACTCAAGACTCAACTTACTATCTTCCCCCACTAAATCATAATCAACTCAAACTTTTCATGACCAGCACCGTAAATGCAAACTTGCCATCAAATCGTTACACGAATGCTGTAATTAGCAAACTAATTAGCAGACCCCCCTTTGATTAAACTTTAAACGTGAAATTGGTCAAAGACTGGAATCAACAGTCCAAAGGCAAAGCTAGTAACAAGCAATTAGGTCGGCAGCGGGCTAGTGATGGGTCGGGGGCGATTCAAGGCGCGAGCTAGGGTTTTGAACTAAGGGATGGAGCAGCAATAAGAGGATGGATCGACTAAGTTTCAGTGAGCGAAAGGATTGGACCACTGGTAGTAAGAGGAATTGAATCGCACAAGGGCTCAGATCGCAAGAAGAAGTTGAAGTAGGTCGGCTCGAGTTGGTAATTAGGTCGGCTCAAATGAATAGATAGTTCGGCCCGAGTGAATATATATGGGCAAATGGAGGAGCAGAGCAAAAAATTTGCTAAGGTAGAGACCCAACTTTCAAAGCAAAATTCTTCAACTGTATGGATCGCTAGTGATCTATACACTATGGATCGCTAGCATCCATAAGGTAGGGGTAGGTTTTTCTCCAACTCGTCCTCCGACATTTATCCATCATTTCGAGGCATACTGGGAAGCTATAAGAAGAAATTTGATTTGCTACGACAAGAAATGGCAGTCAAGATCAAATCTAGGTGATCAACAACATGACCTGCCATTTATCCGTAAAGCTCTAATGTGATCATTTGGAATTCAACGAACGGATTTTCAAAGCGATGACTTCTAGAGCACACATTATTTACAACGAAGACGTACTCTGGAGGGCAAATGTTATCTGGGTTTTTAACCCAGTAAGACCCACTAGAAAACATAAGAATTTCCATGACATCGGAATGGCTTAGAACTTAACCAAAAAGGCTAAAACGAGGAGTTAACGAGAGCTAAGCCATATTACTGAAGCGACGATTCAATTTGACTAAACCAAGAAACTAACATCTGTCCAGTCCAGTCAACGACTAAGCATAACCAGTTAGTAGACAGTCATCAGAACGGAACAACATGCAACGAGACTACACGAACAACATCAAAACAAGGCCATGAAAGCATTCCACACCTCCAGCCCAAAAATAGTCCAAGTCTTTGGGTCGCCAGCGATCCATGCTCTATGGATCGCTCGTGATCCATGCAATGGAATGGCCTACGGATAGAAACAAGGAACAAGGAGCTCGAAGAGAGAGATGAAAAGATGCCAAGTATATCGATCGCTAGCGATCCATACACGATGGATCGCTAGCGATCCATATAAAGCCATGGTGCTCGCGACCTTGTGTAATGTAGTATGCAATGAAAGCAGCTAAGTGGTTAGCTCGCTAATGAGCCAAGTCTATGGGTCGCTAGCGATCCATAGACCATGGATCGCTAGTAATCCATGGTTTTGGCTTGGATCGCGAGCTAAACTCCTTTAGGTCATTATGTATAACAGGCGTGTTTTGGTCCAAAGGCCCTCCAATCTCTATAAATACCGACCTACCTGCAACATAAACAAGATCTACTCCAGATTGGTTGCTGAAACTCTGTTGGAAACTTTCTTCAGTCTCTATCTCCCTCACAACAATCTCAAAATGAATTCACTATGATTCTCTAGTGGATTCCAGCTTTGGGGATTTGATCTAGCTAAGGATAATCAAAAGCCCGGTAATCAGATACTACTTGTAACAACAATCAGTCTATAATAAAACTATAAAGTGGACGTAGGCTTCACTAACTTCCGAACCACTATAAAAATTCCTTGTCTTCTTTCTTTTACTGTTCTTTTCTATATTTGTTATCAGTGATATTGCTCTGTCAAGATAGGGCTGGTGCTTTCAAACTCAAACCAGGGTGTTGATCCATTTTTTGGGATAACGGATCATGATCAAGATTTTAACCAAGCATGACCAATCTGTGCTTGGAATCATTTTGCAACTCTTTGATTATCACAAAACTCCAAAGATGATTGTGAAACTTCATGTAATGTATTCAACTACTCTGATTTGATCGATTAATTTATCGTACCACAATTATAATTTTGACAAACATGCACCCCTTCGATCACTCGATGATGCTCACTTCTTCCTAAATTCACTCACTAGAGATGACTTCCAATCCCTAATTCTAACCAACCACCGCTAAAGTGAGAAAAATAAGGATAAATTGCTCCCCTTTTTATGCCATCTATTTTCAGATATGAGCATGATCAAATTTTTATTCTAATGCAATGGAAATGGGTGTCCTTGCTATCAAGATACCATGGTCAATGTTGATGATAAAAATGAGGTTAAGAAGCTTCCTCTTTTGACGCTATCTATTTTCACATATGTGTGTATTCAAAATTTTATTCTAGCACAATGAAAATGGATGAATGAACTTTCAAGATATCATGGTCAATGTTGATAAGAACTGAAAAGGAAAAAGAGTTAAAATGATGATTATTTCTAAGTATAGAGTATATATAATAACACACCTAATTTGTAGTATTATTCTCATCGTTAAAATTTTGTTCTCAAAACTTAAGTATTAAATCGAACATCCAAAAATTCGAATCTATCGATTGTGAATAAAGCTCATGCTAGATTTACGTATTTCATGCAAATTATGCAACATAAACTATAAATTTAGACTGTTAGCAAAGTGGGATTTCCAACCAATAAATCTAGATTAGACATCAAGCATGATGAAATTTCTATTCAAATATTTGTGTGTGCCTTTTCTAAACCATTTTTCTTCAAGGCTTAGTTTTACATCTATGCATTCACAATTCTACTTATTTACTCTTTACTTTCTATGATTCAAGTAAAAATTATGATATATATAAACATAAAAGTAAATATCATAAGTCATTTATAAAACTCACCTAAAAGTAAATCTAAAATTTTAAAGAAAATTTTTAAGTTTTGCATTTTTGTATTCCATGGTCCTTAAAATCGCTATTTACTTCAAATTTTGCTTGTATCGCATTGTTTCGACTTATGTTTGCATTGCATTATTTACCAAATTAAGAATAAAAAATTATATATTTAGAACTAGACTTGATTCCTATTATCTAGCCGTTTGACTCGTATATATTAAAACTAATAATACAAGTCAGACTCGAATGTTATAGGGATCGACAAATTGGGTTAACAATCACGAAGACCGAAGATTGGGCACAGAAGATAATATGGAGTAGGATGAAGCAAAAGCAGAAAATGGATTCAATAGAATGATAGAAGTATGAGAATATACCATCTACTGAACATGGATCGGGTACGATCCATATTCATCGATTTTAGATAATACCATATCGGTATTATAGTGCAACTCAATAGAAAACGATCAGTATCTCAAAATCTACAAGTCAAATACAGACCAAACTTTTGGAACATTAATATATTGAAGGGTGCAGCCCACCATATCGATCACACATCAAAAAAGCCCATAGAATAATTGGTAACGACCGTTATTGTTGAAGAAGTAGGACATGCGATCAATAGCATAACTTCTTCGAGATTTGGAGGCTCCACTTCCGAAATTTTAGGAAGATATTTCACAGTTTTCCCCTATATATATGGACTTGATTATTTTGAGGGACTTTTACGCTACTTGTTACTTTGCATTTCTTTGTAACGTAGGGTTTTACTCTGTAACATCCTCTATCTAGAGGCCCAAAACTAAGCGCTATAGAGCTGCAGTCATCTATAATATTAGCTTCCGGCGACTAAATATGGCTATATTAATGATATCAATAATATCAGTACTTGAATATGAAACAAACACAGGTTTCAAAACCACAAATTACTTCATTACATTTCCAAATAAAATTGTTTCACATTCACGTCACATAACCCAAATCATTTTCCTAGGCACAGATTAAATATAGTTATTGCAAATTACGCCGAGAGTGGTATATGAAGATACCCCCTCGGTTGATCAGAGTCATATGGTCATATTAGACCTAATACATAATAACACAGCAGAAAATCCATCATAACATAAATAAAAGCAGCAAATCCTAAGTAGCTATATGTTGCCTCCTGCATCCTCCGGTAGCTTATTCGTCAACATTCTAAAACCTAAAAAGAGCCTTAACCTCTCAACCTACTCAAATCAATTTTTAGTACCCGGGAGTTTAAGGGGAACACATAAACTTCATGTCAGACATAAACTAGGTATGAATAATATTATACATCTCGTTTTAATTATGTTAAGTGATACCACACCGCTTAGCAGAACCAGTTTCCTCTCACTAACATTTTTTTTAAAACATATATTTGCAAATCCTTTCATATAACCAAATACTATGCTCCTACATCCACAATGGTTAAACACTACAAAGAAAACATTATGTAAACATACAGAAATATCAAGTAATAATGAACTGTCTGTTCAAACATAAAAGTTTTGTTTGGATAACTTTCAACCTTTGGCTGACTCGGGCCTACCAGACAATATAATCAAAATTAACCTAACACCTGTTAGATGTTCATCTTCTGGATTTTCTATCCTTAACTATTTGTTTAACATTTCCCATCAGGATGGTCTGTCCTAAACTACCTGTTAAATATCTCACTTCTGGATGGTCTGTCCCTAACTTAATCATCTCCCAGGTATTCCCGATCCTAATGGTTTTTCGGGCTTAACAATAGCCTCTCTGTATATAAACATGTAGTCCTTTCAATGTGTAATTATAATTTTAGTCTACCAAAGCCCTACACACTAGAATTTTGGACAACAATTAGCTGGAGCTGCCAGCTAATGTATAGGGCGCGACCCCATACTAGTCCCATATGGTTTTCTAATATCTGAGTCATTTATATTTAAGGATCCCCTCCCATAATTTTCCTTGAAAACATTTTCAAAATGATTTAAACCTTTAAATCAAACTTCAAACAAGGAAAAGAATATAGTCTTTATACTTTACTCAAATCATATTACCATGTCAGATATATATACATACATACATACATATATATATATATATATATATCCTTTACTCAAAATTTAGTTGATGAAAACATTTAACCATTTGAAAGAACCTCTTTCCATACTTTGAAATTATCTCCTTCAAAATCAACGTTTAAACCTTTCGAAATCATTTCTTAAATCTTTCGAACTCATTAGAAGCAAACCTTATGGAAGCTATAAGCTTTGGACATCCTTCTTTAAAATCATTTTAAGTTATTTCCTTAGAAAAACCTTTGGAAAACCTCCCTCCATAAACCTTTCGAAACCATTTAATAAACCTTTCAAAACGGATCACTGAACACACCCTTTGAATGCATAAAACCTTTTAAAACGTAAACCTTTCGAAGGCATAATGGGTTCAACTTAAAACAATCTAGAAATCTTCTTTTTAAAACCTTTCATCTTTATTAGAACAACCTTTTGAACACCTTGGGTTATACTTTATAAATAAGGGTAAACCACTTAAGTCGAAAGCTTCCTTCCGAAAGCATTAGAGAAATGGCTAGTTTTAAAACAGGTAAACCTTTCGACTGGGCCGGAAGACTCAAAGCAAAACCTTTATAAAAGCGGTAAAAACCCTTCGGCTATGTCGGAAGGTTTCAAAACAAAGTAATGGCACAAGCAGCAATAACCTATCGACTACGTCGGAAGGTTTAAAATCTTTTCTTTTAAATAATTTGACCTGGTGGAAAGTAACCAAGTCGAAAGCTTAAATTCGAAAGCAAAGCACGCGAAAGTTTTTCATTTATAAAAAAATTATATTCCAACCTTTTAGGCTATCAACCCTTCGACCTTAAACCTTTCAGCTTTATTTAATTTATTACATACCAAACATTTGATACCTTATGCATTGAACTTTGACCTTGTCAAAAGCTAACCTTTCGACTGTGATGAAAGCTCAGGGGTGGAAGGTATTTGCCGTATAGTCTGAAACATGGAAAAAGTGTGATTTTTGTTTTTAAACTTAAAAATGAAACATTTCAACCAACCTGCCTTTATTTTTTAATTTTCATTAGTCAATAAAAAACTTTTCAGAAATGTGCTGCCGCTATTACTAAAATTTATAAATCATTTTATTTTGCAAAATGCCCATTCTCCTTTAAAATATATAAAACATTTAAGTCTCATACCTCAAATAATTTTATATATCCATCAAATGACTTAGGAAAAATCTGGAAAAACCCCAGAAAATCTATTTTAATATATTGCCTAACATATTAAAATTTCAAGCCCAAACAATAATTATTTTAGCCGAAAATAATATATAACTCAATAAACAATTTTTTTGATTCTAAAATTTATATAAAATCCATAATAAATCGGAAAATTATGAAAATCAAAACCCATCTCTAAAGTATTATTCCAGAACTATATTTAAATTCCAAGGTATTCAGATGTCATTAAATAGGGTTTTCATGCTAAACATATCATAAAACATGAATAAACATGTAAAATTTCACCAACAATATATATATATATATATATATATCTTTAAATATCAAACATGGCAATAATATAGCAAAAACATTTCGGATCTAATCACAAAACCGAAAAATAAAATAGTTAGGGATGTAGTAATTATTCATCTTAGCTTTGAGATTATAGATGAGATTTTTGATTGTTGAATTAGTTGATTACTTCTCTTCTCTTGAATCTTAGCTTTACTTCTTCTCTTGAGAATGGGAAATGGTGGCCTACCTTAGCAATTTAGTTTTAGTGAAATGAGAGTGAGTGAACGTGAGTTTCCCATCTCCTAAGGGTTTAGGGTATAAGGTTTTACTATTTCCCATATTGCCCTTCTCATTTCCTAACACATTATCTAGTGTTATTTCATTTTAGTTAACCTACTTATCATGGCATGGCTACCTTTAATTAATAAAATCTCAACCTATTAATCTTCACATTATTTAATTTAATTTAGCTAATTAAATATCCTAAATAAGGTTATAAAAATATGGGGTGTTACATACTCCAATCCATCCTTCTATACTCAGCAATTCAAGCGTTCAATAAAGTTATTTTCTCCAAAGTGGACGTAGGCTTTCAACGTCGAACCACTATAAATCATTGTCTTCTTGTCATTGTTCACTTTCTATTATTCAATTTCTTACTTCCTCCATTTTCATTTTATATTCTTCATTTATTTCTCTATGAAATCTCTATTGGGTGTTTGTGCAATTTTTGGTGCACAAATTATTGTGCTTTCGCTAAGAATCTAATTCTTAGACCTTTTTGGATCCCTTTGTTGCTACTGGATTGCATAAATCCCCGAAGAGATCCATAATTATCTTCAAGAAGCTTAGTCGTTCTATACAGATTTGCAAAATTTTAAGGAAAGTTATCAACAATGGTTAGGAACATCAGTTCTACTTCTCATAACGCAGCAGGAAATGAGAATGCTAGCATCCAGCAAGGAGGCCCGAGCAATCTACCTGTAGATATGGATGCTACCAATCCAGTTGAGGTCCATAAACCGATTGAATTCATCACAAGAGCTGATTTCCAGGATCTGATGAGAGAGCTAGTGGATAGCTATCGGTAGTTGAACCAGTAGATTCAAGCCAATATCAATCTAATGAATTAACTCAGGGATCAACAACGTGGGAAAACTAGGAGGGAGACAACTCCCTATTCTGCATTAGAAAGCTCAACTTCATCAGATGACTATCATAGGCACGGACATCGCAGAACTGATGGATACCACGTTGAAACATCGACTCGCTATCACCCAACCGATAACGATCGGTACTAATCCATTTGAAACGGTTGGCGTTGATCCAACCCTTGGAGGTAGGTCACATTAGGTGAGGGGAAGAGCACACACCAGAGATGCAATGATCGGTTTGGATGCTGAAGTTCAAGTGAATGCAGACCGATTACCTCTCCGGAATGATAATGATGTGAACATAGATCAAGAGAATGTTGAGCTAAGAAGGCATGGAACGACCCATAGACATTGACCAAACCATTCACGTGACGTGGAGCACGACTACCACTTGGCTCCAACTATCCAAACGCCATATTTATCAGCTATAGTTAGACAACTAGTGAGGGAGAACGAAGGCCTGACCAATGATGATTGGGGAATCTCGAGAAGCCATACCCCATTCACTGACAATATCCTACATATGAAGTATCCATGGAGGTTCAACATGCCGTCAATGCCAGCCTATGAGGGAAAAACCGACTCTAGGCAGCATATCATGAGATATGAATGGATGATGGACTTCGCACGAGCTAATGATGCCACCAAGTGCAAAAGTATTCCTATCACTCTTTCTGGCATACCAATGAGGTAGTTTACGAGATTACCCCCACGGCCAATCTCTAGATTTGACGATTTGGCAATAAAGTTTGTGAAGTGGTTTCGTATGCATGCAACTCGTCTAAAAGACGTATATCTCTATCAAGCGTGACCCAAGCTCTAGGGGAATTGCTGAAACACCAATTAGAGAGATTTCATATAGCTGTCACAAAAATCAGTAACCCAAATGACATTCAATATTCATGGCGGTAACAAGAGTTATTGATCCAGAATCTGAGTTTAGCGATTGGTTAGCTGGAAATTCATCGGCGACATTGGAACGTTTCTATGCAAAAGCAGCAGTATTTGATGAAAGTGGAAGCTAGATGCACTAGGAAGAAGAATGTTGTCGGACCGAGTGGAGAGGGAGTGCAAAGCAACATTGTAATGAAGTAGTCTGGGGAGAGTTCTGGAAAAGTTCAAGTAAATGTCCAGAATAAACCAAATTAGCAAAAGAAAGGCGGCAATAAGAACCGTGAGCAAAAGAGGGACTCTAGAAGATCAAAGCCTAGAATTCTGATGTATGATACCTACACACCACTGAATACGTCTCTAAAAAACGTTTATTTGTCTACATGCCATACCATGCAATATAAGAAGCCACCTTCGAAGGAATCAATAGAGAGTCAAAAGCAGATTGGAAAATATTGCCGGTTCCACGAATGCTATGGTCATAACACGAATGAGTGTAGGCATCCCCTGAGTCTCGTAGGCATTTGACCTCAACTGAGGACAAGTGCCGCACAGGACTCAGGAGTTTGAACAGACTAATGGAAGGTTAGTGATCAATATAATAGTCGGAGAACCACATCCAGTTGATAAGAGTTGGCATGATACGGAGCGCTATGCATGCGATCAGGCATACAAATTTTGAATGTTATTCGAGTATAGAAGATGGAGCTTTGGCAAAACAGCAATGTACAACGACATATGACATTCTGTTCAGAAACAGAGATGCAGACAAGGTGGAGGCACCGACGATCGACCCAATGGTTATTTCGGCCATGATCAGTCCCGCCTTAGTGAGGAGGATTTTGGTTGATTGTGGAAGTTCCATAATTATAATTTTCAAAAAGGCTTACGATTAGATGAGGATGGAAACCAAGGACTTGAAACCGTCTAAAGCCTGCATTCAAGGCTTTTAACTGTGTTGCGACCAAAGCTGTTGAATATGTCAAATTACCCGTAGAGTTAGGAGAAGGTGACCGTAGGAGAGTGCGGATGTTACCATTTGTTGTCTTGGATGTTGACTCTCTATCAAATGCTTTTTTGGGCCAACCGACCCTAGCTGAATTCCAGATAGCTCTTGTCCCATGGTGTTTGACTTTGAAGTTCCCAACTAATAATCGCGTTGGAATCGTGCATGGTGATCAGGCGAGCATACGTGCCTGCTATGTAGCTGAGTTGAGAGATGCTTAACGGAAGGAGAAACATAAGGGTATGGACAAGTCTCTTCGCATCCAAATCGCAAAAGATTGAAAACCAGTGCCTGGGCCTTGGCTAGGACGCCACGGTCGGTTCTATAAAGACAGATCCGAGGTATGACGAGGAGGAGCCCAAAGAGACAAGGCTGCACCAGTTAAGATGACGATTGACATCATGGTCAGCCATGACGACCTGTCATGAGTCCTAAACATTGAGTCACAGCTCATCCCTCAGATGAAAAAAGAACTTGCTGGTTTTCTCCAAGCGAATCTTGACATGTTCGCTTGGACTCACTCTGACATGTGTGGGATCTTGCCTACCATTGCAAGCCACGCATATTGATCTGAGGCATGCCCTGGTAAAGCGTAATAAGCGTGGCATGGATCCGAAAAGATCTGATGCCCTTAAAGAGGAGGTGGATAGACTCAAAGGCGATAGGTATATTTGTGAAGCCCTCTACCCTAAATGGGTATCTAATCCTATACTTATGAGAAGGTGAATGGAAAGTGGCGGATATGTGTTAACTACTCGGAATTGAGCAAGGCATACCCAAAAGACAGTTTTCCCCTTCCAAGGATTGACCAGTAGGTAGACTCAACCGCGGGACATGAATTTCTATCTTTCATGGATGCGTACTCTGGATATAATCAAATCCTGATACACATTCGCGATCAGGAGCACACCAGTTTCCTTACCGATGTCGGATTGTATTGCTATGTAGTAATGCCATTTGGATTGAAGAATGCTGGAGCAACCTATCGATGCCTAATCAATAGAATGTTTAAAGATTAGATTGGAAAGACGATAGAGGTATATGTGGATGATATGCTCATGAAATCAGAACAATCAAGTGACCACATTAGAGACTTAGCAGAAATTTTCAATATCCTCCGATCTTATAAAATGAAGATCAATCCTATGAAGTGTTCTTTTGGCGTTGCATCAGGAAAGTTCTTAGGTTCCATCACCAATGCTCATGGAATTGAAGCTAATCTCAAGAAGATTCAAGCAATTCGCAACATCCAAGTGCCGAAGACCATCAAGAAAGTACAGAGCTTAAATGGGAAGGTTGCAACCCTAAGCCGATTTATTTCCAGAGCTACCAATAATGCATTCCTTTTTTCGACTTGAATAGAAGAGGGAAAAGGAACTTTTGAATGGACATGGGATTGTGAGGGCGCATTCCGAGCTTCGATGAACCATCTAGATAGGCCTCTCATCTTGTCAAAGCCAGTGGATCACGAAGACTTGTATGTCTACTTGGCCGTGTCGGTACATGCTACCGCACTACTTTGAGAGGAGAATCGGATCTAGAGACCGGTCTATTATGTTGGAAAGTGATTAATAGGAGCTGAAAAGAACTATCCAAAGATAGAGAAATTGGTGTATTGCTCGTTGGTTGCTTCACTAAAGTTTCGCCCCTATTTTCAGGCATATCCCATAAATATTTACACCGATCAACTGTTACGACAGGTCCTATAGCAACCTGAGAGTCTAGAAGGTTACTCAAGTAGAACATCGAACTAAGTCAATTCGACATTACCTGTCTCCCTCGGCGAGCCATCCAGGGACAGGCACTGGTGGACTTTACTGTAGAATTCACCACACATGATGATCTTTCAGAAAGCGGTGGAGCCCTTACCATTTGGTGGAAAATGTATATAGATGGAGCATCCAATGATCGTTGTCCTAGAGCCAGAATTGTGTTTGTAATTCTGGAAGATCGATCAATTTGCTATGCTTTAAAGCTCAACTTCCCTACAACGAACAACGAAGCTAGGTATGAAAGCTCTGATTGCTCGACTTAAACGTGCTAGAGAACTAGGAATAAAATCTTTTGAAATCTTTTGCGACTCACAGCTGGTAATATACCAAGTGAGGGGGGATTACCAAGCTAAAGGACAATGACTCGCCCCGTACCTAATCCAAGTCCAAGAACCATTGACTGGCTTTGAGTATTATGACATCATGTACATTCCTCGAGATCAAAACAAAGAGGCTGACTTGTTGGCAAAGTTTGATAGCACCAGGGATGCACAACAGATGGGTTTGGTTTTAGTCAAAGTACTAGATGCTCCAAGTATAAACCAGACAAAAATCGACAGGATATTAGAGACAGAGCCTAAGAAGGAGTCATGGATGACTCCAACTTAAGACTATTTGCTATAGGGAGTCCTTCTCGAATGGAGGAAAAAAGGTGACAAGTCCTTCACAAAGCTTCACGGTATGTCATTCAGGAAGGAGCCGTGTATAGAAAGGGTTTTTTGTTCCCCTGCTCTGGTGCATCGCTCATGATGAAATAAAACGAGTCCTAAGGGAAGTTCATGAAGGAGAATGTGGCGATCACACTAGGGGCAAACCCTAGAAAAGAAAATACTCTGTTATGGGTATTATTGGCCGACTATCAACCGAGATGCTACTAATTACGCTAGGCAGTATGACAAGTGCCAAATGTATGCAAAAGTTCCAAGAGCTCCACCGACAGAAAATACACAAATGGTCAGTCCATGGTTGTTTGTTGTATGGGGTAGATATTATCTGTTCCTTACCAATCTTGAAAGGTGGTGCAAAGTACGCCATCCTCGCATTGATTACTTCACTAAATGGGCCGAAACAGAACCTTTAGCCACGATCACAACAAAGAAAGTAATCAACTTCATCGTTCGTAGCATCATCTGTCATTTTGGCCTTCGACGAACAATTGTAAATGACAATGGAACCTAGTTCGATAGCGTTGAATTCAAAGAATTCTGCCATTGGCATCATATTGAAAAGAGATTTGTGGCAGTTGTGCACTCTCAAGCGAATGGACAAGTTAAAGCTATAAACAAAATCATAAAGTCCATTCTAAAGAAGCGTTTAAAAAGGCTAGAGGCAAGTGGGTGGATGAACTCCCAACAGCATTATGGGCTTACAGAAACACCCACAAGTCTGTGACTAGCCATACTCCATTCCACCTTGCTTACGGCTCTGAAACCGTCATTTTTGTTGAATTCGAAGTCCCTTCTCATCGAGATACCTATTACGATCCCAAAATGAATAAGGATCTCCTCTTGGAATCTTTAGACTTTGTGGATGAGAAGTGCGAAGAAGCTAATTTGAGTGTTGCTGCACATCGGCACTAAGTCGCTCGATACAACGACACTAAAGTCTGACCTAGAACCTTTGAAATCGGCGATCTCGTCTTGAAACGGGTTTTTCCTACCCCGTCGCACATGAATCCTACTTGGAAAGAACCATATGTCATTGAACAGAGCCTTGAAAGGGAACTTTCAAGTTAGTGACTATTGATGGCTTCACACTCTAAAGAGCGTGGAATAGTGAGCATTTACGATGCTATTTCGCTTAGCTTATTCTTCTTTATTTAGTTCTATTCAATTTTAGAATTTGCTTTAGCATTTGATTTTCTAGATAAGTAATAAGACAAAATATGTTATTTCATTCCATTTAGCATATAAAGTTTTAAATTTCCTTCATATCTATGATTGCTGTAGCATTACATATTAGTTATGATACCCGACTAACTAATATTGACATGTCCAAGCAGATTCCCAGAGTTTGAAGCTAGCCAATTACGTTAGTTCACGATTGAGCTAAACAAAATGAATGTAGTTTGCCCGTTCATTTGATGATTCTCGTTCACAACCCGATGGACGGAATACCTGATAAGGAATGGATATGACTCAACCATCCGACACCAAATTAATCCCACCGAGTGATAGGACAAACATGAATCAAAAGGGATCGTGACACAACCGATCGCTCGCTAAGTTAAACCCTGGACTTTGGGATAAATCAATTGATTAAGGAAAGTATGATCTGACTATTTTCCAAAATAACTCTAAGTCCCCAGAGTGTAGGCTGGAGTATAAACACAAGTTAAGTTCGATTCAACCACCCACCAACTAACTCTTATCCTCGGAATGCGAGTATGAGTATGAACAGATAAGACGAACGCGGTTCGAACACTCACTGCTCCATAAACTCCGACATAAAACCGACAGGAGGAGTATAAACTTGCTAAGGATGGAGTTTGACCATCCACTATCTAACTCCACTAACCTGAGAATGGGGGTAGGATTACAATCACTCAAACCGCTGAGTCCGATGGCATAACACTAGGGCTCAAGTTTAGTGTTTGATACAACAAAAGGCTACAACCTCATGGGAGCCTTGAGTAAAAAGTTAATGGATAATTGTCTAAATTAATGAGCGACAAATTACAAGTACATTGAATGAAAAGGTAGTAGCTCAATTACTTAAACAAAATTCACACAAGAGTTTGATAAAAGTAAAAGAACTTTATTTACATAAGCTTGGAAAATTAGGTACAAGTATTTACAGTAAAGGAATCAAAAAATGAGGCCGATCTTCGGCCAACAAAAACCTAGTAGATTTGGGAGCATGAGTGCATGCGAAGAATCACTTCCTCCTTGGCTTCCTTTTCTTCTTCTTAGAATCGGGAGAGATTTCACTCGAGCTTTCTCCACTCCTCTTCTCCCCTCTCTTTCCACTTCCTTGGCCTTTGACCAGAGTGGACTGGGTTGACCCAATAGTGCATCTTGAGCATGTTCTGGCTAAGAAGCGTAGGCCTCCACAATTTCTCTAGGAAAAACAATGGAGATGGGATAAGGAATGATCTCCATTTTTTCCAGCTTGACTTTTGCTTCAACAGCAATGTTCGCTTCATTTATGTGCCATTTCCTGCAAGGAGGGACCTGACAAGGATTAAGAAGTTCCAATAATGACAAGGTCATCATCAGCGGGAATCTCTTGACACAGATCACATTCTTCCCTTAATAAAGCATCCACCAGGTGCTCATCGATCATAAAAGTTTCCTCTTCTAGGGCATTTTGTGTTGTTAACGAAGCCGTGACAGTAATGGACTTCGTCGTTGGCACCTGAGGTCCCATTTGAGATTCTTCAAGAAGAGATGGAACTACAATCAGCGGATCTAAAGCTGAGGAAACATAACTAAAAAATATTAGATATATCAGTCGGCAACACTCCATCTTTTTGGAGGACAGGTGAGTTTAAGGCAATACCTTCTCCAAATTGATCTCCCACGTGAGCTCGAGTGCCACCAGAACCTCCTTCTATAATCTGGGATAGCCTACTAGATGTAGTAATATGCGGCTTCTCCGATTTGTAACCGGGCTCGACAGAAAGACCTACAGTGGTGCTGGAAATAGCTTGGGCCACCATATTCTGGTCATCTCCGACACTGTGCGATATGGACCCACAACCTTTACTATCTTCATGTTGAGAAGTTGGGGCATGCTCTTTTTGAAGTATAAGCTGGGTTTCGTGAAGAGCTTTGGGTTCATTGCCCTATAGCATTTCGCCTTCCAGCCCCATTAAATCAATTTGTTCAGTGCCAAGGGCCTGCTTCTCCTCTTAAACAAGATGCTCCTAAGCGCGTACAAGATGGTAAGGGTAGTCACCCCAGAGCCACTCCAAGTTTCTATACTTCAAGACATTGGCATTGTAAAGAATGAGCAGTGGATCCAATTCCTACATAATCTCCTCTCTGACCTCTTCTTTCATGGCCTCCACTTCTCGTTTAATGGGGGCATCAATGTCTTTAATCTTTTTTACAGCTACGTCCCTTTCAAGCCCGACGGCAACCAATTCCTCACAGGCATCCTGATCAATCTTCTATGCATCTTCTTTGACTTTGGATTCTCGCTCGAATTTATTTTTATACTCAGCTACGCTTCTTTGAGCTGCATCCCTTTCTAGCACCAGTTTATGATTATGATGATGAAGCGCATCAACTTCGGTCAAATGTCTGGCTTTCTCATCTTCATGTGCCTTGATGGCAGTCTATGCTTTTCTATCGGCTTCTACATGTGAGTTCCTTATAGATTCTAACTCATTAGATAGAGTTTCGATGATCCGCTTGTCTTGGGCCTCTTGGCATTTCAGTTTCCAATTTCTGCCACTTTCTCCCAAGACATTTTGGAAATCCTCTCTGTCGCTTTCATCCACTCATTATACTGCTTGTGCATATCAATCACACAGTCAATATTCATTTGCTGGACTTTTTCAGGAACTTTCTTAAGATTAGGTACAAAGAAAAATTCATCAAGACATTCATTTAGAAAATTTGACTTACTTTGGGTCATGCGAGTGGCGGCATCGGTTTGTTGAGCTTCAGTGATAACTTGGGTGCTAGTTCTTTCTTTGCCCGACCTATGTTAGTGAACATCATGACGCCGACGATCACTGGGTCGTTGAGGAAGGGATGGAACAACATACTGTGAAGAAACTGAAGTAGAAGGGGGACCAATAGAAGGGACGTCATCGTGGCAATCTTGCTCCCTTTCAGAATCTTCAAGGGGAGGAGATCTAGATTTGGACCGATATTTTCCATGGGAGGACCTATCTCTATCACCTTTATTATGATAATCACGATCCCGGCTGGAGCGATAGCTAGGGTCATATTCACGACCACTGCCTTGACGATACGAGCTAGAGCGAGAATCGGGACTCTGGAATGATATTTCCTGTAGAGACTGAAATATGTGCTTCTTCCTCATCATTGTTTCTGCAAAGAAAGACAAAGAACGAATCAGTTCTAAGTATTAAAGGACTTGGAATAGGTGAAATGTAATATTGTGAAGTGCATGTGAACGTATGTGTCGTTATGTCACACTAACGGACCAGTTATCGAAGCTTTACTAGCAAGAGTACCCTAACTGAACAGTTATCGAAGCTTTACTAGCAAGAGTAACCTCTCCACCAGTGGTAGGAGGGATTTCGGCCCTAGCTTCGGAGGGAGATTCTGAACCACCGATGCTTATGTTAGTAAAGTGAAAGGCATCAACGTCGCCCGGTATCGGAAGATCAGATAGTGCCTCGAATGTTTCATCAAAGTGTTTTGACAATTGAGAAGTAGACTGATCCAGAATAACTTGAGGGTCGATGGCCAGCTTAGGCTGTTTAAAGAGACGATCCTTGGGGAACCTACACACAAGCTTATTTCTTCTTCTTTTTTCGAGAGCGGGGGGTTTGAAGTTTGAAAAATCCGGCCGTAGCCCCAAAACTAGAACCCACATCGTCGCCGCCAAGATCGTCACCCTTACCTCCCGCTGCATCTTTATTAGTAGCTTTCTGAGCTCCCTCAACCAGGGGCATGACAGGATTAGCTTGATGGCCTAGATCAGCATCCGCATCCCACTGTCCAATCACTGTAACTCCAGTGGTGATCGGTAGCCTTATGCTGCGACCCTCTTCAATCAGGCCGTAGGTAATGAGACGTTCGTCGGTAAGGAGATTCTCAATATCTCTATCTTCTAATGGAACCCTTTTAGCACCGAGACTGCATCTAAATATTGTTTCCCATCAGGTCGTGGATAAGAACCTTCATAAACTAGAGAAATTACTTAGTTCAAGATACGACCTGGATACAAGCACTCAAGAAATTAAGGAGTAACACTTAAAGCAGGGCGGGCAACGGATATTGAACCACTTGCTTTTGAAGGCACTCAACTTGTTCTAAGTTCTAGTCAAGATCTGGCACTTCCTGGCTGACTTGAGGAATGTAAATGAAAGGCTTCCCTTTTGACGCTTGAAGGTGAAAAGGAATAGAATATCTTCGGGAGTTAGAGGATGGAACAAAAACTCCATGAATGTCATGTAAGTACAGTTGAGCAGGGCATAGTCGTTTGGAGAAGTTGTGCCAGTGCTAACCTCATATGATGTAACATTTCTCGGATGAATGAGTTGAAGGGTGGGGCGCATCCTGCCCAACACATGAACTTATTACATGTAGTGAACCCTTCAGGGAGGATATGAGCTCTATCATCCCGGGTCGGGACTCTCACATCATCAAAGGAAATCTTGTGTCTAGCACATATTCTACGAAGAGAGGCTTTATTAATCTTCGAAGAGGCTTTATTAATCTTCGAAGCCATAGAATCCTCCGGATCTTCCAAAAGTATAGTGCCTTATAGTTTGTTAGGAGCGGGGTCTTTCACTTTTGGTGGAAGAACGGGAATGACAGAGAAGAGGTCGAATGATGGACATGAACTTTCTGATTGTTCTGCTTGATGAATGGGGGAATATCCATCAGAAGCAGTTGCAAAACTCGATTTGTCACTCGTATTGTTGTGTTGTAAAATCTATTCAGAAGACATTGCAGCTAATGCCCCGAGCATCTACAACCCATGACTGCTAAACTCAGTAGATAATCATCATTAGAAAAAATAACTTGTTTCCCTCCATACAAAGTGTGTGCTGGTGCAGAATGATGTAGTGTTGTGCGATGCAATAAAAATAGTTCAGAATTAAAAACTATGATTATGACGAGACTCCGGGTTTCGAATCAGAGTGACTGTCTTTATTGATCATCTTAACAGATCTACTACGTCAATGGCAAGGGGTTTGATCTAGTCATCAGGATCAGTTGTTGGCATGTTAAAGTTCGAGTCGTACGTTTAAAAGTAGGTGAGCTTCAGAAATTTATCCAAGGCATTGGTAACAAACATAAGTATGCAGGAAATTAGTCAAGTTCGTTCCACAGTTCGGTTGTCATGTGCATCTAATATGTAGTTTGTTTAATATGCAAGTTATGTATGTCCATTCAAGTATTTAAGACCAAAGCTCATCATGAAGTTTAAACTGGAATTTGAGGGTTTTAAATATGATTATCCAAGATAAACCAATGACCGATCCAAAAATAATTTTCTATCGATCGATCCCAATGCCTACGACCGATCGTTCCTGCGCAACTACTTCATGCCGATCGATTTACAACCGATCTTCTCCAACCTTCGAGTCTGGTCCATACTTCACTTCAATTCGAAACTCGCAGCACCGATCCGAAATTGATCAGCCAACAATCCTAGCAAATAACAACCGGTCTAAATTTTGTTGACCAATCCATCATAACGATCGGTCATACTCCGATTCATTCTCCTATGCCAGAAACTTCGTCACATCCACCTCGTTAGAAACGATCGGTTGAAAACAATCTCTCCCCTCCGTTCCAACTAATCGAGTCTCCGTGACTTGGATTATGCAAGATAAAACGAGATCCCATTATCTCGTTACAGAATCCTAACAAGTAAGACGAAAAATGAACCTACCTATGTATCTAAGTAGGAAAACGGTGGCGATTTGGAGAGTGCGAAGAAAAATCAGTAGGAGACGGCAACGGTGATGGTTGCGTAGCAAGGGATCAGGTCGACCAATGGAGATGGATGCAAAATGAGTAAGGGTTGGATTGGAAGGTCCGATGGATCGATGTTGAAGGAGGAGAGAAAAATGGTTTTTTTCTTTTTTTTGGTTTGGAAAACAGAAATGAAAAATGAAACGAGGTGAAGGAAATAATCTAAGTACACAAGTATATATATGAAGGATGCGATGTGAACCATAAAAGGTTGCAGTTCAATGGAAGCCGAACCTATAAACGATTGAGTACGATCGTTTTATGAAGCCTTAAGCCGATTTGTTCCTCCTAACCTACGTTTTAACCAAATGGCCAAGTAAAAGAACGATCGAAGTGCGATCGTTTTGTGATGAATGCATGCCGATCCGTCCGCAAATAAAAAAGAGAAGAGAAAGGGGGAAGAACGATCGGACCCGACCCAACCTCAAAAGGGTTTGGCTCAATCCATACTAAAAATGGATTGAGTACAATCCATTTGCATGATGGATTTATGCCAATCCATTTCATAAAAAAAGGGAGGAAAAAAAGAAGAAGAAAAATGAAAATGATTGAGTTACATTCCAACAAATTGGCAACGACCCATGAATGTATGAACGCGTCTGAGAGCCAACGACAAGAACATATACATGGACGTGCACGTGTGCATCCTAAAAATTCGATTTCTCGAAATCGACAGAAATTGAATTCTCGTCTGGAGTTATCAGAGAAAGAACCAGATTAGACGACCGGGGTCCAGTAGATCAATGGAACCGGACACGGCTTGTAACTGGTAAATAAAAAGTCAGAATTTATGCTATCGAAAATCATTCTATCATCATGTCAAACAGAAGGGGATATGACTCTTCAAAGCAAGAGATTCATCGAAGGGTTGATAACTATTCAAAAACTGAATGAATTTCTTTTCAACAACTCAAACTTGCATAGATTCAAAGCACGCCATGTTGAAACAAGACGGGGGGCAAGTCTTTTCCAACCTTTCGGCCCGGATATATTCGAACTGATTATCCAAGTTAGATTCGACTGTCATAGGGATCGACAAGTCATGTTAACAATCACGAAGCTTGAAGATCAGGCACAGAAGATAATATGGAGCAGGGATGAAGTGAAAGCAAAAAATGGATTCAATAGCACGATAAAAGTATGAAAATTTATCACCTACTCAACATGGATCGGGTACGATCCATATTCATCAATTATGGACCATACCATATTGATGTTACAGTTCAACTCAATGGAAAACAATTGGTATCTCAAAATCTATAAGTCAAATACAGATGAAACTTTGGGAACATCAATATATTGAAGAGTTTAGGTCACCATATCGATCGCACGTCAAAATAAGCCCATATAATGATTGGTACCGATCGTTAATGTTGAAGAAGTGGGACCCGCGATCAATAGCATGACTTCTTCTGGATCTGGAGACTCTCACTGTCGAAATTTCAGGAAGATATTTCACATTTTTCCCCAACAAATATAGACTTGATTGTTCGTTTGAGGGGCTTTTACACTACTTGTTACTTTGTTCTTTGTAACTCAGGGTTTTACTCCGTATCCTTCTGTATTCAACAATTCAAGTGTTTAATAAAGTTATTTTCTTCAAAGTAGACGTACGCTTTCAATGCTGAATCACTATAAATCGGTGTCTTTTTGTTATTGTTTACTTTTTGTTATTCAATTGCTTGCTTTCTCCATTTCCATTTTATATTCTTCATTTATTTCTTTATAAAATCTTTAATGGGTGTGTGCTAATTTTTAGTGTAAACAATTCTTTTTTAATTGATAAGTGTTTTGCAAAAACACTTGCTAGAAACGCTAGCTTTTGAGCAAGTATGATGGAGAGACGTCTCCTGATAAGGTAACCAATATTTTCCGATTAACTTCATGCAAGTTGATCCCACGATAAAATAGTATTTTAAAGTACTTCATCATGTGAATCCGAGAGTACGTGTATCGGTTGCATGTGAGAATTCGAGGATAGAATTATCCTTTCTTAAAATTAAAAGAAAATCTGATGTGCATTGTGATTGCAAAAAAATATACCAAAGGGGAACACTTGATAGCAATGCATGGACAGAGAGAAGTAGGTGGCATTAGTGAAAATAACTTCGATAACCATTACTGAAAATGCCTTGTACAAAGGATAACTGTTAGTACAAAGTATAAACATGCCCTTGAAGATATATTCGCTATAACATTTCATATGAATCCACACGAAAAATACAGGCATTAAGCTTTACCTGAGACTACATTGTAAGTCCCATAACAAGCGAAAAGAATACCTACAACAAGTAGAAAATAATCCAGTAACCTCTCCCATGATTTCATTTGCGATCCAAAAATAGTGAGATGAAATGTTGCTGGCAGAACAAAGGCAAGCATAGCACATACAGTGCTACCAACAAGGGAAATGAAATTTCCAAATGCAGGAACAAATGAAGCTAAAATAGCCAGTAAAGCAACCATTAATGCACGGCATAGATTTAGGCCAAATGTTTGTTCACCAGGTGCTTTACTGCACATTTTATTAAACCAAGTGCTTGACTTTAGCTTTGCTTCCACGATGTCATGACATGGGTGCATCGTGAGTGGAACTGTGAATGCTATAGCAATGCATAACCCAACCTGTTGAAGTTAAGTTACTTGTGTTAAACAATGAGATATATGTATAATACCGTCTGATTTGCAAACTAAAATTGTTACAATGTGCATTAAATACATATGTGCATATTAAAGTAAAACGCATTGATCTTGTGGTCTCTCTACTAGATGTAGTTTGTGGGAAAAATATATCAAAATGCATATATGATGTCTATAATATAAAAAAGTCTATCTTATCAAAGTTTTGGAACAAGTATTACAATCCATACGAATGTTATGTTTTTCAACAATATGGAAGGATTCACACCAATGCCAAAAAAAAGTTATAGATGGCTTTTCCAAGAGTAATTTCCTTATCCTTGAAAACAATTCAATTGTGTTGACCTTTAGAAGGTGTAATACGAAATGATTTCTTTTTTTTTCTTTTGTAATTGCGGGTTTGTTGCATAAAATCCAAAAGTCTACAATCAACTATGGAAGAAAACTGCAGGCTTGTAGCTTAATTAACACAAGAAAACATCCGAGAGAAAAAAAAACATTATGGAAGAAAACTGCAGTGATATTTTACCTTGACAGTAGTGGTCAACCAATTATCAGGCATATTAAGCGTAATAATATCCAATGTATCATCGCCATACGCCAAATATCCCAAATTGCCAAAACTAATGTATCCAAAAGCAATACCAAAAATTGCCCAATAAAGAACAGACTGGAATTTCCTTCGTTCTTCCATTGATGCCTCAAGTGCTAATGTCAAACTAAAACCTTCAAAACAAAATACGGCCATTCCTGCTGCAAAAGCAAATCCTAAAGAACCATTAAAAGCATGCAGTGTTCCATTAGAGCTTTTAATCAACTGAAGATCTTCTTTAATGACCATGGCCAATGCTAAAACATTGCATGCATCAGCAAAAGCACTGAAAGGAGCAAGAGTTGAGAGGGAGCGGATGAATGAGAGGATGATTTGGAGAGGAAGAAGAAGTGAAAAGATGTAAATAGAAGGGGAAATAGGATAATGGTTGATAAAGATGGAGGATAGGTTTTGACCAATGAATACTAAGAATGCTATAGCAGTGCCAGCTTGTGATATGAGGACTAAAATTTCTGTTATCCAGCGTCCTGTATTGCCGAAGGCTTTTGCACCTAGGTCCCCATAGCTTTTTATACGTTTAGTGTTTTCTGTGTCATCTTCTTCAATCTTGTTTCTGCATTGAACCTGTGATGTTAATGAATAATTTGATATTTATTTTGTGTCTTGTGTACTTAAAACCAAAGAAGAAAATTACATACATATACAGATATAATTTGTTTTGCGAATAGGTCTATCAACCAGTGTTCTGAAATAGCAGACTTTTGCCCATTCTCATTTTTCATAGCGTATCTTCATAATGTCATCTAACTACCCTAAGCACCAAGGCATTTTAAGAGTAGTTTTTTGGTAACTTCATGTCAAACTGTAAGCATTTCAATAAAAATGTGTATCCAGAAATGTCTCCAGTAGCATGTCAAAAATACGATTCAGTAGTGTTCCCCTTCTTTTTATTATCGGTGTAAATAATTTTGCTACTCTAACAAGATAGTAGAAAGTTAGCCATTAGAATCATATCATAGTACTACTGCACATATATATACCTTAGTAAAGTCAAATAAAACCAATAAATAAGATGGCGGTGACAAACACTTGAGAGCATCAAATATGGAGAGGAAAAAAGTGTTGTATGATAAATAAGGATTCATATGAGTTAGAAACAAGTATTATTAAAGATGTTGGATGCAATGGATAAAAGGCCACAGGACATAAGCATGTCTCTAGGCCTGAATTGGAATACTCAAGCCAGCAGCAGACCTTTGGGCATCATAAGTCATGCGCCCTAAATGATATCAAATAGGTCGTATGCCCTAAAAAATTGCAGTTTGAAGACTGGATGGGTCCTGAAGCATCCTAGAACACTGGATGCTCTGAATTGCCCTGTAAGGCCGAACTGGAGCAAATTGGAAGGTGCTTGAATAACGTATTCTTTAGAAGATTCGGAAATGGAGTATGGAGGGCTTTTTTTGTGTCCTTTTCTTATATTATTTTATTCTGATGAGTCATCTATTACACAGAGAGTACAAGGATGCAACGCTTTTCTGAATCCAGACATATGATGCTCTCCAGATCTGCATATCTGGCCACGCAGTTAATGCACACCCTATCGTTATAGGTACTAGTAAATTACACACACTATGTGTGTATGCATGCATGTGATGTAGAACTGTGATAGAATAGATAAATAAAATATTATTTATCCTTTGGCGATGGTTGAAACAATAAACATCGGATCGATTTTCTCATTTAATAGTAGCTATATGAGATAAACGAAATTAGATTTTCTTTCTCCCACCAAGGTGAAGGATAAGAAATAGAGGATCATGTTTCATAAATCTATAACTAATAATTAACTGTAAAAAATATAAAAATAATAATTGAAAATTTTCTGTTCGTAGTATATGGAGACATGTTATGATGAAACAAAATTAAATGAACGTTTTACCTATCCTACTATAATCGTGTTGTCTCACTTTACATTTATGGGTTATATAAATATCAACTGCAAATCATAAACAAATACAGCCGTTTATATATATGTTAGCGCCCATGTTAATTGATAATTATTAAAAGGATTTGTGTTTTGAAATTGGAATATTTATACGCTGAGTGCTCCATAACTGTTCTACTATATACAAAAGAAATATCGAACTTTTTGTAAATTACCTCTCATTTTCTTTCAATCAAAATACTCTTTTATCATCAATTTAAGGTGGAAAAATCCATTTAATCCTATAAAATTATATATGTCCATTCAGACCCAAATTTATTCCCACTGTAAGATTACCCAATTTGTGCTTCTTTCTCTCCTCTCATGTGTCAACATTTTCAAACACTTACTAGTGTCAAAATTACACCGTTAATTTAATTCCTTTTTGCTGTTCGTAATTTTAATATGAATTGCAATGATCTTGTTGAACGAAATATGAATAGGTTTTGCCTTTAAATCTTGATGTAAATATGAGTTCTCATATATATTTTTGACAATTATTGGAGCACCAACATACAACTTGTACTCATTCATCATATCACGTTACTCATTCTTCATCCTTTCTGCAATAAAGCATACCACTTTCACTCATTCATAATAATGGGATTTCCAATGTTTACAGTAATACAGTATGTAATTTGTTAATATGTAAAAATGATTCCTGGACTCAAGGCTTTTAGTATCCAGGTGTTATAGATAGATTTGTAGAGCTTAATTCATTCCGTCAATGGTTAAAATATGTAGAGTTCGTATTTGAAAATTGATACATATTTGTATCCTTACTACAGTGAGATGACTTTGAAGTCAGGCCACTTTGAAGTTGGGCCCTTTGGGTTCGAGGAAAAGGGAACTTTAGCATCACTGTTGAATTCAGGTGAAACATAAAGATGAAATAAGCTCGATGAAGGAATCAGATAGCATCCTAAGGTGGGTATATGATTATTCTTTATGTAATTCTTATGATTTAATGATTTTTTTATATGCATATTGAATCCATTTTTCATAGAGAATCATATTGATAGAGTCCTAGTTATATTTTTATGCCCAAAATCCTTCACTTAGATGATAATGATTATTTTATACTTAATTGAAAGTGTGACTTAAGACGATTTCAGTCATTTACTATAGATGTGTTATATCAACTTAATGAGACTGTTAATGTGAATTTGGGAAAATCCTTTATGATTTCATAAACTATGAACGTTAAATTGGACGAATAACCTCTCAAATTTGTTCGTTAACATTATCAACTGAATAACCTCCTAAACTTTTTCCATAACTAATTGTTAACCTACCAATATCAGTTAAGTTAAGCTTTAGTTATTTTTCTATACATATAATGTCTAAAACACAATAGTGAAGATATTCCATTAGAAGTTGTCATGCATATACAGATAATATTTTACTTTTCAATAGTATGAATGTAAAATTTATCGTCTTACTTTTTAAAATCACACACATTCATATTTACTTTTTCCACAGACTTGATTTGTATTTTTATTTTATTTGTAATTATCCAACTTAAATTTTGTAAGAGTTATTTTCCTTGAAGTTCGTCTCCATGTACAAAATTAGATCCGACCATTAAACTTGAGACATCGAGCAACAATATGAAGTAGAAAGGTTAATAATTATCTTTAATTGTACATGGTTATGTAATGCTCTTTTGAGTTTTGAGTTTGAATTGTCATTATGCTATTCAAGGTAAGGCGGGTAAAAGAAAACTCAAAATCCAAACAAGTCTGGATGACCTCCAAGTGCCCTCTTCTTGCCTATGCATGTGTGGCTTGCAATTTTTTATTTAATATATTGCAGATAGTTGTTTGAACTAGAGTAGAGAAATCCAATACCTGTAAAATTCATTAGATTTTACATTCCTATAGGATTTTGATTCTTAAACTTGAATGTTGTTCTTTCGGTACTATCAACTGGCTATACAAAATACCATTCTCCTTTATTGAACATCCCTTTTTAATTCTTTTGTTTAGTTCTTCAAATTGTTCACTTTAAATTTTTTATCCTTCATTCTATGCTAACTTGCAATGCACTAATGGTAGGTTAGCATAAAATATTACTATAAGTTATTCTCCTTAATTAAACTAAGTATATTTGTACGATGAATTTGTAGGGGTGATTTTATGTACATTTATTTTTTATGCTGGCTAAATATTGCATGGTTTTTTATTACTATTTCAGATAAAATACTATTTCAGATATATTTTATGACTATATTTGTTAGAACAATCATGCCATCTGAATATCTAAAATATATGTGCTACATGGATCATGTAGTAGGTTATAATAATATATGTAATACTGAACTGTGTGTGTATGTTCGTATATATAGATATATAAAATAAAAGTTCTGCATGTATGATATTGATATATAAAACAATTTGTTCCTTGTGGAAATTAAAAACCTAACCAGCTCAGTGCAACGCACCGTCATTCCTCCGCCCATACCTGCCCTCGGCTTTCTCCTCCTCCTCAGCCGCTGTTGCCTTAGAGGCGGCGGCGGTTAAATTGTAGAAAACAATGGCTTGGCTGAGTCGTGGACTACGTCACTTTCTTGAAGACGTTTCGGCGATCTGCTATGTATGATATCAATATTTTGGTGGTATCGATTTCGTTTGCACGTACGAACCGTTTCTATTTTGCACTCAATAATTTGTTTGCTCTGATTTTTAAGAAGATGATTCGAATTAAAAAAAACTGTAGTTCTTTCTGTTTCGTCTTCTTATCAGTTAAGAAGACGGAATAGCAAAAGAACGTTACTGGCTGGGGGACGAGGTCTTGAAAAGCGGATCTGAGAAAATAACGGGTCAAAATAAAAATAATGAACGTTGCATAACGTTCTCTAATACGGTCTGATTTGACCGTTCCAGCCCGGTCAAAACGGTTAAAGAAATTTGCACCAAAAATATAAGTGTTACACCACTACAAGCTCAAACCCGAACCCGGCCCGGGTCGAGTCGGTCGGTCGCGCGTGTGTGGTGATCAAGCATGGTCTCACTCCTCACAAAAGAGCATCATTGAGTGCCCAAAGGGCCCAACTTAGCTTCAAAGAATCAAGTATAAATACTTGATTCTTTCATATAGTCCTACAATGTGGGACTATTCACATATAGGAGTCATCCATTCACTTAGTCAATTTTTTAATAATTCACATATTTGAAAACATTTCCAACAATATTCAAATTGTTGTTAAAGAAGAACGATTTAGAAATTTTCCGTTCCCACGTTCAACAACTAATTTGATTCATCTTATTTTATTAACTTTTTAATCAGCAACAAATTGCAAACACAAAGAACAATTATGCAATTATGATGATATCTGCAATTGCAGTGACCTACTCAAATAATTGCATTGAACTTTTACGATAATATACACATAACATCCGTGTGTAGCATGGATTCACAGTAGTTTAATTTAAAAGACAAGGTATGTGAGGTCTCTCCAAAGGTGAACCCAAGCATTTGTTTGCCTGTGTAGGCAAGGACAATTTTGGTATTGAGAAAATTAACGCATGCACCAAATAATAAAGTTCATTATAACTGTAAAGAAGAATGACTTTCTTACTAGGAAAGAAAATATTCAACCCGAAATGCTATCATTTTTCCTAGCCATAATCTTTTCACGTGAGTATAAAAGCGATATTTGAGCAAATATCTTCTCTGTCAAAAAAAATTGAGAGTAAAGGAAGAAGCTAAATAAAGAAAACAGTAGAGAACTCATGGAAATTAATAAATCCAAAATCAAGCTTAACTCACTCCTAGAGCGGATATAACACTAGTTGTATCCATCCACATCCATTGACATGGCTAACTGATTTATTCATTTATTATCGAAACTACCACGTTGTCCAATGTTTGTGCCCACATAACACCTTCTCCGCCTCTTCCTAACAATGGTGCTTCCATTTGTATTTTCCTTTTTTTGGGTACTTCTTTTTTAATGGTAGGGATATGAGATATACAAAATTAGTTTTCTTTCTTCGAGTAAGATGAAAGATAAGAAGTAATGGATCATGTTTCAAAATTCTATGACTTATAATTAATTGTAAAAAATATTAAAAAATAACTGAAAATTTTCTTCTTGTAGTATTAAAGACATATGCTATGATGAAACAAAAATCAATGAACTTTTTATCTATCCTACTGTAACCATGTTGTCTTGCTTTACATAATTTTAGAAATAGTCTTCTTTGTGGGTTATTCAAATATCAATTGCAACTTATAAACACATAATGCTATTTATATATATTCCAGTCCCCATGTTAATTGATAGTTACTAAAAAGATTTGTGCTTTGAAATTTGAATATTGATGAGCAGAATGCTCCATATTTATTTTAAAACATAATATATGTGAGTCCCCTCCAAATGTGAACCCTAAGCATTTATTTGTCTGTATAGGCAAGGACTGCTTCGGTATTCAGAAGAAAATTTGAGGCAAACACCAAATAATCAAATTATCATTACAATAGTAAAAAAGAATGATTTTCTTACTACATGATTATCAATATTTGGTATTCAGAAGAATATATTCAACCCGAAATCATGCAAATATCAAGTTTCCAAGCAAAAATGTGAAATTGCCCACGAAGGCAGTCCCATCACTTGGCATCCCCCACTTCCACACGATGTGCATGCACACGACATATGGGGATGCATTCAGTTAATGGATTCCATGACTAGTTAACCCAATTTACCCTCAAAGCTCCTTAGGGTGGTGGGGACATAATGCTATTCTTTTCCCTAGTCATACTCTTGTCTACAAGTGATATTTATGTAAACATCTTCTCTGTCGAAAAAATTGAGAGTAAAGGAAGAAGCTAAATAAAGAAAACAGTAGAGAACTCATGGAAGTTAATAAATCCTAAACCAAGTTTAACTCACTCTGAAAGCAGATATAGGCATATAGCACTAGTTGTATCCATCCATACCCATTGACATGCCCTATTGAATAATTCATTTATTTTTTGATTAAACTGCTACTGAATAAACATTAACACTCTCTTGCCAATTAAAGGACAGTTTGAGCCTTTATGATAAGAAAATATATTTGCAGTTTATGATTTTAGGTGTAAATGCAACTTTTTAAATCAATGGAAGTTTAATCGCCAAAGGGAAGTACAATGTATAACATCAACATGTTTTGTAAGTCAGGTTATAAGTCATTGTGAACATGTTCTAGATCGCTTTTAAAATACTTCTTTCGAAGCAAACAATTTCTTATGTACGATTTTAAAATTCAATGACGCTTCACGCAAATTTTAGTCTACCCCTGCACATAAATGTTATAATTGCCAATCAACCAAAGTACACGAAGATGCTTCAATTTTACGAAACATCTAAAGTACTAATTTCTACATACAATAAAAACCACAAAAGTGTGAACCAAATAAAAGAGGGAGAAAAGGTGCTAACGAGAAGAAGCATGCAATAGCAAGTAGACAATCCAGAAAAAGCAACTCCAAGCGAACCCGCTAACCAACCCGCAACCCGAAAAGCGTACGGAAGCCCTAATATGCCCGTTCCGATTATCGAAACTACCACATTGCACAATGTCTGTGCCCACGTAGCACCTTCTCCGCTTCTTCCTAACAATGGTGCTTCCATTTTGTTTTCCTTTTTTCTGGGTACTTATTTATTTATTTACACCCACTTTTTTCGACTGTTGAATCGAGGCGATTAGTTCAGATACGGCGGAAAAAGATCACCTCATGCAGTGAATGTGTAAAACGGGGAAGATGGATTTATCAATGAATCTGATTGTTGTGGGAAATGCTAAGTAATTAATAAAAATTTAAGCCTTATATAATAAGAAAATAATTTTTTGTATAATCATCGACTAAAACATTTTTAATATGTATAATTAAGTTTTAATATCATCATTAATCCTTCTAATATTAAGTTTATAGCATATTAAATTCAAAATATTAGTAGAATATACTTCAAATTTTGAAGAAACAAGTATTTAGGTTTAAAAATTCTAATCTGGTTAAAAATAGCTAAATTACAAATTACCCAATTTAAAAATTACATTTTGAAAAGCGTAATGGTTCCTTGTGTGTAAAATGTTATTATCAAAGAAAATGTGAAATTCACATTTAGTCTTGATATGCCTATTTTTCAAACAAAACGCTTTTTTCAAACATGTACTTTGCTTTAAAATACAAGTGAGTACATAGTGAGAGCATGCTAGAGATGGAGTGGAAGAGTAATTTACATCATATCATACTTAACGTTTGTAACATCCCCGTTTAAAATTAGAAAAATTAATTTAAATATTTTATTGAATTTAATTCAATAAATTGAATTTTGGATTTATTTGAAAATAATGACTTAAAAATTTTAAATTTGATTTGTAATTTTAAAATTCCAAATATTTGTCTGAAAATAAATTTTGGTAAAAATAATAATAATTGTGATATTTCAGAATTGTTTGGGAAATAAAACAATTACTTTAAAATTGTTTGAAACTAAAAGGCAATATTTTGTTAAAAGAAAAATTATTTCAAAGACGAAATAAAAATTTGATAGAAACGTCTCGAATTGGAATTTTTTAAATTGTTGTAAAACATTGGTTTAAAATGGTGAGATTTAATTGTGGTTAGGGGAATTGGTTTTAAATAAAAAGGAAAAAATGAAAAATAAAAGGGATAATATTCGGTTAAAAACCTCATCCTAGACATAATTATTATGTTTTAACATATTCCTATTTTGACATACCCTAAAGCCTATCCTTATCCTAAACTAGCTTTCACCCTAAGCTTCACAACCAAAGCCTATAAATACCCAAATGCAACTTCATATTTCCTCCTACATCAACCTAAAAGCAAACTACGTACACTGTCTGCATCCTTTCTAAGCAGCTAGGGTATCTAATTTCTTCATCAATTCAAAAGAAATTAAGCTTAGGAAGTGAGTATTGTTCTACTATCTTTAAACCATCTTTTCCATGCTTAATATGAGTTTCCAAGCAAATAGAAAATCTGGAAAGAAATAATTTTAAGGGGAATTGAGTTGATTTATGACGCTATGGAATAATCCTTTTGTTTAGAAGCTTTAGCAATGACTATATGTTGATTTAGATCACTCTAATAGTATTTTTCAT
Organism: Allium fistulosum; assembly: GCA_030737815.1. Classification (NCBI taxonomy): domain Eukaryota; kingdom Viridiplantae; phylum Streptophyta; class Magnoliopsida; order Asparagales; family Amaryllidaceae; genus Allium; species Allium fistulosum. Next base: position 430,909,082 of record CM060906.1, on the reverse strand, counting down.
GCCTACTCTAAATTCTGGAAAGAAATAATTATGTCTCTTTAGATGCTTTATGATGTTAAGTAGAAGTTTGATATTGATCTCTACTTGCTTGGATTGATTGTGTTTATGGAATCATACAAGTTAAGTTCGTGTTTTGATTGAATTTATAACTGAAACTAATTATAAAAGTGGAAAAATAGATTAATTGATCAACTTGAAGTAAGTGATGAAGATGATAATACGTACATGATGTTAGGGATGCTAGATTAAGGTATAGCTTATGAATGAAGATTATGAGTGAATAAACATAGTAAGAACTTGCTATCAAAATAATGATGCTAGTTGAAAAAGAATATTTTGATTAAAAAGGAATTGTTTGAAATGATGAACAAATTAAATAAATCATGAAATGAACATAAAGTCATAGAACCATGAATTCAAATCTAAATGAAGAAGGGTATGGCATTAAACGAGTCTGAATTTAAGCATCTAGAGCACCCCAAGATTGACACGATGAAGCATGAAGGAGCCAAAATTGATAAATGCTTGTCGTCCGTCATGCCGAGGATTTACTGCCCCCAAGAAGTAGTAGGTTAGACATTTGACTTGATGGTTCATACTTCTGAACCACTGTTGTCAGGGGCAGTGAACCCCTAGCAGCAGGCCGATGCACCGATCGATCCCATTTTTTATTTCCTTCTCTGTGCGATCTCTTGGCACAAATTTTGGTGATATTATGAAATTATTTTGAATTAATTATTATTTTTAAATTCAAAGAAAAAATCAAAATGTAGTGGCAGCGGGAGTCAGACGTTTGAAAACTCCAAACAGACATTTGAATTCCCAATCAGATGTCTAAATATTTAGATCATATATCTGAATGATAATTTAGACGTCTAAATGACCCTTTAGACATCTTAATATATTAATACCTGAGATTAAGTTGGATTTGAATTTCTTTTAAATGTACGAAAGGTGTTTAGATAAAAAATTTAAGTTAAACCCTGCTTGATCATTGATTTAAAGATGCAGTAACATGAATGAAGCTTGTTATAAAATGGATGCTTGTTTGAATTTGATTACAAGTTATGTTATGCAACTTGGTGAAGCTTCCTCCAACAATCGAATTCTCTTAATAATAAGTTTCTTTGTCGGATTATTCAATCACTTTCAGAACAAATTAAGCGATTAATTCTATTCATTGTGAGATTAACAAAGAACAATTGCCTAGCCAAAAGGGATCGCTCTATCCGATCTAAAACAAAGCCAATACCCCATAAAATACTATACAACGAATTTTTACATGTCGTCTTTAACAAAAATCTATTTCATGCACTGATGCTATTAATGATGCATGCACACAACATTTATTTCATGAAAATGAAATATATTGTCATTTGGGAATTGACAACTGAAAAGTCAAATGTTTTGAAAAGTAATAAATTTAATATTTGACGAAAACGACATAGGATTATGAATACTAGATGCTAGTATCCATCCTAGCGAACTCATTCGAGGGTCGTAACCTAAATCATGATGCCTTATCCCTCATCATTGTGTCTAAATGATCTGTTGCATGGACATATGAATAAGTTGAAGATTTTTGGAAGTGTAATGCAAACTAAGGGAAATTACACAACCAGATAGAAACTTGAAATGGTCTATAGCACGAGTAAGACATATAATAAACTTTCATATGCCGGGGGGCAGGTGCAACTAAGGGATCATGTGAAGTGCACTCAGAACTGGTTAAAAGCAACAGATAAATGAGACCGTATAGGCTTGTCGAGGTAGATAGTTCAATAGAGGGTAAATTCACAAAAGAGATTTACTAACATGCAATCCTGTAGGGATTCACGGTAGAGAGTCTGATATAACACTCTTATAAGAAAAGTAGAAAATATACACATAAAATACTATAAGAAAAGTAGAAAATATACACATAAAATACTATACAACGAATTTTATGTGAAGTGCACTCACAACTGGTTAAAAGCAATAGATGAACGAGACCGTATAGGCTTGTCGAGGTAGATAGTTCAATAGAGGGTAAATTCACAAAAGAGATTTACTAACGTGCAATCCTTACTAACGTGCAATCCTGCAGGGATTCACGGTAGAGAGTCTGATATAACACTCTAATAAGAAAAGTAGAAAATGCCGACCTCGTCAAATGAATGATTTGAATTTATATAACATAATGCAATTCATATGTAAATATGGATAGTCTATGATATCCCGGTTGATTAGAGTTACAACTGTGTATGTTATTATGAATAGTGTTATGCATGTGTGTAAGAATCATTTTTTTGAAATGGGTTGTGGGTAAAATTTGTATGGTGTGAGTGACCATGTGTGTAACTATTATGACACATAAAACCTGACACGAAACTTTTACTTGTCTTTATTTTTTGATTATACTCACAACTAGACTTTTAGCCCGATTAGGGGTTTTGTTTAGCAACATCTCCACAGGTTAAACTGAGGATTTGTTTTTAGGATGATCTCATTTTCATGTTTTTAAGTCATGTCCTACAAAATCATGATAGATGGAGTTTAGAATAGTGTTTATAAGTTTATAGTTACCATAGACCTAGAACACCAAGGATGTGTCTCGGCAACTGGTGTTCAAGGAACCGTCAGGGTTATCTGGATGTAGCATATTCGTGAGAACTCTATTGAGTGTGGAGAGCTATGCTAGTGTGTTGGTGCTATTGTATATAGTTGTCTTATTGTAGTGGATGGACATTACTATTTTGGGTAGTTTTGTATGTGTATATTCTGTTGAATTGATGATGCTATATATACGTGTGTGTTGTGTTTTAATCGACATCCAAATGTATTATAAATTTCTATATGTGTGTGTATATCATTCCGCTGTGATATAAGACCATTATTTATGTCTTCCTGATATGCGATCAATACAAATTCTTGAACTCGTGTATATTGCTTTATGTCGAGATGAGATACGTACTATTATATATCTACTCAGGTATTATAAAGTATCTGTGTTGACCCAAAATAGTGTATGAGAGATCGCTCCTCTCGAGTCCTTTAACTAGGATTATCTGATTTTACTCTTTTGATAAGTTGGTCACTAGAAATGGGCGTTATCGCTTGGTATCAGAGCCGCAGTTAGTTGAGACTGGAAAGAATTTGTATAAATCGGGAATTAGAACACCTTTGACTATAGAAGAGTCAAACTTAGGTTATTACCCAGTCAGTATAACCTGGATAGAATTGGGCATAACTCATGTATGTGATACACGGGTTTCAATAAGTGTTCGAGGGGACAACACTGGGATAATATTAAGTGCATATTTTTAATGTATATGGAAGTGTTAGTGAACTTTTATCTAATATACTATCTAACATTTATCCAATGAAGTGATAAATGTTGATTATCATGAAATGGTAGGATCAAGAAGACCAAGGATATGGGTGCATCGACTGATCCATCCAATGGTCAAGCTAATGATTTTGGAAATCCCAAAGTTCCCTTAATCATGGATCAATGGATGGAGGTCATAAGACATGTCAAAGGTATGGGAAGAGTTAAAGCTAAAAATACGAACCATCGATCAGAATTCACTAAACTCTACGGCAATTATAAGAGTCTTGAGGGTAAATTATTCTAGGAAACAAAGGAGTAATGGGAGTGCACACTTGGTTAAAGACATATGAAAGGATTTCTAGAGATATTTTATTTGTCAGATTAAGAAAAAAGTAAATTGGGATCACGTTAGTTGTAAATTAATGCATTTGACTTGTATGATGCCATAATCGCAGCAACGCTAGAAGAAGATATTACCTGGCAAGGATTTAAGGATCTCTTCAATGTGCACTTTTTACCTGAAGCGGAGAAGGTAACTTTGCTTTGGAAATTTATTGATTTAACTTAGAAAGGCTTGTCCATGACCGAGTACGTGAATGAGTTCAATGCACCCTTGAAATATGGACCAACACTGATAAGTACTCCTAAAGAAATGAATAAGAAGTTTGTTCTTGGACTTAACACTGAGCTGAGATATAGACTACTAACTCAGCTTTGGTATCTGTTTGATGAAATAGTTGATGTGTCATTGAGATGTGAAATTGTGTGTGATCGTGACTCAGCCTCGGGTGGGTAGTCTACTCAACAATTAAAGCAAAAGAAAAGGCTAATTAATTCAAATAAGAACTGGAAAAGAATAAGAAACCTTTTCAGCAGCAATAGCCTGAGCAGAAAAAGCAACATGACTAATCCTTGGTTGAATGTCACTATTGTAGGAAGAAGGACCATTATGCAAATGGATTCTGAAAGAGGATCCAAGAGCAGGGGATGAAATGTTATAATTTTGATGATTTAGGCCATTTTGCAAACCAGTGTAAGAAGCCCAAGAGACAAATCTAGGGCAAGATGTTTACTATTGAAGAACATAGTTCTGTACCAAATAAGGGGGGCATGCCTCAGCCTTAGAAGGTACTATATTCTAGCACAATTTTCCCATTAGAATTCTTTTTGATACAGGATCTTCTCATTCATTTGTTTCAAAAGAAATGATGAAGAAATTAGAATTAAATGTTTCTACTCTTGTCACTTCTCTTAGTGTAGCTAATCCAGTTCGAGGTTTTGCTTATCTAGGTATAAAGTGTTGTGATGTTTCCATTTGATTGTTTGGTTATCTTTTCTTGTGTGACCTTTTGTTTTGGATTCTTCAAGTTTTGGAATTATGCTTGGAATGGATTGGCTCAAGTATTATCAAGCTCGGTTATTCTATGTTGGGCGAGGGATCACTCTTTAATATCCCGATCATACAGAATGAGTTTTAATTACACTAGAAGCATTGAGTGCCAGTTCAGGGTATTCTTCATATGCAATAGAATCTTGCGAAGGAGAGATTGAGCAGATTCCAATAGTCAAAAAAATTTCTGATATCTTTGAACCAGTTACATGTCTACCGCCTAGAAGAGCAGTTGAGTTTAGAATTGATTTGATTCTTGAAGCTCAACCGTTTAGTAGACCACCTAACCAAATGTGCCCTAAAAATGGAGGAACTAAGAACTTGGTTAGAAGAACTCAAGCAGAAGAATTTTATTAGACCGATTAGTTCTCCATGGGGTGCATCGGCTTTATTTGTTAAGATGACAGATGGGCCTTTGCAACTCTACATCAATTACAAAGGGCTGAATGATCCCACATCAAGAATAAATAACTGTTGCTGAGAATAAATGATTTATTTGATTAGTTGGGCTGTGCTAAAGTATTTTCACGGCTTGATCTAGCAACTGATTTTTACTTGCTTAAAGTGGCTAAAAATAGTATATCCCTACTACATTTTGAACCAGATATGGTTTATATGAATGGTTAATAATGTCATTCGAATTAACAAATGCTCTAGTTTATTTTGTCGATCTAGTGAATAGAGATTTCAGAAGTTATCAAGATAAAATTTTCCTAATTCCTTGATGATATCCTTGTCTATTCAAAAACGGAGGAAGAACGTGCAATTCAATTTAAAGTGATCTTAGAAACCTTAAGAGAACACCAACTCAGAGGAAAAAATTTCGAAATGCCACTTTTGGCAGAAGGAAGTTAAGTTTTAAGGACATTTGATTTTTGAAAAGGTATCTTAGGCGACCCAACTACTGTCGAAGTAGTTCAAAAACGGATACATCCAAAGATAGTGAATAAAAATTCATAGTTCCTTAGGATTGGCTGGATACTACAGGAGATTTATTAAAAAATTCTCTAAAATTTCTACTCCATTCACTCAATTAATAAACAAAGGAAAGAAGTTTGTCTAGAAAGACAAATGTGAAGAAGCTTATTTAAAAGTATAAAAGTTACTATTAAATGCTCCAATTTTGATAGTTCCTAAGGGAAATTAGGATCTAGTAGTTTTACCGACTCCCGCAACACAGGTCTTAGTGTTGTGTTAATGCAGAAGACAAAGCTATAGCCTATGCATTGAGACAACTAAGACCAAATGAAGTAAAATACGCCCTCGTGACCTTGGATTGGCAGTAGTAATATTTGCTCTGAAGCTTTGGCGACGTTATCTTTTAGGAAAAATGTAGCGACCCACCCTTCGTAATACCATGAATCAACATCAAATGACAATGTCAGACTCCTGAATACGACAAATGATAGCCCTTAAGGTAAAAATTTAAACAAAACACCATACCAAAGAACATCGATACAATCTCACAAAAGGAAGGTAACATATAATATACTAAATATACATGAACAAAATATGATAAACAATACATAAGAGACTGCACCAGCGGAAGCATTTGATAAATAAATATCAATACAAAAAGTCAAAATACTTTACCCATTCATACGGAGTTCTGAACATAGTATCTGATATCACAAGTCTTATATACAAAATTGCATGTCTGCATATACTACATCACTAAAAAGTATACATATCCAATATATCAACCTCGTGCCTCCAAAATGCTCCAGTTGTCCTATAAGCATGCCTCCAAAAGCACCTAACTCCAAAAACTACTCATACCTAAGAGTTGTCATGACAAAAATAGAAAAAGACAAAACACAGATCAAACATAAAGCCTGGTGTGAGGGAATTACCTTTAAGTATTGTATGTACATGCAATATATATACATCTAATAAACGTAAGCAAGGATCAATGGATAATACTAATCATACTTCACCCAGCTTTATCCATACACCAACAGGTCATGATACATAATATGGTTCTCTAATTAAAATAGTACATACTATAATAAGCCATGCTACTGAGTATGAAAAACGAGTATAGGGGTAATACTACACTTTATAAGCAATGGTGATAGATCTCTTAATCCCTATTGAAGCATCTGAAATGGAAAACAAATACAAATATATAACTATGCTACTAACATAGCATCTTCATATGCAAAACTAAAATACAAATATCTATAACTGATACTTGGGTCGAATTTCCATTAACTGCCAAAGAGACCTATCGAGAGCCACAACTAACTTGTGAACTCCCCTGAAAACCACACCTCAAAAGAACTTGGCCTGTAGGTCCTGTCACAACACTCAATCATACTACAGAATAGTATATGACCCACTCTAGACTGGCATTCCAATCTCTCTCCACCCCTGATCCAGGACCACGTCTGTAGGTCGTGCGTCTTAATGGTACAATGGATTTCCTCACTAGCATCATTTCCTTCCAGTTGTCATCACCAACATACTGGAACCTTATGTACACACTAAACCCCACTTACACCTTTCCCACACGGATACACAACACCGAATTATTATCGTCCTCGTATGGATTGTGATTCGTTCTTGAAGTGTCTCCCACTACCCGGTTGCCATAAGTCAGGCATACCGAACCAATATATATAAACCGCCAAAACCGTGCATTTATAATTATATATATGTATATCACTTGAATCACATATTTATATATCTGTATAATATATTTGGTCCACTATTCGGTAACCCTAAGCTAGGCATACCAAACTATACATACGCATAATTTGCATATTGACAAATCATGTTGAATTGCCATTAGCTACCAAAGATGCCTATCGAGAGCCACAATTAACTTGTGGACTCCCTTGAAAACTAACACCTCAATAAAAGTTGGCTTGTAGGTCTTATCATAGCACCCAATCATACTACGGAACAGTATATGACCTACTCTAGACTAGCGGCCTAGTCTCTCTCCGTCCTTACTCCATGTCGTGTGCTCTTTGCAACACCCCTAATCTCGTCTGTTTAGGCCTCACCAGCCAAAACCTGACATGTAGCCTTCCCTCATTGTTCAAAGTGTCGCTTTCTACCATGGTTGGCCGAAGCTCCAACCGTCGACATTAGAAGAAGCACGCTGCTACGAGAACAACAACGGTGTACTCTATTTCGGTCAACTTTGCCTAAATCAACCCCAAGCCTCAACCCTAGTTCGACGGCTACCAATATCGATGTCCCCAATTGCTGCTGCACATGCCCACACCACATAGTTTTTAAGCTCTCCTCTCCCACAGTCTAATGAATTCAACCTTGTTGACTTTCGTGGCCTGTAGATCTCAAAATCAAGCCAAACCCGATTCACAACTTTGTAGGCCCGATAAGAAAATGAAAGGAGAAATAAAAGTGAGGAAAATAAATATCTCGGCAGCGTGAATGGATATACATATACATATATATATATATATATGTGTGTGTGTGTGTCATTTAATTTCTTAAATAAATCGCCATACTTTTTGAGCTTTTACGATCACATAGTACACCCAACCACCATGAAACTCGTCGACGTATATTAGTCTATTTTTTCAGTTCCGATGGTATAAATTTTATCGCCATCCAAGATGCTATTCTGGGATGATAATTTCACACATTTCGAGGTCTTTTTGGCTATTTGATTGCCCAAATCCAAAATTCCTCAACTGTACATATCATAATGAAGTCTCCATCCAAGAATCATAAGCTATCAGTCGAGATTGCACTGGACTCGACTACGCATGTGTTCTTACAAAATACGTATGATAATACATAAATCGTAAAAATACCATGCTCCAAATATAGCGATATTTATACTCATTTTGATTCGCAGCGTCGATCCAGACTTAATAGAAGTAGTCTTGAATTCTAATTCGACCGTATGCAAAAGATCAGATTTTGGACCTTCAATTAGTTAACGATTCAATATATAAATTAATTATTTAATATCTAGTCATTAAAATGCGGGTTGTTACAAAAAAGTTTGTTTTATACACAGACTACAAGTCGCTAAAATATTTATTTTCATAGAAGGACTTAAAAGTGCGTCAGCAGAGATGGTTAGAATTTTTAGGTGCATATGACATGGAGATTCAGTATACTCCTGGTAAAGGGAACAAGGGAGCTGATGCTCTCAATAGGAAACATCAAGCGGTTGTATCCATAATCTTAGTTGTATGGAAAGAGCTGGAATTGTTAACCTTTTGTGATATTCGGAATGGAAGAATAAATTACATGACAGCTACATTGGCAAGTTTGGAAATTCGATCGAGTTTACTTGATCAAATCTAGACCAGTCAAAGTGAAAATAGTTGATTCGATTTTGAAAGTTGAAAGTGAGGATAGGTTGTAGATGTTAAATGATATTTTATAAATAGAAAGGAATTTATAAATATGGAAGCAACTTTAAAAACGGATTACAATTGATGTTTAGATGGGATTTTATAAAAAGGAAGTTTTATAAAATAGAAAGAGATTATTAAATATAGTTATGAAAATATGGAAATTATTATGTGGAAATTCAAGTATGGATTTTTATCAAGGAAGCATATTTATGTTTAAAATTTGATTAGTTATATTAATATTGTTTAAAGTTGTTTATCAAAATTTTAAAATTTTGAAAAGTTAATTATTTAAAACATTAATATGGGTTGAAATTAATTAAAATTATTTATCAATAATTCTTTGGAAATAAATTTTACTATTTATAATAATGGTTAAGATTAATTATTATTGTTTATTTAACAATGTATTGAAATTATTAAATATTATTTTTAAGACGTTTTGCGGCTAATAATCGTTATTATTATTTTTAATGTTTATGGTTAATAGTTTTTTTATATTAGTGTTTTGAAGTAAATGGTTTCTATCTATTATAATGTTTTGCGAGGCTTATAAACAGAAATTGTATAAACAAACTTTGGGTTTTATTAGGGGAGTTTATGAAATAGTTTAAAGGCTTAAAGGAAGATTATTTACAAGGTAAAGGAATTTTACAAATGGTTTTGTGGATTTAAAAGGAGGTCATAAATGATTTAGAAATGTATAAAAGAGTTTATAATGGCTCTAGTGATTTATAAAATAGTTTATAAATGGTTTAGAAATTTATAGTGGAATTTATAAATGGCTTAGAATTGTATAAAAAGGAAATCTTCCTAAGTGTTTGGTGAATGTAACGACTCGCCTTTTTGGACGGTTTAAATCGACAATAAACCATACATGTCAGACTCAAACCATTCAAAAGGGAGGATTGTTATGGGGTAAATAAGAAAAAGAAGAGAAAAGAAAGAAATACAAAGCACAGAATCTCATAATGAAATAACAAAATATAATAATCAAATAAACAGTTCATGAAACTGTTTTACAAATAACATTTGATTACACTTTTACAATATATCAAAGTTATACATACAACAGGAATAAACAAATAATGCGGCGGAACAACATGATGCAGTGGAATAAATATAATAAATAGTAAACTAATCTCCGTCTTCATCCTTTATATAAAATGGTCTTCAATACACTGAAAAGCTCAGTCTGACCCGAGCATAATGAAAAGACAAAACACTCGAGTGAGAACTAAAAGATCTTATGTAAGTTAAATTAAAATAAGTAAATATGAGTGTAACGACTTCAGAGATGTTTATGGGAATTTACATCTCCTATCCAGTGTCTAACGTACGTGCAATAACTTAAGAGATGTTCGGGGTTCCACCTCCGAAGGATCCGTTAAACTATCTACATACATAGTACAATATGCTATTATAATATGTCTACGGTAAAGTAACATATTAAAATAGCGTTAAGGCGTTACCCATATCCCCCATAACACATTTTTATATAAATACCGTAGTCTATACAAATACTGTAAGCTCCACTAAACCGGTGGGATACTCAGGGAGCACTCCATAGGTATGATATAAACCAAACTCGTGATGGGCACGATAAGGCATATGACAAGGCACGCGAGGCAATGCTAGGGTAGGATTCTACCGTTTACAGAACCGGGCTAGTGGTAACGCATAGCAGCTACTACCACCCACCTCGGAACACACTCCCATAATCAAAATCGAGGGTGACCATCAAATCAATCACAAAGTAATAGATATGGTATCGAAGAAGCATGTTCGATTGGAGGTGCGACCTCACTTGGCCCAGGTATACCTCCTGTTTTAGTCATATCAAGCTGACCCGCGGGGGTCAAGGTTGTGTTCATACCTCATACAGTAGCGTTCACCAAACCATCCCACTTCATTCTGGATTCTCCACCATGTGCACAGTTGTTAAAGTGGTTTTTGGTATTGCCAGAGAGTATGACAATATCCGATCCCGGTCTCTTTAACAACCAAATGCTTATTTCACACCGGTTGGTTCATTTACATTTCCAAAACCAATTCATAATTGATATCAAAATATCATATTCACTTCAAAATCATATCACTTTCGAAATCATATTCACTTTCGAAATCATTATTCACTTTATATCATATTCATTTTCAAAATCATAACTACAAAATAGGTTAAACCATCATATCAAATTATTCGCATTTAAATCAATTAAATCTAAATCATAACAGTTCCAACTTTAAATAGTTTGAATATTGAAAGTAGTATATATATTGGAATAGTTATACATTAAAAATAGTTTATATTTCAAAAATAGGTTATAGATTAAAATAGTTTATATATTAGAAAAAGTTTATATATTAAAATTGGTTATATATATTAAAATAGTTAATGTATTAAAAATATTTTATAATAGTTTACAATAGTTTAAAATAGTTTATTAGTTTAAAATAGTTTAAAATAGTTTAAATAGTTTAAAATAGTTTAAATAGTTTAAGGATTTTAAAACAGTTAAAATAGTTATTATAAAATGGTTTGATATTGGAGATGGTTTATATAGTAAATAGTTTGAAAATCTAAATAATCTAAAATTTTAAAATAATAGATTTTTAAACAGTTTATATTAAAATAATTAATTTGAAAATAATATCAATCAAACTATTTCTTTCATTTCAACAAATCTGGACCATATCAAGATTTCAAATCAACAAAGCTCATTTTTAATCTTTCAACTAAAATTCTCATTAAAACCATTTCAATTTATATCGATTTCAAATCTATGTTTGAACTACAAATTTAAACCACTTCAAATTCAATAGATTTCAAAGTTTAAATATTCAAATGTTTACAAAAACTCAATTTTGATAAATTTCGTTTATATTTCAAAATTCAACTTTAAACTTCAATTTAAATTCTTTAAATAATTTATTCAAACCAATTTCAATTTCAACATTTAAAAGCTTGGATTTAAAAATAATACAATTCATATAAATCAAATTTTATTTCATAATATCATTAACTGGATTCAAAAAATTTTTAGGGATTTAAAATCATTTAATTTAACCAATCCGGTATCCGTATTTAATTTTCTACCCTATAGTCCAGTGATACAGATATATATCATTTCAATCCGCAATAAATTTTAAATTTACGGGTATGTATCATTTCAACCTGTAATCCCGAGTAAAATTCAAAATCCAAAAATTCGCTCGAGTTTATCATTTCAACCCATAACAATTTTTCCCTAATCTATAAGATCGTTCGGGTATGTATCATTTCAACACATAGTGATTTTTCCTAACAACAAACCAAGGGAACTTGCAGTGTGATAACAACATATAAAATAAATATAATACCCAATCATCCAAATATCAACAACTAAACATTCATCACAATCATCATTCAAATCAACTAATGAATCACAACAAATAAACTAGTTATCTTATCTGATATTTAACTGGCAATTAAATTCAATATTAATTTAAAATGGTAATTAAACTCAATATAATTCACACTAAATTTAAATGACAATTTAAATATACCAAAAAACCATCAATAAATTTCTAATCACATCATAAATTTAATTTAACCAACATAAGATGGTTTAGTAGTTGTGAGTGGGTTAAAACACTCACCTTTGATTTTCAATCGATTTAAAATCCAAAAATGGCCCAAAAATCCAACAGTCTTAGAATTTAGCCAAACTTATTCCATAATGTCTGGAATTTCGATACGATCGCAATGGAGAAAACCGCGCGTGAATCCGAGCTCGTACGAAAAAGTTATGAAGATTAGAAGTTATACGATTTATTTTATAAAATAAATAAAATAATAAAAATATAAAACACGATCACCTACCTCTCTTCGTTCACGAACCCTAGTATCAACCTACAGCCGCCAACATATTTTGGTTGTCACCGCCAAACCACGTACCCAGACCACGATCCATGGTCGCCGCCGCCTTGCCCATGCCACGCCGACGCCCACGCTTGAACCAACGCCTCCACCTCGCCTGAAAAGCCAACGCCACCGCCCCTTTCATTATCGAATTCCAGCGATCCTCCTTGACTTCGGCAAGAACAAAACCTAGATCTGAGACCTGCTTGACCTCCTCTTCCCGACGCCACTCCCCGATCGTCGGATGGTCAACTATCCACCGTTGGATCGCGAAACCCTAAAAATGGACGGCTGAGAAAGATCGCCAATTTCTGACCAAACCATGACTCAAATGCAAAAAGGAACAGTAGATCTAGGTTGCGCTCGTCGAGATCTTTCCAACGATATATTATATGACATAGTTTGAGGAGCTTAAATCTTTCGATTTGATTTTGATTTGAAATTGAAATTTGGGAATTAGGGTTTCTGCCATTGGAAGGAAGGAAGGAGGAGATGGAGATAAACAGTATGTACAGAAATCAAAAATGAGAAACAACTAGGGTTTATAATATCCTATATATAGGCAAAGGTAGATAAGAAAGAATGGACATATAGAATTTGTTCGAAACGATAACGACGACCCGAAAGGCCCGTTTCGTTTCCGAAATGAAAATGGGTCATCCAATATATCGAAATATAGGTTTTTCATATTTTTAAACTCAATGGAACCAGTTCCAAACCCTAATTCCATTGTATACAGAAGTTAGCTTTTAAAATCAGCTTATTTTAATTGAATTCATTAAATTGATTTCTACGCGTTTCGAGCCCGCACAATCAAACGACAAGTCCGATCGCTACGAAACTTGAAATCCTACAATAATTCACCGTTACGGATCCGATGAAACTGGTCTCGTCAAAATCCGAGATAGTGGCCAAAATGGCTATTTTCACTCCAATTAAATAAATAAATTATTATTAGATTAATTTAATCACCGTTAAATTCAAAATTAAAAGTTAACCATTTTTATCATTCTTGATTACAGAGAAATTTATAACCTATTAAAATAAATTTCCATGTTAAATCCACTATTTAAATATTGCACTAATTAAAGCATTCAATTGCAATTGCAATAAATTCATTAATTAAAATTTAAATCCCAGTAATTTCATTTGTTTTGATTTACATCTTATTATTCAATCGTCCAATACCAATATGAATTCATTTGACACTAGTTCACTTTTCTTACATTCTTATTCTATAATTATCATCTTAACTCATATTAATGCAATATTTAATTATATTTAATTTTATTCATTACCAATTTAATTCCTCATTTACAGTTATAGCCAAATTAACTTTACAAATTTTCGATTGATTGAAATTACATCAAAATAATTGTCAATAACATTCAAACAACAGTATTAAATCATATTCTAATTATATTTCTCATTGATAAATCATAAATTTTAATTTCACACAATATCAAATTCAAAAATCTGATTAAATTTAATAGTTTTAATTATCAAAAATTCGGGTTGTTACATTGAATATACTTACACCGTTAAGATAAGTATATGGATATTTTTCCTAAGTATTGAAATATAGGGATTTATGGTCTATCTTTGTAAAGATATTTCCATACAAATATTTACAAAGTGATTTTAGTAAATGAAAAGATTAATTAAGAGGTTAGTGGTTACTTATGGGTCTATCTTTGATTTGAATGTTTTGTTATTCGATAGGTAAATAACCGACTATCGAATTTGGAAACAAAACATAACTTTGGAAATATCTAGGAGAAACACGTGAGTTATATGGCACGGTCATCTCCGATAATGTTGTACTGTGCTTATAAATCCCGTTTCATTCTCCTAGGAGAAACGATAAGGAAATCTGTCCAGTAATGGTTAGGAGGAGATCTCCACTCTTGTCTTTGACTGTTTATTTCCTAAAGAACCTGGTTTGAGTGTACCAAAAATTATCGAATGTTGTTTCAAAGAGATCGGGATCAGATATGGTATCTTCAATCCAACTCAAGCATTTCAAAGTGAAGATATCTTGAAGATGATGGAATTGACGACAGAGCTCTCAAGCGTTTCGTTTAGTCTCAGAACAAAATTGTATGGATGAATGCTGGCATTGCATTGTTGCCTGGAGGGCAATGTTAGCAATCCAAGTGGGAAGTGCTATATAAAAGGTAAAATGTAGCCTCATGCCTCATCAACCGGGAATGACTAAAACAGGGAGATGCGGCAGGGCTAAGTGGGTCACTCCTAAATAGGGTATGATCATCCCTATCTAGAGTCGATATTATCTCTCATTTGTATGTTTCGGGACCCATTAGCAGAGGGGCGATCATATTCGGTACTACTAGTTAAGTGGTAAGCCAGTCTTGTGTTGGCAGGGGATCCTGGCGAGGTCCTTGATGTTATTTTATCTAGTGATGCACCATGACTGATGGTACCCCAATAGCCCAGTCATTATATGGAATTCATTCTCCAATGCAAGCCTTAACGGTTTGTATACCTATTATGCTGGAATTTGATTAATGCAACAATCCAACTATGATTAATAAGTATTGTATTTTGAAAACTATTATAATATTAGAGAATGTCATATGAAATGGTTTGGTTATCGTAAGGTAAAAACCTATCTGTGCTTATGTGGGGCATGGTCTTACGAGATACTTTTGATTTCAAAGGGTTTTTTATAACTTAAAAATCCAATTGGGTGTGTTCTCTCACGTTGGTTTACCAGACTGACTTGAGTGTTATTTTATTATAATGCTCGGGTTAGACCGAGCATATTTACATATTTCTTTGGATGCATTGGAGTTCAGGATATGAGCTGGAGGTCTTCATGACTCATTCCCGTATTTGTTATTTTTCCACTGTATTATTGTTGAAATTATCAGCATTTGTGAGGACAGGTTATTATAACTGTCCAGGTTGATGATTGGGATGTGTTGTTGTACTCTGATTGATGTATGTATATCACAGTTTTTCTTTTGTAAAAATCATTGATACTACATTACATATTGTTCCGCTGCGGTTGTGAGATTCTGTGTTGTTTAGTTTTCTATTCTTCTTCTCTTCTCCTTTCTTCTTTCTTTCCTATAACTATTCGTCTTTTTGCTCAATTTGGGTTGGACATTTGTAGTTTATTGTCAACTTGCATTGTGAGTGTTTCCTGGAGATTTGGCCAGGCAACTGAGTACTCGGCATCTAGGAGTACTCGGCATCTTGGAGTACTCGGCATCCAGGAGTACTCGGCATCCAGGAGCGCTCGGCATCAGGCAACGTTCGGCTAGAAGCGCCTCGTTCGACCAGATACATCGTCCGGCCAAGGGCTTTGTTCGGCCTAAGGACATCGTTCGGCTAAGGGCTTCGTTCGGCCTAAAGGCACGTTCGGCTAAGGGGCTTCGTTCGGCCAGAAGACACGTTCGGCCAGATACTTCGCTCGGCCAAGAGGCACGTTCGGCTTTGATGGCTATTCGGCCTACTCTTCCCACACAGCAAGCGCCTCGTTCGGCAGAAGGAGAGTGGTTCGGCACCCAACTGTTCGGCCTAATTGGTTCGGCACACATGGACCAGCCTATCTGGACCGAGTTATTCAGCTACCAGGCCCGCCAGAGAAGTCCAACCCACCTTTGTCTATAAATAGAGGGGCAGGGGCACAGTGAAATGGACCTTTTTTGGGAGAACAATGGGGAGACTCTGCCACTTTCAAGACTTATTATTTTCAGTTCAAACTTGTATTCAAGTCATTAATATATGGATTGTATCTGTATTCAACTACTTGTGAAAGAAATAAAGATCAAAACTCAAAGTGGATGTAGGAAGTTACGCTGAACCACTATAAATCCGGTGTTCTTACTTTCTACATTTAAATTAGCATATTCTTCCTTGTTTAATTTAACTTCATCACTTACATCTCTACACAATCTTTCTCAACGAGGTTAGTGACCAATTTTGGTGCTAACACTTTGGTGCTTTCACTGAGAATTGAATTCTCAGCTTGATTGGATCTCATCATCTACTAGTGGATTTCCATATTCGCGAGATAGATCCAGTTGTTTACTAGAAAACTTCCTATTCTACTCAGATTTGAAAGAAATCTAAAGGAAGCTGATAGCCGTAGATTGGATTCACTGATGTACGCAAGATCTGGGGAATGGACGTTGAAGTTTGCACTCAAGTTGAATGAAGGCCGACCCTCCTCTGAAGGCAATTCGGCCGATCACTTCAGAAAAGGCTTATGCCGATCGCCTCAGAAAAGGCTTATGCCGATCGCCTCAGAAAAGGCTTATGCCGATCGCCCTAGAAAAGGCGTATGCTGAACGCTCCAGAAAAGGCGTAGGCCGAACGCTCTTCCAGGCCGAACATACCTCTAGGCCGAACGCTCTTCCAGGCCGAACATACCTCTACGCCGAACGCTCTTCCAGGCCGACCATACCTCTAGGACGAACGCCCTTCTAGGCCGACCATACCTCTAGGCCGAACATACCTCTAGGCCGAACGCCCTTCCAGGCCGACCATACCTCTAGGCCGAACGCCCTTCCAGGCCGAACATACCTCTAGGCCGAACGCCCTTCCAGGCCAAACATACCTCTAGGCCGAACGCCTCTGTAATGCCGAACGGTAGTGTATGCCGAACGACTCGGTTGTGCCGAACAAGAATGAATGTCGAGCGCCTCTGTAATGTCGAACGGTATTGTATGCCGAATGACTCGGTTATGCCGAACAGTGTGAATGTCGAACACGTGTGGAATGCCGAACAGTGTGGATGCCGAACAGCTTTGGCCAAACCACTTATGGACGATCCACTTTGGACAAACAGCCTTGGCCGAACAGCTTTGGCCAAACCACTCCAGGCCGATCCACTCTGCCGAACAGCCTTGGCCGAACAGCTTTGGCTGAGCCAGATGCCAACACCGAACGCCCCAATGCCGAATGGTACTTCTGTATGCCGAATGGTACTTTTGTGCCGAACAAAGTATCCAGACCGATCCATGCACTGTATACCGATCTCTCTCTCAAAAAACAATCTGACTGGTCCCTATACAAAAAATATATGGATCGGGTACGACCCTTATTTTCAAAAAATAACTTTTTCGGGTACGACCTAAATTTCCAAAAAAAGAGGCTACAAATTTTTTTCAAGCCGCAGCGCAGTGCCTCCGAATAGTGAGTTCAAAACTCGACTTAATAAAGGAACATTCTATCCACTTCCCTGACATCCCATGATCGACCAGGGCATAGAGCATCTAGCAGCAGCTTATGAACGACATCAAGGGAACGGACAAGCAACCGCTATTCAAACGGTAATCCCAAAAGGTTGGAGAACATAGATGATACGACTCTAGCAAACGCCAAGATGACTCAAGCAGTTTAGTCCAAATACTAACAAGGGTATCATACTGATCACGTTTGAGGAAAGTCGACCTCCAGATATATTTTGGCAGCTAGTTAGCTAAAGAGCCTCCTACGACTATGGATCATTTCTTTTACAAAATGAATCAGAACTAAAGTGAGGAGGAGTGGAGCAGACTAAGAAAAATAACAATGAAGGCCCGTTGGCTAAGGATGTAGATCCCAGTAGCCGAAACAAGACTTCAGAATTCAGCTCATATGCTCTTTGAAAGGTTCAATTGACAACCTCTACTTGAAGACTCACGACTCGGAGTGGTATTGGAAACCAACCTCGAGAGAGTACACCAAAGTCTAAAGAAAATCAGGGGGATGTTGTATATTCCCAAATGCTCACTGATCCTAACACGGGCGATTACAAACACCTCCGAGGTATGATCGAAAAGATGACCTGGAAAGGAAAGCTTCAATAGTATGTACAAGTCCTGCAGAATGGCGGGCAGCGAATATCCGATACCTATTAATAAAGGGCTATGATTATCAATTGGACGGTTGACGCACTACACCAAACAGGCCATTTTGTAACACTTTTCCGCTTTCAATTTGTAACGGTTATTTCTGTGATAAATTATCAACAATTTTTTTCGTTGGTTCACACATCCAACAATAATAACCATGACAGAAGCTGGTAATTTAGTAAATATGTCAAAGTAGTATGGAGACATCTGTAACTTTGCTTTCTAATTTACAATACTCGTTTCTCACGAATCTATCACGCTTCTATTCTCCTTCATGGCTCTCACGATTTAGGGCTTTATTCTTCGCTGCAAGGAATCTCAAGCTCTCAGGTAACACTTATTTTTCAAATTCAAATCATTTTGTGATATTTGAACTTAATTGTTTGTTTTAGGGATCGAATTATTTCATTGTGATTTTTTAATCGCTAATTTTCTTCCTCTTTCGTATGTTTGGGTTTTTTTGATTTCAAATTACATTTGAGTTTTAGTTCGAATTTCGGTTACAACTATATGTATTCGATTTCGATTTGAATTTTATTTCAGTTTGGAAGTTGATTATATATTCAGTGTAGGGTTGCAAGTATTTGGCATCGACTTCCTCTCGGCTCGAGCTTACTTTTTTACGCACTCTAGGTTACTTTTATTTTTCGTGTCAATTAATATTTATAGATTCTAAAATGGGGTAGATACTGATGAATTGATGAAAATTATTGATTAAAATTTAGTTTTTTTTAGGAAGAACATTCAGTTAATTGTGCAATGTTATTAAATTAGATCAAAACAATGATCAACTTATTAGTTTAATTGATGGAAATGAATTGATATTCTCCAAATTTGTTGTTCCTCATCCATTTCTCACTCAAACAATTTCATGCTAATTTTAAACTTCTGAGGAGATTAGGTTATGTCACTTTGTTCCAATTCATGGCACATACTGCCCCTGGGAACTTATACAAGATTATTACTTTGTTAATTCATCTAATGCCTAAAAACAAAACATGTTACAAAATTCAGCACTTTAAGCAATGGAAATAGGGATGTCTGGAAAAAAGATCTGATACTGGACAAACTGATATATAAAATCCTTATGATTCATTTCCAAGAATAGTGTAAAAATATATGTGAAAACGTATATATCGTTAAGACATTTTCCTCTTAAATGATTAAGCGAACTTATTCTTATTCCATGGCAGCACTCATAAGTAGCCTTAGAGGGGACAGAAGCCCCTCGTGCAATTTTAAGGACAAACTGAAGTGCAACTGTAATTTAGTTGGTTATATTGAAATTTGAAAAGAAGAAAGAAACTTAGTGCATAAATTTTTACACCAGAGTAACATTAGTTGTCAATTCGTAGTGTGTGGCTTTGAAAAATGATATTGTGATAAAAAATCAATTAACCATAAATCTTCCTGATAAGAAGAAACGTAATTATGAATGAGCAATGCTAGCCACATTCTTTCTTACCGAAAACATGGTCATACTTTCCACAACTTCAACTTGTTGGTGGAGAGTTTGCACTCTTTCTGAGGTAGAATGAAGGTAGTGTTGCTCTTGGATGTTTAACAGACTAAGAGAAAATTGTTTGTTTGCTAATTGAATTATTTATGCTCTAGTTGACTTAAAATTAAGTTTCAGAATTTGTGTTTTCCATATATATTTCAAACGGTGTGAAAGGAAAAGATGTAGAGAAATTCAATCTGTTACAATAACTGAAGAAGAGGGGGTATGGAATATAGTTTTTGATAGTTCACTCAGTAAACAAATGTCGTTCAAATATGAAATAGGACAGCAGCCTTTTACCACATGAAACTATACCTTACAATCCCAGGTTTATGTTTTTGTCAAACGGGAATATAGGGTCGTTTTTTTTCGAAATAGACGGCGGTCTATTGCCCTGTGAAAATAGAATAACCGCAGGTCTTTGCCTTGTTAAACGGTAGTACATAGTCGATTTCTTTCTGATACAGATGGCGGTCTATTACCGTGTGAAACAAGACCTTATATGCCCTGGTCTCTGCTGTGTCAAAGATGGTACATGGTTGTTTGATTTTTGATACAGACAGTGATTTATTGTCGTATGAAACATAATTATATATCCCCAGGTCTCTGTTATATCAAATGGCAGTACAAGATGGTTTGGTTTTCAATACAGATAGCATTCTATTGTCGTGTGAAACTATAGTGCAAGGTCATATATTTTTTAATATGCTATGGACAATTGGGCGATTGTGCATGTACTTTCTCTTCCATCCCATTAATCCCCAGTAATGTCTGAGTCCCACTTTCTTTTTTATTTAACAATTTAAAAAGATATTTCATCCAATCCTAGTGAAGTAGAAGAATACTCGCCTGGTACGCGAGTAACGCTAGCATTCCTCCAAAGCACGGTGTGCTTCGTGATTAATTGTTGCTAGGTAATAGTCTTGAAAAGTTAAAAGAAAAAACATCAGCATAAATCATGTTTTCTTCTTTACAGGGGTTAGGGAAATACTTAATTTATTTGAAATAAACTTCCAGCTTTTGTACACAAGTGTAGTTGTAAATGTGTATTTGGTTATGAACATAGGATAGGATCCATACAAGGGTTGGGTAGCACATGATCTGAGTTTAAGTATGACTTATTTTTAATTATTACTCTTCATGCGTGCATTAGAGTTCAGTGCTGATACATCAGATGATCAAAAGGTATCGATTGCCCAATACTTGAATAACCCACATTATAGTAGTACTTTGCATGTTTCATTGATCTTTTGTACTGTGTATATTTGGTTGCATGACACATGAGATGGAATATCATTGACGAAGAAATCATTGAGATCAGCATTTGTGAATTGCTTGCATGTAGATTATTAGCAAATTTTAATAGTCAATTAGTTGGTTTTTCCTTAATATCTTCAAGGAACGGTCATGCCTTTCTTGGTGTTAGGTAGTCAAATATGGTATGCATTGACCTCAGTGTTGTGTTGCAGATATAATGTTGTTATATTTGTAGCTTGGAGTTGTGGCATATAAAACTGTTATGCTTGCAACTATGACAAGTTCTAAGACGTGAGTTTAATCCTTGTGCACATGCCACAACATATTCAAACATCAAAGTTGCATATAGACTTGAAAGAGTTATTATATTTATGAGAATGATGTGCAGATCTTCAGGAAAATTAAGGGTCATCGGTTTCGTTGCAATAAAGAGCTATTTAAGAACCGGCCCGTTTTCAATTTTAAAAAAATAAAGTGTAAAAGAACGGCCACCATCAGTTTTATATTCATTATGATGAAATTAAGAACGTCTTTATAATGAAGTTGCTAAATATGCTTCTTCTTCTTTTTTTATTAATAAAAACTGATATTTTGTTATAACTACAATATTTCGTTATAGCTATGAAGTTTTATATTCCCATTTGGCTGATTTTATTATTCGTAAAATTTAAATTGGTTGATTTCAATCTTATTCCATTTTATTTACATAAAGATCAAAAACTTATATATTTACGTTGTAATATTCAACTATGTTGTTATGATTGATTATCGAGCAAAAATATGTAGAGATCTTTGATGTTAGAGTTCTTATTCTCCGTTACATGTAAGTTGGTACCATGTACTTCAATATTTCTCTAATTTTATCATAAAATTGTAAGTTGGAAACAAAAATCGCTATCAACTATTTTATCACTATATTTGATTGAAGGGGGAAGAGCTATTTAGGGAGAAAGGTCATGAGTTACTTAATATTGATATGGTCTGTTAACAACTGAGTAATTAATGTAAATAGTTTGGTCACTTTATCCTTTTTCCATCGAAATTTATATAAGTTTTATTGGTAAATATTAAACAATCAGATATTTAAAATTTGCGTTGATGTGTATTTTTTAAAAAGTTGTATCCTAGCTTGAATTTGAATTGAAGTCATTGTTTCATTCTATTTCATTGTGGGATAGATTTTAACTAAAGCTCGGGTTTTCTTCTGTTTAAATGATTGCATGATGCATATTTTTGTATTTTAATTATTTCAGTCGATTAGTTTAGTTATTGTTTGTACGGGTGGGTTTATAATTGATAATATAAGGTGAAATAGCTCTTAATTATAGACACGCAAGACAAAAAGTTGTTTTGGATCCACTTAGTTCTTACCATTTTTGAAGTAATAGTGGCGCATGGGACTTGATGATGTTCATGGCAATGGCAATGGATCTACAGATAACCTCTAAGCTCAGTATAACATGCGTTTGAACATTGTGATATAAATAGCAATCTGTATAATATGAACTGGGAAGACTGGATTGTCTGCAACAATTAATAGGTGTGAGTTAGAACTGTTACTGCGTGCATGGGCAGAGAACATTCTCTATTTTGAAATTCAAAAGAGTAGTTGGTGTGTTAATTTGAAAGACATTTAAGTCGAGTATCGTCTCTGTTGCATATCTATTTTTAAGTTATACGTTAGGTGTTTTTAGTTGATATCCATATGGCTGTTCCTTCCTTCCATGTTTGTATTACATGATCTTTTTTATCTTGGTTTGCCAATATACTGAAA
The DNA here is from genome assembly GCA_030737815.1 of Allium fistulosum. Classification (NCBI taxonomy): domain Eukaryota; kingdom Viridiplantae; phylum Streptophyta; class Magnoliopsida; order Asparagales; family Amaryllidaceae; genus Allium; species Allium fistulosum. The sequence goes on along the minus strand of CM060906.1, from coordinate 430,885,736 downwards.
TAAAATTATGACATGCATTATGCCTCGGTTTTCAACATCTTAAAGCTGTGTTTGTGATTTTGTTTAGTATTTTGATGCTAGTTTGAGATTTGTAGGATATTCATTTGTTTAATGTACGCTGGTAATAGCAATGATAACGCAAAAAAAATTTGGAATGTCCACCATAAAACACATTCAAATTTCATTTATTCTAAATCCATTGCACAGTCGTTGCCTTCACTGGTCTCTACTGCTTTAGACTATGGAGGCTAGTACTTTTTTTGCTTAGTAAATTCACCATAAAACTTCTGGAAAAAGAACGTGGGCTGTTGATTCTTTTGTTCCAAAAATATATCCTAGTTGCTGAAGGCAGAAGGACGAAATCTATTGATGTTCATGAATTTTCAGTACAGGGTGGCATAGTCTGGCTTTGCTTACAGTTTTATTTTTTAATTCTATATTTTTAATTCTTTATGTAATTATCAACTGATTCACAAGTTAACGTGTATATTGCAGAATGTCAACTAGTTGCAACAATGCATCACAATGTCAAGAAAGCACCGAAGAAGACGTTGCTCCTCCACCAACAAATAAAAAGTACTCAATAATTGTTCTTAATTCGGACGAGCCACTTTTTGATGCACCTCAAAATGGTCATTTTACATAGTCGGAGTTGGTTGATGGTGGTTTTGTAGTTTGGCCGGAGTGTCGTAATCGTTGTTTGTAAGCTTCTAGATATGTTGTAGTGAAATTTGAAGTTGTCACAATAAACTTTGTAGAATTTGATATGTACTATTTCGCACGTTTGATGCTTTTTAACAATTTGATGATAAGTTAGTTTTGAATTTTAGTTTCGTGTTTTCTATTGTTATATATTCGTATAGATATAGTTGAATGAAATACTATTAAATGCTGAATAAGATGGTTCTGCTATACCAAATTTGTAACACTTATAAGTGTTGGTAATTTTGCTATTTACTTATACAAGGAATTCCTAATGCTTATAACCGTTGGAAATTGAAGTAATTCCCAACGGTTATAACCGTTGGCAATGTGAAGTAATTCCCAACGGTTATAACCGTTGGGAATGACCAAAATTTGTAACGGTTATAACCGTTGGGAATGACCAAAATTCCCAACGGTTATAATCGTTACAAAATATGTAAAAAAATTGTAACGTACCTGCTACCAACGGTTATAACCGTTGGGAATTAGATTACCAACGGTTTAACCGTTACAAAATGACAGTTCTGGTGTTGTGACGGCCGACATCCCTTTGAAAGGAGCTAGGGGTAGAGTCGAATAGCGAGCACACGATGCTGCTTCACATATCAATGAGATTTACCATAATCTTCTTTGAATTATTTCCATTTCCATCTCTATTTCAATTGTTCTATGAACTACGACTAGCTTGAACTAAACTACTTTCAAAACGATGCAGGTGACCAGGTACTCAGATTTGGTTGCCAACCAATCTACGCAGACCATGATCGGACATGTGGAGTTACATCTGGACGAGCATAATTCAATCGCTCATCATCAACCATATGCCTTTGATTTGGGGCTATGAACTAAATATTGAAAAGTTCATCACGATGAGAGCCTAATACAAAGTCAACATGACCAACATCCATTCATCGACCTCCACGTTTGACTCGGAGGCCTAAGCAAAGCTTGGAATGGGTATGGCCTGATCATCCACTCAAATCGAGTCATAGAACAAAGTTCGACAAAATACAGATGCCCCTCCTGAAACTCAGTGACGTCGGGATCTGTCTAGAGTGGACATGATTTGTTCATCTACACATCAAATCCTACCTCGAACACAAAAGGTTATTCGAAAGCCCGACTTGAAGTAGTTGTGGTGGACTTCCTACTCATTAACCATCGCTCTCAATATATGGACACGACTGCACCTTGGAACATATGCAACTTACTTTGTCTACTCAACAATCTATTATCCTTATTTTCTAGAAGGAGATACGGAGCAAATTGTAAGAGATTTGGCTATCTAACCCAACATGGATGTGATCTAACCATCTGTCATATACCTCCTTCCTTGACTTGATTAGAAGAGCTATAATCACCAAGCGGACGAGAATCGATCGTCCATTTTTCAAATTCCGTCCCTTATCCTGGGGGGCAGAATCCCATTCCGTGAGCAAACGTGGTTCGATTGTTCATTCGACGACATTAGCCTCGATACAGTAGATGAATACAAATTAAAGAATGGAAATACGACTGCTCTCAATTTAAACCTCCAAGTCCCCAGAGTGCGGACAGGAGTACTCTAAGTCCCCAGAGCGTGGACTAGAGTATAAACGACTTAAACCTCCAAGTCCCCAGAGCGCGGACTGGAGTACTCTAAGTCCCCAGAGCTTGGACTAGAGTATAAACGACTTAAACCTCCAAGTCCCCAGAGCGCGGACTGGAGTACTCTAAGTCTCCAGAGCGCGGACTAGAGTATAAACGACTTAAACCTCCAAATCCCCAGAGCGCGGACTGGAGTACTCTAAGTCCCCAGAGCGTGGACTAGAGTATAAACGACTTAAACCTCCAAGTCCCCAGAGTGTGGACTGGAGTACTCTAAGTCCCCAGAGCGTGGACTAGAGTATAAATGACTAAAACCTCCAAGTCCCCAGAGTGCGGACTGGAGTACTCTAAGTCCCCAGAGCGCGGACTAGAGTATAAACGACTTAAACCTCCAAATCCCCAGAGCGCGGACTGGAGTACTCTAAGTCCCCAGAACGTGGACTAGAGTATAAACGACTTAAACCTCCAAGTCCCCAGAGTGCGGACTGGAGTACTCTAAGTCCCCAGAGCGCGGACTAAAGTATAAATGACTAAAACCTCCAAGTCCCCAGAGTGCGGACTGGAGTACTCTAAGTCCCCAGAGCGCGGACTAGAGTATAAACGACTTAAACCTCCAACTCCCCAAAGTGCGGACTGGAGTACTCTAAGTCCCCAAAGCGCGGACTAGAGTATAAACGACTTAAACCTCCAAGTCCCCAGAGTGCGGACTGGAGTACTCTAAGTCCCCAGAGCGCGGACTAGAGTATAAATGACTAAAACCTCCAAGTCCCCAGAGTGCGGACTGGAGTACTCTAAGTCCCAGAGCGCGGACTAGAGTATAAACGACTTAAACCTCCAAGTCCCCAAAGTGCGGACTGGAGTACTCTAAGTCCCCAGAGCGCGGACTAGAGTATAAATGACTAAAACCTCCAAGTCCCTAGAGTGCGGACTGGAGTACTCTAAGTCCCCAGAGCGCGGACTAGAGTATAAACGACTTAAACCTCCAAGTCCCCAAAGTGCGGACTGGAGTACTCTAAGTCCCCAGAGCACGGACTAGAGTATAAACGACTTAAACCTCCAAGTCCCCAGAGTGCGGACTGGAGTACTCTAAGTTCCCAGAGCGCGGACTAGAGTATAAATGACTAAAACCTCCAAGTCCCCAGAGTGCGGACTGGAGTACTCTAAGTCCCCAGAGCGCGGACTAGAGTATAAATGACTTAAACCTCCAAGTCCCCAGAGTGCGGACTGGAGTACTCTAAGTCCCCAGAGCGCGGACTAGAATATAAACGACTTAAACCTCCAAGTCCCCAGAGTGCGGACTGGAGTACTCTAAGTCCCCAGAGCACGGACTAGAATATAAACGACTTAAACCTCCAAGTCTCCAGAGCACGGACTGGAGTACTCTGAGTCCCCAGAGCGCGGACTAAAGTATAAACGACTTAAACCTCCAAGTCCCCAGAGTGCGGACTGGAGTACTCTAAGTCCCCAGAGCGCGGACTAGAGTATAAATGACTAAAACCTCCAAGTCCCCAGAGTGCGGACTGGAGTACTCTAAGTCCCCAGAGCGCGGACTAGAGTATAAATGACTTAAACCTCCAAGTCCCCAGAGTGCGGACTGGAGTACTCTAACTCCCCAGAGTGCGGGCTCGAATATAAGCGAATCGGATCTCCAAGTTCCCTGAATATGAACTATGACACAGATGACTTGAATTTGTCAAATCCCTGACATATGGTCTAGAAAGTATTCTAAGTGCTCGAAGCACAGAATGGAAGTTCAACGACTCCCAAAGAGTTTCCGAGTTATATGAAGATGGACTGAGAAGTCTATGTTACTCACAACTGCTTGGATTAAAGTCATAATCACAAAGAAAACTGAACAATAAGAGTCTTTTGTAAGACAGAAAAAGGAACTAAACCTTATTCAGAAACGAGTTTCTATTACAACCCCTCCAAAGTTCGGAGTCGACATTCTATTTACAAGGACTAAGGAAATAGATGAAAATAATTACATGACTTAAACTAACTCTCGTTGAACGAGGATAGTAATCACTTCTTGTGCTTCTTCAACTTCTTTCCAAACGGCTCCTCTCTAGAGCATTTACCCTTGGTACTCTTCTTTGATAGAGGGGTAGCAACTGAAGGAGTACGGGGGCCTTCCATGGGCTTGGACCCGCCAGGAAGGATGAACTTCAACGGCTTGTTCGAAGGATCGTCCAAGTCCACAACTCGGGGCTCTACTATGACCTTGACCGTCTCCTCCTTCTCTATCTTGAGCCGCTCCTCAATGCTCAATTCGGATGTGTGCTCAGAGGCGCCTGTAATTTCTACTTCATAACCCCCGTCGGTAGGAGAGGAGGTCTCAGACTTGTCTTCATCAAGCGCTCTGATCACCTGAGCGTCTGGACCAGGAGCCTCCCCTGCGTGAGTGGCTTCACTTGTTTTCTCCCCCACTTCCTTGGCGACATCGCTCCTCGGAGTGGGCTCGGGGTCAGAACGGCCTGCACAAAATCGTGGAAAACAAGCATTAGAATGCAATAGTCCTGCATAAAGAATAACGACTTTCGAAATCTTAAAGAGAACCTTAAAGAGAAGGATTATCTACCAGGTTCGGGCAAACTCTCAGCCATCCGGGGGGTCTCACCCTATGGAATGGGAGACAGAATGCGGACTAAAGTACTCGAAGTCTCTGAGTGCAGACTAGAGTATAAATGACTCAAAAACCTCTACGTCCCCAGAGTGCGGACTATAGTACTCTCAGTCCCCAGAGCATGGACTAGATTATAGACGACTTCAGAAAAATCCCTAAATCCTAGAAGCGGACCGGATTACTCTAAGTTCCCAGAGTGCGAACTAGAGTATAAACGAGTTGACGAAAATCCCTGCGTCTCAAACTGTGGACTAAAGCATAAACCGTTCGACAAATCTCTAAGTCCCCGGAGCATGGACCGAAGTATGAACACAAATTGGGCGCGAGTCAACCGAGGGGAGAATAACACTAAGTCACCAGAATGCAGAGTGGTGTATAAACATCGATAAATAGACGAGTGGATTCCGACCATTTTCTATTCCGCAAACTTTGACCTGGAATCGACAGGAGGATTATTAACCCGCTGAGGATGGAGTTAGACCATCCAACCAGTGACCTGGCCAAATTATTACTGGGGGCAGGAGTACAAAACACTAAAAAGCTGAATACGACAGCTCATTGTAGCTCTAGCGTGGCGTTCTTTATAACTTGAGGCAGCGACTGCAGGGAGGCCTCAATACAGAACCAATTGAAACGGCGTCCAAAGCTACGAGCAACCTACTATATCATACCTCAGACCAAGGGTCAATGCCGATCCGCACCAAGCACATACGAATGTGACTCGGATGTTTTTTGAAAAACTATGACCCCTAGAGTATGGAAAATAGGGTAAACCACAAATACTTGGTCAAAAATTCTCTAGCACCCTCGTTCGATTCGTCAGGAGGAGTATGAAACTGGATGAGCATAACCCGACTGCATTTGTAGCCAACTTTACCCCGAGATCTGATTACAGAGCATGAACCAAAGTGGACGTGGATGACCATCCACTGTCCAAATTACGCCCTGAAACTTACGTGGCATCGAAGTATTCCTCTTGGAATGGAAAACCACGATAAAATCCAAGATAGGCGAGACCTAGTCTCCCATCGACTGGCATGATCTCACGATCCAACGGGAAAGAGAGTAAAGCTAAAGTGGGCGTGGCTGGACTTCCTACTTATCGGTATATGCCCCAGACTTGGGGGCACGAGCGAGAAGCAAGATGAATGTGAACCGACTATTCACCAATCACCTCTATGTCTTCGGAGTTTAGGTGAAAACATAAACATAGCTAGGACGAGACTCAACCGTCCATACAGTACATTTATCAACCCAAGACTGGAAGAAGGCGCATGGTCATCCAAAAACTGGCTACGATGGCTCAGTATTAAAACTTATATATAGTGCTTACAGCTACTCAAGGCAACGACTGTGAGGATGCCTAGAGATAGAATCGTTAAATCGATACCTTAGCTCATGGGCAATTGACTTTCACTCCAACCCGAAGGACGTGTAAAGAATCATGAATGCATTGAATAGAAAGTGCGTTACTCGAATGCACAAGCAAATTCAAACTCATAGCAAGATCCAGCTATACAGTTGCATGCCACTCGAGGCTGACCCCCACTCGACATTTCCTTTAATGCGCTTTTAAGCCCGACTTTTGGCCATTTGCTGATAATCTATTAGATCATTCAAAGCCCTTCGCTATTAGGCTCAATAACTCATGAAAAGACTCTAGGATTCGACTAGAGTAACCATCAACATTGGCCGTCCCAACCATATTTCACATTGAATGTTATGCAAAATAGTTACATCTTTAATCAAAGAATCTGGGATGGCACCTGCTAATCTGACGGTCGACATTACAGCCAGCCATGGCGACCCTTTCCGGGTGCTGAATATCGGATCACAGCTCAGTGCAGTGATGATAAAATAATTAGTTGGATTTTTATGAATAAATGATGATATGTTCCCTTGGACCCATTCTGACATGCATATGTGATTTCATTAGCTATCGCGAGCCATGCATTGGATATCAACCCGAAGCAACAAAAGCTAGCACAATCTCTATTGATTTCATCATGAAAGCTCCACTCTTACTTTTAGGCTCACCCCATCAACGTCTATGCGTACCAGCCGTTGCGACAGGGCATACAATGCCTGAGACGTCTGAAAGACTACTTAAATAGAATATCGAACTAAGCTAATTCGATATCACTTATTTCCCACGAAGGGCTATCCAAGGACGGAAATTAGCAGACCTCACACCCAAATTCACTAACTCAGATGACTACTCGAAGAGTAGCAGAGAACCAACCAAAGATGGAAAATGTACGCGGATGAAGCATCCAATGATCAGTGTTATGGCATAGGAGTCATGATAATGACTCCTGAGGAACGATCAATCTGCTACGTCCTAAAACTCGATTTACCTGTAACAAACAACGATGCTTAGTATGAAGCCTTGACTGCCAGCCTCAAACTTGTAGAGGATTTGAAGTGAAAACTTTACATATCTTTTGTGATTCTTGATTGGTAGTATACAAATTTAAGGAAGTTGATCTTTCTAAGGGGCATTGTCTTGCTCCTTATCTCGGCCAAGTCCAAGAACTACTAACCGACTTCACGTATCACATCATTACACACGTACTCAGCGAACAAAATGAAAAGGTGTCATGGTTGACTCCTATCAAAGACTATCTACAATGAGGAATTCTTACTGAACGGAGGAATGGAAAACGACAGTTCCTCCTCAAAGCTTCACGCCAAATCATCTAAGAATAAGTCGTGTGTCAAAAGGAGTTTATCCATCCGCATGCTTCGACATATCGCCCATGATGATATCTTGAGCAAAGTCTATGAAGAAGAATGCGGTAATAACATCAGGGGGAAAACCATGATAAAGAAGATACTCTGCTACAGGTATTACTGGCCAACTATCAACCCAGAAGCGGTTGATCATGCTAGACAATGTGACAAGTGCAAGATGTTTGCAAAAAGTCCGGGAACCCCGCCGATGAAAATTAGTCAAATGGCTAGTTCATAGCCGTTTGCCACTTGGGGGCACTGAAATCATCTTCTTGTCGATCCTAAAGGTGGTGCGAAATACACCATCATAGCAGTTGATTACGTCACCAAATGGGCAGATGAAGAACTCTTAACCACGACCAAGATGAAGAAAATAATCAACTTCTTTATCCGTATCATCATCTGTCCTTATGACCTTCCATGATCCATTATAACTGCAAATGGACAAGTTGAAGCTGTGAACAAAATCATAGAGTCTATACTGAAGAGAGGTTTGGAAAACTCCTCAAGTGGCTGATTGCAACCCTTATTTCACAGAAAATACAAACAAGGAATCGGGATTGAATTGCAATTAAACTAGATGGAGTTGGCGACGACTTATGAGCATATAAAACGCATCCGAGAGCCAATGGCAAGAACATGTACCCGAACGTGCATGTGTACGTCCGAAAAAGTTCGACTTCTTGAAATCAACAGAAATTGAATTCTCACTAAGGGTTATTAAGAGAAGACTAGATCAGATAGCCGAAGCCTATTAGCTCTGCAGAATCAGACACGGATGACCACTGATATTCTCAAGAAGGCGTCTCCATTAGAATTTAGTCAAGGATTTGAAACGAGACATGGAGGATACATAGTTCAAAGCGTATTACGTGCAGTCACATAACACACTTTGGGGGGCAAGTGTTTCCTGGAGATTTGGCCAGGCAACTGAGTACTCGGCATCTAGGAGTACTCGACATCTTGGAGTACTCGGCATCCAAGAGTACTCGGAATCCAGGAGCGCTCGGCATCAGGCAACGTTCGGCTAGAAGCGCCTCGTTCGGCCAGAGACATCGTCCGGCCAAGGGCTTTGTTCGGCCTAAGGACATCGTTCGGCTAAGGGCTTCGTTCGGCCTAAAGGCACGTTCGGCTAAGGGGCTTCGTTCGGCCAGAAGACACGTTCGGCCAGATACTTCGCTCGGCCAGGAGGCACGTTCGGCTTCGATGGCTATTCGGCCTACTCTTCCCACACAGCAAGCGCCTCGTTCGGCAGAAGGAGAGTGGTTCGGCACCCAACTGTTCGGCCTAATTGGTTCGGCACACATGGACCAGCCTATCTGGACCGAGTTATTCAGCTACCAGGCCCGCCAGAGAAGTCCAACCCACCTTTGTCTATAAATATAGGGGCAGGGGCACAGTGAAATGGACCTTTTTTGGGAGAACAATGGGGAGACTCTGCCACTTTCAAGACTTATTATTTTCAGTTCAAACTTGTATTCAAGTCATTAATATATGGATTGTATCTGTATTCAACTACTTGTGAAAGAAATAAAGATCAAAACTCAAAGTGGATGTAGGCAGTTACGCTGAACCACTATAAATCCGGTGTTCTTACTTTCTACATTTAAATTAGCATATTCTTCCTTGTTTAATTTAACTTCATCACTTACATCTCTACACAATCTTTCTCAACGAGGTTAGTGACCAATTTTGGTGCTAACAGTGAAGATTTGTGGGTCGTTACAGTTGGTATTAGAGCGTAAGGTTAAGCGAGAACCTTGGCTTTGGTCGGGCAATTCATTAAGAGATAAGGTAATGGATTGCCTTATTATGAGTTTTGAGTGTATTATAGATATGAAAGCGTATTTGGTAGTGATTATAAAATATTTTATATTGTGTTAATTTATTTGTTGAGTGGCTTATGAATTTTGGTCGGTGTGAGGGATGCCATGATATCAATGGGGGTTTCTAAACACTTAAACAAGGCAAACCGACATGGTATTATTTTGAGAATTGGTAAATGAAATTTTTTACCTAAATTATATATATATATAAAAGGATAATTTTTTCAGAAATTATTGTAGTATATATGGTGTGTTTGGTTGTTAGTGAATGATAATATTTGATTATTATCATTCATTATTTGTTTGTGTTTTAATAAAAGTAATTATTATAATCTAACAAAGATAAACGTTTGAAAAATCACTTATATAAGAAAGTAAATATATAAGTATGAATTATAAAGTACCAGTTATTATAAAAATAATCAATGTTTGTTAAATGGTATTAGATAAGAAGTGAGGTTATATAAATATGTTTTATAAACGTGATTTATAAATGGAAAGGGAATGAAGTTGTATAAGTATATTTATAAACATGATTTGTAAATAAATGGATTTAAAACAAAAAATTCGAGAATTTAAATTCCATTGATTTTGAAAATTGTTTTCAAAGGTTTTGGAAGAAATAATAATGGTATTATTTTAAAATTATTTTGATTAGAAATATTTTTAAATGGGATTTAAAGGAATTAGAAAGCATTGAATTTACTTCAGTCGCTGGAAAATAATTCTGGTGATGACTGTGGCATCATCGGCGTTGATTTTCGAGTTTCTAAGTGATGGATTGCTACCGTTGAAGTTGTGCTTTGGTAAAATAGGTTTTAATTTTGAAATTCAAAGTATGATTTGGTGAATATATGAAGATAAGTTTTTGAACTTATAATTTGAAAATAGTATAGATAAGAAAAGAAAATTTGGAATTAAGACATGAAATTAAAAATGTAACGATGCAGAATTTTAGTCATTTAAACTTAGAATATTTAATTTATTTTAAATATTGAAAAGTTATTTTATAAGTTTAATAACTTGAATTTCGAATATAGCGATTTATTGGGTAATTAAATTGTTAAATTTAATATTTGAAATTGTTTAAATAATTGGATCTTGAATTTAATGTGAATGAAAACGATTTCAAAAGTTGAATTGATTTCTATTTGAATAAGAATGAAGATTGTAAACTTTTAAATTGGATTTAAAAGTGATTAAACTGATTTTGGAAATTATTCGTTTTAAAGTGTAAAAATAGTCTTTCGGGGCACAGTCTCGGATTTTGATGAAACCAGTTTTATTGGATCCGTAATAGTGAATTATTATATACCGTTGAATTTCATGGCGATTGGACGTATCATTTGATCGTGCGGGATCAAAACGCGTAGAAATTAATTAAAGGGATTTATATAAATAACTAGTTCTGAAAAGCTATCTTTTGCATACGATCGAATTAGGTTTCGAAACAAGTTCCATTGCATTTAGAATAGTGGTATAACATATAAAATGCCATGCAGCACATCTCGTCTAGAGTTTGAAATTTTTGGACGTTTAAAGTTGGATATTTTTGGACATAAAGGATATATATATATATATATTTTAAATTGACAGTCCCTGCCCATTCCAACCGTATAGCCCATTACCCCACATTTACACGTCTCCACCCTACCTTTCCCCTATATTATTCGCGTGCAACTTGAGAACTGTGTTTGTTCTCTTTTCTTCTAAAATTTTTAGGTTCGAGTTCGTCGATTGGAGGCGCAGGCGCGTGCGAGGACGTAGTGGCGCAGAGGGCCGTGGTGAGGCGATTGGTGGTTTGTTGTGGGGTGATGTCGCGGTGTTCGAGGAGTAGCTCGCGCGTGCTTGGGAGTGCATGTTGGAGTGGCGCGGCAGGAGCGAGGGCAGCACAAGCGTTGGATGAGGCGAACATCGGTGGTCGAGGATTTGGCAACTACCAATTAGAAAAAAAAAGAAATATACGCAGCTGGATATTCACATGAGGGAGACGAGGAAGAAGAGAGAATGAAATAAGGTTTAAGTTTTAATTTTTATTTTATTTAACTTAATTAATTTTAATTATATCAAATGTTTACAAACTCGTAACTTTCTCGTACGAGGTCCGTTTCGAGCACAACAAGTTGCGTTACATTCATATCAGCGAGCATTATGCTATGGAATTGGATTATATGGATTTGGAGCTAGTGAAAATTTTGGGTTAAATTTGGACGTTCGTTCAATTTTAATTTAAAACGGAACATTTGGCAACTATTAAAAATCAAACTGAGTTAATCTCACCGTTTGGTTAACCAGAAATATTTTTAGTCGATAAAAATTATCTATTGGATGTTTGGATGTTTGGATATTTATTATTGATAGTTATTGATTGTTTGAATAATTTACTAATTAATATTTGTTGGATTGGATATATTCCCGTCTATTGGAGCGAATGAGACCCTATTACGTTCCCGTGTAAGAGCGGATGACCCTTTGTATACGAATCCCGCCTCGAAGTGGTTGATTTATATTTTATGATTATATACTGTATTTGATGCAGGAGGACAGGTTGGAGGTATCCAACATGATTCCTCACACTGTTGATTTTATTTTCATATCTATTGTGATATATGATATGTTGGATGTTATATGGGATGACATGAATATGATTTTGTTTATTTAGTGCTTTAGTAGCACTGGGCTCTATATTTGCTATATTAAATACTATAAATAATGATTTGATTTAAACGGGATTTCAAAGTTGGTTTTGGAAATTTTATATGTTTAATAATTTTTCTAAAATAAAAGTTTGATTTTTAGAGATTATAAATTTATAGTTTTATAAAATATTCTAAATAGAGATTTCTGAACTGTAAATTATAGATTTTTAAATCTTGGAGAATAAGTCCATCATTTATAATAAAGGGACATGTTTTAAAAGAAATTAAAAATATTTGATATAATATTTATTAACCATGCTTGTATAAAGTGATATATATGTATAAGGTACATATATTATGATTTATTTATAAATATGAAATTTATAAATTGGATAATTTACAAGGGTGATATTTTTACAAAGGAAGTAAAGATTTGTAAAATCGTATTTTGATCATAAAAGTATAGATTTATAAACGGGGTTTATAAATTAAAGGAAACTATTATCGTTTAATAAATTGGTGAACAAAACAAAATGTTGGATTTATTTAAGATACAGAATGATAATTTAGAAATATTTAAGTCTATTTTAGGAATTGAAGCGAGGCTAAATTTGGAATGTTAAACAATATTTTTATAAATAGAAACGAATTTATCTATATGAAGTAATGTTAAAACAGATGGTGACTGATGTTTTAATTGAAATTTATGAAATAGTGAGAATATTCATAAAGAAAATAAATTATAATGGGATTCATAAATAAATGGGTTTTATGAAAAAAAGTTTCTATAAAATAGAAAGAAATTCTTAAATATAGTTTGATAAATTTGGAAATGACTGGGTTGAAGATTAAAGAATGGATTTTTATCAAGGAAATATATATTATGTTTTAAAGTTGGTTATTCATGTTACTATTGCTTAAAGTTGTTTATTAATATTTAAATAATTTTGAAAGATTATGGTTTGAAATTAATAATAATGATTATTAATAATATTTTGGTAATTTATTTTTATTACTTATATGGTAAAGACTAACTATTGTTTTATCCATAATGGTTTGAATTATTAATTATTATTTTTAAGAGGTTAAAATTTAATAATACTATTTATTTATGATATTTTTGAGATTCATGAATAGAGTTTGTAAATGGATTTGGATTTTTAAAGGAGGAACTTATAAAATGATTTAAAGATTTAATGGAAGATTATTTACAGGGTAAAGAGGTTTATAAATAGATGGATATTTATAACGAATTTTAGAAATGGGTTTATAGATTTATAAAGAGAAATTAATAAATAATTGCATGGTTTTATAAGGATTAATAAACGACTTAGGAAATAGTTTTAAATGGTTTATAAAGGGTTTTAGAAATTTGTAATGGAGTTTAAAATGATTTTAGAAATCGGTAAAAAGGAGATCTTCCTCAGTGTTTGGTAAATATACTTATACCGTTGAGATAAGTATATGGATATTTTCTAAGTACTGAAAATAGAAGGGTTTGTGAATATATCTTTGTAAAAGTATTTTGATACAAGTATTTACAAGATGGTTTTAATTAATGAAAGATTAATTAAGGTGGCTTACTGTTGCTTGCTACTTAACCAAATGTTGGTTTTTCCTATGGAATTAAATCCCTGATAGAATGTTTGTTATTCGATGGTTAAATAACCGACTATCAGAATTTGGACCCAAAAGTAACTTTGGAAACATTTGGAAGAAACATGTGAGTTATGTGGCACAGTCATCTCCGATGATGTTGTACCGTGCATGTAAATATCGTTTCGTTCTTCCAGGATAATGGTAAGGAAATCCATCCACTAACGGTTAGGAGGTGATCTCTGTTCTTATCTTTGACGGTTTATTTCCTAAAGAACCGGGGTTGAGTTTACCGAAAACTGTTGAATGTTGTTTCGAAGAGACCGGGATCAGATATGTTATCCGAAAACCACTTCGATCCAACTCAAGCGATCGAAGTGAAGACATCTTGAAGATGATGGAATTGGAGACGGAGCTCTCAATTGTTTCATTTAGTCCCAGAATGAACTTGTATGGATGAATGCTGATATTGCATTGTTGCCTGGAAGGAAGTATTAGCATTCCAAGTGGGAAATGCTATATAAATGGTAAGAGCGTGGCTTCTTCAAGCCTCACACCTAGGAAATGAATAAAGCAGGGATATGCGGTAGGGCTAAGTGGGTCTCACCCAAGTAGGGTATGATCATCCCAAGTCTAGAGCGATATTCATGTATGCTTTGGGATCCCATTGTGTGGTTGTTAATTGCAACTAAGGGGTGATCATATTCGGTGCTACTCAAGAAGGGGGTAGTGCCGGTACTGAGCAGCAGGTGCAATGTATTATAGCCTCCCATACATTTTATCTAGAGATGTACGGATTCGGTGGGTAGACCCTTACCCTTTCATAGTTGGAATCCATTCTCCAATACGAGCCTTTGGTTTTGGTTGTAGAACCTAGTATGTTGGAATTTAATTAATGTAACAATTCGGGCTATGATTAATAAGTATTTGTATATTAGACACTATTATAATATCACACGATTTCATATGAAATCTTTTGGTTATCGTAAGGTAAAAATCCATCCGTGTTTTTGTGCGACATGGTCTTACGAGATACCTTTGATTTTTGAAAAGTTTCTATAACTTTAAAAATCCAATTAGGTGTGTTTTCTCACGCTGATTTTCCAGACTGACTCGGGTGTTATTTTATCATATTGCTCGGGTCAAACCGAGCATATTTACAGATTTGTTTGGATGCATTGGAGCTCAGGAGACGAGTTGGAGGTCTTCAAGTCATACTCTCGTATATGTTTATTTTCCATTGTTTTGTTATTAAAATTATCAGAAATTGTGAGGACAGGATGTTATAGCTGTCCAGGTTTATAATTGTGATTGTTGTTGTACTCTAATGGATGTATGTATATAACACTTTCTCTTTTGTAAAGATCATTATATAATATTTTGCTCTGCTGCGATTATGAGATTCTATGTTGTTTTTAGTTTCTTCTCTTCTCTTGTTCTTTCTTCTTTCTTTCCCTTAACTATCCATCTTTCTATTTTGATTTGGATTAGACATGTGTGGTTTATTGTCAGCTTGAATTGTACGGAAAAAGTGGGTTGTTACACGTGGTATCAGAGCATAGGTTGAATGAACACCAAGGCTTTGGTGGGAATTTACCCATTTGAGATAGGGTAAGCGAGATCCTAAGATGAGTTTGAGTGTGTATATACGAGCGCTTAATTGTTAGTGATATAAGAATGTTTTATATTATGTTAGTTTATCTGTTGAATGGCTTATGAATTCTGGTCAATACGTGGGATGCCACGATATCGATAGGAGTTTCTAAACGCTTAAACAAGGCTAATTGGCACAGTATTGTTTTAAAAGTGGGAAAATGAAATAATTTTACCTAATTATATTTTATATATATAAAGGAATAATTTTCAGGAATTATTATAGTTATATATGGAGTGTTTGGTTGTTGGCGAATGATTATATTTGATTATTATCACTTGTTGTTGTTCTAATAAAAGTTGTCATTGTTATAATCTACACAAAGATAAACATCTATAAATTGAGTTATATATGAAAGTGAATTTTTAAGTATGAATTATAGAGTATTGATCATAACTAAAATAATCAACATTTGTGAAATGAATTGCATAAGAAGTGAAATTTTATAAATATGATTTATAAATGTGATTTATAAATGGAAAGGAAATGGAATTGCCTAAGTATATTTATAAATATGATTTGTTAATAAAATTGGATTTAGAACAAGAAGTTGGAGAATTTACAACCCATTGATTTTGAAAATTATTTCAAAGGTTTGGAAAAATAATAATAGTATTATTTTGAAAATATTTTGGGTTAGGAATATTTGAAATGGAATTTAAAGAGATAGAAAGCACTGAACTCATTTTAGTCGTTGGAAAATAACTCTGGTGATGAATGCAGCATCATCGGCGTTCATTTTCAAGTTTCTGAGCGAGGAATTGCTACCATTGAAGTTTTGTTTTGATAAAACAAATATGTTTTAGATTCCAAATGTGTAATTTGATATATGATTTCAAAATGATTTGAAAATAGAACTGGGAGTTAAAAACCTGAAGTTGTATCTAAATGTTTTGAGAAAACCTAAGATAATAAGTTTTTGAACTTATAATTTGGAAATAGTATAGATAAGAAAAGGAATTTGGAATTGAGATATGAAATTAAAATTTAACTTATGTTAAATTAAATAAATTAAGTAAAGGGTTAAATGAAATTGAAATGGGATAAAGTAATGAAATAAATATACACTTATGTCGTAAAGTGATTATATAACCCTGAATTGTAAATATAGTATGTGAATAAACTTGAGTCAAATAAATTTCATGAAATTTTAAGTAAATAAGTTTGTATAACTTATAGATTTGAAGAATATTAAGCTAAAAAAATACTAAATTTGTTGGATATGAATGTTAAGGAATGAAAATCATAAATTGAGATAAGTAAAAAAAATTAACTTAAGTTAAATAAGATGATTTTTGAAATAATTTTGGAAATGGAAATGAGCTTGAGTTATAAAATGAAATTCAACTTAAGTTGTAAAATGAATTGAATTGAGCTAATGAAATGAAACAGTGAATTGAATATGTTTCGTAATGTTTTTGGCTAGAAATAAATATGAACTTGAATTGTAAAGTGAAAATAAACATTAGAATATGGTATAAAATGTTTATAAAGAACTTAAGTAAAATTTTGGTGGAATGGTTCATAAATAATATTAGTAATGAAAAATATACTAAGTGAAAAAAAGGATAAAATAAAATTTAACTTAGAAAAAGGTTAAAATGAAATGGTTTTATGAAATGATCCATAAATGAATTGAATATGGAATGAAATAATGTTGTTAAACATAAATTGAATTTAAAGTGAATATTAATAAGTGAATGTTAATGAATATAATGTAAGTGAAATTAATATGAATAATGGAATTTGGTTTAAATTGAATGCAGATTAAATGAATGTGAATAGATAGGTGTAAGAAAAATCAATGAGAATAATTGAATGTAAATCAATTGAATACAAATGGATTGAATGAAAATTGATTTAATATAGATAAATGGAATGCACATTAATTGGCATGAATGAATTGGATATGAATAATTGGATGTAAATAAGAAATGTAAATAAGTGAATGTAAGTGAATTGTTGTTAACTTAAGATTGAATGTAATTAAAGTGAATGTTAATAATTGAATGTAAATCAATTGAATGGGAATAAACTGAAATGAATCAATAGTAGGTTAATAAGAAATGGAAGTATATAATGTTGACATTTGGAAATGCAAATTTATATGATGACAAATAAATTGGATGGATGTTATTTGTTTAATAAGTTCTCTTGTTACATTCACTAAAATTGCATATAGTTATGGTATAGTCTATGTTATATAGTGATATTATTTTCTATGTACATATTCTCATTGTTGTTGAGTGATTAGCAGGCGCGGATGACATATGCTTCACATTTGGAGCTCTCTTTTGTGTTATATTGATTGTATATGCTTGTTAACGCTAATAATAAGGTACACATCTCGGATTACATACCATACTTTTAATTTTTCCCTACGGAATGCCTCATACTCAAAGGTGAGATGTATATTTGAGATCATATATATATTATAAATTTTTACGATCGAGCCGCGCAAATGAGACGCTGGTGAAATTTTCCGAAAATTTAAGGCGTTGGAAAAAATTTTGATAACTAAAAATCTGGATTTTGGTTTTATAACTTTGAATGGTATTTGTTGGATCTTAGAAATTTAATTATGAATTGGAAGACTTAGAAAAGTTTTTATAAGAAGTTAAACAACTTAAAGAATTTGGTAATTCATTTTAACTAATTGTTTTTGAAAAGTTATTGGGTTTGGGGAATTTTCCTTACTTGGTAATTTCGGGAACGAAATTCTTTTTAGAGGGGAGAATATAACGATCCGGAATTTCAGTCATTCAAATTTAGAATATTTAATTCATTTTAAATATTAAAAAGTTTAATAACTTGAAATTCGAATATTGCGATTTATCGGGTAATTAAATTGTTAAATTTAATATTTGAAATTGTTTAAAAATTGGATCTTGCATTTAATGTGAATGAAAACGATTTCAAAAGTTGAATTAATTTGAATAGGAATGAAGATATTAAACTTTGAAATTGGATTTAAAAGTGTTAAACTGATTTTGGAAATTATCTGTTTTAAATAATGTGTAAAAATAGTCTTCTAGGGCATAGTCTCGGATTTCAACGAAACCAGTTTCATTGGATCCGTAATAGTGAATTATTATATGCCGTCGAATTTCGTGGCGAATGGACGTATCGTTTGGACGTGCGAGATCGAAATGCGTAGAAATTAATTAAATGGATTTATATAAATAACTAGTTTTGAAAAGCTATCTTCTACATACGATCAAATTAGGTCTCGAAACAAGTTCTATTGCGTTCGGAATAGGGGTATAACGTATAGAACGCCAGGCAGCACATCTCATTTAAAGTTCTAGATTTTCGGACGTTTAAAGTTGGATATTTTTGAATATAAAGAATATATATATATATATATATATTTTAAATTGCCATTTTCTGCCCATACCAACTGTATAGCCCATAACCCCCACATTTGCACGTCTCCACCATACCTTTCCCTTATATTATTCGCGTGCAACCTGAGAAACGTGTTTGTTTTCTTTTCTTCTAAATTTTTTGGGTTCGGGTTTATGGATTGGAGGCGCATGCACCTATGTGCGCAAGGGCATAGTGGCGCAGAGGGCGGCGTTGAGGCGAGGTGCGCACGAGCGGTCATTTTCTATGGGGTGATGTCACGGTATTCGAGGAGTAGCTCATGTGCGTGCTTGGGAGCGCGTGTTGGAGCGGCGCGGCAGGTGCGAGGACAACGCGAGCGTGGGACGAGGCGAGAGGCGGCGGTCGAGGATTTTGCGGCGATCGATTAGGGAAAAAAATAGAAATATACGCGGTTGGATATTCGCGTGAGGGAGACGAGGAAGAAAAGGGAATTAATAAGGTTTAAGTTTTAAATTTTATTTTATTTAAGTTAATTAATTTTAATTATATCAAATGTTTATAAACTCGTAATTTTCTCGTACGAGGTCCGTTTCAAACGTGACAAGTTGCGTTGCGTTCGTATCAGCTAACACTATGCTCTGGAACTGGATTGGATGGATTTGGAGCTAGTGAGAATTTTAGGTTAGAATTGGACATTCGTTCAATTTTAATTCAAAACAGAACGTTTGTCGACTATTAAAAATCAAAGTGAGTTAATCTCACCTTTTGGTTAATTAGAAATATTTTTCGTCGATAAAAATTATCCATTGGATGTTTGGATATTTATTATTGATAGTTATTGATTATTTGGATAACTTACTAATTATTATTAGTTGGATTGGATATATTCCTGCCTATTGGAGCAGATGAGACCCTATTACGTTCTCATGTAAGAGCGGATGACCCTTTGTATATGAATCCCGCCTCGAAGTGGTTGATTTATATTTTTATATTTATATACTGTATTTGATGCAAGGGGACAGGTTGGAGAGATCTAACATGATTCCTCACACTGTTGATTTTATTTTCATAAATATTGTGATATATGATATGTTGGATGTTATATGGGACGACATGAAAATGATTTTGTTTATTTAGTGCTTTAGTAGCACTGGGCTCTATTTTTGGTATATTAAATATTGTAAATAATGATTTGATTTAAATGGGATTTTAAAATTGGTTTTGGAAATTTTATATGTCTAATATTTTTTCTAAAATAAAAGTTTGCTTTTTAGAGATTATAAATTTGTGGTTTTATAAAATATTCTAAATAGAGATTTTCGAACTGTAAAATATAGTTTTTTAAATCTTGGAGAATAAGTCCGTCTTTTATAATAAAGGGATATGTTATAAAAGAAACTAGAAATATTTGATATACTATTTAATAACTATTTTTGTATAAAGTGATATATATGTATATAGGTACATATATTATGATTTATTTATAAATATGAAATTTATAAATTGGATAATTTACAAGGTTGATATTTTTACAAAGGAAGAAAAGATTTGTAAAATCGTATTTTGATGATAAAAGTATAGATTTATAAACGGGGTTTATAAATTAAAGGAAATTATTATCGTTTAATAAATTGGAGAATAAATCAAAACGGTGGGTTTATTTTAAGATAGGGAATGATATTTTAGAAATAGTTAACTCTATTTTGGGAATTGAAGCGAGGATAAATTTGGAATGTTAAACGATATTTTTCTAAATGGAAAGTAATTTATCCATATAGAAGTAACGTTAAAACGGATGGTGACCGATGTTTTAAATGAGATTTATGAAATAGTGAGATTTATAAAGAAAATAAGTTATAATGAAATTCATAAATAAATGGGTTTTATGAAAAGATGTTTTTATAAAATGGAAAGAAATTCTTAAAATAGTTTTATAAATATGGAAATGACTAGGTTGAAGATTAAAGAATTTATTTATACGAAGGAGATATATATTATGTTTTAAAGTTGGTTATTCATGTTAATATTGCCTAAAGTTGTTTATAATTATTTAAATAATTTTGAAAGGTTAATTATTTAAATTATTAATATAGTTTGAAATTAACAATAATGATTATTAATAATATTTTGGTAATTTATTATTATTACTTATATGGTAAAGACTAACTATTGTTTTATCCATAATGGTTTGAATTATTAATTATTATTTTTAAGTGGATAAAAGTTAATAATATTATTTATTTATGATATTTTCGAGATTAATAAATATAGTTTGTAAACGGACTTGGATTTTTATAGGAGTAACATATAAAATGGTTTAAAGATTTAAAGGAAGATTATTTATAGGGCAAAAAGGTTTATAAGTAGATGGATATTTATAACGAATTTTAGAAATGGGTTTATAGATTTATAAAAAGGAGTTTATAAATAATTGCATGGTTTTATAAGGGTTTATAAATGACTTGGGAAATAATTTATAAATGGTTTATAAAGGGTTTTAGAAATTTATAATGGAGTTTAAAATGGTTTTAGAAATCGGTAAAAAGGAGATCTTCCTCAGTGTTTGGTAAACATAGTTATATCGTTGAGATAAGTATATGGATATTTTCTAAGTATTGAAAATAGAAGGGTTTATGAATATATCTTTGTAAAAGTATTTTGATACAAGTATTTACAAGATGGTTTTAATTATTGAAGGATTAATTAAGGAGGCTTAGTGTTGCTTGGTCCTTAACCAAATGTTGGTTTTCCTATAGAATTAAATCTCTGATTGAATGTTTGTTATTCGATAGTTAAATAACCGACTATTGGAATTTGGATCCAAAAGTAACTTTGGAAATATCTTGAAGAAATACGTGAGTTATGTAGCACAGTCATCTCCGATGATGTTGCACTGTGCATGTAAATATCATTTCGTTCTTCTAGGACAATGTTAAGGAAATCCGTCCACTAACGGTTAGGAGGTGATCTCCGTTCTTATCTTTGACTGTTTATTTCCTAAAAAACTGGGGTTGAGTTTACCGAAAACCATCGAATGTTGTTTCGAAGAGACCGGGATCAGATATGTTATCCAAAAACCACTTCAATCCAACTCAAGCGTTCGAAGTGAAGACATCTTGAAGATGGTGGAATTGGAGATGGAGCTCTTAATTGTTTCGTTCAGTCCCAGAACGAACTTTTATGGATGAATGTTGATATTGCATTGTTGCCTGGAAGGCAGTATTACCATTCTAAGTGGAAAGTGCTATGTAAATGGTAAGGGTGTGGCCTCTTCGACCCTCACACTCGGGAAATGAATAAAGCAGGGACATGCGGCAGGGTTAAGTGGGTCGCACCCAAGTAGAGTATGACCATCCCAAGTCTAGAGCGATATTCATGGATGCTTCGGGATCCCATTGTGTGGTTGTTAATTGCAACCAAGGGGTGATCATATTCGGTGCTGCTCATGAAGGGGGTAGTTTCGGTCCTGGGTAGCAGAGGTGCAACGTGTTGTAGCCTCCCGTACAGTTTATCTAGAGATGTACGGATTCGGTGGGTAGACGCTTGCTCTTTCATAGTTGGAATCCATTCTCCAATACGAGCCTTCGGTTTTGGTTGTAGAACCTAGTATGCTGGAATTTAATTATTGTAATAATTTCAACTATGATTAATAAGTATTTGTATATTAGACACTGTTATAATATCATAAGATTTCATATGAAATGTTATGGTTATTGTAAGGTAAAAACCCGTTCGTGTTTATGTGTGACATGATCTTACGTGATACTTATGATTTCTGAAATGTTTCTATAACTTTAAAAATTCAATTAGGTGTGTTTTCTCACATTGGTTTTCCAGACTGACTCGGGTGTTATTTTATTATAATGCTCGGGTCAGACCGAGCATATTTACAGATTTGTTTGAATGCTTTGGAGCTCAGGAGATGAGTTGGAGGTCTTCAGGTCGTGCTCTCGGATATGTTTATTTTCCAATGTATTGTTATTAAAATTATCAGAAATTGTTAGAACAGGATGTTATAACTGTCCAGATTGATAATTGTGATTGTTATTGTACTCTGACGGATGTATGTATATAACAGTTTCTCTTTTGTAAAGACCATTGATATTATGTTATATTTTGTTCCATTGCGATTGTGAGATTCTATGTTGTTTTTAGTTTCTTCTCTCTTCTTCTTCTCTTCTCTTCTTCGTTCTTCTTTCTTTCCTTAACTATCTGTTTTTCCATTTTGATTTGTGTTCGATATGTGTGGTTTATTGTCAGCTTGAATTTTATGG
Source organism: Allium fistulosum (assembly GCA_030737815.1). Taxonomy (NCBI): domain Eukaryota; kingdom Viridiplantae; phylum Streptophyta; class Magnoliopsida; order Asparagales; family Amaryllidaceae; genus Allium; species Allium fistulosum. The sequence continues at coordinate 430,862,769 of CM060906.1, read as the reverse complement.
AAAAGCGGGTTGTTACAAAAAAAATTAACTTAAGTAAAGTTAAACAAATTGAGTTAATGAAACAAATTAAATGAAATGAAGTTTAACTTAAGAAGGTTAAATGAAATGAATTGGATTTCAAATGAATTAGATTAATTAATAAAGTAAATTAATAAGACGAACTAGTGAAATAAATTAGTGAAATGGATATGAACTTGAGTTGTAAAATAAAATTCAACTTGAGTTGTAAAATGAATTGAATATGTTTGGAATGTGGTTTGATAGAATTGAGTATGAAGTTAAGTATTAAAGTGATAATAAACATGAGTTGTGTAGTAAGAAATGTTTGTAATAAACTTAAGTAATTTCTGTATGGGATGGTTCACAAATAGTTTTAGTATTAAAGAAATATGCTAAGTGACAATGAAATAAAATTTAACTTAGGAGAAGTTAAAATGTAACAAATTTATGAAATGATCCCTAAACGAATTTTGTATGCAATGAAACATTGTTAAACATAAATTGGATTTAGAGTGAATGTAAGTAAAGTGAATGAAAATAAATTAAATGTAGATTAACTGAATGTAAATAAATTGAAAACGAATCAATAAAAGTGTTAATAATAAATGAAAGTGTATAAATATAATGTTGACATTTGAAAATGCAAATTGATATGATGATAAATTATTGTTTGAATATAATTTGTTTGATGGTTTCTTTTGTTACATTTAGTACATTGCATGTAGTTATTGTATATTCTATTCTATATAGTGATATTACTTTCTATATACTAGTTTTCATTATTTGTTGAGTGATTAGTAGGTGCAGATGACGTATGCTTTGCATTTGGAGCCCGCTTTCGCATTTTATGGGTTGTATATGCTTGCTAATATTAATAAAAGGTACACATCTCGGATTATATATCGTATTTTTATATTTTTCCCTACGTTATGCCTCATCCTTGAAGATGGAATGTATATTTGTGATTATATATATTGTAAAAAAATTCAAATGAGTCGCGCAAAGATGACGATGGTGAAATTTTCAGTAAATTTAAGAGTTAGAAAACTTTTGAGGATTTGGGGAAAATTTTTGATAACAAAAATGTGATTTTTAGTTATAACTTAAAATGAATGAATGGAAGGAAATTAGTTGGTATAGGTGGATGAATTTAAAAGACTTAGGAATTTTATAATCTATTTCAATTAATTGGTTTTGAAAATTAATGGGTTTGGGGCATTTTTCTTACTTTGGAAATTTCAGGGATGAAATTCTTTTAAGGGGGAAGAATGTAATGACCCAGAATTTCAATCATTTGAATTTGGAATATTTAATTGATTTTAAATATTAAAAAGTTAATTTTATATGTTAAATAACTTGATTCAAATATAGTGATTTATTGGATAATTAAATTGTTGAATTTAATATTTGAAATTGTTTAAATAATATAATCTCGAATTTAACGTGAATAAAAATAAGTTTGAAAGTTGAATTAAAATTTTATTTAGATAAGAATGAAGGTAGTAAACTTCTAATTTGGTTTTTATAATAATTCGTTTTAATTAACGTGTAAAATAGCCTTCTGGGGCACTGTCTCGGAATTAGACGAAATCTGTTTCATTAGATCTATTACAGTGAATTATAGTATGCCATCGAATTTCGTGATGATTAGATGTATCGTTTGGGCGTGCGAGCTCGAAACGCGAAGAAATTAATTTCAAGTATTTATATAATATAATTAGGTTTGAAAAGCTATCTTCTGTATATGATCAAATTAGGCCTTGAGACTAGTTCTAGTGTGTTTGGAATAGGGTTACTACATATAGAACGTCGGGCAACATGACTCGTTTGGGGTTCGAGATTTTCGGACGCTTAAAGCTAGATATTTTCTAATTTAAACCAATATATATATATATATATATATATATATATATATATATTATATTCACCATGCTCTCCAAACATTAGCCCATACCTATTGTACATGTGCCCATACCTAACCCACACCATTCTCCCCTATATAAAAATCGCGTTTATCAGAAGGTTTGGTTTGTTTTTTTAATTTGAATTAAAACCTCTCTCGCAATCCAACGGCCATGAGCCACCGTCGAACTAGAGGCCATATCAGCCTGAGATCCCAACTGCAAAGTTGACGGCGATGATGAGATGAACGATGTGGATAGTCAGATTTGGCTAATTCGACTTGAGGCGGCAGCAATTCTCGATGGACGTCACGTAGTTCTTGGTGGAATTCCGGTGCTCGGCGATGATGTAAGGGGTCGAACCTTAGGCAATCGAAAGAGGGCGACGTAGGCAAGTTAGGGGGTGGTTGCGGTGGTTCCCGGTGATGCTCTAGCATGGCGATGATGTGAGGAAGTTGATGTCGAGATGGGTTCTTATTCACGTGCAAAGGTGATGGAGCTCGTGGAGGGGGAAAGTTCGGTGATGTCGGCTAGGCGAATCGTCGACTATGGAAGAAGAATGAGGTAAAGTTCGGTCAGTCATGGTATTCTGGTTTCGACTGTAGGCGGGATGTAGATTTTTTGGAAGATGATTTGTATTTGGGTAATTAGTTTATAATATGGTTATTAGTGATTTAATTAATTACGTTTAAAATCGAAAACTTATATTATGAATAGCTTGCTTATACAAGATCCAATTGAGGTGAAACATTTTGCGTTGCACTCGTTACGGCGAAGGCTACGCATGGGAATTGAATTGGCTGCAGTTGAAGCTTATAGAAATTTCATGCTAAATCGAACATCATCCAATTTAGACGAACCCCGAAAATGCTTCGGCAACAACTAGAATTTCGATAAGTTAAACTCACCTTTTTGGTTAACCGATCATGTTATATAGTTGATTTAAATTGTTGATTGGATGTTTGAATGATTTGCTATTTTATTAGTTGGTTTGGATATATTTCCATCCTTGTAGCTGATGAAACCCTATTATGTTCCCGTGTAAGAACGGATGACCATTTGTATACGATCCCGTCTCGTAGCGGCTGATTAATATTTTATGAGTATATTATTTATGTGATGTAGGGGGGAACAGATTGGAGGGATCTAATAGGATCCTCACACTGTTGATTTTACGTTTCATATATATTGTGATATATGACTTGTTGGATGTCATATTTGATGACATGGATATGATTTTGCTTATTTAGTGTTTTAGTAGCACTGGGCCTTATTTTGGTATTTTAAAATACTATAAAATAATGATTTGATTTAAAAAAGGGATTACAAAGTGATTTTGGAAATTATATATGTTTTAATAATTTTTCTTGAATTATTTATAGATGAAATTTATTTTAAAAGTAAAAAGTATGATTTTTATAGTATAAATTAATAGTTTATTTAAATATTTTAAATAGAGATTTTGAAACAGTAAAGTAAAGGTTTTTAAAATCTTAAGAATAAGCCCGTGTTTTATTATAAAAGGATATGATTTTAAAAAGAAGATAGTAATAGTTTTGGTATAAATATTTATTAACTGTTTTATATAAAGTGATATACACACACATGCACATACATTAAAGCTAATTTATAAATGGGAAAGTTTATGAATGGGATAATGTATAAATGGGACATTTTACAAACAAAGTGAAGATTTGAAAAATCTGTATTTATTAATAAATGGATAGATTTATAAACAATGTTTATAAATAAAGGGAAACTTTACCATTGGATAAATTGGAAAATAAATCACAAATGTGGATTTATAGTAATATGTGAAATGTTGTTGAGAAAATAGTTGACTCTATTTTGAAAGTTGAAAGTGAGGATAGATTGGAGATATTAAACGATATTTTATAAATAGAAAAGAATTTATAAATGAAATTTATAAATATGAAACAACGCTATAAAAGGATTGCAATTGATGTTTAAGTGGGATTGTATAAATAAAAGGATTTTACAGAAAGGCGGTTTTATAAAATAGAAAGAGATTATTAAATATAGTTATAAAAATATAGAAATGATTATATGGAAATTTAAGTATGGATTTTTATCAAGGAAGTATATTTATGTTTAAAAGTTGTTTATTTATATTAATATTGTTTAAAGTAGTTTACCAAAATTTTAAAATTTTGAAAAGTTAATTATTTAAAATATTAATACGGGTTGAAATTAATTATAACTATTTATCAATAATGTTTTGGAAATAAATTATTACTATTTATAATAATGGTAAAGATTAATTATTATTGTTTATTTAACAATGTTTTGAAATTATTAAATATTATTTTTAAGAAGTTTTGAGGTTAATAATTATTAATTATTTTTAATGTTTATGGTCAATTATTTATGTATATATTACTGTTTTGAAGTAAATGGTTTCTATCTATTTATATTGTTTTGCGAGGCTTATAAATAGAGTTTGTATAAACGAACTTTGGGTTTTATAAGGGGAGCTTATGAAATGGTTTAAAGGCTTAAAGGAAGATTATTTACAAGGTAAAGGAGTTTTATAAAATGGTTTTGTGGATTTAAAAGGGGGTCATAAATGATTTAGGTATGTATAAAGAGTTTATAGTGGTTTTAGAGATTTATAAAATAGTTTATAAATGGTTTAGAAATTTATAACGAAATTTATAAATGGTTTAGAATTGTATAAAAAGGAAATCGTCCTTAGTGTTGGGTGAATATACTTACACCGTTGAGATAAGTATATAGATATTTTTCCCAAGTATTGAAATATAAGGCTTTGTGGATATATCTTTGTAAAGATATTTCCATGCAAATATTTACAAAGTCATTTTAGTTAATGAAAAGATTAATTAAGAGGTTAGTAGTTACTTATGTGTTTAACCAATATTAGTTTTCTGAAATAAGTTCCTGATTTGAATGTTTTGTTATTCGATAGTTAAATAACCAACTATCGAATTTGAATCCAAAACGTAACTTTGGAAATATCTAGGAGAAACACGTGAGTTATATGGCATAGTCATTTCCGATGATGTTGTACTATGTGTATAAATCCCGTTTCGTTCTCCTAGGACAAATGATAAGGTAATTCATCAACTAGCGGTTAAGAGGAGATCTTCGCTCTTATCTTTGACTGTTTATTTCCTAAAGAACCGGGTTTGAGTTTACCGGAAATTATCGAATGTTATTTCGAAGAGACTGGGATCGGATATGTTATCCGAAAGCCACTTCGATCCAACTCAAGCGTTTCCAACTGAAGATATCTTAAAGATGATGGAATTGAAAATGGAGCTCTCAAGCGTTTCGTTCAGTCCCAAAACGAACTTGTATGAACGAATGCTGGTATTGCATTTTTCCTGGAGGGCGGTGTTAGTATTCTCAGTGGGAAGTGCTATATAAAAGGCAAAACATAGCCTCAAGCCTCATCAATTGGGAATGTCTAAAACATGAGAGATGCAGCAGGACTAAGTGGGTCGCTCCCAAGTAGGGTATGATCATCCCTATCTAGAGTCGATATTATCTATCATTTGTATGCTTTGAGACCCATTAACGGAGCGGTGATCATACTCGGTACTATTAGTTAAGTGGTAGGCCGGTCCTGTGTTGGTAGGGGATCCTGGCGAGGTCCTCGGTGTTATTTTATCTAGAGATGCACCGTGATGGACGATTGCCCAGTAGCGCGGTCATTGTATGAAATCATTCTCCAATACGAGCCTTTATGGTTTTAGTTGTATACCTATTATGCTAGAATTTAATTACTGTGACTATTTCGGCTATGATTAATAAGTATTTGTATCTTAGATAATGTTATAATATTAAAGAATTTCATATGAAATGGTTTGGTTATCGTAAGGTAAAAACTCATCTGTGTTTATGTGCGACGTGGTCTTACGAGATACTTTTGATTTCAAGGTTTTTTTATAACTTAAAAATCCAGTTGGGCGTGTTTTTGGTTTACCGGACTGATTCATGTGTTATTTTATTACAATGCTCAGGGTCAGACCAAGCATATTTACATATTTCTTTGGATGCATTGGAGCTCAGGAGACGAGCTTGAGGTCTTCATGATGTATTCCCGTATTTGTTTTTTCTGTTGTATTGTTGTTGAAATTACCAGCATTTGTGAGGACAGGTTGTTATAACTGTCCAGGCCGATGATTGAAATGTGTTATTGTACTTTGATTGATGTATGTATATAACAGCTTCTTTTTTGTAAAGATCATTGATACTACATTGTATATTGTTTCGTTGCGGTTGTGAGATTCTGCGTTGTTTAGTTGTCTATTCTTCTTCTCTTCTCCTTTCTTCTTTCTTTCTCATAACTATCCCTCTTTCCGTTCAATTTGGGATGGACATTTGTGGTTTATTATCAGCTTGGACTGTGCAGATTTGCTGGTTGTTACAATTTTCATTAAAGCGGAATTTGAGATATCCTTCATCTTCATTTGTACAAAGAATTGGACATCTTCCATCTTCATTGGTGCCAAGAATAACATGCGAATTAGTGAAGTGTCACAATTTGAGCAGCTTCATCCATTTCAAACTTTATTATGACGCCTTTTGTATTTCTTTCTTTTTTATTTTATGCTTTTGTATGCACTGTATTATACATTGAGTAACTCTTTAAACTACCACATTGTAAGCAATGAATAATCATAAAAAAAATATAAAACATAAGATTATGCTACATGCATCCAATATAAAACGTATGAGATGATGCTTTATTTAGTTCCTTTAAGAAGCAATAAATCATTGTTAACAACCATAGATATAAGCTTGCCTAATTTTAAGAGGTTTCTTTCATCTATGGATGATGTGTCATATATTCTTGCCTAAGTTTAATCTATCGGACTTGGAACAGGTAATATTATAGTGGAACCCACTTTGCATTGAATTATTAATGGAAACAAATAAAACGAAAGACCATGAAATGACAACAAATAATAGTAGTATATACTACATAATGTATATAATAATGAGTTGGAAGTATGTTTGGATACTACTTTTTTAATTCATTTATGGCTTTTAAGCAATTTGAAGAACATTTTCAAATGAGAATATTTTTTAAAGTAAAAACATTTGAAGTAGTCATCATAAATGATATTTAAAAGAATGTCTTATTTAGATAAGTTAGCATCATATTATACCTACCACATAATTAAATTAAAAAGAAAATATAACTAACATGTCCTCTTTCTATCTCTTTAATTTCTTTTTGAATAATTTTTGTTGTTCTAAGTTTCAATCAAGTGGTCAATATTATCTCTGTGCAAATTCAAAATTTAATTTCATGTGTTTCAGACGCATACATTGATTAAAAGTTTACTTACTTTTTCAATTAGTTTTTCACTGTCATTGGTCGCCCAACAAAAAATAGGTTTTGATACAAAAAATAGAACTAAAAGTTTATTATGGAAAAAAATGGAAAGATGTAAAGACAATCGTATCCACGGTTTCTTTGTATCTTATCGGATATTTTCTCTCATATCTATTCTAATCTATTAAATAATAGTAAAGCGGAAGAATTTAAAGCTCTCTTATTAATTGTAGGAATTTCCTCCTCTCTCCTTAATTCTCTCTAGATATTTTATTTTCATATTATAATTATTACAATGTTTCTACCGGTTCTCTCTTCTATCGTTAGAATTTAATACTAAATTTTGCAATTATGCACAGATTTCTTTCAAGTTTTTAATGTTATTTTACATTTAAGTCCATATATATATTAAATTTAGTTAGGTGAACTTAAATTTAAGCTTTTTAAATAAATACAATTAACGAATATTCATTAATTGATCTAATAAATTTTTTTTAAATAACAATTCAATATGCGTACTGCGTTCATATCGACAAAAATAGTAAAACTGATTTTTCTTTCAAGGCCAGATAGTTTTAAATTTCTGCAGTCATATACAAGTTATTACAATTCTAATAATATTTTCTCCTATCATTTCGCATCTAAATGCCAACATTCAATAATTTTTACAATTATTTACGAATTTCATCTAAGTTTTCTTATATTATTTTACATTCAAGTCTATATATTTGAATTTATTAATTAATCTTGAATTTAAATTTTTTAACTAAATCCAATTAACAAATATTTATTTATTAATCCAATAAATCATAAAAAATGATAATTCAATGTATGTACTGCATTTGTAACGACATAAATTGTAAAACTATATGTTCATTCAGGTCTATATAATTTAATATTTTCACAATTATATACAAAATTATCTTTGATACTTTTACATTTTTCTACAATTAAGTACATAAAATTTCTTTCTTTCTAAAATTGGTTATTTAGTACAAAGAAATATATATACATAATTTTTTCTTTCTAAAGTTGGTATTTCATTACAAGCAAATATATACAAAAAATTTGTTTTCAAAATTGCCGTTACAAACATATTAACATTTTTCCTTCGTAAAATTGGTACATCATTTTTTTTTTGAAAAAGAAAAAACATGTATTATTACTAAGAGAAAATAGCCTTTCTCCAAAGGCTCACAAAAAAACAAGGCAAACAAAAATATGCCTCCCAGAAAACCGTAAAAAGATACAGTACAAAAAGATCACAAGAACAAGAAAAGGCTATGCTAACAGCAGAACGGAAAAACTCAGCAGAAGCATAAGGAACAACCGCCCGCTCAACCTTCTTCCCCGCTACACCAGATTAGGTGTAGTCCAGACCACCAGATACAAAACCAACCACCGCCGTAAAGAGAGGAGACTGAGAGAGGACCACAAGCAAAAAGCACAGTAAGCAAGGAGACCCACATCATACGGCCTCAACCCCCCCGTGCCTGCAAGCGACAATACCCGAGGAGTTCCGACAGCACACACCCGAAAGAAGGACGAAAATCAGATGACCAAACCAAAGAAAAACCCCAGCTAAAGACAACGATGAAATCTCCCGTCATAGCCTAAACCTGAAAAACTAACAGAAACATCAAAACAACCAAAAGGGGGGAGTTGAGAGAAACAAGAGCGCCGGATGAAGGCCAACGCCCCGTCTGGATCACTCAACCAACGCCTAATCTAGCGGATCTCAGCACACAAGAAATGGACAGAAGATCCACGAGGTGCTGAATACGGGGGCCCGTTCTACCCCTGAATGGCCTGCCTCGGAAGGCAGGGAATACGTCATTCCTAACGTGCCGAATAATGGCCTCAGGGTCCATAGGAGAGTTATCGAAGATTGCCTTATTCCGAGCACACCAAATGTGCCAGCAAATAAGACAAGGAATCAAGCGATGAATGATCGAATGAAGAGATTTCCTAGAGTTCCCAGCCCACCAGGAAGTCGAAAGATCATTAGCAGATCTGGCAATTCCTCGAACACCAACCAAGTTTCCAAAGTAATTCCAGCAAGATCTGGCTGAGGAACCAGCGAAGAATAAATGGTTCAAGGATTCCGATTCCCCATTGCCACAGCATCTGCAACGTGAAACTAAGGGAATGCCTATCCTCTTCAGATTCTCGTCTAAAGGCAACCCGTCATGAAGGATATGCCACATCAGAATAGAGACCTTTGGAGGAGAACGAGAATCCCAAATGAAGGAAAACAAAGGAACAATGGGGCTAGGGATTCTAACAGACGTCCAAGCTCTCAAGATGGAAAACGATGCGCTGTCCCATCCTGAAGGACCGCCATGGGAATCAGAGAGGGATTTCACTGACTGCATGTGCTTCCAAGTCTCGCTAGCATAGGACGGGGAACCCGAAAAATTAGAACCCTCTAGCCTATGGTACTTTGCGTGAAGGAAAGAAGCCCATAAAGAGTCGTTAGCACCAAATCTGTACCACAGTTTGCAAGCAAAAGCCGTGCAAATATCCTTGGGGTTACGAAGCCCCAAGCCGCCCTCAATTTTGGGACGACAAATCGTGTCCCACGAAATCCAGTGATGGCGGCGGCCATCCTCCTTGTTGCCCCAGAAAAAGGAAGAGGCCAAAGAACGGTACGACCGAAAGAAGGAGGAGGTCGGGGTCATAGCCGCAAAGATATGGGTTCCCATAGAATCTAACACAGACTTTATGAGAACCAGTCTGCCGGCCTGAGACAGAAGTGCCGCATTCCAACGAATTATCTTACCCCTCACCTTGTCAGTTAAAGGGTCAAAAAAAGCGTTAAGCTTCCTACCTCGGTACAGAACAATACCTAGGTAGGGTAATGGAAGGGAAGTTTCCTTAAAGCCTGAGAATGTCTCAATCCAGGAAGATCTAGCAGCAGAGCAGTCCTTCGCATGGACGAAACAACTTTTGGAAGGGTTTACGAGCTGACCAGAGGATCTCTCGTATTGATGGATGAAGCTAAGCAGCCTCCGGATAGAGGAACGACTACCATTTGAGAAGATAACAATGTCATCAGCAAACGATAAGGACAAAATCAGCGGACAGCCTCTAGGGATCCCGAAACGCTGAATTTGACCATATACTGTCAAGGTATGGAGGCCGCGAATGAAAGCCTCAGCCGCAATCACAAAAAGCGTAGGCGAAAGCGGGTCTCCTTGGCGAAGACCCCTCCCCGCCCTGAAATACCCATTAGCCGAGCCGTTAATGAGCACAGAGAACCAGCAGTTGGAGATAAGCCTCCACACCAGGTCAATGAAGGTTTCCGGAAAACCGAACGTTCTCAAAACTTTTATGACGAAAAACCAGGACATACGATCGTAAGCCTTCGCCATGTCCAGTTTGAAAACAACATTAGAGCCACGCACTTTCCTGTCAAGCTGGGAAATCAGTTCCTGGGCCAACATGACGTTGTCGGAAATTAAGCGCCCTTTAACAAAACCCGCTTGAGAAGAAGAGATAATACGCTCAAGGAAAGGGGCCAAACGGCTAGCCAAAATCTTGGAAATAACCTTATTCGAGAAGTTGCAAAGGCTAATGGGCCGAAAGTCCCCACAGGACCGCGGGAGCTCGCACTTAGGGATGAGGAAGAGGTGGGTGGAGGTCCAGCTGGTGGGGAGGACCCTACTAGAGAAAAAAGACTGGACAGCAGGACAAAAATCAGCCTGAATAATAGGCCAACAGCAACGGTAAAAGGAACCGTTGAATCCGTCAGGACCGCTGGCACTATCCATACTAAGGGCGAAAACAGTAGCACGGATTTCCTCAGGCGATGGGGAATCCGCTAGGAGATCACTTTCAGGCGAGGGAACCAAACGGGGGATAAAGGCTAACAGAGCAGGGTCGGTAACTGCAACCGAAGGCGAACCAAGAAATGATTGGAAGTGATCCACAATTGTATCTTTGACTTCCTCAGGCGAGGATGCTAAAGATAGATCCGGACGCAAAATCTTGCGAATAGAGAGAAGGTGGTTCTTCTTGCGAATATAAGAGTGGAAGAATCTGGAGTTCACATCAACATCGACCACCCACTTGACCCTCGCCTTTTGACGAAGGAAGTCATTCTCAATACGAAGTTCCGAAGCGAAGAAAGATTGAGCAGCTGCCCACGCCTCCTTGTTGGACGATGATGGAGTCTTGTCTAACAAGGATTCCGCTACGATAAGAGATTCTTCGGCTGACCGAACACGGTCAAAGATGTTCCTGAAAACATCTGCGTTCCAAACCTTAAGGCAGCACTTGAGACGCTTCAGCTTGCGACTGAAGACAGAACAGGGAGGACCGACAATGGGAACGGACCAAGATTCAGCTACCACTTGAAGAAACGTATGGTGAGATCTCCACATACTCTGGAAGCGAAATGAAGAGGGCCCCGTAAGGGAAAAAGGAGAGCATCGAACTAACAGAGGGGAATGGTCCGAGAAAGTCCGATGTAGATGAACAACCGAGAAGGAAAAGGGTAATCGGAACCAATCCTCCGAACCGAAAACCCGGTCTAGCCTGGAGAGAATACGGCTAGGGCCTACTTGGTTATTAGACCAGGTGAAAGCCGAGCCCACGAACGGGAGCTCAGAGAGACCGGATTCGACAATGAACGAGTTAAAATCCGCCATCGCTAGACGGCTGATGGCGGCTCCTCCCCGTTTCTCAGCCTGGCATGCGACGATATTAAAATCGCCGCCAACCACAGAGTGAGAGAAACCCAAAGAGCTGAGACCTAAAATGTCGGTCCACAGTGATAACCTCTCCGCACGATCGCATTTGGCGTAAACTGCCGAGAAAAGAAAAGGAGAAGTAAAAGAGGAAGAAGAACAGGCAACCGAGAAGAGCTGAGATGAGTCAAAAATAGAGTGGACCGAAAGGGATTTGGACCATAAAATCCAAATCTTACCGGAGACGTTGGCACACCCGCCTCCAAAACCTAAGGGTAAAACGGTGCTGATTATGCCATACGGATCTAAAAAAGGTTCCAGAAGTGCAATCAGCTCAACCGAATGTTTCCGGACAATGCGTTTAAGCCTGGCCAAGGACGCGACGTTGCCAATACCGCGAACATTCCAGAAAAGGAAGTTCGACATGACTGAAAAATCAAAAAGAGGAAAAGAAGACCAGAGAGAAAAATAGCAAGATCGGAAGCCAGACCACAACAATCTGGAAGACCGGTCAAACTCAAACAAGATACAGCGAGTATCGAGTAGATCTATCGATCTGCTCGGACGCCGCTATAGAGCGTGTGCGGATGGTGCGAGGTGTAGAAGGGACTCTACGCGATCTTCGACGGGACGGACGGACAGGAGAGGCAGTGGGCTCAATAGTAGACATAGAGGATACCGCACAGTCGGACAAGGCCGACCGAGATGCCACAGCAACCTCCGGAAAGGAGTTCCTGGACAAACAATCAAGGCGCTCGTTAAGAAGCGCAATTTCTGCCTTACTCATCAGCGGGATGTAAATGGACAGAGAGCAAGAAGAAGAGGGGAGGGAGCACGCCGAAGAGCAGCAAGAGGAAGATGAGCCCAAGGGAACAGAAGGATCAGAAGGAGCAGAAGAGAAACGTAAACAATAGGGAAGGCGAATCAGGCGACAAGCAAACTGCCTCCTGAGCCGCTCAACAGCGGGGCAAAGAGGAGCTGCTAAAGAGCGGATGGAGGTGGATGAATGGACAGCAGAATCAGAGACCCACGACGCAACGAAATGCGGGGAGAGATCCGGATAATAACCGAAGGGAAAAGTGACACGGGGCGGACAAGAATAAAACCGGGCGAGTGTAAGGGAGCAATCCTGATGCATCCCAAATTGCTATGGGAATCTTACCAAAACGAGACTGTCACTAAAAATACAGCCTCGCATCATAGGTAAGATTCGCAAGTCGCACCACGCAGCGGGACCAGTAGAACGGAGCACAGAAGGCTGGCAGTAGCCCATGCTGTCCGTATAGTGATCGCGGAGGGTCACTATACGCACAGATAAGGAGATGGGATACCACCCACGCCAATCGCTCCGAGCCCACTGAGCTGACCGATGGCAGCTAAGGAATCCTACCAAAATCGGGAAACAAAAAAGATACCAAGTCACTAACGACACAGAACTGGACTCGAAGTGACTTATAAGCAAAACCAAACAAAAAGAGCCCCTCGGATCGCTCCAGACCAACAGCCTAGAATGACCAAAGCCACAGCTGAAAGCCCAACATACCGATAGAGACCAATAGCTCGTCGGTAAACTGACATTCGATATGGCGAAATCATAACAACCGGGACCTGACATACTACCAGACTCGATAGAGACAGTAATATCAGGGAGCACACACCTAAGTGTGTCAAGGCTCAATAAAACAGAACCGACATCAGTGGATAGCCACCAAAAATAAAAAGGCAATCCAGCAAAATCAACAAAAATAGAAATCGAACTAGAGAAGCAAACCTTCCAACAATGATCCTCAGCAACCCGAAGAGATGGGTCAGCCGAGACCTCAAACTTCGACAATCCCAAAACCAAAACAGTGGACGAGTCCCCGCCACCAACCAATGCCGAATCAGTATCAATCAGACGGCATGGGGAAGGCGATAAAGCGATCAAATCTTTATCGACCAAACCACCGCTAACCGAACTAAAGCAAAGAACATCACCAGGCGGACAAGCTAGCGCCGAGCAGCCCAGAATCGACAGGCGAGGAGAAAAAGGAGTGATGAACTCTCCCTTCTTCCTCGTCTTCAAACCATCCTCAGCGCACAAGCTCGACTGTCCACAATCGATACCATCAACAACAGAACCAAAAACAATTCCAGCCGAACCCGAAGACAACAAATCAAGCGACGCCCCAAAAATCAGTTTGGGCTCAAATTGGATCTGGATATCCAGATTTGCCAAGGTAACAGATCTAAGCAAGCTATAGGACGATCTTTCAAAGCACGGCGACAATTCCATGAATAATCCATCAACCAACAAAAACCTGAACCGAGCCAACGAAGAGAAGGCCACCGAGGAGAAAACTGAAATATCGACCGACCGCTCGCTCGTAAAACAGACCGACAAAGGGGGAGGAACAATCGCGAGCAAGGCGTCAGCGATGATGGCGAACGATGGACATCGCCTCACAAAATCTCCAGAGAAGGAGAAAACCCCCAATTCCATAAAATACAACCGGGATCCAAACAGCGACACAAGCTAAAGATAAACGTTGAGCAATCGAAACAGAAAATGCTCGCTGAGAAGCAAAACGAGCTGAAGAAATGCAGAGGATAAATTATATTTTGTGAAGAATAACATTACACTTATTGATAAGTAATGAGTGTTTGTATTTTGTAATATTGAAAAAAGAATAAATATTTTCAATTAGTACGTTTTTGTATAAAAAGTTACATTTTAATTATTTATATTCTTAATCTGAGTTAATCAATGGACAAAAATTATACCATATTTTGATTAGAAATAATTTCTTTCATATTTTATATCTTTTTTACATAAATGTTAAGTATTTTTTGAAAAGTTTTATTATAAAATAAAGATAGTAAGGTATGAAACAATGAACTAAAAATCATTTTTTTACATAATTAAAATGACAATGTGATTTGTAACGTTTCAGATCTTATTTTCACTTAATATTTCTTTTAGTAATTAAATAAATATTTTTTATCACCCTGATAATATCATATAATTATTTTGATAAATATGTGCTACCAGAACTATATATGCATACGAATACCTTGAGTCTTTGATATTATTACACTTTTATTTTTAGGTATTTGTCGTCATTCTCCCATGTAATATTTGAAATTTAATGTATACATCATTTACTTTTAGTCAAATGTATCAAAACCTAAATGTCAATTTCAAAATATATATACATGAATATTTATTTATGAAATTTTATAAAAATATTAATTTCAATATTTATTAAGAATATTTATTTTCATTTATTTGATTGATAAATAATGAATCCTAAAAATTAATAAATCGGTATATAACTCATTTTATCATCAAAAATGATAATTTAATTTTTATTCAAATATAATATAATATACGAATCTCATAACAAAAATACACAGTTACAAATAATATAGTAATTTAAATTTACAAGTCATTTATCCTAACAAAATTCATCGGAGATTGCATGATAAATTATATTCTTCAAACCTAGTTATAATATTATTTTTCTACAACATACCGCGTGCAACGCACGGATTACACACTAGTTATATAATAAAGCCAATATGACATTATTTTTTTTGCACCCTATTTGTTCTCTGCTCTAATACTTCATTCCGAGTGATTTGAGTTACATTTTCCTTTTTAGCCACTGAAAAAAATTATTTTGCAGTTCCAGGCCCGATAAATTAAATAGAAGTTAACGCTGCCTATTCAAGCCCTTACCATACAACCATTTACATTTTCCCCAAACCCTTACATTAACCCTAACTTTTGTTAGAAAATTTAACGGTGGTTGCAAATATGAAGCATTGCTTAAGGTTGAAACCGTTGCCCTCCTTCTCCGTGTATATTCGTTATCATCCCACCATTTTTCTTTTCTCTTTTCTTCGTCACGTCTGCATCGACATCATATTATGTTGCTCTTCTTTCTAAATTCGTCCTGCTATTTCTAAGTCGCTTTAATGCTTCTGTTTATTTTCCTTGCTTTGCTATCACGCTTTGGTTTCAGCTATTTGATTGCTGCCTCAATTGTCCATAATTCCTACTTTTCAGGTATGATGTTTCCGTTCTCACTATTTTTTTTAACTGTTTTCATTTATTCCATCTTCAGTCTCTGTTCCTTATGGTTGAAAGTTGATTCAAATACTATATTTCAGTGTACGTACGTCTTTGTTGTTTTGACTGCAATTTTTTGAAATTTTGAAACATCTTCATTCGTTCATTTGTTTATGTTTATTTTTCCTTGGCTTTCTATATTTGATTACTATAATTATACCGTAAAATTCTTTTACTCAATTGATTTTTGTCTCATTCATAAATAAGAATTTGTCAACACCCTGTGTTGAGATATTGCCTGATCAATTTTTGAGTTTTATTTCTGAGGTGATACAGATGTTACATGATTCTACTGTAAAATATAAATATTTGTTAATGGTTTTGTAACAACGAGGTGAAAGGTTAAAGCATATTTTAACTTCCACTGCAGAGTTTGGGCTTAGTAATATCGTGCCTATTGCTGAAATCGTTGAACATGGAATTTGTTATTAAAATGTGAAACAAAATATTATTTGTTCACCTTATTTGCATCTTTATGGACTTTGCTTGATGTTTTAATTTGTCATAAAGATTGTTTATGAAATTTTGAAAACTTTATGGACTTTGCTTGATGTTGTTAATTTTAAAATGTGAGAAAAATATCTTTTCTTTTATATTATTGTCTTTCTCTTGTGATTTTATAATCATCCAAAAGAAAATGCACCTTTCTCTCAAATAAAAGGTATCACTATAATTATATAGTATTGTTTAGTTTTCCCCGTCTTCCAATCTAATATAATTTAATTTGCGTATGGCCATTTTTTAACCATTATGGATGCGAAATGATAACTTCTCTAATGAAAATTCATGCTTATTTAGTTAAATCGAATTAAGGTGGAGATATTTGTTGAATACATCAAATATAAAAATTAGGCGCATTTTTTTGGAAAAATAAAGATAATTTATATAATGTTGAGTATTGAATGTTATGGCTTACACATTATATTTGTTTTACTATTTTGTGAAATTTTGTTCTAATTATACCACCTCTTCAAACTATATATCAATTAACAAAGCATATTATTTTTTCCCAAAATCAGTGGTCAATGGCATATGGATAAAACTGTTCTTTGAACTACTTACATGGCATAATGGCATGAGCATTTTTTTATAGGAAACCTTTTCAACGATTGAAGTACTTTTTTATTTAATATGAATAACGGGATTTTATTAACTTGAGTAGTTATTGATATACTTACATGGGTATTAGATTGCCATCAAAATCTAAAAGTGCCCCATTGCCAGTTTACTCATATTCACTTATTTTATTTCAGGATAAAATCTATAGTGTAGAACACTAAGATTTATTGCAAACAAATAAAGCAAAATTTTTATTAAGGATAGAGGTATCTCATCCAACTTATATGTTGTGAGTATATCATATTGGGTATTACAGATATAAAGTAGTTAATATTGTTGAACGTAATCAAACTTTAAATTCCATGTTTACCTAACTTTTATCTTCTAAACTAATCATTTGAACATTGCTTTGGATATAAAGGCTTCATTATTTTGTCTAAAATAAAAGATACAATATGTTATACTAATGTGTAGCACTACTTATCTTTGCATTTTTATGCACATGGATATATTATTTTTCTAATTCCTTCTTTTCTATTTCTTCTGCTAATTTTAGTTTCACTTTCGTGTGCAAAATAAGTTGTTCATAGAAAAATTATTCTATAACATTTCAAAATTTCAAGGCGTGGACTGCCTTGCTTAGAATGCTAATTAAAAACGAATTGCTTGACGTTTATGCATGTAATTCAAATCTTTGGAAAAGATATTACATATGTTTTTATTTTGATCTTAGTGAAGAGAAAATCATAGTTAAACTTTTAGACTTTTTAAATTACACTCCATTTCACATTGTATCCCTAAGTTTAATGCTAACATATTACTACTTTTATGCTAATTTTTCATAAACCTAAATATGGGCCATGACATATCATCCGGTCCATCTATAACCATGGTCGTTCCTGATTTAATGCAAGAAAGAATGCGCGGGCCAAGTGAAATAAAGTATTTTTAATATATTGTTATAAATTTATGTCAAAGCAGGACCAAGTATAACATGTACAACAATCAAACAAAGATATACTAAAAGTATACATATGTTTGATGTATTCTATGGAAAATACGAAATATGTGCCAAGAAGTTGTCAAATTGTAGAAGGCTTGAAGGGCCAAAAGTGTATGTGTGTGATGGCCAGTTTTGTGTGCATTCAACTGTTTAGACTCATAGGCGTCGATGTTCTATGTTTATCATAAATTACATGAAAACATATCCTAGGGTTGTTGACTAATCAATAAGTAAATATTTTTCATCACACTAAACCAAAGATTATCAAGTGGTTTCTATGAACAGAAGCATATTGCTAAAGAAGAATTAGCTAGAGAAGGTGACCATTAAAGTAGCTTAATGTAATATTTTTGTTGATATACTCGACTACTGCTAAACCTGATTCTTTCGGACGATCAGTTTAATTTACTCAAAAATAATGTTAAATGTGAACAAATACGTGTGGTTATTGACACCAAATCTTGACAATGCTACAATTAGTCACATAAATGAAGTTTCCAAGTATGTAACTATAATTATAGTTTACAGTATCTAAATTGTATAAAAACTTGCATTTAGAAAACAGATGTCTGTATGCTCACTTACATTTAGAGAAGGGGAAATGTACAAACTGCTTAATGATATACTTTATTATGATGAGCTCATGCAGCTGGTTTTTCTTTTAAGTTACGATAGATTTTTGTTCAATATATTGGATAAATAGTTCCTACCTATTAGTCAAACTAACCCCAAAAACTTTGTCAAGTAATATTGAAATAGAGAACCTTTCATTCTCATGGGCATAAGAACTCAAGTAGAGAACCAAAAATAAGAAGGCCACCGATCTATCTACCACCGTGATATGATAAACATAATTACACGTTAGTAGGATTACCCATTTTATTTATTCGTACAACTCATATGCTTGACCATGTCTAATTAATTAGGCAAGGGATTTAGGAGCTACAGACTAAAATTAAAGAAAAGGTGTGGCCACACTTCAAAGCTTTTTGATGAAGGGTTTTTGTGCTTAAAAAACAAGGTAATCAAGTATCAAATAAAACATTATACTCAACCTTTTTTAGTACCTTATATTTGTGCAAAATTATAAACATGCGTGTTTCAACTAACTGACGGATCTGAGTTGGAATTAATGGTTCATCGAATTTACTTTTTTTAATGTACTTTGTTCGTGAATATAATTTTTCAACAATCAACTGCTGTAGGCTTAAAAAATCTATTTTATTTTGCAATCCTTTTTTAAACTTATATTATAATTGGTTTTCCTTTGTTAATATTCATACCACTTCTATATTCTATATAAAATTTAGCATTAGGTTTGTTTTTTTACCCTAGTTTTGTTATTCTTGGTATTCAATTTCTCATGCTGCTCTTGCATATTTTCAAATCTTTGGAAATTTTGTTTTAATTGAATCAATTAATGATATTTCATTTTCCTATTAAATTAGCTAATGTCCATAAACAACTTGATATCCATCGTCTATATTATAGAAAAGAGCAAAAAAATGTAATTTTTTTGAACAAATTATGGGAAGTGATTGAACTTAGACCCAGAAATTAATTGGTTCAATTTTACATCATTATAAATATCCTTTTCAGGCTTTTACGCCTGTTAGGAAATCCAATCTACGGTTTCGATGACAACAACTATACAATGGAAATCAAATATACATATATATTTATATATACATGTATTTGCTAGAACAACATCACTAGAAAGACAAGAACGAGGCTCAAAGGACACTACAAGAGACTACAAGTCGATAGGTACAAGGAAGTAAAAGAAAGGATGTACAAAAATTGACATGCACCATATCAGACGTTTGGGTGCACAAGCCAGAAGTCTGAAATAGTTCTCTGGAACAACAAACATGCTAAACCAGACGTTTGGTAATAGCACTCAGACGTCTAATCCTCTATTATATTCAAAAAATATATAGTATCAGACGTCTGAAACAAATACCAAACGTCTGAATTCAAATTCGAAAATGAACTGCAACTGCCACATGTGAATGGACATCTCCGCTTCTCTTCTCCACAACTCTTCACCATCAACAGAAGCAACCTTAGAGGATTCATTAATGGATGTAAGTACTTAAGATACCTATCTACAACTATATATAGCATCAAGAATCAAGAGAACAAAAACTACTTCACCTACTTACGCTTTCTAATTCTATACTCTGTTCTATATTCTTGATCTCTGCACTCTAGCAATCTTTACTTGTATTCACTCTTCCGTATACTCAGTTCTTCATAGACAATATTCCTTAGAAATATATTGGAAGCAATTGTACTAATTAGTCAACATCTATGTTATATTAGAACACACATTTGACAAGAACAACTCATTGTAACCAAGCCTATTCCTCCGAGCGAAGCGAGGGTTTTTGATAGTCGAATTCCGAAGGGGAGCTTCGGGACTGGACGTAGGACGGGAGGTCCGAACCAGTATAAAATTCTGGTGTGGTTATTTTATATTTACTTAGATTAATATTATTTTAGTTGCATCATATATTTTGTCACATATACTTGCATATACACTACACTATCCACCCCGTAGACTTTCAATTGGTATCAGAGCAAGGTTTGATCAAAGTACAGTAACACGTATTTGAATCATGTTAATATGGCAAGTATTTTTCAAAAAGGCCAATCCACAGCACGTCCCCCACTTTTTAATGGTTTTAATTATGCATATTGGTCAACACGTATGAGAATTTTTATGAAAGCTAATGGATTAGAAATTTGGTTAGCCACTCAAAATAAATATGAAGCACCTGACACTACTATGAACACATGGAATGATGCACAAAAAACCGCAGCTTCTAATAATGCCAAAGCTATGAATGTTTTATTTTGTTCATTAGATAATAATGAATTTTCACGTGTCATGATATGTAACACTGTATATGATATCTGGCGTACCTTACAAGTTACACACGAAGGCACGAAGACACGAACAAAGTTAAGCAAACTAAAATTTCAATTTTACAAAATCAATTGTTATCATTTAAAATGAAAAAAAATGAATCTATAGTGGACATGTACTCTAGATTCCAAACTATTCAACACGATTTAATGACACTAGGAGTTAAATTCACAAATTATTATTTAGTATCTAGAATACTCAATTCTTTAACTCCAGAGTGGGAAAGAAAAGTATTAGCTATCGAAGAAGCTAATGAACTCTCAACACTCTTAGTTGAAGAATTGATAGGAAATTTAAAGTCCTATGAAGCTAATCTGCAGGGAAGAAAAGAACAAAATTCGGAGAAGAAAAACATAGCCTTTCCAGCAACAAATGAAGACTCCGACTTAGACGAAGAAGAAATCGTATTTATTGCAAAAAACTACAACAAATTCAAGAAGTTTAGGAAAATGACCAGATTTCAGAAAGGAGGAAAATCAAGCTCAACAAATCAAACATCAATCAAATGCTATGAATGTGATCAATTTGAACATATGAAGAAAGATTGTCCCAAGCTCAACAATGATAAAAAGAAGAACAAATTTGAAAAATTCAAAAAGAAGAAAGCTTTCAAAGTAACATGGGATGACTCAGATTCTTCATCATCATCAAATAGTGACAGCGATAGTGACGAAGAACAAGCTAATGTATGTTTTATGGCACAAACTGATGAGGTATGTCCCGAACTTAGCTATGATGAATTATTAGAGCTTAGCATGGAATTAGATGATAAATTTAGACAAATTAAAAAATTGAATAAAGAACACATAGCCAAAATAAATCGATTAGAACTTGAAATAGGAATGTTAAAAGATGAAAAAATTATTTTAGAGGAGGAACTAGAATTATCTCAAGAAAAAATAAAAGTAGTTTAGTTGAATATGAGACTATATCTATTGATTTTGGAAAATTTAAACTAGAAAAGGATAACTTGTTAAAAGAAAATATCAACTTGAAAAGTAATATAGAAACATTGAATATTGAAAATTTTGAATTAAAAGAAAAATTAGATAAAATTACAAATAATGTTTCAAAATTTAATAAAGGAAAACAAGATTTGGAAAATCTTATCAAAACTTCAAAACCTTCATGTAATAGAAATGGAATAGGATTTAGAATTATTCCTAAACAAAAAGGGAATAATATTAAGAAGTATAGTTTTATTTATCAAAAGACTAAGATCACCTAAGTCTAATACGAATACCAAAAACATAAAAATTTGGATTCCTGAGACAAATAATAATTTGACTAGACAAAAGCATATTAATAATTTTCTAGATAATGTAGTCTATAATAAAAATTATGTTCATAAAGGTACCAAACCTTCTTGGATGTGGCTACCTGCTTCTCCTAACATCTAGGACCCTAACAAAGTGTATAGGTACCAATTAAATCATTTTTATCTTGCAGGTACCCAAAATAAAAAAATAAGGAGAAATGGATACTTGATAGTGGCTGCTCCAAGCATATGACCGGAAATGCAAAAATGCTATCAAATATAACATATATCGATGGTGTAATGGTAACTTTTGAAGATAACTCAAAAGGATACGTCGTTGGCATCGGAGAAGTCATCAACTCTGGTATTTCTAACTCTCCTATTATTACAAATGTTTTGTTAGTAGAAAATTTAAAACACAACCTACTTAGCATTAGTCAATTATGCGATAAAGGTTTTCAAATTAATTTCGAAAAAGATAGATGTAATATTTTCGACAATAACAAACAACTTATCTTTTAGGGTTTTAGAAACAAAAATATTTATGTCTTGAATATAAATATAAATCGAAATTCAAACTTATGCTTAACCGCTAAACATGACGATCCATGGTTGTGGCATAAACGATTTTGTCTTAATTTTAAATATATTAATAAATTAGCAAAATATGAGCTAGTTAGAGGTTTACTTAAAATAAATTATAAAGTAGAAAATTTATGTGACGCTTGTCAAATCGGTAAACTAAAGAAAAGCTCTTTAAAATCTAAAAATAATATTTCTACAAAACAACCGTTAGAATTATTACATTTAGATTTATTTGGTCCAACTCAAGTACGATCTATAAATCACAACAAATATGTTTTCGTAATAGTTGATGATTTTTCAAGATATACATGGACCTTATTTTTAAAACATAAAAGTGACACTTTTGGTATGTTTAAAATTTTTGCTAAAAAAATTAAAACTCAAATGGATTTGAAAATTAAGAATATTCGAAGTGATCATGGTGGAGAATTCAAAAATGATCTTTTTTACTAATTTTTGTAATAAAAAGGGCATAAGTCATAATTTCTCTTTTTCCCGCACACCACAACAAAATGATGTAGTAGAAAGAAAACACCGTACGTTACAAGAATATGCACGAACACTATTAAATAGTAGTGGTTTACCAAAACATTTTTGGGCTGAAGCTATTGCTACGGCTTGTTATGTTTTGAATCGAGTAACCATACGACCTATGACTAAACATATTTGCTTCGAAATATTTTTTGGAAGAAAACCTAAAGTATCATACTTTAAAACTTTCGGATCAAAATGTTTTATATTAAATACAAAAGATAATTTAGGAAAATTCGACCCGATGGCCGATGAAGGAATCTTTGTTGGATATTCGAATCGTAGCAAGGCATATAGAATTTTTAATAAACGTACTAACACAATTGAAGAAAGTTTACATGTTTCATTTGATGAAAATTTCCTTAACAATCATACTAATGACGATGAAGAAATTATTCCTATAACAAATACAACAAACTCATCTAATAATGAGACAAATGCACAAAATAATACTATAGTGTCACCCCCTAGAATTCTAAAAGATCATCCAAAAGATAATATCATTGGGGATCTTAATTCCAGAGTAACTAGAAATCAACTTAACCAAATAAGTCATATTGCATTTGTGTCAAATTTTGAACCAAAGAATTATAAAGAAGCTTCGAACGATGATTTTTGGATATTAGCCATGCAAGAAGAATTAAATCAATTTGAACGTAATAATGTTTGGGAATTAGTACCAAGACCAGAAAATCAATCAGTTATTGGAACAAAATGAGTATTTAAAAACAAAGCAGATGAAAACGGAAATATAGTTAGGAATAAAGCACGTTTAGTCGTTCAGGGTTATAATCAATAAGAAGGTATCGACTATGACGAAACTTTTGCTCCAGTAGCAAGACTCGAAGCCATATGTATATTACTTGCTTTTGCAAGTCATCACAATTTTAAATTATTTCAAATGGACGTCAAAAGTGCTTTTTTAAATGGTTTTATAAAAGAAAACGTTATATGTAGAACAACCTTCATTATTTGTTCACGAAAAATATCCCGATCATGTTTTTAAATTGCACAAAGCCCTAATGGACTATTTCAGACGTCTGAAGGTGACCGGACGTCTGAACAAAGTCTCTGGCTTCTTAACATAAAAATCAGGCCATTTTCATACGTCTGACATTATATCCAACCGTCTGTCAAAACTTTCTGTCTTCAAAATTTACAATTCTGCCTATTCTAGACGTCTGCCAATAAACACCCAAACGTCTGAAAATATTTACTGTCTTCAAACTAGGGTTAAATCAGACGTCTGATTCACTTCCCAAACGTCTGAAATTCAATCGACACCTATTCGTGACCTTAAAACGACTATTTTTTAAATTTTCGAATTCACATTTCATTTTGTTTCCTCTTTCAAATCCGAAACCCTATTTCTCCAAATCACTATCTCCTTAATTTTGCTCGATTTCATAGCGCCCAAAACTAAAAACCCTAGAGTTTCTAAGAGAAAGCAAGAACCAGCTACATCCTCCAACCCACAAGTATGCTCCGATGATCAGATTGAGAAGTGGATGAATCCAGTACCTCATTCTATCAAAAGATATGAAGATATCCAGAAGAAAAAGCTACACACAGGTCCCTTCTATAATTTGTTTAAATTCCCTATGTATGATTTGGATGAGATGTGTGAAAATGATAGGTTACAAAAGTTGATTTCCTTCAATTCGAATAATGTCCAAATCGATCAGCTTGCAATATTCCTTTTCTACTCTAATCTAGATAGCACTGCCGTATGGAATACCGATAATGATGATAATTGGCTTTGGTCGAGTTTTTACGGCAACACTATTCGACTTACTCCGAGAATTATAGGCCGTACTCTAGGTTGTTCCGACTCCGGAGAAGATTTGTATGACATCCCGGATATGCACCTCAAACCAAGAGATAATATTACCCATCAAATTTGGGAAGATGAAATGCCACGATTTGCTTCAAAATACTTACGACTTAAGGCAAGACTACTCACTAGGATGATTATCAACACAATCATTCCTCGACTTGACAGCCATGAGCAAATAACAGAATTGGAGCACAAAGCTCTATATGCTATCTTTAGTGATACAAGGGTAAATTGGGCGAAACTCATATTTCACGAGCTTAAACATTATTGGACTCGATCACGTCCATCAATCATTTACCCTACCTACATCATGCGCCTTCTGCAAGCCCACAACATTCCCTATTTATCGACTTTTGAGGAGATTGCCCCCAAGTACGCCTCCACAAAATTCCTCTCTCTTATGCACTTACCAGAAAATCCCTCGGCTTTTATTTCATTTGAAGAATGGACACAACGTAGTCAACAAGCTAGACAAGTTAGGCCTCAACCCCAACAACAACCACCACAACCATCACAAGAGGAAGAACAACATCACGAACACATTCCTCCTCCTCCTGCACCTTTTGACTATCCAGGCCAAGACGACATTTTGGAGACTCGCACTGAAACTAATCCAAATGAAAGCATTCGAGATTTAACTCTCCAAAATCAACTTATCTTATCAAGAAATCAAAAATTATTGGTTAAACGTATCAATAGCTTCGAAACAACATTTGCTCCTCGCCTAGCCACATTTGAAACATCGCTTTCAACAACATTATCTGTTCTAAAAGAGGTTCTCCAACGAGTCCGTGGCCCTACACCACCTTCGGAAGATTGGCCAACTCCAACGCCTTCTCCTCCTCCTTCAAAACATTCTAAACTTTTTGAAGAGGAAAAAGAACCTCTAGAACATACTCCAAAATCTCCTAGAATACAAGCTAGTTCTTCCAAGAATGAAGATGAAGGAGATGATCAATCCAAAGCTTCCCCCAAAAATCCTTAGATATTTTTATAGGTTCCATCTTCTGTATTGTAATGGAATCAAAAATCTATGCATGTAATCACTATGTTTAATGGTTATAAAAATGCTTTTTGGCTTGTTACTTATGCGTAATTAATTACCTTTCGTCTATTCATGATAATTTAATAAATTGATATATTATAACCTTTCGGCGGTCAGTAAATATTCCAGATTAATAATGTGTATATACTATCTAAAGGCATGATTATTGATTATATCATACATATTCTTGTATTAATGCTTTTTGATAATGCCAAAGGGGAAGAAATAATGGTAAGCACATATTCAGGGGGAGATTTATAAAATTATATCTAAGTACATTGTATAATTGTCATCATCAAAAGGGGGGAGAATGTTAAGAAATCCAATCTACGGTTTTGATGACAACAACTATACAGTGGAAATCAAATATACATATATATTTATATATACAGGTACTTGCTAGGACAACATCACTAGAAAGACAAGAACGAGGCTCAAAGGACACTACAAGAGACTACAAGTCGATAGTACAAGGAAGTAAAAAAAAAGGATGCACAAAAACTGACGTGCACCATATCAGACGTCTGGGTGCATAAGCCCGACGTCTGAAATAGTTCTCTGGAACAACAAACAGGCTAAACCAGACGTCTGGTAATAGCACTCAGACGTCTAATCCTCTACTATATTCAAAAAATATATAGTATCAGACGTCTGAAACAAATACCAGACATCTGAATTCAAACTCGAAAATGAACTGCAACTGCCACATGTGAATGGACATCTCCGTTTCTCTTCGCCACAACTCTTCACCATCAACAGAAGCAACCTTAGTGGATTCATTAATGGATGTAACTACTCAAGATACCTATCTACAACTATATATAGCATCAAAAATCAAGAGAACGAAAACTACTTCACTTACTTACACTTTCTAATTCTCTCTATTTTATATTCTTGATCTCTGCACTCTAGTAATCTTTACTTGTATTCACTTTTCCATATACTCAGTTCTTCATAGACAATATTCCTTAGAAATATATTGGAAGCATTGTATTAATTAGTCAACATCCGTGTTATATTAGAACACACATTTGACAAGAACAACTCATTGTAACCAAGCATATTCCTTCGGGCGAAGCGAGGGTTTTTGATAGTCAAATTCCGAAGGAGAGCTTCGGAACTGGACGTAGGACGGGAGGTCCAAACTAGTATAAAATTTTAGTATGCTTATTCTATATTTACTTAGATTAATATTATTTTAGGTATCATATATTTTGTCACATATACTTGCATATACACTACACGATCCACCCCGTAGACTTTCAATGTCAACTCCCCTTGATTTATATTGGAATATTTGATAACGTGTGAGAATTAAAATGCCAAAAGATTTCATCAATAAGAGCATTTATTGAAAAGAGAAAAAAATGAGGTTATTTTACTACTTTCTAAACAACTTCCCATCACATACTTATTCTTACTATCATTAGTGTGTATGTGTGTAATGATTGTGTCATGGAAAACCTGATGCATCCATAGATCAAAGTTGGGAAAGTAGTTCAATAATCATATAACAAGAGAGTAGTTCACATTGCAAACTCCTGAAGAAGATCTGAACCTAGACCTTAGGGTATTTAGTCCCTTGGTTGACGAATTCAATCAAAGAAAACTACTTGATGACTATGCTAAATCAAGACAGATAAGAGAATGGTTGTACCTGATAAAGAATTCAGATGGTTAAAATAAATTTCCAAGATTTAAAGAGAGAACTCTAATGTATGTTCAAGGTACAAGAGAATTGTGACAAACAAACTTAGTGGTGAGGCTAATCAAGAGTTGGGAAAAAGAAAGGGTGAAATAGGCTCAATACTACAAGGGTGATCAATAACTTGGGATGATGCAACTGGTGTTTTTTTATGCGTGTATGTGCCTATTATTAAGCTATAAATACGTGATTTTGAGGTTATACTGGGCGCATATAACTATACTCAAGTAATATGTTTTACTATGTATAAAAAGGTTAATCCAGTGAGCTTATAAATATATTCCTACATCAATTGTTACTCATTTGATTCAATATTTAACAACTATTTTTTTTCTTTCTAACAATGAAACTATACATTCAACTATTTTGGCTTACCAGGGGCACCGCTTATCATCCATAATATGAGCAAAATTATGTAACTTTTAGTTTACAGTCTACATTCTAGGTTGCCGCTTACTATTTTTTATAAGGTACCAATTCATGAACTGTTATGAATTACAATGTTCCTTAATAAATACCATGTATTCGCAATATTATTCCAGTTAGGCATCACTTTTATAAGCTTTAGAAAGGAATATTGCATTCCATAAACTTTACTCACTTTACAAAATGAAAATGATTTTACTATGTTAATTTAATAATCAAACTTTCATAAATATCCATGTGCATAGCACGGGTTCGAACCCGTTCGGTAAATAATTTACCTAATAATTGGTTCACTTAAAGCCATAGGAATTTCCTTTTGAAGTGACCATAAGATTAGAGGTTTTTCGTGGCTAACCCTCAAGAGTATAATAATAACTTGACTTGATTGTAGGGCTGTCAACGGATGCTTTCGGATACGGATAGTGCCATATCCGTATTCGTATCCGAAATCATTTTCGGATATCGGATATCCGTATCCGTTTAATTTTCGGATATCGGATATCTGTATCCGCTTAATTTTCGGATACGGACGGATATCGAATATTTATCCGCTCCGTCAATAATTGATAAATTTAAAGGTATAAACGAAAAAGTTTAGATCAACATAAAACATTTTTTGTTCTATTGTTTATAAAAAAACAAAGAAATAAAAAATATGGATAAAACATTGTTTTATACTAATATATGTATGTGTATCCAAAAATATTCAAAAGTTAAATACTCATAGCCCTATTTTCCTATTTTAAATTATATAAATATGCATCAGTTAATCGGACAGATATTTTTCGGATACGGATACCACTATAACCATATCCGTATCCGAAAAGCTTTTCGGATATCGGATATCCGTATCCGCTTTTCGGATAACGGATATTTTTCATATTTTCGGATACGGATTCGGACGGATATCGAATTTTTCGGGTACCCATTGACAGCCCTACTTGATTGCCTCCACTTTTTCCCTTCCTTTTACGTTCTTTTATCACCTTCTTAACAGTCATTCGAAAGATCAGCATAATTTAATGTAACCTGAGTGTTTTACCATTAAAAATGACGTGACGTCTATCACGTGGGTACAATTAAACAGCAATATTAAATACAATTCTTATAATAAACCTGTTATATTAGTGGAAAGAATCCGGTAGCAAATAACTTGTAGCCAGGTTTGGTCTTCTGGTGTGTCCAATTAGACATGTACGCATTTAATTTGCAAATAATTACTTAGCAAAAAGTAAATTAGAATTTTTGTAAATATCAAGCATTTTGAGTTGGCAGGGCACACGGGAACACAAAAATTTAGGTTCAAATGATTTTCAATATACAACATCTAATGATTATATATCTCTACTGTTAGTAATGAGAATTCCATGAATACGATTCAACCATGTCCTTTTGAATTTTCTAAAATACCCTTTACACCTCCATAAATAGGATTCAACCGTGTCTTCTCGAATTTCCTAAAATACCCTTTACATCTCCATAGTAGATAAAATTATTTGTCTCTCAATTTACATGTCATCTGTTCATGGGCCGTATTATTAAACTTCACGGCATCATCTTAACTCAATTAAATGTTATTGGAACAACTTCTTTCTTCATCCCTTAGCTTATATACAACAACAATTAATGTCTTTTTGACAATGTGAGACAAATTAAAACAATTAGAATTTGTATAATAAATTACAACTACTTTCATAGAATAGCTTGTTTTGTATCACTATTTAGTTTATGAATTTTCTTAGTATACAATTATATGGATATACCATAAATTTTTACCCAGCACACATGTCAACAATGTAAGGATAACTAATGACCCTATGTGGAACACCATATATCAAAGACACTAACACAAGGTCCCAATAGTAAGCATAATCGCCAATACAACACCACGGACACAATCTACATAACACCACCGACACATTCAACAAAAAAACATAATTTTCTATGATTTTCATCCTATCTGGCATCACATGACATAAAAATGGTCATACCAAAACCATAGCATATAGTGATATCAAAACATCAAGTGTACAAACCAATCATATGTGACAGCCATAATATGCATGCACCTCTCGCATATACAAGTGCAATGCAAATCATAAATGCGTCCATACAAATCATACATGTATTTCCAACATAAACAAGAGCAAAACAAACCATACATGTGCACGTACAAAGCACACATTGATCCCCCACACATACAAGTGTAAAACAAATTATACATGTGCATTATTTTTATTGAACATTATAAATGGTATATTTGGTATCCACTCAAACGAAAATCCGATGTATTTCTTTGTGCTTTCAAGGCAATAGTTGAAAAACGGTCCAAACAAATGATTATTACTCTCTAATCAGATAATGGTGATGAAATTCAAGCCTCAAACCTTCATTTTCGAGTAAGCATTTTCGAGTTCCTCAAAAAAATCATACTTAAGAAAACTAACACTTTATTATAGTGGAAATAAACATTTATATTATGTTATTCTTATACGTTCAACATTATTTAGCATATACCTAGTTCTTTTAAGGCGATTGATGTGAAATGTTTTTTCTTATGATGTTAAGATAAACATTGCTAGATTTGTTTGTTCTTTATACTAATTGAATTCCTTCGGTTAACCACTAAATTTTTAGAACTTTTTTCTATCAATTAGATTATAAATCTGAAGTTTTGTAATGAAGATACATTACTGGGAGATTATATTGTTAACGGTACTCAATAACATTCAACATAATTTGGTGATAATTGCATTTTTATTTTGGAAAAATTTATCAAGGATTACATGTTAGCTCCTTCCTCATATATATTAAGTAGAGAATATAATCATTAATATATTATGTGTAACAAAAATTTGTTTACTTAATTTGTTTTTTTTATCAAGGATTACGTGTTAGCTCCTTCCTCCAAGGATTGACGTTCCGAATAGGCAATACTTCTCCTTTGTATCCTGAGAGCTGCAAACAAACACAAATCAATTTTTCTACTTCTCCATTTGCATTTGTAATTTTTTTATATCATGGTGAGTGAACAGTCTTACCTGAACAAACAATTTTCAATGAACAGACTCAGACATAGCCTAAAGAAACCATACATGCCTTCGAGGTCAGTGCAAGTATAATGTGCAAGCAGTTGCAATTCTTTCAGATTCTGCATACTTATAGGCAGCTGCTCCATGTAATCCCGAAAAGTTACACACTGTCCATAAAATGAAAAGAGAATGAATACTCAGAAAAATTTGTAAAACTCTGAAATGTTTAAGCATGTGAAAAGGAATAGTACCCATAAAGTGTATGTGTAGACAATAAAGAACTTCAACATGCCCGAGATCATACATCAATTTTACAAAGTCATGCTCAGGCTCAGACGACTCTATTGCGCAAATGAAGGCATCAAATAGTGATGAGATGTCAAAAAAAAAAATCCATTGAGTTGAAATATTGTAGATGACTCCAATAAAAATAAAAATAGGTGCTACGTTCTTCATTGCTAATGCTGGTAGTCGAGTTTGGCAGTGGAGGGCTGGGTCGTCAGGCAGCACAAACATACCCAGTTAGCAGAAATGGAAAAAAAAGAAGAATAAAAACTAACGTTAGCAGCAAGTTGGAGGCAGTGACCGGAGTCAGGTGCTGGGCGGTGATAGGCGGAGTGCGGTGGTGACGACGGTTAGCTAGGAGCAGTCGTTGGATGGTGCAATAGCTGGCGTAGTGATGGAGCATGCAGACATGGGGAAATATGGATGTGTGTCTATTGATAAATATGTGCAGACTTGGAAATATATATGCTATAGGGAACCAAGAATTATGTGTAGGAAAGTAAAAGCATGAAATGTGTACAAGCAAATGGGAAGGCATGACGTGGCAAGGAAGTGCGCATGAATTATGAAAGTAGGATGTAATTATGAAAGCTATATAGAAGATAATTAATTAACTTTATTATTAAAATAGTTCTTAAATTATTAATTTGCATATATAGATGGAATTCTTATTTCGATTATGTCTTTGCATATATGCAAGTGTGATTACATATTAGTTACAAATTTTACACCTAACAACTTTTCAATTGTATAATAGGTACCTTAAGAATTTAAAAACAAGATAAAATTCACACCTGTGTCATGGCACGGGCTTCATACCAGTAGCTTATAGCTACAATATAAAACAATGATGAAATTTGGTATAAAAATAAGACAAACAAACAACTTAGTACTAATGTTATACTTAAAAAAATTACTTGGAATCCCCCATCAATAACTTGCATTTGGTTGATTCCCTTGAAAGCATCCAACAACAAATGAAAGTGTATAAATTGATATAAAAATAGAGTTACATACCAGAATAGCATTTTGTATAGGAAATTAAACATGTATTTGATGGCACTAAAATTGAAGAAAATAAACAAATAGATTCAACCTATTATATTTCAACAGTTCTCTAGAAGCTCACACCTCATAATAATTGATAATCATTTGTTCATTCTTGCGTATATTTGGATAAATTAATTACTCATCAAATAGCTATCATTACCATTAAACTTGGAAATGTGATTGTTTTCGTTATTGTAATTTCTAACCCCCCAATTGAACTATACTTGAAAGTCAGTCTCCATACTCTTACTTAGGAAGATAGTCAATCTTTAAAAAACAAAAAATCCGAATCAGAGATTGAAATTGTAAAATAGTGCGAGATTGAATTAGTGAAATCAATGAGAGAAATCAATGAAATTGGCGATAGATTAACAAATAGAAACAGAAAAAATTAGTATTAAGATCACGAACAATGAAATCAAATTGAAGAAGATCAGTAATTTAATACATGAAAGAGAAAGAAAAGAGTAGGGAGCAGTATCTCGTGAGAATCATTACACCATCGATGTGAGGACTAAAATGACCAAAATATCATTGTGATTTTGCAGGAATTATAGCCGGCAGTCTGTACATTTTAAAAGCTTCAAATAGAAGTTTTCTCCTTGTACCTTTATTAGTAGTTGGTTTGGAAGTGTAAACTTTTGGTCCGACCGAGAACTTTCAAAATTGTCTTTTATATGTAATTCTTTGTTAATAGTTGTAATATATTTGCTGTCACGCTTCCTTGGTATCAATTGAAATACCAAAAATATCTCTCTGTAGATATTATTAAAATTTATTTAGCATCGCTTAAAATTAGGATCTGACAATTAAACGTTTTTATAAATTCAAAATTTCCTCTACAAATATTTACTAAGTCTTAATATCACTTAAAAATAGAATTTAGCAAATCAACTACTTTACAAATTTGTTTTTTTACTAATTAATAATATAAATAAAAATTTAAACTCACAAGATATTAGATATTACAATGTAGAAATAAAATTTCAAATTAACTACGTATGATTCAATACAAAAATATGACTAAATATATGTGGAAATCATTTTCTTTTGAAAGTATTAAACAAATACAATTTGTAGGAAAACAATTCAGCCTTCTTCATCACGCGCGAAACGCGTGCCGTAACGCTTTTCTTTAATAATAGTTGTAATACTTTTGGTATCACACTTTTTTGGTAGACATGAACTTCCTAAAATGCCCTTTAAACTTTTTTGAATCCATATATTAACTGAGTACATAAATTGATCAATTTCCATGCCTATTTTTGTGCTAAGATTGAATATATCCATATTACCTAAGTAAATAATCCATTCAATACGCATTAGTTGTACATAAATCGATCAATTTCCATGCCTATTTTTGTGCTAAGGTTGAATATATCCATATTGCCTGAGTAAATAATCCATTTAATACGCATTAGTTGCATGTGTGAATTAGTCTTACCCTTTGAAAGTATCCACACAACTCTAAGGTTAAATATATCCATACATATATTAACTAAGTAAATAAATAGACCAATTTCTACGCCTATCTTTAATAATAGTTGTAATACATTTAGTGTCACACTTTTTTGGTGTAGATGTGAACTTTCCAAAACGCCTTTTAAACTTTTTTTGAATCCATATATTAACTGAGTACATAAATTGGACCAATTTAGGAAAATAGTTGACTTCTCTTTCTTCGTTCATGGGGACCCTTCCCTGTCCTTCAAACCTACCCACTCCCGTCACTGCTTCCCCATGCCTACCATACTCCACAACCTCTCCCCCTGTCCCTACTTGAACTTCCTGCACCTGTTCCGCCGCCCACTGCAACTTCCTTTCATATTCCTCCTCCTTCTTGTTCTCCCATTTCCCCTCTCTCTCCTATCCTTCTTCCCGTTCCCCCCGTTTTGCCTCTGCCACTTCCTCCCCCTTCTTGGACCTCTCTTTTCAAATCTAAACCGAGTAACGCTGGTCAATACTCACTGTGTGACGTACTCCTTCTCTTTAATGGTTCTGCTCTGGTGCCACCACCTGAGGTCATTCAAGCAGGTAATGCTTTATGGAAGGAGTACCTAGTTGGTTTCTTCTTAGACAAGCCTCTCTCCTACTCGATTATCATCAACCTCTTGAAGAAGAAGTGGAAAATCGGGGGTTCGATTTTTGTGAAATCTGATGGTTTTCTCTTTTTATTCAAACTTTCTAGTGATGAAGATAGAAAAAAGATTATTGAGTATGACCCTATTTTAATCGTAACAACCTATTTATAGTTAAACCATAGGATGAAAATATTGGCAACTGCTGTGGAAGGATCAGATCTGTTCCTGTATGGATCAAAATTAGCAATATTCCCTTATATACATGGTCACATATAGGAATTAATTGGCTTACTTCGAGAATAGGGAAATTTTTATGTATGGATGAATCAACTGAAAGACTTGAACGTATATCCTATGCTAAGTGTACGGTAGAGGTTAGTCTTGACCATGTTCTTCCGTATAGCCTCCTTGTCAAACTGCTTGATGGCTCAGAACAGCAGGTCCAAGTTAGTTATCTTTGGAAGCCAGAAATATGTACTACATGTAAAAAATTTGGGCACACACTAGAAGCATGCTTGACTCATAAGAAGTCAGTTGCAAATAAGTGTATGCAGGAAGATGAAGAAGTGGAATGCAACAAAGTTCATAAAACTAACGATGTAGCTGTAACAAAACATACTAGAAAGAAATAGACTTGGCAGAAAGTTGAAAGCAATAAAGGTAAGAGGAAGAATGCAAATACAGTTCAACAAGTGAAAGAAACCAATGATGTAGTAATAGAGAATGTGAATAAAAGTGTTTTGTTTAGGGAAGACAACAAATACAAAAGAGGAAGAGAAAAAATGGCGTTGAAGGCTTGAAACAAACAGAAGTCATAGAACTGGGTAGTAACAAGTACTTTGTGCTCCAAGATAGTGGCTTTGTTGGATATGAGAACATGATAGATGATGATTTGGAGGTGGAAGTAGTTAATAAAGATAAAGTAAGTATAAGCAATATTGTAGACGGTGGGTTAAGTAGTTTTAATAAGAATAGCAGTTGTGCACCATTTGTGTCTACTATGCACGTGCACATGCACAAACAAATTGATCCTACAGAAGAACCATTGAATAGCAAGTTAGAGCCCAAAGTAAATCACTCTGCCCGAGTCATCCCTGATAGTTTGCCATCATCTCCCAATGAAGCAGCTCAACAAAACTTGATACCCCAGCTCGAAGTAACTCATACATTTTCTCGAGTAAATTCTGTCAGTTTGCTCTCCCCTGATTTTGAGACAGATTGGTGCAACTCATTACAAATGCAGCGAACCAACATGATTGCATCCATACATGAACATGAGTCAATTCCAAAACCCACATGTCACCTAAAAACAATGCAAATCCTCCTACCTATTCTTTCACCATCAACATTCTTGGATGAGTCTCCCTTGAACAACATGAACAGAAAAATGAAGATACTCGACCCATAACAAACACAACCGCCACAAATTCAAACATGCAGGAAGTCTACAATAACCCGTAATTTTTTACGATTTTAATAAGGTAATAAACTAAAAATTATCATGAAAATAAACAATAAAATTTAGCAATGAAAATTTGATATTTGGTATGCGTCTATTGAAGCATAGCGAATGGTAGATTTTCACTGGAAATTATGAAGGTTAGTTCTGTTATGTTATTTCAATTTTAAAATTTAAATCAGTTAAAATTGATGAAAATTAAATATTTTGAAACCTGAATATTTCTATATAATAAAAATGTAAATCATTTTCTGAGTGGGACGTCGTATTTCGTTTCATCAAATTTGGACTGTTGTAGCTCCGTTTATCTTATTTTCGACATTTTAGAAGCATTTTTGGCAGCGAATATCGACTTCTGATAGTTTGGTTGTATCACTCATATCTGTGTACCATTCTGTTCGTCTTGTCATGCTGATCTCCGCAGTATATTCATTTGTGCATTTCGACATCCGGTACACGGCGAAATTTGCGAAAATGTTAGCCGTATCGGTACCCGTTTTGCACCCTTTTGGTTTCCTTTGACCTTTCATTGTTCAGCCGTGAGAAATTAAATCGCCATTAGCTAATAATATTTTTAGCATTCAATTGGCATGACTTGTGATTCTACTTGTTCAATATATTTCTGGTTATTTGAGAAAATTATTATAATATATAAAGTTATATATCATTGCCTGTTCGTTCTTTCCTCTCCCCTCTTTTCACTGTTCTTGTTTTTCCAAAAAGAAAACTAATTAAATGAATAGCAAGTTTATATAATCTACATTCTACAACCTTTCCCACTTGTTCACGCCTATGGCTTCGTGCTCGTCCTCCCTTTCCGCCTATTCTTGTCGTCGATCTTGTAATCCTTTTCTCGAGCTGACCAACCACCTTGCACTCCCTTTTCCACCTTCTTTGGCCTCACCTTCCCTCCACATAACCGTCGATCGAGCCCAGACAGTCACACAGTATAGCCACTCCGAACTACCCATCACCCGTGAACAACCCATCCCGCTTCTCCAGATCCGGCCTTGCTCACCACCTCCACCACCATCTTCACCCGGCTGTCCACTCTCCTCTCTCCGCCTCGTCCACCGGAGCATCGCGGCCACCAGAGCACCACCTAGAAACCCAGAGGGTCCGACCACCACAACTCGCCCATTCTCAAACATCACCTGCCACCTTATCATTACCGAAACCTGTTTCCTCCTCCATATTTTTGCCTTGACAACCTCCAAATCACACAACTCCCCTGTAGAGCACCGAACACCAGCCTGTCCTCCACTGTGGCTGCCACATCACCGGCCTCTCCATTCCTTGCTCCTCCTACACCACTTGCACCTCTCCACTCCTTACTCCGCCTACACCACTTGCACCGTAATTTCCAAAGTTTTGAAGGGAAATATATGGGTTTTAATAAATATTGATTTTTAAATATAATATAAAGGATAGAAAATAACCTTATTATTTTTAAAATATATAAAATAAGATTTAAAATAGATTTAATAATAATAATATTTAATTTAATAATAATTAATATAATAAAATTTATTAAGAATTTAATTTAACTAATAATATATATATATATAATATGTTAAGTATTTATTTAAATTTATATTAATATTTTTAAAATAGATTTTGCAATAACTTTAATAAAATTAAGGTTGGAAAGATAATTAAGTTGACTTGTAATTTAATTGGCTTAAAAATTAAATTTAAATAAGTATTGATTTGAAACTTATTGATTTTAAGATTTTTAAATATATGATTTTTATAACTTAATAACTTGATTTTTGATAAAGGGGATTTAATGAATATTTCAAATTTAAATATAATTGAATTTGAATATTGATTTAAATTTGTAATTTGAGATTTATTTAAATGTTATTAAAAATGAGTAAGTGAATATTTTCAAATTTAAATAAAAGTTAAAGTTGAGTTTTGAAATATAAATGAAATTTATCAAATTGAGTTATCGTAAATTGTTTGAATACTTAAACTTTGGAACCCATTGAATTGGAAGTAGTTTAAAATTTGTAGTTTGTACCTGGATTTGAAATATATATAAATTAAAATGATTTTTAATGAGAATTAGAAATTGTCGAACTGAGATTGATTTAAATTGAATTTTAGACTAAAGTTGATTTGGATTGATTCTAATTTGAAACTATTTTCGATATGAACTATTTTAATATATAACTATTTTAATCTATAACCTATTTTTAAATATAAACTATTATTTTATGTAAAACTATTATATTATTTTCAATATTCAAACCGTTTAAGTTGTAACTGTTATGATTTAGATTTAATGGTTTTTAATGCGAATATTTTGATATGATGGTTCAAACTATTTGTGGTTATGATTTCGAAAGTGATATTATTTCGAAAGTGAATATGATTTCGAAAGTGATATAATTTTGAAATGAATATGATATTTGATATGAAGTATGAACTGTTTGAAATGAAGAAGACCACAGTGTTAAATAAGCGTTTGGTTGTTAAAGAGACCGGAATCGGATATTGTCATACTCTCTGCCAATACCGAAAACCACTTTAACAACTGTGTACGTGGTGGAGAATGCAGAACGAAGTAGGATGGTTTGGTGACGATTCTGCATGAGGTATTAACGCAATCAGCTTCATGAGGCTAAAACAAGAGCTATACCTGGGCCAAGTGAGGTCGCACCTCCGATCGAGCATGCTTCTTCGATACCATTCTATTACTTTGTGATTTGATTGGGTGCACCTTTGATTTTAGGAGTGTGTCTCGAGGTGGGCGGTAGTAGCTGCTATGCGTTACCACCAGCTCGGTTCTACAAAACAGTAGAATCCTACCCTAGGCATTGCCTCGCATACCTTTTCACATGCCTTATCGTGCCCTCTACGACTTTGGTTTGTACCGTACCTATGGAGTGCTCGCTGAGTAAACCACCGATTTGGTGGAGCTTCCAATATCTGTATAGACTACGGGAATATATAAAAATGTGTTAAGGGAGATATGAGTAACGCCTTAACGCTATTTTAATAGTTTACTTTACTATAGACATTATATATGTAGTGTATTGTACTATGTATGTAGATAGTTTCACGGATCCTTAGAGGATGGGTATCCCCAACATCCTTTAAGTTATATTGCATTTCACTTGGACATTTCACTTGAGTTGATTTACTAGTATAAGAATGTTAATCCCGACCCGAGCGTTTTGTGTTTTGCTTTATGCTCGAGTCAGACTAAGTGTCATAGCATTTGAGACTCGCCTTTGGAGCTTGGAGCTTTTCTTGGAGATCCATCTCTATTTGATCAGCTTTCAGTTATTTCCAGTTGTTTATGTTTAGACTTGTCAGTAGCTTTTGTATTAGTGACTTCTATGTACTTGGGATTTTCTATTGTATTTGTTTCAGACTCTGCTGTTCTGTAGTAGCTTCATGAACTACTATTTATTTATTCCACTGCTTATTGTTGTATTACTTTGTGTTTGTGATTCTGTGATTGATTTATTTACTGTATATGCTAAGTTTAGCCAAATATAAATTAACAATTTGTTGTTTTGAGCAATTCAAGTCTGACATGTGTGGATGATTGTCGATTTGAATGGTTCGAAATAGAGGGTCGTTACATTTGGTATCAGAGTTCTGGTTT
Source organism: Allium fistulosum (assembly GCA_030737815.1). Taxonomy (NCBI): domain Eukaryota; kingdom Viridiplantae; phylum Streptophyta; class Magnoliopsida; order Asparagales; family Amaryllidaceae; genus Allium; species Allium fistulosum. Next base: position 430,822,827 of record CM060906.1, on the reverse strand, counting down.
AGGCAAACTTTAGCATGTGGAGTAAAAACACATTAGAGATAGGATAGTAATACCCTAGAATGAGTAAAATTAATTACAGAATCATCTTCGTTCGAGCTTGAAATTCTTCATTAGGATCCTCCTGGATTAGGATTTCTTTTGAATTTTTGGAACTTCCCCTTTATTCTGAAATCCATTCTTGTTTTCCTGTTCGTGTTCTTCTTTACTGGAGCATCCCATAGCTTCAACCTTATTTGGCAGCTTCATCCTTATGTGTGACTCATCCCATCAGCGGTCCCGTCAGCCTTAGTATGATTTGTAAAGGGGTGAAACTCCTTTACAATGGGCATCGATTCACCGGAGATTTCTATGTCCTCGGTTTTGATGCTGTTATTTCTTGCAAAGCCCAAACTGTTTCTCTAGTAGACGACCTGGGTAATTATCTTGCGATCGAATGTCGAATGCCTATGGATTATGCAGGCAGTTTCATCTTTTCGATTGATTCTCAGCCTAGTTATCTTGACTCCACCACGATAGTTAGGGATTATCTTAATGTTTTGGTGAAGTCACTCCTCTTTCCCCAAGTGGAAAATTTAATTATGCATCGATCTTATTCTTGGAGCTCAACCTATTGTCCTTCCTCCCAGACGAATGGTTTCTATGAATGGTTAGTCATGCCCTTTGGATTAACCAATGCTCCTACCTTCTTTGTCGATTTCATGAATCATGTTTTACGCGATGTTCTCAACAAGTTTTCCTCGTTTTTGCTGATGATGTTCTCGTCTTTTCAAAGTCTCGATTGACCGGTTATGTTCATCGCGATTAATGTAAGGCTATCCATTCTTCCCTCTTTTGTAATTTAATTATTTAATCTTCCTTTCGAACCTATCATCTTAGTTGGAATTTCCTTTGATAAGGGTTCCTCTAAAATTGAATCTCTATCGTTGTTCTGAATTCATTCTTGAATCATCCTATGAGAGAATTTTGAGTTGTTTTATATTGTAATTGAATCATACTATCATTTGTAATTGATATAAAAATGTTTTATATTGTGTTGTTTGAGTTGTTAAGTTTGAATTTTGGGGTTTCGATCGATTTGTCTGGCTAATGCTATCGATAGGAATTCCAAAACACTTGAACAGAGCAAACTGACACAATATTGTTTTCGAAATTGTTAAATGAAATAATTTTATGTATGATTGTATTTTATATATAAAGGTATAATTTTCTGGAATTAGATAGTTAAATAAATTGGTTGTTAGAAATGATAATTCTAGATTATCATTTATTGTTTTGTCAACATTCCTAAACCATTAACTGTTGTTGTATGCTATAAGGAGATGGAATTTTATAAATATGGTTTATAAATATGATTTGCAAATGAAATGAATTTAAATTAAGGATTTGGGAATTTAATTTCCGGTGTATTCAAAATTTGGTTTTCAAAGTTTTGAAAAAATATATTATTTGAAAGTATTTTCGAATGTAAATTGTTTCCAAAGAATTTTAAAAGAAGCAAGTCAACTCTTCTCTTTTGTCGTTGGAAAATAATTTCGATGATGACTGCAGCATCATCGACATTCATTTTCGAGTCTCAAAATGGAGAGACCACTTAGTAGCTTTGCTACACTTTTGTTTTGAAAATTTGATTTGATTTGAATTTCTTGAGTATGATTCGATGTATAAAATATATATTTATTTCAAATTGGTTTGAAGTGAAACCGGAAATTAAACTCTTAAGTTTACTGTTAAGTAATGGTTTTCAATTATTGAAATGAAGCAATTTTTTTGAATCATTGGAGTAACTAAAATGAGAAATAGAATTTGAAACCACTTGATACAGTTGAACCAGGATTAAATTTGTTTGTATGATGCGCAATTGCATTCTAAAATATATATAACTTGCCTGAAATATTCAAAAAGTTAAAATGTAATGTGAATATGCAATTGAAGGTTATACAAGAGAAAACTTAAGTAATAAAAATGTTCAAACTAGATTTTGCTTAATAGAAATGTTGTAAATAAAAGGTAAAGTTGTATAGTGCTCAATTACATTCGGAAATATTAAATAAAAAATTTCTAGAAAAGTTCTAATGTAATAAGAGCATGTAAGTGAATAGTATACAATGTAAATATAAGTAATAAGATGTCCAAAATTTGAATTTTGTTAAAAGAATTTATAAATAAAAAATGAGTGGTTATAATAAATGTTTATACACTTAATTTATGCTATAAGATATATTAAGTGAAATAAATTGAATAATAAATAGAGAATGCTATTTTAGTAAATAAATATGAACTTAAAAATAGTTGAAATTGAATTATAAGTGGAATCAACTTAAGTGAAGTCAAATGGATTAAATAAATGAGTTAAATAAAATAAAATTTGTTTTGAAAGAAATTTTTTGTAACTAAAGTTAATAAATTGAAGCAAACTAATTGAATGAAAATACCTTGAAAAAATAAACCAAATGGGAATACAGTAAATATTTATTGATTGAATAAATGGATTGAAACCAAATTTGTTGAATATAAATCAATTTAAAAACTAATGAAATTTTTATGGTTTTGAATTAATTGTTGTATCTGGTACTATGTATTTTGAATCTATCTTTCCTTTCTGGTTGCTTCTATTCTCCTATGTCGTTCCTTTTCGGGGACGAAAAGTTTTGAATTGGGGAGAGTGTAACGATCCGTAATTTTTAACGATTTTAATAACGTAATTAACAAAAAAAATTCATGAAAATAAACAATAAAATTTAGCAATGAAAATTTGATATTTGGCATGCGTCTACTGAAGCATGGCGAATGGCAGATTTTCATTGGAAATTATGAAGGTTAGTTCTGTTGTGTAATTTCAATTTTAAAATTTAAATCAGTTAAAATTGATGAAAGTTAAATATTTTGAAACCTGAATATTTAATAAAAATGTAAATCATTTTCTGAGTGAGACGTCATATTTCATTTCGTCAAATTTGGACTGCTGTAGCTCCATTTATCTTATTTTCAGCATTTTAGCAGCATTTTCGGCAACGAATATTGACTTTTGATAGTTTGGTCATATCACTCATATCTATGTACCATTCCGTTCATCTCGTCGTGTTGATCTGCGTAGTATATTCATTTGTGCATTTCGACGTCCGGTACGCTGTGAAATCTGCGAAACGGTTAGCCGTATCGGTACCCATTTTGGACCCTTTTGGTTTCCTTTGACCATTCATTGTTCAGCCGTGAGAAATTAAAAGCCATTAGCTATTAATATTTCTAGCATTCAATTGGCATGACTTTTGTGATTCCACTTGTTCAATATATTTCTGGTTATCTGAGAAAATTATTATAATATATAAAGTTATATATTGTTGCCTGTTCATTCTTTCTTGTCCCCTCTTTTCACTGTTCTTGTTTTTTCAGAGGAACAAAAATTAAATATATAGCAAGTTTATATAATCTACATTCTACAACCTTTTCTGCTTGTTCACGCCTATGGCTTCATGCTCGTCCTCCCTTTCCGCCTATTCTTGTCGCCGATCTTGTAACCCCTTGCTCGAGCCGAACGACCGCCTTGCACTCCCTCTTCCGCCTTCTTTTGCCTCGCCTTCCCTCCACGTAACTGCCAATCGAGCCTAGAGAGTCGCATAACAGAGCCACTCCGAACCACCCATCACCCGTGAACAGCCCATCCCGCTTCTCCAGATCTGGCCTTGCTTACCACCTCTGCCACCATCTTCACCCGGATGTCCACTCTCTTCTCTCCGCCTCGTCCACCGAAGTATGTGGCCACCGGAGCACCACCCAGCAACCCAGAGGGTCCGACCACAACAACTCGCCCATTCCCAAACATCACCTGCCACCTTATCATAGCCAAAACCCATTTCCTCCTCCATATTTTTGCCTTGAAAACCTCCAGATCACGCAACTCCCCTGCCAAGCACCGAACACCAGCCTGTCCTCCACCGTGGCTGCCACGTCACCGGCCTCTCCATTCCTTGCTCCACCTACACCACTTGCACCTCTCTGCTGTGCCAACCTCCTCGGCCCGCATCACTCACCCACAGCCAGCCTTGCACCTGCTCTGGCCCCAAACCCTCCTCCTTGCACCAAGCAGCTTAGCGAATGCCACATGTACGTTAAATATTTTATGTATTATACATATTAGCTTGACTTTGCTTTTGTACACTTCACACACATATATTTCAAAGAATTTCATGCAGCACCGTTTCCTTAGTGTGTTAATGTCATGCGTTCTTTCATGACCACCAACATCCCACTGAGCCTATAGCCGCAGCCTGTGTTTAGCCAAACCTTTCATCTGCCGTGCCCTAGCCTTCTACTCCTTTTAAAAAAAGAGAGAAGAAAAGGAGTGTATATGATATATATATATATATGATTCATCTATCTCAAGTTCTAGTCGCTTTGCTGGCTTCAAAATTTGTTGTCGGATTCGTATCTCTTTGCGTTGTCAAGTTCAGACACTCTGCTTTGCTTTGGAATTTTCATAGAGCTCGAGGTTCAAATTCGTAGCTTGTCATGTTGTCTATTTTCTCTAGCCTTGAAAGGTGAGCAATCACTCACGATTAACATTCTTATATTTAGTAAATTTAATTCGCATGAAATGACGATTTAAATATGTTGTTAAATTTGAATTGTTAGTAATTTAATTGTTGAAAATGATATGTTATTATTTTTAATTTCTTAACCCGGGTTAATTGACATATGACACCATAACATGTTGTGTGTGTGTATATATATATATTGTTATTAAATTGTTAATTATGATATATGCTCATCAATTGATATGTTATGCTATTTTATATTGATATTATATTATTTTCACACTACAAGTTCCCTGTTAGTTAGAAATCCCTATGGGTTGAAATGATACATACCCAAACGATCTTATAGATTAGGGAAAATCGTTATGGGTTGAAATGATAAACCCAAGCGATTTTATTGATTTTGAAATTTTGGGATTGCGGGTTGAAATGATATGTACCCATAAAATTCTAAATTATTGCAGATTGAAATGATAAATATCAGTATCATTTGATCATAGGATAGAAAATTATATACGGACACCGTTGGTCTATTTTTGAAAATGATTTCCAAAGTTTTAAAGGGAAATATATGGGTTTTAATAACTATTGAATTTTAAATATAATATAAAGGATTTTTATTTTATATATGTGTAAACTTTAGATTTTTAAAATTATATGTTTTGGGAATTTTAAATTATAAGTTAAGTTTTAAAAATGAAAATTTTAAAAATTTACTTATAACCTTATTATTTTTAAAATATATAAAATAAGATTTAAAATAGATTTAATAATAATAAGATTTAATTTAATAATAATTGATATAATAAAATTTATTAAGAATTTAATTTAACTAATAATATATATATATATAATATGTTAAGTATTTATTTAAATTTATATTAATATTTTAAAAATAGATTTTGTAATAACTTTAATAAAATTAAGGTTGGAAAGATAAATTAAGTTGACTTGTAATTTAATTGGCTTAAGAATTGAATTTAAATAAGTATTGATTTGAAACTTATTGATTTTAAGACTTTTAAATATATGATTTTTATAACTTAATAACTTGATTTTTAATAAAGGTGATTTAATGAATATTTCAAATTTAAATATAACTGAATTTCAATATTGATTAAAATTTGTAATTTGAGATTTATTTAAATGTTATTAAAAATGAGTAAGTGAATGTTTTCAAATTTAAATAAATTTATAGTTGAGTTTTGAAATATAAATGAAATTTATCAAATTCAGTTATCATAAATTGTTTGAATACTTAAACTTTGGAACCCATTGAATTGGAAGTGGTTTAAAATTTGTAGTTTGAACCTAAATTTGAAATCGATATAAATTAAAATGATTTTTGATGAGAATTAGAAATTGTCGAACTAAGATTGATTTAAACTGAATTTTGGACTAAAGTTGATTTGAATTGATTCTAATTTGAAACTATTTTCGATATGAACTATTTTAATATATAAACTATTTTAATCTATAACCTATTTTTAAATATAAAATATTTTTTTATGTATAACTATTCTAATGTATATTATTTTCAATATTCAAACCGTTTATGTTGGAACTATTATGATTTAGATTTAATGGTTTTAAATGCGAATATTTTGATATGATGGTTCAAACTATTTTTTGGTTGTGATTTCGAAAGTGATATGATTTTTAAATGAATATGATATTTGATATGAAGTATGAACTGTTTGAAATGAAAGTGACCACGGTGTGAAATAAGCGTTTGGTTGTTAAAGAGACCAGGATCGGATATTGTCATACTCCCTGCCAATACAGAAAATCACTTTAACAACTGTGTACGTGGTGGAGAATTCAGAACGAAGTAGGATGGTTTGGCGATGATTCTGTATGAGGTATTCACGCAGTCAGCTTGATGTGGCTAAAACAGGAGCTATACCTGGGCCAAGTGAGGTCGCACCTCCGATCGAGCATGCTTCTTCGATGCCATTCGATTACTTTGTGATTTGATTGGATTCATTTTTTATTTTGGGAGTGTGTCTCGAGGTGGGCGATAGTAGCTGCTATGCGTTACCACCAGCCGGTTCTGCAAAACAGTAGAATCCTACCCTAGGCATTGCCTGGCGTGCCTTGTCACATGCCTTATCGCGCCCTCTATGGCTTTGGTTTGTACCATACCTATGGAGTGCTCTCTGAATAAACCACCGGTTTGGTGGAGCTTACAGTATCTATATAGACTACGTGAATATATACAAATGTGTTAAGGGAGATATGGGTAACGCCTTAACGCTATTTTAATAGTTTACTTTACTATAGACATTATATATGTAGCTTATTGTACTATGTATGTAGATAGTTTCACGGATCCTTAGAGGATGGGTATCCCAAACATCCTTTAAGTTATATTGCATTTCACTTGGATATTGCACTTGAGTTGATTTACTAGTATAAGAATATTAATCCTGACTCGAGTGTTTTGTGTTTTGCTTCATGCTCAAGTCAGACTGAGTGTCACAGCATATGAGACTCGCCTTTGGAGCTTTTCTTGGAGATCCATCTCTATCTGATCAGCTTTCAATTATTTCCAGTTGTTTATGTTCAGACTTGTCGGTAGCTTTTGTATTAGTGACTTCTACGTACTTGGGATTTTCTATTGTATTTGTTTTAGACTCTGATGTTATGTAGTAGCTTCATGAACTACTATTTATTTATTCCGCTGCTTATTGTTGTATTACTCTGTGTCTGTGATTCTATGATTGATTTATTTATTGTATATGTTAAGTTTTGCCAAATATAAATTAACAATCTATTGTTTTGAGCAATTCAAGTCTGACATGTGTGGATGATTGTCGATTTGAATGGTTCGAAATAGCGGGTCGTTACAGTTGGTATCAGAGCTCTGGTTTAGGCAAACTTAGCATATGGAGTAAAAACTAATTAGAGATAGGGTAGTAATACCCTAGAATGAGTAAAATTAATTACAGAATCATCTTCGTTCGAGCTTGAAATTCTTCATTAGGATCCTCCTGGATTAGGATTTCTTTTGAATTTTTGGAACTTCCCCTTTATTCTGAAATCCATTCTTGTTTTCCTATTCGTGTTCTTCTTGACTGGAGCATCCCATAGCTTCAACCTTATTTGGCAGCTTCATCCTTATGTGTGACTCATCCCATCAGCGGTCCCGCCAGCCTTAGTATGATTTGTAAAGGGGTGAAACTCCTTTACAATGGGCATCGATTCACCGAAGATTTCTATGTCCTCGGTTTTGATGCTGTTATTTCTTGCAAAGTCCGAACGGTTTCTCTGGTAGACGACCTGGGTAATTCTCTTCTGATTGAATGTCGAATGCCTCTGGATTATGCAGGCAGTTTCATCTTTTCGATTGATTCTCAGCCTAGTGATCTTGACTCCACCCCGATAGTCAGGGATTATCCTGATGTTTTGGTAAAGTCACCGCTCTTTCCCCAAGCGGAAAATTTAATTACGCATCGATATTATTCCTGGAGCTTGACCTGTTATCCTTCCTCCCAAATGAATGGTTTCTATGAATGGTTAGCCATGCCCTTTGGATTAACCAATGCTCCTGCCTTCTTTTGTCGATTTCATGAATCGCGTTTTCCACGATGTTCTCAACAAGTTTTCCGGGTTTTCGCTGACGATATTCTCGTCTTTTCTAAGTCTCGGTTGATCGGTTAAGGTCGTCGCGATTAATGTAAGGCTATCCATTCTTCCATCTTTTGTAATTTAATTATTTAATCTTCCTTTCGAACCTATCTTCTTAGTTGTAATTTCCTTTGATTAGGGTTCCTCTAAAATTGATTCTCTATCGTTGTTCTGAATTCATTCTTGAATCATCCTATGAGAGAAATTTGAGTTGATTTATATTGTAATTGAATCATACTATCATTCGTAATTGATATAAAAGTGTTTTATATTGTGTTGTTTGAGTTGTTAAGTTTGAATTTTGGGGTTTTGATCGATTCGTCTGGCCAACGCTATCGATAGGAATTCCAAAACACTTGAACAGAGCAAACTAACACAGTATTGTTTTCGAAATTGATAAATGAAATAATTTTATGTTTGATTGTATTTTATATATAAGGGTATAATTTTATGGAATTAGATAGTTAAATGAATTGGTTGTTAGAAATGATATTACTAGATTATCATTTATTGTTTTATCAACATTCCTAAACCATTAACTATTGTTGTATGCTATAAGAAGATGGAATTTTACAAATACGGTTTATAAATCTGATTTGTAAATGAAATGAATTTAAATTAAGGATTTGGGAATTTAATTTCTGGTGTTTTCAAAATTTGGTTTTCAAAGTTTTGGAAAAATATATCATTTGAAAGTATTTACGAATGTAAATTGTTTCCAAAGAATTTTAAAAGAAGTAAGTTAGTACTCTTCTCTTTTGTCGTTGGAAAATAATTTCGATGATGACTGCAGCATCATCGACATTCATTTTCGAGTCTCAAAATGGAGAGACCACTTAGTAGCTTTGCTACACTTTTGTTTTGAAAATTTGATTTGATTTGAATTTCTTGAGTATGATTCGATGTATAAAATATATATTTATTTCAAATTGGTTTGAAGTGAAACCGGAAATTAAACTCTTAAATTTTCTGTTAAGTAATGGTTTTCAATTATTGAAATGAAGCAATTTTTTTGAATAATTGGAGTAACTAAAATCAGAAATGGAATTTGAAACCGCTTGAAACAGTTGAACTAGGAAAAAATTTATTTGTATGATACTCAAATGCAATCTAAAACATATATAACTTGCCTGAAATATTCAAAAAGTTAAAATGTAATGTGAATATGTAATTGAAGGTTATACAAGAGAAAACTTAAATAATAAAAATTTTCAAACTAGATTTTGCTTAATAGCAATGTTGTAAATAAAATGTAAAGTTGTATAGTGCTCAATTACATTTAGAAATATTAAATAAAAAATTTCTGGAAAATTTCGAATGTAATAAGAGCATCTAATTGAATAGTATACAACATAAATGTAAGTAATAATATGTCCAAAAATTGAATTTTGTTAAAAGAATTTATAAATAAAAATTGAGTGGTTATAATAAATGTTTACACACTTAATTTATGCTATAAGATATATTAAGTGAAATAAATTGAATAATAAATAGAGAATGCTCTTTAAGTAAATAAATATGAACTTAAGAATAGTTGAAATTGAATTATAAGTGGAATCAACTTAAGTGAAGTCAAATGGATTAAATAAACGAGTTAAATAAAATAAATTTTGTTTTGAAAGAAATTTTTTGTAACAAAAGTTAATAAATTGAAGCAAACCAATTGAATGAAAATACCTTGAATTGAAATCAACCAAATGGGAATATAGTGAATATTTATTGATTGAATAAAATGGATTGAAACCAAATTTGTTGAATATAAATCAATTTAAAAAATAATGAAATTTTTATGGGTTTGAATTAATTGTTGTATCTGGTACTATGTATTTTGAATCTATCTTTCCTTTCTGGTTGCTTCTATTCTCCTATGTCGTTCCTTTTCGGGGACGAAAAGTTTTGAGTGGGGGAGAGTGTAACGACCCGTAATTTTTAATGATTTTAATAACGTAATTAACTAAAAAAATTCATGAAAATAAACAATAAAATTTAGCAATGAAAATTTGATATTTGGTATGCGTCTACTGAAGCATGGAGAATGGCAGATTTTCATTGGAAATTATGAAGGTTAACACAAGCTTGTCCATCAAAGTAGCCAACTACATATTCCCTTCTTGGTTAATGATTCACAATCTTGAAGAAGCTCCATATGGCAGAATTTTGGTCCTCTTTGATCCCAATTTCTTATCTGTTTCTACCATCTTAACCTCCAGGCAACACATCCACATCCATATCTCTTCTTTTTATCCACCCACCTCTTTCTATCTTACTGTTGTCTGTGATGACAACTCTTTTCCTTCAAGAACCAACTTCCTTAAGTCATTACCCCCCTTAGACAATCTTCCCACCCCTGGATTGTGATGGGAGATTTCAACCACTGTTTTGAACTTGATGATAAAATTGGTGGTCTCCTCTCCTCCCCAAAGACATTGACCCTCTTATCCCCAAACACATTGCCCCTCTTAATATTGCTTTGACTGACTCTGACCTCATCCCCATATCTGGTGCAAAATTTTCTTGGAACAATCGTAGTAGGAGTGGAGTTCATACTTTCACAACTATTAATCATGCCTTTTGCAACCTTGCTTCCTTGTCCCACTGGCCATCCCTTCTGTTTTCCTTCCTCGTCCAGTGTTATCTGATCACTCTCCCTTAGTTTTTCTTACTAGTCTCCCTAGTAACAAAGAAAATATAAGTTTTAGATTTTACAATGCTTGGGTTAAGCATCCTCAATTTAACAATATTATCATTCAAGCTTGCACTAATTTATTCTATGGTAACCTCATGTTTAAGTTTTATAGGAAACTCAAGAACATCAAAGTAGCATTAAGGCAATTGGTCTAACAGCACTTTTGGCTCTGGTGATCTCTTATCAGCAAATCTGGGAGATCTTATGAAGAATGCTCAAGTCAATATGATGGAACACCCTTATGATGTTGAAGCAGCTCAAGAAGAGAATAGGATTTTCCATGAACTCGATAGAGCTCTGGAAATTGAAGCATGCATGAAAAGGCAGCAGCTTCATGACAAATGGTTACAAGAAAGTGACAGGAATTATGCCTTCTTTCATGCCTCAATAAAAATCAAATAAGCTAAGGAGCACATACATTCCATTTATGATGAAGAAGGTAATCTGCACACAACTCCAGATAGTGTTGATAAAGCATTTGTGGACCATTTTACTAATCTCTTTGGTAACAACTCCGAGTTTTCTTCTGACCTGGATACAATCTCCTCCCTCAACCTCCCTTCTATTGACCATGAAGAAGCTTCTGCCTTGATAAACAAAGTGACTGATGATGAGATTAAAAATACTCTTTTTTCTATGAATCAGAAATCTGCAGGTGGTCTTGATGGATTCACTGTCACATTCTTCATCTCCACCTGGAATGTGATAGGGACTGACTTTTGTAAGACTGTTCACAACTTTTTTTGACAAATGCAAGCTAGTTGAAGAAGTCAATACTACCAATATTGCTATAATCCCAAAGACCTCCTCTCCATCTTCTGTTTCCTCATTCAGACCAATCTCTTGTTGCAATGTGGTCTACAAATGCATCACTAAATTCTTGCTGCTAGAATAGTTACTGTCTTACCCTCTCTCCTCCTCTAACTAAGCAGCTTTTTTGCCTGAGAGGAGCATCTTAGACAATGTTCTGCTGGCCCAAGGGTTGTTGAAAGGCTATGATAGAACCAATACCTCCCCTACAGCAGCACTTAAAATTGACATCTCCAAAGCTTATGATAGTGTCCATCGGTCTTCCATTGTTAGAACCATGGCAAAGATAGGATTTCCTAAGGTCTTTGTGGCCTGAGTTTACACGTGCATTTCATCTCCTTCCTTCTCTGTTAAAATCAATGGTAGACCAGTGGGTTTTTTTAAGAGTAAGAAAGGAATTCACCAAGGAGATCCTATTTCTTCTTATCTATTCATAATGATTATGGAAGTTTTCTCAATATTGTTGTCAAAGAAATTCTTTGATTAAATTCCATCCCAAGTGTAGCCATATGCAAATTTCCTCCATTATGTTTGCTGATAATGTGCTTTTATTTACAAAACCTGATATTTCCTCTCTCACTTGCATTATTCAATCATTGGAGACCTTCTACAAGATGACTGGCCTTAAACTAAACCCAAACACATCCAGTATGTTGCTTTCTGGAGTTTCAGCAGGCACTTCTACTGAACTATATCATGCTACTGGATTTAATAGAATGCAAGGAGACATGAACTACCTGGGGCTACCACTAATAACCAAAGAATCACCCTTGTAGACTACTTACCATTGTAAAATCACTGCAACCTTGAACTGTTGGTCCAACAAAAAGCTCTCACAAGCTAATAGTCTGATTCTTTTTAAAACTGTAAGCTTCTCCATGATGGTATATTGGGCTCGTACTGTCATCCTTCTGATGAAATTAATGAAATTAGTAAGATCTGCCATGCTAACATTTTTCTGGACTATCTCTATGCTATCTAGAAAACTCCTACCATGCTCTTTCTCTAGGTCTGAAGCTCCTCTTAACAAGGGAGGATTGGGTATCCCCAACATTATAACATGGAACATTGCAGCTCTAAGCGAACATTTCAATGACATTTTGAGTAAGAAAGACAGTGTTTGGGTCAATTGGATATGGCATTATAGCATAGGCAGAAAGTACATCTAGAGTATGGAAATTCCGCAATCTTGTAGTTGGCCATGGAGGAAGCTACTAGAGTTTAGAGCCTTGTTCTTACCCCATATTCTATCACACTTTACTAGCAGCAACTATGTCAGCTTTTGGCATGAACCCTGGGTTGGTATAGGCATCATTTTATCTCAACTTTTAACCTATCAGCAACTTCAGCAAAATGGTATTCATTACCATGCTAAGGCCAATGAATATGTCAATGATGGGTTAGTTCATCTTCCGTACAATAGTAGTCATGTTGTCAGACAACTTTGGGAGACCATTCATAGCAATCTTTTCCATATACAACCCTCTCTGCCAACCTCCTGGAACCACAAGCCTCACTCTATTGCCATTGTGTATTAGTTACTCACTGAAAATATCTCTTTGCCTGCTGCTAAATGGTCTTCCATTATTTGGAGATCTGACACTGCCCTCACAGAGAATTTAATGTTGTGGTAGGTTGTAAACAATGCTTTATTAACTACTGAAATTTTACATGGTTATGGATTGACATGTTCCAGAGACTGCTATATGCACTTTGAGTCCACTGCACACTTATGCTTTGAATGCCCTTCACTGTTTAAATTGTGGTCGAAATTAATGTTGAAGGCAGGTAGTTGTATTGCTTGTCTTCCTTCTGATCTTCAGTGGGATTATGTTTATCAAGCTGTTAAAGGTAAATCTGATGACTCGAGACTGATTACTATGGTAATTAAGATATATCTAGACATTATTTGGAAGGAAAGAAATGCCATTATATTTGAAGGCAAAAGGAAAACTTTGGATTGCCTTTGGTATGAGATTAAATCTAGAACTCATATGCAATTGAACAGATCGTCTTCTAAGTTTCCTGCCAGTTTTACTACTGATTGGGCTTGATATCTCTCCAATTTTATCTTGGTTCTTTTTTGTTACTCTCTAGCCTTGTATTTTTGTTTTTCCCCTTCTCTTGTTTCTTTTCTTTCTGTTATTCAAAGTTTTTTTTGAATCTTTTTGTTTTATTGTTTTGTTGCAATAAAATTTGGTAGGGGCCCAGTCAACCTCGCTAGCTTTACTATTAAAAAAATTGATCAATTTCCATGCCTATTTTTGTGCTAAGATTGAATATATCCGTATTACCTGAGTAAATAATCCATTCAATACACATTAATTGTACACAAATTGATCGATTTCCATGCTTAATTTTGTGCTAAGATTGAATATATTCATATTACCTGAGTAAATAATCCATTCAATACGCATTAACTGCATTTGTGAATTAGTCTTACCCTTTGAAAGTATCCACACAACTCTAAGGTTAAATATATCCATACATATATTAACTAAGTAAATAAATAGACCAATTTCTACGCCTATTTAAAGCTACGAGTGAATTGGTCTTACCCTTTGAAAGTATCCACAGAGCTCTAAGATTAAATATATCCATACATATATTAACTAAGTAAATAAATAGACCAATTTCTACGCCTATTTTAAAGCTACGATTGAATTGGTCTTACCCTTTAAAAATATCCACACAGCTCTAAGATTAAATATATCCATACATATATTAACTAAGTAAATAAATAGACCAATTTCCATGCCTATTTTAAAGCTACGATTGAATAAATAAATAAATATCTTGAGTCGGTCCATCTCCTAAACTACCGCACTTTCCTCTCTATAAATATAGAACTATATTTTCTCCTCTTCCACACAAAACCAATTATCTCATTCTCCCCTTTAGCCACTGCAATCATACTAATTGTACATAAATTGATCAATTTCCATGTCTATTTTTGTGCTAAGATTGAGTATATCCATATTACCTAAGTAAATAATCCATTCAATACACATTAATTGCATGTATGAATTAGTCTTACCCTTAGAAAGTATCCACACAACTCTAAGATTAAATATATCCATACATATATTAACTAAGTAAATAAATAGACCGATTTCTACGCCTATTTTAAAGCTGCGATTGAATTGGTCTTACCCTTTGAAACCATCCACACAGCTCTAAGATTAAATATATCCATACATATATTAACTAAGTAAATAAATAGACCAATTGACAAGCACCATTGCCCAAGTGGTTAAGTGATTCAGCTTTGGTGCGAGAGATTAAAAGTTCGAAACTTGCGTAGCATGATTCGAATGTTTATTGACATGTGATATGTTGTTCCAGTGACATGTTGTATATAAAGTACCATTTCAAAAAAAATAAAAAAAATAGACCAATTTCTACGCCTATTTTAAAGCTACAATTGAATTGGTCTTACCCTTTGAAAGTATCCACACAACTCTAAGACTAAATATATACATACATATATTAACTAAATAAATAGACCAATTTCTACACCTATTTTAAAGCTTTTGATTTGCTGGAGAAGTACACATAGTGTTTTGTTTGCAATTTTGTATCATTTAATTGCGTGAAGTGCTAAATTTCTCCTTGCATAAGTAAAATACACAATATTTGTAGAACAACAATTCACGTGTGAAGCGCATGCCATTACGCTCGTATAGATAAACAAACAAAAATGTAGCGATCGATTCAATTGGCAACTGAATGATGTGATTATGGTTCAATTAAGACTTCTTTTCCTAACCAACTCATGAAAGCCATAAACAATATTAAGCCTAATGTTTGGTTAGCTAGCTTCAAGCATCCAAACGACATTAAATTTATGCATCTTACAGAATTAAATACTCAATTTGAAAGATATTATGCATCCACACAGGCTATATATAATAATGATGCATAAATTATTTGATCACCCATACATATGTACACATATTTCCTGATAATAATACTTCCATTCTTTTGTTTACTTGAATATACACAAACACTTGATATAAATGTAACAACATATGTAAAATAGTTGATAAAATTTTGGTTGAAATGATATGAGTATCTTTAAACATGCAATAGTAATAAGCAATGATAAGAGATGTGCAAGGCAAAAACAAAAGAACAAGAATATAATTTTGGTTAGTTGCATAATGAGATTAGTTATAACAGTAGGAAGATTAATTGACTTTCAATATTACCGTATGCCATGATTTAGGACAATAATCAATTATTAAGCATTGTATTTATACATATTAAAAAGAAAAATGTCATAGCTATAATTACAGTGTAATTGGTTTCTAAAAGCCGACCGTGTATTTATGAATGCAAACATCATTATTTAAGTGGTACTTTGACACAGGAAAAGGATTACTGTAAAAGAAAATTAACTTTATTGATATGAAACTTAAGAGAAACAAAATGCTTAACTTACTTAATACTATGCTAGGTAAATTTATACTAAACAAATATCTTCTTGAAGTTTTTAAAATTGCTAAATCATATAATTAATAATTGTTAAAACAGTAGTGTGGTTTACCCTTAAGAAAATACATACACCTAAGTGGAAATGCATTTTCTCTTTGTAAAAGCTTTTGCTCCCCTTTTTACAATTATACAGATTATCCAAAAAAGTTATTATTAATAAAAGAAATAGGAAATTATTGTCAAGGACAAAAAATTTCAGCGTTTTTGCCTCAAGGACAGACCTTCAATATTTTATCCTGAAGGAAAACTTTCTTTAGGTATCAGTTTTTAGTCATTGATAGCAGTTTTTAGGTATCAGTTTGTAGTTATCGATAGCAGTTTTTAGGTATCAGTTTTAGCTTGGTAGCAGTTTTGTTGTCCTTATGAATAATTTTAGAAAATATTTGTCCTTATGAATAATTTTTAGGATAATGTTTGTCCTTAAGGTAAAAATATTGAGGTTGTGTCCTTGAGGCAAAAAATATACAAATCTTTGTCCTTTAAATTAATTCCTAACTGACTTTATAAATGGTTGCAATTACAAGTCAATGCAAGTTTTAATGTGTAACCAAATGGTGTTTCATTTGCTTTCGTTCTTATTCTTTCCGAAAATGCGAAAAATAGAATGTAATATCAATCGGTATTTCAATCAAAAAATATTAGTCGGTATTTCACCAAGAACTGAATAAAGCCTAAATAATTGAAAATCAAGTTATGTGAGACTAATATTAAACATTACATAGGGAGTACTATAATACCAATTCATAATCTTACCAAACTATTTCAACAAATTAATCAAATCTACAAAAATGACAATGAAAATTTGCTTAATAACATTACAAAATAAAAAATTTAAATCTATAACCCACCGTTAGTAGTAAATCTGCAATAATAGAGTAACAAACCGAATAAAGCAGTGAGATTTGTGTACAACCTAAGCGCAGCTCTCACCTCAGCCCCCTAAGAAGTTTACATCACCTCCATTGGAATGAGTGGTTCTTTCACGATGTATCAAGTAGGTTGTCGAGGACTAAAGGTGGTCGAGAGGGCCATCGACTACGATCTGGAGATAACTCCATCATTTTTCATATTTCATTGAATTATTTATTTATTTTGATGAAAGAGTAATTAAAATGTGGAAACAATGATAAGATGGATTACGGGAAAGCGAAGAAAAGTTTGAAGTTGCTGGTTGGAATGTGGTAAGGGGGAATGACTAAATAACCTATGTAACACGTGTACTGTAATGTTTCTTAAAAGGGATACATTGGTAATTACAAAAGCTTTAAATGAAGGTTTTGCTAGTATATACTAGTATAAAATGCAAGTATGTGCATCTGATAGTTGGAGATATTTAATTTTTATTTAATAAAAAATGTAATGCACGAATGTGTGCTATAAGTGCAAAACTTTAGTAGTCACAACACTTTTATTTCTAGCAATTTTGTTGATGGTGTTGGTAGAAAATTGATAGGAAAATTCCATTGATGGGTGGTTGAAAAGGGGATGGTGATGTAGATTACAAATCGATGGTGAAATTCCTTTGATGGATGAGGGTATTTTTGGAATTTTAAAACGACATCGTCAAAATCTATTCATTGAATGCGCTTTATTAATAGAGTGTGTGTGTGTCGATGATACAATAAAGTGTGTCCTATGCTCATTATACTTTGATTGATAGAAAATGTCATAGGTATGTTCCATTGAAGTTGGTATAAACATACATATGGACGTCTCCATTCTCTCATGACCCATGTGCTCGATATGTGCTGTCCATGATGCCTTGGTAAGTCATTAAGAGCAAATAATGTTAATATGGAATCGATAAGAATATCGATCATCACATCCATATCCAACACATTTAGGTCCACATATCAAACATCCAAACATTCCACATAAAAATGTTTTGTCATGTCATAGCCTTACTTTAAAAAATCGCTCCCGAAAACGTCCAAAATGCCAGGAAAATTCCCGTTTCTAGAAAACATCTCCAATTCGAATAGGCCCAGCTGGATCCAAGTTCAACCTGGCCCAACTAGTTTTCATTGGTCTACTGGTCTCTTTTGATCGCTCGAACGGTTGCATAACCGGTCTACCAGTCATTGGGGGATCGATCGACCGATGCATGTTTTATTGCTTCGTCTTTGTTTTGGTTTCTATTATTCTTTGTTTCTCTTCTATTTCTTTGTTAATTACTCATATCTCTATCTCTAATTCATTTAAAACTATAATTTACACTCATATATACATTATTTTGTAATCAACTAGCTTCCATATCGAGGTTATATTAGATCATAACTTCATACTAAACAATTTGTTAATTAGACTTCTTACTATGGAGTATTTGTCTCATTGATCTTACTCAAACTCTAATTCCTTTAATATTCATCAACATATTTATGTGTTAACCTTTTCTTACTTCCTTTCTCTATTAATTTACTTGATTTAGACCAATAATAACTCCATAAACCACTTAGCTATTCAATCAATTATCAAATTCAATTATTCATTTAATTTAATATCAAATCATCCAATTATATTCATTAAATCAGACACTAATACTTAATAAATTCAAAATTAATCCCTAATATAGATTAAAGTAATGATATACCACCATATTTAAATTATACAATGCAGAAGAGATCCCATTCACATCAAAATTGTAGATTCAAACCCAAAGGTCTCAGCTGTCTGAAAAGCACACTAAAAAATTTCAAAAGTCTTCCTTGCCTCTTATACCAGGCCATAGCCCTCATTCCCGTGATTGATTCGGTATAAAATTTGCATAATTCAATTAAGAATTGAGGACATTATGACTTCCTGAAGTTTGATAATGAACGGAAAAAATGATGAATGGAAGAAGAAAAGAGAAATTATAAAAAGAACGTACGTTTCTTTTTAGGCCCTTTCATAGAAGGGGGAACGTCCGTTCAAATAATTCAAAAATCAGATATTGGGCCAAGTCTACTTAGCTCGATACAAACCCAAGCCCATATCTCAATCAAATAGTCTCCGATTTGGACAAATTTATATCTCATTTTGATCAAAACACGAGCCAATCACAATGACGCAAGTCTCATTGCCCAATCTAGTTATTTATAAAATGACCATTTTACCCTTGTTATTTAAATTAACAAAAATCACCCTTTTTAATTTATTATTAAAGATATTAGGGTATTACAACATCATTACCAATCAGCAGCATGTTGTTTACTTATACCGTTAGAAATATTTTGATACTTGTTAATTTATTTCTTATAAACACATGTTTCCTCTACATTTTGACTAAAACAAACTATTTGATTTCTGTGTCAAAATACTTGCTCAACTTCAAGATGCTTATTTAAGATTACATCCTACAAGACCACAAGCCTTGTTATTTCTGTCACTAACTTCGAGGGATTTTGGTTATGGTGTACTAAAAGACACGTCTAAATCATTATTTAGAAGTTCTGTTTCAAATTCAATAAACTAAAACTTATAGTCATATCGTGTGATAATTTGTGAGTAGAAACTGAATAGCCTTAACCGTATTGACTGGCAAAATTGCTTCGTTAATTTCAACATTTGAAATTGATAAGGTCATTTTTGATCAACCTTGTTTTATATATTTCCAACCATATCGATCATCTTCTCGAAGACTTACATATGATCGATGGATCATATCCTTTCGCGTATAATTTCTAAGATTAATTTTGTCAATGTACAGGAAATCCATTTTTGATTTAAAGCACAAAGTGTAATACCTGATAATTTTAACAATAATTAATTAATAATAGTAATGCCGAAAATTGAATTTTCACAAACATCAGAATTTGGCTACAAAACTTGCACTATTGGGGTTGTGGTAATTTTTTGAACAATTTTCATATATAAAGTTTTCCGATCGGAGTTCAAATGAAAAAGTTATTGGCGTTTGAATAATTTGAATTGGAAATACATATATATGTTGTTTGCACCAAAAATTAGCACAAACACCCAATAAATGTTTTGAAGAGAAATAAATAAAGAATATAAAACAAAAATAGAGGATAATAACAAAAAAATAGGAGTAAATTGAAATAATAACAAACACACAACGATTTATAATGGTTCGACGTTGTTTGCCCACATCCACTTTGAACATATTACTTTATTAATCACTTTATAAACTGAGTACAATAGGGATCAGATGAAAATCCTTAGTTACGAAAGAGTATAAAGTAACTAGCAACGTCAAGGTCCCAAAAATGAACAACCAAGCTTGTATTTATAGATGAAGATGGTCATATATCTGCTTAAAATTTTGACAGAAGGATCTCTGGAACTATATGAACCAATAAGAAGGATCACATGGTCCAATTCCCAAAAAAGAGATCGATACCGATCCTACTTTGGTGGAATTTTGGGGTGTGATCCCTATGGTAACTTCCTCATGCTAAAATACGCTTGGCCTCCAAATTTCATGCCAATTGCATCAGTAGAACTTGAGTTATTGTTTGATCTTTGCTTCAACATGAGTTGCTTACTGATTCATGCCGATCCCTACCAAAGGAAGAGTGCAGATCCCTCTGATTTCATCTTCTTGAGGTGCAATCCTTAACGTAGGCTCCCTAGGGTCCCAATATCTTGCTCACAAAATTTCATATGCATTGGACTTGTGGATCTTGGGATATTTATTGTTTTCGATTGAAATGCTCTTACTCCATGAAACATACTGATCCGCATGATGGAAGTTGATTTTTGTCGATCTCTTCTATGTGTTGAACCATATTCCATACTTCGAACATTATGCCTTGCAAATCTATCAATTCCATTCAATCCCGACTTCATATTACCATCTGTACTTGACTTATAGACCCATAATCATTGCTCTGGATTCATCAGCCTTGATAGCAGTAGAATCTAACTTGTCCAATCACTTCAATATAGCCAGGTCAAAATGTCGGATAACACTTGTCCTCCAAAGTACGTCTTGTGCAGAATAGGGCGTGCTTTGATTCGAAGCAAGTTAATGACGTCGGAAAGAAATCCGTTCGCTTTTCTGAATAGTCGTTATCCCTCTATCGAATTATTTTTCCAAAGTGATGTATCTCTCTTTGATCGTCATGATGCTTGGTCGATTTCTGATAGTATAAATCTTGGGTTATATTCCATCAGCTAAAATTTATATCCGGTTCCACGAGACTAATAAGCTTTGGTTATTTGGTCCAGCCTCGAACTTGAAAGCTTCAAGTTTGATTTCAATTATGTCGATTTCAAAAATTGAACTTTTAGACCATACACGTGCACGTTCAGATACACGTTCTTGTCGTTGGCTCCCGAACATGTTCGTACGCTCATTTGTCGTTGCCAATTTTCATTGAGTTAGATAAAATTTCACAACATTTGGGGTGTATGTACTTTACATAACCTTCATGTCTATGTTTGTATGCACACATGCTCATAGTCGATCCCTCCTCCTTTTTTAACGTTTACAGGGATCGACATATTTCTAGCCGATCCCTCCTCATTTTTTTGTTTATAGGGATCGGCATATTTCTAGCCGATCCCTCCCTCATTTTTTATATATACATGCTTATAGGGATCGGTGTATTTTTGGCCGATCCCTCCCTCCTTTGCTTCGAATCAAAACTGTAGGCCGAACCCTCGTCCCCATATATAAACTAACACTCCTCCCTTCCAACCTTCACATATCTATCTTCTTCCCATTTACTTTCCTACGACCAAACCCTTCCTTGCCTTTAAAAAACCTAATCCCTTCATTTCCACATAAACATCGCCTTCATCTATAAATCAACCTTCCTATTTGGCTTCAGATTATCATTTCTCCTTCTATTCGAATCATAATCCAATCTTTCTCCTCGAACTGCTCTTCTTGATATATTTAGGTAGGTTACTTGCCATTAATTTTTGATTTTATGACGAGACAATGGATTCTATTCCATTGGCGATGGTTTGGAGTTCGACGTGATGGAGAGTTGATGGCCAAAGCTGCTTGGAGGAGATGAGATGTGGGATGTGCTATGGTTTGGCAGAATAAGAAAGAAAAAGGAAGAAAAGAGCATAGGACATAGGGCTCGGTCAAAAAGTTTGAAGGATAGCACGAGAATGTGAAAGTAAAGGGATCATCCGTCTTTGATTTGCATGGAGGGATCGAAAGTTTCGTTGAATAGAGGAGGGATCGGTTGGAATGTTGGAAAGTTATAAAGGCGGTCGAGCAGAGGGGTCAGCGGTGATAAATGGAGGGATCGGTAGTTTTGGTGAAGGAAAGGGATCGACATGGATCATTTGGAGAGAGGGATCAATTGTCTTGCTTTGGGATAGGGTTCGGCATATACATGGATCAACTATATGGGGATCGACTCTAGGCTTTGAATTGAACTTGAAAACCAATCCATAATTCCCTGTTTGAGCAATTAGAACCAATCCCATCCCAATGAACTTGAACATATGACGATCATGAACAACAAGACTTGCATTTCCGCAATTAAACTTGAAATTGAATGACCAAATCCCCGGGACTTAGAAAATGAACTAAAACTTAACATATGGACTTTAATAATGGATTTCACACTTCTAAATGCCGATGATCGATTCCAAAGCTTACATAACCGGTCAATCTACTCGCCAATTGAGATGGTCAGCGATGATGGTCACTCTGGTCAAAATCCAAAGTCTGATCATTTAACTTTGCATTTTTTATTTTAAGCTGCTTATCTCTACACTACACAACGTTGCACCACACTAGCTTACACTTAGCACGTGAGAACAAGTAAACTTTTCTAATCTCAATTATCTACTGAGTATAGTTGACATGGACTTTAGACGTTCAGAGCATCTAGCTGCAATGTCTTCCGGACCAACTTCACGACATAGTAATCTCAAAGTTGAGTCAAGTTTCGCAACTATATCTGGTAGGCTTTCCCTTGGTCATCAAACTGAACAACCGGATGTTTTCGGCTCATCAGTTGACCTTTTCTCAGATGTTCCCATCCTTCCGGTGAAAGATACAAGTCATGCCCCCGATGTTGTAGAAGGCACTATATTTTTAGATAACTAGATAGATTCTCAAGCCTCTAGAATTAGTGAGGCCGCTCTTCTTAGACTATGTTTTAGACACGGGATTCCCTTTGAAGAGGTTCTGGTTCCTTCGGTGAACGACATGGCTATTTCGCCCCCGGAGGGGTTAAAGGAATGAATAAGTTCATCTACTAGGCCGGATGCATGCCGCCCTTTAATTCTTTTATCCGGGAGATGCTAAAATATCTTGATATAGATCCTACTCAACTACACCCGAATAGCTATGCCTTTCTCCATGACACTTTCTTACTATTTATGAACTTCCTGTTCTGCCCACCAACTTCTAAGGACATCAAGTTTATCTACAATTTCATACGATGAACAGGGAGCCTTTCCTACATTTTGTTCAAGCCTTCACCCAACTATCAAGTCTTAATGGGTGCTTAAAACAAGCTCAGCCTCTTTAAACATGAATGGTTTTATGTCTGATGTCCGCTTGGCTTTACAAGGCGATAATTTGAAGGATGTAAATGTCGTCTTCACTCTATTCTCAAATTCATTAACCCAAGTCATATCTTGAATCGACTAACATTCTGAAAATTTATAGGTGTCCATCCACGTCCAAAGGGCAATAGGTTTTCAAGGTCAATCTCTGCAATTCGCGCCACCTCAGTAGAAGACAGGGACATTAGATCCTTCTAAATGATGAATGGTTATCTCTATTCAGGTTGCTAGAGGAAGGTTGCAACATTGGGCTTCCAAGAAGCGCCGCACTATAAGGATATACTGCAGAACAAGAAGGTGATATCAATAACCCTGTCATGCCCCCAGTCGAAGGGATTCGGGATGACGCCGAAGAGGGTGAAATTAGGGGTGCCAAGACCAACGAGCCTGGCGATGCTGATGCAGGTCCGGAAAGTGCGTCTGTGGTCGAACTGTCACAAGGCGTGCAACCTCACACGCCAGCTACGAGAAGAAAGAAGCTTGCATATAAGCTCCGTAGAAGAAAAACTGCTAAGGAGCCTGAGTTTATTATCACTTCCGTCGACGAAGAGTCATCCTTCCAATGTTTAGAAAGCTCGACGAAAGGGTTTTCAAATCTTCAAATCCCTGATGACATTATGACTTATGACTTCCCCAACATCGGTAGTGAGGGGCTCAATTATCCTACCAAAAGTGGCGACGACATTCTTCCCGCCGGCAAAGGAGTGGAAACTCCTATGAGCAAGGCGGTAGTGACTGGTCCATCGGGGGGACACTAGGACACTTACAATCACGTGCACTTCACCACATGATCTTCATATATCTTTTGTACAATGCTCACTTATACACTTTTGTTTGGTTTTTGTAGGTGCGATGTCTCAATCCCGAGCTTTTGATCGCTTGAGGGGCTCCTCGATGCAATACGAATCCAATCATGATTCAGAATTGGGTAGGCATAGAGAAAGGGATGACGGCCGAGAAAGAAGTCGTCGTTCGAGGAATTTTCATATTCCAAGCATAATTCCCTCTCTCGGTCGTCCCATCAGGAATTTCAACCTAATCTTCCTGTGCACAGTGATGGTCAGACCTCTTTCCACTGTCCTCAAGTTGCCATACCGCCTGAGTAGTATTCCAGTTCATCCAACTCCAAGCAGTCCCGTGACCGCAAGTCGAGCAAAAGTCCAATCATCACTTCTGATCCATTTTTACTGACTGCGGCTCCTGAAGCTTCCATAATAGAAAAATTTGTCGAACTTAAGGTCAATTTTCCAAAGATTTGTTTCGACGGGCTTAAATTACTCCCCTCCATTCATACAATCTTAGGGAATGCTAAGGCAAGTTCTCTTGCATGCGTCAACGAGCAACATGAATCATTCCAGCCCTTAGTAGAGAAGATCTCCGAGGTGTCTATAGAAAGACGACATGAAATAAATCTTCTCAAGCTAGAGACGATCCATGATAAAGATATAAATAAACATCAAGACACTGAGATTTCGGACTTAACGGTGAAGCTAACCCAGGCAGAAAAAAGTGCTAAGGAAAGATCTTAGGCGGTGAGTCATCTAGAAGCCACCCACAAAAAGGAACTTGATGTTGCCCTCAACCGCAGCGGTGAACTTGCCTTGGAAAATGATACCTTGCAAAAGTAGAAAAATATTTTGGCCTAGCGCATTGAGGAGCTTGAAGAACTTCTTAAGAAGGAGAGGGGAGAGTAGTTTAATGCACAAGAGGAATCGCAAAGATATTATGAAGAGGCCGTTGTAGCCTGGAATTTGAAGATTAAACTTGATGAGCAACTTGCTCAAATTGAAGTCCTTAAAGAAAAAGCAAGAGAAGCAGGCCCCAATTAGATGAGATAATAGATCGAGGCCCGGGTAGAGGATGCCAAAGAAGCTGATCGAAATAAAATTAAGGACATGTTCGATCCCTTAATCATTGAATACAATGCTAAAGTCCTTATCCACCGTGATCTGAGCTTTCTTGGTGAGGGTTATCTTGAGTCGCTCACTGAGGCTTGGGAGTACAATGTTGAAATAAAAGTGGGAACCCTCGATAAAGTAGATTTAGATGAATAGAAACTAGTATTGGAGAATCTTCGTGGGGATGAACCTTTAGACCTTGCTGCTGCGAGACTTCGATATTTTGACATTCTAGCACCCTCCTACAAAGGGAAAAACACTACCGAGTCATTAGAATCCAATCCCAAATGCCCCCTTCTCTTCAAGCAACCGGAGCTTCATTTTCTCTCGGTTCGGGATAAGATCTAAATTATGATCCGAACAAACCCGATTATCAATCTAAGGTGCTAACCCCTATTCTAGAAGGGAGCACTCTGGCGACAACTGAGAGTCAGCGGATGTAGGTATTCCGCTTTACTCTCCACTTTTCGAGAGGTTTCGTTCTTCATGCCCAATAGTCATGGTTTTATCTTCTTGTTTCCATGAATCCGCAGATCTTTCAGGACCTAGCCAAACTACAAAAAGTGATGCCGCCATGGAGCAACAATTAGCATCTATTGAGATTCTGGCGGCCATCGATGCTCTAGGGCTCGACGCTCCAGTTATTGGAGCACTTAATGATGATAAAGCTGAAGACCCACTATTGCTTGATGAGTTGGATGACATTGTAATTACTGGCACCACCAAACATACCAATGAGCTCGGTTTAAAAGGGCGCATTGAGAGGGAGGAAATGTTGAAGAAAAAAGCTAAGGTGAACCTGCCTATGAGGACGTTGACGATCCAAATCTCATCCCATTACAAGTCATTCCATCCGATGGGTCAATTCCCAAAGAACTCTCTCCAACCTTTGAAAGTTCTCCGGCCAAGGGCGGTAAAGGATCGAGGAAAAGGACAGCCGAAAGCTCGGGTAGCGCCACTACCAAAAAATCCAAGAAAGAGAAAGGACAAAAGAAATAACCGTTGCTTTAGCTCAGTTTGCACATAGCTTGAATAGATGTTCTTCCTTTTGTTGGCCGTGTGGGTACGACCCCCTTTTTGAATGGACTTATATCACAATTTTGAAGTTTATTATGCAAATAAAAGTTCTCTATTTTCTGTTGAACTTTCATGTGAATTATTATTTAAGTAGTTGAGCTATTACTTTTCCATTTAATGTATTTGTAATTTGTCGCTTGTTGATTTGAATGATAATCCGCTAATTTTATCCCAAGGCCTCTATGCAATTAAGGCCTTGAGTCGTACCAAACACAGGGCTTGAGCCCTAATGTTGCACTGTCGGATCCAGTGGTTTGAGGGAATATACTCCTTCCCCTAATCTTGGTTAGCGAAGTTAGACGGTGGATGGTCGAACTCCATCCTTATCTTTGCAGTTAAAGCGCTTAGCAGATTCAATGCGTCGGAGTGCAAAAAGTCATAGTGGGGATACAGCGAGGTTATAACGGGATATAGCAGATGACTCTAAAATAGCATATAAAACTCATACTTAATGTTTTTACAAATATATAAGTAGTAATTAAATGAAAAATTAACTTTCAATTGAACTATAATTAATACATAAATAATTTAAATAAAAACATGTGCGAATATACTATAAATAAACACAAAACTATTATATAACATAATTGAATTTAATAGAATATTAGAGTATTTTCATTTCTGAAAATATATTAAAAATTCAATTATAATTTCATAATTTTTATAATGTGTAAATGTCATTTTTCAATTCATTTCTTTTAAAGAAGATATAGCAAAAATAGCGGAATATAGCTGGAAGCCTGGAACAGTGGGATATAGCGGAAATAGCGGGGCTTAAAGCGGAAATGCTATATTTGGGGCTATATGGAAAAATCGTAGCGGAAGAAATCCGCCATGAGATATAACAGGGTTATAGTGGGGTAATAGCGGGGCATTAACTGCACAAATCCTTAGTGAGTTTATACTCCTCCTGTCGGTTTCAAGCCGGAGTTCACGAAACAGTGACTGGTCGAATCGCACTCGTATACTCATATCTGCAATCTGGGGATAAGAGTTAGTTAGCGGGTGGATGAATCACAACCGGCTTGTATTTATACTACAGTCCACGCTTTGAGGACTTGGAGTTATTTGGAAAATAGTCGGATCTTACTTTCCTTAATTGGTTTGTTTACCCTAACGTCCAGGGTTTGACTTAGCAAGCGATCGGTCGTATGGCGATCGCTTTTGATACATGACTGTCCCATCGCTCTATGGGATTAACTTGGTTATCGGATGATCGAGTCACATCCATTCCTTGTTATGTACTTCGTCTATCGGGTTGTAAACAAAAATTATCAAATGAACGGTCTGACCATGTTCGTCATGTTTAGTTCAGTTGGGAACTAATGTAATTGGCTAGTTCCAAACTCTGGGAACTTGCTTGGACATGTCAACATCAGTCAGTTTTCTAATGTAGCTAACATGTAATGCTATAACAAACACAGATATGGAGGAAGTTCAAAACTTTGTTTGTCAAACGGAAAGAAATGACATAATGTATTATTACATATCTAGAAAATAAGATGCTAAAGCAAATCCTGAAACTAAATACAACTGAATAGAAAAGAAATAAATTAAGTGAAATAGCATCGTAAGTGCTTACTATTCCATGCCCTTAGAAGTGTGATGTCATCAACAGTCGCTAGCTTGAAAGTTCCCTCTCCAAGCCTCTGCTCAATGACATACGGTCCTTTCCAAGTTGGATTCATATGCGATGGGGTGGGAAAAACCCATTTCAAGCGAGATCGTCGATTTTGAAGGTTCTAGGTCGGACTTTAGTGTTGTAGTATCGGGCGACTCAGTACCAGTTTGCAGCTGCCCTCAAATCAGTTTCTTCGCGCTTCTTATTTATATGGTCTAGAGATTCCAAGAGGATATATTTATTCGTTTTGAGATCATAGTAGGTCACTCGATGAGAAGGAACTTTGAGCTCAACAGGAATGATGGCTACGGAGCCGTAAGTAAGGGCAAATGGAGTATGGCCAGTCGTGGACTTGTAGGAGATCCTATAAGCCCATAGTGCTATCGGGAGTTCATCCACCCACTTGCCTCTAGCCTTTTCCAAATGCTTCTTTAGAATGGATTTTATGATTTTGTTCACAACTTCAACTTGCCTATTCGCTTGAGGGTGAGCGACTGCTGCAAATCTCTTTTCAATATGATGTCGATGGTAGAAGTCTTTGAATTCAACACTGTTGAATTGAGTCCCATTATCTGTTACAATAGTTCATGGAAGACCAAAATGATAGATGATGTTATGAACGATGAAGTTGATTACTTTCGTGGTTGTGATTGTCGCTAAAGGTTCTGCTTTAGCCCATTTGGTAAAGTAATCAACTGCGACGATAGCGTACTTCACACCATCTTTAGAGATCGGTATGGAACTGATAATATCTATTCCCCACGTGGAAAACGGCCATGGGCTGATCACTTTTGTAATTTCCGTCGGTGGAGCTCTTGGAACTTTTGCATATATCTGGCACTTGTCGCACCGCCTTACATAATCAGCAGCATCTCGATTGACGGTCGGCCAATAATACCTGTAATTGAGTATTTTCTTTGCTAGAGTTTGCCCCTGGTGTGATCGCCACATTCTCCTTCATGAACTTCTTTTAGGACTCGTTTTATTTCATCATGAGCGATGCACCGGAGCAGAGTAATGGAAAAACCCTTTCTGTACATAACTCCTTCTTATATGATATATCGTGAAGCTTTACGAAGGACTTGCGTTTTTCATTCCTTCGTATGGGAAGAACTCCTTGCAGCAAATAGTCTTTAATCGGACATCCACAACTCCTTCTTAGGCTTCGTCTCTAGTACCATGTTGATTTCCGTCCGGCTTATGCTCGGAGCGTTTAATACTTCGATTGGAACCAAGCCCATCTGTTGTGCATCACCGATGCTAGCAAACTTTGCCAATGAATCAGCCTCTTTGTTTTGATCCCAGGAAATGTGTGTAATATCATAGTACTCAAAGTCAGCCGACAACTCTTGGACTTGGGTAAGGTACGGAGCAAGTCATTGTCCTTTAGCTTGGTAATCTCTCCTGACTTGGTATACGACCAATTGTGAGTTGCAAAAGATGTCAATAGGCTTTATCCCTAGTTCTCTAGCGAGTTTAAGTCCAGCAATCAGAGCATTATACTTAGCTTCATTGTTTGTTGTAGGGAAATCAAGCTTTAAAGCATAGAAAGTTGACTGATCTTTGGGAGTTACAAGCACAATTCCATCTTCAGAACAACAATCATTGGATGCTCCATCTACATATAACTTTCACCATATGGTAGGGGTTTCACTGCTTTTTGGAAAATCAACTTGCATAGTAAATTCTGCTATAAAGTCTGCCAGTGCCTGGCATTGGATAGCCCTCCGAGGAAGATAAGTGATGCTAAATTTGCTAAGCTTAATTTTCTACTTAACTAACCTTTCAGACGTCTCAGGTCACTGCAGGACCTATCATAATGGCTGGTCAGTGTAAATGTTGATAGGATGTGCCTGAAAGTAAGGGCGGAGCTTTCATGAAGCATCCAACAAACAGTATGCTAGTTTTTCTATCTTTAGATAGTTCTTTTCAGCTCCCGTTAGTCGCTTGCTAACATAATAGGTTGGCCTCTGGATCCTATTCTCTTCGCGAAGCAACGCGCCACTTATAGCATGTACTGACAAGGCCAAGTAGGTATACAAGTCTTCATGATCTACTAGCTTTGACAAGATAGGAGGTCTCTCTAAGTGATTCACCAAAGATTGAAATACGTATTTACAATTCTGTGTCCATTGAAAATTCCTTTTCCTCTCCTAATCAATTCGAAGAAAGGATTGCATTTATTGGTAGCTCTGGAAATAAATCAGCTTAAAGCGACAACCTTCCCATTCAGGCTCTGTACTTGTTTGATAGTCTTTGGCACTTGGATATTTCGAATAGCTTGGATCTTCTCGGGATTAGCTTCGATTCCATGGGCGTTAACAATGAAACCCAAATACTTTCCTAATGCTAAGCCAAAAGAACATTTCAGAGGGTTAATCTTCATTTTATAGTACCGAAGGATATCGAACATTTCTGCCAAGTCTCTGGTGTGGTCACTGGACCGTCGTGACTTTATGAGCATATCATCCACATATACCTCCATCGTTCTTCCAATCTGATCTTTAAACATTCTATTGACTAGGTGTTGGTAGGTCGCTCCTGCGTTCTTTAGTCCAAACGACATTACCACATAGCAATATAATCCAACATCGGTAATGCAGCTGGTGTGCTCCTTGATCGGGAATGTGCATCGGTATCTGGTTATATCCTAAGTACTCATCCATAAAAGATAGCAATTTGTGTCCTGCGGTTGAGTCCTCCAACTGGTCGATCCTTGGAAGGGGAAAGCTATCTTTTGGGCATGCCTTGTTCAAGTCCAAGTAATCAACGCATGTCTATCATTTCTCATTTGTCTTTCTCACAAGTACAGGATTAGATACCCACTTGTGGTAGAGGGTGTCACGAATAAACCCATTGTCATTGAGCCTACCCACCTCCTCTTTGAGTGCGGTAGATCTCTCTGGATTCATGCCATGCCTTTTTTGTTTCACCGGGACATACCTCGGGTCGATATTCAACGCATGGCTTGCAATGGCAGGTGAGATCCCACACATGTTAGAGTGAGTCCAAGCGAACACATCGAGATTTTCTTAGAGAAATACAACAAGTTCTTTCACCATCGGGAGGCTGAGCTATGATCCGATCTTTAGGACCCATGACGGGTCATCGTGGCTGACTGTGATGTCAATCATCAGTTCGGCCAGTGCAGCCTTGGTCTCTTTGGGCTCCTCATCATCATCTCTCGGATCTATGTCCCCATAGAACCGACTATAGTGATTGAGCCAGGCTCAGGTACTAGTTGTCAAACTTTAGTGGCTTGGACGAGGACAGACTTGTCCACTAACCTTTCTCCTTCCGTTGAGCATCCTTCAATATAGCTACATAATAGGCATGCCCGGTCGCTTGATCACCATGAACAACTCCAACACCATTATCTGTCAGGAACTTCAAAATCAAACACCATGGGCGAGAGCCACCCGGAACTCAGCTAGGGCCAGTTGGCCTAGAAAAGCATTGTATGTAGAGTCAACATACAAAACAACAAAAGGCAGAATCTGCACTCTCCTGCGGTCACCTTCTCCCAACTTCATGGGCAATTCAACATAACCAGCAGCTTCGGTTGCAGCACCGTTAAAGCCATGAATGCAAGCTTTAGATGATTTCAAGTCCTTAGCTTCCATCCTCATCTAATCATAAGCTTGTTTGAAAATTATATTTATAGAACTTCCACAGTCAACCAATATCCTTCTCACTAAAGCGAGGCTGATCATGGTCGAAATGATCATTGGGTCGATTGTCAAAGCCTCCACCTTGTCGGCATCTCT
This sequence comes from Allium fistulosum, assembly GCA_030737815.1. Taxonomy (NCBI): domain Eukaryota; kingdom Viridiplantae; phylum Streptophyta; class Magnoliopsida; order Asparagales; family Amaryllidaceae; genus Allium; species Allium fistulosum. The sequence continues at coordinate 430,790,824 of CM060906.1, read as the reverse complement.
GTTTCAACACAATATCATCTACCATTGTACGTTGCTATTTTGCCAGAGCTCCATCTTCCATACTCGAACAACATTCAAAATTCACATCCTTAATCGCGCTAGCATAACGCTCCATTTCAAGCCAACCCTTATCAGCCGGATGTGGTACTCGGACTATTGTATTGATTACCGATCTTCTACCACTCCGTGCAGGCTGCTCGGTCCTATGTGGTGCTTGTCCTCGGTTGGGGTTGGATGTCCCCTGCTCGCCATCCTGCAAAAATTTTACAAACTGCTGTAACTTTCTTTCTCGAATCAACTTTTCAATAATATCCTGGAGATGCCTACATTCATTTGTGTTATGACCATAATATTCATGAAACCGACAGTATTTTCCGGTCTATTTCTGCTTCTCCATTGATTCTTTTAGAGGCGGTTTTCTGTACCACATGATATTACAAGTAGACAAATTGATATTCTCTAGAGATGTATTTAGTGGCGTGTAAGTATCGTACATTGGAATCCTAGGCTTTCCTCTTCCAGAATCCCTCTTTTGTTCTCGGCTCCTATATCCGCCTTTCTTTTGTTGATTCGGTTTGTACTACCTCTCCACTTGGTCCCGCAACATTCTTCTTCCTAGAGCATCTGGCTTCCTCCTTCCTCGAATACCGATCCGCCTTGCGTAAAAGCGCTCAAATGTTGTGGGTGGCTTGCCAGCTAATCAATCGCCAAAATCAGACTCTGGATCAATCCCTCTTGTTACGACCATCAATATTGCATGGTCATTCGGATTACTGATCTTTGTGACAACTGTAAGGAATATCTCCAAGTAATCTTTCAAGCATTCTCCCAGAGCCTGGATCATGCTACATCTTTGGAGCGAGTTGCGTGCATACAGAACTGCTCCAGAAACATTATTGCCAAATCATCAAATCTAGAGATCGACCATGGAGGCAACCTTGTAAATCACATTTTTATTATTCCAGAGAATATAATAGGAAAACATCTACACTTGTCGCATCATCTACTCGTGCAGAATCTATCAGCCATTCATATCTCATGATGTGCTGCCTGGGATCGGTTTTTCCTTCGTAGGCAGGCATCGACGACATGCTGAACCTTCCTGGATACTCTATATGTAGGACATCGTTAGTGAATGAAGGTATGGCTTCTCGAGATTCCCCAATCATCATTGGTCAAGCTTAGCTCTCTCTCACTAACTGTCTAACTATAGCCGATAAGTCTAGCGTTTGGATAGTTGGTGCCAAGCGGTGGTCATGTTCCACCTGACATAAATGGTCTGGTCAATGTCTATGGGTCGTTCCACGCCTTCTTCGTTCACCATCCTCCCGATGTATACCACGTACATTCACTTAATCGTCATTTCAAGGAAGATATTGGCCAACATTTAACCGAACTCCATTATCCAAATTGGTCGCAGCAGCTCCAGCTTGAATCCCAGCTTGTACATGTAAGTTCCTTACTGTAGATGAGGGATCGGTACCGATCAGTCTTGGAAGACCAGGCAGGTCTGGCTGTTGATTCCATGAAGTTTCTACATGATATCCATCAATTCTGCAATGCATGTGCATGTGATACTCGTCCAATGAACTAGAACTCTCCGATGATGAGTAAGGGGTAGGGTCCCTCCTTGCTTTCCCTCGTTGCTGACTGAGTTTGTTCATTAGGTTGATATTGGTTTGAATCTGCTGATTCAATTGTCGAAGACTATCCACTAGCTCTCTCATCAGATTCTGGAATTCAGCTCTTGTAATGGAATCAGTTGGATTCCGGACTTCAACTGGATCGACATTCACATCCATTGATTGACTGCTAGGGCCTCCTTGCTGGATGCTAGCATTCTCGTTTCCTTCTGCGTTCTGAGAAGTAGATCTAGTGTTCCTCACCATTATTAATGGCTTTTCTTAGATTTTTGCAAATCTGAATAGAACAAGCAAACTTCTTGGAGATAACTATGGTTCTCCTTTGGGGGATTTATGCAATCCAGTAGCAACAAAGGGATCCTAATAAGCTGAGAATCAAGGTTCTCAGTGAAAGCACCAAAATGTTTGGACCAAAAATTGGCACAAACACCCAATAGAAGTTTTAAAGAGAAATAAATAAAGAATATAAAATGAAAACAGAGGATAATAATAAAGAAATAGGAGTAAATTGAAATAATAACACGCATACAACAATTTATAGTGGTTTGGCGTTGTTTGCCTACATCCACTCTGAATAGATTGCTTTATTAATCACTTTATAAACTGAGTGCATAGGGATCAAATGAAAATCCTTAGTTGCAAAAGAGTATAAAGTAACTAGCAGTGTAACGGGCCCAAAAATGAACAACCAAGCCTGTATTTATAGACGAAGATGGCCAAATATCTCCCTAAAAATTCGGCAGAAGGACCTCCAGAACCATATGGACCCACAAGAGAGGTCGCATGGCCCAATTCTCAAAGAAGAAGGATTGGTACCGATCACTACTTTGGTGGAATTTTGGAGTGCGATCTCTATGGTAACTTCCTCATGCTAAAATATACTTAGCCTCCAAATTTCATGCCACTTAGATCAGTAGAACTTGAGTTATTGCTTGATCTTTGCTTTAACATGGGTTGCTTGCTGATTCCTGCCAATCCCTACCAAGGAAAGAGCGCCGATCCCTTTGACTTCATCTTCTTGAAGTGCGATCCCTAGGGTAGGCTTCCTAAGGTCCCCATATTTCGCTCATAAAATTCCATATACATTGGACTTGTGGACCTTGAGATATTTATTATTTTCTATTGAAATGCTCTTACTCCCTGAAACATACTGATTCCTATGATGGAAGTTGATTTTTGCCGATCCCACCAATGTATTGAACCATATTCCATACTACGTACATTCTACCTTACATATCTATCAATTCTATTTAATCTCGACTTCATATTACCATCTGTACTTGACTTATGAACCCCACAATTATTTCTTTAGATTCATCAGCCTTGATAGTAGTCGAATCTAAATTATCCAATCAGTTCAATATAGCTGGGTCAAAATGCTGGACAACATATGTAATTAACAGAAATTAATTAACATTAACAGTTGCTTAGGGTTTAAGAAAAGCTAATGTGGAAATAAATTATCTTGGTCGGGCGAAAACGAAAAGAAATAACAAAAATTTAAAGTCACAAAATAATTACCGTAATAAGATATAATCGGTCGACCCCAAATTTAAGTCGGTCGACTGCTAGCTGTTGACCGATAAGGGGCGATGGTCGATCGGTGGAACTATCGATTTGAGATTGACGTGGCCGAACAGTCCGGATTTAAAATAAAAGAATCTAATGGTTGACCTTGATCCGAATCCCTATAAATACATCCCTAACCCCTCACTTTCTTCTTCTATTTTCTGGAGCGACAACGGGGCTCTATCATCTTCTCTTCTCCACTAAAATCCTTAATTCTAAAAATAGTTATAATCATATACATATATGGAAGTGGAGAATAGCAAAGGATAATTAAGAAGAAGAATAGGGTCGAATCAAATCGTCAAAGCTAAGGTAAATTATAAATCTGGATTAACAATCTAAATTAAATCCAAATCTCTTCTTTGATCTGGATTTCTGATAGGTATATGTATGCTTGTGTATATATATATTGAAGTGGGGAGAGAAAGAGAGTCAAACTGAATAACTAGGATTAGATCTGGAGATTTAGAAAGCTAAAAGGTGAGTGGAAAATTATATATTTTTATATAATATTGGATTTACATCGTTGTAAATCTATTCTTGTATGCCTAAAATGTAAATTAGAGTTATAGGCAAAAATTTGTATATGTGTAATGAATTAATAAACCCCGCCTACATATTCTGCAATTGACAACTTGAATTATATATTGCATGTATGTGAATATGGAAAATGTTGGGTGGTAGTAGTCCCTGAATTTAGTATTGGGCAGTTGTAGTCCTTGGAACTTATAAATTATGTGATGGTTCCATATTTGTATATTTAAATGATGTGTGAAAGTAGAAATGTAAACTAAGTTATCATAGTAAATTTTTGGGATTTATGTAGTATTTGAGTTCACTGGAATGTAGAGGATTGCAATGTAAATTTCTACAGATTATCAAGTTCGGATTTATAAATAAAAGTTTATCCTTTGAAATGAGAAGGAGTACGCCAAAAAGAAAGAGATTTATAAAATAAGGATATTTGCTATATTTTGTATGGTCTATTTCAATAACTATGAAAAGGATAATTCCTTGTAATTCTAAATGCAACACAAATTCTTCTTTTGGATAAGATATAGGAATTTACACTGTTAACCTTGCCTCTGGGAGATGTGGTTTCAATGCATTAAAATGCAGAAATCTCTAAGGATTAATTAAAGAATTATGAATGTTATAATAATAACAGACTAAGAGAAGAATTAATATATATATATATGCAAAATAAGCAAGACAGTAATCAAATAGTAATTATGAAAAGGTAGGCAAGTATTAATTTAAAATAAAGAGAGTATGGAAAGTTCATTAAATAAGGAAGGGTAGTAAATGTTAAAAAGGAACAGAAAGAAAAGTTTAATAAAAAGAAAAAGAAGTAAGTGGGAAAAGATATTTGGATCTTTTAAAAAGAAAGCAGTAAATGATATTAAATTGAATAAGAAGTAAATGCATGAAGAAGTAAAGAAATGTTATTAACACTTGAACATTCGAGGCGTAATAATCAAACAAGTATGAATACATACACACACGGAGATATATATGTAGCCTTAAGTATGTGTTTATGACGGGTGTGAATTATTAAAGTTAGTAAATAACTTAAATGGATAAGAATGGCATAGTCATTAGAATGTGGTGGAATGTGAAGTTGATAATGTTACACAACAAAAGTCTGCCCACCATAAGGGGCTACCAGCAGTTGTGTATATATTATACTGATGTGGGACAACTGTAGGACCCGTGGAATTATATATGCTTATGTATAGGAGAAGGAATATCCCAGTAGGGTCTGCTTCAATCTTTTAAGAGGGGTATTTCCTTGATTGCATTAGACAATCTAAATGGGATGGTGAGCAAGAATCGGTGCTATGTCAGTTTGTTGGTACCATATTAGGGAGTATGAGTTGTACATAGGTTGAGGACATCATTGGCCATGAGCAATCAGTAGGAAAGACGAGGGTTACATATAAACATACTACACCTCCTACTATCGTAGGTCACGTTTAGGTCATGCACTGCCACAGTTGTTTGCTACTTTATTTGTTCTAAGGCAATGCTTGATAATCCTTAAGATAGGTCTTCCAAATGATTGGAGTAGTCCGAGGAGCTGAGACCTCAATAGGCGTGGAGTTGAGTCCATAATAGTTTGTGGGGCTAAGTCCATATTATGAAGCAGTAGATAATCCCAAAACAAGAAAGAATATGGCTAAACTATTATGATGTTGTTATTAGGCATTACGGGAGTTCCTAGGCATGCATAAGACGAGGTCGTGTTACTGCTTTGATGATGGATACCGACGAGTTGCTGGGTTATGGACACTAATGGGGATAGTATCTTAGTCCAATTAGGGACTGTGGTACTTATATATTTATATATATATATATACACACACACATATGTAGTTATGGTTTAATTCAGGTAGATGGGGCGTATTATACGCGTACATGGAGTTGAGAAGACTAAGAAAATTAAAAGATGTAACTTGTGATGGAAGGCAAATGATAAAAACTAGTGTTATGTATAAAGTGTATTATTTATTAATCACCGGAACATTGTTCTGACCCCCTCCTCATTAAGACCTGCGATATAGCTTAGAGGGACAGGTACTGGTACAAGGCGAGAATAGTTGAAAGACAGTTTTCTTATGTATACTCGGTACTAACAAGGACACTAGATATTGGAAGTTTCATTTGGTCGATAACTACATGTTTTATTATACTTTACTATTCCGTTGTGAGTTTATATCGATAGTACTTTGATATGCATTTATTTATTTGCAAGATACCATAAACCAACAATTCATACTTTAGTGAACTTGGGTTTTCGATTTAGCGAAAATTCAAGCCCACTAGTGTGTGGGTTGTTACATTTGGTATCAGAGCTTAGGTTAGTCGATCTTAAAAAGTAGGATGTGATGAGTGAGCATATTTATATTTTTACCTATAATTATAAATATATTATATGCCAAATCCTATAAATTTAGACTATAGAGTAGTTGCAACCATGTTCATAAAAGATGTGTAAGTCGATTATGAGTCGGAACAATGGATGAAGTTAAAGATATACACCTACCCTAATTACCCTATGGAAAATAGATTATATGGAAAGGAATTAAATTAAGAAGAGCATGAGTGCAGCATATGGAAGGTCCCTGAAGCTGGATGGTATGTGACTCCCTAGTTAGGCCTCCAATAACCCAATGGTTGTAGATCCCCATAGGATTGCCGATGATGATGTACGGTAGGTCCAGAAAAGGGGAAACTAAAAATCTATACGTTGTAGAAATCCGAAAGCAGGAATTAAATATGTTCCTAAAGGAAGATATGTAGCAGTCACTTCAAGATGATAGCCGGATTTTCAATCTTTTGGAATAAGTCGGTAAGTAAGTAGAAAAGTCCAAAAGAAGGGACAAGTAAAAATCCACTCTGTTCGACCCTATATGAATGATTTTTATATAAAAGTTGAAAATATTTCAATATAATATTTGAGGAAAATATATAAATAATATATTTGAAATGATTTTCAAAGGAATTATATGAGGGTAGAAAAATCCTATTTTGAAAAAGTTTGTGAATATTAAATTTTCGAAGGAAATAATAGAATACCTATAATTTGTTTAAATAAAAAGTTCTATTAAAATAAAGAGTTTTAGTAGAAATTTAAAATTAATTAAATTGGAAATTTTAGTGAATGAATTTAATAAAATGTTATTTCTTTTGAAAGAAATAGTAGAGCGTATATAGCTCGCTGGTTTTTCCAAGATGGAAGAAAATTTTAAGTTGTAATTTTTTTAAAGGTTGGTAGTAGAAAGGGGTACAAGTTTGAAACGGGGTAAAAAGAATGGAAAAGAAGATAGTTAGATAGTAGGAAGATTATGAAATATAAATAGGAATATATTAGAATTTATATAAAATAATTTTAGTAATTAGAAATGACGTTAGGAGATCATATTAAATATTATGCTAGTAATCTAATTAAAAGCAACATAGGAAATTAAAGGCAAGATAAAGAAAATGGATATTTTCCATTGTTGTGCGCATTGATTGCACATTTTTGTAAAAAGTCACCCTCATAAGATATTCGATACTTTGCCAAGGATTAGAAGTGGAGCAAGAATGGGTAATAGAAAAACAATAAGATGGAAGTGTCCTTATCTACTCTAGTTTTTATTGTTTGAAATTGCAAAAGATGTTTTGAATATATTGTTAAGTGTATTTTAGAAGAAATTGCTTGGTATAAGAATTGATTTTAAAAAAAAACTTAATAAATTGTTTGAGTCAAAAATCCCAAACGTGAAAAACCTTATTTTTTTTAAAATGGCTTTAAAAGAAGAGTTGATTTGAAGGAAAAGGAAAGGAACTTTTTATTTGCTAACATTTTCTTGTGGACCTGATGAATAAAATTTAATTCAACAATCCTAAATGTTTTAAAAGTTAGGACACCAAGTTATTTTGGAATTTAATAAAAAGTTTCTAAGTTTGTACTTTTAAAGATAAAAGATTTGGGACTTAGTACTTCAAATCTTTTGAAGTTTTAGTTTTTGAAAAAAAATGGAGAAAACCAATCCAAAATTTTATATGGAGTAGATAGAGATGACCGCCTAGGTAAGACGGTGTAAAAGATAAGGCTTTGAAGAAGATAAAATGACTACTCACAGAGTAGCAATAAGGAATTCTCGTAGGATGTAAGGAATATTCGTGAGAACCTAGGAATGTTTGATTAGACATGTGTGCAAGCCATAAGAAGAACCCATAAAGGAATGAAGAATGGTATCAATGTACACTTCTACGAGTTCTAGAACAAGCTCGCAAGAAAGGTCAAGGATAAATAAAGTAAATACCAAAAATTTGATAACACTATCAAGAGATTTGGATTAAGAGACGATAGTAACAGAGGGTAATGAGATGGAAAACACACATAGAGAACGTTGGCATACTCAAGGTTAAGGAAGGTAAGATAGATGGTGGAAAAGTTAATTCTGCCAAGCCAATTTTCCAATGAGAATTTTTAAATGTGTATAATTGTATTCTTTAGCCAACTACAAAGTGGAAATGCACAATTCAACCTATAATTGGTTGTCATAGTTAAAAGTAAAGAGTGGACCTTATATTCTAGAAGCCAGAAAGATGAGTTAAGATATGTGCGTTACAGTAAAATGACATGTTGAGAAGGTCCATTTAACTTAAGTAAGAAGTGATAGGGTCACAACATCGTTATTGCCAGTTAATGCTGAAGGGCAGCTTCTAGCAATTTTTTCTTTGAGGTTTGGGTTGTAAGCATTAGTTGTTTTGTAAAACATGTACGATATTATAAGAAACATTTCTTTTAAAATTGGTTTTTGGATGGACCACTGTATTAATTGGAAAACTGTGGTAGTAAGAAAATTTCATGTAGATACTTAACTAATGCAAGTAAGACTGGAAGTTTATAAAATAAATTAGAAAATTTATTATCTACTAAAAGTAAAGTATTGATAAGTCCCAAAAACCTTGAAGTTTTAGGAAGAAATTTTGGCCAGTGAAGGACAGAAAAGCTTGTTACGAAGCCATGGGTAAGTGTTCCTATGTCTTAAAAGCTGAAATTTATAAATGAACTTGTGTGTTGATTATTATTTTAAGATAAAAGAATTTTTTTGAAAATTTGAAAATTTATGGCGTGGTAAGATAAAGTTCACTATGGATGTTAAACTATTAACTAAATTCCAACTATATAGAATGTGGATTGATTTGTTTTGAAAAACATGTATACTTTTGAAATTTTTTGTTCAAATTTCTTGGTTTTGGAAAACAAAATACTTTTATAAAAGGTTTTAAAAAGTCTTGTAATGAAATTTTGAATTTTAAGAATTTTCCCAAATATTTCAAAAGTTTTATATAAAAGATTTTTGAGCGAAAAAAGAGGAGAATGTTTGATTTTTGAAGTGCCACATGCTTAGCATAGCGAAAAAGTCGGCAGGTTAGCAAATAGAAATTTTGCTGTGTAGCAGAAGTGATGGTAAAATAAGAAATAGTAAGTGATAAGGGAAAAAGCTGCCTTAGATATGGAATCTATTTCTCCATGCCTTGTCGGTAGATGAACAAAAACTGGTTTTAAAATATTTTTGTTTTAAGAATTTAAACATTTAAAATAAAATTTACTTATGCGGACTGTACTTGGAAAAGTTTTAAAAAAAGAACAGGGGGCAAAAGAGAAGGTTCCAAGGTAGAGGGAAAAGAGTACACATGAAATGGGTGGGAAATATGGAATTTTCCATCTAAACCCTTTTCTGGAATAGGAGTATAGGTTTAGAAAACTGGATTTTTCTAAAATTTGAATGTTAGCAATGGTGTGTTAGGATTTTGGATGTTAGGGATTGGATGAAAAAATGGTTGAACTATGCTTCTAATTATATTAGTGTGGGAAAATTTTGGTTCAAAACAAAGTTTATAATTTTTCAAAATTTGCATACATATAGAACTGCCGGTATTATAGTTGTTTGCATTATATTTTCAAAATTGTTTTAAAGAATGCATTCATATAGGAGGCGCCAACTAGAATTATTATGCATACATATCATTTGTATTATGAAACAATGTGCACTTATACATGATTGGTTGCAAAATTGGTTGCACAGTAATTGGTTGGTTAGTTTAGAATGGTTGCGCGCTGTGTTTCATGGTTCAGCCCTTGAGGAATTTCGGGGATGAAATTCTTTTAAGGGAGGAGAATGCAACACCCTATAATTTTAACGATAATTAATTAAAAAGAAATTGATTAATAATTACTAATGCCAAAAATAATTTTTTTACAGACTTCAGAATTTGGTTACGAAACTTGCACCATTGGGTTCGTGGCAGTTTTCTAATCAATTTTCACTCACTCACACACACACACACATATATATATATGTATGTATGTATATGTGTATATGTATGTATGTGTGTGTGTATATGTATGTATGTGTATATATGTATATGTATTCTAAGTATATGAATGTATATGTATATGAATGTATATGTATATGAATGTATATGTATATGTATATATATGTATATGTATCGATGTGTGTGTATATATATACTTATGTATGTATATAAAGTTTTCCAATCGAGAAAAAATTATTAACGTTTGAATAATTCGAATCAGAAACAAATATACATGTAATTAAGGAAATAAAAAGTAATTAACAGAAATTAATTAACTTTAACAGTTTCTTAGGGTTTAAGAAAAGTGAACGTGGAAATAAATTATCTCGGTCGGCTGAAAATGGAAAGAAATGAACAAAAATTAAACGTCACAAATTAATTACCGTAATAAGATACGATCGGTCGACCCCAAATTGGGCCAATCGACCAATTGAACTGCCGATTTGATATTTTTGACGTGTCCGAACGACTCGGATTTAAAATAAAAGAATCTAATGGTTGACAGTGGTTCGAACCCCTATAAATATAGATCTAATCCTCACTTTCTTCTCATATTTTCTGGAGCGACGATGGAGCTCTGCCATTTTCTCTTCTCATATATACGTGTATACAAGTGGAGAATAGCAAAGGATAATTGAGAAGAAGAATAAGGTCGAATCAAATCGTCAAAGTTAAAGTAAATTATAAATTCAGATCTAAAATCTAAATTAAATCCAAATCTCTTCTCTGATCTAGATTTCTAATAGGTATATGTATGCTTGCGGTATATATATTCAAATAAGGAGAGAAATGGAGCCAATTGAATAAAAGGAATTAGCTCTGAAGATTTGGAAAGGTAAAAAGGTGGGTGAGAATTTATATATTGTTATATAATATTGACTTTATATCCGTGTAAATCTATTCTTGTAAGTCTAAAATGTAAATTGGAGTTGTAGGTTAAAATTTGTACACGTGTAATGAATGTATAAACTATAACTATATATTCTGTGATTGATAACTTGAATTATATATTGCATGTATGTGAATTTGAAAATTATTGGGTGGTGGTAGTCTTAGAATTTAGTGTGGGGCAGTAGTGGTCCCTGGAACAAAAGTTATGTGATAGTTCCAGATTTGTAGATTAAAATAACGTGTGCAAGTAAAATTGTAAATTAAATTAATTTATCAATGTAAACTGTTGGGATTTAAGTAGTACTTTACTTCATTAGAATGTAGAGAGTTGCAATGTAAATTCATATATATTATCAAGTTCATATTTATAAATAAAAGTGTATCGTTTGAAATGACAAGGAATATGCTAAAAACAAAAAAAGATGTATAAACTAGGGATATTTACCATATTTTGTACTGTCTATTTCAATAACTATGAAAAAGATAATTCCTTGTAATTCCAAACGCAACCAAATTCTCCTTTGAATAAGACATGGAAATTTACAGTGTTAACTTTTGCCTTTAGGGAGATGTGGTTCCAATGAAGTAAAATGCAGAAATCTCTAAGGATTATTAAAGAATTGTAAATGTGATAATAATAACAATCCAAAAGAAGAATTAATATATATATATATATATGCAAAATAAGCAAGACAGTGATCAAATAGTAATAATGAAAAGGTAGGCAAGTAATAATTTAAGATAAAGAGAGTATGGAAAGTTCAGTAAATAAGAGAGGGTAGTAAATGTTAAGAAGAAATAGATAGAAAAGTTAAATAAAAAGAAATGGAAGTAAATGGGAAAATATATTTAGATCTTTAAAAAAGAAAGCAGTAAATGACCTTAAATTGAATAAGAAATAAACGCATGAAGAAAAGAAATACCTTAAATTGAATAAGAAGTAAACGCATGAAGAAGTAAAAAAATGCTATTAAAAGTTGAACATTTGTGATGACCCGCCTTTTCAACCCTAAAAGATCGACAATAATACATCCTTAGTATTCACGTGCCACAAATTCAAGTGCCAGAGAGGCAGATAATCAGGGTTTTTAAAAAGAAATAAAGATAGAAGATAGAATAACAACAGAATCTCACATTCATTATAATTATACATTGGAAAGTACATATAATCTCTCCAAGTGATTCATCAGAGTTACTATAAGTAATAACCCAACGAGGGATAGTTATAACTGCCCATCCTTATAGAGACTAGTAGATACTAAATACATACTATATGATACAACGGAAATTGGAAATAGATCGCTATTGACAAAAGACCCTCAAGTCTTCATACTTCATCGCTTAGTCCAAAATGCTCCAAGCTACCTGACTATTTGGCTGCTTAAAAAAATAGAGCACCCATAGTTTAAGGGAAATGGAAAATAAACTCCGGGTCAATCATGCGACTGGTGTGAGAAACTCAAAATACAAGTATTTGGAAAATGAAAGGGTATCTCGTAAGACCACGCCACACATAAACACGGAACAGATTTTTACCTTATGATAACCAAATCATTTCTACGTAAAATTCAGTGATATTATTTTTAATGGCATTCTTTGAAAACTTTTCAAATAAACATATTCAAATAGCCGAAATTGTTACATTGGTTAAATTTGACGGCATAATAGGTTTACAACTAAAACCGAAGGCACTTATTGGAGATTTGGATTTCCAATGAATAGCAAGGTAAGGGACTGCCTCCTACGCAGTACATTTCTAGTGGAATGTACCAAGCATTAATATCTTCGAAACCTCTGCGAATTAAGACCGGCCTATACGCAGACTCATCCGGTGGCGGGTAGAACCGAATATGATATCACCCCGGCTGTTATCAAGCTATCCAGGATCCTATAGCATACACCGCATAATTTTAAACCTGACATCATAGTAGGTAGAAATAAATAGATCTATAAAAGTGATATCATACCCTAATGGTTGTAATCCACTTAGCCTTAGAATAACCCATGTTTCACAATTCCCCGGGTGTGAGGCTTGAGGTAACGTTTACCTTTCTTGGAATATTTTCACTTAAAATGCCACATTGTCATTTCCAACAACACACTACTGATTTCCACAAATGTACAACCTCTGAGCTCGTACATCTCAGAGAAGGATGTTAAGTATAAGAGGAGTTACCTTCTACACCACCAAACATATGTACATTTGTAGAGATAAATGCACCACGATCTTACAAATGAAATATCAAACATTCATCCATACAAGCTGTTCAAGAACAGGACAAACTGAAGGCACTCTCCTACCACATTCTATTGGGCATTATCTCTAAGATTAGTAGCTAGTAGTCCTTGCATACAAATATCACAGAACAAAGGGACCATTGATATTTATTTAGCTTGGGAGCTACTCCAAAATTATCAACATGCAGTCCTTCCGTTACGAAGATCCCTACCTTCAACTTCATTGTCCTTAACATATCTTCACTTTAGAACTTGTAAACTGGTTCGAAGTGATTTACAGATAAGACTTACCCAAATATGACCCCAGTTCCTTCAAACCAATCATCGATTAAAAGATGTTAAGTAAATAGGTGTTTATCATTTAATTAATTACTTTTCTCTTTATCAAAAATATCTTCTAGAGATATATATCTTTTAAAGCATTTCTTTCCAGTATATATGGAATCATTAAACCTCTCTTTAACCAAATCAAAATCGTTTCTCATAAATCATATTGCATAACCTTTTTGAGTAAAAAGGGTCGATAGAAATTATACTACTTCTACTCAACATCAATTTCCATATTCAACCTTTACTATCCATCTAATGGCGGTGAAATTACCTTTTAAATTCACATGAATAGTACGGTTTCCCTCAAAGAATTTAATACCAAGTATAAGAAGATTATTTATGTACAATCCAAGTTGTATTAAATTTGGAAAAATTAAGGCCCCGTTTGGCTTGTCATTTTTAGTTTTGTGTTTTCGTTATACAAAAGCGCATCCGCTGTATGTAATGTTGAAAAACAAACAATATTGAAAAATGAAATTAACATGTAAAATAGAAAACAAGTTTATTTTGTTTTTCGTGTTTCAAGAGATAACAAAAGCACGGAGAACAATCCAACTCCTTCGTTGTCCATTGGTTGTCGCAATGGCTAAGAATTATAAATCTTCTTCTCTTATTTCTTGCTATTTCTTAGTGCAAGTTGAAAATACAAAACGAAACCAAACGGGCCATAAATCTTTAACACTTGCCTCATTTCTGACATTTCGGCCTTATCTATTCCTCGCCTAAGAAAGAGGTCAGGTGAGACAAGGCACTGATTACTCCTGAATATCTCCTTAGTTTAAGCGCCTTCCATACATATCTCATGAATAGAAAAATCCAGTCTACTCATCGGCTTTTAGAGCCAAGATTAAATCACTTGATTATAACAACTTTTCTTTAAACTCTTTTAAAATAAATTATAAAACCTTCAAATCATCTTTAAAATACTTAATTATTTATTTGAAAATATTTATAAAAGATTTTGGAAAGAATACTTAATTTTAAAACCATATTTCAAAAGTTATTAAAAGTGCTATAAAAAGTACTACGAACAGTGCTGCGAATAGTGCTCTTATGTTTATTTGAACAAAAAAGCTTTTCTTTCAATTAGAAATCCATTTTCATAACTCAAATCTTTTTTAAAAAATTTTATAAGATTTATAGAATTTATCCCATATTTTTAAAGAATTATGAATATCATTTTTAAAGAATTTATCGCTTTGGTTTTCGAACTGCCAAAGCACGACTATTTCTAAAACTTGATTTGCTCAAATTTCAAAATCTACTAAATGAAATCTTGCTTTTTCTATTTTGTTTGAAAATTATGATTGTAAGAGTTTGGAAAATTCTTATTACAAAGAGTTCCGACTCCAAATCCATCGTATAAATGGATTTAACTTTCTACGGCGTGAAATCGCGAACTACCTTTACGCGACGCGCCTATTTTGACTCAATTTTCATAACTTGTCAAAACTTCACCAAACTAAGTTTTAGTGTTTATAAATCATTTATAAACCATTTTAAATCATTTCAAGGGGGTTTAATGATTCCATATCACTTTTATAACTTGATTCGAAAAGTGAACTCATTTTGTAATATCGACGTGTATTTAACGTGACTTGTTTACACAATTAAACAACTATATTAAAACAACCAAACTTGATGATCAAAGCATAGTAAACATCCATAGCAATCATATCACGATATATATATATATATCATATATATGTGTATATATATGTATATATATGTGTATATATATGTATATATATACTCTCACTTGATTTTCGATCGGGATAACTTTAAAACGGCTATAACTCTGCTATCTCAAAATCGGAGCTCATGAATACTAGTCCAAATGCTACTAGGGGGTTCGGCCTTGGTCTTGGAGGCTTGGAAGGCTCGGCCTTTCTTGGAAAATGGTGGTGGAGGGCTTGGTTACACACGGCCTTGATGCAGGAGAAGGAAGAGATTACTAGCTTGAACTTTGGTTTGAAGTGGTATAGATTTCGATTGGTTTTGGCATAACTTTGTTTTGGTTTTGTAATATTTTCTTTCTTAGGCTATGGAAGCCATTAATGTAGAGAAGAAGAAGATGAAATAGCTTAGGAATTTTATGAAGAAAAAGTGTGAATGAAGTGAAGAGAGGTGGGTGCTATTTATAGGCAAAAAGGAGAATAAAAATATCATGATATTTACACACGAAAACATCACCATTTCATCACCACCACATCCCCCTCTCCCCTCATCATGTTCGACCGAATATGCCCACTCCCCATGTGCTTGGCCGTGTGCTTATACTTAGAGTAAGATGTTGACTTTTATTTTACTTAAGGTTGAAGTATATGGAAAATATCTTGATTTGAATAAACTAGTCTAAGAGTTACGTGATATAAATAGAATAAATTTTTATGACCATTGAGATTTATGATCATATTATAAAATGATTATACAATAAGAATATTTAGTATAACATCTTCTTAATATATTTATGTGCATTAATAGGGATATATATATATATATATGTATATATGTATGTATGTATGTATGTAAGTATAATTTATTTTTGGTCTTATAAATAAATATTACATATATAAAGGCTCACGACCCTTAATGTGTGTGTGTGTGTTTTTCTAAACTCATGATATGTTAAAAGATGATATATATATATATATATATATTCAAGGCTCATGACCTTTTAATAATAAAAAATTATTTTTGAAAAGGCTCTCGGCCTTTATACACAAAAATGCTTTTTTGGTTAAGTTTAATTATATACATATATATACATACATTATATTGCAATAAATATGCCTAGTTAAAATTTAAAACTTCTTAACATATAAAGTTTAAATTTTAAGTGTGTGTGTCTTGGTAAATTGTTAGTTTGAAGCCGAAATTTTTCTTTACCGAATAGAAAATAAAATAACTTGATTTATTTTAAACTCCATATATATATATATGTATGTATGTATACATGTATGTATGTATATCAATATAACATCAAACTATGTATATTAGTAATATATATACATAATCATGTCGTAAAAAAATAATTTTTAATATATATATATGATTGGATTTAAAATTTATAAATGCATATGCTTATATATTAATTGAAAAAAATTCAAGGTCGAAAGTAAAATAGGCATACATATATGTATAAACATGCATTTCAAATAAAATCAAAGATTACTTCAAGATTGAACCATCGTACTGTTAGCTTCTTTTTTCGATATTTAGTCCTTCTTCCACCTAATTTTGTATACAAATCCCAATACAAGCTCTAAATAGTTTATTGGAGGCTAGGGTTTAATTTTTCTATATATTTTTTAGAATGAGATTAGGAAAGGATATTTGTAGCCCACATTTCATCCTCTTTTAAATATAGACATGATCTGGGTCAAAGAGAATCGTTTAAACCCCTATCCTTATCCATTTTGGGATGCCCCTTAGGGAACAAATCTGATGATGTTAGGCATAATTAATATCATATATAGTAAATAAATAATATTTATTTTTAGCTTGCATACTTAACTAAATTAATAAATAACAATTACATGTTATTTTAATTGATTCTAAGGCCCTAAATAAATAACTAAAAGCGAATAAGTTGATGCAACATCTGTACTAATTTTCACTATTAATTTATTATACTCATAAAATAATTCAAACAAGTTAAATTTGGAAAACTACTAACAACATTATTGTGTTGACTCCTCAGTGTGAACTTGGTTTTTAGTAATACTATATAAGTTTAAATATTAAAGCCCGTATAGGCTTTGGTGGAGTATAGTATCGGACATGAGTTTAGTTGCTTATAGGTCATCTAGATGAGTTCCCATTCTAATCATTTAGGCTACACCTTAAGAAATGATAAATCGTACATGTTTTTCTATACCACTTTGATATTTAAAGCTTAGTCAATGGTTAAAACACTAATAATATCTGTAATTAGTTGCAAATTCCAAGCCTTTAGTATTAGATCAGGTGCATCGGGAATCAGAATAAAAATAGATAATTTCAAAAAAAATCCTTTTATTAATTTGACCCTGATCATATTTTGTGTTTATATGAATAATTTTTATATACTAAATCATATTTAGTACTGATTAGTAAAAGGGTTTGGGCTCAATTTTAATTTGATTAATTTGTATACTAAATTTTTTATGTTTGTTTATTATGATTTAATAAAATATTTTATTATTAATTCAACTCAATTTAGTTTATATATTATTTTTGATTTAATCTTGTATTTTGATATGATAACATATTCTCGTTCATAATACAAACATTAAACTACATTAAATATGATAATCTGACATAGGGGTAACATGATGAACATATGTCAGAGTGTTTAATTAGCCTTAGTGATTTATGGTTAATAACTAGGTTTAGTGTCATGGTTTAAAGATCATGTCATATACACATATATACGTAAACATTTATATTTATATGTATGTTAATATAAGCCAATGATTATAATTTTTTAATTCACAAATTAATTTATTAATTAATATAAATATATATAGTATAATATTATTTTAAAATTTAGTGCATAGACATATTAAAAATTAATTTTTTTGCTATGGTATATGTGCAAACATATATATTTAAAATGTATGTTATTTAATTATCCATACATATATATTAATTGTTTAAGAATTTAAAATTCAAAATTTAAAAATAGTTTACCTTTTCTAGGATAAAAATGTTTTTTATTTCAGATCTAAAATCGTGATCAATTTTTTTTCAAAAACTAAAACCATACACACACATATACATATTTATATATGTAAATATATTTATTGTGAAACTTCAGAATTTAAATATTTTATTTGAGATTTGAAGTTTAAATACTCTAACTTTTTCCAGATTTAAAAAATGATTTTTAAGCCAAGAGCATAAAAAAATTTGCAATCTGAAAATTGTAAATTATATATTTATATTATATATTTATATTATATATTATATATTATATATTTATATTATATATTATATATATATATATATTAAATTTTGAAAATTAAAAATAAGTTTTTTAAAACCAAGAATAAAAAAATTATAATTTTTTATTTAACAATTTCCAAGAGAAATTTTTAAAATATTTCATTTGAAAATGTTTAATATATATACATGTGTTGTTACGTATGTATAAAATTATTTTTATGAAATCCAAATAGAATTTTAATTATATATATGTAGTATAATTTAATGTTTTATATTATTTAATTATTTAAAAATATATTTAATTTCAATTTTTTAATTTCATGACCAAAAGCAATTGGTAATGAGCAAGTATGTAATAATAAGATATACATGATGAACTGATTTTGTAACGATCCGGATTTTCGTGCTCGAAAATCGACATCCATACTTTACATCGTACTCGAATGTTGTAGATTCGAGCGTTCAAATCCGAGTCGCCGGAGCTTATAACAACATTAAGTAA
The DNA here is from genome assembly GCA_030737815.1 of Allium fistulosum. Taxonomy (NCBI): domain Eukaryota; kingdom Viridiplantae; phylum Streptophyta; class Magnoliopsida; order Asparagales; family Amaryllidaceae; genus Allium; species Allium fistulosum. The sequence goes on along the minus strand of CM060906.1, from coordinate 430,771,843 downwards.
ATAACACAGCGGAAGAAATGAATAATACATTGATATACAATATCTGATACAACAGAATGATACAATGAATATCAATATACATCAGAGATATGATACAACAAATAGCAGCGGAAAGGAAAAACGATAATATCAGCAGCGGGTAATCTCCATCTTCAGAATGCCAATCCAGATATAGCTCGAACTCCAAATAACGATGCACAAAGATGAGCAAGTGCAGTCCATATCCAAAGACTGAACTAGCTCCAGATAATCTACTAAATCTGAATATCTGAAAAATCTAACTCTAGACTGCTCGTGTAGAAAAATTTTGAGCATCCAGAGTTTAGGAAAGAAACAATAAACTCCGGATCAGTCATGGGACTGGTGTGAGCAACAAAAACAGTTTATCTTTAAAACAAATAGCAGAGAATTTTAAAGTCAATTCGCAATGCTTTTGGAAAATGAAACTACCATAAGACCTCCCACCACACACACAATGCAAACGCAGAATTGGAGGAGATTTCTTCTTATGATAGTCAAAGATGCTTACTACGCAAAATCAAATCATTTTTGATATTATTACTAGTGCATAGTGCAGAAAACAATTTCGAAAGTAGAACATAAATTTTAGCCAGCATAGACATTTCGCACTTATGCCTACTATAGCTACCATGTTCAATAGCAGGTTACCACCACATTCCATGGCAGGTAATACAACTAAAACCGTACAAGGTTCGTATTTGGAAGATGGATTTCCAACAAATGGTCAGGCTAAGGAACTTCCTATTCCACGAAAGAAACGCCTCTGGCGGGACGTTCCGAGAACCACACCGTTCTCTGCTAAACAAGGCCGGCAACCCCTTTTCCCAAGGGATAAAAGAAACCTCAGATATGCCACCCCCGGTCCTTTGGGACCTTTAACCGAGGCGCCTCGAATCCAACATCACATGTCATAAATAAAGTGTGTCCACATGAGTAAGTATCTGGGCTCCATACCATGATACTACCCTTTTCCAGAAGGAATGGTCATACCCTAGGGGAGCTACCCCTGAAAACCTTGCCGCAACATTCATGTTTCGACCATTACCGGGTTGTGAGGCTCGACGAAGTCTCGTCCACAAAGCTACGCTTTTTTCAAAAAGCCACGCTTTGGGTCAACAGATGATCAACCTATGATCACAAAGATAAATGATCAAACAAATGATCATATCACAAATGATCAAACACTGATCATCACACAGCAACACTTAGCATGTCACATTACCAAATTGGGATATATCGCTGATAACTTCAACTACATAACCTCTGAGCTCGTACGTCTCAGAGAAGGGTGTTAAGCTAAGAGAATAAATTCTCCGCCACCAAACAGAAATGTATTTGAAAGAAATCGGCTTTATATCTCAAAGTGTAATGTCAGACATGTATCCATACAAGTCTGTTCCGGGCTCGAACAGAACCGAAGGCACTTCTTACGAAGCCCTTGCAATTCCGGGTATTCACAACCCCGATCGGATTTCCCATCACTTAGGGGATCTCTATACCAGGAGCGACCCAGTGCAGAGACAATCAATGAGTTATCCTTTCGTTCTCGTGAATATCCGGTCTTCATCACCGGTCTTCAAATTCTATCCATATACGACGTATCACATATTCGGAATGGGTTATACGACCCAAAGGTCCTTTCCCGGCTAACCCGAATAGTGAGCGCAATATTCAAAAACATATGGATATTGGGATTTCAATTAAGTCACAACTTAAACCCAAACTTTCTTTACAAATGGTTTATCAAATTACCATTTTAATCTTTTTAAACAAAAAAGATTCAATTCATAAAGTTCACTTAATTTCACAAAGATTCATTCACAGATTTTTCCAAATCGATTTCCATTTCAATTTAATTAATTCGTTAAATCTTTAAATCAAAGATTTAACTCATAGCTTTCAAAACAATTTCATTTCGAATGGTTTAACAAAACATCATTTTAAATCTGTTAAAAATAAACAGATTTGATTCATAGCTTTTAAAACAATTCATAACTTGGAAAATCCATTTTTCAATTTACTTGAAATTCCTTTAATTTAAACTGGAATTTCTTTTCTTATCTAAAAGCTTTTATCATTTGAAAACAACAGTTTTCAATTTGGAAATCTGATTCATTCATACGAGTTGAAATCCTTGGTTTAAATTCAAATTCCCAAATTAATACTTTACAATGGTTTAATTCATACAAACACATTTATATCATCTTTTATCCCTAGTTTCCAAATCATAGATTTAATTTTCAAACTTGAATTCAAATTTAAATCTAATTATTTAAATTTTCAAAACTCGTTTAAGTTATTCAAAATAACTTTTATCTTTGAAATTCCATTTCAAAAGCTTTTTACTTTAAACCCAAATTTCTAATTTCAAAATCAATTGAAATTAAAATTTCAATTTCAAAAACATCAGATTTAAATTATCTGTGACTTAACCGATTTCCACGTGAAATCCATATTTGTGTGTGTATAGTGTAGTCCAGGGTTTCACACACAATAGTGCAACATCAATCATCACAGATATATCGATAAGCGGTATAACCCATAACGCTTATCTTCATTCATAGATTCATAGATAAAATAAATTTATCAGTCACAAAGATTCATCATTACAATTCGATGTGGGTTTCAGATAACCAACTGGAATCCGACTCCCTGTCGCATCGAAATTCAAGTGTCGTTTACGGGTCAAGGGTTTTCATATTCATATAACAGTATATATCACAGAAACAGATATATATATATCGCAGATAAGTAAATTACCGATCACATCATAAATCAGGATGTATCACAAAGCATCACATATTAGGCATATCAAACAATTCAATCATTCGGTCAATCCAAACATTCATAAGTACGATCAGTTAATTGTCTAATTAATTTAAATCAGATTAATTACTTACGAATTACCAATCCTGGTTAATTAACATTAATAATTTACAAATCATTTTGATTTATTTCTAATCAAAATTTAATTCTCTTAACTTGTCTAATCTTATCCAATTTATAATCTTTAATTACATTCCTTAATTAATTATCTATTAATTATTCAATAATTAACTTAGGTAGTTAATTACAATTTACTTTTGAATTTACTTTGAAATTTCATTTCAAAAATGAGATTTAAAATGAATATAATTTAACTTAAACAAAGTTAAACAATTTAAACCTTTGATTTCTGAATTGAACTTCTCTTTAAACACTTACTCACATTTTAAAAATTCAAACTACTTCCATTATAAAGTAGTTTAACAAGTTCAAGTTAAAACTTTATTATTATTATTATTTTTTCCAAAACTAATATTTAATCTCCAACTTGAACACTATATTTTAATCTTGAATTTAAAACTTAGTTTAAACTCAAACTTTACTTTTAAAATCTTCTGTTTTTTTTTTAAATTAAAACAGACAACACAGGTTTCCTCAAAACCTGTAAACAAAGAAATACCCGAGACAACCCCAATTTACTTCGAGCAAAATTGCTAAATAACTCGTGCAACTCTTCCTGCTGCATCAAACGAAAATTTTCAGGTACAACAATGCACCGTGCATATGCACGGTGACAATGTTCGTCGCCGATCATCATCGATGATCTTTCCCCATCATCCATTACCCAAACACCCTCTCGCAAGCGTCGAAACTTCATCTTCATCCCGAAATCAAAATCGAGAGGTCGAACCAAATCTGGAAATGAACTATCACCCATAACCCCCAAACCTGGAAACTCGCCGTTCCCCTAACCTCGGCCACCAGAATTTCTACAACTCCGGCAATCTACTCGTCGTCCTCCCCTCTACTATCTCCCAAAAGCATGTAACACTCGATCGAGCAGAGAGTCAAAGTCGATCGAAAATACCCAATCAAACAAAACTAGGGTTCTGAACTAGAATCCACCACCGCACTCTCTACCTTGAATTTATCATCCATCCAGCAATTTTCCACCATTCGCCCGTCATCCCTCCACCTCTAAAAGGAATCCCGATCCCTGGATCCAAATAGATCACCAGAAATACCCAGATTTCCATTTTTAAATGAACCTAGAACTGCTCTCTAACCTTTAATCTAAAAACTATAAATTTAGCTTTAAAAATCTTGTTAAAGCATACGAATTTAGATTACACACCTGAATCCACCATTTAAAAAGTTTGAATTTTTTGCCTGGTTTTAAGTTTGGTTCAGTTTCTTTGATTTCCAGGGATATTGCTAAATTGTTTTGGCTTGATTAAACTTTTAAAACTTAGTTCATGATTGTACCACCATGTTTTGTTTTAAACTTAAAGTCTAAAGAGGATTAGAAGGAGAGATTTTGAATTTCTTAACTGGTTTTGTAACCTGTAGTGTAAAACAGAGGCATTATGCATGTTCAACAAACATGCACAAGTATATACTCATTTTTGTATAAATGCAACCATATCTCACAGCTTCACTTCAACGTAAATCACTACATCCATTTTATAGATCAGATAAAGAAGTTTACTCACAGGAAAAAGGATTTTGGTTAGAAGTTTGCTCATCTTATTTCCCAGGAAAACAGAACAGAGAAAAAATGTTGGAACAGGCAACTCGAAAACTGGAAACTTGAAACTTGCATTTATTTTTGTTGTTGATTCCAGAAAACTTTGAAATGCTTGAACTTGAAAACTGAAATGTTTGACTTCAAATTGATTTCCAGGTTTGTATACTTGTTTAAGACTTTGCCTTGTTTTAAAACTTGTAGAAACTGAATTTGCAAAGCTTTTGAAATGAAATAAAATGAGGCAAGTTGGCAAATATACAAATATGTTTACTGCTCTGGTACACGAATAATTCAGAGATCTTTATCTCTTTGGGGCTGAAAAGAGATGTCTCGTGTACTATAGGTGATGGCATTTAATGCCTTGTTTCATATCAAGCTTACACAAACCATTTCTTTATTCCTTTAGGTACAAAACTTACATATGATTGTCTACATACTTAGGCTTTGTCTCGGCTGTACAAAGATATATATCTTATACTTGTTGGCTTTTCCATTTTTGTTTATTGATATGAAGAATTTTAGTTCGGCTGATATGTCGTATTGGTTTTATCTTGCTTATATGTACAAGAGATATTTGCTGTCTTGTTCCTTTGCTTTATGGTTGAGCATGTATTTCTTCTTTTGTCTACAAACTTGAGTGTATTTTATTTGTTCTATTTTTGTTTAGTGTCTTCATTCATTTATACTTTGATTTATTTCTATTTTACACAAACCTGGTTTGCTTTCACACTTGATTTTATTTCTTGTTTATTTGTTTCCTCTAGTTTTCTTACTACTTTGAAATGTAAATAAATTTCTATTCTAAATTGTTGTTAGATTTTAACAAATATTCTACTTCTATTTTAATTAAAAATTACCTTATATTAATTTCAATTCCTAGTTCAAATATTAATTATCATTATTTACTTAATATTTATTGTCTTATATTTATTTTATAAACTCAAACCATCTTTAACCATCAATTCAAATATATATTAAATTTGCTCGTATATACCTAAATATATATATATATATATACTCACATATACACTATTTACAATATTTTAATCTCAAATGATTTATACAGAATATACTTGGATATCGGGGAAACTCGCTCCATTTAATCAATTTAATTTCACAATTTTTATTCAAAAATTTATTTAATCATAAATTTAACTCAAAATTCCATTTAATTATTAATTTAAATAAATTTAAATTTCGGGGTCGTTACAAACTTCCCTCCTTAAAAGAATTTCGTCTTCGAAATTCGCAGGCACGAAAACAACAAAGAGATAGACAGATTCAATCTCCTATAATTTCTCAAACTTACGATATGAATTCCAAACTCTAGTCGGAATATCTCAGAATACATACCAATTTGTCCCTCTTCGGACTTTGGTATTCAAAAGAAATTACAATAGAATTTCAAAATTTGGTTTCAAACGATATCGTTTTAATTGATTCAATTCAATTTACCCTCATATTCTATTAGTCAATTTAATTCAATTTAAAATTCCAATTTCAAATTCATTAAGGTTTAAATCCAAAAAGCTGATAAGAAACCGATGAAATATGAAGTAACGACCTTCTACAACTTCGTCTTGTAGCTGGTACGAAGCAGTCAAAAGAATCTGGAAAGACGAATCAAAGAAGATTGATAGGAAAGTTTGTTTCCACTGTTGCAGGGTATTGACCATTTATAGTCGTATTTCCCTGTCCCCTATTTCGTCCTCTTCTTGCACTCATACTCACTATCTGTGGATAGCAAGAGAATTTACTGAGACGTTCAGACGGATATCTTAGAGATTACTCATTCTAGAGTTTACTTCACTCTATCTCTAATGAGCTACTTAACGTGTTATACTCCTGAGCTAAAGTTCAACCTTAGCTCTGATACCAAATGTAACGATCCGGATTTTCGCGCTCGAAAATCGACATCCATACTTTACATCGTACTCGAATGTTGTAGATTCGAGCGTTCAAATCCGAGTCGCCGGAGCTTATAACAACATTAAGTAAATAACACAGCGGAAGAAATGAATAATACATTGATATACAATATCTGATACAACAGAATGATACAATGAATATCAATATACATCAGAGATATGATACAACAAATAGCAGCGGAAAGGAAAAACGATAATATCAGCAGCGGGTAATCTCCATCTTCAGAATGCCAATCCAGATATAGCTCGAACTCCAAATAACGATGCACAAAGATGAGCAAGTGCAGTCCATATCCAAAGACTGAACTAGCTCCAGATAATCTACTAAATCTGAATATCTGAAAAATCTAACTCTAGACTGCTCGTGTAGAAAAATTTTGAGCATCCAGAGTTTAGGAAAGAAACAATAAACTCCGGATCAGTCATGGGACTGGTGTGAGCAACAAAAACAGTTTATCTTTAAAACAAATAGCAGAGAATTTTAAAGTCAATTCGCAATGCTTTTGGAAAATGAAACTACCATAAGACCTCCCACCACACACACAATGCAAACGCAGAATTGGAGGAGATTTCTTCTTATGATAGTCAAAGATGCTTACTACGCAAAATCAAATCATTTTTGATATTATTACTAGTGCATAGTGCAGAAAACAATTTCGAAAGTAGAATATAAATTTTAGCCAGCATAGACATTTCGCACTTATGCCTACTATAGCTACCATGTTCAATAGCAGGTTACCACCACATTCCATGGCAGGTAATACAACTAAAACCGTACAAGGTTCGTATTTGGAAGATGGATTTCCAACAAATGGTCAGGCTAAGGAACTTCCTATTCCACGAAAGAAACGCCTCTGGCGGGACGTTCCGAGAACCACACCGTTCTCTGCTAAACAAGGCCGGCAACCCCTTTTCCCAAGGGATAAAAGAAACCTCAGATATGCCACCCCCGGTCCTTTGGGACCTTTAACCGAGGCGCCTCGAATCCAACATCACACGTCATAAATAAAGTGTGTCCACATGAGTAAGTATCTGGGCTCCATACCATGATACTACCCTTTTCCAGAAGGAATGGTCATGCCCTAGGGGAGCTACCCCTGAAAACCTTGCCGCAACATTCCTGTTTCGACCATTACCGGGTTGTGAGGCTCGACGAAGTCTCGTCCACAAAGCTACGCTTTTTTCAAAAAGCCACGCTTTGGGTCAACAGATGATCAACCTATGATCACAAAGATAAATGATCAAACAAATGATCATATCACAAATGATCAAACACTGATCATCACACAGCAACACTTAGCATGTCACATTACCAAATTGGGATATATCGCTGATAACTTCAACTACATAACCTCTGAGCTCGTACGTCTCAGAGAAGGGTGTTAAGCTAAGAGAATAAATTCTCCGCCACCAAACAGAAATGTATTTGAAAGAAATCGGCTTTATATCTCAAAGTGTAATGTCAGACATGTATCCATACAAGTCTGTTCCGGGCTCGAACAGAACCGAAGGCACTTCTTACGAAGCCCTTGCAATTCCGGGTATTCACAACCCCGATCGGATTTCCCATCACTTAGGGGATCTCTATACCAGGAGCGACCCAGTGCAGAGACAATCAATGAGTTATCCTTTCGTTCTCGTGAATATCCGGTCTTCATCACCGGTCTTCAAATGCTATCCATATACGACGTATCACATATTCGGAATGGGTTATACGACCCAAAGGTCCTTTCCCGGCTAACCCGAATAGTGAGCGCAATATTCAAAAACATATGGATATTGGGATTTCAATTAAGTCACAACTTAAACCCAAATTTTCTTTACAAATGGTTTATCAAATTACCATTTTAATCTTTTTAAACAAAAAAGATTCAATTCATAAAGTTCACTTAATTTCACAAAGATTCATTCACAGATTTTTCCAAATCGATTTCCATTTCAATTTAATTAATTCGTTAAATCTTTAAATCAAAGATTTAACTCATAGCTTTCAAAACAATTTCATTTCGAATGGTTTAACAAAACATCATTTTAAATCTGTTAAAAATAAACAGATTTGATTCATAGCTTTTAAAACAATTCATAACTTGGAAAATCCATTTTTCAATTTACTTGAAATTCCTTTAATTTAAACTGGAATTTCTTTTCTTATCTAAAAGCTTTTATCATTTGAAAACAACAGTTTTCAATTTGGAAATCTGATTCATTCATACGAGTTGAAATCCTTGGTTTAAATTCAAATTCCCAAATTAATACTTTACAATGGTTTAATTCATACAAACACATTTATATCATCTTTTATCCCTAGTTTCCAAATCATAGATTTAATTTTCAAACTTGAATTCAAATTTAAATCTAATTATTTAAATTTTCAAAACTCGTTTAAGTTATTCAAAATAACTTTTATCTTTGAAATTCCATTTCAAAAGCTTTTTACTTTAAACCCAAATTTCTAATTTCAAAATCAATTGAAATTAAAATTTCAATTTCAAAAACATCAGATTTAAATTATCTGTGACTTAACCGATTTCCACGTGAAATCCATATTTGTGTGTGTATAGTGTAGTCCAGGGTTTCACACACAATAGTGCAACATCAATCATCACAGATATATCGATAAGCGGTATAACCCATAACGCTTATCTTCATTCATAGATTCATAGATAAAATAAATTTATCAGTCACAAAGATTCATCATTACAATTCGATGTGGGTTTCAGATAACCAACTGGAATCCGACTCCCTGTCGCATCGAAATTCAAGTGTCGTTTACGGGTCAAGGGTTTTCATATTCATATAACAGTATATATCACAGAAACAGATATATATATATATCGCAGATAAGTAAATTACCGATCACATCATAAATCAGGATGTATCACAAAGCATCACATATTAGGCATATCAAACAATTCAATCATTCGGTCAATCCAAACATTCATAAGTACGATCAGTTAATTGTCTAATTAATTTAAATCAGATTAATTACTTACGAATTACCAATCCTGGTTAATTAACATTAATAATTTACAAATCATTTTGATTTATTTCTAATCAAAATTTAATTCTCTTAACTTGTCTAATCTTATCCAATTTATAATCTTTAATTACATTCCTTAATTAATTATCTATTAATTATTCAATAATTAACTTAGGTAGTTAATTACAATTTACTTTTGAATTTACTTTGAAATTTCATTTCAAAAATGAGATTTAAAATGAATATAATTTAACTTAAACAAAGTTAAACAATTTAAACCTTTGATTTCTGAATTGAACTTCTCTTTAAACACTTACTCACATTTTAAAAATTCAAACTACTTCCATTATAAAGTAGTTTAACAAGTTCAAGTTAAAACTTTATTATTATTATTATTTTTTCCAAAACTAATATTTAATCTCCAACTTGAACACTAGATTTTAATCTTGAATTTAAAACTTAGTTTAAACTCAAACTTTACTTTTAAAATCTTCTGTTTTTTTTAAATTAAAACAGACAACACAGGTTTCCTCAAAACCTGTAAACAAAGAAATACCCGAGACAACCCCAATTTACTTCGAGCAAAATTGCTAAATAACTCGTGCAACTCTTCCTGCTGCATCAAACGAAAATTTTCAGGTACAACAATGCACCGTGCATATGCACGGTGACAATGTTCGTCACCGATCATCATCGATGATCTTTCCCCATCATCCATTACCCAAACACCCTCTCGCAAGCGTCGAAACTTCATCTTCATCCCGAAATCAAAATCGAGAGGTCGAACCAAACCTGGAAATGAACTATCACCCATAACCCCCAAACCTGGAAACTCGCCGTTCCCCCAACCTCGGCCACCAGAATTTCTACAACTCCGGCAATCTACTCGTCGTCCTCCCCTCTACTATCTCCCAAAAGCATGTAACACTCGATAGAGCAGAGAGTCAAAGTCGATCGAAAATACCCAATCAAACAAAACTAGGGTTCTGAACTAGAATCCACCACCGCACTCTCTACCTTGAATTTATCATCCATCCAACAATTTTCCACCATTCGCCAGTCATCCCTCCACCTCTAAAAGGAATCCCGATCCCTGGATCCAAATAGATCACCAGAAATACCCAGATTTCCATTTTTAAATGAACCTAGAACTGCTCTCTAACCTTTAATCTAAAAACTATAAATTTAGCTTTAAAAATCTTGTTAAAGCATACGAATTTAGATTACACACCTGAATCCACCATTTAAAAAGTTTGAATTTTTTGCCTGGTTTTAAGTTTGGTTCAGTTTCTTTGATTTCCAGGGATATTGCTAAATTGTTTTGGCTTGATTAAACTTTTAAAACTTAGTTCATGATTGTACCACCATGTTTTGTTTTAAACTTAAAGCCTAAAGAGGATTAGAAGGAGAGATTTTGAATTTCTTAACTGGTTTTGTAACCTGTAGTGTAAAACAGAGGCATTATGCATGTTCAACAGACATGCACAAGTATATACTCATTTTTGTATAAATGCAACCATATCTCACAGCTTCACTTCAACGTAAATCACTATATCCATTTTATAGATCAGATAAAGAAGTTTACTCACAGGAAAAAGGATTTTGGTTAGAAGTTTGCTCACCTTATTTCCCAGGAAAACAGAACAGAGAAAAAATGTTGGAACAGGCAACTCGAAAACTGGAAACTTGAAACTTGCATTTATTTTTGTTGTTGATTCCAGAAAACTTTGAAATGCTTGAACTTGAAAACTGAAATGTTTGACTTCAAATTGATTTCCAGGTTTGTATACTTGTTTAAGACTTTGCCTTGTTTTAAAACTTGTAGAAACTGAATTTGCAAAGCTTTTGAAATGAAATAAAATGAGGCAAGTTGGCAAATATACAAATATGTTTACTGCTCTGGTACACGAATAATTCAGAGATCTTTATCTCTTTGGGGCTGAAAAGAGATGTCTCGTGTACTATAGGTGATGGCATTTAATGCCTTGTTTCATATCAAGCTTACACAAACCATTTCTTTATTCCTTTAGGTACAAAACTTACATATGATTGTCTACATACTTAGGCTTTGTCTCGGCTGTACAAAGATATATATCTTGTACTTGTTGGCTTTTCCATTTTTGTTTATTGATATGAAGAATTTTAGTTCGGTTGTTATGTCGTATTGGTTTTATCTTGCTTATATGTACAAGAGATATTTGCTGTCTTGTTCCTTTGCTTTATGGTTGAGCATGTATTTCTTCTTTTGTCTACAAACTTGAGTGTATTTTATTTGTTCTATTTTTGTTTAGTGTCTTCATTCATTTATACTTTGATTTATTTCTATTTTACACAAACCTGGTTTGCTTTCACACTTGATTTTATTTCTTGTTTATTTGTTTCCTCTAGTTTTCTTACTACTTTGAAATGTAAATAAATTTCTATTCTAAATTGTTGTTAGATTTTAACAAATATTCTACTTCTATTTTAATTAAAACTTACCTTATATTAATTTCAATTCCTAGTTCAAATATTAATTATCATTATTTACTTAATATTTATTGTCTTATATTTATTTTATAAACTCAAACCATCTTTAACCATCAATTCAAATATATATTAAATTTGCTCGTATATACCTAAATATATATATATATATACTCACATATACACTATTTACAATATTTTAATCTCAAATGATTTATACAGAATATACTTGGATATCGGGGAAACTCGCTCCATTTAATCAATTTAATTTCACAATTTTTATTCAAAAATTTATTTAATCATAAATTTAACTCAAAATTCCATTTAATTATTAATTTAAATAAATTTAAATTTCGGGGTCGTTACAGATTTAAAAGGGAATTGTTACCTTTTTGACCCCTTCGATTGTCGAACACCTTAGTTGCTAGCCGTCCTCTTCTCCAAACTCCTTTGTTCTTTCTCCTTGACCATGGGATGCAACTCTATATGTAAGGCTTCACCGATTTCGGCAATGGAGGCAAGGGTTAAGGTTTGTCTTAGTTTCAACTTTCAAGAGAGAATGAATGTGGTGTTTATTTATAGCCAACTAGATCACAAATATCTATCCTACGTCTCTCTAGATCTAAAAACTGAGTCCTCCTTGACTCTACAGACTATGGCCATAGCCTACCCCCCGATAGTTTGGGCTTCCAACTTTGGACCAAATTGATATAACCATTAAGTCAATTAATTAATTAATTTAAGCCCGTTCTTTAATTAAATTAATGTATACGTTTTGAACATAATTTTAATTATCTTTTTGGCTTGAAAATAATTAAAGTACCTTTACAATTTAATATGATATTTATATGTAATTTTATTATTAATTTATAACATTTATAAATTAATTTTATATTGGTCGAACTCGGAAGTTAACTAACACGGTTGTGTTGGCTCTCTGGTGTGAACCCAATCATTGGTCAATATTTAAACAACATAAATACAAAAGCCTGTACGAACTTTGCTAAATACAGTATCATGAACAAGTTCAATTGCTTATGGATCATTTTGGTGAAATCAAATTTCTAATTTTATTAAGTTGCACCTAGTAACGTTTTGTGTACATTTTCTTTTCGTCGACACTGTATCATTTAGATATCTAGAATTTTTGGTCTAAGGTTAAAAAATTTACTAATATCCTTAGTTAATTACATAGACTATTGGTCCAATCTAATGATATTTATCGATTAATTGATTCAATTCGACCTAAGATTTTGACTTTATGTTGACGACGACCAATTATGATGATTCCAACCTTCTATAACAAAGGAGATGAATCCTTTCTTTAGTAGTATTTCAATTCAGGTCGTTCAACTACTTAAGATCGACGTGCCATGTGCTTGACCACAATTAAAGTATAGCCTAACTACTTAAGATCGACAACATTCTCAGATCTGAAGACTACTTCACGTCATTACCATGTTTTGAATTAGTTGTGTTAACCTATAGAAGACTCTCATCGAGTCATTCTCTGATTGTTCTAAACAATCACAAGTACGAAACCCTTTAGTTCCCCCAAAGGTCATGAGTAATACACCATCCATCATGTAGAGAGCGTTATGTACACTAGTCTCAATGGATATATCGATGTCCTTTTCTTAGTACATCTTGATTAGTAACATCAAAGGAGTAAGTATTTAAATATTAATTCAATATTCATAGTTACGAACACATTCGCAACTTCAACTGATAAAATACTTCTCTTAAGGATTTTCTACTTATATATGTTTAATGTGTTAATTAACGTTACTTATATCTTTATATAACAACACATATAAAAGAAATAAAACCAAAGCATATTTTATTTCGAACAAGATTCTTTATAAGACTTAAGTTATATATTCAAATCACATAATTGCACTTAGAGGACACCCATAACTTTATCAATCTCCTACTTGCACTTTGGGCCAGTTATAGTGCAGCATGCCCATACCTTCTACCGGTCAACCTAAATTAGACCGAGAAGGGGACTTAGTGAATGAATATGTGATATTATTGCTTTGTATCTTCTATTCGATTATACTTCCTCGTTATGGATAAACTCTTATATTAGGTGTTAACTACGAAGATCATATCTCGACTTCATATCAAGCTGTTGGTTCCTATTGCCATCTGTATATCATTATTGTTATCACAATATGTTATTGGATTCTGAATGATGGGTACCACCCCTTAGGTCTCTTATAAATTTATGCACATGCACTGCTTTCATTACGGTGTTATTCAAGGCAAGGTATTTAGCTTTCATAGTTGAATTTGTCACAACCTCTCATTTGGAATATTTCCAACTCAAAGCTCCTTAATCAAGAATGAACACAAATTTAAGATTGACTTACTATATTCTATGTCGCTTATAAAGTTCAAGTTCAAACAATAAGGAGTTTGTTGTTTCCATAAATAATTCTATAGTATTTCGTAAATACTCAAGGTATTTCGTAAATACTCAAGAATACTCTTTACTAATATATGGTGACTTTACCTTAGATTCGATATTCACATAATACACCAAGTGTATAAGCAAGATCTAATATACCACATAAAAATCATATATGATGTTTCCTACTGCTATGCATAAGGGATCTACATTATATGTTTCATATTAAACATTTTAATACGTTTTTTGTGTATATAGACTAGGACAATCCCAACATCCCTACCGAGAGTAAAAGATGTTATTGTCAAATCCTTCATTGAGAATTAAATACCAAACTTTAACATGAGTACTTTTTTAACAATTAGTAGTATGTTGATTACTTATAGTATTTAGAAATGATTCAGTGCCTTTGATTTTCTTTCTTACAAACACACGCTTCCCTAGCATTCGACCAAAATCAAACTATTTGATTTCTATGTCAAAATACTTGTTCAATCTCTAAATACTTGTTGGATGCTATTATTGTATCGGCTGTTGGATCATACCCAAAAACCCACGAATTTCGTTATTGCTCCCATTGACTTTAAGAGATTTTGTGCAAAATGTCGTCTCTAATTCATTGTTTAGAAGTTCTGTTTCGACATCAATATGCCAAAACCAATGTCAAACCATGTGATAATTGTGAGTAGAATACGGTGGACTTAATCATGTTAACTCGCAAAATTACTCCACTAACTTCAACATTTAAATCAATGAATTCATTTTGTATCAACTCTTCTTTATACAATACCAACTACATTGATCTTCTTCTCGAAGACTGTGACAACCTGAAGTTTCGACCTTCGAAAATCGACATCAATACGTTCACTGTATAACATGCCGAATAATCGAGTGCCGGAAAGACAGATTCTTAGGGGAAAAGAAAGAAGGTAGAAGAAATAAGAAACTAAACAAATACAGAATCTCACAGCGGATTGAATAATATATAATATTATCAGCTCTTTACACAAATCAAAACTGTAATATACATAACATAAATCAGAGTACACAAATCAATAATTACCAGCTTGGACAGTTATAACAGCCTGTCCTCATAATTGCTGATAATTTCAAACAAACACTGCAGCGGAATAAACAAGTACGAGAATACGTCTTAGTCCCTTGCTCGTCTCATGAGCTCCAAAGCAATCCAAATCTATATCTGTAATATGCTCGGTCTGACCCGAGCATTATTATAAAATAATAACAAACGGATCAGTCAGGTAAACCAGCGGGAGAAAACACACTTAGTTTGATTTGTTACTATTAACAAAATCCTTTGAAAAACATAGGTATATCGTAAGACCATGCCGCACATAAACACGGACGAGTTTTTACCTTACGATCACCAAACCCTTTCTGTAGAAAATCCAGTGATATTATAATAATGTCTAAGGGGCAAAATAATAATAATCAAGTAGTTGTGATGCTCGTGCTGTGTACATCACAACGATACTAGTATAATATCAAAAACTCGATAAGGCTCGTTTGCTAATTGTGTAGGATTCTACGGAGGTGCTCCTAGTACTTTGAGAATGGTCCTCCTGCACAAGGATCAGAGTTATCCTTCTGAAGCATCATACCCATCTAGCCGGTATTATAGGAAAAACATAACTGGTCTTGCTAAGACCAAATGCATCGCTCTGGCATGCCAAAAACAACTGAAAGTATTTGTATTGCTAAAAAAGGAGCCGATTACACCATATGGGTTTGCCAACCCTACTGGTCATGCCTCCTATCTATAATTTTAGTCATTTATGCTGATGAGGCTGTGTCTGGTGTTCCAGCTTACGCACTGCACCAAAACAAATAACAGAATCCCATATGGATTCCCACACCACAATGGCCTTGGAATTGCATACAGATTCCCACATCTCAAATGGATCTAGGAATCACACACGAATTTCCATACCCTAATAGGTCTTGGAACCACACATGGATTTAAACATCTCAATATAACATGAAACTCCTCGATAGGACCGTATATGGTTTTGGAGTGGTAACGGTTCCGAGTCAACTCTTACGAATACACTCTCCCGCTTCACAGGCGCTCCATAAACCATTCGTCGATTTTTCGGAATGCTCAAGACCGGTTCTTTAGGAAATAATCAGACAATACATAAGAGTGGGGATCACCCCCTAACTGTTTAAGTGGACGTGTCTCCTTATCATTTATCCTAGAAGAACAACGAGTTTATACGTACAGTATATCACCACCGATGGTAACTGTACCAAATAATTCCCGTGTTTTCCCTAGATATTTCCAGAGTTAAAATCCCTCGATGTTAAGTAGGGAATCATTCCACTACCACCAAAATTAAAAAGGATTACATATTTGGGCGAAGATTTGATAGTCGGTTAGTTAATTATCAAATTTACAAACATTCAACCATATATCACATTTCCCACTGAAATCACTAAGCCTCGTTTAATTTGATTTCGATAAATCGAATCTTCTTATTAAAACATTCATATACTTATTTTATCTAAATAAGTATATTCACAAATCATCCCTTTCAAATACTTGAAAACTAAAGTATATAAAAATAGATATAGAAGTGCCATTCGGTATCGACCATGGATCGCAACTCGATGGTTGCGTCTCTATCCCAGAAAAAGCAAACTTAACTTAGGCAATCTCTCCCTCCCGATTTCCGCCATGCAATCAATCATAGATCGCAGCTTGCACGATGGTTAAATCGATGTCCCATCAAAATCATAACAACTGCAGGCAATCTCTGCCCCTCGAATTACGCTATGGAAATATACCCTTACTTTCCAAAAATTTCTTTATTTCATAAATATTTCAAAATCTATTTATAAAACTTCTTTATAAATTTCAAAGTTTAACTTAGAGAAATATTCTTTTACAAATTTCAAACCATTTGTAAACTCCCTTTTTAAATTTCAACCCACCTTCACATTTATAAACTCCTTTAACCAATTCTTCACATAAAGGATTTCTTTTATAAACAATTAATTACATAATTATAATAAATAAGATTTTAAATGTCATAAAAATATCTTAACCCTTTTTGATAATATAAAAATACCTTTAAAACATTTATTAATAATATAATCATTTAACCTTTAACATTTTTAAATTTAATAAAATAAACTAAATCAACCTTTAAATAAAATTAATCAACTTTTGAATTGTATAATCGCTGAAATAATTTTCTAGTTCTAAATAAATAATTTATTATCTTTAAACAAAATCAATTAAATAATTAAATTTTAAAACATAATTAACTTTACTAAATAAATGATCTTACAAAAAATTTGTATATAAAAATTTAAACAAAACAATTTGTATAATAATTGTTAAATAAAAATCATTTACTTCAAATTATAAAATTTGAAGTTAAACAGAAACCTTAACCTTCCAAATCCAGAAAGAGGTTTAACGATCACAATGGTACTTAACACGCTACCATTTAATTTCAATTTAACTTTACAAGTTAAATTACATGCATTTACATAATAACAGGCATATCTGTAAGTCAATCCATAATTAACAATCAATTGTTAACACATCAATTTATCCAGTATAAATCAAGTGGCACTCAAATAGTGTCCACTTTAATCTAATAACAGAATAGGGATGGATTCTGCTAACCAAATGTCATTCATAATAAAACTTTTCGATTTATTTCACCGGTGTTTATTTGGCCAAATAGATAACACCAATATATTCCAATTCAATTTATGTTATAATTAACAACGTAATTCCAAACACAATCCATTTATCAATTTCACACATATATGATTCAATACTGGAACAAGCTTACAAATAAACTCAAATGGTTTAATAGCAATTCGAGATGCTATATCGTGATCCTAGATTTGGTTCAGCCAATCTAATAGCATTTCAAGATGTTATCTTTTCATCCTAAATTAATTTCACAACCACCAATTTTCAACCATCCAAACAGCATAAATAATTTTTTTTTGCCATAAAACATTACTGATTAACCAAATGAGTAAGTTTAACCCACCTTGAGTTTTTTTAATTTGCCAACATTCTAATTTTAAATTAAATCGAACGATGTTCGATTTAACCTAAAATTTTAACTATTTCCAATCGTCTCCAAATCAGTACTAGAATGTAGTACTTGTCGCCACGATTCCATCGCCGCTTGTTTCATTTGATTCTGACAACGTATGAAAAAGATTTACATTTATAAGGATTTGAATACAATCAATATAAATAAATTTATTTTTTATTAAATCTTCAGATCTGGCCGTTCATTATAGGAGGATGAAATCATGGACCGCTGCTCCTTTCTTCCCCTTCCAAATTCACGAACGCACGAAAATATGAAGCCGTCGTTCCTTTTTGATTTGACGCGGCCTCATCGATTGCCTATTCGACAATTAACCACCTCCATCACGTCGACCATGCTCTAGCGCACCACCGCCCAAACCCACGTCGAACTCGGCCACTCCTAGGCACACGATAACCTCCATGAATGACTGGCGAACACGGCCAAGATCCAGCTCCAAACGACATCGATAGCTCAGATCCATCGTTGGATGGAAAGGTCTCGACGTGCTCTTCGACATTGTAGTTGAAAGTTGTTCATGAAAGCTGATGGATTTGGAGATAAATCGATGTGAAAACTGGTCATTTTTGGCCATTGAAATCAAGTGGAGGCGCATAGGGTTTTTTGGTGTGAGTACGCTTATATATATATACGTGTAAATATATTATTTAATATTATTTCGACTATTCACGTGAAATTTTGAACGAACTCCAATCGAGACATGCCACCTAGCGTTTACAATGTTTTACCCCTATTCCGAACACAATGGAACAAGTTTCGAGGCCTAATTCGATCGTATGTGGAAGATAACTTTTCGAATTGAATTATAACCTAAAATTTCTAATATTAATTTCAACGCGTTTCTATCCCGTACGACCAAACGGTAACTCCAAACGCTACGAAATTTGAAATCCGATAATAATACACTATTACAGATCCAATGGAACTTGTTTCGTCAAATTCCGATACTGTGCCCCGGAAGGCTATTATAACATGTCGATTAAATCAAACGATTTTCAAAATCGACGAAATTACTTGAAATCCAAATTTTAAAAACTTATCGACTCAATTATAGTTCAAATAGAATTTATATCCATATTAGAAACCATTCTGATACATATTAAATCACAAATTCAATCATTTACACTATTCCAAATATTAAATTTCACTATTAAATTAATATATATATATAAATTTCAAATTTTAATTTATCGACTTTTAATTACATTCAAAAGTCCTCTATCATCACTCTAATTCAAATAGAGTTTAAATCAACTTTAGAAATCATTTCATTTACATTTAACTCCAGATTCACATATTTACCCAATTTCAAATATTAAATTTACTATTCACCAAATCCATCGCTATATTTGAAATTCTAAACCATTTCACTAATTCAACCAAAATCTCCATATTCAAAATCAATTAATATCTCCAATTCAACATTTAAAAATAAATTAAAAGTTCTAAACCAAACGACCAAAATTCCGGGTCGTTACATTCCTCCCTCCTTAAAAGAATTTCATCCCCGAAATTGCAAAGGTTGGAAAAATGCTCCAAACCCATTTCTTTTCAAAACCCATTTGGTTAAAATTTTGTTACTACCATTTCCTAAGCCTTTTAGTCTCGCCCAAATCCACTAATTCCTATTTCTTCATCCAATTCCGTTATTTTAAGCTACAATTTCAAATCAAATTTAGTTATCCAAAAATTTTCAAACACTCTAATTTTTTTGACATATCCCCTATACGGAAAGTCTTTTACAATATCGCAAATATCATAAATATAATAACATCGACCCACACGGTCGGAAACACAATATATATCAATATTTATCTCATTTTCGCTTTTAATGCATAAGCGTACCTTATATTAGCGTTATTAAGCGAGTTCGCTTAATTTATATGAAATTACGCAACCAAAATCTATCCAAATAGCATCTATGTACCTGTACTTACTCAAATAAGCACATAAGTTCCATAACCATGAAATTTTTATAACATTCCATTCCTTTAACGAACTTAAACATATGTTTTTCATAAAACAAACATATTATAGCATGTATATTTCAAATGCGTAAACAAGTACAAGGTTCAAACATTCAATTATCCATTTCCAATCAATGTATATTCAATTTTATTCAATTTCAAATCGATTCACAATCAATTCATTTGCATTCCATTCATATCCACATTTATTATATTCCAATCCATTTTATTAATCTCAAAATCATTCCATGTAAATCGATTCTCGAACAATTCAACTCAGGTTCATGTACTTGCAGTCATATTAATTTCACCTCCAAATTATATTACATCTTTTCCATTCACTTTCATTTAATTCACATAGTGTTATTCACTTCATTTTATAGTGAATGGCATTTCATTCCATGCTAATTTATTTATAAACCATTTCATAAAATTATTTCTAAGGTTTATTATAAACATTCCATACCGCTACTTAAGTTCATATTCAGCTTTATAACTTAAGTTCATACCCAATCTTATCCAATCCATACTCCAAAACCATATTCAATTCATTTACTCTTAAATTGAATTCATTTCTTATTATCAAATACTTAACCATTTTAACTTGGTCATACTTTTCCACTTTCTCAGTTTAATAAGTTATACAAACTTATTTATTCACAATTCCCTGAATTTCCACTTAAGTTTACTAACATTCTATATTTATAACATATGGTTATATAATCATTTCACAATTCATGTTTATATTCAATTTACTCAATTCCAATTCACCCTCCATTTATAATTCAAAATTTTGAATTTCCATTTCTTTACCATAATATCAAACCATTTTCATTTTGGTTTTACCATTGCATTTCTCAATTCATAAAATCTCATATTGCTTACTTGAGTCCATTCACATCTTATAATCATAACTCTGGATTATATATATATATATATATATATCAATTTTATAGCTTAAGTGTATCCATTCCATTCAACAATCATAACTTATAGTTATATAATCATTTTACATTTCAAACTTTATATTCGATTCAATTCAAATCCAATTTAATTTTAATTAACTTATTTTAGGTTAAATTTAAACCCATATTATTCATTTTAGTTTACTCAAGTTAAACTTTAATTCCAGGATTAAAATTCACACTTTCCTTACTTATCTATATCAACTCTAAGTTATCAGTTCAATAACTGATTTTCTCCTGACTTCACAAATTATTTAAATGGAAATCCCAGAATTTAATCACCCGGTTTTATTTAAAATCATTTTGAAATCATAAATATACATATATCCACTTTTGTATATTAAATCATACTTTTGGAATTTTAAAACAACTTGGTTTTTTTCCAAAATAATTCCCTTTTGGAATTTCTAAAACAAAACTTGTTTACCAAACAAGTCCAAAGCAAATAATCATAGCCAATCACTACGGTAGCAATCGGTCACTTAGAAACTTGAAAATGAACACTGATGATGCAACCGCCATCACCAGAATTATTTTCCAACGACTGAAGTGAGTCCAGTGCTTTCTTACTTCCAAAACCCATTTTAAAACAATTTCTATTCAGAAATATCTCCAAACTAATACTCCATTATTCTACACAAATCCCTTTGGAAAACATTTCCAAAATCTCTCAAGATTTAAAAATTCCCAAATACTTAGTTCAAATTCATTTAAAACATTTTCCAAAATTTCCAGGATTTAAATTTCCAAATACTGGTTTGAATCCACTTTTAGTTACAACTCGTATGTATAATCATACTTATACAATTTCTATTTGGTTATATAAACCATCTCAAATTTTTATAATCTTGTTTTGATTATAATATTAACAACCAAACATTCCAATTAGGCTATAATAATTTCATGAAATTATTCCTTTTATATCAAAGTATAGTTTGGGTAAAATTATTTCATTTACCCTCTACAAAACAATACTGTGTCGGTTTACCTTGTTTAAGAGTTTAGAAACCCCTATCGATACAGTTGTACCTCCCGTACCGACCAGAATTCATAAACACCCAACCATAAGTCAACACAATATAAAATATTTTTATATTCACTAACAAATACGCGCTCATATCTACTAATACACTCAAACTCATTCTAGGGTGCTACTGACCCTATATCTAATGAGTAATCCCTACCAAAGCCTAGATATATTGCCAACCTAAGCTCTGATACTACGTGTGACGACCCGACTTTTCGACCCTCGAAAATCGACATCAATACGTTCACTGTATAGCATGTCGAATAATCGAGTGCCGGAAAGACAGATTGTTTGGGGAAAAGAAAGAAGGTAGAAGAAAGAAGAAACTAAACAAATACAGAATCTCACAGCGGATTGAATAATATATAATATTATCAGCTCTTTACACAAATCAAAACTGTAATATACATAACACAATCAGAGTACACAACTCAATAATAACCAGCCTGGATAGTTATAATAGCCTGTCCTCACAATTGCTGATAATTTCAAACAAACACTGCAGCGGAATAAACAAGTACGAGAATACGTCTCAGTCTCTAGCTCGTCTCCTGAGCTCCAAAGCAATCCAAATCTATATCTATAATATGCTCGGTCTGACCCGAGCATTATTATAAAATAATAACACACAGATCAGTTTGGTAAACCAGCATGAGAAAACACACTCAATTTGATTTATTGTTGTTAACAAAATCCTTTGAAAAACAAAGGTATATCGTAAGATCACGCCGCACATAAACACGGACGGGTTTTTACATTACGATCACCAAACCCTTTCTATAGAAAATCCAGTGATATTATAATAACGTCTAAGGGGAAAAATAATAATAATCAAGTAGCTGTGATGCTCGTGTTATGTACATCACAATGATACTAGTATAAAATCAAAAACTCGATAAGGCTCATTCGCTAATTGTGTAGGATACCTCGGAGGTGCCCCTAGTACTTCGAGAATGGTCCTCCTGCACAAGGATCGGAGTTATCCTTCCGAAGCATCATACCGATCTAGCCGGGGTATTATAGGAAAAACATAACTGGTCTTGCTTAGACCAAATGCATCGCTCTGGCATGCCAAAAACAACTGAAGGTATCTGTATTGCTAGAAAAGGAGCCGATTACACCCTATGGGTTCGGCAACCCTACTGGCCATTGCTTGAAAACTAAAGTATATAAAAATAGATATGGAAGTGCCATTCGGCATCAACCATGGATCGCAGCTCGATGGTTGCGTCTCTATCCCAGAAAAAGCAAACTTAACTTAGGCAACCTCTCCCTTTTGATTTTCGCCATGCAATCAATCATAGATTGTAGCTTGCACAATGGTTACATCGCTATCCCAGCGAAATCATAACAACTATAGCCAATCTCTGCCCCTCGAATTACGCTATGGAAATATACCCTTACTTTCCAAAAATTTCTTTATTTCATAAATATTTCCAAATCTATTTATAAAACTTCTTTATAAATTTCAAAGTTTAACTTAGAGAAATATTCTTTTACAAATTTCAAACCATTTGTAAACTCCCTTTTTAAATTTCAACCCACCTTCACATTTATAAACTCATTTAACCAATTCTTCACATAAAGGATTTCTTTTATAAACAATTAATTACATAATTATAATAAATAAGATTTTAAATGTCATAAAAATATCTTAACCCTTTTTGATAATATAAAAATACCTTTAAAACATTTATTAATAATATAATCATTTAACCTTTAACATTTTTAAATTTAATAAAATAAACTAAATCAACCTTTAAATAAAATTAATCAACTTTTGAATTGTATAATTACTGAAATAATTTTCTAGTTCTAAATAAATAATTTATTATCTTTAAACAAAATCAATTAAATAATTAAATTTTAAAACATAATTAACTTTACTAACTAAAGTATTTTATAAAAAATTTGTAAATAAAAATTTAAACAAAACAATTTGTATAATAATTGTTAAATAAAAATCTTTTACTTCAAATTATAAAATTTGAAGTTAAATAGAAACCTTAACCTTCCAAATCCAGAAAGAGGCTTAACGATCACAATGGTACTTAACACGCTACCATTTAATTTCAATTTAACTTTACAAGTTAAATTACATGCATTTACATAATAATATGCATATCTGTAAGTCAATCCATAATTAACAATCAACTATTAACACATCAATTTATCCAGTATAAATCAACTGGCACTCAAATAGTGTCCATTTTAATCTAATAACAGAACATGGATGGATTCTGCTAACCAATTGTCATTCACAATAAAACTTTTCGATTTATTATTCACCGGTGTTTATTTGGCCAAATAGATAACACCAATATATTCCAATTCAATTTACGTTATAATTAACAATGTAATTCCAAACACAATCCAATAGAATTTATTGCAGTCTGAACAAAAAAATAGCAGCTTCTGCACTAGGCAGAGTTCATATATGCGGATGTGGTAGCCTGTTATTTTCTAATTACAACTATCAGTCCCCTTGAAGAACTACAATATGTGTTCACACAATGAAGTATCCGAGTGTTCCATATTGTCCGTAATTTTGGTGGGAGTTCATCGGTCGAAGTCTCGCCTGATTCTGAGTTAGAACGAAGAAGTTATTGCAGTCTGAACAAACAAAATAGCGGCATCTGCACTAGGCGGAGTTCAAATATGGGGATGCGGTAGCCTGTTATTTTCTAAGTACAACTGTCAGTCTCCATGAAAAACTACAATGTATGTTCAAAATTTTTATTTTTCAAATTTATATTAAAATTTAATGTTTTTAATAAACGGGTAAATGTGTTACCCATTTATAACCTTTTTAAAAATAGGTCAACCCAACCCATAACCCATTTAATATTCATAAATGGGTTGACCCAACCCATTTATAAGTAGGTAAATGGGTTGGGTTAATGAGTTGGGTCATATTTTGACAGGTCTAGCCCAAACCCACGTCGAACTTGGCCACTCCTAGGCGCGCGATAACCTCCATAAACGGCCGGCGAACGCTGCCAAGATCCGGCTCCCAACGATGGCGATAGCTCAGATCCACCGTTGGATGGAAAGGTCTCGACGTGCTCTTCGACATTGTAGTTGAAAGTTGTTCATGAAAGCTGATGGATTTGGAGATAAATCGAGGGGAAAACTGGTCATTTTTGGCCATTGAAATAAAGTGGAGGCGCATAGGGTTTTCTGGTGCGAGTACATGTATATATATATGTGTGTGTGTGTGTGTGTGTGTAAATATATTATTTCGACTATTCATGCGAAATTTTGGACGAACTCCAACCGATGCGTGACGCCTGGCGTTTATAATGTTTTACCCCTATTCCGAATACAGTGGAACAAGTTTCGAGGCCTAATTCGATCATATGTGGAAGATAGCTTTTCGAATCGAATTATAATATAAAATTTCTAATATTAATTTCAATGCGTTTCTATCCCGTACGACCAAACGGTAACTCCAAACGCTATGAAATTTGAAATCCGATAATAATACACTATTACGAATCTAATGGAACTAATTTCGTCGAATTCCGATACTATGCCCCAGAAGGTTATTTTAACGTGTCGATTAAATCGAACGATTTTCAAAATTGATGAAATTACTTAAAATCCAAATTTTAAAAACTTATCAACTCAATTATAGTTTAAATAGAATTTATATCCATATTAGAAACCATTCCAATTCATATTAAATCACAAATTCAATCATTTACACTATTCCAAATATTAAATTCAATATTAATATATATAAATTTCAAATTTTAATTTATCGACTTTTAATTCCATTCAAAAGTCCACTATCATCACTCTAATTCAAATAGAGTTTAAATCAACTTTAGAAATCATTTCCATTCACATTTAACTCTAGATTCACATATTTACCCAATTTCAAATATTAAATTTACTATTCACCAAATCCATTTAATCGTTATATTTGAAATTCTAAACCATTTCACTAATTCAACCAAAATCTCCATATTCAAAATCAATTAATATTTCCAATTCAACATTTAAAAATAAATTAAATGTTCTGAACCAAACGACCAAAATTCTGAGTCGTTACAAAGACTTATTTGTAGCTTATGGACTATATCCTTTCAAGTACATTTACCAAAATCATAATTTTCCAATGTACTTGGAATTCATTTTAAATTCAAAACATCTCGCCGTGTAGAAAAGTCTGTACGCTCAATGGCATGTCGACAACTAAGGAGATTGTTATTACTAACAATTCATTTTCTTAATTGATAAGAAATTCATAGTTTCTATTCAATGTGCAAGAATTATTATTAGACATTTTAATGAGCCGTGTCTATTTTAGGCTTGGTCAGATTCACTTCATCTGTTTAATCAGTTACTATGTTAGAATATTGGATCGTATCCAAGTTTGTCGCACTACCACTAATTTCTCTATAGGAAATTCTCTCGGCAAGAAAGTGGTATATCTTGAAACAACAGTTTGTTTCTTAATGCAGTGGAATAAGCATTCAAAACATTATGAATCGACTATAGACTTACACAAAGTAGATTTAGTTTTAAGTTTATGAAACTTACATTCATAACGTAAATTGGACAATGACACATCTTAAACTATTTCAGATTAGGATTCCTTTCCAATATATTATATGAACTAGTAAGCTACACTTTTGATGAAATGAAATTTAACATATGTGCTTACGCTTAAATACATATCCTTATAGAAAGAAGTTACTTGATGTAACCCATTATTAATCATACTTTTTCCAATAAAGTACTTTGTTCAAAAAATAGTATGTCCAACAAAGTTTGATAACTCCTTATCGATACATCATAATGCATCATAAGAAGATGTGACTTTGAGAGTGAATCTTATTCGCTTTTAGGTACTCTTGGAACTCTTATCCGAAATACCCACTTATTTGATCAAATCAAGTTGTTTTATTTCCTTTTCAGTTATATTTTATACTTCCGTTTTACATTTTATGAACTTACCATAGATATACATCTTGTGTATCAAATACACATGTTAATATCTGAGATAATTCATTAGTAAATTTAACGAAGCAAGAGGATCCACTTTTGGTATCATTAGACTTTGGACTGCATATATATATATATATATATATATCTAAAGAGTTCGTTAACTATTTTCGCTGCCTCCATCGAATAAGTGCATAGCTCTTAATCGTTTGAGATGCAATTCACAAGTACCATATAATTCATGCGCAAATGATTAGAATTATTTCTCAAAGACACCATTTAGTCCACAATACCAAATTTAATTGTTCAACATTTTAGATGCTTCTATATTTTATATAGATAATGCAATAATATTACTATGAAAACAAATAGCATCATTGAAATACAAAAAACATATTTATTTTATAATGAATATTCATGTCAAAACAAAATTTCTTCTATTCCCGATCACGATTGAAAACGGTTATTATTGCATAAATAATATTTGGCATACATGAAAGTAAGTTTTTCAAACAAGATGCAACCACCAGCAAGTGTCGTATGGTATGCTCCTATTATTTCTATTGTTACAATAACAATGTTTGTAATATGACGCTTCATTCACTCACTCATCATAGGTTATTTATTTCTTCTACTATAACTAATTTATACCTAAGAGTTTCAAAGTTAAATATCTCAAACTCAAAGAAATAAATAAATCTTATAAAGAATAATTTTCTATAAGAAAAATACATTTGGAATAAAAATCACATTTCTTGTTCCCTTTTAAGAATCTAAAAGTATTTCAAACAATTCGGTTTTCGATGTCTCTTCATGAAGAAGAGGTAACATTCACTCTCTTCATTCCAACTGTGCCAATATTATTACCATTCTCAACCTTTCACTTCCCCTTTTAAAAGGCCAAACCATTCAAAAAAGAAACTCTTTACTATAAGACTGTATCAGATTTTTTTTACAAAAATGCATCCAGTCATCCTTAACGTTTAAGGATGTCGAATAAGTTGCACTTAAGTAGAAAGATCAAAACTAACAATTCAATGATCGATTTTCTAGGTCTGTATGATGTCCTTGGTCTAGTGTTGTTTTCTAACACAACAAGATCCTTATTATATTTAATCATATTAAACACATGATCTCGCATTATGGTTTATTTTCTCATTTCGAGTGAAACATTTTCATCGGGGTTTCGTATAATACAAATACAATTGTTTACCATACAACTTTAGCATGTGATCAAATATGGATCAAATAATCATACTTTTATATTTCTTTAGAGATCAATAATCATAGAAGATAATACATAGTCTTAGGTCAATAAAAAGTTAAGTGACCAAGACACGAATGTTTTTAATGGTTGTATAATTTTCTCTTGCATGGTTCTTGAAATGACAATATGTCAAAAGTTTATTGACAAGTATATTTTATATTTCTTTGTCAATCTTTAATTTAGTTTATTTGGTTTTAATCCTTAAACAATTTTATCAATTATATTAGAAGTGCAAATTTATTTTAGTTGATTATTATAATATCTCGTATGTTCTTATACTTATTAAATTGGTATGTTATATTTATATAATAAGGCTCCAAAGAGCTCTACATCTCTTGAAAATTCTCAAAGAGACAAGGAAATTTCATAAATTCTTTTAGTGCATGTTAGGACCCATTTGTCATATTACTACAACTATGAGGGTACTCAACAAATTGTAGTCCACATAAATGATAAGTAATTCTTTAGTAATTATATCTTATATATAAATCCTAACCACTTTTACTTCTTCTTAATCATCTTTATGACCATAAGGGTACTCAACAAATCATAAAGTACATTAAGTACACTAGACCCATCATTTTGTGCTGGCATAAGGGTAATTATGTAACCCTTGAGGCTGCTCAACAAGGTTGCATTATAGCCTTTCGTATCTAGGGAGAATACAAACATCACCATAGATATTCTATGGCTTAAGGGTACTTAAAAACTAGGTATGCAGTACCCTATTTAAATAGTAAATGTGGGAGAAATTAATTTAAATTTATAATTAAAAATAATATTAACTTGAGTATTATTAATATTATAAAGGAAATAAGTATTACCTCATGTCATCATATGTCCCTACATTCAATGTATACTCCCTTAAGTTTATATGGATTTTAATTCATTGAAACCTCTCATTTTCTTTATATATATAACACACAATCCATTTATTATAAAACTTATAATTCATCTTGTTATATACATGCATGTATATATGTATGTATGTATGTATATTCATATGTATCCTTTCATTAATTAAACATTTTAATTAATTATATATAACATTTATATTTTATATAAATTTAAAACATTTTAAATTTTACTTATTTATAACCTTTATGAACAAAAGTCTAAAACAATTTTAAATTATATCCATAACCCTTATAAATTTTAATTTTAAGTTGATATATTTATAACCTTTATAAATTTAAATCTGAAATTAAACCAAATTTTAATTTCATATTTTATAATTATTTATAAAATTCTATTACTTAAGTACGCTTATTTGAATCAACCTAGGGCACAAAACACATTTGAGCCTTCGACTATGGCATACACTTGAAACCATACACTTCAATAAACTAGGTAAGGCCCAAGAGATTAGGAAGTTTTTTTGTTTATAAGAATGTTCCTTGATTATGGTGACCTTATCCTTAGTTAAACACCATTTTCTTAGACGCCCATTTAGTTGGCTTTTTGTTATCACATATTTTCTGACTATCAAAACTGCTTGAGAAATCATTAAAGGAAAAAGAAGCAACAAGTCCATAGGAGCATATAGAAACATCTGAAGAAATAGGTATTGAACATATAAATGCATGGTGATATCGAGCCGCTAAGTTATTGGGTTGCTAAGAAAGATATTGGGTAACAAGCAGAAAAAGTTTAATAAATTAGTATAATATAAGCATGGCTGCCCAACATCAACCATGCTTCCAAGTACATAGACCATACTGATTAAACAACAAGCTATAAATAACAAACTATCAGCATGGTGTTATATGGCTTCTATCATTAAGAAACTATTAAGAACCAACAACCAGCAAAGTTATCGAACATCTACTAGCTAGAGGTATCGAGTAAGTAAAAGCTTGGAGTTACCATGCACGTGTCATGCTTCTATAAGTATGAAAGCCTATCAATTGACGATGTTTCGGTGAGGTGTCAAGTCTCTCTGGTCAGCTTGAAGATGGTGAGTCTGTAGATACAAATGGATGTCGAGCATCCAAGTAGCGAGCAAGCCCTAATAAAGTTTAAAGAGATGCCGAGTATCTAAGGAATAAACTCAGCTCTAGTTAGAGAAGAAAATAAGACTCAGCTCTCGATTAATATACAAGTAAAAGGCATAAAGAGACAGAAGTTAGATACCAAGTTATAGAGAAGTTGGCATATTGTCTAATCCTTACCGTTCGAAAACTGAAAGCCTACTTTCAGGTGCACTCAACCAAGGTCTTAACCAATTTTCCACTGAAGGAAGTCTTTAGTAAACCTAAAATATTGGGAAGGCTAGTAAAATGGGGAATAGAGTTAAGTTAGTACGAGATTGAATTCCAACCTCGAGTGGACATCAAAGGGCAAGCTCCGGTCGATTTCATTAATGAATGTACAATCTGAAAAGGAAAAATATCTGAAGCCTAAATGGAAACTGTTCATTGATGGAGCCTCGAACGAGCAAGGAGCTGGTGCAGGATATGTAATCATTACCCCTGGACACCGATTACATTATGCAATAAAGTTAGGTTTCCCAACTACTAACAACGTGGCTGAATATGAATCAATGATAGCGGAACCTACCTTAGCTCTTCAGATAAAATTACCAAGGATTGAATTTTTTAGTGATTCCAAATTAATGGTTAATCAGTTGAATCAAACTTATCAAACCAAGGATGTAAGATTGATCCTTTATGTAAAAAAGATATTGGAAATGTTAGCGTAGTTTGAAGATATTTTGATACGCCAATTACCCAAAGTGAGGAATTCTCAACCCGACTCTTTGGCTAAGTTAGCTAGCTCGCGAGGAGCCCTAAAAACTTGAATTATGCTAGTAGGCTTCCAACAAAAGGAAAAAGCCCTCGAACCAAAAAATGAAACCCTGGTATTAACTAGATCTCAAACTCTTATACACACGAAGAAAGAAAATGAACTAGGAAGTAGTAATGGTGAAAATCAGGAAGGAACCATTTATATAGAAATAAATAATCAATATAAGAATAATTGGATGACACTCACTGTTGAATACTTGGTGGAAGGAAAACTACCAAAAGATAAAAGAGAAGCTAGTAGGATAAGATACCAAGCTCGAACTTTTACTTTGCTGAATGGGATACTTTATAAAAGAGCATATTCACTCCTTTATCTGAGGTATGATAGTCCAGGGAATGGCTTAAAATTGTTAAAAGAGGCCCATGAGAGGTTCTGTGGGGATCGTTCTAATGGCATAAAGTTAGCCAAAAAGATCATGAGGCAATGTTTTTATTGGCCCCATATGAATAACAACGTTGTGAATTATGTAAAGAGATGTGAAAAATGTGAGAGATTTTCAACAATCCCACATATACCACCAAATGAGCTAACCTCGATTTTAAGTTTGTGGCTCTTTGATCTATGGGGAATTAGCTTAATAGAACCATTGCATATATCAAAAGGGGGAGCCAAGTTTGCAATAGTAGCCCTCGACTACTTTACTAAATGGGTGGAGGCAGAACCATTGACAAATATAACATTAGGAAAAATGCTAAATTTTGTGATCAAGATTATAGTCACCCGATTTGGAATACTGAACAAGATAATATCCGATAATGAAACCCAATTTGAAAGTGAGGAATTCACCAAATTATATAATAAGAATGGGATATCAAAAGTTTTTCATCTATAGCTCACCCTGAGGCTAATGGAGCCATCGAAGCTGCCGACGAAAATATCAAGGCTATCCTCAAGAAATAACTAGGCAAAGAAAAAGGAAATTGGGTAGAAGAACCACCACTTGTACTTTGTGCATATTAAACTTTTACTAAGACTGCAATAGGACATACCCTATTTTCTTTAACATATGGATATGAAGTAATGTTTCCAATCAAAATTGAAATACCATCCCATCGAATAATTGCATATGCCTTTGATCCCAATCAAGAGTTAAGAAAAGAATCTCTAGATTTAATCAATGAACTGAGAGAGGAAGCAGCCACATGAATGGCCGAATATCAATAAAGGATATCAAGATATTATAACTTCAAATTTAAAGGGAGATCATTTCAAAAAGGATATTTAGTGCTCCAAAAAGTCATTGCAAATACCAAAAATCTGGCAGATGGACCACTCGAACAAAATTGGGAAGGACCCCTTCTTATCCACGAAGTAATCCCACCAGGAACTTATCGTCTAAGCCGACCTTGTGCAATGTAGTGGAAAGAACATGGAATGTCGAGCATCTGAGGCCATATTTTCCCATAATGGATGAATAAAGAAATTGCGATAAGTATATCTATAGAATCGATAATCAATTGAAAGAAAGAAACTCGTAAAATAAAGGAAAAGCCTTTGATCTTGCTACAAGAGCCTGGTCAAAGAATTATAGGCCTTCGATCCCGTCTATAAGGCCTGACTCCAGTACCTCCTAGAAGGAGGTTAGAGTAAGCAACTGGTCCCACCTATAAGGCCTGGCTAGAGCACCGCAAGCCTTTGGTATCGCCTACGTGGCCTGGTTAAGCGCCTCTTAAAGGGAGGATGGAGTAAGACTTTGGTCCTACCTAAGATGGCCTGACTAAAGCACCAACTAGCCTTCACTCCCACTTATAAGGCATGTCTGGAGCGCCTCCTAGAGGGAAGACGGGTTGGACTTTGGTCATGCACCTAAGATGATCTGGCCAAAACACCGACCAACAAACTTCGGTCCTGCCTATAAGGCATGTCCGGAGCGCCTCCTAAAGGGAGGACGGGTAAGACTTTGGCTTGCGCCTAAGATGGCCTGGCCAAAGCACCAACCAACAACCTTTGGTCCTGCCTATAAGGCCATCCGGAGCGTCTTGTAGAGGGAGCACGGGTTAGACTTTGGTCCCGTCTAAGATGGTATGGCCAGAGAACCTACCAGCCTAAAACCTTACCTAAAAGGTATAGAAGAGGCAACCTTATTTAAAGAAGTCAATTAGATGAGTCTAATTCCATCTGAAAGATGTGACAAAGTAATCTTCTAGAGGAAGAGCAATCAAATACGATCAATCTTGCCCCAAGGAAAAGTTAAAGCTACCTTCAGAGGAAAGGTCAAGTACTTGTTCATGCTTATATAATCTTG
Source organism: Allium fistulosum (assembly GCA_030737815.1). NCBI lineage: Eukaryota > Viridiplantae > Streptophyta > Magnoliopsida > Asparagales > Amaryllidaceae > Allium > Allium fistulosum. Next base: position 430,738,184 of record CM060906.1, on the reverse strand, counting down.
TTTTGTCTCAAGAGTAATAATATTCAAGTAACAAAGATTCGTCTATGAAGTCACTCGACCTAGAAAGATAAGAAGGCAAATTGATCCGCATTTCTACCAAATTTGATAGGTTTATTTAAAATTCCATTGATTAAATAATCATTCCAAATGTGATTTTCAAAACCAAACTTTCAAAGTTTCAAAGGTCGACAATAGTTTTTTTCTTCAATTTGATCGATTTCAAAACAATTTTTTAGCACCTACAAAACAAAACGACCATTTGGAGAAAGAAATAATTTCTTGAAACTATGGAAGTCATCATCATTTACCATATATTTTTCAAAAGAAAAGGATTTAAAGAATAAGTTCCATAAGATGTAAGAGCTGGAAAGGAAAGAAGATACTTAGTTTTACACAAAAGTGTAAAAAGCTTCTTTTATACAAGGAGAGAGACTAATGTTATCCACATATTTTCTGACTATAAAAAATGCTTGAGAAATCATTAAGGGAAAAGGAAGCGACCAAGTCCATAGGAGGTTAGGAAACATTAGAAGAAATATGTATTGAACCTATAAATGCATGGTGAGATCAAGCTGCTAAGTTATTGGGTGGCTAAGAAAGATATCGAGTAACAAGTAGAAAAAGGTTGATAAATTAGTATAATATAAGTATGGTTGCCCGTAACGACTAAAAATTGCAGTCATTCGAATTTGGAATATTTAATTGATTTTAAATATTGAAAAGTTATTTTTATAAGTTAAATAGATTAGATTTCAAATATAAGGATATTTGAATAATTGGAATTGTTTAAAAATTGAATCTTGAATTTAATATAAATAAAAGTGATTTCGAAAGTTGATTTAAATTCTATTTAAATAAGAATGAAGATAATAAACTTTTGAATTTGAATTAAAAGTGAATAAACTAGTTCTAATAATAATTCTTTTTAATTAACTTGTGAAAATAGCCTTCCGGGACAGTGTCTCGGAATTCGACGAAACCAGTGCTATTGGATCCATAATAGTTAATTATTGTATGTTAACGAATTTTATGGCGATCGGATGTATCATTTGATTGTGTGAGCTCGAAACGCGTAGAAATTAATCAAACAAATTTAAAATAATATTATTTGATTTTGAAAAGCTAACTTCTGTACATGATGGAATTGCATCCCAGTACTAATTCCATTATGTTCGGGTAGGGATAATTAGTATAGAACGCCAGGCGGCACTCCTTGATTGGAGTCCGGAAATTCAGAGCGTGAATAGTATTTCACGAAATTTTCTATAAAAGGACTTGAAGTCCTAACATTTGCAAACCCTAAACGAAACCAAGCAGCCGCCATTGCTTTCCTCCATCCTATGGTCGTGATTACATGCGTCGATTGAGGTTGTTTTAGAGAAAACTTCTTGCATGAAAGTTGAAGCTATTCCTCCCTTGAGTCCATCGCCACAAGCCGATCATCCATCAGGCGATCACAGTGGTGGCTATGGTCGTTCAAAGGAGCGGCATTTGGGTTTGATTTTCTTGATGAAGTGGGCGTTTTGGGGGTTAGTACTGGTGCTGGGAGGCGAGACTGGGTCGGGGCTTTGAACCAACCTAGGCGCGACTGTCGGAGGTGATGAATGGCGATGAACGGAAACGATGAAATCGATGTTGGTTTTGAATGTCACGATCTAGAAATTAAAAGAGGGTTTAAGGTTTATTAACGTGGGTAATTAACGGTAATGATTGTAACTAATCAAAGATAATTATATTAATAAAATCAAATTCTTATATAATGTAAACTCTTTCATATGAGGTCCAAATCAAACGCGGCCAGTCGCATTGCGCTCGTTACAACGAATACTATGTTATAGAGTTGGACTGGAGTAATTTAGAGCTATTGGAATTTCATGCTAAAATCAAACGACGAAACCAGAACGCAGAAGCGATAACTAGAATTTCGATGAGTTAAACTCACCTCTCTGACCCATTTATATTTTATATAAGTGTGGACATTTTTATTGTTGTTATTTGTTTCTTGTTTGGATGATTTACTGTTTATCAGTTGGTTTGAATATACTCCAACCATTGGTGCAGATGAGACCCTGTTACGTTCCCATATAAGAGCGGATGACCCTTTGTATACGATCCTGCCTCGAAGTGGTTGATTTATATTATTTGATTATATACTATTTGTGATGTAGGGGGACATGTTGGAAGGATCCATTTGGATTTCTCACCCTGTTGATTTTACTTTTAATATACCATGATATATGATGTGTTAGATGCCATATTTGATAACATTGATGTAATTTCCCTTATTCGGTACTTTAATAGCATTGGCCTTATTTTTAGTATTTTAAATTCTAAAATAATGAATTTGATTTAAAAGGGATTTTAAAGTGATTTTGAAAGTACATATGTTTTAATAATTTTTAAATTATAAAAAGGAAGGAATTTATTTTAAATAAAATAAAAGTATGATTTTTGGTATTTTAAATTAATTATTTTTGTGAACTATGTTAAATAAAGATTTTTGAATGGTTTATATAAAAGATTTATAAAAGGATATTTTATAAGTAAAGTAATAGATTTTAGACGGTGTTTTATAAATATTAGGAACGGATTTGTAATTTATATTTATAAATGGATTTTGATAGTAAAATGAGTTTTTATAAAGGAATGGATTTATAGATGGAAATTTATAAATAAAGAGATTTTATTAAAAAAAGAAGTTTTATAAAATAGAAAAGAGATTTATAAACATAATTTTACAAATATAGAAATGAATTATTTTGAAATTTTAATATGGAGCTTAATGGTTTTTAGAAACGATAATCTTTAAAAGTAATGTTTTGAAAATAATAATTTAAAATGGAGTTTAATGGTTTAAAAAGTGATTTAAAATGTGTTAAGTGATGAAAACATAGATTTCAACATTTATTATTGTGATAGACGTTTTCGGAAAAGCGAGGAAGGCATGGACTATAACATTGTTGTTATAGTAAATGATTTTCGAAATGAGGTATTTTATATAGTATACGGGATTTATATATATATATATATATAATTGAATCTCTATACTAGTATTTTTGGGTTGTCGTAACGAGGTTTTATGCAACATTCGTCTTGACCCAATAAAATGTGTTTTAACCTTCTATTGTGGAATACACGAACTGGTTCTTATGATCGTACTAAAGGTTTGGTGGTATAGGGGCATTGCATTTTATACTTAACACATGTCTTGAGGCGTATCAACTTGAGAGTTGTATGGTTATATAAATCTATTTAGCGTCTCCAAAATGGTAGTGTTATTAAATATACTCGTACCATTGATATAAGTATATAGAATGTTTTCCAAATATCGAATAATTGAAATGGTTTTGAGAATATATCTTTTTAAAGATAATTTGAAATATTTGGAAAGTGACTTAATTAATAAATGATTAATTAAATTAGCCCAGTGACTACTTATGTGCTACATTTTATTTGTTGCTTTGATAGTTAAATAACCGACTATCAGATTTAGCCATTTTCGGTTTCTTGACTTGATGTGGGAACTAATTAGTCATGCACTTAGCATGAAACCAACTGAGTAGGCTTTATCCTTTGGCATTAAGAATGTTGATTCGAGTAGTGTGGAGTGACTATGGTTCTCCAATCTACCGAGCTTCCTTCTTGACTGAAGTATAGCAAGTTGAAAATTGGAAACGTGATAAGTCCATGAGAATTGGTTTCCGTATGAGGTTGAGGGCCGCTTTTCGTTGTTGGTCTGGAGAGACTTGGATCGGATTTATCCGAAAACCACTCCGAACCAATATATGTGTTCGAAGATGTAGATTTGATTATGATGATTTTGAAGAAGGAGATCTTCATGATGTAGGACTGCTTGCCACTAGTCCCGCGGTTTCATATTATATATATGGTGGCAGTAGTGCTTCATTTTGAAAATCTTCGATGTAAGGACTTCTCGCTGCTAATCCTAGGGATGATTCCCAATAGGATATGGTAAGAGAGTTATAACGACCCGCCATTTTGACCATCAAAAGTCGACACCGAACACAACCACTGTGTTCCAATGTCGTGCATCCAATCGACGAAAGGGCAGATTGTTAGGGTAAATAAAAAGAAACGAACAAAGAATAGAGAAAAACAGAATCTCACAATGGAATCGACAACGTATAATATAACAAGGATAGTAGTAACTGTCACTCCAAACATACAGAGCATATCAGAGTAAAAAAACAACCTTATCAGCTGGACAATTAAAAAATCCTGACCTTACAAATGCCGATAGGTATATTATATAATACAGCGGAAAATAAAATAATAGGATAGGTAAATCTTCAGCGCCCTTCCACGATCTCCAAAACACTATGTCAACCTGGGAAAATACTCGGTCTAACCCGAGCATTATAAATAAATAACACCCGGATCAGTCTGGAAATACCAGTGTGAGATAACTCGAATAATGGGGAACATATATAAAAATTCTATGAGACCACGTCGCTAACGCGGAACGGGTTTTTATACCTCACAAGAATAACAATCATACGGGCAAGCGTAGAAATAAATATCACGAAACAAATCCAAATATGATTGAGTATAAATAATATTAAACAAGACCTAAAAGAACGAAAATAAACCGAGTAAAATCCAAACTGGACAGAATGGATAGAACAAGGAAAACAGTCCAACTTGATAGAATGGACTAAATAAGGTAACAGACTGAACTTGATAGAATGGGCTAAATAAAGTAACAGTCCAAACTCGATAGAATGAGCTAAATAAATTAATAGTCCAAACTCGATAGAAGGGACTAAATAAACACTTAAATGTCGTAATGAGGAGTTGGCTCTACTCGTGGCAATTTAAAGCTGAACAGATTCAGGGTTTTCGAATCAAATAAGGAAAGAAAGTTTTCCAACAAATGACTAGGAAGGTGCACCCCCCTTGAAGTATACCTCTAGCAATATACTTCTGAGAAGCTCATTTACTCTGTGACACTTCTCAGACAATACCAAGTCAGACCCCGCTAGACCTTACCGAGTATCTGAATATTTCCACATCTAAGTGCACAACCGAATCCAAACTAGATGAGAAGTGAAAATACCTTAATGGGAGCAACCCCACATAGCTTGGCTTCCTCTCACGCTTTTGGTTTAGTCATTTCCAACAAAGGATAGCAATGCTCAATGGAGCAATAAATCATCTTAGAATGACAAAAATAAGTAGCTGAAGTAACTGATAGTTGAGATACCAACTATCGAGGATATAAAACGATCGTATATGGAAATTAAATCTTGTATACTTATCGCCACTCATTGAATTTAAACTTGTACTTTTTCTTATTTAACAACAATACCGGACAAGTCAAGGTAGTGTTACCTCAAAGTCATGTCCAACAATTATTCTTAACTTTTGAAATAGCTACAAGTTTACTTCTTCTATGTTTAGTGCTAGTTATACAAGTAAATCATTTCCATATAAGTGATTTACTTTACGGCAATTATATCATTTCCATAAACGAATCAAACATTTTCTTTTTAAAACCAAACTGAACTTTTGCTTGATTTCCGTATTAGTAGAACACTTTTAGAATTAGATCCAGACTGTTAAAACGTTAAGAGAATAACTTTTCCAAGTGTGCGACCTCGAAGACCTAAACCAACATCAGACCGAACAGCCAGAAGATTATCCAACTTATCATCCCAATAATCGGGTTCCAATTCCTTTTTACACTTTAAAAACAATATTAATTATCCCGAAAGATAATTAATTACATTTAAAATCCCTTTAAGTGAACAATTCATTATCTATAATAAAATAGATAATTGTTTCTAAACATTTTTATAACAATGGTGAGCTAACTTTAAAATCTTTATTAAAACATTTTATTAACTTTAACTCGATTTATTAAAGCAATTTTATTATATTAGTTAATTTACTTTAATCACCTTTATTAAATCGGTTAATTAAAAGGATTTATTAAATTCAAATAGTCATTAACTAAATGAGTAATTAATCTCAAACATCATTAATTAAAATGGTAAGTAAATTCAAATTCCATTGATTAAAATAGTTAATGAAGTTTAAAATAATCATAAATTAATCGGATTAATTAAATCCAAACTTCATTGGTTAAACCGATTAATTAAAACATCATTTGTTAAAGTGATTTATTTAATTATAAAACATCATTAATTCTAACAACTTAACTAAAATCCAAAATATCATTAGTTAAAATAATTTATAAAATTCAAAACAACCATTAATTAAAATGATCAAATTCAAATGTCATTATTTAAAATGATTTATTACCTTAAAATATCATTGACTAAAATGATTATTAATTTCAATTATCATAAATTAAAATAATTAATTAATTAAACTCCATTATCATTAATTAAATTAATTAATTAATTAAACTCAAATAATCATTAGTTAAAAACGATTAACTAAGTATAAAACATCATTAACAAAAATGATTAATTTAATCTAAAGATAAACCAATTTTAATCATCATTTATTAAATTGGTTAATTGATCTCAAATTAATTAATTTAAAAGATTGATTAATTTAAACTATCATTAACCAAAATGATTAATAAATTTTCCATATTCTTTTTAGCGGAAATACAAGTTCAAGTTCATATGACAGGGTTCTTGGATTGAAATTTAATAAATGACGATATAGCGAAAATCGCTATAACGGCATTTAAACTATAAAAGGGAATATCAGTAATTAATTTCAATAAACCATCAATATTACAACATAATGATGTAAATAAATAATTTAGGGTCGAGAAACCCCCTTTGGGTCTCTCTACAGACTTTCCTTGCAAAACAATGGTTACTGATAATATATAGATAATCATATGGGTTTATAACGATCCAATTAATATGTCATCCATTTTCCAAACGGAAATTCAACCAAACAAGCAATCAAACAATTTTAATCCAAACAATCAATAAATGATTTTAACATCATTAATATGATATAATAAAATTTAATGTGAGTTAAACTCACATTGATTTTCATTTTCGCCGAAATGGCCCGATTTCGGACTAAAACCGACCGGTCGTTCGATTTTAGCCTAAATTTTCACTTGCTCCAAATCCAACCAAACCAACTCCATCACGAAGATCTCGACGACACGAGTCCAATGCAACAAATGGCGTTCGAATCTGACCTCATACGAAGGAGATACAAAATTTATAAGTTATCAATAGATTTAAATTAAAATTTTAAACAACTTCATTTAAATTACAAGTATACCCTCAACTCCAACATCATCTTCCCTAATCCAAATAAACTATGCACAGCATATCTCAACCCAACTACATCGTGCATTGGTCAATGGTGATACAGAGATTTACTTGACGGTTTTCGAATCCGTCTTCGCCAAAGAACAGCTCTCGACAAACCACACTAGCTCACCACCTTGAATCATCAACGCCACCACCCAGGAAAGTTGTGACCCGTCCCTTCCTTGACCGTGCACCATCAGGCCACAGACTCTAATCGTGAGCCGCGGCTAGCCAAAAGCTCGCCCCCGAAGCTCCTCGACCTGACAACCGTGCTTCCACCCTTAGGTCGTCCAAACTCCGCCTCCTTGCCAACAAAACCAAAACCCTAGATCAACTGCCCTGACGTCGAGCACTCCCAAAACACGACCAGTCACCACCAATTTGACATGAATCGAAGCCTAGGCCTATATGAAGCTATGGATTCAAATTTCATGATTTATGGTGGAGAGGATCGCTAGATTTTGAATTTAGAAAGGATCGACCATTTTTCCATTTACTGGAATGGAGAATGCTAAGAACAGAGAAGAGGGAAGAAGGAATATGGCTAAGTATATTTTAAAGTATGTGTTTTTATAACAAAGTAAAATATAAAATAAAATAAAATAAAATAAAATGAACAAAATGATTATGCTTACTTTTTCCCTGACAAAAGTACTTCTCAAGCCGCCAAAATGTTTGTGGGCTGTGAAATGATGGGTTGTGGGCTATGAAATGATGGGTTGATATGGTGGGTATGTGCATATAAATATTATTTTAATTTTAAATTATTTAGCAAAATATACTCAAAAATGTCGAACTCCAAACGAGGCGTGCCGCCCGGCGTTCCTAATGTTTTACCCCTATTTCGAACACAATGGAACTTGTTTCGAGACCTAATTCGATCGTATGCAGAAGATTGGTTTTTGGACCTAGTTATTATTTTAAATTTCCGATATTAATTTCAACACGTTTCGATCTTGCACGATCAAATGATACGTCGGATTGCTACGAAATTCGACGGTGTAATATAATTCCATATTACGGATCCAATGAAACTAGTTTCGTCGAAATCCAAGACTGTGCCATAGAAGGCTAATTTCACATATTTAATAATTTAATTATTGATATTTAAATCCGATTTATTTATATTTGTAAATAAATTTACTAATTGAATCCACCAATATTATTTATTAATTAAAAGGAGTTAAATAAAATTATTAAATCCATTTAATTGACATTTAATTCACAATTCAAATATTAATTATCCCCTATATTTGAATTATAAATTAATAAATTCCAGAAATATATTATTTTAAATATTTAAATTAATTAAACATTTAAAATCAAATTACCAAAATTTTGGGATGTAACATTCTTACCCCTTAAATAAATTTCGTCCCCGAAATTCCTAAGGAAGAAAATGTTTCCAAACCCTTAAGTTTAAAACTTATTAATTAAAATAAGTTATTAAACTTATTTTCAAAACACATTAGTAGAAATAGATTCCAAAGTTTCTAAGTCTTTTAAATTCATTTGCATATACTAACTAATTCTCTTCTATTCATTTATTCCAAGATATAATCCAGAAAATCAAATTTTAGTTGTCAAAAATTTTCCGAAATTTCCTAAAAAAATTCTAACTCTTAGATTTTTGGAAAATTTTGTCAGCGTCTCATTTGCGCGGCTCAATTGGTATAACTACCAATTGCCACTATGGGCCTCAATCCAATCAAAGAAAACAAAAGCCAAGTAGTCACCCATATCTGGAGCATAAAATCATTAACCAATTTAAATTTTCTAAATTTCTTACATACCTTTTTGCATTTGATTTATATTTTGGCAAGTAATTTATTATCTTCTATGTAAATGCAGGTGCACCAGACTCAAATGGCACTCTTGCATCCCTGTACTTACAAATCTAAAAGAAAAATCAAGTTGACAAAAGTAATATGGTGTAACTCTACATGCAAAACTAATCTGATATAAATCTACATGCAACCAACAATCCATATCTCAATCATATGCAACAAAATACAAAGAATATTCTGTAATAGGTGATATGCATTCAATAATTTTCCAATGATAAATTTGGATCTAAATACCTGGGTTTTTCAATTCAAAAATTTATTTTCAAATTTCTCAGACGAGAAAAGTCAAAGATCAAAATAAAAATGTCAAGAAGGGGATTCCTCCAAGTAAATTATGGTGAAACTCTAGAATCAAAACAACATGGAGCGTCCAGTGGTATTCGGGTTCCACCAAAAACATCAACTAGAGTGAATAAATATCATTCATTTCCAAAAATCTTCAAAAATTACCTTTTTCAAAATCACCGGGATTTAGGTCCTAATAATAATAATTTAAAATATTTTGTCTATAAACTTAAAATTTATAGACAATGGCATATGAACTCACACCACCAAACAATTCAATTCAATTAAACCAAATCAATCAAATTCCATGAAGGAATAAACCAACACTAATCGTCAATTAAATTCCATAAGGGAAAACTTATCACTTAACATTGTTTCAAAATGTCAAATGATCAACAAACAAATTTTTAAATTAGGTTCAAAACTTTCTTAATTGTCCAAAAATATAGATAATTATCTAAGCATACCGTTTTGCTCGTTAGCCTTCGGTTATTGCTTAGAAGATTATCCAAACTCACTCAGACAAAATGGAAAGTTATACTCTATATTTTATTAATTTCTTAATTATATTAATTTCTAATTCACTAATATTTTCACTTAGTTTTTTTATTCAACACTAAAATTATTTATGAATTATTACATAAATTCTCACCCAAGTTTTTCAAAAGTATTTTATAAAGTTATTTCTTTATAAAACATCATGTCATAACTTATTCCCTTTATTTACTTATATAATATTCTTTTATATCCTGAGAGTACATGTAAATTTTTGTTTTAACTTTTTTAAAGAACCAGATCGGGATCAAATCAATTTATGATTTCTTAAAACCAAGTCAACCTATTAACCTCTTTAACTTAGAGTGTTAAAATGAATATTATTTATGGGTTACCCAGTCAACAAGTAGTTCATACTACTTAGATGTTTTAAACAATTATATGGTTTTAATAAAACAATGTTTATCAAAACATTCCTATTTAATTTAACCCAATTTAAACCTGTGTTAAATTATCCCATAATTTTCTAAGGGAAAAATCCTATTTATCAAACCAATCTCTTATTACTAATATCTGTTTGTTTTGAAAAACAATTCCCATTTAAGGGAACTTAAAAATTAGATACCCGGTTTTAATTTTAAAACTTACCTTTGAAAGCATACTTCATATTTTTTTTATATAATAACTTCAAACAATTTACTTTATTAAAACTCGCTTTAGTTTTATTCGAATTTGAACTCATTTCGATCACATAATGATAATGATAATAATTTACTAAGTTTTCCACAAGTTCGCTTAAGCAAACATCTGATCATCACTTAGAAGATTATTCAGATTACCACAAACCCAATCGAAACAATTTCCTTCTAATTATCCAAAGAAAATTCATCCCTTTAAAATTTTTCTTCCTAAAATAATTTCATTTTCAATTACTTTCAAAAGTTCTACTGTTTCATTTCTCAAAAACCTTTTTGAAATTATTTTCAAAATAAAAGGGATTTAAATTCAAAATCCTTTTTAAGTACATTCTACAAACTAAATTCATGTAAAATCTCCTTTATATGAAAATTATTTCATATTATAATAATCCTTCTTTATTATAATACAATTATCTCAAGTACTTATTTTCTAAATATCTTATCTCACTATTTAGATTATATTAAAAACTTTTTATAAAGTTTAATTCTTAACTCACCATTATTAAATGGTGAATTCTTAATTTAATCATATTTTTTCGAACAACTTATACTCAAATTGTGAAAATTAATTCACAAAGGGTTCATTTTAAATCAAGTGATAAATGCTCCTAAATAAATCAAGCACAATTTAGCAATCAACACACAACAGTCTATGCTTTTCATTTAAGTTAAGCATAACCGAACAAACAATAGTGATAATAAATAAATATTATCACATTTAAACCAACACATTATATAACTATATAGAGTTTTGAAAATTATTCTTTATATATATAAAATATAATCCTAGGCAAAATATTTAATTTGCCAAAATTTTCAAAAATCCAATACCATGTCTGTTGGCCTTGGTCAAATGTTTAGAAACCCCTATCGATACCGTCGCGTCCTACGTGTCGACCAAAATTCATAAAAACTCAATAGACCAATTAACATTGTACATTTTTATAACATTAACAAATACGCTCTCGTATATATAATACTCTCAAACTCATTCTAGGATGTCGCTTACCCTATCTCTAATGAGCCAATCACTACCAAAGCCAAGGTTCTCGCTTAACCCTGTGCTTTGATACCAAATGTAATGATCCGCCATTTTGACCATCGAAAGTTGACACCGAACACTACCGCTGTGTTCCAATGTCGTGCTTCCAATCGATAAAAGGGCAGATTGTTAGGGTAAATAAAAAGAAAAGAACAGAGAATAGAGAAAAAAAGAATCTCACAATGGAATCGACAACATATAATATAACAAGGACAGTAGTAACCGTCACTCCAAACATACAGAGTATATCAGAGTAAAAAACAACCTTATCAGCTGGACAGTTATAAATCCTGACCTTACAAATGCCGATAGGTATATTATATAATACAGTGGAAAATAAAATAATACGACAGGTAAATCTTCAGCTCCCTTCCACGATCTCCAAAACACCATGGTCAACCTGGGAAAATACTCGGTCTGACCCGAGCATTTTAAATAAATAACACCCGGATCAGTCTGGAAATACCAACGTGAGATAACTCGAATAATGGGGAACATATATAAAATTCTGTGAGACCACACCGCTAACGCAGAATGGGTTTTTTTACCTCACAGGAATAACAACCATATGGGCAAGTGAGGAAATAAATATCAGGAAACATGTAACGACCCGTATTTTTACGGATCGAAAGATTGTAAAACAGTTGTCATTAGGTCGTAGTGTTGTTAAGCCGTTCAGAGTTTAGGTCGTTAGTGTTGATAAGTCAACCAAAGCTTAGGTCGTGTGATAGTTAGGTTGTGTAGTAGCTTAGGTCGTACAGTAGCTTGGGACGACTTAAGAGATTGGAATGACCTAAGGAGTAGACGACTTAGGGGTTTAGACGGCCTATAAGAAAGTTGGCGACTTAAGGAAGTAGACGACTTAAGGAAGTAGGCGACTTAAGGAGTCGGCGACTTAAGGGTTAGCGGCATAAGAGTAGCAACCTAGGAGACTGGGCGAGCTAATGACTTAAGGAGGATAGGTCGGCAACGACCTAAGGAAGTTGGTGGTAGCAGTTAGCGACCTAGGGGTTGAGTGAGTTAACGACCTAAGGAAGTTAAGTCGTTGACGAGTTAAGGTGTTAGGTCGTTGAGTTGCTATGGCGTGTTTAGTTAGGTCGTAGACGACCTATGTTAGTATGTTGGGTGTAGTTAGGTCGTTAGACGACCTAAGAGTGTTAGGTCGTGAGTTGTTAAGTCGCGTGAGGACTTATTTTGTTAAGTCGCTAAGCTGCATCTCTGGTTAAGTCGTAGGTTGGAAGATTTGTTAAGTCGTAGGATGTGTTGAGTCGTTAAGTCGTAGGTTGGAAGATCTGTTAAGTCGTAGGATGTGTTGAATCGTTAAGTCGTAGGTCGTGGGGATAGTTAAGTGGTGGACGACTTAAGGAGCGGACGACCTAAGGATTCAGCCTATAAATACGGGGTTTTTCCTCACTTTTTGGGATCCGGATTTTGAAGCGACGAGGTCCTGCCATTTTGAGAGCTCGAGTGCTGCACTTCTTCACTTCTTTTCTCCACTCTAATCTTGTGATTCCTTCCATCCAAATCGAAGATCAAATCGAAGATCCAAGAACTTAGATTGAAGATCTACATTCTTCGAAGAGAGATTTCATCGTTTGAAGCGGAATTTTGATGGATCAAGTTAGATTCTTCGCTGTCCAGATCTGAAGTGTGTTGCTTTTGAAGTGTTTAGGTGATTTGGTGAGTGGTGGTTATCTCTCACACAGATCCAAAGGAGTATATCGGATTGGTGGCTTGATTATGAGTTAAAAATAGTGATTTCATGCATTTTCGTAAACTTAAGTATAGATCTATTGTTCATGATGATTTGACATCCATTTTACTACATGTTAATCTATGCTAGACCATTTATCAAGTTGTAGAGATATTGCTCATGATTCATGCTTGTTAGATTTGGGCCCTTTATTTACAAGATTGCCATTATTGTTATAATTGTTTATTAGATCATGTTTGAATGCTTGATTACTTGGATTAATGATTGACTTGATTGATTGTTATAAATTAGTTGATTGATGATTTGATTTAGACAAGATGGTCGAAGATGATTCAAAAGCTAAGGGAAGGGCTCTTGAATAAGAAAAGCTGCTCGTGGCATATGACGCGGATGATAAAGCTCATATGGATATATTTGATGATGATGTTGAGATGAGGCTTTGCTATGATGAGATGAAGCGAGGCATGATGTGAGATAGCCTTGGTTTAATCCAGACGGGATCATTCCAAGCATGTTGTTAACTCGGTGAAAGGGTTCGAGTTTGAGGATAATGGTTGGCTCGAGAGGCGCTTGAGCTAGTATGAGAATAGTCGTCGAGGAGGATGACTAGAAGGCTGAGATTTCATCATTGTTGAAGGTTCTAGCAGGCTCAAAGCAAGAGTACGTTGGGCAGATTCGATAGTCCCAAAAGACTACAGTTGGTGGTCGAGTACTCTGGGCAGATTCGATAGTCCTAGGCACGGGCTGCGACGACGTGCGGAGTTCTGTCTAGAACCGGGGTTACCATTGGCCCTTGACGGACGGCTGAAAGAATGTGCCGGTCATTCAATTAACGGTGGTATCAAAGCAATGATAACAGTGATAGCCAGAGTCATGGATGTTTGGATGTTTTAGTTGTATCGTCATTCGGTCTCAAGAGCGATGTTTTCTGGGTGCTTATCTGATCTTGGTTTAGGCCTTGGGGGTTTGCACTTGGAAAACATTGACCTTGACTCGAGTGACAATTGCTTTACTTTAATTGTCTGATTGCTATGTTTACTTCTGCTTAGTGTGTCTGGGGGCTATCACTGTAGAAAGAGGTGGAGTGGGAGGGTTGGATTCCTATTCCTTTTACCTTTATGCTCTTTTGGTATGTTGTTGGTTAATTTACCGCTCACTAAGACTGTTGTCTGACTCAAGGTTTTATGTTCAATTCTTATTACCTTGGGTTGTTCATCCATTTTGGGATGGGCAGACTAGGTAGCAGGTGACAGGTGTTGTTCTTAGTAACCGACGATGCTGATGATGAAGACGAGCTGGAGGTTTACATAGTATTTTCTTACTATATGTACTGGATGTTCCGCTGCTTGTATAATTCTCTGAGTGATATGTAGTGAGGCTTGTTGTATTGACTATTCAGATGTTTGTATTCAACTATTATGAAGCTTAATTGATGAGATTATATTTTGTGAAGCTTCACTATATATGTTCTCTATTGTATTTTATCCATGCGCTGTGAGTAATACGATAGATTCTGATGTTTTAACTTAACCTTGGCAATCGTCCATGGCTGCCTAGCAGACTATACAGCGCACTATTTCTATGTTCAGTGCAGGGGTCATGGGCGGTCGTCACAAAACAAATCCAAATATGATTGAGCATAAATAATATTAAACCAGACTTGAAAGAATGAAAATAAACCGAGTAAAATCCAAACTCGACAAAATGGATAGAACAAGGAAAACAATCTAACTTGATAGAATGGACTAAATAAGGTAATAGTCCAAACTCGATAGAATGGGCTAAATAACGTAACAGTCCAAACTCGATAGAAGGGACTAACTAAACATTCAAATGCCATAATGAGGAGTTGGCTCTACTCATGGAAATTTAAAGCTAAATAGATTCAGGGTTTTTGAATCAAATAAGGACAGGAAATTTTCCAACAAATGACTAGGAAGGTGCACCCCCCATGAAGTATACCTCTAGTAATATACTTCTAAGAAGCTTATTTACTCTGTGACACTTCTCGGACAATACCAAGCCGGACCCCGCCAGACCTTACTGAGTTTCTGAATATTTCCACATCTAAGTGCACAACCGAATCCAAACTAGATGAGAAGTGAAAATGCCCTAATGGGAGCAACCCCACATAGCTTGGCTTCCTCTCGCATTTTTGGTTTAGTTATTTTCGACAAAGGATAGCAATGCTCAATGGAGTAATAAATCCTCTTAGAATGACGAAAATAAGTAGCTCGAGTAACCGATAGTTGAGATACAAACTATCAAAGATATAAAATGATCGTATATGGAAATTAAATCTTGTATACTTATCACCACTCATTGAATTCAAACTCGTACTTTTTCTTGGTTAACAACAATACCGGACAAGTCAAGGTAGTGTTACCTCAAAGTCATGTCTAACGGTTATTCTTAACTTTTAAAATAGCGACAAGTTTACTTCTTCTATGTTTAGTGCTAATTATACAAGTAAATCGTTTCCATATAAGTGATTCGCTTTACGGCAATTATATCTTTTCCATAAATGAATCAAAGTTTTTCTTTTAAAAATTGAACTGAACTTTTTCTTGATTTCAATATTGGTAAAACACTTTTAGAATTACATCCAGATTGTTAAAACGTTAATAGAATAGCTTTTTCCAAGTGTGTTACCCCGAATATCTAAACAACATTAGACAGAACACCCAGAAGATTATCCAACTTATCATCCTAATAATCGGGTTCCAATTCCTTTTTTACACTTTAAAAACAATATTAATTATCCCTAAAGATAATTAATTACATTTAAAATCCCTTTAAATGAACAATTCATTATCCCTTTAAATAGATAATTAT
Source organism: Allium fistulosum (assembly GCA_030737815.1). Taxonomy (NCBI): domain Eukaryota; kingdom Viridiplantae; phylum Streptophyta; class Magnoliopsida; order Asparagales; family Amaryllidaceae; genus Allium; species Allium fistulosum. The sequence continues at coordinate 430,721,994 of CM060906.1, read as the reverse complement.
TTCCAAACACTTTTATAACGTTGGTGAGTTAACTTTAAAATCTTTATTAAATTAGTTTATTAACTTTAACTCAATTTATTAAAGCAATTTTATTATATTAGTTAATTTACTTTATCGGCTTTATTAAATCGATTAATTAAAAGGATTAATTAAATTCAAATAATCATTAATTAAATGAATAATTAATCTCAAACATCATTAATTAAAATGATAAGTAAATTCAAATTCCATTAATTAAAACAGTTAATGAAGTTTAAAATAATCATAAATTAATCGGATTAATTAAATCCAAACTTTATTGGTTAAGCCGATTAATTAAAACATCATTTGTTAAAGCGATTTATTTAATTATAAAACATTATTAATTCTAACGACTTAACTAAAATCCAAAATATTGTTAGTTAAAACAATTTATTAAATTCAAAACAATCATTAATTAAAATGATCAATAAAATTCAAATGTCATTATTTAAAATGATTTATTACCTTTAAATAACATTGATTAAAATGATTATTAATTTCAATTATCATAAATTAATTAATTAATAATTAAACTCCATTATCATTAATTAAAATAAATAATTAATTAATTAAACTCAAATAATCATTAGTTAAAAATGATTAACTAAGTATAAAACATCATTAACAAAAATGATTAATTCAATCTAAAGATAAACCAATTTTAATCATCATTTATTAAATTGTTTAATTGATCTCAAATTAATTAATTTAAAAGATTAATTAATTTAAACTATCATTAACCAAAATGATTAATAAATTTTCCATATTCGTTTAGCGGAAATACAAGCTCAAGTTCATATGATAGGGTTCTTGGGTTGAAATTTAATAAATGACGATATAGCGAAAATCGCTATAACGACATTTAAACTATAAAAGGGAATATCAGTAATTAATTTCAATAAACCATCAATATTACAACATAATGATGTAAATAAATAATTTAGGTCGAGAAACCTCCTTTGGGTGTCTCTACAGATTTTCCCTGCAAAACAATGGTTGTCAATAATATATAGATAATCATATGGGTTTGTAACGATCAAATCAATATGTCATCCATTTTCCAAATGGAAATTCAACCAAACAAGCAATCAAACAATTTTAAATGCTTCCAAAAAATTAATAAACGATTTAAACATCATTAATATGATATAATAAATTTTAATGTGAGTTAAACTCACATTGATTTTCGTTTCCACCGAAACGACCCGATTTCGGACTAAAACTGAACGGCCGTTCGATTTTAGCCTAAATTTTCACTTGCTCCAAATCCAACCAAACTAGCTCCATCATGAAGATCTCAAAGATACGCATCCAACGCAATAAACAACATTCGAATCCGACCTCATACGAAGGAGATACACAATTTATAAGTTATCAATAGATTTAAATTAAAATTTTAAACAACTTCATTTAAATTGCAAGTATACCCTCAACTCCAACATCATCTTCCCTAACCAAATTAAACCGTGCACAACATATCTCAACAAAACTACATCGTGCACTGATCAACGGGTGATTTGGAGATTTACTTGACGGTTTTCGAATCCTTTGTCAAAGAACAGCTCTTGACAAACCACACTAGCTCGCCACCTTGAATCATCACCGCCGCCACCCAGACAAGTCGTGACCTGCCCCTTCCTCGACCGTGCACTATCAAGTCATGGCCTTCAATTGTGAGCCACGCCTTGCCAAAAGCTCGCCCCCGAAGCTCCTCGACCTGATAACCGCGCTTCCACCCTCAGTTCGTCCAAACTCCGCCTCCTCGTTAACAAAACCCTAGATCAACTGCCTTGATGTCGAGCACTCCCAAAACACGACTAGTCACCACCAATTTGACATAGATCGAAGCCTAGGCCTATATGAAGCTATGGAATCAAATTTCATGATTTATGGTGGAGAGGATCGCTAGATTTTGAATTTAGAAAGGATCGACCATTTTTCCATTTACTAGAATAGAGGATGCTAAGAACAGAGAAGAGGGAAGAAGGAATATGGCTAAGTATATTTTAAAGTATGTGTTTTTATAACAAAATAAAATAAATAAAATGAACAAAATGATTATGCTTACTTTTTCCCTAACAAAAGTACTTCTTGAGCCGCCAAAATGTTTGTGGGCTGTGAAATGATGGGTGTGTGGGTTATGAAATGATGGGTTGATATGGTGGGTATGTGCATATAAATATTATTTTAATTTTAAATTATTTAGCAAAATATACTCGAAAATGTCAAACTCCAAACGAGACGTGCCGCTTGGCATTCCTAATGTTTTACCCCTATTTCGAATGTAGTGGAACTTGTTTCGAGACCTAATTCGATCGTATGCAGAAGATAGGTTTTTGGACTTGGTTATTATTTTAAATTTCCGATATTAATTTCAACGCGTTTCGATCTCGCACGACCAAATGATACATCGGATTGCTACGAAATTCAACGGCGTAATATAATTCACTATTACGAATCCAATGAAACTAGTTTCGCCAAAATCTAAGACTGTGCCGCGGAAGGCTAATTTCACAGATTTAAATATTTAATTATTAATATTTAAATCCGATTTATTTATATTTGTAAATAAATTTACAAATTGAATCTACCAACATTATTTATTAATTAAAAGGAGTTAAATAAAATTATTAAATCCATTTAATTGACATTTAATTCACAATTCAAATATTAATTATCCCCTATATTTGAATTATAAATTATTAAATTCCAAAATTATATTATTTTAAATATTTAAATTTAATTAAACATTTAAAAACAAATGACCAAAATTTTGGGATGTTACAAGAGTACCTTCGGTTTGTCCTGTTCCTAGACAACTTGTATGGATGAATGTCTAGCATTGCATTTCCCAGACCACGTATATTGATCTCTACAATAGTACATCTGTTTGGTGGTGTAGGGGGTAACTCTCTTACACTTAACACCCTTCTCTGAGACGTACAAGCTCAGAGGTTATACATTTGTGGAAATCAATAGTGTGTTGTTAGAAATGGCAATGTGGCATTCAAAGTGGAAACTATTATGAGAAAAGCAAAATGTGGCTTTGTGTGAAATAAAGCGTGGCTTTGTAGAAGTTGAGCGTAGCCTCACGTACGAGCCTCACACCCCGAAGATGATACAGGTGATGATGTGGTCTAACGTATATATTTCAGGCTATCGATTTTATGAATATGGAGATGTCCAGTGGAATCTGGGCCTCAAGGCATTTATGCCTTATGGACAGGTATTAGAGGGTTGACGGAGAACAAGTATAGCCACGGAGTAATACACTGTTCCATAGTAGTGTATCCAACATAGTTCGGAGGCTTGCTTGAGGTAAGTGAATAGCCACTGAGGTGCTAGTTATTTATGTTGGAAACGCAATTCCAATTCCAATAAGTTCCTGTCATGTTGAAAACCCAATTTAAATAAGTGCCTTCGGTTTTTTTATAGAACCTTAAATGATTAGGTCCGGAATTTAATATGGTAACAATTTCGGCTAAGATTTATAAGTTTACTTGTAAATGTTTTCAAAAGAATGTCATTAAAAATAATATTACCAAATTTCCATATAAAAATATTTTGGTTATCGTAAGGTAAAAAATCGTCAGTGTTTATGTCTGGCGTGGTCTTACGAGATACCTTTATTTTGAAAAAAAGAAGTTTTTTGTAACTTCTATAAAATTTAGTTGAGATGTGTTTCTTCACGCTGGTTTACCAGACTCATCCAAATGTTCTTCCCTTTCAATGCTCGGGTCAGACCAAGCATATTTACATATTTAGATTGGGATACTTTGGAGCTTCATCAGACGGGCTGGAGGTCTTCAAGGCATATTCATGTATATGTTTATTTTTCGCTGAATTGTTGTTGAAATTATCGGCATTTGTTAGGATAGGTTTTTATAACTGTATAGGTGATGATTTGTTTACTTGTGTACTCTGCTTTGATATATGTATATTACAGTTTCTCTTTTGTAAAGATCATTGATTTATATTATATATTGTTCCGCTGCGTTGTGAGATTATGTGTTGTTTAATTTTCTTTTTCCCTTCTTCTTTCTTTATTTTTTCCCATAACTATTCGCCTTTGCGTTCAATTTGGGTTGGACTTATGTGGTTTATTGTCAGCCCGAATTGCGCGGATCTAAGGATCGTTACACTGCCCAACATCAACCATGCTTTCAAGTACATAGACCATACCGATTAAACAACAAGTTATAAACAATAAACTATCAGCATGGTGTTATATGGCTTCTATCATTAAGAAACTATTGAGATTCAGCAACCAACAAGGTCATCGAACATCTACTGGAGGTATCGAGTGACTAAGAGCTTGAGTTACCATGCATATGTCATGCTTCTATGAGCATGAAAGACTATCAAATGGTGACGTTTGAGTGAGGAGTAGAGTCACTATGGTCAGTTTAAAGATGCCAAGCCTGTAGATATAAATAGATATCGAGCATCCAAGTAGTGAGCATGCCTCAACAAAGGATAAAGAGATGTCGAGTCTCTAAGGAATAGCAAGGCTCTATAATAGATGTGTTGTTGAACATCTACAAGCAGAAGGTGGTATCGACCATTCAACAATGTCAAGTTTCTGAAAGGTGGTGGAGATGTCAAACCCGTAAATTCTTAGAGATATCAAACTATAACAGATCTGGAGGAATAAGGGATATCGAGCCTCAACAACAGTAGGCATTGTCGAGCATCAACAAACAACGAATGCTATCGAACTTCTACAAACAGAAGGGATACGAATCCTAAAGGAATGACGAGTTTCAACACTAGAAAAGGATTTCGAGCTTTTACAAGCGGTGAGGGGTGCCGAACCCCAAAAGACGTAAAGGATGTCGAGTATCTACTATACGAAGAGATGTCGAGTATCTAATATACGAAGAGATGGCGGATATCTAATAGAATATATATGTGTCAGCTATACTGCATGTTTGCTATCTCTATAAATAGACCCCATCCCATCCACCACTTAGAAAGGGGTAAATGATTTATTCCCTGCTTCTTAATAACAAGTTGTAAACCCTAAATCAATTTGGGGATTTCTAGAGCAGGATGCAACTCTTGAACTTTTTTGCAAATAAGGAATTGGAGATTGAACTTTGAATAGCATATTTCCCTTGAATGTGCATACTTGAATATTATTGAATAATGGATGTGCATTTAACTTTGTCTTTGGACTTGGACTTACACTCGGACTTGCATGTTGTTGATTTGTACAAGGCCACTTTAGCCCTTGTCTAAATTAAAGTTTACCTTGCATATTGACCATTATGCCCATTGATATATGAACAAGTGACTATAATATATGTGAACTACCTATTTTTCTCATAAACATACGAGTAAAGGACTATTGCATATGTATGTGAATCGCCTATTATACTCTTGAACGTGTGACTTGAACTTTGAGCAACTTTATGACTATATTGAAACTAATGGGTATTATTAGAGGAAATTCAAATAATATTACCTTGTACAACATCTTGGGTGTTAAGCCAACTTTTGGTTTAACAATTTTGGCACTAAAAGGAGGGTCCCAACCTTCGAATCATCATTTCTTTACTTTGAGACTAACTAAGTAAAATTTTGTTTCAAGAAACTGGTGAGGAACAAGAGGGTCACTATTCTGAATGAAAAAGTTGTACAACAGACAGCCTTGGAGGATAATGTTACTCTAAACTTCAATTTGAATAATGTAGAGATTTGACAACCTTTAATTCCGGCAAAGCCCACATGTAGTGCAACTAAAATCCAAGAGTTAACATAACTACTTACAGTTACTTAAGAACCTCTTACGAAAGTTCTTTCTCAAAAATCCTCTAAGATGACAAAGCCTACCGAAGAAGAAGAAGAAGTGGAGGTTCTAGGGAGAAACCTAGATATCTCAATGCTCAAAAGCAAAGATAAGGGCAAAAGTATCATGGGCCCACAAAGAAAGAAAGAAACCCAAAATGAAGGACCAACAATGTATTCTCCAAGATCATAAGCAAAAGAAGACAATAAGACTAAGTGAACCATCAAAAGGAGAACCAAGAAAGGCTAGTAGGGAGATGTCCCGAACAATCAGACAGCTCGATCTTGCATAAAGAATATAAGCCCTATAGAGGGGCCTACCGTGACGACGAAACCTACCTAAAGGACATGGCTAACAAAATAGTGAAGGATATGCTTGACTTTAAGGGGAAGAGGATCCTTGACCCGACGGCCAATAATAATTTTCTGGAAGCACCTTTTACAGAGAAGAAAATGTCCATCAGAATCGCATCCCATATTAAAATCCCTTTATTGAAGTATGATGAAACCACTGACCCTAATGATCATATTTTAGCTTTCGAAAGTGTAATGGACTTGTAAAATTCTTCTAGAGCAGTTCATTGCGGGCTCTTTATTACAAATTTCCATGGAACAACTGGAAAATGGTATAGAAATTATCGAGAAAAGACCATCTACTCTGGAGGACAATTTTCTTTATGAATTTTTGGCATAGTTCTACACATGCAAAGACCCTCCCAAAGATTCCAGTGTGCTAGCTAATGTCAAGTGAAGGACAGAGGAATTGCTTGGTAAATATTTAAAGAGATTCAATGCAGATGCACTAAAAGTATAAAATTTGAGCGATGGGGAGAATTTGATGGCAGTGCATTCGGGGTTAATTGAGCATACTCCTCTTTGGAAAGAGCTTTTTGTTCATGGATGCAGAGATCCATAAGACTTCAATTTCTAAGTTGATAAATTCATCCATATGGACGAAATGTACCATGCCAAGAAGAGGTCTCAACCAAAGAAAGAAGGAGGAAATTTTGGTTTCGATCGCTCCAACAAAAAGCTAAAATGGGACGAAAGTAGAAGAGGAAGACGGGAGGAAATTCCCAAATTAGACTTAAACAAACCTATCTCCTACATTTTTGTTGTAGCCAAGGATATTGGAAATTTCTCCATCTCCTACAAAACAAGGAACCGTCCTTAGCCTAAGAAAGCGGGAGTTTATTGTGCCTACCACAAAGTAAATGGGCATAAGACTAACGAATGTTGTCTCTTGGTAGGTATAATTCAGAATATGATCAGGTCATGATATCTGAAGGAGTTCATTGAGGAAACTCAGAAGTCTTCCCATCCTCAGGTGAATAGTCAAAGGCCTCCGGGCAACGCTGCTAACTTAGTAGAGAATGATCCCTAACAAGATTTTATTCCTCTTGTTAATCTCATAGATGTTATTCACGGAGGTCCCCACATAGTCAAAAGTAGCAAAATGGCTAAGAGCAGATATGTAAGGGAAGCAAAGAATGGAATCTTCTCTATTCGGGAAGAACCACCATTAAAGAATCGCAAATCTCAACTTCAACTACCTGACTTGAAAATAACTCAATAGGAACTAAGAGGAGTCTGTCACCTATTTAACGATCCGCTAATGATAACTGCTCAAATTGGACTCTCTATGGTATCGAAGATCTTGGTAGACACTGGAAGTGCAGTAAATGTCATTTTCAAACATGAATTTGACCAGATGAATATTCCAAAGGGCAAGTTGGAACCAAGCTTTAAGCACATCTTTGGATTCAATAATAAAGGATCTACTCCAATGGGGCAGATAAAACTATTTGTGCAAATGGGAATTCCTTCATACTCTGGTACCTTTGAGACATTTTTTATAATCATGGATCAACCCTCCAATTATAATGCTTTCTTTGGGAGGCCTGCTTTAGATGAAGTGGATGCATTTGTCTCAACTAAATATCTAACTAAGAATGGCTGGGGAACCATAAGGGGGAGAATTTTAGCTCCTAAGAACTATATTTTGCCACACTCGACCAAGTTAATAAAGATGGCTCTTCATATTACAATTTGGAGGGAAGTAAATTAAACAAAACTAAAAATGAGAAGCCCTTGAGCGGTAGCTTTTTGAGCTTACTATTCAAGGCACAAAATAGGTAGAAGTAGTTTAAAAGCCTACGAATGTGCTGAAAAGATTCAACTTCTCCGAGAGAAAAGAAAGCGAAAAGAAGCAAACCAGATAACCGATGAAATAGAGGGTGAAGAAATCATTACCGAATTAGATTGCAGAAATAAGAAAGAAAGAATGAAATCTATTGAAAATCTAAAAGAGGTAAGCTTATATTCACTTGATCCGACCAAAGCTGCAAAAATTAGAAAATAACTAAGGGGAAATCTTAGACGAGGGCTAATATAATTCCTCCAATCTTGCAAAGATGTGTTTGCCTGGACTCACTTAGACATAATAGGAATCGATCCAGCAATTATGAGCCATGCTCTAAATATAAATCCAAATATTGTCCCTGTTCGACAAAAGAAAAGGCAATTTGATAGAATTTGAGCTAATGCATTAAAAGAAGAAGTTAAAAGATTGCTTGAGAATGGTTTATTAGCCAAGTTCTCTACCCTAAATGGTTGGCTAATCCTGTATTAGTTAAAAAATTCCAATGGAAAATGGAGAACGTGCGTAATTATACCGATCTGAATAAGGAATGCCCTAAAGATTGCTATCCTTTGCCTAGAATAGACTACTTGGTTGAAGCCACAAGTGGATATAATATGTTATTTCTTATGGATGCATACTCAAGATAAACCAAATTTTATGTTCAAACCAGATGAAGAAAACACAAGCTTTATAACGGGTTGGGGAACTTACTGCTATAAAGATATGCCTTTTGGGCTAAAAAATGCAGGGGCTACGTATCAGGGTTAGTAAACATAATGTCTAAAGAACAAATCAGATGAAACATGGAAATTTATGTGGACAATATGCTAGTTAAGTCCAAAAATGAAATTAGCTACTTGAAAGACCTTGGGGAAATGTTTGGAGTACTAAGAAAGTACAAAATGATGCTAAATCCACAAAACCACTCTTTCAAAATACAATCTGGGAAATTTCTAGGGTATATCATCAGTGCCTGAGGAATTGATGCTAATCCTGACCAAATCAGAGCAATTAAGGACATGGCAGAGCCAAAAACAAGTGAAGATGTGATGATCCTAAATGGAAGGGTAGCAGCTTTAAACATATTTATTTCTAAAGCCACAAATAAGTGCATCTCTTTCTTTAATGCGATTAAGAAAAAGAAGAATTTTGAGTGGGGAGAAGATTGCTGAAAAGCTGTCAAAGAATTAAAATACTATCTTAAAAAACCTCTAATCTTATCTAATCCCATAGAAGGAGAAAACTTGTACTTATTAGATAGATTTTTCGTCTAACTAACACCTCGAAGTTTTCAAAAGCTTGGTATGAGAGGATGCAAGAAAATAGAGTAAACATCGAAATTATGTGGAAAGTAAGTGCCGAAAGGTAAAGAGACACAAGGTTTATAGTGGTTCAGGACCGAGATCCATACATCCACTTTGAAGATTCTGATTCTATTTTTATTCCTCAATTTGTTGTACAAGTATCTTTTGATCATATCTGTTATTAATGATCTTTCACTAATGTTTACTTCAGAGGGTATGTTATATTAAATAATTATAGAAATGTCAGAGAATCTATCTCCTAACCCCTTTTTAGTACAATGTGGTCCTCTGTTTATAGCAAATTTAAGGTTCTTCCATTGGTGCAAGGGGCTTTAACTCGGATTGGTGACCTGGCTTGCTATAGGTGGCATTGATTCAAACGCTTGTTATCATTGAGATGAAAGTGTTTTGACACGGATGGCTGATGTGGCATTTTTATATATAGATTCTTTGATTCCTTTCGTTTATCTCGACTGTTAATCTCAGTTTGGGCTATCTGAGCCATTGATTATTGAGATTTGTTGGAATGTTGTTGCTCTCAGCTAAGTCTCCTACTCTGTACGGAAAATAATATCGGTCTTTATTTTTGCCTTAATTTATGTTATCAGCCTATATGCCCTTGGTACTGAGTCTGATGCCTGAGGGGAAGCTAAGCGATGGGTCTCGAAACTACAAGCCAAGGGACTCTCTTTTCGTAATTTGTACTTTATTAAAATTATGGTGTAATAGTAACTTACATGGTAGTCTCCGAACGCTCAGTAAATTTAGTCCTAGTTAGAGAAGAAAATAAGACTCGGCTCTCGATGTATTATACTGGTAAAAGGCTTAAAGAGGTAGAAGTTAGATAAGAAGATATAAAGAAGTTGGAATACTGTCTAATCCTTACGGCTCGAAAAGTGAGAACCTACTTTCAAGCACGACTGATCTAGGTCTTAATCTATTTTTCACTTAAGAAAGTCTTTAGTAAACCCAAATGTTGGGAAGGCTAGTAAAATGGGGAATGGAGTTAAGTTCGTATGAGATTGAATTCCAATCTCGAGTGCAATTAAAGGGCAAGCTCTGGCCGATTTCCTAAATGAATGTATAGGGTTTATTGAAGAACGGTCGAAAAAGGAAAGGATTTGAAGCCTAAATGGCAACTGTTTGTTGATGGAGCCTCGAATGAGCAAGGGGCTAGTGTGGGATATGTAGTCATTACCCCTGATGGGCATCGATTACATTATGCAATAAAGTTAGGTTTCCCTGCTACCAACGACGTGGCTAAATATGAATAAATGATAGCAGGACGTACCTTAGCTCTTCAGTTAAAATACCGAGGATTGGATTTTTCTAGCGATTCCCAATTAATGGTTAGTCAGTTGAATCAAACTTATCGATCCAAGGATGTAAGGTTGATCCTTTATGCGAAGAAGATATTGGAAATGTTAGCCTAATTTGAAGATATTTGATACACTAATTACCTAAAGGGAGGAATTCTCAAGCCGACTCTTTGCCCAAGTTAGTTAGCTCGCAAGGAGCCCTAGAAATTCAAATTGTGCTAGTAGGCTTCCAACAAAATCCCAGTATTGAGGAAAAAACCCCCAAGCCAAAAAATAAAATCATTCTATTGAGTAGATCCCAAGCTCTTGTACACATAGAGAAAGAAAATGAATTAGGTAGTACTAATGGTGAAAACTAGGAAGGAACCATTCATATAGAAATAAATACTCAATATAGGAATAATTGTATGACGCCCATTGTTGAATACTTGGTGGAAGGAAAACTACAGAAAGAAAATATAGAAGCGAGTAGGATAAGATACCAAGCTCCACCTTTACTGTGTTGAATGGGATACTTTATAAAAAAGGATATTCACACGTTATTTAAGGTGTGTTAGTCTAGAATGAGGGGTTCTGTGGGGATCATTCTAATGGCATAAAGTTAGCCAAAAAGGTCATGAGGTAAGGTTTTTATTAGCCCCATATGAATAACGACACTGTGAATTATGTAAAGAGATGTGAAAAATGTCAAAGGTTTTCAACAATCCCACATATACCACCAAATGAGTTAACCGTGGTCTCAAGTCCATGGCCCTTTGATGTGTGGGGAATCGACTTAATAGGACCAGTGCTTATATCAAAAGGTAGAGACAATTTTGTCGTAATAGCCGTCGACTACTTTACTAAATGGGTGGAGGTAGAACCATTGCCAAATATAACGTCATAAAAAGTGCTAAAGTTTGTAATCAAGAACATAGTCACCCTGTTTGGAATACCAAATAAGATAATATCTAACATTGGGACCCAATTTGAAAGTGATGAATCCACCAAATTCTGTAATAAGAATAGGATAATCAAAAAAAATTCATATGTAGTTCACCACAAGACTAATGGATCCATTGAAGCTGTCAACAAAAGCATTAAGGCTATCCTCAAGAAACAGCTAGACAAGGCAAAAGGAAATTGGAGAGAAGAACTACCACTTGTACTTTAGGCATATCAAACTTCTACTAAGACTGCAACAGGACATACTCCATTTTCTTAACATATGGATATGAAGCAATGCTTCCAATCGAAGTTGAAATACCATCCCATCGAAGGATTGCAACTTTGATCCCAATCAAGAGTTAAGACAAGAATCCCTTGATTTAGTCAATAAACTGAGAGATGAAGCAGCCATACGAACGGCCGAATACCAACAAAGGATATCGAGATACTACAACTCTAAAATTAAAGAGAGATCATTTCAAAAAGGAGATTTGGTGCTCCAAAAGTCATGGAAAATACCGAAAATCCGACAAATGGACTACTTGGACAAAACTGCAAATGACCCCTTGTTATCCGCAAAGTAACCCCCCCAGGAACTTATCGACTAAGCTGACTGATGATAATGTAATAGCAAGGACTTGGAATGTCGAGCATCTGAGGCCTTATTTTCCCACAATAGATTAATAAATAAATTGAGACAAGTATATCTATGGAATCGATAATCGGTGGAAAGAAAGAAAATCATAAAATAAAGAAAAAGCCTTTGATCCCGCCATAAGGGCCTGGTCAAAGCATTATAAGCCTTCGGTCCCGCGTATAAGACCTGACCGCGGAACCTCCTAGAGGGAGGTCAGAGTAAGCCTCTCGTTCTGTCTATAAGGCTTAGCCAGAGCACCGCAAGCCTTCGGGCCCATCTACATGGCCTGGTCAGAGTGCTACTAGAGGAAGAATGGAGTAAGCCTTTGGTCCTGCCTAAGATGGCCCGACCAAAACACTGACCAGCCTTCGGTCCCATTATAAGGCCTATCCGAAGTGCCTCCTAAAGGGAGGACGGGTTAGAGTTTGGTCTTGCGTCTAAGATGGACTGGCCAAGCACCGACCAATAGCCTTCGGTCCTGCCTATAAGGCCTATCTTGAACACCTCCTAGAGGGAGGACGGGTTAGATTTTGGTCATCTGTCTAAGATGGTCTGGCTAAAGCATGGACCAACAACCTTCGGTCCTGTCTATAAGGCTTGTCCGGAGCATCTCTTAGAGGGAGAATGGGTTAGACTTTGGTCCCTCCTAAGATGCATGGTTAGAGCACCGACCAGCCTAAAACCTTACCTAAAAGATATAGAAGAGGCAACCTTAAATATAAAGAAGTCAATCAGACGAGTCTAATTCCATCTGAAAGATGGGCTAAAGAAATCTTCTAGAGGAAGAGCAATCAAATACAATCAGTCTTTCCCCAAGGAAAAGTTAAAGCAACCTTCAGAGAAAAGGTCAGGTAACTTTTCATGCTCATATAATCTCAAGGGTAATAATATTTAAGCAATAAAGATTCATCTATGAAGTCATTAAGCCTAGAAAGATAAGAAGGCGAATTGATCCACATTTTTACCAAATTTGAAAGGTTTATTTAAAAAAATGCTGATTCAATAATCATTCCAAAGGTGATTTTCAAAACCAAACTTTCAAAGGTCAATATTTTTTTTCAATTTGATCGATTTCAAAACAAATTTATTTGCCATTTTCAAAACAGAATGGTCAATTTGAGAAAGAAATAATTTCTTGAAATTATGGAAGTCATCATCATTTACCTTTTATTTTCAAAAGAAAATGATTTAAAGAGAAAGTCTCAAAAGAAGTAAGAGCTGGAAAGGTAAGAAGATACTTGGTTTTACACTAAAGTGTAAAAGAAGCGACAAAGTCCATAGGATGATATGGAAACATTGGAAGGTATAGGTTCCAAACCTATAAATGCATGGTGATATCGAGCTGCTAATTTATTGGTTTGCTAAGAAAGATATCGAGTAATAAGCAAGAAAAGGTTGATAAATTAGTATAATATAAGTGTGGCTGTGTAACACCCCTAATTTTTGTTTAACGTTATTCAGGACATTTAATTAGATAAATTAAATAGAATAATGTGGTTGATTAGGGAGTTGAGATTTAATTGTCAATTAACTTGGCCATGGCTAAACCAATGAATGTATAAGTATGGTTTATAATTTATAAGTTAGGAAAATAAGGGGAGGGCAATATGGGAATAGCCACACCCATATACCCTTAAAACCTCCCTTATTCTCCCCTCCCATTTCATAAATCAAAATAACGTAAAAGAGAATATATAGCCAGCCATTAAAAACACCTTAGGAGATCAGCAAACTTGGAAGATCTAAGAGAGAAAGCTAGAAGATTAAAGCTAAGGCAAATCTCAAACTCCAACAACTTAATCAAGGTGAATAATAGTGTAAATCATCTCATTTTTCCTTGTTTTGGTTCAGTTATAGATAGTAACCGAATGTATTTTGCTGTATTGATCATGTTTGGATCTAATAATCATTGTTTGGATAGAATAAGATTTATGGTGATTTATTGGGATTTTTATGGAATTAAAATGATGGGTTTTAAAGTAAAGACCTTAGTAAACGACCTCCAAACGGCTTGACTTCTGGATGTGTTATGTAAAACATAATTTTGGAGATTGGTTTTTAATTTCATAATTTTCGAAGTTAATAGGAATATTTTATGAATTTCCTAAGGTGAAAAAGGCATTTATTTCGGGTTTTAATTATTAAAAATAATATAATGAATTCTGCCCCAAAATTTTCATATGATGAAGAAAATGTTATTTCAGAGTTTTGATGAATTTTTTTAGATTTTTCCCAAATGATTTTAATTTATTATGAATTTTCTAAGCAAAAAAGGCTTAATAATTATATTAAAATATTAATATAATTAATTATTTTGAAAATAATTTCTGAAATAATAAATCTGATCTACAGTAGATTTTCTACAAAGAAATTGTTAAACTATGTCATTAACCAATAGAAATTTGACAAAGAATTGTTAAAGTATGTCATTAACCAATAGGAATTTGACAAAGAATAGGAGTTGCAGTTTTCAAGTTATTTACGACTCTGCCACTCAACCATCTGACTAAGTAACATTTCGACTTAGAACCTTCCGCAGCAATTTTGGACCTTTCTGCAGCATTTCCAATGAACCTTTTGACTTAGTAACCTTCCGACTAATCAACCTTTCGACTTAGAACCTTCCGTAGCACTTCTGGACCTTTCTGCAGTATTTTTAATGAACCTTTTGACTTAGTAACCTTTCGACTAAACAACCTTTCGACTTAGAACCTTCCGCAGCAATTCTGGACCTTTCTGCAGCATGTCGAAAGTTGCTTTCGACCTTGTCGAAAGCTACCTTTCGACAGCAGTTGTAAACGTTGCAGAAGCCCTTTTGTAGCAGTTTTCTCTAGCTTTGTTTGTAAACTTCAAATAGGCATAACTTTCTAACCGTAAGCCCGTTTTTCTATTGTAACCACTCTACGGAAAGGGAAACCATCATTTGAACACAATGGAATAGATGGGAGACCTTAATTCTACACCTATAAAAAGTTATAGCTAAAACAAAGTTTTATATTTTCGAAAGGGGTTTATTTCTTTGCTTTTGAATATGTTTGCTTGGTTTTCTTTGCCTTCAAAGGGTTACTTTCGAAGGGGTTGTAAAATTGTTTTCTTTTGACCAAATTTTAAATTTTCGAAAGGTAGAATTTAAAGTATTATAAGGCAGGAACCTAATGTTTTAAAGAACTTTCGAATGAGGTTACCCTGTGAAGTCGAAAGCTAGGTTTCGAAGGTATCGAAAGGTTTTATGACCAAAACTCTATTTTTAAAGGAAAACCCCATGGCTATATTAAAGGAGTTTTTATAATGGTTTAAGAAGAATCTATCTTTGATAAATTAAACCCACAGGAGTGGTATTGCTATGTTGTTATATTGCTTCTTCTAATACAAATATATTCACTTTATAATGGACCCATAACTGTATTTTGGGAAAAAGGGTAGGAGAACCAGTTAGGTTAGCCCAGTAATGAATATAAATTGAATAAACTACTGAATGAGTTGAATTGCATCCAGGAGGTCAGGAAGACCAGAATATAGGATGCTAAAATATAAAGGAAAGATATTGGCAGGGGCCAATGGGTTTCCAGTATGCCTATGAAAACTGTATGATATTGGCAGAGGCCAATAGGTTAATAGTTAGCCCATGAAAACTATGTATAAAAGAGGATGTCAGATAGATAGATTTATAGTTAGCTCATGAAAACTATGTGTAAGTGAAGATGTCAGATAGACAGGTTCGTAGTAAGCCATGAAAACTATGTAATTGGAGAGGGAGTCCTTAAAACCGGTTATTAGTTAGCCCCTGAAAACTAATAGGTTAATGGTAATCCTAGAAACTATAATTGAGACAGGTAGTCAGAATGAACGGGGATGGGTAATCCGGATTTGATTTACTTATTATGCATATCATCATAATGCTTTGAAATACTATGTTTTTAACCATTATGGATGCAGGAACACAATATATGGTTTTATAAAGGTTTTAGGATACTAGTGAGGGGAAAACCCGTTCCGCTAAGCAGCGTGGTCTCACTAGATATCTATTTGGTTTGAGATGATAGATTATTATTCATACCAGGCTTTATGGTTGACTCGAATTTTTTGCTTTCCCCTTAAACTCTCAGGTACTCAATTGATTTTGAGTAGTTTGAGGTTTAGGGTTTTCAGGTTCTCTTCTTAGACGAATAAAGCTTCCGGAGGCGTGTAGGAGGCATATAGTTATTTAGAGATATCTTTTTCGTTGTGTGTTTTGTTTGTAAGGGCATATGTATTAGCCTTATTATATACTCTGGTCAACCAAGGTGGCATCTTCATATGTCGCTCTTGGCGTATGTGTAATAATTACATTTTGCTGAACGTGGTTAACGTTTTGGGATTATGTAATGAACATGAAATGTTTTGAATGGAATGTGGAAATATGTTTTTTAATGGTTAATTTTTTTTCCATATTCTTATGATTTGTGTATCAATGAATCTAGCACCGCCGTATTTGGTCACCAAAGATTAATAACTATGGATGACTGCATCATCCGTAGCCGTTAGTTTTGGGCCTCCAAATAGGGGGATGTTACAGGCTGCTTAACATCAACCGTGCTTTCAAGTACATAGACCATACCAATTAAACAACAAGCTATGAACAATAAGCTATTAGCATCGTGTTATATGGCTTCTATTATTAAGAAATTATTAAGAATCAGCAACCAACATGGTTATCGATCATCTGCTGGCTAGAGGTATCGAGTGAGTAAAAGCATGGAGTTACCATGCATGGTCGTGCTTCTATAAGTATGAAGGACTACCAAACATCGATGTTTCAGTGAGGTGTCGAGTCTCTATGGTTAGCTTGAAGATTCCGAGCCTATAGATACAAATGGACATCGAGCATCCAAGTAGTGAGCAAACCCCAACAAAGGATAAAAAGATGCTGAGTCTCTAAGGAATAGTGAGCCTCTATAATAGTATGTGTTGTCGAATGTTTATAAGTAGAAGCTGGTATCAAGCATTTAACAATAAAAGGGAAGGACTCAAGTTTCTGAAAAGTGATGAAGATGTCAAACCAGTAAATGCTTAGAGATACCGAACTACAACAGACCTAGAGGTATAAGGGATATCAAGCTTCAACAACAGTGGGCATTGTCGAGCATCAACAATCTACAAATAATATCGAACTTCTACAAAAAGAAGGGATACAGAATCCTAAAGGAATGACAAGTTTCAACTCTAGCAAAGGATTTTGAGCTTTTAGAAGTGATTAGGGGGGTCGAACCCCAAAAGATGTAAAGGATGTCAAGTATCTACCATACGAAGAGATGTCGAGTATCTACTATATGAAGAGATGGCGGATACCTAGCTGAATAGACACGTGTCAGCCATCCCGCTTGTTTGCTCACTATAAATAGACCTGTCCACCACTTAAAAAGGGGCGAATCATTTCTTCCCCTGCTTCTCAATAACAAAATGTAAACCCTAAATCTATTTGGGGATTTCTAGAGCAGATTGTAACCCTTGAACCTTTTTACAAATAAGGAATTGGACATTGAACTTTGCATAGCATATTTCCCTTGAGTGTGCATACTTGAATATTATTGAATAATGAAGATGCATTTTATCTTTAGGCTTGGACTTGCATATTGTTCATTTGTACAAGGCCACTTAAACCCTTGTCCAAATTAAAGTTTACCTTTTATATTGACTATTATGCCCATTGACAGATGACTAAGGGACTATAATATATGTGAACTACCTATTTTTCTCATAAACATACGAGTAAAGGATTATTGCATATTTATGTGAATAGCCTATTATACCCTTGAACATGTGGCATGAACTTTTGAACAACTTCATGACTATATTGAAACTAATGAGTATTATTGGAGGATTTTCAAATAATATTGCCTTGTACAACATCTTGGGTGTTGAGCCAACTTTTGGTTTAACAATAGCCATTATAAATTTTAATTTTAAATTGATTTATTTATAAACTTTATAAATTTAAATCTGAAACTAAACCATATTTTATAGCTCTTTATAAAATTTTATTATTCAAATACGCTTATTTGAATCTACTTATGGCAAAAAACACATTTGCGCCTTCGAATAGGGCATACACTTGAAACAATACACTTCGACGAACTAGGTAAGGACCAAGAGATTGATAAAAAAAATTATAAGAATGTTCCTTGATTAGAGTGACCTTATCCTTAGTTAAACACCATTTTTTTAGACACCCGTCTAATTGATTTTTCCAAGTGACTGCCTTATATGTTGGTTAATTACTCTTATAAACATAATGTTTGCTTTGATATCATTGTTGTGTTAGGTGCATTGGCAGCAACATTAAAAATGGGGAATTTTTATAAGTTTCTTTTTATTAATTTGCACAAGATAGTATTTTATCTTATTTTATGTTTATATGAATAATGATTTTATACTAAATAATATTTAGTATTGGTTAACAAAAAAAGATTCGTGTAAATTTGAATTTAATTAATGTGAATATTAAATTGTATGTTTGTTTTTTATGATTTAATAATAATATTTTATTTTAATTTAACTTTCTAGAAACTAAAAATACAAAGCGTACGATTTGGGGAAACTTGTTTCCATGGCTTAAAATACAATTGTTGTAGTTAAATTCCACAGTGAGATAAGAAGAAGAAAAAATAGAGGTTGCTAAGTTTTAAAGGCAAAGAAAAGTGTGGCGGCGAAGATCATTATGGGTTGTGAGGCACGGGTGTGGCGGTTGTTATGGAGGCTATGATGATAGAGCGCTGCTGCTACAATGGGGCGCGACTACAATTATGGGGCATAACGGCTTGGCTTTCTACGGATGGCGCAAAGCAAATGGAGCAATTTAGGGCTTGCATGAAGCAAAGTAGCAGCTACCACCAGATTTCGTGCCTCCTCCAGCCCCGTATCATCATCGCTTAACTGACCTCCTTCTTGTTGCAACGCCTAGCTCGCGTCGTTCTCTCTTCTTCTTTTTTTTGAATGCGGTTAATCGTTTTGAGCGACAAAGGACTATTCCAATATCAAACCGTTGTTCATCCTTGCAATACGTGAGACAACTCTAATAAGGGTAAGGTGTAGATAAGAATGAAATGGGACAAGGCATTGTCAGGTGATAAGGAGGTGGCATATGGGTAGGGTTTTGGGCTTGGCACTTGTATTAGTTCCACCAATCAAAATGAATTTGACTTAACTTCGTATTTCCAAACAAATCTTTTTCTCGATTTATTTTTGTAACATCCTTAAATTTTATCGTTTAGACTTTGAATATTTAATTAATTTTAAATGTCTAAATAATTGGTTTTTAAAATATAAATAACTTATATTAAAATATAGAGATTAACTAAATATTTAAATTATGTATTAAATATTAATTAATTGGATTTAATAGCCTTATTTAACTCGTTTTAATTAATAAATAATAACGAAGGACCCATTTTTTAATTTATTCACAATAATAAATGATTCGAATAAATAATAAGAAAATTAATTGTTAATAAAATGACTTGATTTTTATAACATACTTTTAATTTAATTTAGAGGATTTTTCCATAATTTTTTTTTGGAAAATAATTAAATCTTCGTTTGACGCATTTTGCGGCAAATGTCGGTATTATTGAAGCTGCATAGAATAAGTTAACTAGTGCATTTTATTGTTGTTATATGATCATGACCCATTACTGTGCGTGATCGTATTTCTATTTTTATCGTTCACGGCTCGTACGAGAACGCGTTATTGTGTAGCGCTGTATCATAAAACTAACTTTTTCAAAACAAATTTATATACGCACGTAAATAATCTTTGGCATATCTTTTCCTTTTTCCCATGTCATCGCACTTGCGTATGTTTCTAGTTGTCCACTTTTAGGATTGCTTAACCTTTAAGTATATGGGTATTATAAATATATGTGCACATCCACACCCATGGGAAAAAGGAGATGCTCTGGCACAAGACAGAGAGCCATGAATACACAGATTCTTCTTCTTATTTACATTTTCCAATTGCCTCATATCCAAGCATTCTCTCTCTCTCTCATCAGTACTAAATACTCTGACCATTTTTGTCCAAATGCACTTAATCTATAAACTTTAAAGCAACTATAGTCGCCATTTGAACCTCCTCCTAGTTCCATTCTCCCTAAGTAAGACATAAGAAATGAAAGATGGCAAAGATAATACCCACAGCCTTGACTAAAAGAAGCATCTCAACCATCATCAAAGAAAATAAGAGGGCACGGATGTCGACATCGTTGTTAAGGGGACTGGTGGCACCATTTGCTAGTTATTTGAGTTAGTAACCAGGTCATCGTGGAGGGCGATAGCTGGGAAGCTAGTGCTTTAGGTATAAGCAATACTGATAGGTGGCGGTTGTTCAGTTTGATTGACAAGGATGGGCTCTTGAGTAGTCAAGGATGGTACGGTTGTGCTCGTCAAACTATAGGGGTTGAACGATGCCGATGTTGAAAGCTCTCTTTGACTATAGCTATAACAATCCACATTTTTGACCCCCGAATGTCGACACTAATACATCAACAGTATTCACGTGACGAGCATCCAAGTGTCGAAATGACGTATTGTTAGGATAAAATAAAAGAAGACGAAATAGAACAAGAAAGAAGAGAACAAAAAATCAGAATCTCACATGCAGAATGATAATATATAATATCAAAAGGTCTTTACCAAAAAGAAAACCTTTATATATACATCAATCAGATAAAACAAACCTATCATTAGCGTGGACAGTTATAACAACATATCCTCACAAATGTAGATATATATAATCAAGTAATGTAGTGGAAAATAAATACGGTAGGAAATCATCCAGCTCCTCTCCAAGAGCTCCAATGAACAACAGCTAAATCTGCAAACATTCTCGAGCTGACCCAAGCATTATATGAGAATAACACCAGGATTAATTTGGTAAACCAGCGTGAGAAACTCAAATCACATAGAATTTATTATATCTTAAAACATTTCAAAACAAGGGTATATCGTAAGACCATGCCGTCAATAAACACGGACGGGTTTTTCCCTTATGATAATCAAACCATTCTATTATAAAATCCAGTGATAATATAATATCTAAGGTGTGGAATATAAATAATCATATAGTTGCGATGCAAGTGGGTATACATCACAACAATAATAGGTATACAATCATAACCGCTAAGGCGCGTTTACTAATTGTGTAGGATTCTCACGTAGATCTCCTCGGATCAAAGCCAAATCCGAACTACTACACAAAGATCAGAGATATCCTTCCAAAGCATTGTACATCTCTAGTGAATGTACCATAGGAAAACTAAAGCTGGTCTTACTAAGACCTGATTCATCGTTCCTGCATGCATATCTCAATAAGTATCTCTAGAAATGGATTCGTATGCACCCCATGGGTTTGGCAACCCTACTGGCTATGTTTCCTATCTCTGGTTTTAGTCATACCCACTGACGATGCTACGTCCGGCATTCCAGCCCACGAGTCACCACTCAAATAGATCTTCCACATGAGCTCCAACTCAAACGGATCACGGAACCACACATGGATTCCCATATCCCAACATATCTCGAAACCACACATGGATTCCTCAACAGATCTTGGAATCACACATAGATTCCCATATCTTAATAGGTCTTGGAAACACACATGAACCCTCACATCCTGGATAGATCATGAATAACTACATGTGTTTGAGCATCTCAAATAGATCTTGAATTTCCATATAGATTCTAGCATCATGAACCAATCATGAACCAATCACAAACCTTTTCCAAAGAATAGAACATATATATGGTTTTGGAGTGGTTACGGTTTAAAGTCATCTCATATAAGTACACTCTACCGCTTACCGGGTGCTCCAAAACCAATCGATCGATTTCTCGGGAATCTCAACCCCGGTTATGTGGGAAATAAACAGACAATACACAAGATGGATATCACCTCTTAACCATTTAAGCGGACAGATTTTCTTACCATTCGTCCTAGAAGAGCGAAACAAATTTATAGTATAGTATAGCATCACCTCAGATAACAATACCATATAATTCCCATGTTTCTTTTAAATACTAGAGTATATTTGGCCAAGATTTGATAGTTACTTATTTAACTATCAAATAAACAAACAATCCAATATAATGAGAATAACTGCATACGGGAAACCAAATCCTCGTATATTGTCCATAAGCAAGCAACACACAAAGCACGACCGAAACAAACTAGCACGATCAGGTCATATAAACAACTTATAGTCCCTTTTTTAATTAATATTCATTTATTAATTAAAACCTCTTATTAGTAAAACTCATTTTTACTCAATAAACTCCTTTATAAATGAAACTCCATTTATTAATTAAACCTTGCTATTTAATTAAAACATCACTTTTCAGTTTCGACACTTCCCAAAAGTATTCATATACTTATCTCAATCGTATAAGTGTATTCACAAATCAATTTCAAAGGGCTTAAGACAAATGTTACTCAAACATTGTCACTACGAAACCAAAACCATTTCACTTATTATTATCTTTCAAACATTCATTTTAAAGATTTATTAACGTTCACAAGTATCACAAAAAGTGGTTAAAGGTGAATGTTACTAACACACTGCCACAACAAACCCAAAACCATTTCATACTTTTCATTTATCTTTAAAATTCCATTATTAAAGATATAAGTATTTTCCCAAACTTATTTATAGTATTTTAACACTTAAAATATTATCCAATGGTTAAAAACAAATGTTACTAAAATATTGTTCACGACAAACCCAAAACCATTTTACTACCTGGTTATCTTTAAAACTCCATTTTAAAGATTCAATCACTTCTCAAAACTATAGTTAAACGGATTAAAACAAACGTTGCACAAACACCGTTAATATAAACCCAAAATCACTTTTATCCTTACCATTTACTTTAAAACATCCCTTTAAAGTTCAAAGTATAGCTTTACTTATTAAACAAGGTAATATATCTTTTTACTCAATTTATAAACCAATCCATTATAACATAAGTGTTATAACCAGAAAACTCCTTGTAAATCCCTTTGTAAAATATTCCATTAAAATCCTTTATCAATATCCTTTGTAAATATCCTTTATAAATATCCTTTGTTCCCAAATTCCCCTTTAGAAAATTCTAAATATACTAAGTACCTTTAAAACGGTATTTATTTACGCTTATGCTAATTTATTTATAAAACTAAGATATTTAATAAAATACTATATACTATTTTGTACAATACTATAATTTAAAATCCTTTTTAAAATCTTTATTAAAATATTTAATAACTTCTAAAACCATATATATATATATACTAAAAATATACTTTTAAAATACTTATAGTATATTTTATAATGTTTATTTAAAACACCATTCAAAACCTGTTTTATAATTTAATACCATCACTTTATAAATTCATAAATGATTTTCAGAAATATATTTAAACCTTGTTATTTTTCGATAATAATACACTAACGGTACTTATTAATAATACAAAGAACCCCTAGGATGTCTTCCAAAGTTAACTTTAAAATCGTAGATCACATCGATTTCAAAGTGCATCCATTGCTCGCTTCTGCTATTTACAATTTCCATAAATGTCCAAACTAATTCCATTTATGCCAAAACAATGCAATATATATGTACATATATATTTCCACAATTTTCCCAAATTATCCAATTTAACATATGTCAAAATATCAGTTTCAAAGCACGTTTATAACGAATATATCATTTCTAACATTCATAACGTCACTTTTCACAAAGTAATATCAAACATGTAAACAAGTAGTCTGGGCCATGATACATGTTATAGATGATTAAATCGATATTATTATACTCAATAATAATATTCTTACTTGTTTTACAAAACAAGGCGGGGTCTAAAAGTAATAACTTGCATTGTTTGTTATACAGTTTATATTTTCAATACAACAACATTATATATACAATAATGTATAATCAACTGGTGAGAAAAACTTACCCAAGCTCTAGCTAACGCTTACATGTTTTCGAATGGTCCAAAATCGAACGCTTGACTAAAATTTCCACTAGCTTCAAACTCGATGAATCAAACTCCATTGTATAGATAATCCCGATACGAACGCAATGGCGAAAACAGCGCCTCGATCGAACCTCGTATGAACAACATACAATCGTTAGAACACTAGAGATAATTAAATTAATAATTAACAAATTTAATCAACGTAATTAATCTAAATTACCTTTCTCTCTCACATAGCAAACTTGGCCACCTTCGTTCCTAAACTTAACACCACTTCATCCACTCGTCGCTGCCATGCCAGGCCATCGGCCTCCTCCGCCTGCCTCCAAGAGGGAGCACAAACCCTTCCTAACTCATCACCACTGACCATGCCATCTCCTATGGCCAGAAGCCCAATAACGAACGCCATATCTGCTGCCATGTTCATCTCTGTCTCGCCGTCGCCATAGTTGACATGGGGCCCCGAAACTTCGTCAGCATGAAGCTCTTATCACCCTCTACCATTTCCCTTTAACATCGCCGCCTGAAGATCATCAACGATGACGAAATTTCCAACCCTAGCTGCGACATTCAACTCGGCCTAGCTGTCGCCTCGCTTCAATCCATGATGATCCAACAATTCACAACACTCAACACACCATACCGAACATTTTCCTAGTTGGGACCATCACCTTAAACGGACCCAAGAAGTGCCAATCAACTACGGCCATTGGATGAGGCTAGGGTTGGGATTATTTTTTAGGAAAACAAAAAAGTGAGGTCCTTATATAAAAGATTTTCAAACACTATTCACCATCCAAAATCTCGAACTCCAAATGAGGCATGCTCCCTGGCGTTCCTAGCTAATTGCCCTCATTTCGAACACAATGGAACTAGTATCGAGACACAATTACATCATATACAGAAGTTAGCCTTTTAATCAAATTATATTATATTTAATTCCTAAAATCAATTGCTATGCGTTTCGAGCTCGCATGACCACACAGTATGTCCGATCACGAAACTCAACGGCGTACAACAATTCATTGTTTAAGATCCGATGGCACTAGTTTCATCAAAATCCAAGATAGTACCTTGGAATGATAATTTCACACGTTAATTAAAACGAATTATTATTAAAAATGGTTTTAATCACTTTTAATTCTAAATTAAAACTTACAATAACCTTTTGTTATTCAAACTGAATCTAAATAAGCTTTTGAAATCATTTTTGTTCGAATTAAATTTAAGATTCAAATATCTAAATAATTCTGATATTTAATTATAAACCGTTCAAAAATTCAGGTCATTACAGTAGGGTTGTGCCAGTCTGGAGAAGTTCACAGTCAAAGAGCATGGCCATGGAAGTTGTTAGACATCGATGATCGTTGGAAACCAAGGAATTGATGCAGATGGGTTCGTCTTGAAAAGCTGAACGAGTTGGAGTGGTCTCGTGTCATCTAGAGGGTGGGAGGCGACTATGGCCGAATACAGTGCACGATGCTGGAAATTTTGGTGCCACATGGTTTGATGTAGGCATAGCCGAGCATGGAGTTATGGGTATATGGGGAGATATCTTGGGATGGTGAGTTCAATGGTGAAGACGGCGACGTGTTTCATGGTCGGAGGAGGAAGAACGAGGTGGGGGAAAGTTTGATAGAGGCGGGCTTAATTGGAAGTGGACACGCATTTATTTTGGTTTGGAATGAACATTGTAGCAGCAGTTTGGGTTCTATGCTGTTGTGGGTCAGGTAAAAGTTTAGTTAATAAGTATTAGTTAAATAATTTAGTTATATTAGTTTAGTTAATTAAAAGTAAACTTAGAAAATTAATATCTTTTCCATACAAGGTCGGATTTAGACACGGTCTTTTTTGTTGGACTCGTATTGATGTGATCTACGTGTTGAAGTTAGATTTGTTGAATTTGAAGCTAGTATAATTTTGAGCTAAAATCGAGCGTCGTTCGATTTTAGTTCAAACTGGAACGCGAAAGCATCAACTGGAATTTTGGTGAGTTTACTCACCTCTAAATAAACTATACGATATCTGTATTGCATAGATTATAATTGAATGCTTGGATGATAGTTGATAGTTTTAATGAAGTATAAATTAATGATAAAATTATAGTGATTTAATGTAATAACGTTTAACATATTTAAATTAGTTATACTTCGTTTGGGATATCTATTTAGCAGAATAAAACACCGTTCTGCTATAATTAAAGTGAATAAATTATTTTGGACATCTATCGAGCAGAATAAATCACTGTTCTATGTTTGCAAGGTAAAAAGATTGTTTTTAAAGTTAGTTGATATGTTTGTTTTCATTGTTTGGTTTTTTGTTTGAATTTGAATCACTGCTTGAAAAGAAGACGACATAAATAACCATTGTTTTGCAGGGGACTTTTGTAAAGAGACCATAAGGGGTTTATCGCCATTATTAATTTACTGTTATATGCATCTTACTTATATTCTTATGTTACTTATAGTATAATTTGGTTGAAATACTTGGAACATACTATTCAATTTGAGTAAGTGTCATTATAGCGATTATCACTATACCATCACCTATGAAATATCAACTCCTTAAACCTCTAAGTGTGTTGAACTTGTGCTTGTATTTTTACAAAATAAATGTTTGGTTGTGTTATTGTCCTTTGAAAGTTGTTTAAACTATATTTTTATGTATTTTTGAAAACTTTGAAACAAGTGTTGTTTTAAATTTGTAAAAAGGTTATAAATTTGATTAATTATCTTTCAGGATAACTAACTTGCTTTAAATTTATAAAATAGATTATAAACTTGATTAATCTTCTTTCAGAATAATTAGTGTGGTTTCAAATTTATAAAAGGGTTATATCAATTATCTTTCGGGATGATTAACATTCTTTTTGATTTATAAAGGTACTTTAAATTGATTTATTATCTTTCGGGATAATAAATGTTGTTTTAAAGTCATAAATGATAGTTTATAAATAAGAAAATCTTTAAAATTGAATGTTTAAAATAAAGATAAGTGTAAATTGTTTTGGGTTTATAGTAACGATGTTTTAATGACATTTGTTTTTGACCTTTCTTTTCAATACACTTAGAAATATAAATTTGATCTTTAAAAAATAAATTTTTAAAGAGTGTTTTTACAGATATTTATGATGTGATAATCAAGCACAAGTGTGAGACCAACGTTATATAGGATTTAATTTCAATATATGATCATTTTTGTTATTCCCGGTAGTTGATTTATTGACTATCATTCCGCTATCTTCTTGTTGTATCGTCAATCTAAGATGATTTGTTGCTCATTTGACATTGATATCATTTTGTCAGAAATGACTAACACAAAAGAGCGAGTGAGGGCCAAGTTATGTGGGGTTGCTCTCATTATGGTATTATCACATATAATCTAGATTGGTTTCGGTTATATGCACAATGAGATGGGAAATACTTGGATGCTCGGTAAGGTTGGTGGGGTTCGAATTGGAGGATTCTGAGAGCCATCATAGTTCTCAAGTATATTTTCTAGAGATATACTTTTAGTAAGAGGGTGCACCCTCCTAGTCATTGTAGGGAAATTCCTTTTTCTTATTGATTCAAATCTTTGAATCGTTTTCTTAATTGCATCGAGAAGTGTTTGAAGCTTTTCTCGATTTTTACTTATTATTTTCATTCTTTCAATTCTTATTTTGTTCTGAATTGTTTACATTCTTTCATCTAGGGATGCTATTCTTGTGAGGTAAAAAACTATGCCGTGTTTAGCGGCGTGGTCTTTTGGAATTATTATATATTACCATATTACTTGAGTTTTCTCACACTGGTTTTCCGGACAGATCCGGGTGTTATTTTATTATAATTCTTGGGTCAAAAGAAGTATTTTTTCGGCTTCCATTGGTAGGATATGGAGCTCATGAATTAGTGGTGGATGTTCACTTACCATAGTATTTTTCTTTTGCACTGTATTATTATGTATACCCATCAGCAATTATAAGAACATAAAGTTATAACTGTCCAGGCTGATGAGGTTTATTTTTAACTCTGGTTTACCTTTTATCTTAGACTGATAGTATACTATCTTTGTTATATTATATGTTGTCGTTCATGCATTTGTTAAAGTGACAACGTGATAAGGGGCTCTTGCATTGTAAACTATATGACGTAGCTTTGTCTCTCACCTCTACACGTCCCTTTACGGGTTGGTTGAGAAGTCGAGAGAATGGCCGTAAAATCAGGAATGAGGTTACCATTTGTAGTCACCTCCAAGTAGGGAGAACGTTACATTTAGTACCAGAGTTAAAGGTTAAGCGAGAACCTTGGCTTCGGTAGGGTAAACTCATTTGAAATAAGGTAAGTGACATCCAAGAATAAGCTGAGAGTATTATATTTTTGATCGCGCATTTATTGTTGCTATAAAAACGTATTGTGTTAATTGGTCTGTTGAGTTGTTAATGAATTCTTGTCAAGATGTGGGACCCCATGGCGTCGATAGAGATTTCTAAACACTCGAACAAGGCAAATGGAAACAATATTGATTTTAGAAATTTTGGTAAATGAAATATTTTACCTAGGATTATAAATTTTATATATATAAAGAAATAATATTCAAATATAGATAGTTATTTATGGTGTTTGTTTGTTAATGATAATATTTCTTTATTATCATTATTGTTTGATTTGTCATGCTCGAGTAGTTTAGGGGCATTGACCGTTGTTTGTTGATTGTTAAATATTTGTGCTCAACTAATTTATGAGAATTTATTTCTTTGATTTAAGAACGGACCCCTTATGAACTAAGTCTCATAATTTGATTATAAGGTGTTCGGTAATAATGTTAAGTTAAAGTCATCTTTGCATAATGTTGAATTAAAAGTAAACTTTACATAAAAATTGTTTAATTTAATTTAAATGGGAAGATAAGACAATTAGAGAATAAATGATTATGAGAAGTTTATTACAATAAAAGAAAGTTATTATAATATGAGATGATTTTATATAAACGCAATTTTATATAAAGGCAATTTTATATAAATTTGGTTTATAAAATGTGTTTTAAAAAGAGTTTTTAAGAATATTAAATTTCGGTATCGCTTGAAATGATTTCGAAAAGATTTTGAGAAAAGAAATGGTAGTTTTACTTGGAAGTATTTATAAGTACAAATATTTCAAAGAGATTTTTTAAGAAAGATACATTTTCTTTAGATAGTTTAGGAAACACATCTCGATTAGTTTTATGGCAATCTGAATAATCTTCTAAGTAATGATCGAATGTTTGATTAGACAAACGTTGTAGTGCACTTAGTAAATTATTATCTTTAACATTGTGTGATCGAAATCAGTTCAAATCCGAATGAACCCAAAGCAAGTGTTAGTGAATAAATTGTTAAAGTTATTTTATATACAGAAATATATGTAGTATTAATTCAAAAAGGGTTTTGAAATAAAAACCAGGTATTTAGTTCTTAAGTTTCCTTAAAGGAAATTGATTTAAAATAAAAGGTATTTTGATAAAACAATTTTTTGATAAATGAAAATTTAAACTCTTAGAAAGAAAGGTTTTAATAAGCATTGTTTTATTAAAACCATAGTTTTTGTTTAAACATCTAAGTTGTGTGAACTATTAGATGATATTTGGCCGACTAAATAAACATCTTCATCTTAAGGATGTCTAAGGAAACTAGACTCTGAGACTGAGTTTAGATACCAACATCCTACTCTTCTAAGCTACTTACTAGACCAGGTAAGTAAAGAGGTCGAAGTAGTTGACTCAGTTTTAAGACCCATGTTGTAAGGAACCATTTCTTCAACTCCCATAAATCGACACTAATACATCCTTGGTATTCACATGCGGTAAATCCAAGTGCCGAAGAAGCGAATTCTTAAGGGTAAGAAAGAAAATAAGACAGAATAGAATCTCATATATGTTATTTCAACATAAAATCTTTACAACGGAAATTAAAATACATTTATCAGAGTTAAAAACATGGACAGTTATAAATCATGTCCTTACAAATGCGGAATACTATAGTACAAGAGTGTGGTGGAAATAGACAAAAATCTTCAGTAAATCTTCTGACTCCATGCTTCGAGCTCCATCCAGCTTTCTTCTAAACTAAACCTGACTACTAGGCTGCCCGGGGAAAATTTGGGCACCCAGAGTTTAAGGAAAGGGAAAATAAACTCCGGGTTAGTCATGGGACTGGTGTGAGAAATCAAAATACGCATTTTGAAAACAAAAAGGTTTCTCATAAGACCACGTCGAACATAAACATGGAACGAGTTTTTACCTTATGATAACCAAATCATTCTACGTCAAAATACTTGATATTATTTTTAATGACATATCTTTGAAAACATTTGCAAGTAAACTTATTAATCTTAGTCGAAATTGTTACATTATTAAATTCCAGCATACTAACTACAAACGCGGGTTCTACAAACAAAATGGCAGGCACTTATTGGAGAATGGGTTTCCATACAAATGACCAGGTGAAGGGACTACCTTCTGATGGGTACATCTCTAGATGGATGTCCTGAGGACCACAGAATATCCAACATAAGACCGACCTACCTCTACACTTAGATAGTACCGAATATGTCATGCCCCGGTCATTAGCGACCTTTATTCAAAACACTCTTAGCATACTTTCCACATTATTCAATACCCAAGCTCCATAACAGGTAAAATTTATATCTAGAAGGGGATGATCATACCCTAATGGTTGTGAACCACTTAGCCTTGCCACATCTAACCCTGTTTCGGTCATTTCCACATTGATGAGGCTTGAGGTAATGATTACCTTTATACATAGCACATCTCATTCCACTTTGAATGCCACATTACCATTCGATAGTCACATGACTGATTTCTACAAAGGTATAACTTCCTAAGCTCGAATGTCTCGGGAAAGGGTGTTAAGCTAAGAGAAGGTGTCTTCTCCGCCACCGACTGATATACATTACATAGAGACCACTCATTGTGATTTAGAATGCAAGGTCAGACACTCGTCTATACAAGTTCATTCTGGAACTGAACGAAACCGAAGCTACTTTCCTACCACATCCTATTTTGGGAATCATCCCTAGGATTAGTAGCGAACAATCCTTGTGTTTTTGAGATTTTTCGTAACAAAGAGACCACCGCTGCTATAAATATTTCGGGAGTTATCCCTAATCAAATCAACAAGTAGTCCTTTGTTACTATTCGTCTCAACATCTTCAACTTCTGATCTTTTACTTCGAATACGTAGATTGTTTCGAAGTGGTTTTCGAATAGGAATCAATCGAATCTGACCCCGGTTTCTTTAAAACCAATCATTGATAAAAAGAGGTTTTGTGAATAGAGAATCATTCTTTAATTGATTAAGTTCTTTTTATCAAAATCTCTTTCGGAGATATATATTTCTAAAATATTCTTTCCAGTATATACGGAATCATTAAACCTCTCTTATTAAATCCTTTTATTACATAAAACCCTTTTTATATTCCAAATCATTTCATCTTTTCTTCGGAAAATATTCCAAATCCTTTATTTAAATCTTAACACAGATTTACAAATCGCAACTTTTAACACGGATTAAAAACACTGTTATTCAAGACATCGTTTACTATAAATCCAAACCAATAAATTTTAAGTATAGGAATTTAAATTAATTCCAAATCATTTTACTTAAATCTTAACAGAGATTTCTTAATTCAAAACTCTCAATTTCGATTGAGTTAAAAACATGTTATCTAGGATATTAATCAAACCAATAAATATTAAGTGAGTAGAAATCTATAGATATCATCTAAATCTACTCAATATCAATCTCCTTTTAAATTCCACAAATAGTATGAGTTCCCTCTTCGGGTTTTAACACTGAGTACAAGAAGATCATCTCCATAAAATCCAAGTTGTCAAAATCTTGAAAAACATTATTCTTTATTCTTTAGAAAATTTTGATCCGAGTAAACCAAATTCACTATCCCATCCGTCGGGCCAGTCTGGATAGCCAGGGAGAGCAGGAAACCGATTTTCCAAATTCAAGCCTAGACACTATCTCTCTAACACCCATAAGGCGGTCAAGTTATTTGATCGACTCTAAATCATTAAAACATTTTAACCATTTCATAAACCCTTAAAATTACCTTTAAAACAATTTATTAATCACTCAAAAACATTTATAAAATGTTTGGATAAGAATCGATAAGTTTAAACTATATTTCAAAAGTTAAAGAAAAGTGCATGAAAAAGTGCTGCGGAAAGTGCATTTTAAACTATATCGATCAAAATGACTTTTTATTATTTGAAAATCCATTTTTATTAATAAAATCACTTTTAAAACATTTTAAAGGATTTATAAGATTTATTTCATATTTTAAAACAATTTAAAACACCATTTTCAAAGAAATCCAGTTTTGGATTCCGATCTGCAAATTCGGGATTTTTCCAAAATTTGTTTTACTCGTATTTCAAAATCTACTTATCAAAATCTTGATTTTCTTTCTTCATTGAAAAACTATGAATATAATAGTTTGGAAAATTCTTATCTCGAAGAATTCCGAGCTATTTTCCAACTTTTGCACTTGTTTGACTTTTATAGCACGAAATCGCGAACTACTGTTACGCGACGCGCTTATTTTAACCAAATTTTCTATTTCTTTTCAAACTTCACCAAAACACTTTTAAATGTTTACAAAACATTTCAAATACATTTTAAACCATTTTTAAGAGGTTTAACACTTCCATATATATCATCTCATTAATTCAAGGAAAGTGATTTCCTTTTGTGTTTATCGACGTGTATATTCGTGACTTGCATATATTTTCAACATTCATATGAAAACAACCAAACTTGATGATTAAAGCATATTAAACATCCATTTGCAAACATCATGTCATCATTCAAAATAAAATATTGTAATTTAGGATTTCTCACCAAAATCCAACCAAACTTCCTACCAACATTCTTACTAACAATAGTTCACTTAAACTTAAACTAATCAAGTTCTACTCAATTCCTTTTGCTTTATGCTATTGACCTCTTCTTCCAAACTCCCAAAAATTTGATGGAGCTTCCGCAATACTTTAAACTTCCTCATATTTCCATGGAATGAACCGGGCGGAACTTCCTTCTTTTTTTTGTACCGGAGCTTTCTAACTTGCTCCTCCCTCCTCAATGGGTTCGACCTCCCCCTATTCCACCTCTTGCTCCAACATTTCTTTACTTCTTAGATACTAAACCATGTTTTAATGATGATATAAGAACTTTGGCAAAGTTTGGTGGAGTTTGAAGTTGGTTTGATATGATTTTAAGAAAAGTTAGTAAGGAAAAGAAGAGAAGAAGAAGTCATTAACATAGCTTAAAGGAAGAAGAAGAAAAGAATGATTTGTGTGAGAAAATGAGAAGGATGGATGTGCATTTATAGGAAAAAATGAAGTGGTAAGTTACTAAAATATCTCTTTACCAAATTACTAAAATAACCTTACTTTTTTATCAACACTTAACATCACATTTCAAATCATTACTTTATGTCATTTTCACTTAAGTATTAAGTAAAGAATATAATAATTATGTTTGTCTTGATTTGATGTTTACTTTTTGACTTTTGTAACTTTTTTTATCTTTTTATGCTTACTTTTTGTTAATTATATTCTAGAATTTTCTAAGTATGTTTAGTAAAAGTAAACTTGATTAGTGAATTAATTAATACTTATACAATTTAAATATATGTTCATATATAAGAAAATAAAGGTGCAACAACATTGCGATAACTTTAAATCGATAAAACGTTGATTTTCGACAAAATGTTTTACGGTCATATTTTGACGTTTTAGTTAAACTATTTATTTATGTAACCAAATTTAAAAATAAATTTTTATAATTCTAACTAAAATATAAAGACTCATAAATTAATTAAAATAATTTATTTAACCATTAAAACTTACTTTTCTGAAATTAGGATTTTGTCACTTTTGTCGATATAAGCAATTATTCCTATTTTTGTGTATATTTCTCTTTGCAAATCCCATCTAATATTATTTAAATCATAAACTGTTATATATTTTATATTTAAAATCACTTTAAATATTATATTTGGAGGTGGTCAAATTCTGGGTCGTTACACATGTTTTGTTTGGGCCTCTATTTGAATTTTGAGAAAAATAAATATACGATAAATCAAATAAAATTGACATTTTGTATATACTCTTAAGATTTAGAAGAATATTGTACAAGTAAAGAAAAATGGAGTAAGCTTTTAATTTAATGTTTTATAGAGTTGCATCTTTATAAAATGTTTATAAACTTAAGTGGAAGTTTGTGAATAGTTCTTAAATAATTTTAGTATTGAATGAAATACTAGAAATGAAAATGAAAGTGATTAGAAAAAGATTAGTGTGGTTAAGAGACCAATAAAATTAAGTACGTAAGTTACCCATAGATCATTTTATTCGCACATTTCTTGAATAGGATATGAATACATAACTTCCGGTTGATTTACACTAGCCCAAAAACGATTCTCACTTGATTCTTGCCAGCGGACACTTGATTAAGATTCTTAATATGAACACTGAGGTTTTATATCATAGTATACGGCTATGTAAGGATAATGGAGGTTTCTAATCAAGGAGCTTGATCAAAGTCCGCATTAGGGAGGTCGAGTAAGCAATACTAGTTCGGAAGTAAAGTCTACGTATCCGAGCAAGTGGTTGGATCAAATATTGCGTACAAATGATTTATGTACACCATATGAGATTAACTGTATTTGCATGCTTTGTTGTGTGGCTTAGGAAAGTTTCGAAAGTGACTTTCAATTTTGTTCTAAGGTAGCTTAGATAATCTTCTAATAAATAACCAAAAGCTGATGAGCGTAATGGTATGCTTAAGAAATTATCTATATCCTTGGACGGTTGAAAAGTTTGTGAACCTAAGCAAAATTATAAATCTTTTTTGTTAGTCATTTAACATTTTAAATGATGTTAAGTGTTCGTTTATTCCCTTATGGAATTTGATTTGATTGATAATGTGATTTTATAGACTACGGTTTATAAAGTTGTTGTGTATTAGAACTTAAATCCCGATGCTCTTGTAAAAAAAGAGATTTCGAAAGAATTTGTGAAAGAAATAATATTATTATTATTTTGAAACTTTGGTGAAGTATTACTATTTCAGGATATTTGAAAAGAGTTTTTGTGAAGTGGTTTTCCAAATATTTTTGGTTATGACAAAAGTTGGGCGATTGGGAGTTTTTCGATTTGGAAGACTCACCAGATATATTTGTTTACTCTAGTTGTTATTTTAGGAGGAACCAAAATACCACTGAATGCTCCATGTTGTTTTGATATTAGAGTTATACATGCTTCGGTAAGAGGAGCCCTCTCCTTGTCATAATTGATTTTTTATATATTTCTCTTTGGAGGAATTTGAAAATATATTTTAAATATGAAAACCTAGGCATTTAGTTCTAAATTTATCTTTTGAAAAGGATTGGATGCATAGTATTTTATTATAGAGTATTCTCTGCACTTTTGTTGCATATTTTTTTGAGAAAATGCACTTTTGTTGCATATGGTTGTTATATTGTTTATGTTGCTAGTTTATTGCAATTTGTCGGCATGATTCTCTTTTGGAGTGTGTAAGAACAAGATAAGTATAGGGATGCAATAGATTACTATTTGATTTCTTGCACACCTACATTCGCATCGAGATAGTAAGTTACTTGTCAAAAATCAAATGTAAAAGAGGTACGCAGTAGGTTTAGATATTGATATTTGATTGATGATTTTATATCCCAGATATGGAAGGCCACTTGGCTTTTGTTTTCTTTGTTGATTTGTGCCAGTTATAGCGAGTTGAAGTTTTTTCGGATCAGCCGTGCAAAGGAGGTGCTGCAAAAAAAATCGTAATATAAGGGACTTTAAACTTCTAATAACTCATTTTAATTAGTAATTTGTTAAAGTCTAAGGATGAGAGGAAATTTTATTCCTTTGGGAATTTCGGAGACAAAATTCTTTTAAGGGGGAGAATGTAACATTTCAGAATTTTATCGTTTGGATTTTGAATATTTAATTAATTTTAAATGTTTAAATAATTGGTTTCTAAAATATAAATAACTTATATTCAAATATAGAGATTAATTAAATATTTGAATTGTGAATCAAATATAAATTAAATGGATATAATAGCCATATTTAACCCCTTTTAATTAATAAATAATAACCGTGGACTCGTTTTGTAAATTTATTCATAATAATAAATGGTTCGAATAAATAATAAGAAGATCAATTGTTAGTAAAATGACTTGATTTTTATGTTGTACTTTTAATGTAATTTATAGGATTTTTCCATAATTTTTAATTTTAAAAATAATTAAATCTTTGTTTGACGCATTTTGCGGTAAACATCGGTATTTTTGAAACTTCATAGGATAAGTTAACTAGTGTATTTTACTATTGTTATGTGATCGTGTCGCATTATTGTACGCGATCATATTTTCGCTTCTGTCGTTCGTGACTCGTACGCGAACGCGTTATTGTGTAGTGGTGTACCGAAAATCTAACTTTTTCAAAACAAATTTGTATATGCACACAAACAATCTTTGGCATATCTTTTCCCATTTCCCTTGTCATTACACTTGCATTTGTTTATAGTTGTTGTCTTTTAGGATTACTTTGCCATTATGTATTTGGGTATTATAAATATATATGTGCACATTCACACGTAAGTAAAAAAAGGAGATGCTCTGGCACAAGACAGAGAGCCATGAATACACAGAGCACAAATTTTTCTTCTTCTTTTCATTTTCCAGTTGCCTCATATCCAAGCATTCTCTCTCTCTCATCAATACTAAATACTCTGACCATTTTTTTCCAAATTCACTTAATCTATAAAATTTATAGCAACTATACTTGCCACTTGAACCTCCTCCTAGTTCCATTCTCTCTAAGTAAGACATAAGAAAGGAAAGGTGGAAAAGATAATACCCACAGTCTTAACAAAAAGCAGCATTTCGACCATCATCAAAGAAAATAAGAGGAACATGGTTGTCCACATTGTTGTTAAGGGGGACTGATGGCACCATTTGCTAGTCACCTGAGTTGGTAACCAGGTCACGGTGGAGGGCGATAGTCAGGAGCTAGTGCTTTGGTTTCAGGCAAAACTGATGGGTGGAGATTGTCGAATTTGATTGACAAGGATGAGCTCTTAAGTGGTTGAGGGTAGTACGGTTGTGCTCGTCATGGCATGAGGGGTTGAAAGGTGCCGATGATGGAACCTCTCATCGACCATGGCGGTTGTGCTAGTCTAAAGAAGTTTACAGTCAAAGAGCACGACCATGGAAGTTGTTAGACATCGACGATCGTCGGAATCCATGGAACTGATGCAGATGGGTTCGTCTTGAAAATCTAAACGACTTAGAAGTTGTCTCACATCGTATAGAGGCGTAGGAGGGGGCTATGGCCGAATACAATGCACAATGCTGGATATTTTGGTGCCACTCACCTCTAAATAAACCATATGATAT
This sequence comes from Allium fistulosum, assembly GCA_030737815.1. Taxonomy (NCBI): domain Eukaryota; kingdom Viridiplantae; phylum Streptophyta; class Magnoliopsida; order Asparagales; family Amaryllidaceae; genus Allium; species Allium fistulosum. The sequence continues at coordinate 430,684,386 of CM060906.1, read as the reverse complement.
CTATATTGCATAGATTATAGTTGAATGCTTGGATGATAATTGATAGTTTTAATGAAGTATAAATTAATGATAAAGTTATCATGATTTAATTTAATTACGTTTAATATAGTTAAATTAGTTACACTTCGCTTAGGATATCTATTTAGCAGAATAAAAGACCGTTCTGCTATAATTAAAGTAAATAGATTGTTTTAGGCATCTATCGAGTAGAATAAATCACTGCTCCATGCTTGCAAAGTAAAAAGATTATCTTGAAGTTAATTAATATGTTTGTTATCATTATTTGGTTGTTTGGTTGTTTGTTTGAATTTGAATTCCCTCTTGAAAAGTGGATTGCAGAAGTAACCATTGTTCTGCAGGGGACTTTTGTAAAGAGACCCTAATGGGTTTCTCGCCCTTATTAATTTACTATTATATGCATCTTACTTATATTCTTATTTTGCTTATATCAATGTTTGGTTGAAATATTTTTGGCATACTGTTTAATTTGAGTAAGTGTCGTTATAGTGATTATCGCTATAATATCACTTATGAAATATCATCTCCTTAAACTTGTGTGTGTTGAATTGCGCTTGTATATTTACAAAATAAATGTTTGGTTGCGTTATTTTCCTTTGAAAGTTGTTTAAACCATATTTTCAAGTGTTTTTGAAAACTTTAAAATAAAGGATTATGTCATTTTAAATTTGTAAAAAGATTATAAATTTGATTATTTATCTTTCAGGATAATTAACGTGCTTTAAATTTATAAAATAGATTATAAACTTGATTAATCTTCTTTCGGAATATTTAATGTGGTTTCAAATTTATAAAAGAGTTATATCAATTATCTTTCGGGATGATTAACATTGTTTTAGATTTATAAAGGGTACTTTAAATTAATTTATTATCTTTTGGGATAATAACTGTTGTTTTCAAGTTATAAACGATAGTTTATAAATAAGAAAATCTTTAAAAGGGAATGTTTAAATTAAAGCCAAGTGTAAATTGTTATGGGTTTATAGTAAACGATGTTTTGATGACATTTGTTTTTGACCTCTCTTTTTAATACACTTGAAATATAAATTTGATCTTTGAAAAGAATTTTTTTAAAGAGTGTTTTTAAAGTGTTTTTACAAATATTTATGATGTGACAATCGAGCACAAATACAAGTCAAACATTTTATGGGATTTAATTTCCATATACGATCAATTTTGTTACTCCCGATAGTTTTTTTTATTGACTATCGATTCTGTTATCTTCTTGTTGTATGGTCAATCTAAGATGATTTGTTGCTCATTTGAGCGTTGATATCTTTTGTTGAAAATGACTAAAACAAAAGAGCGAGCGGGGGCTAAACTATATGGGGTTGCTCTCATTAGGGTATTATCATATCTACTCAAGATTGGTTTCGGTTATATGTGCACTGAGATGTGAATTACTCGGATACTTGGTAAGGTTGACCGGGTCCGGCTTGGAGGTTTCCGAGAGCCATCGTAGTTCTCAAGTATATTTTCTAGAGGTATACTTTCGGTAAGGGGCGCACCCTCCTAGTCATTGTTGGAAAATTCCTTTTCCTTATTTGATTCAAATCTTTGAATCGCTTTCTTTATTGCATCGAGAAGTGTTTGGAGCTCTTCTCGATGTTTAACTATTATTTCCGTTCTTTCAAGTTCGATTTTGTTCTGACTTCTTTTAATTCTTTCATCTATGGATGCCGTTTTTGTGAGATAAAAACTCGTTCTGTGTCTATCGGCGTGGTCTCACTGAATTATTATATGTTCACTATATTACTTGAGTTTCCTCACGCTGGTTTTCCAGACTAATTCGGGTGTTACTTTATTATAATGCTCAGGTCAGACCGAGTATTTTCCAGGTGTCGTTGGAGGGACATAAAGCTCATGGAGTAGAGCTGAATGTTTGCCTACCATAGTATTTTTATTTTCCAATATATTATTATGTATACCCATCAGCAATTGTAAAGACATGAAGTTATAACTGTATAGGCCGGTGAAGTTTGTTTTTATATCTGATTTACCTTGTATCTTAGAGTGACATTTTACTGCCTTTGTTATATTGTATATTGTCGTTACGCTATGAGATCCCATTTCTCCCTATTCATTTTATTTTTCTTTTACCCTAACAATCTGCCTTTTCGGCAATTGGATGTTCGGCATTGGAATACCATGGATGTATTTGGTGCCGACTTTCAATGGTCGAAAAGGCGGGTCGTTACAATTTTAGTTAATTTAAAAATCAAATAAATAATTGTTTTCCCATATTGTATTTTCATTCAAAAATAATTTTTTGATCATGAATATACTGCTTTTTAACACATAAACAATTTTAAAATATTTATTTATTCCTTGGAATAAATTTCAAAGTTCAAAAATGTGTTCTATTTCCCAAATACAAATTTTAGCTGATTTATAAATTTACAGTACACCTTCCAAATATCAACTTTGAATTTTCAAATCAACATTTCTCATTTTATTTTAAATTAAACTCAAAAATCATGGTTTTTTTATAATAGCTTCCATTAGAACTATAGTCTAACAAATATTCTACAATTATTTCATGTTCGATTTGTCGACTAAGATGAAAAAGTAAATAATTTTACTGCAAATATAATAGAATGCTTGCTTGTTTTTAATGAAAATGATTGTTTTCAAAAAATAAATAACTTAGTAAAATCAAATTTACAATATTTTTATAAACTTTGGAAAAATATCAATATTTACAACGGTCAAAACTAATAAGTTATTATAGATCTCTATTACAATTGGGAAAAAATTGTTAAAAATATGTTTATTACAACTATTAAGAAAAACCAATTGTTAAAAATACATTTATTACAACTGTGAGGAAAAACCAATTATTAAAAACCCTTTAATATAACTATTAAGGAAAATCGATTGTTAAAACACTTTATTACAACTGTCATTCTACCAACTTTTATATTTCATCAACTTATATAATAATTTTATGTATAACATTATATGATTTAATTAATTTTAATTAATTAACTCTTTAATTAGTTTTATATTATTATTCCAATATCTTTTATATAGACATGTGTACTATAATATTTAATTATAGTATATACTATGACCTTATAGTAATACATTTATATCATATATATATACACACGAGTATATATGCACATTCAGATGGACCTACATTTGATTGTTGAACCATATATTTGCAGTGTAGCTATTATAAAACACAGATAATAAATTATTGCACTGATCATTTTTCACCACTTCTGCTTTTCTTTAGGATCTTAACATTGTTGCTTGCCACATCCACATTATTTTTATGCATAATTCAAGAGCATATTCGAACAAAACATCAAGTGAATTTAAATTATCAGTTTATATATTTATCACACCAATTTATGAACCAATTCGTAGCATAAAACTAACAACTATGTTAGCTCTATGGTAATTTTTTGAATTTTAACAACTTCCATTATCAAAGTATTAAATGACTGAGGACTCAACATCTCTAACGACCAATTTTATAAAGATTATTTCTGCAAAGTCAATTGATACAAATGTGATTTGATCTAAAAAACCTACATCGTTATTTCATAGAATCATTAGTGTAAGGTAGCGTGCATAGTAATAAAATGGTCCGTTTCCGTTTTTGACGCATCAAACCAAGGCCGGCTTCAGGGCTAGTCGGACCAGGCAGCCGCCTTGGGCAACCCCCCTCGGCGGGGGCAACAACTGAAGATAAATATGCCAATAATGAATGATAAGTTGTTAAGAAATAAATTTTGATACGAGTTTACAATAAGGTTCTTCAGTTCAGTTGGTAGTATATCCGCATGCCTATTGGAAGATCAGAAGTTCAATTCTTAGGGGCAACAAATTATTGAGTTTTACAGTTTTTTTCCACTTTACCTATAGGTCGCCTAGAGCAACCCAAGTTTCATAGCCGGGTCTGCATCAAACGCATCCGACGCGGCAACGGACATATCCCCATTCCCAGCCCCGTTGTGTGAATGCTGTGAAAAGGAGCGGTAGTGTCGGACACGCACTGACGCCAGTTTTTTCCTGTTTGTAAATTACTTAATAATGTTAAAACCAATTAAATTTATATTTCTATAATTTTCTAAAATTAATATCTTGTGCAAATGAGGTCCGTTTAAGACGCGATTTTTTGCATTCGATCGTACGAAGTGCTCTCATTATGGAGTTGGTTTGAATTGAATCTGAACAATTTAAATTTTTACACTACTTATTTGAATTTAAAAATGTATTTGTTTATTTTAATGAAATTCTGTAATTTATTTCGTGTTATTTGCAATCATTAAATGTATATTACATAATTAAAAACAAATAATTAATTAACTGCAGATCAATTAAATTAAAAATCACAATTTAAATGCCCTACTCAAATGCTACGCTCAAATACCCCATTCGTAGCCGCTAACGCATTTCTCATTCTCCAACCTTCCCTGCTCGAATACTCCACTTAAATTTCCCGCTCAAATATCTGTATTTGTTCGTTGCAAACGTAACCCAAGTATCAGATTTACCTATACTGGTATAAATTTTTGTCCAGGTTCGCTGCCTGTATTTCTTAAAATATTCAATGACTATGTCAGACTGCATTCTTGTCAATAAAAGAAATAAAAGGTCTTAATACAATACTACATGCATTGGGTCTTTAGATTAGGCAAACAAAATCGGAGTACGGAACTATCAAGCAAATAAAAGGTCATTAAACCATTCATTAAGTTGCAGAATCTATCTTCCCTAGTAAAAATGAGGACAAATAAAATGTACCAAAATGACCGGATCATCCTTTTTTATGATTCAGTGGTCCGAACTGGTCCTAATTCCTCAAGTTCAGTGCAAACAATATGACATTTTTCAACTGAAAATAAATTAAAGAAGAAAAAAACCCAATCTTTTATTAATTTAATTCATGCTTCCCATTTTCCCCTCAATCCCTTTAATTGTTTAATGGATTTTTGTAGTTCATTTCTTAATATACTGACTTGTTGATCGAATATAAGCTAAAAGGACATAACATTTGATATCGCAACTTCAACAAATTACATCAAATTTGTGGATGAAAAATTGAACTATATCGAACCCCAACTTGAATTCAACAAATCAGCTACCATTCTATAGTTCATGAAATGGCAGCAAAGATTAATTACAATCCATGCAATTACATTAAATGAACATTAGCATTGCTTTAGAATCCATGCTTACAAAACAAAAACATTGGGTTTATAGCACACAAAATTCTTAATTTCTACCTAATAATTATTTACGCTTGGGTTGTTTACAATTTTACAACAAAACAACTATGCAACCTTCCAATGAAAATTTTCATTTCAACTACCAATTTTTCAAAATACAACCTGACACAACCTGCACATATATTATACAACTTGGCTTTTCCCACTTTCCAAATAGCAACTTATAAGCCAAAGAGAACCTGAAACCCTGCTGGAAAAGCTCCATATTTCATACATGAATTCATCATATGTTGGGTCTACAAATTTAAAAATTCAATCATCAAAATTATAAAGCAGGTGGCATGATTTCTAATACCTTCTACATTTGTATATAAATACTAAATTCTCAAGAATAAAAAGAACACACACTTCTTTATAAGTTTCACTACAGTAAGAAAAATATATGACAGACTTTAGTTTAAAACCACCGTTGTTCCAAGCAGTATACTGTTAAAAAAGATGATATGTGGTGATAAAGTAGGATTTTGTACATGAAAATGGTTATTACTATTTAAATATATTACATACCTTAACATGCCTATAGGAAAACGACAGAAAAATGACTGCAGATCATAATGTAAAGAATGGCTAAAACATCCATGAAGCCCAATACTTTTAAGTAAATGATAATTATGCATGTTACTTTCAATATTGCTTATAGCATAATTGATTAGTGGAAAATATAATAGCTTCGCAGCAATAACACATTGTTCAAAAGTAAAGCAAAATATAATACTCAGGAATGAATCATGTTTTCATCAGAACAAACAACACCAAAACGGTTACCATGAATCTCCCAAGTTCTCTCAAAATCTACAGCAAGATTTCAAGCTCTCCCAATGCTATAAACTATAATTTTACTAACGAACCAAAATATTTTTGTTTCATTTACAGTTCAACAACAAAAGAGAAGTAACTAAATAGCGAAAAAAGAACCCAAGTAAACCAAAACTGACGACGACATTTCTCAGCTATGAACATGATATATAATGGAATTTAGAGAAATGCATCTAGCTTGTTTGACTTAATTAGATGCGGTGGAAATTCATCTAGTTTAAGACTTGAATTTGTGACTGTTCCTTTACCCAGATCTCCTTTTTCTTCTTTAATAATCTCTAAAATATACCCAAGTACTTCAGAGGCTAAGCCAAACAAATGCCCATGTTCTTCACCGCCTTCATGGATTATTCTTCCTATCTCTCTTAAAGGAATCACATTTTCCAGTATAATTTTCATAAATATGCGACCAAGGAATTCTGCAACTCATGGAGAATCTATAAGTGTATCTTCCAACTTAGAGAGAACAGATTCAAATTTGTACAAGGATACATGCATGTTGCAAATCATTGCATGACTATTGATGTATAGATTATCTAACACTCAATCCAAGTGTTATATAATTTAATTAGTTCATCATCAACTTTTGTGCTCCTACATTTGAAATTAGTATATTATAAAAAGCAAAGAAAAATTTAACCAAAACAACCATTGTCCGGATTTTTTTTCTTAATAGATGAAAAATAAAGAACAAGTTCATTAAAATTTTAACTAAAGTTCCCACTAAAAATGATCCAACATATAATCTGACACTCTTCTATCTTTTCACATTATTTATATGAACAATATAATCTTTTTGTACAATATTTGTCCAAAAGCCCCGTGATTTTAATATAGTTTCATTTATAGCCTTTAAGGTATTCCTGAAAATTTCTCAGCAGTTAAAGATTATATCGGTGCTTCAACCTAATTAAGTGTTAAAATAAAAAGTTATTGCATCATTTACTAAAAAGCTTCATTATTTAGTACCATATATAGAAGTGAGAAGAGTAGATTCTATAAACTGTTCATTCCTATTAATATAAATGCATGCACGAATTACTGAATGAAAACCTAATATAAAAGTATGTAAGAATAACTAAATGAAAAATGAACATGAACCTTATCCCATGTTGATATCTAAATTTGAGCTGATGTTTTTGTGTAATCTTCACTTGTTTTTGGACGCTTTCGAGATATTCATAACCAATTGTTGTTCACTCATCGATAATATTCATTCGTCCTTTATTGTATGGAGTTCAATCTAACGATCTACTACTCCCTCTATCTCTTTATATCTCTCCCTAATAGCTAAATATCACCTATACTTTTCTCATTATGACCATCTTCATATTTATTGTGCTAATTATCATGATTATAAAGCATACATGCCTACATTTTAATCCTTTATCTCCAGCATTTGACTTGAAAGTATATAATCTTAGAAAATTAGAGATACATTACTGGGTATCTCAAAGCTTTATTTACCGAAATAATTGCAAGGTACACATAAATCCTCTCCATCTTTTTTTCCTTTGTTTCCTAAAATTTAGAATCGAATCATTTGAAAAATACACTTAATTCTATAAAAAGATGATTTTATACTATATCATCCACTACCATAGTAGCAGCAGCAGTTATAATATTTTTAAGTTACATGTAACCCAACTTAAACCTATATACTTCTTTTTTACCACTTAATTGGCTATTTACATATGTTAAGCAATATATCAATAAGCATACTTATTGCTCATGCCATGTCTACTTTAATTTCCAGTTCTTAGTACTTGACTATTGTTTAATTGTACATCTACATCATCATTCAGATCCCATCCAACTTTTGAGAAATATGTACAGAATAGAAAAAAACGAATGATAATAATGAGTGGGCAATGAGCAGCACTGAAAGTATGAAACAATGATAGATGGGATGATAATGAGAACATGATTATATCTGTTTATTATTATGTATGTCCACTTGATAGTTACACACTACTTCTAGCTAACAAAAACATATGCATTATAAAATGTAGTTTGAACCACCCACTAATATATTAATGTCATTGTGACTACTTAACATTATAAAATATATTTTGTTTTCAAGGTATTTTGTATGTGAATTGAGAGTGAACAGCAGCTAGGTACTGCTCTAGCATTCTATATGGAAACTCATAGACATAAACATATTATATATTTATATATCATCACACAGCCACCTAATAGAGTTAATCTCCATTGTTTGATTAGATAATTTATTCAAATGTACATGGAGAAAGATGTATTTGTGTGTAAGACGCAGATTTTTCTCTATTTTACTCAACGCAAATCGTTCAAATGTTCAGAGTTTTGATCTTATATAAGCTAAGCAAAAAGCACTTGTTACTTAATTCAGCTCAAATGTAATTAAACTTTATTTTATTTCAAGGCCATAGTTCATATTTTTTGTGATTAAAACAATCTCATGAGCAAGACAGAGATTAACATAAACAAAAAAGGAGGAACTTACAATTTAATGATTCATTATCCACTTCTCAGAGCACTCGATTTATTGATATCAACATCCAAGAAAGCTGACTAACTACCACGGAATCCTAACCGCCTACTCCATCGACGTCGCCGTCAACGACATCAAATGCTTCTTCTCAAAAACCGAATCCGAAATCATAATCTTCGAAATCTACACAAAGTTTGGATGTAAAGACCCCCAAATTTCTTCAGTTACACGATCGACAATCTTGATGACCTAACAATCCATCAAGACGACTTCGTGTTCAATAAATCCATATCGGATTTTTGTTGACCATATTAGACGTTAAAGATGGATGTGATCTTTCTTTTGTTACAGAGATGCAATTAATTTTGTGGAGAAATGAAATTTTGAGAGTGTAGAACAACGTAATTTGGGATGTAGGAAGACGCACAGACTCAGAGATTAAAGGGTATTTTGGGAATTCTCAAAAGACACGGTTGAAATCTAGTGTTTGAATTTATATTATTAATAGTAAAGATATATATATAATTTAATTAATTAACCTTTAATTTATTTATTTAGTTAAACACTTTTAATGAAACCACATTAATCTTGAAAGTCATTTTACACACACATACACATGTGTATTTATACTATCTTAAACATTTTAAGATAATATAACAAATATATATATATATATATTACATACATATACACACACACACATTTAATTAAGTAACTTTTTTAATTAATTTATTTTATTGACCTTGTTAATAAATTAGTTTTCAAAATTAATTTTAAAATTTTAATTTTCAAACACTTTGAAAATTTTACTATCTTTTCAAACATTTTAAAAACTTATGTTATACTGTAACTTTTATTATAAACATCTTTCATTTTATGTTTAATTTTTAAATTTAAAATCTTTACTTTAATTTTCAAAACAAGTTTGAAAATTAGTCCAAGGCCCAATTCAAATAAGGCATTTCTATTAGGGGCAAACTTTGGGCCCACTTCACCTTTCAGGCTAGGCCGGCAACTAGGTATGACAGTGTAGTTGATTACCCGGTTCCAATCCTAGACATTACCTTTCTAGACACCATACTAAGTGGATAAGCTTAATCAGTAAGCCTTAACATGACTAATTTAGACCATATGGACTATTGGGCTCTGATACCATTGTTGCTCCGACCCAAACTATTTTGGGGTGACACAGCTAGATACCTCATGAGCGAGTTTTACGTGTATCCTTTCGACTAGCATAACCATCATAGGATATATAGGTAAGAGGCAATGCTTCGTCAAGAATCACAATATGATAATGTCATACTAGTTGCAGGGATTGAACCTGGGACATCTAATATACCAAGTGAATGCTTCAATCAACCTCGCTCTGATACCGTTGTTGGAATCGGGTCAGCCGGTAGCTGGTGAAATATGTAAATTTAAAAAAAATCCTTTTTAGATCTATTGGGCCCATGAAGTTTAAAGAGATTTTAGACCTAATCTAAAAGGTGTTTTAAATAAAATCTTTTATTTTATTTAGTAGTTTGAATTTTTTTGAATTTGATATAAATTTAAATCTATGAGTGTATCAAATACACCCATTTGTGTAACAGTTACTCATTAAAGTTAATTTGAGAAGTAAACCTTTCGTTTCTTTCTTTAAAACCTATGCAATCAATTAAGGGAATAAATAGCTTTATTTGAAAAGAGAAACCTTTTGTTTCTCTCTCTCTCTCTGATTAGATTAATGATTCATTAAATGCCATTAATGATCAATTTAAACATAGCATGGAATGTAAGTATATCCAAATATACTCACAGTTTATATTGCGTAATTGCAACATATAAAATGTGTGCATAGTTGATGATTTCCATCATATATGCCTTTGTTGTCCAATTTTATTTTTTAAAACTAAAACAACATTTGTTATGTATATGTGTGTGTGTATTTTTTTACATTGAAGTTGATTTTGGTTGTTTAACATGTTTTAAAGTAAAGCAAACAATTTACAACTAGTTTTAAATCAAAATTGTAACTTTCATAAAAGACCATTTTGTAAAACTTGAATTAAGAACACATAGACACACATATATTGCACATGTATATATACAATAAGTGGGTCGATGTTTTAAATTTAAAACAAGGTGTAATATATGTATTCAATTAATTTGTAGTTTAAAGTATATATTTACATTTAATCAAAATAACAATCTTATATTTAATTGTTAACTTAAAGTAAAAGTTTTAAGATATAACAGAAAAGTCCATATTTAAATCATAAAATTAATTAACTTTTATTCTAATATAAATAACAACCAAAGTTATTTCAAAATAACTTGCAACAGTGTATCCAATTCCCAAATTTATAACACAAAATTTAAGTTAACTAATCAAAACATTTCAAAACAAAATATTGTTCAAACAATCATTTCTAAAACATAAAAGAATTAGACAACCAAGGGGTGATGGATCTATTAATATCAAAATAAATAACATAAACTATTAGGGAATGCAGAACATGTGCCGATCTGAGATGAATCAAAATAATAGACATGCTATTAATTGAGATAAAGGTGTTTTGATTTACATGTTTAGAATTAATCAATTAAACATTACAATGAATCATTCAAATTCAAACAAATGAATGATAAAACATATAAATAAATAAATTAGAGAATCACCTTAGGATATTGCCTATAAATCACACCTTGAATGATGATATCTCCTTAGATCTTCAAGATCCACACCCAATCCTGGCAAGAGATGGATGAACCACTCGTGTTTCATATTATTTGATGTTTTTTTATTTGGTGTTGAATTTTTTTTGAAAATCTTTATTTTTTTCTACCATGGAAAGTTAGGAGTGTTAGGGTTTTCCTAAGGATCCCTACACAGTTAGATTTTAGAAGAGATAAGAAGTGGAAAAAAATACACAAATTTCTCCAAATAAAATCTTTATCATTTCACTAAAAGATTACAAAAAAAGTCTAAAAATTGAGAAGATATCTCAATCCCAAAACCCTAGAAAAATAAACTTTTTCCTACGCACATCTAATGAACCGTATACACGCCTATTTATAATAAGAGATTACTTGGTACTCAAATCCTCATTTATACGGCAACAAATAAATTATTGCATCTAATTTAAAAGGGTAAAATCTTCTCTTTTATTATGATATGCATATCCTGTAACGACCCGTAAATTTTAATGGTTTTATTTATTTAATTAATTGAATTTTGTGAAAATTTTAAATAATAATATTTTGAAATAAAAATTTAATGTTTAGAATACGTCTAATTCAACATAGAAAATGGTAAATTTTCATCAGATAATATTGAAGTTTATTTTATTGTGTAATTTTATTTCAATTTAAATCAATTAAATTTTGATGATAATAAAATGTTTTCCAAAGCTGAATATTTTTACACAATAAATTCGTAAACCATCTTCTGAGTGTGATGTCATAATTCGTTTCATCAAATTTGAACTGCTATTGCTCCGTTTATCTTATTTTCAGCATTTTAACAGCATTTCGGTATCGATATCGACTTTTGATCGGATGATCGTACCACTGATATCTATATACCGTTGTGATCGTCTAATCGTGACGATCTCTGAAGTATATTCATTCATGTGTTTTGGCTTCCTGTACTGAGCGAAATCAATAAAATGATTTTTGTAACGGTACTCGTTTTAAAACACTTTTGGATTTGGTGACTTTTCAGTTATTCACGTGAAATCAAACAGTCGTTTAAAAATTTTATTTCATCTCTTGACTTTCAGCCTTCCCTCTTTTATTTTATTTGTGTCGTTCCAATGTTCAATTACCGGTTCATATTTTTCCCTTCTGGTTGTTCTATATTCTTCAAAAAAAATTATATTATATAATTAAGTACTGTAGCCATTCCTTCTTCTTCTTCCATTTTTCTTTTCACGGCCTCCCCACTTCTTGGCACGAGCAATGTCGACAACCACTCCACCTTTCACCGATCACCTCCACTTTGTTTGCAACTAGACCCGCACCCTCCCTCTCTGCCTCGCACCCAGTCACCGACCCTCTGACCAATATCGGGCCTTACCAAGCTCCAAATCTCTGCCATTTTTCACCAAAGCCAAGCACAGCCTTTCGCAATCCCAAACACCCATCAACAGCCATGCACACAACCGCCCTCCTGCACGTCCCTCGTCACCTTTGGCCTCCCTGCCGTTCGCCTGTCAATGCCTAAGTTTCCAGCAAGTCTAGATTTTTGGCCTCGGTTCGTTAGGTATATATTTATTGTTTATATTTTAATTTATATAAGTTACTATATATGTTATTGTATATGGGTGTTTAAAGTATTAATGTTTATATAGCTATATATATATATATGCATAGCTTAGCACCTAGGTATGTATGAAGATTATACTCTTTGTTTATACATATATTTTTAAAATAATTTTTTTTATATAGAAATGTGTGTGGTTTGCATATGTTATATTTTACAACACGATTCTATATAAATGTAAACTACAACTTTGTATATCCTTCGACTTTATTATATATGTGTAGTATCTAATATATATATATATAGTAGATATTTGTATAAAGATTAGCATGTTGTCTTATTAATACATATAGGTTACGTATGTTGATACCTTGTGATTAGCATTTTGTAAATAGCATTATACTATATCTTTACAGCACGTATATTATAAAAGTATTATTTTATATTATATTGTGATGTTGACCGATCACTTTATTCATTGTTTGAGCCGTCATTTTTCATGTTATAATACTACAGGCTGTTCTATGTATATGAATTGTATATGAATTATGGGTATTAAAGTATATAGATTTTATAAATATGTGGCTGGGTGTGTTAGTATAATATATTAAGTTGGTTCTCCTATATATTTGACCATATCTATATTTACAGCAGTTTGATATATTTTATAACATATATTTCTAAGGTTTATATAGTATTATATAAGGTTACAGTAATATGTTTACAAAGTTGTTTGGTTATATATTTAGATTTATATTAATACATATATCGGTTATAGTATTATAAGTCTACAGTTTTGTAAAAATATACCCCGGCTTCATATATATGTTGTTTTGCATTTAATCTGCAACTTTATATTTTGAGATTTGACAAGACATTGGTGGTATGTCATTTCAGTTTATTTTATTATAAATGTATGTGTATATTTTAAAATATATGTGTATATGTTAGATTTTATACATTTTATGATTGTAAGCATGTTTCATATAGGACTGATTTCATGTGTACAGTCTGCATGTATACACATTTATTTATTTATTTATTTGTTTTTTATTTTAGACATAAATATACTTAGTTCATATAGGCAATATATATATATACACGAGTACTAAGGCACGTTCGATGGACATGCGTATAAAGAACCTTGAGGAAAAATATTTTGTTATGAAATAATAGTAATATATGTACACACGATCAATAATGAGGTATTACTGAACGGTTATTACATGGTAATGTGAAGACTCAAAATGTGAAACTGAAAAGTACATATGAATGCATAAGTATTTAATAGAGATAATGTATCAATAATTTAACTTACACGTTGTTAGGTTTCAAATCTACCATTTTAGGATAATAAATTTATTGCCCTTTACCAATATAACAGGAATCTTGTTATGTATAGACAAAAATGAGTTTCGCACTAACCCCCAAGGTGGTGCAGTGGTTAGGACATGCGGCGCTCACCTTAAAGGTCGAGGGTTCAATCCCCACCAACTACATAACCTTGTGAATTACCTGAAGTACGTGTTGTGGGTTCGGTGCATACTTCCTTAGAGTTTACAAGCAAAGCTTGGTTCTCTAGGTCTTCAAAAAAAAAAAAAATGAGTTTCGCACTATTTATTAACGAAATTAAAAGGGTGTACATCATATTTATGATACATCAAGAGAAGAGGAAAAAGCTAATGCCAAATATTTTTTTGTTAGCTTCCCCATTATCGCACAATCATAGAACCAAAAAAATAAAAGGAAATTATACACAACTTCATGAAAATCATATTTGAAGATTTCTTTACATGCGAATGGTTATAATAAATCAAGTGGAAATTAGGGACACATCCCTCTTTTCTAAACTTATTTGTTTTACATCCTTCCCTTCTAGAAATTATTTTCTATATCTTTTTTTTTGAATTTCTTTCTTTTTTAGTTCTCTCGTTTTCAAATTTAAAAGCAATACTCCGACGTGTATTACGGCGGTTATGAGTTATAAACGTATACCCTAAAAATGCACGTTAAAGTTAGTAAAGTTATCAAATACCCTCGTTAATTTTAACTTTTAAAAAATTAGAAATGTAATTTATAATAGAAAATTGAAAGGGACCTAATGTTAATTTTTTATAATCATAAATCAATGTATATCTTTTTAAACAAAAAACGTTTAAAAAACGCAAAGATAATATCAATTCAATTTATTCCTCCTTAACAATCGCAGTTTTATGCTTAGTTTCCCTACACCAATAGCCTCACGTACCAGATTCTGAATCCTCAAACCAATAATCATCTACTGGACTTGATCAGTCATCTCCCGTACTCCTTTTTTTAAATAATGTAATCTGAACCAAAAACTAATTATATACAAACGCATATAAAAACTAAGTCTATCATTCATGTACCATACACTAATCATAAAAAAATGAAGCGCACTTAATCCAAACCACCTTAGGCAATAAATATCAGTCGCAGAATTAAGTCTTGAAACAAATAAATGGTTTAGACATTTGAACTCACAACAAAATCAAGTTAAAACCTTCATCAACCAAAATGATAGAGATATGTTTACACACTTCTTCTTGGTAGCTTCTGAGGCCTTGGACTTCACCCCTACGATTTTCTTCGCCCCGTTCTTTCTCTTCCTTCATCTGCTTTCTTGATTTGTCAACATTTGTGGCAAGTTCATTCCTGGTGAGCAACATTTGTGGCAACTTAGGCTCAAACTTCTTTGCACTCTTAGCAGAATCGTAAATTAAACCAAATCCAATGATCTTTCTACCTCCAAAATCAGTTCTGAACTTGAACACAAAAATGGTATTTGGATCTTTTACACTATACATACTTTCAAGTTTCACCTCCAATTCAGCTTTGGATACATTTGCCTTGCCTGGATGAGTCACATAGTTCACTTTATAAATTTATTACCAGCTCAACAAACTCACTACACTCATCCCGAACGTGTAGGGGCCAAAAACCTGACATTTGACAATGATATACATATGATAGCTATGCATACATAAACTACTTTATCAATTTTCTAGTTTTTTACCTCTTTAGGTTGCACATTTCAGTAAGAACTACTTTGTAACAATATACAATACAATGTTAACTATTTAATTTTTTTGCTCATTCCCTAAACCTTGTTTTATTTCACGTCCAACTTATGTTTTTCATAAATTTTGCATCGTACATGAGATTAACCACTTGTATAAACATAAAAAAGTCGAACAATATACATGAAAACATCAAATTATATTTTCATCAACATGGTTTTTTTTAGAAAGTCAGTTAATTAAATGGTATAGGAGGGCTATAAAATACAAAGCATCAAATGGAAGTTAATGTGTTAATAAGTCATGTATTTGTAATACATAATCAATGTTACAGGTGGAAATATATAGTAAAACTTATGCCATTCGTTCTTCAAGAACATCATCCACTACTATATAATTTGTTAGACTTGCTGCATTGCAAAATTAGACTATTGCATATCAAATAAGGAATGAGCTAAACAGAATATGAAGGTAATAAAATATTAACATAAACCCTATGATTAAGGTTGATTATGTTATATATTGGTAATCTTTGCTTCTATCACATTGCTAGTACTACTCAAGTTAAGTCAAACTCTCCCTCATGAATGATAAAAAAGACAGAGGATAACATGTATCTGTTGTAAAACTGCATGCGCACACACATGCTAAATAGATGATGTGAGTATGAATGCACTTAATATTTGATATATGAAGCAACGTTGATGTTAATTAATGATTACTATGTACGTCTGAAAAAAATATGACCGTGATATATGAAGCACAGTCACAGGAAGAAAATAAATGCATGTTAACTTGCCTTAAAACCTATGAAATTAATAGTGCACTTTAATAAACAATGGTTTAAAATAGATAATATATCTTAATACTAATGCATTGTTAATTATATTTAAAACGTTGTATTAACCGACACAAATGCAAATAGCTATTCACTATAAAGTCTTGGAGGAAACCTTTTATGGTCGAAAACATTGTTTCAACCATCACAGAAGAGCAGTATAATAGGCCCACTTGCTAAACCCATGGATACCTGCTACTACAGCAAGTCAGCACTGAGACCAAACACCTCTATTCATGCACATACATCGAATGCATTAAAAGATATAGTTGAAAGAATTAGCATAAGTTTACACGGATGGTGCAAAGAATCGAACTCATGTGATGTTTGCAGAATAGATGGTTGTATGTGCATGGTTGCATGGTCGAAAACATTGTTTCAACCATCATAGAAGAGCAGTATTCTTGAATTCAAGTTTACACGGATGGTGCAAAGAATCGAATTCATGTGATGTTATGCAAAATCAGTTGTGACAAAATTAGCATAAGTTTACACGGATGGTGCAAAGAATCGAATGCATTAAAAGATATAGTTTTCATCTATGGATACATACAACGATCCACAATGAAGTAAACCAAACTATTTCTAACATACCTGAAAGACACAATACAGGATAATGCACGGGAAATATGATGTCTGAGATACCCTTGTGAACCGTACCTAAAAAATAAAAACCTAAAATATTACTGAAAATAAAAATTGATCTACAGTCAAACCGAATAATTTCAGATCAGTAGTTACCTTCCAAACATAGCCGTAGTTGCTCTCTTCGTCGAACCCTGTGGATGCTCTGACCGTCGTCGTGTAATTGTAGAACAGGATTGGAGATTATGATAGCTAAACTTAAACACCAATTCGCATCGCAGATGTTAATTTTTGGTAGTTTGTTCTGGATCAAAATTTCCCCTTTTTCTTCTTTGTTTGGTTTATTAAGATGACGTGGGGAGGAAAGGGAAATAGGGTTGAGAAACCAGTTACGGGAGGAAGTGGGCTGAAACATCGGAGCGTTGTGGATAGAATGAAAAAAAGATAAATATGCCCCTAGTTGGATGGCGGGGAGTAAATTTGTTTTCCAAATAGAATAGGGCATTTCTGGCCATTCAAAAAAGGCTTCAAAAGACTAGGTATTTGCTTTATATATAAGATATATAATTTTATATTAAAATTTAATTATTGATTTGAAATAAATATGTATGTTTTAATTTAGTATGTGTTTAAATTTAGAATATTGTTTTATAAAAATAATTATATATATAGTGGTATATATGAGTTTACTTATTTCCATTTATCTTCATCGACCCAATTCTGATTTGATTCTGTTTATTCCCTGTTATCAGCTTTCATCAGCGAATTCGTGCTTGGATTCGTAACTCAATTTCAATGTTCGTATCAGTATGCATATCCGTGTCACCTCCTGTTCTCTCCTCGAAAGGTGAGAAATCACTCACGATTAACGTTCTTTTATTTATTAAATTTGATTTCAATTGAAACGACAATTGAAATATGTTGCTGATAGTTATTTACATTGCTATATATGCCATTATCCGTATCTATTCACCTGTGACATCTAACACCATTATCTGTTGTTATATTGATGATATATGCCTGTTATGTTATTATCATATCTGTTATCACTCTACAAGTTCCCTGATAGTATAGAATTCCCTATGGGTTGAAATGATACAAACCTGAATGATCTGTAGAATAGGAAAAAATCGTTATGGGTTGAAATGATAAACCCAAGCGATTTTCATTGAATTGAATTTGGGATTGCGGGTTGAAAAGATATATACCCGTATATATTTAAATTACAGATTGAAATGATAAATATCCGTATCACTTGACCATAGGGTAGAAAATTATATACAGACACTATTGGTCTATATATAAATATTTTAAAAATGATTTCTATGGTTTGAAAAGAAATACATGGTTTTAATAAATATTGATTTTAAAAGATTTATTTAAGTTGATTTAATAAAATTGATATATAATATGTTTAAGTGTTTATTTAAAATTTATATTTTCGAATATAGAGTTTGTAATGATTCGGGTTGTAAAGGTAGATTTGAAATTGATTCGAAAATATATTTATTTAAGAATTATATTTAAATAAGTTTGATTTGAAATTTATTGAATTTGAAATTTTAAAGAAGTGTTTTACAACTTGAAATTTGATTAAAGGTGACTTAAATGGACATTTCAAATTATATAAATGTAAATGGGATATTTTGTAAATTGAAGTTGTATTCAAATGATATTGAAATAATTAAGTAAATATTTCAAAACTAAATAATAGAAAAGTGAATTGATATATATATATATATATATAATTATCGAATTTAGTTTTGAAATGTGGAATATTTGAAGCTTTGAATTATATTGAAATGGTTTATTTATGGTTCAAATCGGTATTTAAAATCGATATAACTTGAAAATGTTTAATTGAATTGGAATTGAAATTGATGGTTTAGATTTGATTAAATTTGAATTTGGAATTCGAATTGATTTGAATCGATTTGTGAAAGTCGAGGAAACTATTTTATTTTATAAAGTAATTTAAAATTATATTTAAAACTATTGATATTTTACTTTATAAATTTATTTTAATATAAACTATTTTAATATAAATCATTTTTAATATAAATTATTTTATAAACTATTTTAACTTATAACTATTTATATAAACTATTTTTATTTATAAACTATTTTAACTTATAACTATTTATATAAACTATTTTATTTATAAACTATTTTATTATATATACTAATTTTAATATCTAAACTGTTTAAGGGAAAAGTGTTATGATTTCCAAAATGCTATAATTTCAAAGTGTTATGATTTCCAAAATGCTATAATTTCAAAGTGTTATGATTTCAAAGCTGTGATTTCCAAAGTGTTTTGATCTTTAAAAGACTATGATTTCGAAAGCGTTATAACTTTGGAAAGTGATATGATTTTTGGAAATGGATATATTTGAAATGGAAATGATATCGTATTGATTTGGGTTTTGAAATGGAAATGATTTTTGGTTTTGAAGTATAAACTATTTGAAATGACCGCGGTGTTATAATAACGGTTGGTTGTTAAAGAGACTGGGATCGGATATGGGCATACTCTCTATCGATACCGAAAACCACTTTGAAAATCGTGTACGTGGTGGAGATTCCAGAATGAAGTAGGATGGTGGCGACGATCCTAAAGGTATTGTTTGCACCAAAAATGGTCACAAACCCCAAGTGTAGTGAAAGCACCAGCGTATGAATACGAATCAACAGTATTCACACACAAATCACAGATCTAAGCAAGTAACAAGCAACAATCAAGAAATAATGAACAGTGACACACAATTTATAGTGGTTCGGCTATCTCCGGCCTACGTCCACTTCAAGGTTTTTATGATTTTATTGCTCGATGCTTGAAGATTACAATTTCGTACGTTGTATTACAACTGATTTTCTGAACTAAGTCTGAATCTAAGGCAGCAATGGTGATCTGGAGTAAATCTGGCAGAATCTGGGCGCTCCTTAGCTCTAAGAATTGTCCGACCACTTTTCTGAATGACCAGGGGCTCTATTTATAGGTGTAGAAGGCTGATATTTCGCCTAAAATGAAGGGAGACCAGTTCTGGTACGTCAGGGGGCCCACATGCCCGCTTTATGGAAATCCGGGCCCACTTTGGGATCGAT
Organism: Allium fistulosum; assembly: GCA_030737815.1. Taxonomy (NCBI): domain Eukaryota; kingdom Viridiplantae; phylum Streptophyta; class Magnoliopsida; order Asparagales; family Amaryllidaceae; genus Allium; species Allium fistulosum. The sequence goes on along the minus strand of CM060906.1, from coordinate 430,664,018 downwards.
TCGACCCTTGGTTCGAATCGATCAAGAAAGTGTCCAATCGAGTTGAAATTTGGTGTGAACATTCTTCAACATGTGCTCAAGCTTCTGTGAAAATTTCATAGCATTTGGATGTGTAGATCTCAAGTTATGATCGATTCAAGGTCGCATTTCTGGTTGACTAGCCTGGTTCGAATCGATCTAGTTCGAATCGATTCGTTCGAATCGATCCAGCGCGCGCTTCTGTGATGATGTGGAGCACCTTCTTCGTATCGATCCGACTTCTATGCCGAGTTGACTGGTTCGACTCCGTGGTTTCAGCTGTTATAACTTGGTGGATTCGATGTAATGGATTCGAAGGTATGACTTCATCGAATCGATTGGATGAACGTTCTCTTCGAATCGATCAAGGTAGGTTTCAGTTAATCGATACGAAGGCTTCTTGCCTGAATGGACTCGAAGATGCTCGCGGGATGGAGTCGAAGCTCTTTAACTTTATGGACTCGAAGAGTTTCTCATTAACGGATTCGAAGGTGGGAATGTGAGGGTGGACTCGAACTATCGGAGTCGAACTAATGCTTGCTTAATGGAGTCGAAGCAAGGCGTATTCCGATGGGTTCGAGGCAAGGCTCGTCGTGATCGATTCGAGGAAAAGGCTTGATCGATGGATTCGAAGTAAGCTGACTTCTCATGGATTCGAGGCAACGTATGTTTGATGGATTCGACCTTATACCACCTTATCCATCTTCTTTTGGCGATATCTTGAGCATACGAACTCGGATTGACTCGAAACTTGGAACGTTGTTTCATCTGGCCTTGCTTGACATGTCTCATGAATTACAGCCCGATCCGGACTCGGACAAAATTCATCGATATCCATGGTGAACCTGCGATGCACAATCGATGTTCATGATTAATAATCATTGATTTTCAGTTAATCTTTGGGTATCTCGGCTTTGCCAAAAGTTGGGATAACATTTTGCCCCCCAAAATATGCCTTTTGTTAAAAGGTGTGTTTTGATCAGTCTCAAGTTAAATGCAGTGAGTTCATGTTTTACTCATAGCTTATAGCATTTTCAATCAAGTCCATGGCTGTTCGAAGCCGAATTGTTATCAATTTTTTCCAGTGGAAGTTAAGAATGAAATTCTACGGTCTCTCCGTACTATTGATGGTCACTCCAGACCCTTGTCAAACCCATTCTAGATTTAGCGATTGAATAGAAAGATCCTATTGCACTCCGGCGTTGCTTTCTATCCCTTGCACTCTGGCCCCAGCTAGGGCGTATAGCGATGTCTTGGTCGTTCTCGACCGATCATAGCCTCTCCGGGCTCATGCTGGATCCCATCCTGTCACTCTCCGGTGAAGGGGAAACAACGTTAAGTGAGTCAATCCTGTCGCTCTCTGGCGAAGCGACTCACCTCCTGCACTCCGGTTCAGTGTATTTGAACATTAAGCGATGTCATGACCTGAATCGTCGGTCGATTATAGCCTCTCCGGGCTCTTATCGAATCCTGATCTAATCACTCTCTGGTGAATAGGAAACGATGCTTAAGTGAGTTGATCCTGTCGCTTTCCGGCGAAGCAACTCACTTCTTGCACTCCAGACCCTGCCTCTCCGGGTAGGATCATAAAGCGATCATGTTTATATTGATATTTAATGTTTATCCTTTAACTCTCCGATCAAAGGTTTATTTTAATAAGTGTTTCTTTATTAAATTCAAATCCTAGATGTTCAATCTCAAACACCAGGAAAAACAAGATAATGCCTCTCCGGGCGGAGCGGTCTATTTCCATCTCAGAGCATGCCTAGGGATCTCTCCGGTTCCCGTACATGAGTAAGTGGGATAGCCGTTTTATTTTGGAAATCAAATCTAAGAAAACTAATCGACCAGAGTCCAAATCTTGGACTTGGCCCTTGCCATCACAATCAGTTGATGACGAGTCGTGATCCTGATCCGGGATCATTCCTGTTTGGTTGATGCGGTAGTTGCTCGGGTCTAACTGCCGTCGTACGTTCTCTGACATATTGTGGCAATCTACCACTCCTGGCGTGTTCTTCCACCTCATCCTTCAGGTGGCGGCATTCATCGGTAGTGTGCCCATCTAACTCATGGAATAGGCAATATTTTCCGGTTCTACGTTCCCGCTCGGTGGGATCTCTCCTTGGGGGCTTTCGATAGGGGAGTTGCCCCCGAGTTTCGGTGTAAATTCGTTCAAGTCCTGCCACCAAGTCTGTGTACTGCCTGAATCTAGGCTCTCGGAATTTCTTCCGTTTGTCAGGACCATCAGGTGCGTCATCCTGCTTTCTCTTTCCTTTGTCTGCCCTGGACTGTTCCCTGGCGGTTCCTTCGCCTTGTGCAACATTTATTTCCTGCCTCTCGGCTCGTGATTCCTCTAATCGAATGAATTTTTCAACTTCATGGAAAAACTCTCCAAGATCTTGCGGTGGATCTTTAGTCAAAGAGTCTTTGAATTCGGTTCCTTCTCCAACTCCTGCCACTGCCGCCATCAAAATCATCGACGGGTCCGGGCGATCTACAGAAGTCACCGTCGCATTAAATCGTAACAAAAAATCTTTTATGGACTCTCCGGTCCTTTGTTTTATTGATGCCAAAGTCATCATGCTCTTAGGTCGTGTCACGTGAACCCTAAACTGCTTCATGAAGCAATCCACAAGCTCGCCCCATGTCCTGATTGATCCGGTTTCTAGCTGCCTAAACCAAAGTGCAGCCAAATCTGATAAGAATAAGGGGAAACATCGTGCCATCACTTCCTCGGATGCTCCCAGCACTTCCATGTGTCTGATATATCTGGTGATATGCATGGTCGGGTCTGACTTTCCATCATAAGGATTCAGCGTTGGTAGTTTGAACTTCGGAGGGTTCCTTGCATTCCTGATATTCGGAGCGAACGGACTCCGACTAACTTCTTCCAATCCTCCTCCTGAAAACCCTCCTCTCATGAGTCGTCTCACTAGGCCGATCATTCTTTCATCTCCATCTAGGGGTTGCCCCCTTGCCATGTCTCTGTCTTGCACTCCGAGTCTTGTTGGGAATTCTGGTACGTACTCTTCGGGCGGCTCGTTAGCATTAGTGTTGGCCCTAGCCGGTTGAGCTCCTTTCAAAGGTACTTCTGCGTTGGATCCTGCGGGCCTGCCCCCAAGCCCTTGTTGATTGCCTTCTGGTCCTGCATTCTGTCCTCCGTTGGGTTCCATAGCCCTAGCTCCTTGTTCCACATTCACAGCCGCTGTAGCTGGTCCAGGGTTCTGCGTCCCTGCAGCTCTCATCTGCTCGATGAAATTCTGCAGCATCTCTTGTTGGCTTTTCATCATTCTTTCCTGCATTAAGTTATTCATCGCTTCCATCTCATCTCTAGTAATGTAGATCGAAGCTTGTCCTTCTCCAGCGCCAGAGGATGCCTCTTGACTTCCTGCCTGTTGGCTCCTCTCAGTTCTTTGTCTAGTTTGTCGAGTCATTGTAGAGTCAGATCTGAATCCTTCAAACTTTCAAATCTAAACTTTGAATCTGGTGTAACGGATGCTAGTTCTTCTCAGTGAAAGCACCAAAGTGTTTGCACCAAAAATGGTCACAAACCCCAAGTGTAGTGAAAGCACCAGCGTATGAATACGAATCAACAGTATTCACACACAAATCACAGATCTAAGCAAGTAACAAGCAACAATCAAGAAATAATGAACAGTGACACACAATTTATAGTGGTTCGGCTATCTCCGGCCTACGTCCACTTCAAGGTTTTTATGATTTTATTGCTCGATGCTTGAAGATTACAGTTTCGTACGTTGTATTACAACTGATTTTCTGAACTAAGTCTGAATCTAAGGCAGCAATGGTGATCTGGAGTAAATCTGGCAGAATCTGGGCGCTCCTTAGCTCTAAGAATTGTCCGACCACTTTTCTGAATGACCAGGGGCTCTATTTATAGGTGTAGAAGGCTGATATTTTGCCTAAAATGAAGGGAGACCAGTTCTGATACGTCAGGGGGCCCACATGCCCGCTTTATGGAAATCCGGGCCCACTTTGGGATCGATTCGACCCTTGGTTCGAATCGATCAAGAAAGTGTCCAATCGAGCTGAAATTTGGTGTGAACATTCTTCAACATGTGCTCAAGCTTCTGTGAAAATTTCATAGCATTTGGATGTGTAGATCTCAAGTTATGATCGATTCAAGGTCTTATTTCTGGTTGACTAGCCTGGTTCGAATCGATCTAGTTCGAATCGATTCGTTCGAATCGATCCAGCGCGCGCTTCTGTGATGATGTGGAGCACCTTCTTCGTATCGATCCGACTTCTATGCCGAGTTGACTGGGTCGACTCCGTGGTTTCAGCTGTTATAACTTGGTGGATTCGATGTAATGGATTCGAAGGTATGACTTCATCGAATCGATTGGATGAACGTTCTCTTCGAATCGATCAAGGTAGGTTTCAGTTAATCGATACGAAGGCTTCTTGCCTGAATGGACTCGAAGATGCTCGCGGGATGGAGTCGAAGCTCTTTAACTTTATGGACTCGAAGAGTTTCTCATTAATGGATTCGAAGGTGGGAATGTGAGGGTGGACTCGAACTATCAGAGTCGAACTAATGCTTGCTTAATGGAGTCGAAGCAAGGCGTATTCCGATGGGTTCGAGGCAAGGCTCGTCGTGATCGATTCGAGGCAAAGGCTTGATCGATGGATTCGAAGTAAGCTGACTTCTCATGGATTCGAGGCAACGTATGTTTGATGGATTCGACCTTATACCACCTTATCCATCTTCTTTTGGCGATATCTTGAGCATACGAACTCGGATTGACTCGAAACTTGGAACGTTGTTTCATCTGGCCTTGCTTGACATGTCTCATGAATTGCAGCCCGATCCGGACTCGGACAAAATTCATCGATATCCATGGTGAACCTGCGATGCACAATCGATGTTCATGATTAATAATCATTGATTTTCAGTTAATCTTTGGGTATCTCGGCTTTGCCAAAAGTTGGGATAACAGGTATATACGTGGACCCAACTCCCGTGAGTTGGCATAAGGTGGCTAAAACAGGAGCGATTCTCGGGCCAATGAGGTAGCACCTCTGATCGGACGCATTTCTTCGATACCATTCTATTACATTGTGATTGATTTGGTGGCCACCCTTCGATTTTGATTTGGGAGTGTGTTCCGAGGTGGGCGGTAGTGGCTATTATGCGTTTCCACCAGCCCGGATGCGTAATTGGTATATCTACCCTGACATTGCCTTGTTATGCCGTGTCACCTACCATATCGAGCTTTACTACGAGTTTGGATTTGTGTCGTAGCCTGTGGAGTATTGAGGGTAGCTCCCGATATGGGGGTATGCTAATACTGGATAGACTACTGGGACTATTATGTGTTAAGGTGGAAAATGTAAAGCCTTAACTCTATTTAAAAGTAAGTTTATTTTATATTAGACATTATTATAATAGCGTATATTGCTACATAGTAGATAGTTTAACGGATCCTTAGAGGATGGTTATCCCAAACATCCTTTGATTTACTTGTATTTCAGTTGATATTTCACTTGAGTTGGATTTGTTGATATAAGAATGTTAATCCTGACTCGAGTGTTTTGTGTTTTGCTTTACGCTCGGGTCAGACTGAGTGTACCAGTGTTCGAGACTCACCTTTGGAGTTGGAGGTTCGCTTGGAGATCCAGCTTGCAGTTATTCAGTTGATTCCAGTGATGTGTTCAGGTCTTGTATTCGACTACTGTATTGAGACATCTATGAATTCGTGACTTCTGTTGTATCTTGTTTAACTCTGTTATATATATATATAGTAGCTTTATGAACTACTATTATTTTGTTTCCGCTGCATTATTGTTATATTACTATATGTCTGTGATCTGTGATTATTTTATTTACTATATATGCTGAGTTTTGCCAAATTTAAATTAACAATCTGATATTTTGAGCAATTCAAATCCGACATGTATGGATGTTAATGGTTGAAAATTTCAAGTCGTTACATATCCATATACGCAATAGTATTTTGAGCAATTCCAAGTATTTATTTCCCTTTTATTTCTTTTAAATGGAATTTGTATCGAAAATCACAACACTCTCAAAATCTATAAAATCTATAAATGGGGCAATATATTTGAGTCACAATTACACATTGACTCATAGTATCTTCAAAATCTACTTTGATTTGGAAATATTATATCCCAAAATCTAACAATCTCTACCTTGATACTATATTTCCATACAGGCCTACCAACTCCACCAATATATGCATACTCTTTACAATTTCTAATATCTCTATGAAAATAAACGTCTTCATCCAAAAAAAACTTTACCAACCTTTAAACAACCTAATTATGCATGCCCCTCAATTGAACATGCATACCATCAATAAATCAAAACTACTTGTAATACCACAAACGCCTTCATGCGGTCTTTGCAACTTCAAGTTGCTGGCTCCACCTTTAACACCACTTTGAGAAGTCTCTTCATTCTCCACCATTCTCCTAAGCAATTTGTACACATTATTGCTTCCTCGTTTTTCATGCAATACCTCCATATTATCCTTTCAAACCCTTGTGACTCCACCTCGAGTCAAAAAATTAAAGCCTTTTACCTCCAACTGTCCTACCGAAACAAGATTCTTTGTAATTTTTGGGATATGCCTAACTCCTGTAAGCTTCACTGCCCTTCCATCATGCACCTTCTGCCTAACGGAACATATCCCATTAACATGCACGTCTCCACCATTGGCGGATTCCACCTTAGCATCTTGCTCTTCATAATCGATGAATAACTTCTTTTGATTGCATGTGGAAGCATGTACCTGAATCAAATACCCATTTTTTGCTTTTGCCTTTATCTACACATAGGACATTGTCATCAAATTCCCCACCATAACCTCATCATCACCATTATCATTTTGTTCCTTTTGATCTTCTTCTAATGCCTTTATCCTCTCTTTATCTTTTTTAAGCTTATTGCAAAATTTCATTTGATGACCATGTTTTTCATAGTAATAGCAGATGAAATTCCTCTTCACGTTTGATCTTTTTGATCGCCTTTCCATGTTTGATTGGTTATCCCTCCTTGCAAGATACACCTCTCTAACTGGATTTCCAATTTCTTTTTTTCTTCCATTAGGTTCATCTTCTTTTTTCTTCCATTAGGTTCATCCTTCGCATCTCCTCACCGAGTAGGCCAATAACCACTGATCCCATCAAAACTCCATGCGAATTTGGGTTGTTCAATGCCCTACGAGCGTTTCCCAACTTCCCGGTAAAGAAATCATTAATATCAAGGCTAATGTCTCATTATACACCTTGTAATTCATAGCCGCCAATTGATTTATAGTTGCTTAAAAATCATTGAGATGCCCTCCAATTGACCCACCTTCCTTAAGTTTCAAATTTACCAGTCTTCTCATTAGAAGAGCCTTGTTTATTGCAGAGTTCTTTACATAGATTCCTTTCAATTTCTTCCAAATTATAAAAGCAGATGTTTCATTAGCAACAATATGTAACATTGTGTTCTCCAAAACACACCAAATAGCCACCATAACCTTCATTTCCAAAGTTTCTCACTTCGCCTCAGATACATTACTATGGTTCTTCCTTTTTTCTCCAATGGTTGGTGCAGATCATTGAGGCCTAGAAAATCCTCCATCTTCACCTTCTATAACCGCTAATTCCTCTCATTAAGTTTTTCAACACTTGTTTTCTCCATGACCAAACTCTCTTCAAAAAGTTTATATAGTAGGCTCTGATATCAATTGTTAGGATTTTCCAAAGGTTCCCTATACAATTAGAGTTTAGAAGAGCTAAGAAGTGAAGAAGAAAAACATAAAAAATCCTCCAAACAAAACCTTCATTAATTCAACAAAAAACTACAAAAGAAATCCCCAAAATTGAGAAGTTATCTCATCCCAAAACCCAAGAAAAATAAACTTATTCCCATACACATCTAATGAACCCTATACATGCCTATTTATAATAAGAGATTACTCGGTACTCAAATCTTCTCATACACATCACTTCTATAAAAACAAATAAATTGTTGCATCTAATTTAAAAGAGTAAAATCTTCTCTTTTATTATGATATGCATATCTATATATGCAATAATATTCTGAGTAAAACCAAGTATTTGTTTTCCTTTTATTTCTTTAAATGTGATTTTGTATCATAAATCACAACACTCTCTAAATCTATAAAAATCTATAAATGGGGCAATATATTTGAGTCACAATTGCACATTGACTGACAATATCTTCAAAATCTACTTTGATTTGGAAATATTGTATCACAAAATCCAACAAGGAGGAGAGAAGAGGAAAAAATGAATAAGAAAAAATGAATTATCTGTAGGAAATGAAACCTTTCACGTTCTTTAATTAAAGCTTCTTTAATTAATTCCCTTGATTATCACTCTCTCTGTTCCTCTCTCTTTACATGGTATGGCTGAAATTACATGTCATCAGATATAAAATTTCATAAATCACTTCATGCAATTATCTTGTAATTAAACCCATTTAAAATTACATTGATAACATATATCGATGTGTGCAAATATAATATTTACAAATACATTCAAATAATTACAAACAACTCCAAACATAAACTTGAATTAAATAATAATTAATATTTCTTAAATATCAATTAATTTACAACATTTTATAAATTAATTAAATCATTTGGTTTTTTGATAATTCATCATTACGGTTGTGCGACTCAAAGGTGTAAATTCAATTAGCGATTAATACCGAATAGTTCGAATATTAATGTTCACGCATCACCTTAGCAAGTGGTGTGACATTTTAGCTGAATTTTTTGCTTATACATCTTTTGGTAAAATATAATTTTACTTATTATAACCGGTACCAGACCGTAACCATTATTTAAACCAATTCTATTCGTCAAAACTATACCATATTAGGACCTATGGAATTTGGTTTTGGTCAAAACTCCAACATCGTCCATATTCAACTTTGTAATTTTTCAAACGCAAATTTTTCAAACACAAAATCCTAATGATTTTCTACTTTTATATATTTAATGTATTTAATACATTACTTATTCCCAATTTAACAATATGTACTATAAAAAATAAAATGAAAAGTTTACTTTATTTCGAACAAGATTCGCTACAAGGGTTGAGTTATACAATCAAATCACATAACTTCCTTTAGAGCACATCCTTAACTCTATCGTGTATATATGTATGTATATGTATACACATGCACACACACATATATATATAGTGTAGGATCTAGATTAACCCTAGAGGGGGGTGAATAGGGTTATAGCAAATTTTCTCAAATTAAACGCGGAAGCAAGCAGCAGATAAATATGCAGTAAAGTAACACAAAATTTACCCAGCTTCGGCAACCCCTGCCTACTGCTGCATTCCCATATTTCTATTAGAATTAAACAGTCTCCCGCTTACAAACACTCTAACAGACTCGCAGACACTCGCTCCCGCTCACAAACACTCCTACAGACTCGCACACCCTGCTCCGCCTATAGAGCTTCGTAAACTCGCAAACTCTGCTCCCGCCTATAGAGCTTTGCAAACTCGCAGCCCCCCTGCTTACTGAACTAATTCTAACTAGACAATCTGACAACACCTAAACCCTAGGTGGTGATTAACTCTGACTGGACTTGACAAAGTACAAACTGAAAAACAAAATACAGTTTAACCCCAGGGCAAAATTTAAATCGACAATTTAAAAATGCTTTTGCCCTAAATAAACTAGGCCTAAAGATTAAATCAATAAAACCCGGCCCAAATTTAAAACTAAAATAAATCTCTCTATTTCAACAAGGCCGGCCCCCTTTATAATTTTATTGGTCCTCTTGTTAGCCCGCTTTCATCTTCTTTTTTCCCATACACTTCGGCCTGCTTTCATTTTCTTTCGATCCCTTTGAGATAATGGCTGCTCGATGAAATTAGGGCTTCGATTCTCTGGCGATTTTTGTGCAACTGAATTAGGGCTTTGCTCGATGCTTTGTTGCGCTGAATTCGTTGCTCTGTTGATTTATGACGTTGTTGTTCCTCTTATTAGAGCTTCGGCTCGATGCTTCCAAAATTGGGGCTTTGTGAAGATGCTGCTCGATTTCCTTGCTCTGTCTCGCGATGATTGATTTGATCGATTGTTGGCTCCGGTATGTGATTATTGCTCTGTGCTTTTCCGATTTGAACTTGAATGCTTGAGAGCTTTTGTCGGTGATGATTGGGTTTTTCTTTCTCTGCTCTTCACTACTGATCGAGTTCGGCTTTGATTGGTATGTGAATTGTGTCTTTTGTTCTCTGGTTTTAATGCTTGAACTCGATGCCTTTAGTCGATGATGATATCTGGGTTTATATACAAGTCTGATTTGATTTACGTGATTCTCACGCCTTTAAAACTTTCTGTTTTTATGCTTGCTATTTTGGGTAATTACGTTGTACCCACGACATTTATTTTGTGACGTTCGATTCGTTCTCTGATTTATATCTCAGAATCTTTCCTAATTTATACCTCTGACTTTTTCAACTTGTAAACGAGATTAACATATACAACTTTGACTTGAAATTTCTTGACTTCGGCTCTGACTTTGTTACTGTGTTGCATAACTGACTTTATAGATGTTTGTTACTTGAATAGTTGCTTATTTTGTTCATTGGTCTTTGTTTGTTCATTCTGACATCACCTCTGTTTCACTTGAATCTGTTCACTGTGTTCGACATTGCCATGCTACCTTGCTTGTATTAATTCCAGTCTGATAGCTGCATGTTGAACTGTAGTCGAGTTGCATCCATGTAGTCTGTGCATTAACTAGTGGCTGTGCATTCATGTAGTTCCCTCTGGTCATATGTAGTTGCCAACTGGTTTCCCTTGTAGCTGTGCACTTAAGTCTCTTGTGCACTTTGTTTCTGAGTTTATTTTTCTTGTCGACTTCACTGTAGTCTGGTTCATTAGACACTTGAACCTGTAGATGATTCACTGTTGTACCTGTACCTCTTCTCTGTTGCTGTTGCATTGTTGCATCCCATTCCATGTTTGTATTCACTCCAGATATTCTTCACTTTTGACTATATTGATACTGTATGCCTGCATATCCAAATTGCATATTTACTGATCTTTGTTTTATTTAAGATGCTGTCTGCACTTCATATACTCTGACTACTGTGGCACTGAGTTTGATCTCTGTTGTACACATTTTGTCTTGTTCATATTGAATCATACATGCTTTATTGACCATTCATTCATGTCTGGTTCATTACTGTAGTTGTGTTGCCATTCATGTTGCTCTCTGCATACTTTGATCCATTGATGTTGTAACCTGTCCATTACATTTGTTTTGGACATTTTGCTTTCTTTGATCTTGTTGGTTTGGTTTGCTGATTCAATGGTGCTCTTGGTCACTTGAGACTTTGCACTTTGGTGCTGCAGTTGAGTTATAGCATTCATGTGTACATTACTTGATTTTGGTCGAGTCCATTTGTACATGTTGCTTCATTTGGGCTCTGTCCATCTCTCTGCATTTCTATGATTTCTTCATTGTTGAGGTTTGGTTCACTTTTGTTATGTTGGTGACATTTTGAATTTCACTGTGTAATCTGATATTGATTTGACCTTGTGCACTCGAGTTGGCGAGGCAGTGCACACGTACATACGTGTGTACTGCAGCCACTCGTAATTACCTATCCCTGATATGAATACTGATATGCACAGATATTACACAATCAAAGATGATGACGTTAACCCATATATCTGAGACAGCTTTAAATTTTTTTTTATATTTTTGCAAATTAAATTCGTTTCTGTTCAGATTATTGCTGTAGATTTTCAATTATACAGGTACCACAGGTGACAAGACAAACACTGAAGCTGGACAATGCAGATGAGTGATTGAGTGATGTAGTGAGGTTGTTACTGTAAAATCGAATTGTGATGTATTCAAAAATTGTACGGTTATAGTGAGAGTCAGAATTTGTACTATTCAAAATTTGTAATAAAAAGATTGTTTGAATAAAAATTTTAGTTTGAATTCAAATTCTATGTTGATAAAATTTCTGTTATTCCTGTATATGTATAATCTGTAAACACATTTAAAATACGATATATATAGTTTGTTATCATCAAACACTAAACACACATCAAACATATAGTTGTTTTAGAATAAGAGTGCCACTGTATTCATGTAGAGAACTCGATTTGATGTCTCAAGGGTTCAAACCCATGATCTTCAGAGCCTTAGTCAAAAGCTTCATATCACTAGCCACTAGAGCTAGTGGTCTTGATATATGTATATAGATTTATATATAAGGAATTTTGAGATAATTGCCATCACACCAAACTTATGTATGACCTGCGATTATCTTTACTTATTGATTTTTATGACATCTTTTGGGTACTCTCATGAGTAAACTAAGAGTCAGGTGTAATGAAGACACACTAGTAGGATTATTGGATTTTTTGAGGCATTGAGACCATTGATTTATGTATATTAGGTATTAAGTTTTATGCATGTCACACAATATCATTTATTTATGAGACTATGTAAGATATTTGATACTACTCGAAACTTTGTATGTATGGAGAAGATGATGTATTCTCACACTCACACATATATTATCATGATTCCACGCATCTATATTTCAATGTAGTATATTTTATCATCCCATTTAGACCCGTCAAATGGGTCGGGTCATAATGGGTTGGGTCAAAATTGACCCGACCAATTTTGTGACCCGACCCATTTAATATATTTGTTAAAAGAGAAATATGACCAAACCCATTTCTTATCAGGGTCGACCCATTTAACCCACTTAAGAAAACATCCAATATTCTATCGAATAAAAGAGAAAAATATAGTTTCACATACAACATTACATAACGTAAATAACTTCATTCATTGATATTGCACAAATATATCATGAAATACCATAGATGGATCAGACAGTGCAAAAGTATAACATTGAGATTGTTTAAACTGCCAGGGTACTTAATAAAATCATCAAACAACATCTAAAAGTGCAAGTAGGAAACATGTACAACTTGTACAATATAAGTGAGATAGAATTTCAACCAATCATACATCATAGAATCAAATTATCAGTTGCAGATCAAATTTTTAGTCCCTTGCAACTCAAATTTTCAGTCCTTGTCGAAAATTTAACACATAAAGAAACATTAGGAAGATGCTCAGAATAAACGGTGAAACATTCAAATAGCATAATATTATACAAGAATCAAAGGCTATAGTTAATTTCCTACATGTGAAATCAAATTCATTTGTCTCAATACCAAAATATGAAGATATAAAAATTTTACCAGAGAATAACGGATGGGAAATGGATAAATAAAATGTGAAAACATAATGAAGCAATTGTGATAAAAAAGACTTACATATCTTAAATGCTCTGGTTGAATGATGCAGGTCTCTTCATCTAAAAAGAACTTATAGAGCCCAATTGAACTTATATCTGCAGCAAACACCAATGATAAACAACTTTGTAGCAAGAAAAATAAGATTACTGACTGCTTAATAAATTAATTAATAAAAATATGTATTTCTTTTCAGCTAGCATTTCAGAAACAAAGAATATAATTGAATTTGCTTATTTACTTATTATTTTCATTTGGAATATGATAAGCATAGATATTTTAACACCTTGCATTTAGCAATTAGTGGTATCACTTACTATGATATAATTGTGATATCCATTGTCATGAGCAAATCTGATTAAAATTTAATTATCATTCCATTCCAAAATTAAACCGAGCACATTCATTGAGTATGAAAATGTCAAGAAGGGTTACTTTTAAGGGCATATAGAAAACCCAAAAGGGGTTTAATTTTTGTTAGTATACTAATACTAATGTAATAAAAAAGCCAAGTCAAGTAAGCAAGTTGCAAGGTATGTTTCAGTTGTGTTACTAATACTAATACTATCACAGGTTGAATGTTTCAGTCTATATCTTCATATATTTTCTCTCTGTTAAATTTATAGTTTACATACACAATATCAAAATAGCTTTACAATCTTTTATATCCTACTATGTTGATGTTATAAGGACTATGGATATTTCATCATGTGTATGTGTGTGTGTTATAAACATTTAAGACTCTCAGACACATTTGTAGTAAGTTTACTTGCAGTAATGTTGTGAATTTGACCAACTATTCTACAGACAAGAATAATCTATAATAACTAAGATATAACTTGTTATTGTTTTTGTAATAATCAAATATTTGTACTGAAATGTTCAAATATGGCTGGGAATTACATAAAAGCATGTACACTACCTAATAAGATCTAAGCTTGAGGTTATAAAACAGAAATACACCTTTTTCCAAGAAATAACATGCAAGCGCAGATACAAATATAATATTAAGGTAGACCAAAAATATTATCTATCATTTTCAAGCATACATCAAGAAAAAAAGGGATACCTCTACTTAGTATGAGCTCAATTTTCTATTTGCTGAAGAGATTTTCCCCTAGTCTCCGTGCCGACAAGAGTGTAAAAATAGTTGAAAATATTATAAAAAATTATCAATTGAAAATATATTGAAAGTACCTGACACCATGGATTAATGCACCCTTTCTGGAGAATGGAACTTTGTAATATCTTCGGTAAGATCTTCGAATGTTTCCATAATCGTACCACCATACAACCAATCTCTCGTACATAACAATGCTTCAACAGCGTCCTCTTTTAGTGAACTATGGTAGTCATCGAGTACTCTACCACCAATGCTAAAAGCACTTTCCGAAGCCACAGTAGTTATCGGTGCAGCCAAGATATCTTTTGCTATAAGGGATAAAATAGGATACTGAAAGTGTTGTGATTTCCAATATAAGAGTATGTCAAACTCTATTTTGCGATCTACCAACCCATCACTTAAATATGAATAAAGTTCCGATCTAGTAGAATTGACAACAAATTACGAACCTTGATAAGAATTAAATTGTTCCGACATATCTTCACGTTCTTGTGAATAAGGACTCGTAAATGAATGTGAAGATTCTGTGTCTTTTGTAGCATTTGTTTTAATAGGAGACTCTTCTTGCACTTTCCTTGAATATTCAAAGAACAACTCTTCCAATTTTCTTTTTACCTTTTCAAATTCTATGGTATTTCCATATAGCCTTTCATAAGAAAATCGAACAAAAATTACTTTGTAACGTGGATCAAAAATACAAGCAATCGAAAGAAACACACTAAACTCTTTCCAATATTTATCGATTTTTTTAAACAGAACGCGTGCCATGGAAGACATAAAATCATCACCATCCAAAATCTTTTTTAAATTTAAATGAACCACAAAAATTTCTGGAAAAAACAAATTGGCAGTCGGATAATTTGTTCCTGAAAACGAACATATTGCATTATAGAAAACTTCCAAAAAAACGTGTAATTTTCTTTGCTTTCTCCCATTCTTCAAATGATGGACAATAAGTATAACTAGAATCCACATGTTTCAAGCGACAAAGAGCTTGTTCATAGTATATTGCACTTTTAAGCATAATAAACGTGGAGTTCCATCTCGTGGGAACATCCGGACGTAATCCCTTCTTAGTTTTATCCAAAGAAAGACTGCATATGCATTCAACAAAACTTTTTTTCCTAGATTGAGAGCCTCTGATATATTTTATGCTTTCTCGTATGTTGCTCAAACAAGTAGTGATGGATTTTAAACCGTCTTGAACTATTAAATTCAAATATGCGCCGCACATCTGACATGTAAATATTGACCATTCGCAACTAATGATCGTCTATAATTGAGATGTGATCCTAATAATTCAACGAGCTTGTCGTTGGAAGATGGGTTATCCAATGTACATGAAAATATTTTATCAACTATTTCCCAACTAAGTAACAAACTTTATATCTTTCCAAATATGGCCGAACTCAAATGAGGAGGTGGCAATAAACAAAAACTAAGTAATCTCTTTTGCAAATTCCATTCATTATCAATAAAATGTGCTATCAAACTCATGTATCCATCTGTATTGATTGAAGTCCATAAATCCGAAGTTAAACGCATTCTCCCACTACATGAATTCGGAAAATCTTTAAGTTTAACTTTCTCATTCTCATAAAGTTTTATAACATCCAAACACGAAGTGTTTCTTGATAAATGTACCGCTTCATCATTTAAATAAGAAACCAAATCGAGGATACTTTCATATTGAAAAAAATTAAACAGTGAGTTATGCCAAGTAATTGCTTTAGTCATTAAATCTATATACTTTGTTTGACTAAAATTTTCTCTGTGGATGTCTTCCACACTTTGACCATAACATTTCTTTACATGTCTTCTCAAATTATTAGTCCCATACTTATCACCACATATATATTTCCTTTTACACTTTTTACAAAAAAATGTACATTTTTCACCTTCAATGTTTCATGTTTTTCAAAATATTTCCAAACATCAGAATATGTATTTCTATTTCGTTTACTTCCTATGAAACTACTTGTTGAATTAAGATCAACCTCGAATCCCGCCATGTCCCTTATTTGGCTATAATCTTCACCAATATTCACATTCTACAAGAAATATGCAAAACTTATTATGCATTGTTTAAAGACTACTTAATAGTGTAAACAGATTAATAGCAAAGATATTATTATCTATTTATTGAGCGTCAATTATACCGACTGCGCATGTTAAATTGCAACTAAATCATTCAATAGTATCTGCATTTTGGTACTAAGAAACCTTTGTATTAATATTAAGCAGTCGACTTTACAGAATTCAAAGGAGTTATTTCGTAAGCACAAATATACAATCTGGCTTAACCTGAGCAACTAGAGTTTTCCAAAATTAACCCACTTAGGGTGTGTAAAGTTTTCATACAACGAGGTACAAATAACTGTAATTTATTAAGCCATAAATAAAACAATCATGGGTTGAATATACTGTAAGTCAGTATACTTTAGATCCGAATGACAACTATCTTGCCTTTATATGAAAATTCACTACTAGACTGAAATAAGATAAAAATGTAACAGATTTAATGTGGACTTATTTAGCAATTTTTCAAAAAGAAGAAACTATAGTCATTTAACTTTTGATACGTTAGATCTATATTGTCACTTCTTCGGGTTTATTTTAAGCCATATATATCAAACTAAATAGTACTTTAGTTCAACATCTATGAATAATGTGAATCAAAGATTGAGGTTAAAAAAATGATTATGAACCTAAAGTTGAATGAATGTAGGATCTGAAAGCCAACAGCAGCCCCACTAGTTTAGAAATAATAAACAATTTCATATTTTCATAATGAGCAGATCATATTATGTTGATATAACTGACACGGTTATTCAAACAATGTCAAGGTAATCTAAAATATATGAAAGTTGATTTAAAGTTGTTTATGGGTTAACTAGTTGAAGTAAGCATTTTTTCTATCCAAATATATATAATGTTCAAAAACTTATCTGACAAGAGCTAACATCACATAAAAAATCATAGTTGATAAATTAACACTAATAAAACATGAATTAATTTTCATTTAGACAATACACCGATTTCATTTACCCTTCTTTATCATTCACCAATTTTATTAAACAAACCCTTGTTTTTCTAACAACGATAACAAAAATATTTTGTACGACAGTTCCAATGATGACCAAAGGCATTGTACTTCATGTAGTCGCATGACATCATAACCCATAAGTTGTACACCAGAACACTTGTGAATTTATGGGTGCAAAGTGTTCGTACACGAGTATAACTTATTCAATTATTTATGAACTCATCGGGGTAGGCATCTTAATTGACAAGAACCTTAGAAACGGAATGGTCGACATTAGGAGACAAGGGGATAGCATCATCCTAGTCAAGCTGGTAGTTGGTGATATGATTCTGAACGTCATTAGTGCTTATGCCCCACAAGTAGGTCTAAGTGAAGCCGTCAAGAGGAATTTATGGAAAGAGCTAGATGTCATGGTTAGAGATGTGCCTAGTAGCGAAAAACTTTTCATAGGAGGATATTTCAATGGCCATGTTGGTACAACTAGTGGGGGGTTTGAGAGAGTGCATGGTGGTTTTGGATATGGCGATAGGAATCATGAAGGAGAAGAAATATTGAATTTCGCTATTGCTTATGACTTCATGAGAGCTAATACCTTCTTTAGAATAAGACAATCACACTTAGTTACTTTTAGTAGTGGCCAACACTTTAGCCAGATTGACTTTGTCCTTACTAGAAGAGTCGACAAACAAGCTTGTGTAGATTGCAAAGTCATACCTAGAGAATATGTCGTCTCAAACCATCAGCTTTTGATATCCGAGTTTCGTCTCCGAATACGTGTTCGATAGGATAAAGGGGCCAAGATTAGTCGGACGAAATGGTGGAAGCTCAAAGCGCCTCATGGGTGTTTAAGGATAGAGTGATGGTAGAAGGGGCATGAAATATGGAAGGAGAAGCAAATCACATGTGGGATGAGATGGTAAGGCGCATTCGGAAAGTGGCTACTGAGGTGTTTAGGATAGAGAAAGGAAATAAATGTGAACCTAAAGATTCATGATGGTGGAACAGTGATGTGAAAAAGGCTATCAAAGAGAAGAAGGAATGCTATAAGTGCTTACATCATCACGAGAGCGAGGACAACATGCAAAAGTATAAAGTGGTAAAAAAGAACGCAAAGAGAGCGGTGAGTTAAGCAAGGGGTGGGGCGTGAAGACCTATATCATAAGCTAAGTACGAAGGAGGGTTAAAAAATCGTATATAGGATAGCTAAGCTCCGCGAGAGGAAGACAGAAGACTTCAACCAAGTTAAATGCATCAAAGATGACAATAATAGACTTTTGATGAAGGACGATGAGATAAAAAATAGATGGAGAGATTACTTTGACAAGCAATTTAATGAAGAATATGGTAGCACTACGGTCGAGATAGACGACTCTTTTGATGATGCCTGTAGACATTTTGTTCGGAGAATTCAAGAATCCAAGGTAAAGGAGGCGCTAAAATGGTTGAAAGCAGGTAAGGCATTGGGGCCTGATGACATCACTATTGAGATGTGAAAATGCCTTGGAGATGCAGGATAGCCTGGCTAACTAAGTTGTTCAATAATATTTTCAAATCAAACAAGATGCTAGATGAATGGAGGAGAAGCATACTAGTTCCAATTTTTAAGAATAAAGGAGATATCCAAAGTTGCACTAACTACAGAAGAATTAAGCTTATGAGTCATATAATGAAGCTTTGGGAGAGAGTCATTGAATATCGATTAAGAAGAATGATAAGCGTTTCAAAAAACCAATTTGGTTTCATGCCTGGGAGGTTGACCACATAGGTGATTTTCTTGATAAGACAACTTAATGAGAGATTTAGGGAGCAAAAGAAGGATCTACACATGGTATTTATCGATTTGGAGAAAGTTTATGACAAGGTACCGCGAAAGGTGATGTGATGGGCCCTGGAAAAGAAGAGGGTCCCAACAAAGTACATTACCCTTGTCAAGGATATGTACGATGATGTTGTGACTAGTATCAGAGCATCCGATGGTGAGACCAGTGACTTTCCCATTAACACAGGATTATATCAAGAGTCTGCTTTGAGCCCCTATGTTTTTGCCCTAGTGATGGATGAGGTTACAAAGGGTATACAAGGTGAGATTCCTTGATGTATGCCATTTGCTGGTGATGTTGTGCTAATTGATGAAAGTAGGATCGAGATTGATAGACAACTTGAGTTGTGGAGATAAACTTTAGAATCAAAGGGATTTAGGCTTAGCAGAACTAAAACAGAGTATATGAAGTGCGAGTTCAGCGGTGTTAGGTCAGAGGATGGAGATGTCACTCTGGACGGACAAATAGTTCCCAAGAAGGATTCATTTCGATATTTAGGATCATTGTTGCAGTATGATGGTGAGATTGATGAAGATGTTAGTTTTAGAATTCGAGCGGGATGAGTGAAATGGCGACAAGCGTCTGGCATTCTTTGTGACAGGAAAGTCCCACAAAAGCTTAAAAAAAGTTCTACAGAACGACAATCGGGCCTGCGATGTTGTATGGTGCAGAATGTTGGCCTACTAAAAGCCAACACATCCAAAAGATAAGCGTAGCAGAGATGCGTATGTTGTGATGGAGTTGCGGTCATACAAGAAGAGAGCGAATTAGAAATGATGATATATATGATAAACTTGGAGTAGCACCAATTGATGAGAAGCTTATTCAAGATCACTTAAGATGGTTTGGACATCTTCGACGGAGGCCGCCCGAGGCACCTGTGCGTTGGAATTATAAGTCGCGTTGAATGCTCAAAGAGAGGTAGAGATCGACCAAGGTTGGCATGGGATGAAGTAGTAAAAAGGGATTTGAAGAATTGAAGTATATCCGAAGAGCTGGTGACGGACCGGAGTGCGTGGAAGTTAGCGATTCACGTACCAAAACCATGAGCGTTGAGTTT
Source organism: Allium fistulosum (assembly GCA_030737815.1). Classification (NCBI taxonomy): domain Eukaryota; kingdom Viridiplantae; phylum Streptophyta; class Magnoliopsida; order Asparagales; family Amaryllidaceae; genus Allium; species Allium fistulosum. The sequence continues at coordinate 430,643,630 of CM060906.1, read as the reverse complement.
ATAAGTTTTAGATTATAGGACTAAGGGAACAGGAGCCTAAGACGTAGGTTTGGTCTTTGACCAATATTACTATTAGTACCATTATCAGTATTAGTATTATTATTATTATCATTTCTCTTTTATGTATATATATACATATATATTTTTATCTTTATTTTTATTTTACTTAGTTATTATTATTATTAATTTACTTATTTGACTTTATTTTATTATTGTGATTATCATTGTCATTATTATGACTTTTAAATTGATTTTATCATTTAGTTTTGGGTTCCATCTCTAGCCGACTCCAACTTGTTTGAAAATAATGGCTTAGCTATTGTTGTTGGTTGTTGTACCATTGCAGAAATTACAATTTTACATTCCATGTTAGCATACAATGTGTATAAGGTGCTCTGAATCTCTTTTGTTTCAAACTTGGTGAGAAAAACATTTAGACAATGATATATATGTTATACATAAAGTTAACATATACTTCAAAGTCAAGCTTTCATATCTATTCAAAGTTCAATATGCTTTCAAAAGACAATTATATCAAGTCCTTTACATAAGAATTTGGAATGCTCAGTAGTTATACATCTTACGAAAATGATACCTTTTTAGAAATTGACATCTCTTGAAAATTTGTATTTGAAATTAACTTATTTTCAAGTCCTAGTAATTCAAAGCCATGCATCCTTAAGGACCATATGTTTATACAAAACTGGCATAAAATCTAAATATATGAACTGCACTCATTTGAAGACCTTAAATAAAGTCCATATGTATTTGATGCTATGTTTAACTTTATGATACCATGTTATATGTCTTAGAACTCTGAAACCAAAAATGTACATATATATAAAATCCCAGATATTCAAAACGCTGAAAAACATACACCCTTACAAATATTCACACATGCATATGCATTTTAAGATCATGTATTTTTCCTAAAAATATTGTTGCATAAACAAATTATCGCTATAGGCTTATATAGCATATAAACTACGCTATCGGAAAATGACATTAGGCACATAAAGTTTCTAACCATGAGCATTAATAAATAATAAAATAACACAAATTACTCGCAGAGATTTTCTAGCTATGTCGATAGTCAGCCGCTAAGATCTGTGCGATATCAGAATCATCAACTAGCTTAGATATAGAAATTGCACCACAACAAAGGGTTTGCTGCAAATGCAATAGATTTAAGATTTTAACTCTCGATTTATCCAATTAGCAACCATAAATTAAATTTTCAAACAGAAATATCATACCTTTGATTGATTGGAGCTTTTAACTTTGACAACTAAATCGTGCGAGATCTGAAGAATCGAGAGAAAGAAGTCGCGAGAGCAAGAGCAAGCGTGAAAACTGAATCGAGTGAGACAGATTAGGCATCTAGGGAGAGAGAGTCGCCTGACGTCATCTTTGTAGGAAACGAGAAATGAAAATGAAATTAGGGTTTTGGATTTTGGACGGGTAAAAGGGTCAAGCGGGTTGTATCATATTTTTAGCGAGCTAAGTGGATATTGACCCAATTCAAAAAATGATTGAATTAGCCTGGACCCAATCCTATTAAAATTGGTTTATAATGGTTGGGTTAAAGGGTCGGGTTGAATTTTGATAGCCCTAATCCCATTGTGAGATTGTATCACATAAATCACGTTACATAATTTTGTTTTTAATTTATCCAGCGGTCCGCCATCTTGGGTATTCGTAGGTCGAATGTGGTATTTTAGCATCGATTCTAAACATCGTAATTGTGGTCATCAGATGTAATTTAATCATTTGGTGAAGTAATTGCATTCTTTTTATAATCTATTTTTTCCTACCTCAATTATGTCATTCTCATCTTAATTTATATTTCAGTTTAATATATATAAACATGTGTATAGAAATACGTGTATACATACATCTTTGTTGATTTCGGGCCTTAAGTTTTCTTTTTCTGACCAAAAGCCCAGAACCTCTACTTCCACCACGCTCCATCGCGCCAGATCTGGACACTGCATCTGCTTCATCTCATCCTCTGGAAAATCCCATTTCCAGATCTCAATTCTTTAATAATTTCTCACGTAATTAATGAGAGTCTAAGCTTCTTTAATTCGACCTTTTAATTCGAATAATTGCGCATCAGACTGGATAAATTAAATGGACGTCGAAAAATCATCACTATGCAATTGCGTAGTGAACTTTTTGCTCGAAGAAAAGTATCTTCTGACAGCCTTCGAACTCCTCCACGAGCTTCTAGAAGATGGGCGCCACGATCAAGCTATTCGACTTCGCGAGTTTTTTGCTGACCCTAATTTGTTTCCTGCTGATCAGATCGCCAAATACAATTCTTTGAGAGGTTCGTTTTTCTACTATTATTAATTAAGCTGTTTAATGTGATTAATCTAAGTGAGATGTAAAGCATTGGTATTTGCATGGATTAACTGATAGTGGAGTCTTATCAGTATTCTGAACCGCTGAAATTTGTGTAATGCTTTGGCTCCACGAGTTTATTATACTTGTTTTGATCCTTTTTGGAAGGTTCCGTTTCTTAGAGGTTATGGTATTGAACTTTGCTATGCATATTAAAATCAGCAAGTAAATTTTGCTCAGCAGGGAGATTATGATACGTGGAATCCATGTCTTGTTGATTCTGTGCGTCGTTTTACTTTTTGCAAGTAAAATTTACTTACACTTTTTTTAAAGCAAAGCAGCATTTTTGTATGAAATTTGACTGCAATTTTTTCAAAGCATTGGTTTTAGCTGTTTTAAAAAACAACCAAAATCAGTGGTTTTCAGCACAAATTTGGTTTTTCTTTCAACCTTTTGAATCAGTTGATTTTGACCTTTACTCGATTTTCTTTCCAACTGTACCCCAAATATTTTAAATGTTTTTAAATGTTCCAAATATAAAAAAAATAGTTGATTTTAAATTATTTATTCCAAGAAGTTGTTTTTCAACCTATTTTTAAAAAGGGAAAAATAATGTTAACTTAAATAGTTTAAGGGGGTTCCAGGATCAAGCACCTTTTTCCACTAGTCGTATAGCGTATAGCGCAAGTCCTCCACCATAATTGTTTTCAACCGCAGATCCTTATTTTTTAAAACGTCATGGATCTGTTATAAAAAAAAAAGTCATAGATTTTATTTTTCCTATCAAGATAAAAAATCAGCAAACTTAAATGAAATCAATTACATAAAACATCATAATCATCACTGCACACAATTCTGAAGTGTACAATCATATATATTGCAGTTTTGAAAACAATAAATGCATATTTTATGCATCATTCAAAAAGTGCAATTTATCTATGAAAACTTGGAATATAAATAAATGTTGCCTCCTCTATGTTAAAAATAATATATTTTTTATAACGAAAATGCAATATATCTGCACTTTTCAAAATAAACATGAAAACTATGTAAATAAACATAGATTGAATGCAATTAAAAAAAAACCAATACACCATTTTGAACAGAAAATTTGAAAATAAACAAGTTTTGAACATTTTTTGGAAGAAGTTGCATAGTCTATATAATATGAAAAGTGCAAATTATCGAAAATAAAAATTAATATGAAAAGTGCAAATTATCGACAGTAAATCAGAATGTAATTAAAAGCTTACATCTTACATGCAGTGCACACAAAACCTAAAACGAAAAAATATATTTAAAAAAACTATAGATGTTATGCGCTTTATTGAAATATACAAAAAACTGAAATATTGCAAATTATGTAGAAAAACATAGAATATAGCTAAAGTTGCATAGTCTATATATACAAAATATAAAAGCGCAAAAGAGCAATTTTGAAAAATGCATATGTTATGCATATTTCGAAAGTTCATAAAAAAAAATCGTAGTACATAACATCTATAGTTGCATAATATGCATACTAAAAATATACAAATGTAAGAAAAAACTATAATTGAAAAAAAATGCAGATGTTGTGCGTTTTTTGAAAGTGCATAAAAAAGAAATAAAAATCAAAGTGCCTAATATATGTAATTGCAAAATTAACTATTAAATATAACTCACACGCTTTTTATGCAAAATAAACTAATCGTAGAAATAGAATTTAAAAAAGAAAATTTAGATCTCATACATTTTTTGTGCAGTTTAATTGGAAATAATGAATCGATGGTATTTTTGTAATATTATTTAAAATTTACGTGGCAAAACCGAAACAACCCGAAAACGTAAAAATAGGTCCTTCTGTCTAATTATGATTATGGATTGGACCTTGGTCAAATTCATCATGGAAAAGGAGGACCCGATAGTTTCTCCTGTAGTTTAAACATTATCGATCTTATTATTATTATTTTTTAATTTTATCTTCTTAACTAGCGTTGAATTTAAATTATTTATTTTCAAGAAAGCTTTTGGAATATTGACAAATTTTTATGACTTAAACCAAAATATAGAACAATCTTAATTAAATAATTTAAACATTATTGACCTTAATTTTTTAGTTTTATAATTTTATCTTCTTATTGAAAATTCACTTTATATGTTTTTTATTTTTCAAAATATAGTTTGTGCGCATTTATGATGCAATTTTTGAAATCAATTTTTTTAAGGGAAAAATAGTGCTTTTTTTAATAATAAATTTTAAAATATTATATATATCTGTTTTCGAATACTTTTCAGAACCATGAAAATGATGTTCCCATGTATGAATTTATATGTTATAAAAGCGATCGTAATGCCTCTTGGAATCGAACTCTCATAATGATCAAAATTGATATCTCAAAACACTCAAACAATGGTACATAGATTTCAAGTGGAACTTTAGTGTTGTTTAAGGCTAGTTAGTTCTGAAAGTTTGTGTCACTTGGCTTATGTGCGATAAACGCAGATTTGCTTACTTTCACGAAATTCATCTTCTAAAGGTGAAGTTATTGATATCCTCTATTATGTCTTTTGTTTAATTGGCAAAGCAACTTGAAACATGTAATATATCATGAAGAAATCTTGCTTTTGGAAAAGTAGGGTAAAATGCCATCATCCGTGAAGACCAAAGAACCACATTTCATCTTACAAAACTTCCATGTTTTTTCTTGCACAGGGTTGCTTTAGAAGTTTATGTTATTATTTAATACTTTGCTTTAAAGCCATACCCAGATTTTTTTTGTCAATTTAACCCTTTTACATTATCATAAGAGCCCCCCCCCCCCCCAAAAAAAAACCACACACACGTGCGTGCATGTGTGAATGTATGAGGCACTGGCCGATACACCGAAATTTCGGTGGTACCAGACCGGTATCAACAGTGACCAAACCGGAACCGAACATAAAAGTTGGTTCTAATTAGGGTAAGAAAAAAAGTTTGAAATAAAGAAGAATACACCCAAACAAAAGCAAAACTGCAGCAAAACTTTAAAAATACAGGAGAAATTAAATTGAACAACTTACTTGAGCAAAATTAATCATCCACTTCGTCTCCTCAACAAATCAGGCTGGGATTTTATTGGATTTTAAGTTGAATCAGGGAAGTTCTTTTTTTATAAGCTTTAGTGGTTTTTTCTTGCCTAGCAGTCGACATTGGCTTTTAGAGGAAGAGAAGTAGTGGGAGACGATTTTGAATGATTGTTGTGGCTGGAATGATGAGTTATCTGATTTATTTGGGTTTGGGCTGAGTTGGGCTAACAAATAATTAGCAATTTTAAATAATGATTAACTAAGGCTTGGGCTAACTTATTTGATATATCAACTTTAACTCTTTTAATTTATTATTAAGTTTAATTTAATTTAATTATGAAGTTTAGTTTAATTAGAATTTAGTTTAATTGTTAAGTTTATATTTTATATTGTTAGAATGCGGATTAAGGATCTTAAGGCTAGAATTAACACTAGAGGGGGTGAATAGTGTTTTAAGAAATTTGTTAATCTTTTTGAATTTATCTTAATTTTTTAACAATGTATACACTAATCAGACACAGATATGAACACAGAATCAAACACAGATGCAAATATAAAGTAAAAGCAGTAAAGGAAAGAACACATCGGATTTTATACTGGTTCGGAGTTACCCTACATCCAGTCCCGCAACACAAGTACAGATTTCCTTTGAAAAACAATTCTTACAAATACAACTCTCGATTTCAAGGCTACGAGGTACATCGCTCCAGATTCACAATCCTCTGGGTAGAGATACTTGATTTCCGGGGCAACAAGTTAACCCAATTGATTTCCAAGGCTACAATCACACATTTTCTGGCTTGATTGATTATAAAAAGTCTATAATTCAGATTAACACTTGGATCTTGTAGAGATAGTGGAGAGAATCAAAACCAGAAATTATCTAGTTAGATTCGATATTGATTTCGGCAGAGTAATAGTGTAATTTGTAAATAAGAAAGTGGAGAAGAAGAAGAGAAGTAAAATCAGAGAAAAAAGTGATTAAAATTCGTTGAAAACACCCTTTATTTATAGTAGATCAATAGCCATGTCCATTGGTGAAGGGATGTGGCGAATAGACACTTCTTTTAAAAAACAATTTAACTGTCACCATGTCGACAGGGGTACATGTGACCAGGTCGACATGCCCTTGTATTTTTTGGTGATTTGTTTTTCTTTGAAAATAATTTCTATATTATATTATATTTATATTTATATTTAAACTTTAAAATATACTTATATATAGTTATAATACTTATATATATAACTATAGAGAACAATATTAAAAATTTTATAATAATTTTCTATACTTTTATATTTAAATCTTAAATATAAATATATAAAACAGCTAAATATATTAATATCAGAATTATAGTTTAAAAACTTAGGATAATAATTTAAAATCAAAGATATTTAAAATTAAGAATATTTTTGAGGCTAAAATATATTGAAAAACCAGGACAGATGATTTTGGTTTTTAAACAGGAATATTTAAAATCATTTTGAAAAACAAGCTATATATATTTTGAAAATCATTTTGAAATAAAAGTAAGTGGATACAAAAAGATGTTCCACTAGATTTTTCGTAGGTTCCATCCTACTTAGGGTTCCATCCCTTTAACGAGCCACGAATAAAATAGATTTTAAGATGTCAGTGTCTTTCTACGAGTTTTAACAATATTCCTAACTATATAACTTATTTTGGAAACTTGAACTCTTGAAATTCTTGATACCCATGAGTCTTGAATCTTGATATCTTCAATCTTTGATCTTGAATCTTTATACTGTACAGTTCTTCATTCTTTAGTACCTGCAAACATATCTATATATATATCTACACAATAATGTTAGTATTATATATTTTATAATCTATTTCTAAGTAAGGTTGTTGTCATCAAAACCAACTCCTCAGGGACTAACATATATTTTATTTACAGTGGTTATTTTTACATTTTCATTAACAAACCATTGAAAATCGAAACCGGAACCGAAACTTTCAAAATTTCCAAAATCGTGCGAAACTAAGAAAATTTCAAATGATCGAAAGTGAGTTCTCGAACCTTGATACACATCCCCCCCCCCCCAAAGGAAGTATGTAGAAGGGGCCTTTAATATGTATCTATATAAAAATTAAATTGTGCTTTTGTAATTGTATGTCCAATTTGGAAATTTTCGGTTGTTATTCTGAATATCAAGGGAAATACTTGTTGCGTATATTTTTGCCTATGCATGGATTGTGATTGAAAACAAATTTTAAATGCAATGTTGGAAATACTAAAAAGTGGTAGTGCTTTTAGCATTATCTGTAAGATAGAAAGACAATTATTTATATATGTGTTCGCTCTGAATTTTTTTTTACAACTTCAAGGCTTCATACAGGACACTATACTGTGGTTGGATGTTGGATGATTCAGTTTTTATGTCTCTTTGACGAGCTACTTATTCCACAATTGATGCTTACACTGTTTGATACAATCATACCCACTTAATTAGCGTAGGGTTGGTATATTCACATCAATTTCATGTATTCTAAATCTTGTTTATGTTTAAATGTTAGTTGCCGACCCACAAAGTCTGCTTCAAGAGAAAGAGACAATAGAAGAAAAACTGGCAATAAGTGAATATGAGCTCCGTTTAGCGCGAGAAGATCTTTCAAGGTTGAAAACTGAATTACAAAAGCAGAAGGAATCTTCAATAAATGGAGACGATGGTTTGTTAGATCATCTATATTACCACATATTGTGAAATAAATGCTAATCATTGTCTTATAAAATTTGTTAATCATGTTAACTGATATAAATAATAATTGGTTAAAAAGTACAACTGCTTGAAGAGTTGTGCATGATAAATGTGCAGATTTATTTTTTGTTGTACGATTGTATGTGCACAAACAACTTAGCTAATTTTTAACTATATTGAATAATTGGCTCTCTGTTTAATTTTCTAAAAGGACCCCATCAAAACATCAATGCATCAGAAGATTCTGAAAGCCAACAAGATAAGAGGAATAGTCAGCTGTCATCTTTGGGCTCCTTGAAGGATGCTGAACGCAAGGACATTAATTGTGCTATCAAAGAATATCTGCTTTTTGCTGGATACCGGCTAACTGCAATGACCTTTATTGAGGAAGTGAGTAATTTGAAAACTGATTCAGTAACACAATAATGTCTCTTCTTCTATAAAACATTCAGTCATTCGTGCAATATTGTTAGCTATGATTATCTCATCATTTAGTTGAAGATTCTAATCTCACAAATAACACATGTACCAATCCGAAGACTAAAATATCCCATATACACAGGAGGAATTGCTATTAATATGTTCACGTCATTGTTGATTTGGTATATAACTTATTTACGAGAACACAGCATCCAGTTGACCGACAGTCTATATCTCTTTTGTACGATTTACATGCACAATGTGTAGCTCATTTATTCATTTTAATGTGCTGATTATACATGATTATCATAAAAGATACCCAGCATATCATAAAATTCCCATTTCTGAAAGTTAGCAGTTCTCCAAATCCAGAAAAGGGGAAGCTATTGGTTTCTAGTTTGGGGGACTAGTGTAAATTAAGGAATGTTATCATAATACAATAAAGCCCGGATTGGTATCCAGCTTAGTAATTAACCAAAGCCTAATTCGCAAAAGTTTTTTTCCCCCTTCCAAGAACAGCAATAGAAGGAGAGGGCCTGCCAAGTCTTGATCTCACCTTCTTCACTTGCTGGGAACAACGAGTGATAGAGAAGGGAAAGTGCTTAAGCGCTTGGATTCCACTTCTTATTTTCTCAAGGATTTTCTTTGAATTACTCAACAATATATATTCCCTCCCCTGAAGCTATTCAGACGGTTTCAGAAGATAAATTGATGGTTGATGATTGCAATTTCAGCGTGTTATAATAATTTATTTCCAACCTCTTAAGTACATAATAAGAATATAGTATTTCACTGGACTAGGAATTTGGAAGTAGAATGGCATTCAGGTTGGATTCCTTTCATGGCAATATATTAGTTTACTCCTTTTTTCTTGATTCATTCTAGTAAAAAGGAAAAGTTATGATTTTGCCACTACTATTTGATTTCCTTAAGGACATCGCAATATAAACATCATTCTTGTGATCTGATTAGGAAATGCGACAATGCAACTACTGGTAATGTTATGCTGTAATGGCAGGTTTGAGAAGTTAACTACGGCAAAGGACTTCCAGTTTCAACTTCTTTATAGCACTTTTTAGCATGCAGCAAAACTTCATAATAATAGTTTATTTTTATCAACTTACATTTTTATATATATGATTTTTAAACAGCCATCCCTGTATATTATATTTTTGTAAACCATGACTGTGGGGTTAATTTTCTAAATAACTGCAGGTTACTGATCAAAATCTTGATGTCTGGGCAAAAAGTCCAGCCTGTGTATCAGATGCTTTGCGGCGTTATTATTATCAATACCTTTCAGCCACCAATGAGGCTGCTGAGGTATTTTTTTTCATGAGTTTTGGAATATGTTAACACACACACATGGATGTATGTATGGACAGAGGGCGGCTGTGTAGACACGAAAACAAACACAAAATGGAACAGATTATATTGGCCATTGGATCTCACTATGTTTACATATAAGGTTGAAATCAATGGAAGATCTAGTGGTTGGGATCCATTGTGTGTTGTGTCATCTGTTCAAATAGATTTTCCCATATATGTATGTATGTACATGTATGTGCACGCGCGCATGCATGTACGTGCGCGCGCATGTCTATTATTTTATGTTCTAACGATAAACATATCTTAAGTACTAGTTAGTTACTTATATTTGCTATCCACCATTGACTTGAACTGTTTAAGAAAAATGTGTCTCTCCTATGTTGATCAGTAAAGGTCTACTATTTATGATATTGAAAGATCTATTTCGATGTAGGCCTCCAAAAAAAACTTCTCATGGGTGATAATTATAAATTCTGTGTTTGAATATTTTTTGGCCATGCTCTATTTGTGAACTTATGCTAAAAATTGGGCATGTCATTAGTTTAAAATGCTTACGAATATGTCTCAGTATTTGTATCTGCAGGTCTGTTCATTGCATAAACATACTTCCTAAGTTTTTATTCTCTTGTTAGTTGTTGCACAAGGTGCACTGAGCGCTTGTAGCTTCCAATGTAAATTTCACTGTATTATAGAGTAATGGAACTAATATTGAATGCTTACAAGTTCAGTGATCAGTATCTCTTGATCACATACTTGTATTCTAACAATGCTATATCTTCTGTATCCAACAACTGTATAGTTGTTATGCATATTGGTAACTGTAAAATCTCATTATACTTGGTCATCTTGAATTATTTCACAATGGACAAGATAAAATAACGTCCTATATAAGTCTAGCAAGAGAATCATAGATCCGAACTGTTGTAGTTACCAAAATTCACCAAAATTATGCCATGATTCACAGGAAAAATTATCCATTCTTCGAGAAAATGAATCTCTAGCCAAAGAAAATGAACGGCTCAATCAAGAAAATAAAACCTTGCTAAAAAACAAGGAATCTGTTGATAATCAGATCATTGTTCTAACCAAATCTTTGGAATCTGCACAGAAAGACTTAAAAGACCGAGAGATTACGGTATTTGTTTATTATTGACACTCGTAGATTTACGTTTAAAGAATCAAGTTATACATTAATTTTTATATTTCTTAGATACAAGGTTTAAGACAATCACTAGATGCTCAGAGGAAAGAACTAAATGAATGCAGAGCAGAAATAACTTCTTTGAAGATGCATATAGAAGGGACCAGGGCAAGTAGACAATCTCCTCAAGTTGGGAACAATCTCAATGAAGTAAAATATATACACAATGATGCTGAAATTGCGAATGGAATGGATTCCACTGCTCAAAGTTCAGAGACTAAAATAGGTTTAAGTGAGGACATGTTGCCGATGGAAAAAGTTGTTAAGATGAATGAAGAAAAAACAGACCCTGATTCAATTGATCCAACATCTACTTTGACAAGTAATGCTACAGAGCTACCGACAGTTTTGCATGATGAAAATGTCAATGTTGAACAAAAAGCAGGTGCTCGGGACCGCCTTTCGAACCCACACCTAGAAGATGTCGGTTTATCACATAAATCCGAAAGTCCGAAACGAGATACAGCCATCGAAAAGATGGTAATTCTCGAGAATTGATTATTTTATTATTAACTGAAGATTTATCTCATTGAACACTTGGGAAAGTAAGTGCAGCTTGTTGGCGAGTATTTACTAGCGTCATGCACAATCAATCCTAATACATATCCCGCTTTATTTGATACAAATACCATATCTCTGTTACAAATATCACTGCAAGAATGCTATTCTGTTTACCAGGCATTGGCGACCATTCAGACACTTTCTGATGCTTTACCTAAGATTGTTCCTTATGTCTTAATCAATCACCGTGAGGTTCTTATCTTGATTTAGCTCCCATTCTTAATTACTTGCAAAATGAATGATTCCTTTTATCCAAGCAATCTTGTCATTTCAGGAGCTTTTACCTTTAATTATGTGTGCTATAGAACGCCATCCAGATAGCAGTGTCAGAGATTCTTTAACCCATACATTATTCAATCTCATCAAAAGGCCCGACAAACAACAAAGGCGCATAATAATGGATGTTAGTTGCTACATCTATTTTAACTCTTTCTTTTTGCCTTTTCATGTAATTGTGGAGCATATGGACAAATTTGGCACTCATTAATATTCTAATTTTTAGGCATGCGTAACCCTTGCTAAGAATGTTGGAGAGATGAGAACCGAAACTGAATTGCTACCCCAATGTTGGGAACAGGTCCACTGCAAATTAAAACTGTGTATAAGTGCCCGTGGTTCCTTTGAACAAGAACATAAATGATACTGTGTTTAACTGCAGATCAATCACACTTATGAAGAACGTAGGCTTCTAGTTGCACAATCATGCGGAGAGCTTGCAGAATTTGTTCGACCTGAAATTCGTGATTCTCTAATTTTATCAATTGTGCAACAATTAATTGAAGACCCTGCCACAGTTGTGAGAGAGGCTGCAGCCCACAATGTAGCATTGTTGCTTCCACTATTCCCGAACAGGGACAAGTATTTTAAGGTCAGCCTCATCAATGCCTACTGGCAATCCTGGAGCAGAGATTTCATGAAATAATAGACTGCAATTTGAGCTGTAGAAAAATGCTCCAGGAATGCCTTCAAGGCTTATTTTCTTATAAAAATACATTTAATGCTACAATTGTCTATGTTTAACCTAAGTTGCTGTAGGGTTAATAGGTTGAGGAGTTGATGTTCCAACTGGTGTGTGATCCCTCAGGATTGGTTGTTGAAACAACGCTAAAAGAACTTGTTCCGGCGGTAATTACCTGGGGAGGCAAATTGGATCATATTTTACGTATCTTAATGTCGCATATATTGAGTTCTGTTCAGGTATTAAGTTTAACTGTCCAGACGAATTTATTGCTCATTTACCATAATAATATGTTTACCATGTTACCTTTATGATGTTGACTTAAGTATTAAAATAATAGTGGATAGATTTTTCTTTCAATGAAAAATGAATGGGAAAATTTCAAAATATTGAATTTTATCATATAAATATATCGAAGTTGAAGCATTTAACTTAGTAATGTTAGGGAATTATGTGAAATGTGATTAAACTTAATAATAATTTTGAGATGTTTGCCTTACAAATGCTCTGCTGACATCACTGCCATTAACCATCAGCGGTGTCCGCCTCTATCAGGAGTTGAAGGATCGGTAGAATCTCATTTTCGTGTATTAGATGAACGCGAGCGTTGGAATGTTGATGTTTTGTTGCGTATGTTAATGGAACTGCTTCCCTTTATTCATCAGAAATGTATCGAAACCTGCCCCTTCACCTCTGCTATTGAATCTCTGACCTCTCCCGAGCAAGCAAATTCTTTTTTCTCCACTGCTCTGCTTCAGTTATATGCAGGGTAAGTTGAAAGCGGTCTGCAGGCTGCTGTCTACAAACGTCGTTTTGGTGGTTAAGCTGTTGTTGGCTAGTCAGTGACAATTTGCCACCACAAGCATCACTGTTTACAGACTTTCCTGCTGAAAACAGCACCGGTGTTTTATTTATATCTATCATATTTTGACCTTACATTCGAGTTCATTTGAATAGGGGTCATATGGATTGGCCTGCATTTGATTGGATGTACGTTGATTGTTTTCCTGATTTGATCCAGTTTTCTTGCTTATTACCTCAAAAGGAAGACACTCTAAGAACAAGAATCATAAAGGTACTTGCCATCTCCTATATATCTGTAAACACCTTGCCATTTTCGTGATCTATTTGGTAAATTTATTCTTTGAGTTTCTACAGTTCCTTCTAGATGTACATAAACGATTTGGAGATGATTACCTAGAACATGTAATGCTTCCTGTTTTCTTAGTAGCAGTCGGTGATTGTGATAGCGCTGATTTAAAGTTCTTCCCTCCATCAATTCACTCGAGAGTCAAAGGTTCAAAAATGAATTTCACCACACATGATAAATTTCACATAAAATAATAATAAAAATAATAATTACATTTCAGCCTTGCTACCCACTTGTAGGTTTGCGGCCTAAAACTGCTGTTGCAGAGAAACTTGCTATCATGTGTGTCCTTCCATTATTATTGTCTGGTGTACTGGGTGCTTGTGCCAGTGATGAGCATCTTTCACGATATCTGCGAAAACTTCTAGTACAAAATGCAATTAGTGAGGATTCTTGGTCCGGATACCGAGTTGCTGAGGTTATTGATGCAATACGCTTCGTATGGTAGGTTTTGTTTCATACTTTAAAATCACTGGAACTTTGCCTATTTTTTATGTTATTTTAAATACCTTCATTACTGAAAACAGCACTTTTGAAGAACATCATGGAGTTGTTTTTAATATTTTATGGGAAATGGTTGTGAGTTCTAACACAGATATGAAGACTGAGGCTGCAAATCTTTTGAAAGTCCTGGTATGTGGTAATCTGTAGTATATGTAATGTCTTGTGTGTTCCTTTGATACATCATGTATGCCTAGATAATAGCTCACTTGATATAGAATTTGTTCCTGTTGGATTATCATTGAACCCAGAGATGAATTTGATGATAATCGACTAAATTGTGGTTGAGGTAAAACTGGAATCAAGTAAAAAATATACTGGAAATAGCAGTGAAATATCATCCATAGGTATATTAAAATATGCTATCTAATTTGGCCAAACAATCACATCAATCTCCCTCCCTCCCTTCCTCCCCGCGCGCGCATGTTTATTACCAACCGACTTTATCTGTATCTGGCAAAGGCTTATCAATTCCCCTGCAGGTACCCTATATTGATGTAAAGGTTGCATCTACACAAGTTTTACCAGCTCTTGTTACACTGGGTTCTGATCAAAACCTGAATGTCAAATATGCAAGTATAGATGCATTTGGAGCTGTTGCTCAACATTTCAAAAATGATATGGTACTTGATACTTATTTAAATTATTTTTCAGCATCTGCTGTTCATGGAACTAAATAAAACGTATGAATTATAGATAGTTGACAAGATACACATACAAATGGATGCTTTCCTAGAAGACGGGTCTCATGAAGCTACAATTGCTGTAATCCGTGCTCTGGTAGGCGCAGTACCACATACAACAGAGAGACTACGTGAATATATCCTTTAAACATTTTGCTACTTATATTCCTATTGTTTTCAGCTTTGTTATTTGAGTTCTTTTCTTTATTTTCCTTGACATTTCAAACATCTTCTGTCAAAGATATCATCGCTTACAGCCTTGCCAGCGCAAGGAACAGATATTATTCGTCGCCGTGAGAAAGCAGATGTTTTCTGCGAGGCAGTGCGTGCTCTTGATGCTACAGGTTAGCCTTGTAATACAAACCAATGTAATCACATTTTCCTATTTTTTGTTCTTGAAATACAATCATACCTTTTCTAATGCGCAGATCTTCCATCAACTAGCACAAGAGAATTACTAATAACATCGATACAGAACTTGCTAAAAGACCCAGATTCTTTAGATCCAGCTCACAAAGAAGCATTAGAAATCATACTAAAGGAAAGATCAGGGGGAGCATTTGAAAGCATAAGTAAAGCTATGGGAATGGGAGCACATCTAGGCATTGCAACCTCAGTAACCAGTTTCTTTGGAGAAGGTCGCGGTAAAAAGAATAGTGGAGACCAACAGCAGTTTGAGGCTATAACTTCTCCTCCGCCACCTAGCCCACTAGCGCAGCAGGATGGAACTAGGTTTCAAAGAATGATGAGAGGCGGATTTACTGACATTTTAAGAGGTAAAGGAAAAGGAACCGATGATTCATCAACTTAAATTATGTACAATTTACAATATTTTGTACAATTATAAATGTAGTATTTGATGGTGGATAAACAATTGATGTGGGATTTGGTTAGGGGTTTTCCAGTTTGTTTCTCTTGATGTGTTTGGTAAATGTCTTGTCCTTTGAAACATAAATATTTTTGTTTACCAAAAGAGGGGTAATATTTGATTATTTGGAGCTATAGAATAAAAGACTGTAAATTTATCTGTTTTGCGCTGATTTGTTTGCCTTTTAAGTGTGGTTGTGTTTATATATACTTAAACCAAATGTTGAAGAATTTATTAGCTAATAAGCTTCGGGATTTTTTTTTTGTTGAAATGATCTTAGATACAACATGTCACTAGGACAACATAACATAAATCACATGTCAATATATGTTCGAATCACGCTATGCAAGTTTCAAATTTGTGACCTCTCGCACCAGTCGAATCACTTAACCACTGAGACAATGGTGCTTGTCTAAGCTTTGGGATTTATTTTGCTATACCTGTTAAAAATTTGATTTACCGCTGTTTCTCTGCTAGTTATTGTTGTTATGAATTTTATCAATAATAAACTATAATTGGACTCACAAACCAAAAATCAAAAACCAAAAGAGGGTAAGAAACAGTTGTTCAATCACAAGCAACAGAAGAAAAAGTGGAATAAGAAATTTATTGTGGTTTGAGTTAAGTTTCGGCACTTCAATGTGCCCTTGATGTATGTGTTCTTTATTGTGTGTGAGAAGACAATCTAAAGAAACTTCTAATGTGCCACTGTCTCAATTGGACATTTTATATCGTCTATCAACGAGCATACAATACTTGATTGTAATTAAAAAAAATCTCAGTGTTACATGCTACCATTCTCGTATATATACCATGTTTTATATCAATGTGAGACTTTGTTAAGTTCAGTCCACGCACATACTAATGCGAGTCACACCTAATAATCTTCGTCTTAGAGAGCTTTTTCTTAAGTCTTCTTTGGAGCACACCGAGAAAGCTGTGCAGTTGGTCAGGCTGCTTTCAAGAGTCTTCTTTTCGCAGTTTATCTACTTCACCAAATCTCCACCTTCAAGCGAGTACTTCTGCTCAAGTCATCTTAGAGATACCGAGTGCTCAATGCAGTGGAGTAAGGTTGCATACCAATGAGTCATCTTCGAGAAGGACACGGTAAAAAGAATAATGGAGATCAACAACAGTTTGAAGTTATGACTTCTCCTCTGCCACCTAGCCCACAAGCGCAACAAGATGGAACTAGTTTTTAGAGAATGACGAGGGGCGGTTTTACTGACATTTTACGAGGTAAAGGAAAAGGAATCAATGATTCATCAAGTTAAGTTATGTACAATTTATTTACAGTAATTTGTACAATTACAAATGTAATATTTGATGGTGGATAAGTAATTGACGTGGGATTTTGTTAGGGGTTTTTAGTTTGTTTCTCTGAATGTGTTTGGTTAAATGTCTTGTCCTTTGAAACATAAAGTTTATTTGTTTACTATAAAGGGTAACATTTTATTATTTTGAAGCTATAGAATAAATGATTGTAAATTAATCTGTTTTATGTTGCTTTGTTTACCTAAGTGTGGTTATGTTTATATATACTTACACCAAAATGTTGAAATTTTTATTAGCTTGGGGATTTATTTTGATATACCTGTTAAAATTTTGACCTACTATTGTATCACTACTGGTCATTGGTGTTGTGAATTTTATCAGTAATAAACTAGAACTGGATTTGGAATCCAACGACCAAAAATCAAAAGCAAAATTTACAAAAATACAAAGGTAAGAGAAAATATTTTGTAGAGTAAAGGTAACTTCTAAAACGAAGGATCTCTTTTGTAGTGATGGAACCACCAAATTTACAACTACCCTTTTGTCACATAGATCGATGGCATAGCAAGGTGTGCTTCTTGCGATTGCATGATAACTTCCATGTGTATGGATCATATGATCCTGCTTGGCAGCATTTGAACTAGGATAATATTATCATTTCAACACACGTTATTAGGTGTATTTGTTAAGGATGAAATATGTAATAAGAATGATTTCGACATGGATAGAAATTTGAACTAACAAATAAATTAGACCGTGGAGGGTATATGGTTGTTGATTGATAAACATGTACGTAAGCTTCCAATCTTCTTGTGGGGTTGGTGGGGGGGGAGTGGGGTGGGATAATCTAATGAATAACGATGGTAAATTTGACTAAGTTTTGAAAGGTCATTGAGATGGGAAGGATGTCCAGAGTGGACTAAGAGAGGGTGGTACAAAAAGAAGACGAACATGACTAATTGGGTTGTAGAGCCTTAAGGTGCAACGATCCAAAATTGTCTGTATTATATTTTTCAGGAGTTTCGGTACTATACGTTTATATGGATATACATGCACCGATAAGCATCGTGAAAGTCTAGGGGGTCGGATAGATGTATATGGCCAACTAATTAACTACTTGAGTTATAAAACTTATGTAACACCCCACCTCTACACCCATACTACCAAAGAGTACTATTGAGTAATACTGTCTAATAATACAGAGTACGAAGCGATATTAGGCTGTCACATGTGAATATTCCCTTAGGCTAACTCCAATATGTATTTAAAAACCACATACTACTCACCTATATGTACCCGGTATCGGCACAAAGCAATAAACGCGTGCATTTCTAGGTTAGAACAATACACAATATGAAATAGATAACAAAGACCAGAGAGTCATACAACGCAGCGATAAAGTATAATAGATAACATATACGAATCCAAATGGGATTACATAAATGATCAATGCCTACCATCTCTTAAAATATACAACATATATCCATTACATACATCTCAACATAACATTAATAAATACATAAGAGGCTGTATAATGTACATATACAACACATGGTTCCATTAGTATCCTAGCCTCCAAAGCTATGTCCAATAACCACAAGTTGATCACTTCGCCTCTGAATCTGAAATTTATGGGACTGACCAAAGAATTATATAAATAATACACTTGTTAGACTATATCAAGAATCTGGATGTCAATATATAAAATCTGGATGTCAACAACTAGCACAGTATGAACATATGTATCTCAAAGTGTCATATAAACATCTCAAAGGTATTAGCATATCTCAAAACCAAGCATATATATCATCACCAGTAATAAAGTAAAATCAAACTACACATCAAATGGTACAATATCATAATGGGTGAACTAACTTCGCAACTACCAAGTGCGCAATAATCATCAAACTCAATCATGGCATGTTGTCAGATATGCACAAGATTATCTCTCAAATAATCATAAAGTAGACATACCCAGGGTCCGTCATACTCAACATACAAATAAATAACAAACAAGTATTCATGGCAAACAAATGTCACACGGATATGGCATGCTCTCAGTTATGCCACAATTAGCTCTTAGCTAACCGTGTAATAGATAAATTAGTACAAGGTCAAACTCCTCAATATGACATGCTCTCGACAATGTCGTAGATAATCTTGCAGATAATCATATAACATGCATCACTACAACAAAATTACATATCAACAGCAAAACAGTACATCGTTTATTACTTACCTGCGGTTGATTTTTTCCCTTTTCACTTTTTTACCGCGCAAACGCTGAGATTGGTATTTTTATTCAGTTCACAAATACGCGCTCTTCAATTTTTACTGGCCGCCTTTTTCTTAATTTACTCTTCCCCAAATTTTCCATTTACCTCTTCGCTAACCCTAACTTTAGTTCTCATCGTCTCTATCTCTATTCACGTAGCATCATCCTCCACCTCTATCTTCACCTCCACCTTGGGTTCCATTTACACCATCGCCAGGACTGGCTATTTGGCAAGGCCCTATGCACCACCAAATAGAGAAACCACAAGGACAATATCGACCGAAAAAAACCACCAATTACAAATCGCGACCTGCCCGATTGCTTCATTCAAATCGCACGAAACGGCAGGTGACGACGCCATGCTAGCTCCCACGGTGCTCCTCCAAACTTTGCACCTACAGGTTAGTCGACCGGCAACTAATATGGTAATGATATGCCAATTCCTCTATGGCTATCGGCGAATTTGATTACTGAATGAGGTATATTTTTTGTATTTCTATAATTCGTTGAGAATAGTTTGTTTTTCATCCAAATAAGCTAAATAAATTTTTTATGCCTTGTCAAATTTGGAAGGTGAACAGATTTAGAAATATGCTGTAATTTTTGCCTGTAGAGTTAATTTCCATATGTAAAATAGTGTGTAAGGGAAAAGATCTCCCTTCTGATTTCAAAATGTGAAAATTATTTACATTTTAAGAATAAATTTTCATTAGTTGAAACATATATTTTATTGTCTTAATATTCTCATTTTTTATCAGGAAAAAGATTATTGAAAAAATAAAATGGCCAAAAAAACAATGAAAAAGCGCTACTATTACTGGTTAATATATTATTTAGCCAATTGGTATTTTGATATGTTAATTTTGAAAATTTTAACAAATCAAGTACTCCTAAATTATTTATCTCTTTTATTTCTATTATTAATAGAAATAAGTGAAGGTATGACCCTTGTCATGAGCGGGCTGGGTGAAATGTATAGGTTTATAAATACTAAAAGCACTACTGCTATATTTTCAATGCCGGTAATAAGGTTGCAGATTCTTTGCAAATCACTCAGTTTATTGGTCTTATGATATTTGATGGAATGGTGATCTTGCTCTAGATTTTTGTACCCATCTTGTAGATGATGAATTTGTTAGTACATACTTTTTTATGGCCTATGCGCCTGTCTCTGCGTGATATGTTGGAGCATCTTGTTTGCGCCTATTAACCATCACATTATAATATGCACAAAATATGTTATGTATTATAACCAAGTATATGTTCCATTATAGCCAACTTTATGCATGTTTATATAATGACATACCTGAGAAAGTTGTACCTTCATTTTATATGCAACGCTCTCAACCAAGTCATTACTGATATGTTTGGTGGGAAAAAAGATTGGTGATGTATATTTCCTTCAGTAAGCGATGATTGAATATTAGATGTCATACTGATAGTAATTTTTCTTCCATGATGTTCATTTTATAACATTTTCCTCCTTGGATTTCAATACAAAATTTACACAGAACCAAACCTGGAATAGTACCCTTAATTTTACATTAGTAATGAATATTTTGACCGATTAGGTGCTAATTATCTGCTTTTTCCGTTTTTTTGTTCTTTAAAAATAATATAGAAAATAAAAAAAGCCTTTAAAATAATAACTCATTGATTTCAAACCATTATCAAGTTAACCTGGAATTAGCAATCAATTGCACACTTCACTCCATACCTTAGCGGGCCTGGTGATCTAAGAAAGTGATAATCCGGTGATGTGTAGGGTATTTCACCGAAAATCTTAAAAAACTAAATCTACATGTGGTTGTGTGCTGAAGAAAAATAATTCAAAATATTGATGTAGATTTGAAGTATTATATTGCGTTTATCACATCTTTGCCTTTTATATCATTTGGAAAAATCACGCTCCATATAGAAACAAAAAAATGAATACAAAACACCATTAAATAGTTGTTCATAAGCTTACATGCTTCTAGAGTTGGTATAAGAGAAACCACTTTAAAGATAATACATTGTATATAGATAATACATTGTAATTGTACATGATAATTTGGTGCTGTCCATAGTGTCAATGTTTGCTAAAGTACCAAAATAAAATATTTTTGCTATAACAATGCAACAGAAAATAAAATTTCTAGTTAGAAATAAAAATATGCAAGCATATGATAACACGTTTGCAATAAAAATATGCAAGTTAGAAATAAAAATTTGCAAGTTCATGTTGTTAGTATCGATAACATGTTTATCATGATGCCTGTGGAGAGTGGGATGATGCTAACAGATATGATATATAATGGAGCAAAAGAAAAAGCAGGTAATATGCTACTATATATTTTATCTAATATTTCCAGTTGTTAGATTCATACTATTTGGGTAAAGTATTTAACATTGATTCATTGCAAATGACTAATTGGTATTGGTAGTAATGTTATGTAGGCACTAAAATTTGTTACGTGACAAAGAAATTGAGTCATATGGCATAGAAATTTGTTGCTTATGTGTTTAAACCACAATTACATAATTATGGCCTCCTGATTCTAAGAAGTATATAGTGTGAGTCAATTATTTTACTCCAAATTTCCATAGCTTAACATTGTCTTTCAATATATATTATGTTTACAAAAATTTGAATACCGTTATTTAAGTTAGGTATTTGAAAGTAAAAAAATAGATTTTATATGGGTCAAAATATCAAACGTAGTCTCAAGAGTTTCGTTGAACTTAAATTTTTCTATTTTTAAGTTATTTTTAAAATTCTAATGTTGTTTTATTTTATTTTCAATTTTGAGTTTTTTTTAGAATATGTTAATAGAACATGAACTCTGTTGGAGTTATTAAACATTTATATGTTTTAAATTATATTGCAGTGCACAGAATCTGGTTATTATTCTCCTACCCACACATTGCAAACAGTGTAATGGATAAATTAATTGTATAGCAACCCAAACTAGAAAATATAATATAGGTCCTTAGCAGTAGCATTAGAAATCATAGCAACTGTGTTTTGTGTGACTTTATCACTTGATTCTATTATGAGTGATAATATAAAGCATAGAAATGTGGATATTTGAACACTATGTTAATACTAAAAAAATGAAATTTGTACATTGCATCAATCAAATACGGGTTCATATAATCAAATACAAAATGCAGTATCTGTAGTCATACAAATGAGTAGCTTTTAAATATGCAATTTTGAATAATGATTAACTTCTTGTGTCTGACTTTTGGTTACAGAGTTTGGAGTACTCTTGTTGATGAATGGATGCTTGATTGTGAAATTAAAGGCAAGTCTCTTTTACAGTTTACAGTTTATTGCTTATTATTACTGCTAAAAGGTTTGTTATGGCTTTCTTAGGTTCTGAAATGTGTATTATTCAATGAATTTATTTGCAGTGGCTAGTCCAAAGACCAGCTTTTCCTTTCAAATAGTTAAAGGAATAATCAACCGTCTTGATTTTCATATATTCGCCCGTAAAACTAAATTGTGGATATAAGTTCTTTACTATTGTCCCACGACCGGCCAAACTGTTTTATTTATATTTTAACTCAGGCTTTTCATTTTTGTTGCATATATGTTTCATGCATTAACTATTCTATTAATTATACTTATATGCTTTAAATAAACTTTTAAAAATATGACTAATTTCACATGAAGATAAACTATAGGTGGTACAAGTTCCTTAACATTTTCCCAGGACTTCCAGGGTCAATATTCTGATTCAAAACAAAAGGCTAGCAGAAGTAATTCTTCCACATATTGTTAAAGTGCATGTATGACAGATAAAAGAGGTGCATATATGTTTACTCCAACCATATAAGTTGCATATTAATATGGATACATGCTTAAAAGTTACATTAAAACATAAACGACTTCATATGAGTGTATTTTAAAGTGTTTGTGAAGAAAACTATTCATATAAAATCTACTTATTACCACAGACACTACAAGAAAATGTGGTTTTGACAGCATTAAAAGTCAGCGTTTCTGCCCTAACTGCTGACAAAAGTATTCTGAAAAATAAAAACTAGAATATTAAACGCTGTTTAAACTAAGCCATTCAATGCTGACATTTTTTCATTTCGCGGTTACTTTAGCCGCCTTCCTTTCTTTCTTTTCCTTTTACTTCTCGTAAAATCCCAATTCCTTCCACGGATTATTTTAAACCTAATCAAAATACCAAATACACATGAAATCTCCCATGAAATTTCGTTCATCCTCTGATTTTGCCTGCAATATCCAATTCAGTCGACCCCTAATGCCTCTTGAATTTGTACTTGGCAAACAGAAGTAAATGATCTAATTTTGAGTTCACTCAATAGTTAAGAGCACCATTCACTAAAGAATTCTCTGATGATTCTCTTCAATTGTCTGATTTGAGGTAATTTATGTTGAATATTGAAAGTTAATTTGTTAATTAGGTTGGAGAAAATGATGTCAGAAAGGTGAATTTATCTAACAGCCTTAGTATTTATCAATTTCCTACTCCCATAACCTAAGAGGTTTCTGCTTATTCATTATACTATAAATGGAGAAATTGTTCTATAGGTTTTGGGCCTCCCAAACATGCAAGTTTGAGGGATTAACCAATGTTGCGGTGACTTCATCCTTGTTGGAATCAGTATGTTCCATATTTATTCTTTGGTTTGTAAATCGGTAAATTCATTGATAATATGTAAAGTACGTCTTAGTAGTTTGTTGATACCCAGATTTCCCTTCTCTAATAATTATGGATTCTTGAATCATACAAACTTTATTGTATTTGGCAATTAACTATAGGTTGAGAGTGGAGATCTTTATCATATGTATCATTCCAGAGTTTATTGTAAGATTTCATATATTGGTTAGCTTATCAGCATTAAAGGAAGACCAACTTGTTCAGGTATGGGTTACTTTTAGGATTATATATATTGTTAAAATGTGTTGGCACCTGAAGAAGTGAATTATGAAATTTAAAAGAAACTTCCATAAACAACTTGATATAAAAAGGCTACAATTGGCTCATGTAATGAGGAGATTGTCCTTTGTATGTATTCATTATTGTATTTGACATATATTTTCTAGAACAATTTGACTAATGTGTTTGCATATCAGTATAACTTGAGTTTTTTCTGTTACTTCTTGTAATGGTTAGATTTCATGGTAGTTTCTTGCAATACCAACTGACAAGTTCAAATAAATTAGCCTGCTTTTATTCCAAAATTTTACCCCAAGTGCAATAGTTAAAACTAATTTTCAGAAAGTGATTGAGTAAGACTGTAGGTATGTGATACCATCTTTCTTTATCCTGATATTTTTTTCCTTTATACTGCTTTTTCAAAATTTGTATTGTATGAGGTGATAATGTTGGTAATTTTGGTATTTACTAATTTTTTTCAGATTTCATTGTTGCTGTTTACTCTTGGTATAATTTGGGAAAAGGTGAAATTTTCATTTTAAACAATTTTTCAAAATTTTGTGTGCTTTTAGTTCAAATCTGAACTATTTGCAAGTTTAATTTCATAAAATCTATGGTTTTCACTTTTCACAACATCCAATATGATTGTCCACATCCACCAGTCAAACTCAAGATATATCAAAGAAAGCATATTGAGAAATAATTCAATTTTATGAAAATAAAATAGGCATGCGTGTGTGACTAAATCTGTTCCAATTTATACTGCACAGATTTTATGTCATATGCACCATGCCATATGTCCCTAAACAATCTCATTCTATTATACATATTCTAACTAATTTGTTAAATCAAAAGGATATACAGTTTGGGAATCCAAAGCTGATGGAGCTTTTGCAATTTCCGAGGATACATGGAATGAACCACTTGGACATGGAACAGAAATTCGTCTACATCTCCGAGAAGAAGCTAAGGAGTATCTTGAGGAATCCAAGTTGAAGGTCAGTATATTTAAGTCCTTCCTTCTATTAATTATTACTAGCATGCCGACACTCACGTTGTGTGTTAATATTTACTTGTTATAAATACTGTTTATATTATTAAAACTGATTTTCCTTGAAAGAAATGTTGGCAGAGATTTTCATCGGTGCAAAATAAGAAGAAATTTTCTAATTATCCACTGTGAAACAAATCACTTTTGACCATATCAAGTTTAACATATGAACTTCAAATTTCAAATCACCTGTATAACTGAAGATTCATATAATTATGATTATGTGATATATAACTATCTACATATCTTTTCTTGTTGCTCCATCCATGTGTGGTCTTCTCTTTCATTATGCATAGTGATAATTATTATGGGAGGATAAAAGAATACAAATTCCAACTCATCACAAATTAGAGCGATCGGCTATGCCCAGTAAAGGTTTTTTCTTTTTTTTCTTCGTGCAGCTAATTGAACAACACCTAGATCTGTTTACTTATTTTGCGGTTCCTATTTGTGCTACAATATGCTGCTGATTTATGTAGATTTTAAAATGCTTCTTGAATTTTACCGATTCATATTCCATATTTCAATGTTCAGGAATTGGTGAAGAAGTATTCTGAGTTCATCAACTTCCCTATCTATCTTTGGGCAACAAAAGAGATTGATGTTGAAGTTCCAGCTGATGAAGATGAATCTACCGAGGAAGATGAAACATGTATGCATCTCATATTTAATATTTGTTCTTTTCTGCTAATATCCCTTTTCCTTTCTTTTTGGGTACATGGTCACAGAACCCAAATTAGAGCATATGCGGTAGTAGTGAATTTTCATATTAACAATTGTTAACTCTATATTGCAACACAACCGAACCAACCTCAACTGAAGAGGAGGAGAAAGAAGAAGACGAGGAAGAAGAGAAAAAACCCAAAACAAAAACCATCAAGGAAACAACCTATGAATGGGAGAGACTGAATGATGTCAAAGCTATATGGCTTCGCAGTCCAAAGGAGGTCACAGAAGATGAATACGTTAAATTCTATCATGCCATTGCTAAGGTATTTATTTAAACTCTCATAAGAAAATACTGTGCACCAACAAACATAAGATTAATACCTTTGTATATGTACGTGTTCCAGGATTTTAGTGAGGATAAGCCATTAGCCTGGAGCCACTTCAATGCTGAAGGTGATGTAGAATTCAAGGCAATGCTCTTTATTCCCCCAAAGGCTCCTCATGATTTGTACGAGAGTTACTACAACACCAAAAAGTCCAACCTGAAATTGTTTGTCAGACGAGTCTTTATCTCTGATGAGTTTGATGAACTTCTTCTCAAGTACTTGAGCTTTTTAATGGTAATAGTTATAGAACTTCTATTATATTGACATTGAAACTATTGACGTTCTTGTTGAAGTAGTTGGTTATTTGTGTTCTTAACCGTCGTTCCTTTTTTAGGGTCTTGTTGATTCTGATACACTGCCGCTTAACGCGTCAAGGGAAATGCTTCAGCAGCACAGTAGTCTTAAAACAATAAAGAAAAAATTGATTCGCAAGGCTCTTGATATGATCAGAAAAATTGCTGAGGAGGACCCTGATGAATCTGGCAACAAAGAGGAGACAGGTACAACGTGTTGCTATATCCTTGCATTTATTCTGTATCTCTGCTATTTCTCATGAAGTTTATGTAATCCTTACAAAAATCAGACACAGAAGTAAGTGAGAACGATGAGAAGAAGGGTAAGTATATTTGAAAACATATTAGTAAAACTTACATATGGTAAAAGATGATCTTATATTTGAATTTTTTGTTATAAAACATAAAATACTCTATGGTATTAACTCTATTTTTCATTTTCTATAGCAGTTGTCTTTACCTTGCACTGGCATAGTCTATTTCAGTTTGGTATTGTTTGCTTATTGTTATTTGCATTTATGACTGAAACAAAAATGGTTAAATGTTTGTTTTGTTGGAGTCTGAAAGCAAAATTTAAAACTCAACAAAGAATAACGAACAATTGAAACTCAGTATATAAAAATTTAAATGTTTGTTTTGTTGTTTTGTTTATAAAAATTTATTAAGTTTTAAAAAATTAAGTAAGTTTATAAAATTAACTAAGTTTATAAATATTAATTAAATTTTTAAAAAATAAAATAAGTTTATAAATATTAGTCAGGCTTTAAAATAATTAACTCAGTTTATAAAAAATAACTAATTTAACCAAGTTCTACAGAAAAATAAATTAATTAACTTCTTTTAATAAATAAATCTATAAAAATTACCCAAGTTTACTAAGTTTATAAAATTAACTAAATTTATAAAATTTTACTAAGTTGACTAAGTTTTATAAAAACTAAATAAGCTTATAATACTAAGTTTATAAAAATTAATTAATTTTTTAATAAATTTGCTTAATTTGTAAAAATTAACTAAGTTTTAAAATAATTAAACAGATTATTTAAGTTTTGTAAAAAAAGTAACTAAGTTGATTAAGTTTTAAAAAAATTAACTATTTTTTAAAAAGACTAAATAAATTTATAAAAATAACTAAGTTAATAAAAATTAATTAAGTTTTAGATATAACCATATCTATAAATATTAATTAAGTTTTAAAATTTTAACTACATTTATATAAATAACAAAGTTTATAAAGTTAAACTAAGTTTTATAAAGTTAAACTAAGTTTTAAAATTTTAACTATATTTATACAAACAATACTTGCATGCCCACCACAACAAATAAGTAGAAAGAACCCCTTTCGAAGTTCATTCCTTATTTGAACATGGATAGGAATAAAATATAAAGAAAATAATGCTCCTGACTTCCTTTGAAAAGTGATGAATCCATCATTTTTATTATGTACTCAAGCCCTTATAAGAGGAGAAGAGACATGCAATCTCGAAAGCCTTGAAATAATAGGTGATACTGGAGGTGATGATAGTAAGTTCTAGTTCAACGTCAACCCAGTAAATCTATTTGGATCACCCGGTAATTGGATATAGGGTCCTGAAGGAGACTCTCTGAACCAGGTTGCATTTCTTGCAATTTTAGGAGCTTCACCACCCTTATATTGAACTTTTGACTTGTACACACATAGGATCAGCCCTACCATTTTCTAGCAATTAATTCAAAAGAGTGTGAAATGTTAAATTTAATTCATGATTTTGTTATTACTTGAGGAAAAAAATTCGATAACTTGGCTTATAAATAGGATGAAGTTTGCATATATGATGTTTGAGTCGAATACCCAATGCAACTGATCATTATAGGCATAATTAAATATGGGTATGGGTTAGTACAGGAAAACATTAAGCTAATCTACTTTTAGTTGGTAACAGGTTAGAAAGAAAGATTAATTCAACAAGAAACCTTGCCGGCTATCATTATCATTCATTTACGTACATCTCACCAAACACATTTTCCTCACTTTCATCTTGATCACTTGCATTATCCAAAGAGTTGCCTTTAGTTATATTTTAACTAACAGCTTAAAAATACTAATAAAAATATAACTCTAGTTTTGTGCTTTCAGGTGAAGAGTTCCTATCAACGTACAATGTGGAGTTTGGTAGTAAAATATATTTATTTTGGTGGCATTGTAGGTTGTAGTTTTAGTTGTTTTGAGTTTCGTCAAACGTAGTCTCAAGAGTTTCGTCTAACTTAAATTAAATTCAATATTAATTACTAGCTATATTATGTACCTTTTTTGGCATTTTAATACTCCAAAGTATTCATTTGGTAATCCAAATATATTATAATTACAATTAATTTGAAGTCTAATATTGTTCTGAAATTTATTTAATTTCCTAAGGTGCATTTGAATCTGATTTAAACTTAGCAATAGATTTTCTTAAAATTTGAATTCATTTTCAACTATGAATTGAAAGAGTACCTTATTTCATATAGTTCTGTTTATGGTTTGTAAGGGGGAGTGGAAGTGAACTGTTGCATATAACAGAGATTGTTGAACGGTTGGAAGTGAATTGTATATAACAGGTGATGTGCTGTGGTTTGTAAGGAAGAGATCGTTCTGGGGAGTTGTTGTATGTAACAGAGAGAGTTTGGCAAATATATAGGGTGATTTGAATGATGGTGGAAGGTGTTTGTTTGAATGTATGTTTACAGGCAGATGGTGTGATGCAGTTTTGAAGGAAGATGGTGGTTTTGCAGTTTTGGTCAAAGTGAGTTGAGTGGAGAGGATGAGCTGTCAGTGGGCATGTAGATAGAGTTGTTGAACGTTGTTGTACATGACACTATCAAAGGAAGGACAGTAAAGTAGAAGTGTGGTTAAGGTAGAAATTAGAGGTTTTGTGATGAGGCAGAAATTAGAGATTTTGTGTGGTATGTGGCAGTGAAATGAAATGTTGGGATTTGCTTGAAGTGTTGTGACTGTGACTTGGCAAGGGTGTATGCTGGGTGGAAAATGTTGTTGTTGTAAGGAGTCAGTGGGATGGTTTGTGAATAAGGCAGCGAGAAGTTGGGCAAAGTAAGGAGTTGTAGGTAGCAGAAAAGAAATGTATTGACAAATGTAGTGACAAATTAAGAAAAAAAAGAAAAACAAATGTGTGCTCATATCCTTTCCAGCTTGGTTGCATGTATAAATCTGGAGTTGCCAGCTAGGAAAGTCTTTGTTTTGAAACCCAGAGTTTGCGTCCAGCTATGACTTGCCACCAATCATTTAGACTTATTTATGTCTTCAATTATTGTTAGTTATTTTTACATTATTATATCATACTTGTGAAACACTTAATTGTGTAATATTGTTGGATACTACAATAAAACTCATCTATGTAAATCATACTTAACAATAATGTTGGATACTACAATAAAACTCATCTATGTAATATCTATTAGTGTAAACCGAGAACTGTGATAAAAATATTGATTTGCTTGTAATAATTGTATTGAGATTATCAGATGGGTTTAGATTTTAATTTATGTTTACTCACTGACTTCAAATTTTTTCATCGCAGGTAATTAAAGATGGCGATGGCACATTCTTCTTCCGTAGCAAGTAGCAAGCATATGAAACTTTTTAGATGCACGTTTTGTTGTTGGCATTTGGTGCGGACTTACTTTATTGATATTATATTTTTGTTTAACATATACCTTATCTTTGTTTAATAATATTATGATAACTTGGTCTACTGTGTTATTTTTGTTTATGGATATTATTGAAACTTGATTTATAGATGTTTTTTAAACGCTGTTGTAAACTGTAGTAAAACATCATCCCAACTGTAAAAACATAACACAGCACGCATTAAACGCTGTAATAAAAATATTAACAGCCTAAATAAAACGCTGTCAAAAGAATAATTTCCACAGCGTTTAAAATTAAGCTGTTGTAAGTTCTCTTTATACGATAGCTTGTCGTTATACAGCGTTTGTTCTAACGCTGTTGTGTCATATAACAGCGTTTAATAAACGCTGTGGTATCAAATTTTTTACAGCGTTTTCTATCTTGCTGTTAAAACTTTTGCATCTACGACAGCATGTCGTTATACAACGTTTATAATAACGCTGTTGTATCATATAACAGCGTTTTTGAAACGCTGTCAAAAGCTGTTTCTGGTGTAGTGAGATTACCAATTCTTTTGTTTTGCAGCCCAATTTTTGAAAATGCTAAGCCTAACTTTTGAACTACTAGTCCAACGTACTCTTATATTTGATCATTAATTATTAAATTTAATGTTTTTATCCTTAGTAGTTTAATAAAACATTTTATGTAGATGAGAAACTTATGCATATATAAACACCCACTAAGGATATAAATTTAATATAAGTGAGTGTGGGCAGCTTTCAGGGTGGGGAGCTCACTCATGGCAAGACAACTTATGCATATAAATTTGATATTCATATATAAAGCATATAAAGTGGGTGTTTTGTAGATATTAGCTTATTAGGATGATAAAATGTGTTTGTTTTATAAAGTTCAGTAATTAGTATCCATTGTCCACCTATATTGCAATGTCGTGACTTTATTCATTGTTCAAAGTGGGCGTCTTCCTGATTTGCTTAATACGAAAATAGTTTACTTTTAATATTCATGAAATTACAGCCATTTAGCAGCCTAATATTATTGCCAATACTGAATATACATTAATTGGATAAACTGCATAGCGCTTATCATGTTTTCAATGTAGTTCAACCTTCAAAAATACTCAGTGATGATATATCAATCAAATAGCTAAACTGCATATTTTTCATCTTGTTTCTTTGTCAAATAAGTTTCAGAGGGGAGAGTGGGTCAGTGGATGAAAAGAAGCTTTATCTTATGATGTTATATGGTGACGCAGTAAGAAGTTTGATGTTGTATGGTGATGCAGTAAGAAGTTTGATGATGCGAGTTAGTTGATAGTTTGTATGTAAGTGTATATGGAGGTTTATGTTTGCAGTAGTGAAGTTGATCAGTTGTGGTGCGGGAAGATGGTTGAAGAAATTGGATGCAGAAATGTGCTCATTGACTGAATGATTGAGGTGGAGGTATCAATTTGGAAATGATTATGGTGGAGGTATCGGTTTGGAGTTGTAGAAGCAGTGTAATGTTGAAGGCAAGCAGAGAAATGTTGACAGGGATGACAGACTGACAGAGAGGTGGGGATGAGTGGAGGAAGTGGAACCGTGGGTTGTTTAAGGTGGTTTTGATGTTGCACTGAACTGTTGCAGTTAGAGGCAGTTGAATGTAGATGTGTGCACCATTGTTTGCTGTGTTTGGTGTTGAAGCATAGTATATTGTTGAGGCAGTGAATTGCAGTTGTATTACAGTGGGAGTTGGTTTGGCATTGTGCAGTGTGTTTCGGTTTGGATGGATATGTACAGTTTGTAACAGGGGATGGTGGAGGTTGTATGAAGTAGCAGACAGTTTTGTAATGGGTTTCAGAGGTGGTTATAAAGCAAGGCAGAGATAGGATGTCAGTGGTAATGTTCCAACGCAACATAGAATCGTATTTGCATTTGTCCAATTGGGCATATGGTCCTTTCACGTTACAGTGACCTTTCATTTAAGTTTTTTTGTTTTAAATTTTATAGCATGTTGTATACTTTGTATTAGTCAATCGCCTACTGAAATAGTGTGATGAATATTTAGTGTTTGCATTATGAATCCGATTTAACTTTGTGTACACTTTTTTGATGAATTGATTCTCAAGCATTACTTTTGCTTTACAAGTAGATAGATGACTGTGATGCAAAAAAAGGTTGCAATGAGTTATGGATCGAAGTTATTTTTGCTGCTAGAACTACTTTTTGGTTTTAACGTATGTACTACTTGCTTTTGTTTTACTATTGCTACTTGTTCTATATTTTATTTTTGAACTATTGATGACAAACTATTTATGTTTGGTGTAAGAATATTATGTATTTTGATTAAGAAATTTCATACGTTGGTTATCAAATATGTGTCCAAAATGTGGTATTGATATAATATGTTGATTTTGAAATGTGATATTGATATAATATGCTAATTTTGAAATGCGGTATATATGCACATTGTGGCGGATGTTTACTGAAATAGAATTAAAACATTCCACAGCGTTTTTAAAACGTTGTTAAAACATTTCACAGCGTTTTAAAACGCTGTTGAAACATTCCACAGCGTTTTTGAAACGCGGTTAAAACATTCCACAGCGTTTTAAAAACGCTGTTGAAAGTTTTAACAGTGTTTTAAAAATGCCGTTAAATTATACCTAAAAACATAAAGCACGATCTATTGCAACAACGAAACGCTGTAAATAAAAATCACAGCATTGAAAAAACGCTATAAAATCTTATCTTAGCACAAAACAAACGCTAAGAAAGATCTCTAACTGCACCCAACCAAATGCTGTTAAAAGATTTCATGACACCAGGGAAACGCTGTTAAAAAGGACATTTAATAGCGTTTATTTCTTGTCATTGTATATCCCTGACATTTAACTGCATGTCGATATACAACGTACATAAAAACGCTGGTAAAAGCTTTTATAGCGTTTTTAAAACGTTGTTAAAGGTCCTATTTGTTGTAGTGCATGTATGAGGTTGGCTACCTTATGGACTCTCAACCTCAGAAATAACCATATTGTCCCTCAACCATATACCCAATGATCTCTCAAAGGTGAATAAGTGTAAGTCTATTTCATCTCATCAATAACTGGATAGGAAATTGATAAGCTCTCAACTCTACTCCAGGGGCATTTCTCACATGCTCTTAGTGCTGCCACTGTAGCCTTAAGTTACCTCGACGGCCATCGTGACCCGATATCCATCTTGCACCAACATGCTGGATGACTACGCAATGCAATGGTTACGATTCTACAAGTGACTCCAAATGGTAACCGACTGTTGGCCTAGGTTACACTGGGAAGTGACTCTCAGTCATATACAATAAAATATGTCACCAGTCCATGATGCGACCCACAATCAGGCCGCTAGGATGTATGCTAGCCTTATCTGGTTTACTCCTCACCAAAATAATAGGAGTACAATACATAGATATACTTACGACTCTCGGCTCGTAGCTCCTAGCTCGCAACACCTTATATTTAGATAACCCTTATTACTCATCCTCATATGAGTGTCACCTACTTATAAAAGGTAGCCGAGCAAATATTAGCTCAGACGTCCCATACCACGTTGTTTCATTCGCTTGTTTACTTAATGCTCGTAAACAACACTTGCTCCACACGATAATATTCTATGTAACAAGTCCAAGAATAACCAAAGAAATATTACTGAACGTCCTATAAAAGATGGTATTATAACTCCGTTATTCAATATTCTTATCACACAGAAAATAAAATCAAATAAAACACACAATTCATTTAGAAAAGAGATTTTGTTTATAGAAAAATGTATTAAATGTTTCAAAAGCCTTTATATACTTTAAAAGTTAAAATCACTGTTTTCCCCATTTCATTAAAACCAGAACTATGGATAACATTATAATAAATTTCCAAATCTCTTTTGCCACATTTAAAAATCATAGAAAACTGTTTTAAAAATCAATAAAAATCATCATATAACTTCCTGAGACCAAATACAATTTTAAATAATTTTTAAGACCACAAAAAATCAATTCTCTGTCTAATATATCAATTTCTTTTAAAAAAATAAATAAATTATAGAAAATATTTTAAAATTTCTTCTACATATTCAAAATTCGTAGAAAAGTATTTTTCTTATGACAAATAATATTTATTAGAAAACATTTCATATGTTTTTCAAAATCAAATAGGATTTTTATATGAATTTTTAAAGCTCAAAAATCAATTTCCATTTACTTAAAACCATAAATTCCTTTATTGATTAATATTTAATGCAAATAAATATTTTTTCCCCAAAAATGTTTTCATATTTGGAAAAAGTCTTCTTTCTACTTCAAGATACAAATTTTTTTTTATTTT
This sequence comes from Allium fistulosum, assembly GCA_030737815.1. NCBI lineage: Eukaryota > Viridiplantae > Streptophyta > Magnoliopsida > Asparagales > Amaryllidaceae > Allium > Allium fistulosum. The sequence continues at coordinate 430,609,030 of CM060906.1, read as the reverse complement.
AAATTAAATAATTTTTTTTAATATACCGCTCATGTTCTAGAGCTAAAAAGCTCTAGGGTTCACAACCGGGCAACCGCCCAAGAGTTAATCAATCGACTAGTCCTTTTGGCTGGTCGACTGCTTGTGACAAGTCTGAAGCTTAGCTACATGCACAAGCATATCGTGTCTATCTTTCTCTCTCGATTACCAACATGAATCTAATGTATCTTTATACAACTAACATAACACATCAATGACACTACATACACTTTAATTCTCATCAATTAATTGCCCAAAGCTTTGATTTTGGGTTATCAACGAATGGGTTCTTCAAGCATAGAAAATTACAAACAATTCATAACATAAACAATAGCTCAAACAGTGGATTTAAATGCTCAAAACATAGATTTATGAGTAAAGAATTACTCACCTAGCATCCCCTGGCCAAATCTCTCTCATTACTCATCAAATTGCACGACATCACTCATTGCCAGTAATTGTTGACCTCCCATCTTAAGCAAAATTACAATTTGACTACTCCTAGTGGTGTAATTTGTTGTTAGGAAGCTCGTATTTAAATTCATGATTTTTTAGATTTTATATTATTTGATATAAATTTTGAAAGAAAGAAAATAGCTTCTTCACAACCACCAGCCTCCTCCCTCTCCTTTACCTACTTCCTTAATTTCACCCAAAATCCTACCAGATCCAGGCCATCCCCACATAATAACAATCTCTATGCTAGCAAGGAATCCCTTCCCTTTGGAATCAAAAGCGAGGACTTTGTTGCAAAATGAGTAGGGATTTTCTCCAATTGAATCAAAGCGAACATTGAAAGGATTTAAGGCAATGGAAAGTATCGAAGCTAGAAAAGAACTTTACCCTAATGGAACCCTAACCCTACCATTACATTGACACAGGAGCCAAATTATAGGTGGGATAACACTACCCAACTGCAGATCCTGACCATGTCCATTCAAGTAATCAACACTCCACATGCCAAACCTTGGGCTTGAGTCATTGTTGGTGAGCAAATCCCCACTCTTCCCCTTGCAATTCTTTAACCCCATTGAATTCAAGTGTAAAAGATGTGCCAACATGTCTTCATCTACCACCGAGTTTTGGTGAAGAATCAATGAGAAAATTCCATTGTTGTTTATGTGGTTAGTACAAAACCTTACTATCAATATTTTAAGTCTTATATTGAATGCGTTTAGAAACCGAAAGGGACTTTCCATAAAAATTTAAATGAAAATAGTATTTATGTTGTTAAATTGAATCCCAAATCAGACTGTGACAAAGTCCTCGAAGAGGACTTATATTTCTACGACAGAAGACTTATAATGATGAGGAGGTGATCTCTAGGTTTGAACCTAAACAAAGAGTTCTTACAATAAATTCCAATATGGGTCAAATCCGTTGGTCTAAGGCTAGAGTTTTGGTCTAAAGAGGGTATTAGTCGTATTGCTTTCATACGAGGGAGGTCAATTAAAATGGATCACTATACTCAGGGCATTATAAAAATATCATATGCTAGGGTACTGATTGAGATTGATAACAAGTTCAACTTCCCTATAGAAGTAGCCATATTAGATGAAAATATGCAATTTCATTTGCAATGGGTCAAGTACGAATAGAAACTATTAGTTTTCCAAAACTGTTATTGTTTTGGACACCAGTAGAAATTATGTTCATTTTAGAAGGCCTGGTGCCAAAACAAAGTCTAAACCGAACTGAAGAAGCTACTGAAATTAATATAAACAATAACAATAATAGCCACAAGTAGCAAGAGTCAAGAGAAGCAATGTCATTTAATATGGAAGTGGACACTCACATTATCAATCAAAAGGGAAATATGGAAATGGACCCACATATGAATAATCAAACATAAACATATTTGGTAGTTAACATTTAGTCTCAAGGCAATAAGGCGGAAAATAACAGTCCAGTTAGTGAAGTCCTAATTATACAAAGTTTTATCATCACGAGCCCTCTCAAAATGCACAATAGGAAAGTACAAGTGATAATTATGTGCATAAATTGAATGATACAATAGTTACAATTTTAAATTCATAAAGTAAATAGCATCTAGCAGTAGTTACCCCATCAAGTGATACTCCAGTTGACTTCGACTACTCCTTAGAAGAAGTTGAGATGGTAGCAGAGACCTATCCCCCTACAACTATCAGCAATTCAAACCTTACACCCTGTCCTAACCAGCACCCTGATCCAGTAGCAATGGAGCACCCTAATCATGCACTGCCAGAAGCACAAACTATAGTAGAACATAGTAGAGTTAGAACGATACAAATGAGAATAACAGGGACCGACGAAATTTCCTTTGAATTCTGAGCCACGAGTGATGAAGATGTTATAGATAATCCAGCATGGAACCATTATGCATCTCACTTAAAAGAAAAGGCAAAAAACCTTAAGAAAACTAGAAAGAAATCTACTGGTCCAAGCAGCTCAGATGCTAGGAGCAATAAAACAGATTAATGTCTCTACTAGTGTGGAACGTTAGGGGTCTAAATTCCCTTAATAGGAAAAAAGATGTTAAACAACATCTTGTCACCTTCAATATTGATATTGTGGGATTAGTGGAACATAAATTATCTAACAAAAACATTACAAGATTTTGCAACTCCACTATTACTGATTGGGAAGTTAAACATAATAATCACTTTGATAGTAGAGGTAGAATAATGTTGCTTTGGAACAAAAATATATGGACTGTTAACAACACATCAATTTCAGACAAACATATTAGTTGTGTTCTAGTTAATAATGGTTTCAAGTTCTTATTATCTATAATATATGCAAAACACTTTCCAAGCGAAAGAGAACAAGTTTGGAGAAATTTATCTATTGACGCCACGAATAACTCCTTGGCTTGGGTCCTTATCGGAGATTTCAACTACATACTCAACAACATTGGGAGAACGACATCAAATAATACATTAATAGCAAATACAGATTTTCAAGCTTTCATTCATTCCACCAGGGTTAAAGAAATCAACACCACATGCAAATTTTTTACTTGGAGAGGAGGTATTCATTTTTCTCTTCATAGTAAAAGAGATAGAGTCCCTGGTAATTTCAAGTCATTGACCAAATTTCCACATTTAAACGTCTTGGTGCTAAATCACTCCTCTAGTGACCATTCCCTTTTGTACATCAAGTTCACTAACAATTTGCCCAAACATATCATTTGAATTCAATAATGCATGGCCTAGTCAGCTAAGGTATCAAGAAATCATACATAGATGTTTTAACTCAAGAGCTAATGATAACCCAATTTTTAGCCTCATCTGGATACTTAAATAGATTAAAGCATGTTTAAAAGAATGGAACAGTAATAAGCAGGGCATTAGAAATAGTGTGATGCTATCAGAGAACTGAACAATACTATCTACTTGCAACTGATAAATAACCCACAATATGAGGAGCTGCTTTAGACCTACATGACCAGTTTACAACATATGCGGTCAATGTTAACTTCTGAAACATTGGTGCATCACCAAATGGAAAAAATTTGGTAGCTTATTCAAGGGGGTCAACCGACAAAAAATTTCCAGTCCAGGATGACAGTAAGAAAAGCCATATAACATTTGTAGAGCCTTATAGATGACAATGGGCAATTCATTTCTGATCCTACTTAAAGAAAAGCCATTAAATATTTTATGATTTGTATAATGCAGATTCTAATGGTAATCAGATTCAAAAACTCAATATAATTTGTTTATTGGTCTTTTTTCTTTTTCGGCTGAGATTGTACTATTGTTGAGAAACAGAAGTTTGCGAAATCATTGGGAATAACAGCCCATATGGTTCGATTCCCTTTTCTTTTGTACCAAAAAGATTCAATCCCTTTAATTGATATATTTAATGTTGGCTTCTAACCTCTAATACACATAGGCTCACCAAGTTCTACACATATTATATGTTAATTCGTGCAACATCATTCGATATTTCCACCCGAACATGTCGCCAAATAAGCGGGTTCTACTGAATTTAATGCTTCTTCAATCAGTTGCAATATTGAGTCAAGTTGCTATGAATAATTGAGCTCTACCAAGAAACTTTATCTCCTATGTATCACTAGTTATTTCTCATTTATTTATCAAACCATTTTTTTAAATGCACATGTCAAATCAAATGTATGAAAGTTGTTAGGAAAATCAAATATCATCGTTCCAAGTCTGCCATTCACCCATGAGGCATTATGATAAACCAAGACATGAAGAAGAGCTTACACTAGGACTAAATGAAAGAGATGTTGGAGAGTCTGTAGGGAGGTGCCTCACGTGCCACAAAGTCAAGACCGAACATCAGAAGCTAAGTGGTCTTCTACAACCTTTGGAGGCTCCGATATGGAAATGAGATTAATTTTTGATGGACTTTGTAGATGGTTTGCCGAGGATGAGAACTGGAAATGAGAGCATATGAGTGGTAGTTGATAGATTTACTAAGAGCCCCCATTTCATTCAAGTAAATTCCTCAAGGACAGCAGCTAGATTAGCCGAAATATATGTTAAGATTATACCAAGACTTCATGGAATTCCAAGTACTATGGTGAGTGATCATGACCCACTATTCGTCGGTCATTTCTAGCAAATCCTACAAAGTGCCTTGGGTTTCGAGTTATGTATGAGGGCTACTTACCATCCACAAATAGATGGATAGATCAAAAGGGTCAATGTAGTACTAGAAGATTCGTTGAGAGCTTGTGTGTTAGACTTTGTTGGAACTTGGAAAGACCACCTACACTTAGTAGATTTTTTATACAACAACAATTACCTATCCAATATAGGGATAACAACTTTTGAGGCATTGTATGGAAGACCTTGCAAATCGCTAGTAAGTTGGTATGAGATGAGAGATACACTTGTATTTGGTTCGAATCTTGTAAGAGAAGCTTCCTAGAAACTCAAAGTGATTTAGAAAAGGATAAAAGATGTTCTATCCATGCAAAAGATCTTTTCCAAGAAAAGGCGGGGGAGTTGGATCTGGGAGATCATGTGTTTGTGAAGGTGTCACCTACGAGGGGCACTATGAGGTTTAAAAAAGACAGGAAGTTGGCATTGAGATATATTGCCTATTCTCGGTAAGAATAAGTAACGTGGCTTACAAAGTAGGGTTGCCAAGTGCTTTTTCTAGGGTGCATGATGTGTTTCATGTATCACATCTAAGGAAGTGTGCCTGAGACCATAAGGATGTCATGATTCCAAGAGTTATAGAAAATGTGGTAGTTGGATTGAACATGACTTATGTTTAGAAGCCTATTTCGATTGTCGGCCGAGATGTGAAAAAGCTTTGGAATAAGACAGTGAGGGTGGTCCGCATCCAGTGGAGTGAGGACCATGATGATTGTAAATGGGAGATGGAGGATAAGGTCAAGAGAGCTTATCTCGAGTTGTTTTTTATATTACCGTATATGTTGCTATGTTTTGTATAGACCATATGTATATTTGAAACATTATGGTTAACTTTATTATGTATTAGTAAATGTGTTAGTGCATTTTTGTTTGAGGGATATAGATGGGGAACGTATGTGTATGTGTGCTAATTGGGCATGAGAAAGATTGAAAGTCACCATCGTGCCTTATCCGAATTTCGAGGATGGAATTCCTATAAGGGGGAACCTATAACACTCCGTAAATTAATAAATAAAAATTAACTAACTAATTATGAGAACAAAGCAAATTGAAACAGTATAGATATGTATGGAACATTTGTTCACTCACTGTGCTTGGGTGAATCAAGTGATACTAGAAAAATCCTAGTTGAAAATCTGAGTTAATGAAAAATTTAGCGCAACCGATCAGAGAAAATTAATTAATATGAAAATGACGTAGTGAGTCGGCGGCCTAATCACTCTTTAAAGTAATAATAACTACTTTTCTCATTTTAGTTTCATTACACTCTAAACTAAAAACAAAAGATTGAGCTCTTTCATGGTGGTTGCGGCCCAAATAAGAAGAAGAAGTTAAAAGTTAAGGAATCTAAAGATTTCATCAACTAAAAGTATAAGTGAGTAATATATTCTTTAAATCTTTCCTTCCTTGCATTCCTTACTGCTTTATGATGCTTTTGTCCATTCGTTTTGTTTTGCTGGTTTAGTTGTATGGGGGTTAAATATGTGGACAAGAACATTATGGTAAAAAATGGTTTAGATTAATAGAATGTATCATTGAGAAGATAAATTATTATAAATTAATTAAGATCCATATAAGGAGAAGATTGGTTAGTTATGAGGAGTAATACGCATGATTAATTTTAATATAGAAAACTAGAAACAAATTATGTAGTTTGCGAAAGGAATTAAATCTATTCGAAGGGTTATAATAAGGAATCAAAAGGTAAATAAAAGATGACTAGCAGGTTATTTAATTAAAGAGTTTATTTAATTATTAGGTGGAAGATCAAATCCATGTTATATGCTAAACATGTTAGTAAGGCACTTAAAATGGTAGTACAAGACTAAATCAAATGAATTAGAAGTCGACACATGTAAAGCTAGTGTCAAACGTGCAATGGGCAGTTCCCAAAATATACCGAAGGACTAGTACCGAAGTAGGTAGAGCCGAATGAAGGGTAAATAAATATAAATCTTAAGAGTAAAGACTTAAGTATGGAAACTAAGGGTTAATAAACCAAAGGAACAAAACGAGGGCCGAAAGCAGTCGACGGTTAATTAGGAATTATAGGAAGATAAAGGGATCTCGAAAATTTAAAGATTTAGTTTCATAAATCGCTAAAGATAAAAAAAGGCAAGCTTCCCTAGACACGAACAAGAGAATGGCGACTACTGACAGTAGTGCACTCTCAAAAGAGTGTATTAAACTGGAACTAGTAACTTCCGGAGAAAGTAAGATACGATAAGGCTTAAAATGGCTGAGATCAAAACCCAAGACATTAATGAAAATATAACAATCAATATTAATAATCGTAACATGATTAGTTGGAATGTTAGCTTAATAAATAGTAAGTGAAAAGTCTAATAAAGAATGGTTATGTAGTAGGTTCGGTAGTTAGCGTAAGGCCTTTGTGGTAGTCTAGGAACAGAAAGTGATGGAGTAAGGCCCATGTGGCATTCACAACTAAAAGGAGAGTAAGGTCATGTGGCATCCGCAAATGGATACGTGAGCGTAAGGCGGTAGCTGTCTGGACAATGGAAGAGGTTGGTTTAAGGCTTAAGTAACAACCAAGAGAATAATGTAAGATATGAGTCGAGAAGTGGAAGTCTTGGCACCAAAGCAAAGTAAGAGTAAGGCCTGAGTGACATTCAAAATACGAAAACGTTAGTGTAAGGCCTTATGGTAACCATAAAACAAAAACAAAGGAGTAAGACCTATGTGGAATCCAAACACCGAAACCGTAGACATATGGCTTAGTGGCAGTTAATTAATATGTTATAGTACATAAGGTATAAGACCTTAGTGACAGTCGAATGATTAAGGCTTTATGATATGTATATATCTGCCACAAAAGTATGTAAGGAGTAGTCAAGGATAAGGTATTTCAGTTTAGTTGAAATACCATCTCTATGGATCGAACCAAAGGCTACTTTTAGTTAAGGCCCCATAGTTCCGTTTTGGCATTCAATAATTAACCTAAAGCCTAGAATTTCTATTCATTCTGATAGCTATTGCTCTGGTATAGTAAGGCGAAAACCCATACCGTATCTTGACGGTATGGTCATACTATTTTATGTGTTTAGGGTAATATACTACTCATACCAAACTTCATGTCTAACCTATGTTTTATTCTTATTTTTTCTATAAACTCACACGTACTCATTCGAATAGGTTAAGTTTATGGGTCTTAACAGGTAGTTTTGGAAAAGGTCGAATATGCAAGCCGAAGACGGAGCAGGAGGCTTGAGTATTATGTTTGTGTTATTTTGATTCTGCTGTATTTAGTGTTCGTGGTTGCATCTCCATATGTGGTGCATGACACTAATATCTATGTTGTACTATATTTTATGGGCATGACTTTGGTATGTAATACAGTTATAAAATTAATTCATTGATGATGTGTTTCATTATGGTTATCTGCTCTGTTTATTTAAAACTATATAATATAAACGATCTCACCTCTATCATCGAAATGTAATTTCAAGGCGACTACAGCATATTGGTGTTTCATCTTTGGGTTTGGGAGTGAGGGATGTTATAGATAATGAAGAAGAGGAGAATCTAGCACTCCTTCATACCATTTCACTCGACCTTCTTCTCGAATGGCATCTACGCTTCCTTTCACTTTGAGTTGAGTGTTCTCCTAACTAATAGTAATCTTAACAATGAGAAACTTTCTCCAAACGATTGAGCCAAAGGTGTATGATGTTACATTAGCATCCTCTCTGTATCTTCTTCAACGTCAATAATGCTAACATTTTTCCCGCTTTCTTCAAGCAAAACTGCCATTAACGAGTGTTCCTAAAAACTCAAATAGCGAAAAGGCTTGTTACAACATTTGTACATCCATGTCCAACCTGATATTATCATCGACTACCTCCTGCTGTATCAAAGAGGACTTGTTAGAAGGGTGTCACTATCTACACACATCGAAACTAGCTCTAACGCTAAGTAAGAAGGAAAATTAAATGTAAAAATATACTAAAAAACCTACTTCGATCGGTTATGCAAATCTGAATGAAAAATTAGTCACCCGATTTTTCATAATTAGACAAAGCAAATATATAAAAACAAAACCCTGGTTTTAAAACACAATAATAGCTTTCGTTGCTAGAAATTAATGACAAACTATTCAAAAAGTAATGCTATAACTAAGACCGCTCTTGGTTGTTTTTGAACAAATCATTATTTGATTGATAATTCTCTCTATTATCAATTAAAGCATGCAAGGTATTTATGTTTGTTATAATCTCAGTAAATTAAAAGTATGCAAGGTATTTATGATTGATAGTTGTTGTCGACTTTCAATCGGTAGATGAGAAAGAGGAAAAGTCAAGAGTTTTTTTTAGGAAGAGGGAATGCGTACAAAAATGGGTGGGAGGAGTAATTGAGTGGTTGAGGAGATATGTGGGTGAGAGCGGTATATGTGATGTGTGTAGATAGTAATGCCTAGTCAGAAATAGGACGAAAGTGGTTAGGAACTAGAGCAAAATCAAAGCTCACAATAGGAAAAAGCAACATATCATTGGAGAATTCATCCTTAATCCCTCGTTTCTTCGTTTCCCATATCAAATTTTTTTTCCAAAACCATTAAATCTTGTTTCCTCATTGCCTTTAACTACCGTATCCAAGTGCTAAATTAATCTGTCCACCAAAAAATGCAAGTTGCAATGATTGGATATGAAGGCAACAACATAATATATCTGCACAGTTCAAGTAGGCTTAAGAAAAATTAAAGTAAGTGGTAGCAACTTTAACTGATTTCGGCCTTTCAAAATTTTCCATCATCTTTTTCTTGCAAGATCTTTGTGTGTGACCTAGATTATCACACAAAAAACACGTGATGGGGTCTCGACAAGTAGCAGCGAGATGATTAGAAGCTCTACAGTGAAAGCAGACAAATTTGTGTCACCTACGATTAGGGCTGTCAACGGATGCTTTCGGATACGGATAGTGCCATATCCGTATCCGTATCCGAAATCATTTTCGGATATCGGATATCCGTATTCGTTTAATTTTCGGATATCGAATATCCGTATCCGCTTAATTTTCGGATACGGACGGATATCGGATATTTATCCGCTCCATCAATAATTGATAAATTTAAAGGTATAAACGAAAAAGTTTAGATCAACATAAAACATTTTTTGTACTATTGTTTATAAAAAAACAAAGAAATAAAAAATATGGTGATAAAACATTGTTTTATACTAATATATGTATGTGTATCCAAAAATATTCAAAAGTTAAACACTCATAGCCCTATTTTTCTATTTTAAATTATATAAATATACATCAGTTAATCGGACGGATATTTTTCGGATACGGATACCACTATAACCATATCCGTATCCGAAAAGATTTTCGGATATCGGATATCCGTATCCGCTTTTCGGATAACGGATATTTTTCATATTTTCGGATACGGATTCGGACGGATATCGGATTTTTCGGGTATCCATTGACAGCCCTACCTACGATTGATCCGTCTAACTAGTGTTTTGGGAAAAAAATGAGGGGTAGACTGGATGCCGAAGTTGGGTAACTAAAATGCGAGGAAATGGTGATCGATCTAAATGAATCAACTTACGATTAATTTTTGACAGAAAATGCTTAATAGAAATTGAATTTAGGAAGGTCGTCAATCGGGAGAGGTTGAGTTTTGAGGGGATGATTTGATGATAATTGGATGTCTATGGGCATCGGTGGCAGTCATAGCAAGGGTTTGCAAAGAAGTGGAAGGTCACCATTCTTTTGACCCTTGGTGGTATCGTTAGGTGCCGACAGCAATTCCACTTATATTATATTATATTCATACACATATAATGATATATATAAGTTTAATTTATTTATAAATTTTACAATTAATTAAATTATATAATATTTATAAGTCAAGGACGATAGCTCAATTGGTTAGCAGTATGACGCTCTAGACATAGGTTCTAAGGGTTATGGGTTCGAAACCCCTGAGACACCAAAATGAGTGCTTTGCTTGAATAAAAAGTACCACTCTTACTATCAAAAATAAAATTATATATATATATATCTTATCAATTAAATCACATTTAATTAATTTTATTTCTTAATTAAATTAACTAATTTTACTTTAAAATTTTAGAAATGTTATTTTATTCATTTTAGCCGTTTAGAAGAATAATTAATTATAATTTTTATAATTTTTATATATCGAGGGGGGTGTGTATGTATGTATCTGTGTAGTTAAAGCTCTGCTTAAACCTCATCAAATCCTCGCTATAGCGCATAGCGCATAGCGCTCTTCGACCCGCTGCGCATTTTCAAGTAGCGCTATTAAACAGTATATCCGCTTTAAGCACCGCTTTTTTCCGCTACACCCACTAAATCAAGACTTTTTAGCACCTGCTTTAGCAACATTAATATAAAAAAGTTGATATGACTAGTTCTCTTTTAACCAAATCAAAAAATTAGATTAAAAACCTAATTTTAAGGCATAAATGCTTAATATAAGTTAGAAATCTATTGTAGTTACCAAATCTGACTGCATAAATCATGATATTCTTCGGTTTTGTTACATAATATTAAATAATATTTCTTTTTCCTACACAAACGATGTAAGAATAAGAATAAATTAACTTTAAATATTTTATTTTATATCTAGTGAAGCTTTTTGCACATCCACTATTTTCCACTATATCCCCGCTTTATCCCCACTATAACTTTTTTCACCTCTACCGTTATAGTATTGCTAAGTGCTTTAGTTGCACAGATATGTATGTATGTATGTATTAACTAGCATTTGATTACTTATTCATCAAATAAATATTTTATTTTATTTTACATTTTAATTAAATATCATTGTTGAAAATTTTATTTAATTCACCTTAAACAATTCTAAGCCAAATTTTCAACTATAACATCTATAGCTATATACATAGATCAATATATATATATATATATATATATCCAATTTCCTTTTAATTAATTATATATTTGATTAATCAAATTAATCAAATATTTATAAAAAATTTGAAAATACTAAATTAATTTCTTAAAATAAGTTCGATAAATTTTAAATATTTTTTGTAACATTTATAAAATTTCCTTTTATATTTGAAACTTAAATTTTAAATTTAATATACATTTTTTAAATTTCAAATCTTAATATGAAAATGAGTCCAATGCCCAAAATAAATTTGAACCTTACATCTGAGCTAACCTTTTGGACTTACTCCACCCATTGGGCTAGGCCGGTAGCAAGGGAGGGGAGAAATTTTATATCCAAACCCAAGCCTAGACATTACTATCCTAAACACCCATCGAATAGAGAAGTTTGTTAGTTGGCCCAAAGGCTGACAAATTAGATTCGTAGACCATACGGGCTCTAATACCATTGTTGGAACTAGCATGTTTGGTAGCGGGTGGAATAGGTAAATTTCAAGAAAATTCTTTATATTCATCTTAATTGGCCAATGAAATAAATTAACTAGCATTAGATCCTATCTATATAAGTTAAAATAAAAGCATATTTTATGTTAAATATTTTATATTTATATAATTAACAATATTAATTAAGTTTATTTATTGTTTGTTTTGGATATATCATATATATTCATGACATAATATTTAACATCATAATTTTTATTGCACACTATTTTGAATATTTCATTAGGAGATAATTAAATGAGAAGTTGGAAATGTGGAATTTGCTATATTAATTGGTTAATTTTGGACTTAAGAAATATAACGAAGAGAATGTTTTAAAGAAGGGAAATTATAATATAAACGTAAGTAACGAAGGGTAAAAATGGAAGAGGAATCCTATACTATTCTCTTGCCCTCTCCTCTATTCATTTCATTTTACATTCTCACACTTAAACTAAACTAAAGAGGCCAGCCACCATTAAAGCTAATTCAACAAAGAAAAAAGGAAAGGAAGCTTAGAAAGAAAAGAAGCTAGGATAAATTCTAATATTTCAACAAATTAAGGTGAATAATATTTCCATCTCTTGCTTGTGAAGTATTTGATTTGGATTTAAGTGTAGATCCAAACTTTTGGTTGCTATTTATCATGCATTTGGGATAAATAATCATTTATGGATGTATGATTATCATTTATTTGTTTTTTGGAATTTTCCTAAAAGGTTTTTGGAGTCAAAAAACTAAGTTTTGATCTTCAGTGTTCTAAAATTTTGATATAATGTTTAAAATATTATTTTGAAATAATCTTTTGATTTCATAATTTTTGAAATTATTATGAATTCATTATGAATTTTTTAAGTTAGAAATGGATGATTTCAGGATTTAATTATTCAAAATATGAAATTAATTATTTTTGTCTAAAATTTATATATGATGTTAAGGAAGTAAATATTGATTTTTTGGAATTTTTATGGATCTTTCAAAAGTGATTACAATTTAATATAAATTATTTTATGCAAAAAAGGTTTATTTGGCAAATGCGATAAAAATGTATAATTTGAGGAGAAATTATATTGTGGAAAATTTAAGCAAGTTTTCCAATTTGAATTGCTGCAAGAATTCTAAAAGGGTTTTGATTATCCAATGAGGTTCTAACAAATAACGTTGGATTGGTAGAAAATTCACTTTTATTGGCAAAAATTATATTTTGTAAAATATTACAGAAATACAATTGTCAACCTTCGATAACCATCATTTTGCGATGCTCGATGGCTATCTATTTATCAACATATGATGGCATGTGTTTTCAACTTGCAACAGCTACTAATTTATCAATGTTAGAAAGCTTATTTTGTTAACCTTTGAAAGCTCTATTTTATCAATAGTTGACAACTACCTTTTTGTCAATACTCAATGGCTATGCCTTATTAACATGCGATGGTAATGTTTTGTCAAGGCTTGACAACTGTACTTTTCTTAACATGCAAAACATATATTTTGTCAAGATTCGAAAGCTATTTTTATATCTACCTTCGATAACAATGTTTTATCAACTTCCGAAAGCTATATTATGTCAACATTCGAAGGCTATATTTTTTCAACTTTCGAAAGCTATATTTCATTAAGTTGCGATAGTTATGTACTTAGTCAACTTGCGATAGCTAAGTATGTTTTATGGATTGATAAACGATGGATATAAAGGTCAACATACGACAGCTATATAGATAGTGTCAACATGTGATAGCCTATGCTTTTAACATGCGAAAGCATGAGATTTATCAAGGTGCGATAACACATGATTTTGAAAGGAAAGATAGCTATTTTTATACTCAGAAGATTTTCCACCCTAAGTTAGGCTAAGTTTTCCTTAAACAAAAAGGTTGATTTTGTTAAATATTTTTATAGGTTTTCAAAGGAAAGAAAGAATGTTTTAGCCCATTTTTATAGAGTTATTGATGAAGGAAAGTATTACTTTGAAAGTAATTTTGTGTATAAATTGGCTATCTTATGAGCATATATTTGAATGGTTACTAATGTGTTATATATTCTTCTTTGTACTTTGATCGGTTATTTTTGTATATGGTAAATTATTGACATACTCACTTATGTGTTAATTACCATCACCCAACATTTTGACCTTGGGGATTTAGGAACATATGTCCTATTAAGGTTGCTCTAATGGTGGGTATGGTCAGACTTAAACTCCTTAGTGAGTAGAATTGCATCCAGGAGATCAAGAAGATCAAATTGTGTTAGGATGCCATGGACTGATCAAAAGACGGACTCAAAAGATATTTTTAAACCAAATTTTAGGTGGAGAATACCATAGGGTTGCGCCCTATCCTTTAACTGTTAAGCCCCGTTTGGTCAGGTCCGCGATTCCAATGCATATGGATTTACCAATATTGAGGCTAAAAATTTATAGTTATGCACCCAAATGAACTTATAGCAGATTGCTCACCTATGTTTTCTCCTATCATTTTTAGGAGACCGTGAATGTTTTCTCCTAGCGATATTAAGAGATCATCAATTTTTCTTATGAATGGACTAGAAGACCATTGGATTACTTGATAAAATCTTGGTCCAAGTCAGCCAATAGATTTTTAGTTGGCCTTAACAAACTAATATAGAGTCATCGTAACCCTGAGAAAAATATGTCGTTGAATGGACCATTTTATGGGATTGGGTAATTATGAGAATGTGTGACCCTTGACCCTTGCAAATGACAGACTGCTCGTTTTAACTCATACATGCAGATATGTTATTGATGTTATGATTATGTTCTAATCACTTTGGATGCAGGTTATGTTGTGGATGACATATTGTTTGACAGGGTATTAGTGAGGGAAACCTATTCCCCTCAGCGGCATGGTCGCACTAACCACCCATGTTTTGGTTTGAGATGGACTAGTATTATTCACAACAGACTTTTTTCTATCCAAAGTTTTTATTTCCCTATAAACTCTCGGGTACTCAATTTGGAATAGGGTAGGCTGAGAGTAGGGTATTTCAGGTTTTGATGAATAAGCTTCTGGAGATGTGCAGGAGGCAAGCTACTGTTTAAAGTTTATTTCTATTGTGTAGTAGTTTAATTGTTTCTTGTTATTATTGGGTGTATGTGATGATGGGTACTATAACCATCTAAGTAGTTAAGACTCTGATCATCTAAGGGAGCATCTTTATATGTTGCTCTTGGGATTATATTTTTAATTATTATATTAGACCTAAACGATGTAATCGTGGGGTTAAGTGATTAAAATGTGATGAATTTGCAAATTAATGAATGAAATTGTTTTGTGAAAATTTACAAATTCTTGTGCTCTTGATGTTAATGATATAATAATCGATCTCATGTTGTCACTGGGGAATATTGCTAAAGATGATTACAGCATCACTAGTATTTGTTTTCAAGCCTCAAAATGGAGGATGTTACAACTTGGTATCAAAGCATAGGATTATGTAAAACTTAATAATATTTTTGAAAACATAACCGAAAGGAAATAAGAAAGAATAAATTGGGGTATGGAATAACGTTATATCAACGTACTTGTTATTTGCTATATATAAGTATGTTTATCTATCTACACTCTCCCCTCTATATTAGACAAGTCTTTTATATCTTATGAAGACTCATATGCAGATTACGAGAAATGGGTACTAGAAATGGAAGAGTAAATCTGGGATGTGGAAGCATCACAACTAATGGAAACGTTGGCCTAATGCTAGGAATGCTAACCGAACCACCAATGCAAATGCAAACACTAATGCTAATGTGGGTGCTGGAGCCATACTAGTTGATATAGGGATGATGTATTAGTTTCTTATTAATATGATGCAAGCCGAAACAATGGCTAAACTAACAGTAGGTAACGATGGTAATGCGAAAGCTACCGCACCGGATATGGTTGTCCGTAATAACTATGCCATGTTAAGTCAGGATTGTACTAGCTTGAGAGTAAAACCATCCATAAGAACAGAGAATTCCATTGAAGTGTGGATTGGCTTCTTCCGTGTTAAAGAATTTTTGCTGATCTTGAATTGATTGATGATCAATAGAGGAGATTGGTTTCAAGATAGTTGCAAGGAGCTGCTCTCTACTGGTGGAACAGTGTTACGATGGGAATTCCAGAGGAGGATATTACTTAGGCTGAGATTAGAGAGAGGTATGAAGAGAAGTTTCTATGTGAAGCAGCTAAGTCAACTCTATTTAGAAAGTTTTTGAAATTGGAACAAGGTGAGATGATCGTGTTGGAGTATGTTATGAAGTTTGATGAGTTGTTAAGGCATGGACAGGCTATCATTAACACTCTACTTAAGAAGAACAAGAAGTTCATTAGAGGGCTGAAGCCGGAGCTTACTAGGGCAACTATGCCACACCTTAGAGATCTATTTATTGTCGTGGCGGACATAGTTCTAAGGAACGAAGATTTACTTGCATCTCTGGGAAAGAAAAAGTCTGTGGAGACTATGGGTTTCCAAGGCAAGAAAAGAAAGTTTTTTGGCAAGAAGGGTGCTCAGAAGAGCAGGACTTCAAAGAAGGGAAAAGATGAAGTCACTTGCTACAAATGCGATAAGAAAGGGAACTTTGCTAATGAGTTTAATTTTTGTAAAGGTAAGAAGGTTGTTGATAAGGAAGGTGTGAGGTGTTATAACTGCAACAAGATGGGGCATTTTAAAAACGAATGTCATATACTAGTCAAAGCGGAGAAGGGAAAGGTTTTTGCTTTAGAGCCTACAACTTCTGGACAGACTACAGAGGAGAAAGAAAAGGCCGTGTTAGGAGGTATACTTCTTATCCATAGCATTATTGTTAGTGTGCTGTTCGATACTAAAGCATCACATTTTTTGTTTCTAGGTGCTTGGTAGATAAGTTAAATCTTAAATCGACATACCTTATTACTTCTTTAAGGGTTACGAATCCAATAGGCAGCTATGCAAATCTTGGAATGAAAAGTAACCATGTAAAATTTAATCTATTAAATTTATTAAATCATATGTTTGCCTGCAATTAGTATGTGTTTGATTTTATGGATTTTGGGACAATTCTAGATATGGATTGATTAATTCAATATGACGCTTGGGTATTTTGCCAAGATAGAGTTATATCCTTAAAGCACCCTGATTGCCATGATCGAATTATATACTCATTTGAAGAATCAAGTTTCAACGTCTATGCAATGTTGGGTGTCGTGGAAGGCATAGAGAACGAAATTAATTGGGTTTTTGTGGTAAGGGAGTATGCTGATATTTTTGAGCTTGTTACGGGACTACCACCGAAACATGATATAGATTTTCGAATCGGTCTCGTACTTGGAGCTGAACTTGTAAGTAGACCACCTAGTAGAATGACAACTACTGAGATGAAGAAGTTAAAAGTGCGGCGAGTGATATAAAAAGTAAGAATTTTCGCAGACTAAGAAATTCGCCTTAGGGAGCTGTGACAATGTTAGTAAAGAAACTTGATGGGTCGTAAGGATGTGTATTGATTATATAAAGATGAATGAGAAGATGGTAAAGAATCAGTATCATTTGCCTAGAATAAATGATTTATTTGATCAATTGAGTGGAGCCATGGTGTTTTCACAATTGGACTTAGTAACGGAGTTCCATCAACTGAGAGTAGCGGAGGACAATATACCATAATGGTGTTTCAAACAAGGTATGGTTCGTATGAGCGGTTAGTCATGGCTTTCGGACTGACCATCACCCCTACTTTCTTTGTAGACTTAATGAACTGAATCTTCTGAGAGCATTTGGATAGATCTGTGTTGGTATTTATCGATGATATTTTGATATATTCCAAGAATGAACATGAGCTTGAAGTTTATCTCAGAATAATGCTAGATGCATTGAGGCTATATCAGCTAAAAGGGAAGTTTTCAAAATGTCATTTTTGGAAAAGAGAAGTGACGTTTCTTGGGCATGTAGTTTTGAAGAATGGATTGTCCGTGGATCCATCAAACATCGAAGCTGCAAACAGTTGGAAAAGACCCAAGACCGTTACTGAGATTACAAGTTTCTTGGGGTTAGCTAACTACCATCGGAGATTTATTAAAGATTTCTCTCATATAGCAGCACCGATGACAAAGCTAAAAAGGAAGGACATAAAGTTTGTTTGAACAAATAAATGGGAAGAAACATTTCATAAGCTAAAGCATTTATTAGCCAGTGCATCCATGTTAGTTGCTCCATATAGGATCAAAATTTGGTGGTGTATACCGATACATTTGGATCTGGGTTTGGAGCTGTATTGATGTGGAGACGTAGAGTTATTCGCTTTGCTTCTCGTCAACTTCGATCATTTTGTAATAACGCGCCTTTTCGATCCTCAAAGGTTGACACTAATATATCTACAGTATTTACGTGCCGAACATCCAAGTGTTGAAAAGACAGATTATTGGGATGAAAGAAAAGAAAAGATAGAACAAAATCTCACAACGTAACGAGTAATATATAATATACCGATAGCCTTTACAAAATAAAACTAAACTTTAATATACATACATCAATAAAGTACCAGTCCATCAATAGCTTGGACAGTTATAACAACATGTCCTTACAATTTGCTAATAACAGAACAACAATAATGCATCAGAAATAAAGAAATACATGAATACGTCTTGGAAGCATCCATTTCATCTCTTGAAGCTCCAAAGCATCCATCACTAAATCTGGAAAATATGCTCGGGATGACCCGAGCATTAGGAGACAAATAATGCCCAGATCAATTTGGTAAAACTAGCATAAGAAACACAATCAAATCAATTTCTTAATGTAATAAAAACCTTTCATAAATAAAGGTATCTCGTAAGACCATGCCGACATAAACACGAATGGATTTTTACCTTATGATAATCAAACCATTTTCTAGGAAATCTTGTGATATTATAATAATGTCTAGGGTCAAAATAACTATGGAATCATAGCTGAAATTGTTACAATATTTAAATTATAGCATAATAGGTATACAACTAAATCCATAAGGGCACGTATGGAGATTTGATTTCCATCAATGACTGGGCTACTGGGTACCGCCCATTACAGTGCACCTCTAAACAAAATGTACCGAGGTCAACAAGAACTTCTTGCACCCTGCTACACAGAGCCGCGGGTGCCCCTTTAACATGGCATACCGGGTTACTTTAACCCCTGGGCACCAAGGCTGTAAAAGGTTGGCACCTGGCCCCACTCTTCCCGTGCGCACGCATACCAAAATCCATAAATATCGAATCTAGATCGAGGAATGATGCTCCTAATGTTAGCGAACCACATAGCTCTGCTAAATATCCTCTATTTTAGTCATTACCGGGATGTGAGGCTTGTGAGGTCACGATTATCATTTTTCCCTCTTAGCAATTCCCACTTAGAATGCTAACACTACTTTCCAGGCACCATACAATGCCAGCATTCATCAATATAAGTTGTTCAGGATATGAACAAACCAATGGCACTATTTCTACTACATCCCTTTTGGAATCACCATCAAGATTAGCAGCAAGTAGCCCTTGCACTTCAAGGAACTCTATCTTCGATCCTATCATCTCGAACCAGTCTTGAACCTTTCCAAAGCATAGAACAAGTATATGGTTTTGGAGTGGTTACGGTTTTGAGTTATCTCATGTAAGTACACTCCCCCGCTAACCGGTCGCTCCAAAACCAAATCGATAGTTCTGGTAAACTCAAATCTAGTTCTTTTGGAAATAATCAGACAATACATAAGAGCGGAGATCACCTTCTAACCGTTTAAGTAGACGTATTTCCTTATCATTTGTCTTAGGAGAACAAAATGAGATTTATACGTATAGTACAACATCATCGAAGATAATTATACCATATAACTCCGGTGTTTCTCCTAGATATTTACAAAGTTATAGTTTTGGACAAGATTTGATCGTCGATTATTTAACTATCAAATAAACAACGATCAACATGGATTTAATTCCATATGGAATCCACTAAGCCTCTATTAATTAGTCTTTCGTTAATTAAAGTCTGTTTCGATTATTTGATTCAAAATACCTTCACAAAGACATATATATTGACAAACCCTTTATACTCTTTCCAATACTTGGGAAAAACATAAATATACTTATCTCACAAGTATAGGTATATTACCAAACATTATACATTCAATACTTAGAAAATATATCCTTATACTTATCTTAACGGTATAAGTATATTAAAATAACTTAAGGAAGATTTTTCTCTTTTCCAAATTTATATTTAAATGGGTCCAAAAAAATATTATTTAGGGCATTTCTTACTATAAACCAAACCACAATCCTTCGGTGTTAATGAAAAGTATGTTTATACCACCATAATTAAGAAGGATTATTTATCAAAAAAATCAAATCTCATTCCTTTTATAAACTCCCTTTTTATAAGCCCATTTCATATTTACAAATTCTTTTATAAATATCCAAAATTAATTAATAAAACTCCTTTCATAAATCTCTAAAATGATCTGTAAAATTCCTTTCTATTTATAAAACCGGTTCTATTTATAAACTCTTATATAATTAACACCAATATTCGTTATTATCAAAATATCACTTAAAAATCCATTTTTATTTATAAGTTACCATTTAGCAATCTCTCTTTTATTTATAAAATACCATTTATAAGTCTCTCTTGTAAAATATCTCTTATAAAACTCCTTTACAAATTATCATTTATAAATCTCCTTTATAAAATATAATCTGTAAATCTCCTTTAAATAAATCATTTTATTTATTTTTATTTTTTTGGCAAGGTTAGCCGGTTTTATAGTGGACCGTCCACTTTTTATTACAAACATAATAAAACATTTAATACAGGAGTAAGGTAGAAGCACCTTAACTACTAATAAAAAGGAAAATACAACACAAGATTGTGACAGAGATGCCACAACTACTACAAATTACCCAACGACTAGGTCTCCTCGGAAGAGGAAGAAGCACCATCGTCCGCTTTCTCCTGGGCACAAATCGCAGGAACGTTGCCAACTAGACGAGCATAAGGGCGAAAAAGCAAAGAAAGACAAGGGTCAAAATCCACAGTATCAGGAGACTAAATGAAAGAACGGTCTCGAGTAGCATCATCTAACATGTTAGCATTCCACGTCGCATGAAATCCATCAAAAGAGAGCACTAGAGAATCACCAGAAATGTTATAACGGAGGCATCTGAGGTCCTGCTGATCATCGGAAACAAATCTAAAAAAAGAATCCTTCATGGGGTTATATCTCATATCAGATTTGAGATCAATCCAACATCTTTCGGACTCAGCCCAAACAATAGACAACTGAGGCGGCATAGGATCGGGAACAGCTAAAGGAATAACTGTAACATCAGACGGATCCACACAATCAAGGATTGAAGAGGAGGCAGGCCTAGCATCAATACAAGAAGGAGGAACCTTACTAGGAAAGACTGACAAAGTGACAGAGGAAGGAGTCTTAGGAACCCATTTCCTAAGAGGGGGTCGAGGCAGAGGGATTTTGGAAGCTGCGGCGGAGACGACAGAATGATTGCAAGAGACGGCAAGGTGGCCAAAAGAATGACAGGTAGAACAAATGTCAAGCACCACGGACCTCCTCAACATGCCCAACAACAAGCTAAAACAGAATA
Organism: Allium fistulosum; assembly: GCA_030737815.1. Taxonomy (NCBI): domain Eukaryota; kingdom Viridiplantae; phylum Streptophyta; class Magnoliopsida; order Asparagales; family Amaryllidaceae; genus Allium; species Allium fistulosum. The sequence continues at coordinate 430,587,405 of CM060906.1, read as the reverse complement.
GAGGAAGGGAGGGGCTTTTCTGGGGTTATCTCAATTAGCGCCTTCGCATACACCAATTTCTCACGTGCTACTATATTAGAGTCAAAGCATTTCAATTTGCCAACGTTACACGCTAGCCAATTCAGACCAAGCAACGGCTGTAGAACAGAAGGAATATGTGAAAAGAAAACCCATACAGGAATAGAAAGAACCTGTTCATAAGCACTAGCTATTGTTGGAGACCATGGAATAATAATAAAAGGTTTACCATCAAAAAAAGAAGGCTCGGCCTCTAGGACATGCTGACGTTCCTCGGAGGAGGAAAACTTAAGATAATACATGGAGTCAACCAAAAAAACACGCAAATCACCACGAAGCTTCCAAGACATACAGAAAACTTTAGCCACATCATAGAGGAGGTTATTAGGATCCAAAAAGAAACCAACCAAATATCCCGACCAATAGTCGAAACCAGCTTGCATCACACTAGGTTGAGGAATCATAACGCCATTTTCCTTCACAATTTCAAAATCAATAGGGGTGTACTTACCCGCATTACAGGGTAGGGAGGAGAATAGAGACGACCATGGTTTTGAGTAACATGGGGCAGGGACAGCAGTCTGCTCTTTTTGCACAGTAGGGGACTTTGGTATAGCACCATTATGAAATCCACCAGAGGCTCCTAATAGACTGTCATCAGAATCCAAGACAGAAATATCAACAGCCGAACTAATCTTGGCATTGACGCAGACAGCAGCTGTGCATACTCCATGACTAAAATTAACAACCTTAGAGGCAGTATCAAATTGACCAGACAAAACTCCTACTTTACAGACCTCGACTTTCGAGGAAATATCGTTCGACAACCCAACAACCAAACGCTTACCACCGATATCTGTGGCAGCATTCAAGGAAGACACAGTGGCATCTAAAGAAGAAAGATCGTTTCCAGACCCTGGCGCTACAAGTGGAACACCAGACATTGCTAGAATAGGTGAACAAGGCAAAGAGGCACACAACATAGGGACGTCTGATTTAGATAGGAGGTGAGGCATCGGAGCAGCTGGATTAAAGATTCTTCCAGATCTGGTATAGGACGAGGTGGCTATGGTTGGGGAAACAGAGGAGGACGCATGCATAGAAGAGAGAGAGGTGAGAGAGGGGCGGGGACGAGGCGGATCGAATGCGAGAACAAACAGCGGAAGACAAAGTCACGAGGAAAAAAATTAACCAAGGGGAGGCACCATTAAAATAATTTTAGTCATGAAAGTTTATTCATGCATTAATCTTTTTTGATAAATCATTTTATTAATCCTACAATAGTTTATCATTTATAAACTCCTTTTATTAAATTAATTAATTCCCTTTAAAAATCATAAATAAAATAATTAATGAACTTCAAAATATTATTAATAAAATAAATTAACTTTAAATTATTATTGATAAATTAAGTCATTAACTTTAAACATCATAAATAATATTAACTAACTTAAAATAACATTAATATAATTAAATAACTTAAGATATCATTAATAATTAAATTAAATATTTTAAACAACATAAATAATAGAACTAAATATCTTAAATAATTATAGATCACTTATCCTCAAATTGTTATAAAATGGAAGTTATTTTAAATCCAAAGCTTTACAATTTTGGAAAGAGGCTTAGTGACTACAATGGTACTTAGATAAGCTACCATTTAATTAAATTTAACTTTCCAAGCCAACATCGGTATTTACATAAGCAACATATATGTAAATAAAATCAACAATTCACAATCATTAGATAATCCATTATTTATCTAATATTAATTAATCCACATATTAATTAACTGGCATATCAATAAATGTCTAAATTAATATTATAACAGAATGGTGATTTATTCTGCTAAACAAGTGTCATCAATAATCTATTCAATTTTAATTATACCAGAACAATGTTTATTTCCGTTAAATAAATGTCCAGAATAATCTATTCAATTCAATCTAACTAAACGGTGTTTTATTTGGTCAAATAAATATCACCAATGAAGTAATTGATTCAACCACGTTATTATTTAAAATAACGTAATTAAGTCTGTGATGACCCCGAAGCTATGCCCATTTTAGCAAAGAACATTACAAGTAATGTTGTTTGATAATCCGAAGAATACGGCTGGTTAAAGGCGATCGAATGTGAATATATCTTTATACTAACACTGACACGTCTTATTTACCCTTTTGAGGATCTGAATTGAAAATTTGACGTATGCAATATTAATGCAAAGTAATAAACACACCGATTAAATATATTCAGAACATTATATAATATAGATAAATCAGAATCAGAGATACAGATTTCAGCGGACTAATATACAACATATTTCATAATAAGATGTGAGTCTACAAAATGTCAATACTAGACTCACTCTAAAATACATCATATCTCATACACTATATCATGTACAAAATGACTATTGAATAATATACGTGACATAACTACTAAATGTCAGTATACATAATGATGAAGTAAAGTGAAACTGTCAAAATAGTCTACTCCAAAACTAACCCAAAATCCAAGAGTCAATGAGTCCCTGTACCTGTACAGTCTCGGCCTGACCCGAGATTAAAATAATAAACGGGTCAAACGATATCTAATAAAAAGGTGAGATACTGATATCATAATATATATGATTTAACAATAAAATAAGCTATATAGGAATATGCCTGAATTCAAATAAGGCATATCCATCAAAATTACCATTTTATAAATCCAATATCATACATATATGACTTAATAATCAAATAAGTCATACTATAAATATGCCCAAAACCAAATAATCAAAATAAGGCATATTAATCAAAACCACCATTCCATAAATTCATATCAAGTCTGCAATGGACTATCATCAAAATATGGTGATAAAAATTCAACATTCTCTAGAGCCCAAAAGATACTAAATATCTATCCCAAAATTTCTGAAGAAATAATCATCGCTAATGAAATAATAACGATAGTCAACTATCTGTTTAAAATAGTGCGACAAGGAGTCTAAACCCAAGAAATAGACCCCGCCACATACCTAACCACAAGAAATAGGATACATTCTAACCCCAAGAAATAGACTGGCTATGTGAATTTACCTAACCGCAAGAAATAGGTAAACGTGGTCCGTTGTAAATAAACCGATAGGGCTGCAATATAACACCCATCCAAACAACAAAAAGGATAGCCGTGTTATACCAGCATAGACCTAACCCCAAGAAATAGGTCTACCTACCCAAATCTAAAAATGTATCGACTCTCAGGTTGATGAAAAATGAGTCATCGTCTCTCGGGGATCTGTTTGTCTCAAATAAAATCTGAACGCCCTAAGATAATACAACTCTAAAGTGTTAATTACTACCACTCTAGTAATCATAAAATTTTAACTAACTATCCCATACCAGATAGTAAATTCAAGTACTACTAAAAGGTAGTAAATTCTACTCAAACACTATTTAACAAATTATAATAATAATCGAAAAAATTGTACAAAGTGTCCTATACCACCCGACAATTCAATCGTTTATTAATATTAATTGTTTCATAGAAAATCATGAAATTCAATAGAAATCCAATTCAAGCTTGCATAAAAATTAGCCAAAAGCTAAATACAATAAAGGCCAATATTAGTTTATAGTTTGATAACAATTAATAAAAAAAAATTCATATAGAAAATGATTTCTAAAATATTTTATCTATAATTCACTTTCAAACTTCTCACCTTTGTTAATCCATAAACTCATATTTAACATCAAAAGATTAAAAAGGAAATTTACTTAAAAATAGAATTTTTACTTAAAAATCTGTATAAATATGTATAATTACTTTTAATATATATATATATATATATATATATATATATATATATATGTACACACACTTTATAAAATATTTTCAAATCTTAAAGCTTTATTCTCAATTCTTTTTTTAGACAAAACTATTTATATACATAATAGTTGTATGTATATTTTACTTTTGATAATCATTTATAAACTTCAAAATCTCATTTGAGAATCATTTTAAAAACATTTAAACAATTCAAATTATATATCCATCGAATATTCAACATATAGAGCCAACATCGCTCTATAAAATATAATTCCATAATATGGAATTATTTAGCGACCTGAGTTGCTTTTCGATAACTCTGGTCACACAAACAATGGATAACAACCATATAATTTAGCTACAACTGATCAAATGTATTTCGATGGTTTTCAAAATCATGCAATTTCATAATCGATAATGCAATCGAATACAATATTTAAAACACACAATTCAACCAATTCATTTATCAAATAAATTGAACCCAATGGCAATTTATTTCAATAATTCCTTCCAATCGCTACTAAATGTTTATGAAATTCACAAGCAATTCAATCATTCACTACCAATTATTAACATAATCCTAAATGAAGCATACATAGGGAATAAACTTGCATAAATATAGATGTGTGAGTTATAAAATAACTCACCGAATTCATTGCTTGTCGAATTTTCCTTCTTTTTGCATCAGCTTGCACCAAAAATAGATGTGTCCACTCCTGCCTTTAACTACTTGTGCTGTAGCCACCATTGTCTATCTTCATAATCAAACAACTCTGCCTTCAGTCGTCATCTCCACGATAAACCCTCAATCACCACTTTCAAGTACGCTGTCTCCCAGCCTCGATGCCATCAAAGTCGTGCTCGACATGACCAGCCATCACCGCTGCAGCTCTCGCGACTTCGCCTCCATCCTACCTGGCTCCAAGCACAGTCGCGCTTCCCCTTCTTTCCTACAACATCAACGCTTTGCCCTCACTCGCTGTGTCAGGCCGCAACGTTCGACGTCGACGATGCTTGCACTCGTAAGGCTGTGCGCTATTTTTTTTCCCACGATCGTCGGTTTGGGAAATTAGGGCATGGGGAATCGACTTCATTCGTGTGTGTTTTTTTCATGAGATATCTGGGTTTGGGTTCGATTAGGAAAAGTTAAGTTAGACATTTCTATGTGGGCTTGGGCTTTGGCTTCACTTAATTAGGTCAGATTATAAATTCAATTTGGCTTTAATTCTTATCCTTTGCAACTAGTAGTAATTTTCCTTTGCATTTAAATTTAACTATTAATCCTTTGTTAAATAGACTTTGATTGTATAATAATTAAATTCCAAAAATAATTATAATTATCGAAAACCGAATTCAACAATTCTACTTTAATTGAATTAGTTTAATATTACAGTTTCAAAACAAGGTTGTTACAAAATCCAACCACTATTATTTAATCATAATATGTACTCCATTAAAACTACCAACTATTTATACTATAGTGTTGTACTCGTCAATACGAGTCAAATGTGAAAATATGCGCATTAATCTGATATAAAACGAACAAGATATCCAATTTTTATAGTTAAACTATTTAATAACTAAACTAAATTAAATAACAAAGAAATGTTTCCCATCCATACTAGCTCTCAGCCCAAGGCCCATAATCCAAACCCAATTGCTACAGTGCTCCTTCCCACCTAAAATTTAAAATACTAAATCAACATTTTATACTCGAACTAGACGTGCACGTTGTGCACGTGCATAAGCGAATGCCAACTCCGTGCGCCAAACTCCGGCCACCTACAAAATCGCCTCGCCACGCCAGTACCTTCACTTCCCTTCTGGCCACCCCCATCGAAAACCGACCATCATCAAGAAATGAAAATCGCGTCCAGTTTTCAAACAACCACCCATAAAGCAAGCTCCCTCCGCCTCCACAGCCACCAGCAGCCACTGCCATCACTGTCGACGTGATCGCCTATGACCCACGCACCTCGATCCCAAACATGAGGCACCTGATACCTCCGTCCGCTTCCACGACTCAAAACCTGAACCCCAAAAGCACAACCTTTAAAACCCTAGATCAGTCGCCGCCGCCACCATGGTCCCCCGGACCACCACCTCCTGTTGCCATAGCCTCTCCTAGACCCAAGCTTTCTTCCAGTCACCTTCGCTACCTCCCACGACCATCCCATCACCGAAAATCGGCACCTGAATGGAAATGGTTTATCTCACCACCACCATTGATTTCGACCACTAAAAATCATGCGATCACCTCCAAAAATCCCACCTTGACAATACGAGCCCATCCATACCTTCCATATGCCATTTCGTGCTCGACGAAAAACTACCCTCTCTTGACTCCTACTGTTTTTGGGCATTTGCCGCCACAACACTAAATGAAATTTCAAGCTATTATTTTTTTAAAATACTAGAGGTGGAAGTAAATAACTTCCGTGTTGGATGGTTTGGCTAGTTTTGAGTAGATTGTGAGATAAGAAATTTTGAATGAAGAGGGTTGTTTTATTTTCCTTCTATAGGAACAAGAAAATAAAGGAGGAGAGGAAGAAAGAGATATAGGCTAAAAAGAGGAGAAATGAATATGAGTTAAAGTGTTGATGTATAGAGTTTGATGCATACTTATAACCAAAAAATCCAACTTTTCTTTTTATCCTTAACTAACCCAAGCTCCATAAGTTAATCAAAATATACAAGCCACCTATCATATTCAAATCAAATCAAGTCAATCACATTTATATTAGTTTGAATTTTGAATTTTTTTTATAAATTTTTTTGAAAATAGGATTTGCGGTACTTCGCTACACAATATTTCGTTCGCGTACAAACCGCGAACGACAGAAATACAAATACGATCGTGCAAAAAATGTGATGCGATCGCAAAACAATTATAAAATACACTGGTTATGAAATTCTGTTAAATTCCAAAAATACCAACATATTTGCTATAAAATACATCAAACGATAATTTAAATAATGATTTCCAAATTAAAGTTATTGAAAAATTCTATAAATCCATTTTAGTAAATAAATTGATTTTTTCTTTTTATTTGAAGACCATAAATCAAATATTTAAAATAAATTAAATATTTCCTGAATCAAAGTGATAAAATTCCCGGTCGTTACATTTTCCTCCTTGAAAGAATTTCTTCTTCGAAATTTCATCTCAACCAAACAAAGAAGGAAACCAGTTAATACAAAACTTAACCCTTTACTTCTCATAATTATTCATGAAACATTTTCATAAAACAAACTTAAGTTTGCAAACTATGTATAATACCCACTACATCCTGAGGGTATATACCACTATCTGGTTCAAACCTTTTTACTTTTAATCTATTTCCTTTAAGTAAACTTAAGATCCAAATACCAGGTTTTATATCAAAACCCTTTATGAAATGATACTATAATTTTAACCATAGAATATATATATAATTTTATATATAAATATACAGTTCGAGTAACCCCAAAATGATACTAAGTAATTGGGTACTACCAAATAGTATCATATGTTCCCTTACCGAAAGGATAATATTTAAGAGAAGTTCATACCATCTGAATACATATCTTTTCCTTTTTTAGTTATTTTCGAGTCATTCGAACTGGTTAACTTAAAAATACTCCTTTTACTTTCAAAGTTCCTTTTTGAAGCAATCCTTTATATATTCAAATTAATAGTTTTTTTTATACAAAATATCAATTTCCAATCTGCTTTGGATTCGTTCGGATTTGAACTCGTTTCGATTGTACAATGGTAAAGAGAATAATTTACTAAGTGCCCTACAATGTTCACCTAGGCAAACATCCGATCATCACTTAGAAGATTATTATGATCGTCACAAAACAAATCAAGACTCATTCCCCGAACCAATCCAAAGAAAATACTTCTTACCTAAAATTATCTTTCCAAAGTATTCATACTTAAAAAACTTCCAAGTAGTATTATCATTACTCTTTCCAACAATCGCTTGAAATCTTTTCTGAAACCTCAGGATTTAAATCCCTTTATTTATAAATCAAATTTTTATGAACCAATTTCAAAAAATTATCCTTATAAAACCATTTCCCAAATATTTATTTTAAAATATTTTTAACTTTCTTTTAATAAATACCCTTTTATTAAAACCCAATTTTAACCTAACAGTTTCATCAAACGCCATATAATCAAGTTGTGAAATTTAATTCACAAGGTGTTCATTTACATGTCCCACGATTTCCTATTTACCCAACCTATGTTGTAAAAGGAAAATTACTGACAACTCAACAAATATAGACGATGCCTAAAATTGGAAAAGTATGACTAGTCAAATTCTAAAAGATAATAATTAAATATTATCATTCCCTAACAAACAAACACATCAACAATAACTATATAAAATTTTGAAAATCATCCCTTTATATATAAAATATACTCCTGGGTAAATTATTTTATTTACCGATTTAAAACAATACTGTGTTGATTAGCTTTGTTCAAGTGTTTAGAGATTCCTATCAATAACGTTAGCTACCCGTATTGACCAGAATCCATAAACCACTCAACAGAACAGCCAACACAATATAATCAGTTTTATAGAAATAACAAATACACGCTCTTATATATATATGCTCAACCTCATTCTAAGGTATCACTTACCCTATTTCTAATGAGTTTACCCCACAATGCCAGGGTTCTCGCTTAACCTTCAGCTCTGATACCAATTGTAACAACCCAATTTCAATCCATTCATATAATTATAAGGTTATTTGGTTATAATTATAACTAATGAAATAAATTAAATGATGTATTTAAAGGTGAAATTATATGTTGTTAATTGAAATAGGTTTATTATGAATTAGAAAATCAATTTATTAGTACATAAATTTATTGGGTTTTGTTCGTAAACAATAGACTTGGAAATGTGTTTGATTTATTAGTGTATAATAATTGCTTTAATTATCATTTTGTTATTTAATCCGTTTAAATTAATTTAGAAATCGATAAAATTTTATACAATTGAAATATTGCAATTAATATGAATTAAGATGATAATTGTAGAATATTAATGTAATAAGGTGTAAACCAATGTTAATTATATCCGTAAGATAACAGTTGATTCAATAATAAGAGTGAAATCAAAATAAATGAATTTATTGGAATTTAAATTTTAATTAATGAATTTATTGCAATTGAAATTGAACATTGTAATTAGTGCAATATTATTATGGAATTTGACATGGAAAATTTGTTTTAAAAGATTATAAATTACTAGGTAATCAAAAATGATAAAATTTGATGATTATAAAATTTGAATTTAAAAGCGAATTAATCAATTTAATAATAATTTATTTAATTAACGTGAAAATAGCCATTTTGGCAACTGTCTCAGATTCCGACGAAACCAGTTTCATCGGATCCGTAATGGTGAATTATTGTAAGGGTTCAAGTCTCATAGCGATCGGAATTGTCGTTTGATCATGCGGGCTCGAAACGTGTAGAAATCAATTTATTGAATTCAATTTAAAATAAGCTGATTTTAAAAGCTTACTTCTTCATACAATGGAATTAGGACTTGAAACATATTCCATTGAGTTTAAAAATATCAAAAACATCTATTTTGATATATGGGATGACCCATTTTCGTTCTCGAAGCGAAACGGGCTTTTCGGGTCGTTATTGTTGTTCGAACTAATGCGATATGTCCATTCTTTCTTATCGGGCCTTGTCTATATAAATAGATTTTTCTAAACCCTAGCAGCCTTTTTATTTCTTATCTCTGTACGTATCTGTCTAGTCCATATATCTGCTTCTTCTTCCTTCCAATGGCTGCAGATCCAAACCCACATTCAATTTCAAATTCAAATCAAAAATCAAACTCCTCAAAACTATATCAAATTATATATCGTTGGAAAGCTCTCGACGAGCGCAACCCAAATCTGCTATTCGTTTTTGAAATCGAGTTTTGGTATGTCCGGGATTGTCTAAAACATTCTCGACCATCGATTTTGGTGGTTGATCAACGGCGATGGATCACCGATTCAGGGCTATTGTCGCGGGGAGATCGTCATGGGGAGTTCATCGGCACTGTTCGTTGGTCATGTGATGGTCCGATTGTCATCAACAATTCAACTAAGGTTCAAAACCCTAGCCGTTCAGAGTGGCGATGGCTATCGTTCTTGGCTTCGCGGTGGTCTTGGGGTGGTGCGAGAGTGAGGCCGGGGTGGTAGAGGCTCAGGTGTGGTCGTTGGTGGTGTGCGATCTGAGTAGCGTGCATGTGGTGGTCGGAGAATTCGAATGAGTAGCGGCGGCTCTAGGGTTTTGTGGGGTTGTGGCATCGAGGGTCGCGTGCGGTCTGTACGTGACGAACGAAGGTGACGTGTAAACTATATATTTTTTTGTTTAATTGAAATTTTAATTTTCATGTGTTCTAATATCCATAACTTTTGCATACGAGGTCAGATTCACACGCGGTTTGTTCCACTACGATCGTATCAAAATTTCGGATATTATGAAACTAGGTTGGACGAATTCTGAGACTGTTGAATTTTGGGCTATTTTGGATTTTAAAATCGATTGGAAATCAAAGGTGAGTGTTTTAACCCACTCACGAAGACTAAATTATCTTATGATAGTTAAATTTAATTTATGATGTGATTAGAAATTGATTTGTTGTTGTTTGCTATATTTTTAAATTGTCATTCCAGTTAAATCTGACTTTTATTGAATTTAATTGCCAATTAATTTAATATTGAAATTTAAACTGCCAGGTAAATACCTGTTAATGATGACCAGTAAATTGTTGTTAGTTATTGGTTGATTTGAATGATGATTGTGCTGTATGTTCAATTGTTGATATTTGGATGGATGTTATTGGTTAATATTTGGGATGATTGGATGTTATTTATGTCTATATCTCTGTTATCCCTATGGGTTGAAATGATATATACCCGAACGATCTTATAGATTAGGGAAAATCGTTATGGGTTGAAATGATAAACCCGAGTGGTATTCATTGATTGGAAATGTTGATTTTGATACTGGTTGAAATGATATATGTATATCCATACAATATCTTGAATTTGGATTATGTATTGGAATTGAATTATTTGAAAGATTAAGTTAAAGCTCAGATTTATTTTAATTAAAATGATTAAGATTGGTATTTCGAATCATTTGAAATCCTTTAAAATAATTATATCCACATTGCACACTTGATAGGAGATGGAAATCCCGTAACATCTCTGAAGCCATTGTACTAATATTTATATTCTACTTATTTTGATTTGACTTACATAAGATCTTTTTGTCCCGACTCGAGTGCTTTGTTTATCATTCTACTTATTTTGATTTGACTTACATAAGATCTTTTAGTCCTGACTCGAGTGCTTTGTTTTTCATTACTCTCGGGTTAGTCTGAGCTTCTCAGTGTATTGAAGACTATTTTCTGGAGGACGAAGACGAAGGTTCGGTATATTATTACTATTTATTATAATTATTCCACTGCATTATTTGTTTATTTCTTATGCATGTATAACTCTAATTTGAATTGTACAAGTGTAATCAAATGTTATTTGTAAAACAACTTCATGAACTGTTTATTTGATTATTATATTTTGTCATTCCGCTGCAAGATTTTGTGTTTTGTTTTTTCTTCCTTTTCTCTTATTTTCTTATTTACCTCATTAACAATCCTCCCTTTTGAATGGTTTGAATTAGACATGTGTGGTTTATTATCAATTTAAACCGTCCAAAAAGGTAGGTCGTTACAATAATGATACATCCATTGAGACTAGTGTAGGTAATGCTCTCTATACGATAGATGGTGAATTACTTATGACCGTTGGAGACACCAAGACTTATGTACATGTAGTTGTTTGAATTTTAGAACAGCCTACCAAGATTCTTCTATAGGTTAACTAAAAGTCAAATGAAGATTTCATATGATAATGTATATTAGTCTTTTGAATTGAGATTATTATGAATCTTAAGCATCCAAACTATACTTTGACTATGATTAGTCACATGATATCAATGACCATGTTAAGGCCATAACTAGGTATAAATAAAACCACTTGAGGTGAAACGCAATTCAAGACTGTATTTATCTCCTTCAAATAGAAGTTTACTATCATCATAATTAGTAGGTAACTTAAGCTCAAAGTCTTTGGCCAAAGAAAAATCTATTAATCGGTAATTGTTATTAGATTGAACCACAAACTTTAATAATGTACTTCATAATCAACTACATATATTATTAGAGTTCTAACTATTGATCGAGCTCTAAAAATTTAAGTGATGTAGTGTTTAGAGGTGAGCAAAATGGTTATTCTTATTCAAACGGATGAAGGCTATCAAAATTGAAATAACCATTTAACAACCAAACCAATATTTTTTATAACTAAAACCAACCAAATGAAAAAATATTGGTTTGTTTTTTTGGCTTAACGGCATACCTTTAAATGAGCTATATTGTAGTTGATAACATAGTTGTTATCAATGAAATAGCTAATTGCGCTCTTATCTATATAAAGATGTGATGATGTTACAATTTTAAGAAGCAAACTATTTCTCTTCTAAAAGATTAGCATAAACTCAAAGAAAAATACTATTTTGTTGATAATAATATAAAATTAATATTTTTATTGATAATTATGTTTCTTAAATCAAGTAAGGTTTTAAATTTGGTTTAATTGATTGGTTTGGTTTTAAAATATCAAAAATAAAAACCAATAAAAATTAAATAACTACTAAAATAAAAACCAAAATTAATCAATTAGCAAACAATCTGTACCAAACCGATCAAACTTATTTGGTTTGAACCAATAAGTTCTTACCCCTAGTAGTGTAGACAAAAAGAAAAGTAACATATCGTTGCTTAGGGTATCACTTAAATAATTAAAAATAGGGATTTATCCTAGATGATCAGTAACAACTGAACTCATGTCCACTACTAGGCTTTAGCAAAGTCCGTACATGCTTTAATATTTAAATTGTTTAAATACCACCATGGACTGTATTCTTACTAGGGGTCACACAATAATATTTATCAACATATTTCTAAATTCAACTTGATCAAATTAATTTATAAGTATTAAAATCAATATGAGTAAATTAATATGAATATTATATTAAATTTTTATTGTATTTATTTATTTGAATCCTTAAGATTAGTCAAAATGATGTATACATTTATATATTGGTTTAATTAATTAAATGAACTTAAATAAATATTTAAACAATTAATAATGGTTATTAATTAGATGCAAAATTTACAAACATATTGTGATAATAGATGGATAAGCTGATAGGGTTTGTGCTGTTGGTTAATGGTTCGGACCGCGAGACAAAAGGTCATGAGTTCGAACCCCAAATCTGACACCCCTATAAAAAGTACCCAGAGTATGTGTTTTGTAGACACATACTTCCATAGAGTTTGTAGGCGAAGCTTGGTTCTCTAAGTAATTCAGAAAAATATGAGCAAACTATTTCATTTGAAAAGAATAATTTATAAATAGTTTATTGAGGGTAAAAAGGTAGAAATGTATTTGATATTTTATAGTCACTTTAAGGCTATAAATACTACACCATTCCCTCGTTCTTTCCATACTAGTCAAAATAAAAAACCATAGCCTCCATTAGAATAAGTGGAAGACAACTCCTAGCTCTTATAAGCAAAGCTAGGAGGGAGGAGGAGGAGGAGTTATCCAAGGAGGAAATAGTTCAAAATATGACGTGTAATCAAATTTAAGTTTACATTATGATTCATTATTAGTATATTTATATTCAATTGAAAGATGATTTTTTTAAAAGAGCATGTATATATAATTATTTAATAACATATATATATTCCAAAAAAATTTCACTTAAATAATCATTATTTATCCTAACCTAAAATTTAATATTTTAGAAAAAAAATATATATTAAATTTATTTATATGAATTTCAAATTTTAATAATAATACATAAATTTAACTAAGAATTACAATTTATTTAAATAAATCATTTATGATTAGAAAAATTATACATAGTAATGGGGACGCTATGAAATTTTTGTATGAATTTTATCATAATTATTTTAATTATGATGAATTTGGACCATGAATTATTATGAATTTTAGAAGTACTAATATATATATATATATATATATTAAAAATGAATTTAAATAATTAAATAAATTAACAAATTAATCCAGAAAAAATTATTTTAAATTCGAAAGATGAAATAATACCTTTTGCATATTGCAAATTTTTTAATTGATTTGAACATGGATATATTAATTAATATGGATTTTTAACTAGTCAAATATATTTAATTTACTTTTTAAAATTATTAAATAATCCAAAATAAACTATTTTTTCAATCTAAAAAATAAATTTATAATTTTTACACATTATAATATTTTTATTGAATTTTCAATTGTTATAGTACTTTATATAAATCTTGAATTAGTCAAATATATTAACAAATTATATATATCAATATATATTAATAAATTTCATATATATACATATATATATATTTATCATTTGTAGGCTGAAATATTGTTTATCTGAGTATATAAATCATTAATAAATTTCCAAAAATTTCAAAAACTGGTATTTCTAACTCATTTCAAGATTCTTTCGGTTCTACCTTTTTTCTAAGTAAATTTCCATAAACTCTATCTGAATATTTCATAGAAAATCATGAACCATTTTATTTTCTTTAAAAATACAATGCATATGATGTTTCTAATTTTTTTTGAAAACATTTCCAATGGTTTAACACGTAAATTGGAGTAGATGAAAATAACTTAATTTGCACAAGCCTAACTACATCTAACAACGCTTTGAGTGCATAGGGTTTTAGCCCCTCTTCTTCAAAAATGGTTAACTCAAGTATCCCCAATAAGTGTCCAACTCAAATGTAGGAACACTCTAGCTGTCAATTTAAATCAAATGGAGTTTTGGCAACTATTTCTAATATAAGAATTGAACTTCCACTTTAACTGAGGAGATTTTACTCTATCCTTGAGAGGTTCCTCTTTTACGCCTTCATTACGCCTTATTGACATCACATTTTTTTCTATGGGTCCAAGGGCACTACTCTTATTTTTCTTCATCCTTGAACATGCAATTTACCCTCTACTGGTAGTTGGCATAGGGAACCTCCATTATCATCCCTTTATGGAATAAATTATAAAATATTTGATGGATTTATGTTTCACACCAACTATTATAATCTTAACATTTATTTTAACTCACAGCTGTTAGTTTATATAAGAGACAATTCAACTACTACCTTATAAGTCAAAATAGAGCGTGGCTTATAACTAAAGATATATATATATATATATATATATATATATAAAAGAAAATTACAAATAGGTTCTCTCATATGCCTTATTTTGTAAGAATCGCTTAACCTAAGCTCTGATGCCATTTTTAATAATCAACCAAAATGGCGGTGGCTACAAATGGTAATATCATTTGTTGGTTTTACGGCCACCCTCTTGACTGCCTAGGCCAGTCTTTTAACTACCCGACCAACCCACATTGTCTAGACGTATAGGGGTAAGAGACAAAGCTTCGCCATAGTTCACAATGCGAGAAACCCCTATCACGAAGCAACTACATACAACCCTCACCTTTGGACACACCGATCCAAAACCTAAACTGCTGTTTGAAGTCGCGTCATGCCAAGAAGTAGGTTTTTGATGATTTATATGGTACAGAGATAAATATAAATTTTAAACATTCTACACCATCAGACCATACAATGAAAGGAATAAAATATAAATATTGAAAATATTCCAAACTATTTACTATTTCAAAATAATAGTAGTCCACACAACAAATGTCAAAACAGTATCTCCAAATAGAAGTATACATTAGTTTGACTGATAAATAAGATACATAGGAAAATGAATATATCTCTAGAGCCACATGTCATCTTCTCCATGCACCATATCCTGGTTATTTTATCTGCTACGTTGTCCACCTATAAGAGATATAAAGAGGGAGAAATGGAGGGGGTCAGACAAAGTCTGATGAATGAATTGTATCACTAGTGTATAGTGTTCATAAGTAATGAAAATCCTTTTACAACCTACATGATCTAGGGTGTTCATTTGTGTTCATGAACTATGTATAAGGAACTAGTAACCTACATACTAAAGTGCGACAACCTGATACCAAGTGTAATAATCACCTTAAGTGCACCTAACATCGAATAAGTAGCCTTAATAATGAACGACCAAACGAATATACTGAGTATATAATCTCCAATACGAACCCCACGTATACAATCCCAAAGGTTAACATATCATGTCGAGTATACCTCACAATGCCTAGACCTACTTTCCCCAAAAGCATTGAGTAAGCTCATCGTTAACATTAGTAGTCCTATGCACACCACCAGGCATACACACAAT
Source organism: Allium fistulosum (assembly GCA_030737815.1). Lineage (NCBI taxonomy): Eukaryota > Viridiplantae > Streptophyta > Magnoliopsida > Asparagales > Amaryllidaceae > Allium > Allium fistulosum. The sequence continues at coordinate 430,571,181 of CM060906.1, read as the reverse complement.
GTCAATGCCTAATTACCCCAAAAACATTGAGTAACCTCCCGTTAGTGCTTGTATGCTCCAAAGCATTTAATTGCAGTAGAACCGCATGCCACATCAAGTGGAACGCCCTAAAACATCATGAAGTGCTAAGTTAGGATGTAAGCAAGTGCGATATTATTCCATCTCGTTGCACTCTTCTATTCGGTTCCGTGGACTCCTCAAACTCAGAAAAGTTTCGGTGGCGCATAAATGTTTGCGAAGTTTTTAATGAATTTCTTATAGTAGCTAGCCAAACCAAGGAAATTTCTTGTCTCCATAGCACTTTTTGGTATACGTCAATCCTTAACCAATTCACACCTTTCAAACCTTCTTACACTAAGATTAGGCAACTCAAACCATATTTGGGTAAGAAAACACAAATTGGTGTTTACTCTTAATTATTACAAAAAATTTAATTTAGTACTCTACCTTACCAATTCGAACGTCAATTGAAAAGGCAACAAAATCCCTATTTTAATTTATTTCTTTTACCCTAAATATTTTAATGCTTCATAATTCTCTAACGTTTAATACGAGCAAGTCCTTAGCACACTGGCATATTAACTATTCTAGCTAGTCTACCATAATCTATTTAATCTTTGTAGGCTGTGTAGTTCTATTTATCTAACTCCAATCCAAAATTTTGAGTTTAAGTGGTAATAGTAATGACGCTTTCATTTTTCTTTTTAAATCTAAAGTCTTTGACTTTAACATCATTTCAATAAAACTATCAAGCTTTTAAAACTGTAAAATTCTCTGTTAATTTTTAACAAATGCTTTCTATAGATAGAAATCATGACACATTTTTTTCTATTTAGATTTTATTCAAAATAGTTTACTTGGACATATAAATGTGTCTTTCTAAATTTTCGTTTATAAATAAGAAATTCTCACAAAACTGTAAAATGTAATATTTAAACTTTTTTTAAAGTGCGACGGAAATATTTATATAAAAAACCATTCAAAAAGGTAGGTTTTACATACTTCTTCGGTTTACTTTCAAAAGTGATGCAGCGCAGACTGATGAAGACTTAGGTCGCCAATGACCTAAGTTCCCTGAGCTATGACCTAGCACATTATTCCCTAAGTCGCGCCATTTTAGGTCGCAAAAGCGCTATGAAGACCGACCTAACAAGTCAGGAGATAAAGAGTTACAACCTAACTCTATCTGCCAGCCACGACCTAAAGTGCTACGATCTAAAAGGCTACGACCTAGCGAATCATTCCAGAAGCCAGTTCTTGAAACACAGAATCTTAGGTCGCTACGAACTAAAGAGCTACGACCTAAAGAACTACGACCTAAAGAGTTACGACCTAAAGAACTACGACCTAAAGAGTTACGACCTAACAAGATAGGTCACTACAATATGCCGTTTGATTTAGGTCGCGAACGACCTTCCGTTCTTAGGTCGCGAGAAGCTTTAAGTCGCTCAGGTCTTACGAGCGAGCCACGACCTATGATAGGTCGCTCACATATATCACTCCATGATAGGTCGCTGAAGATGATATTCCTTAGGTCGCGTGAAGTTATGTCGCTCCTTCTTATGTTGCTATCTTCCTTATGTCGCTGCCGTATCTCTTATGTCACTCCTACCTTAAGTCGCTCGACCATAGGTCGCATCAATCTTAGGTCGCTCAAGCCAAGGTCGCTCAATTCCTTAAGTCGCTCGTCCTATAAGTCGCATAAGTCATTCCAGAAGCTGATTCTCCTCATGTCGCTGAAGCTTATGCCACGTGGTGTTGTAATCTTAGGTCGTGTGTGTTGTACCCTTAGGTCGCATATTGTATTTCTTTATGTCGTTTGTATGTTGTATATATGTTGAGTCGCTTGATTGTAAGGTCCGTGATGTTCTGTTTAGGTCGTTAACGACCTATGTAAAGTCGTAGGTCGCGTGATGTACTTTGTGATGTAATGTGATGTGTTTGTTTTAAGTCGCAAGTGTTAGGTCGTTCACGACCTATGTGTTGTCAGGTTGAGTAGTGTTGAGTTGTAAGCCTATAAATAGGCAGGCGGTGTCATTTGTAATAGTTGTTGATTTTGAATAAACTTTTGTTTGAGAGCTTTGTGCCTCTTCTTAAATTGGTAGTTGAGTGTAATCTCCTATCACCTCCTTCGGCATTCGAGTGCGCTCGGATCAACGATTGTAGAAGCCAATTCACGGTATCAAGTGCGCTTGATCAACATCTGAAGAATTGTAGATCTTCTTTCACGGTATCGTGCGCGATCAACGTGATGAAGATAACTAAAATCCGGTATTTTTGGATCAATGGATTTGGGCCTTTGGTATTCTTCAATCCACCGATTGCTACTTTCACCAATTCATACATTTTTTGTTATCCGCCGCTGCGTCATTTGGTATCAAAGCAAGACTTAGCCAATCATAGCTAAGACGAGCCTGTTGGACCAAGGAGAAGTGTTTGTTCAATTTCAGCCGAGCCAAGGAGAAGAGTAGAGCCAAGTGTTGGAGCTAGAAGTGAGCTTGTTCAAGTTTGTGCGAGATTTTGTTCAAGTCATGAGCTAGGAGACGAACTTATCCAAGTTCGTTGGGCGTCAACTTTGAGATTTGAAGTTTTGGAGTCTGAATTAAGTTGTTTGTTTATTTGGGGTGTTCGTGAGATTTCAAACAAGTGGGGAAGTCTGATTCAAGAATTTTTTGGATCAAAGTGAAGTTGGTGTTTGGATCTGTTGAAGATTTGATCATGCCTCCGAGAAGTGTTACCCGTCATCATAATGTTGCAGATTTGTATGGGAGTGAAGATCCTGAATAGATGGAACAACGTATCGATGAAAGGTTCAATAAGGGTTTCGAGAGAGTGGAGAGAATGAAGTCTGACATGAATCGAAATCAAAGGAGAGTGTCGCCACGTTATGATAGAGAAAGAAGAGAATCAACTTTGTCAGTAAATCGAGATCGTGGAGTTCGAGACAATCGTGATTATCAGAATGGAGAAAGAAGATCTTATCGTGGTTACGAGCATGAGCCATATTGTGATTATGAAAGATGTCGAGTAGAGGAAAGAAGAAGTAGAGAGGACGTGCATGGTCATAGAAGAGTCAATGTTCAGAATCGACATCGAAGCTCATCTAAGTTTGAAGAAGATAGTTATGGTGATAGTGTTCACTTTCGATATCCAGGTCAAGGGAAAAATCGATATAGGAATGTTGGTCATACATGAGAATCAAGGAAGGATATGGAGATTCCAGAATTCCAAGGTGGTCTACAAGCAGAGGAATTCTTGGATTGGTTATCAACGGTTGAAAAGATTTTTAAACTCAACAACGTGTCTGAGGATCGTCAAGTTAAGTTAGTTGCTACCAGATTGAAAGGAAGAGTTATGGATTGGTGGCAACAAACTAAATCAACCAGAGAAAGAATGAGGAAATCCAAAGTTGTCACGTGGGATAAGATGAAAAGGATGATGAAGGCAAATTTCTTACCCTACAATTATCAAACTCGTGTGAACCAACAGTTGCAGAAGTTGAGTCAAGGTAGTCGAGGAAAGGGTGTGGTTACAAACCCCAGCAATCAGAATAAAGGCGTTAATTGCAGTATAAATGTTTCTAAGAGAGTCAACAAACCAGTTGTACATGAAATCACGAAGACAAATGTTGATGACCGAATTAAGCGCTATCATTATCAGGAGTCTGGCCATAGAAGTATTGAATGTACGGAGCCCAAGATGAAAGCCTTAGTTGTAGAAGAATGTGAAAACGAGGATGTGGATGATTCTACTGAAAGCGAGCCGGAAAAAGAAGAGGAACCGACTAGTCCATTATCTTTCAGCGAAGATGTTGAAGAAGCAGAAGGTAGTGCTGAATCATTGGTTAGATATGAGGCAAGTAAAGAGCTTAAAACTCCTGAGGAGGTTAAACCAATGTTAGAAGAGTTTGAAGAGGTCGGTCCTACAGAATCGTTTGAAGAATTACCACCGAAATTTGACAACGATGAAGGAGTTTTGTCAGGAGATGAAGAATGTAACTTGTTAAAGAGGACTGCTGAATTTGACTTTTATCAATCGCCGAAATTTGATGATGATGAAGAAATTGAGTCAAAGTATGTGGATGTAGAAGTTGATTATTCTTCGCCACCAAAGATTGATGTCGATAGTATGGAAGAAGAAATTGTGTTCGGAATTGAGGGAAATTACTTGATGATGGAGGATTCTTGTTTAACACCTGAGCTTATGGACGAGAGGCCGCTAAATGTTAATTCCATAATCTCCGAGAAGCCCGAACAAAGTAAAAGTGAAACAGAAAAGAAGGCAGAATCAGATAGTTTATTATCTTTGGAAGAGTACGTCAATAAAATGAAAGCTTGTGATGAATTATCAATGTTGATTGAATCTGGAGAAAGGTCTGATTTTGAGACACCTGAAGTGGTTGAAGTATTTGAAGAGTTTGAGGAGGATGAGCCAGTGGTAACTGTATTCGAAGATGAACCCCCTGTAGAGTTGCCCAAAGAGGTACCGCCACTGAGGGACAAACAATATCATGTTGATCAAATACCAGATGCTATTGTTCCACATAGGTCACGTTATCATATGTGTCCGACAGAGCAGGAAGAGTTGAGAAAACTGGTTGATGGGTTGCTAGTTGAAGGAAGTCCGTTGTCTACTACAGATTGCAGTTGGCAAAGAATTTTTATCAGAGACTTACATGTAGGCAGACACTTGAGCTGTGATCGTACTATGCAGCTAATCTCAAAATCTTATTTCGAATCGTCACTGAGGAAGGAAGTTGAAAGGTCTGTTCAGCGGAACCATAATCGACAAGCTTCAAAGAAGACCACGACAAATGCAAGTTTATGTATGTCGTTGCATATACATGCTAAATTACGGGAGGAGGTCAGTGTGAACTTTGTTTTGGGATTACCGCGAACACAATATGGCAATGATATTATTCATATGTTGGTTAACCGGTTTTTAAAATTGGTACATTCCATTTCCTATGAGGAGATTGTAAAGGCCGTTAATGTCATTCAGTTATATTCTAGAAAGGTCTTTCGATTTCATGGATTACCAGAATCTATTGTTTCGAATAGAGATATTCGTTTTATGAACCATGTCTGGATGAGTCTATGGAAAATGGCTAGAACTAAGTTGACATCTAGTAGCGCTAATCATACACAGACAGATAGACAAGCTGAAGTTGTGAACAGACCCCTAGGTAATCTATTGCGATGCCTCGTGGATGATAATTTGAAAAGTTGGGATTCGAAGTTATGTCTAGCAGAGTTTGCACCCGACCATACGGTTAATCGTAGCATTTGGGCATTTGCATTTACACACAACCACACAGTTAATAGAAGCACTGGGTTCAGTCCAGTCCAGACTATTTATTCAACAATCCCTAAAGGACTGTTAGAATTATCAACAGTGCCACCGTAGAGAGGGGTGATTAAACGGGCTAATGTTTTTGTGAAAGAGTTGCAAGGATGCTACAAAGTGGTACAGGAACGATTTCTTAAGGCAACTGAGAAATATAAGCAATCAGCAGTGATTAAGCGACGAAGCGTTGAATGCAAGGAAGGAGATTTTATGTATGCAGTGTTTACCAATGATTGAATTCTTTTTGGAACTTACAACAAGTTGGAAGCTAGAAGAAATGGTCATTTAGAAGTCGTGGTGGGAATTAACGAGAATGTTTATAAATTGAGTTTGACGGATCGTCTTCTTATTGCCAGCATTGACAATATCACACACCGGGTTCCATCTCATGAGGATAAGAGTATCGAAGATGAAGAGCTTTTAAATTCGAGGACGAATTTTTCCCAACCAAGGGAGGATGATGCAGCGCAGACTGATGAAGACTTAGGTCGCCAACGACCTAAGTTCCCTGAGCTACGACCTAGCACATTATTCCCTAAGTCGTGCCATTTTAGGTCGCAAAAGCGCTATGAAGACCGACCTAACAAGTCAGGAGATAAAGAGTTACAACCTAACTCTATCTGCCAGCCACGACCTAAAGTGCTACGACCTAGCGAATCATTCTAGAAGCCAGTTCTTGAAACATAGAATCTTAGGTCGCTACGAACTAAAGAGCTACGACCTAAAGAGTTACGACCTAAAGAACTATGACCTAAAGAGTTACGACCTAACAAGATAGGTCGCTACAATATGCCGTTTGATTTAGGTCGCGAACGACCTTCCGTTCTTAGGTCGCGAGAAGCTTTAAGTCGCTCAGGTCTTACGAGCGAGCCACGACCTATGATAGGTCGCTGAAGATGATATTCCTTAGGTCGCGTGAAGTTATGTCGCTCCTTCTTATGTTGCTATCTTCCTTATGTCGCTGCCGTATCTCTTATGTCACTCCTACCTTAAGTCGCTCGACCATAGGTCGCATCAATCTTAGGTCGCTCAAGCCAAGGTCGCTCAATTCCTTAAGTCGCTCGTCCTATAAGTCGCATAAGTCATTCCAGAAGCTAATTCTCCTCATGTCGCTGAAGCTTATGCCGCGTGGTGTTGTAATCTTAGGTCGTGTGTGTTGTACCCTTAGGTCGCATATTGTATTTCTTTATGTCGTTTGTATGTTGTATATATGTTGAGTCGCTTGATTGTAAGGTCCGTGATGTTCTGTTTAGGTCGTTAACGACCTATGTAAAGTCGTAGGTCGCGTGATGTACTTTGTGATGTAATGTGATGTGTTTGTTTTAAGTCGCAAGTGTTAGGTCGTTCACGACCTATGTGTTGTTAGGTTGAGTAGTGTTGAGTTGTAAGCCTATAAATAGGCGGGCGGTGTCATTTGTAATAGTTGTTGATTTTGAATAAACTTTTGTTTGAGAGCTTTGTGCCTCTTCTTAAATTGGTAGTTGAGTGTAATCTCCTATCTCCTCCTTCGGCATTCGAGTGCGCTCGGATCAACGATTGTAGAAGCCAATTCACGTTATCAAGTGCGCTTGATCAACGTCTGAAGAATTGTAGATCTTCTTTCACGGTATCGTGCGCGATCAACGTGACGAAGATAGCTAAAATCCGGTATCTTTGGATCAACGGATTTGGGCCATTGGTATTCTTCAATCCACCGATTGCTACTTTCATCGATTCATATATTTTTTGTTATCCGTCGTTGCATCAAAAAGTCTCTCAAAACAAAGTACACATCAAAAGGTAAGTGCAACAATATACCGTACACAAAACGTTTTACAAAAAAAATTCTTTAAAGTAGTTATGGAAAAATTCTTTTTATTAACCTTTTCTCCATGTTTGAGCTTAAAATAAGGATAGTTCAAACTTCATATTCTATTATTTTCCAAAAATTTCAAAAAACGATATTTCTAACTCATTTCAAAATTCTTTCAGTTCAACCTTTTTTCTAAATAAATTTCCATAAACTTTATCTGAATATTTCATAGAAAATCATGAACCATTTTTTTTAAAATACCAGACATATAATGTTTCTAACTTATTTGAAAGTATTTCCAATGGTTTAACACTTAAATTGGAGTAGATGAAAACAACTTAATCTACACAAGCTCAACTACATCTAACAATGCTTTGAGTGCATAGGGTTTTAGCCCGTCTTCTTTAAAAATGGTTAACTCAAGTCTATCCTCCAAGAAGTGTTCAATTCTAATATAAGAACACTCTAGTTATCAATTTAAGTAAAATGGAGTTTTGGCAACTATTTCTAATATAAGAATTGAACTTCCACTTTAATTAAGGAGATTTTACTCTAACCTTAAGGTGTCCTTCTTTTATGCCTCCATTACACCTTATTGACATCATATATTTTTTTCTATAGGTCCAAGGGTATTACTCTTCTTTTTCTTCATCCTTGAACCTGCAATTTACCATCTATTGCTAGTTGGCATAGGGAACCTCCATTATCTTCTCTTTATGGAGTAAATTATAAAATATTTGATGGATTTATGTTTCACACCAACTATTATAATCTTAACGTTTGTTTTAACTAACAATTGTTTGTTTATATAAGAGACAATTCAACAACAACCTTATAAGTCAAAATATATAGGGTGTTCCTTATAATTAAAGGTGTATATAATAGAAAATTACAAATATGTTCTCTCATATGAAACTCTCACCTTCGGACATACCAATCCAAAGCCTAATACGTTGTTTGAATCGCGTCGTGCCAAGATGTAAGTTTTTGATGATTTATATGGTACAGAGATAAATATAAATTTTATGCATTCTACACTATCAGATCTTACAATGAATGGAATAAAATATAAATATTGAAAATATTCAAAATTTATTACTATTTCAAAATAATAGTAGTCCACATAAGTAATGTCCAAACAGTGTCTCCAAATAGAAGTATACATAAGTTTGACTGATAAATAAGATACATAGGAAAATGAATATATCTCTAGAGCCACATGTCACCTTCTCCACGCACCATATCCTGGTTATTTTATCAACTACCTTGTCCTCCTATAATAGATATAAATAGGGGAAATGGAGGGGGTCAGAAAAAGTTTGATGAATGAATTGTATCACTCGTGTATAGTGTTCACAAGTAAATAAATTCCTTTTACAACCTTCACGATCTAGGGTGTTCATTTGTGTTCATGAACTATGTATAAGGAACTAGTAACCTACATACTAAAGTGCGACAACCTGATACTAAGTGTAATAATCACCCTAAGCTCCACTATCGTCAAATAAGTAGCCTCGGTAATGAAAAACCAAATGAATCTACTAAGTAGATAATCTCCAATATGAACCCCAAGTATACAATCTTGAAGGTCAACATATCCTGCCGAGTATGCCTCATAATGTCGTGCCTACTTTCCCCAAAAGCATTGAGTAAGCTCCTCATTAACGATCGATATCTTATGCATAACACTGGACATAAACACAGTTTCAAGGCCCAGTTGCTCCAAAAACATCGAGTGACCTTCCGTTGGTGCCTGTATGCTCCAAAGAATTCAATCGCAGTAGAATCGCATGCCAAGTCGGGTGTCATGCTTTAAAACATCATGAAGTGCTAAGTTAGGATGTTACTAATTGTGATACTATTCCATCTCGTTGCATGCATCTATTCAGTTCCGTGGACTCCTCAAATTCAAAGAAGTAGGAATAAGTCCCACGATTCGCTCTTCTTGGTGTGCACCAGGTATATGTTTGACTTGGTCATTTTCCAACCATTCAGACATTTGAGTTTTAATTCAGATATCTAAATCCCTAAAGAAAACTTTGGCTACCAGGTATTCAGATGTATGACCCTATATTCAGACATCTTACTTTGATTTCAGACGTTTGAAAATAAATCCAGATGTCCGAGTCAGTTCAGATTTGGACTGATTTCCTTTTGTTTCGTATTTTTTGAAATCCAGACATTTGAATTGATGTTTCTAGGTTTGTTCACTTTCTTGTTTTATTCATCTTCTTTGTGGACTCGATTACAGATGTAAGGATTTATTTTTAACAGTATTTTAAGTACAATTTATATTTTTATTTATATATAGTTTCTGCTAGTTTATCTCAAGGATTATAATAACATTTCAATCAATTACCCATGTATATTTATATCAATAACCCTTGTATATTTCAAGGTCAATCGAATAAATTCTGGGTAAAATTTAAAGGGTGTATTCAGTTACCTTATTATCCATCAAAATCTATTCAACTTATCATATAAGAGCCAGATCTATAGAGTTAGACTAGTTTCAATTTAATTTACCCTTTACTCCAAAGTTCTAACAATTGTAGTGTTTAAATATTTTCCTAGGGTTTTCAAATTTGTATAATTCATAAGAATTATCAATTGAAAATCATTGATTTGGATTAAAAATCATATTTTCAATTTTATATAAATATATAAAAGAAATCAAATTGCTTGCTTATATCATAACACGTTGTAACAAATCCACTCACCTCGAAATGTGGTTTGAAGAAATCTCCTAATAGAATCTTCAAGTTTTTCCTCTTTAATTTGATTTTTATATTTTCCTTCCTTATTTTTAATTTAATTCTATACTTTTCTTGAAGCTTAGATTTCTATTTATTTGATGAATTTATTTTACAGTTTGAGGAAGAAGAAATAGATGGAGGCTAGGGTTTTTTAAATGAAAAAAGTGGGGCTTGGCTATGTATTTATAGGTGGAAATTAAGTGAAGTCTACATCTAGAAAACTATTTTTTATTCATACCCTTTATCTTTACATATATATACAAAACTCATTTCCTTTTACTTTTTTAATATAAGGTTCGTACTACGCCAATTAATCTCACTAATTATAATTCATATCAAATAATTATAATTCGAATCAGTGTCATTAATTATAACTCAAATCAATGTCATTATTATAATTCAAATCAATCAATTATAATTTAAACCAATGTCATTAACTAGGATTAAAATCAATTTCATTGCTTATAATTCAAATTGATATCATTAATTGATAACATATGCACACACTTGAGTGTGCATAAACCACTATGGAGAACCTGGATTAATATTTAAGCGTGTGTATGTGTGTGTGTACTATACGTACATATATTGACATTGATTAAGAAATTTACTTTTATCAGTAACTGTTCAATCAATTGTACTTAACTGATAATTATCTTTTCAAAATTCAAAAATTAATTTTTCTCTTGTTCTTTTTAAAGAAAGTGATTACATTTTCATTCATTATAGCAATAAATTTCATTATCCTGGTGACTAGATTTTCCCCTTAAGTGGTTTTAAGTTGGTGCATGTAAATATCTTTATTCCTTTTCTTTTAATGCACATTAAAACAGTTATAATCTTGTTAAAGTTATTCTAATGTATTCAATTAATTACTTACTAAATAAATTTGATGTGTTCCTGTAATTAATTCTTAAACTTAAATTTCAAAATAGGCGCAAAAGTCGAAATGCATGCTACTGTAAACATTTTGTATCTTCTTCATACGATATCCATTTCTAACATTTTATATATGAATTTGTGCTAGAAAAATCTACTTGACATTATGGAAAAGTCAGATTCTGCAAATTCATTCGTTATGAAAATCATATTTTCAAATTTACTAAAATTCCGTTTTTAATTAATTAATTATTTTTATCAAAAATACGGGGTGTTCCATTCCCCCCAACCTCGCTTAAAAGAATTTCATCCCTGAAAATACAGGAGAGGGAAAACGCAACTCACAGACTCAACCATACAATATGAACCATGTGTATGTGCAGCACATTAACTCAAACCACTCCACACACAAAGCATCCAAACAAAGCATTCAAACAACTCATCTCGAACATATTTGTTCTCTAATATTTCTAACAATATAAGACATGGTATCCATAAGAATACCAACTATAACCTGAATCCAAGTAGCAATATATAGCAATAGAAAAATGGGTGTAAGTAAACAATACATAACAATGGTAAAATAAATGCAAATAACAATGTGTATTCACCAATCAACATATATCACAAACAGGACATGTGTATAATGCATAATACTAATGTAATTACTATATGAATGCAAGATCGTGACATATACACATGGATGCGAAACATCCTAAAGTATACGGATCATTTGTATATGTATGCAACATCATATATAATAATTCAAGTTATATCAAAAACATGAGCTTCGCAAAATAGCATGCACACCCTCCAATTTCTTAATTTAATACTAATAATCACCAACGATCATTCATACATTCCTAAATAAACCAATCATCCTAATAAATAAGCAAATGGAAAGATTGTGCAGTGAAGAGTTGAAATGAAAAGATCAGATTCCATCCTCCACTTTCCACGTACTCTCCAACGGATCGTTCATCCAACCTTAACTTATCGATTTTACTATTGACATATAAAACCAATCCAAATTACTACATATATGCATAGGTAAACTTCTGCAATCCATGCTACTAACCAAGGTAAACTAATGCTGACATGCGCCACAACGGGTAACTTAGCATAATATGCCCCAATGGAAAATATAGCCTCATGCAACCCTCAATACTCATACACAATACCTTAAATCATTCCAATAGTATAACGACCACTTCATCTTTTGGATACTAGGATAAGAAAACTTGAAGGTGGACGGTGTCTCACTTAGCATCAAATAACTTAAATTATTTACTATTTCTCGTTTTCACTTAAGAACAGCAAAATCCAATGATGTCTTAAACTGACGAAAATAGCATAAATCCTCTTATAATTTTGATTCAAATTAAGCTATCATTTCACTTACGATGTTGCTTCTCCAAACCTCCAACAATTATGATACTAAGGTATCATATTTCTAGTCTGTAAGCATTTTGTCCTAAGTTTTATAGCATACAGTAGTAGGCATTCAAAGCATTCAAGTACGGTAATCCTGTTCAATCAATCTATTCAAATATAGCAACCAAAATCCTAAATTTAAGTGTAGTCCTAAATTTAAGTGAAACCCTAGAATTTTTTTAGAATTAAAAGTAATCGATTGGACGATACATTGTTCACATGCAACAATTATGCAACACAACAATGTACTCTTAAGTTAATACTTCATGGTGGCTTCCTTAAATTTATAGTCTCATTTCAATCTAAGGGATGATTGAAAAGAATCCTAATATCTCCAAAATCTTCCCAAAATCTCCTGATCTCGTTTTCCATGGCAAACTGCAATATCATTTACTTAATGAGAACCCAAATACTTGAATTAACCATTCTAGGTGTAATCTTAGCTCCAACTTCATCTAGGATACCTTTTGTAATTTGAATTGCCAAATGATTCCTTAATGCAATCCCATTAATGGGATCTTTCCCAAACGTAACTTGTCATCATTTTACTTCAACTGTACTATGGTCGCGACGATTCAAGATGAAATGATATCTTGCCATATTAATAAAATAGACATAATGTTCAATGCTTAAATAGGGTCATACCAAAAAATCATATAGGAACATCTAAAATGGACAATGTCCAAGCCTAGTGAATGTAATATGGAACTCATGTCACCTCAACCCCAAACAATGTACTTGCAGTTGCGACGACCACTCAAATGTCAATGCTTTAGGGACTTATGATCTATAAACAGCTCAAACCACCTCTAAGACTTGAGAGAAAAATTATAGCCATCATATCAAGATCATATATTGAATAATTCTTCTCATGTACTTTCAACCATAGACTAGTATAACAAACATCTCTACCCTCTTACATCAAAACGGTTCCCTGTCCTATACCATAAGCATCCGTATATACAACAGACACCTTCAAACCATCAGAGAGTACTAAAATAGGTGTACTAGTCAATAACTCCTTTAGCTTAATAAAAGCATTCTCATTCTAGTTATGAGAAAAATAAATTCTTCTTGGCAAGATGTGTCGGCGACTTAGAATTCTTTGTGAAGTCTTCAATGAATTTCTTATAGTAGCTAGCCAAACCAATAAAATTTCTTTCCTTCGTAGCATTCTCTGGTATACGCCAATCCTTAGCTAATTTATACTTTTCAAACATTCTTGCACTAAGATAAGGCAACTTAAACCATATTTAGGTAGGAAAACACAAAATGGTGTTTACTCTTTGTTATTATAGAAAATCTGATTTGGCACTCTACTCTTCCGATTTGAATGTCGATTGAAAAGATCACCAAACCCTATTTTATTTTCTTTCCTTTTCCCCAAATCTTTCAATGCTTCACAACTCCCTAACATTCAATACTAGCAAGTCCTTAGCACACTGCTATATTAACTTTTCTAGCTAGTTACTATAATTGATTTAATCTTTGTAGGCTATGTAATTCTTTTATCTAACTCTAATCCAAAATTTTGTGTTTAAGTGATAATCATAATGAGGCTTTCATTTTTCTTTTTAAATCAAAATTCTTTGACTTTAACATCATTTCCACAAAACTATCAAGCTTTTAGAACTGTAAAATTCTCTATTAATTTTTAACAAATGTTTCCTTTTGATAAAAACTATGACACACTTTTCTCTATTTAAATTTTGTTCAATTTGTTCACTTAACATAAAAGTGGGGACATGTGAACGTATCTTTCTAAATTTTCTTTTATAAATAAGAAATTCTCCCAAAAGTATAAAATGTTATATTTTGACTTTTTTTTGAAATATTTATAAAACAAAAGTCATTTAAAAGAGTGGGCTTTACATGCTTCTTCAGTTTACTTTCAAAAGCTCACCGTCAAAAGCAAAGTACACATCAAAAGGTAAGTGCAAAAATGTGCCTTACAATAAACTTTTTACAAAATCAAATGTTTTAAAGTAGTTATGGAAAAATACTTTTTGTTAAACTTTTCTCCATGTTTGAAGCTTAAAATAAGAAGTTATTGGTTCAAACTTCCTATTCTATAGTTTCTCGAAAATTTCAAATACTCATGTTTCTGACTCATTTCAAAATTCTTTCATTTTTAATTTTTTCCGAATAAACTTCCATAAACTTTGTCTGAATATTTCATGGAAAATCATGAACCATTTTATTTTCTTTAAACATATCAAACATCATATGTTTTCAACTTTTTAGAAAACATTTCCAATAGTTTAACACCTGAATTGAAGTAGAAGAAAACAACTTAATTTATACAAGCCCAACTACATCTAACAATGCTTTGAGTGCATAGGATTTTAGACCCTCTTCTTCAAAAATGGTTAACTTAGGTCTATCCTCCAATTTAGTGTCCAACTCCAATGTAGGAGCACTATAGTTATCAATTTAAGCCAAATGGAGTTTTTGCAACTATTTCTAATATAAGAATTGAACTCCACTTTAACTGAGTAGATTTTACTCTAACCTTGAGGAGTCCTTGTTTTATGCCTCCATTACGCCTTATAACATCACATTTTTTTTCTATGGGTCATAGGGTTTTACTCTTCTTTTTTGTAACATCCCCCTACTTGGAGGCCCAAAACTAACGGTTATGGATGCTACAGTCATCCATAGTTATTAATCCTTGGTGACCAAATACGGCGATGTTAGATTCATTGATACATAGAAACATATGATATGGAAAAAAATTAAAACATCAAACAAAATCACATTCCATTTCAAAACATTTCCAATTCATTACATAATCCCATAATCGTAAACCACATTCAAAGAAATATATTTATTACAACATACGCCAAGAGAGACATATGAAGACGCTCCCTTGGATGATCAGAGTACATATAGGCAATTTAACAACTTTTCCATTACAATCAACACAGCGGAATCAAGTAAAAGAGAACTCAAAATATATATTATGCCTCCTACACGTCTCCGGAAGCATTATTCGTCTAATGAGGTACCCGAAAACCTCAACTCTTAAAATACTCAAAATCAATTGAGTACCCGAGAGTTTAAGGGGAAAACATAAACTTCGAGTCAGACATAAAGCCTGGTATGAATAATAATCTATCATCTCAAATCGTTTAGATATCTAGTGAGACCACGCCGCTTAGCGGAACGGGTTTTCCCCTCACTAGTATCCTAAAACATTTATAAAACCATATACTGTGCTCCTGCATCCACAATTGTTAAAACAATTCAAAACAATATGATATGATGATATGCAAAACAAATGAATCAATTTTGGATTACCCATCACAATTCATTTTGACCATCTGTCTAAATTATAGTTTCTAGGATTACTATTAACCTAATGTTTTCATGGGCTGACTAATAACCGGTAAAATATTTAAGGACTCCCTATCCAATTACATAGTTTTCATAGGATCACTATGAACCTATTGATACCTCCAATATCTTTAATTTTATCCTAGTTTTCATGGGTTGACCAGGAACCAATTGGTGACTCCAATATCCTCCCTTCTTACCCTAGTTTTCATGAGCTGACTAGGAACTTATTGACATCTATCAATATCTTAATCCGGATATAGTTTTCATGGGCTAACTACAAACCTACTGAACCCTGCCAGTATCAAATCATAATTTTCATGGGCTTACTATGAACCTATCTTTCTGACATCTTCTTTATACATAGTTTTCATGGGCTAACTATGAACATATTGGCCCCTGCCAATATCTTTTCCTATACACAGTTTTCATGGGCTTACTGAGAACCTATTGGCCCCTGCCAATATCTTTCTTTAATATTTTAGCATCCTATATTTTGGTCTTCCTGACCTTCTGGATGCAATTCTACTCATTCAGGAGTTAACTTTATTTATATTCACTACTAGGTCCACATAGCTGGTTATTCTGCCCTTTCCCAAATTACAGTTATCGGTCCAAAACAATGTGAATATATTTATATTTGAAGAAGCAAACATAATTACAAAAAAATACCACTCCCGTGGGTTTAATGTCCTTGAAATACTTTTCATATAAAACATGGTTAATTCCTTTAACCTATAATTTTATCAAGAAAAGCTTCTTCTTAAAATCATTTTAAAACTCCTTTAATTTAGCCATGGGTTATTCCTTTAAAAATGAGTTTGGGTTACAAAACCTTTTGAAACCTTGCTTTCGACTTTTCTTGATACCCTCCTTCGAAGCATAAAAAAATATTTTCAAAACATTAGGCCCCTGCCTTTCGAACACTTTAAAACTTTCTTTCGAAACCTTTCGAATGTATTAAAGCATTAACATTTAATCATTTAGAAGCATAGCTTCGAAACCAGTTGAAAGTACCCCTTTTGAAACCATTGGAAGTAACCCTTTCGAAATCATTGAAAGTCCCCCTTTCGAAACCATTGGAAGTAACCCTTCCGAAATCATTGAAAGTCCCCCTTTCGAAACCATTGGGTTTATACTTAAAAATATTATTTGGGTCAAAGTGAATATAAGCGAAAGCATCTCTTTCGAAACCAACCTTTATCATATAAAAATATTGGGGAAAACATGATGGCGTCGACACCATCTCTTTTGAAAGCTTCATACCATTTAAACAAAACATTGAAGGATAGCGTTGAAACCCCTTTTGAAGCCATTGCCTTTGAAAGCCTTGGACCCTTTCGAAAGCATTTAGGAAGTAGCTTAAAACATATTTAAAAACAAACACTTCCTTTCGAAAGCATTGATGACTTCAATACCATCGAAAGGCTAAAGAACGGAAGCAGCGCTTCGACTAGGTCGGAACCCCTTCTTTCAAAAACATTATTTCATAAGTAAAAGAACCCATTCGAAAGCAAACAAAAGTTGATGGCAACCCCTTCAAAAGCTTTTAAAAACCTCTTTCGAAAACATATGCTTCGACTCCTTCGAAGGCTTAAACAAAACAAAGGCAGGCGCTTCTCTTTTTAAAACAAACCAAGGTATCGACCCCTTCGGAAGCTATGCTTTCGATACCTAACCTTCCACCTTTCTCCAATCCACTGTGTACCATCTTTGTGATATCTTATGTATTGGTTTCGTCTTGGTAGGTTTCAAATGGGTTGAAGGCGAAAGCACTGAGTCGAAAGGTACTTCTAAAGAAGGCGAAACCTACTTTTCTGGGTAAACCTGTTTAAACCTGTTTTAATTCTAATTAAAGCAAACCATTTTCTAACTAACCTGCCACGTGTAAAAAGAAGATTGGTTGCCTTAACTTTTCAAATTCTTTACTGTCGCTAATTTCAGATCTAAACCAAATAAGCCCTTCCATTAAGCAAAGCCAATATTCCAAAGAAGTCCCTCTTCTAAAATAATTTAATTTGCATAGAAAATCACTTTGGAAAAATCCCCAAAAATTCTAAAAATTTATTTTAATCATGTTATCTAACAAATCAAAATTTCAGACCTAAATTCTCCATATATTTTCCGAAATAAATTTATAAACGCAAATAACTATATTTTCCTTTGAAAATTCATAACAATCTTTCCATAGCTTGGTAAATTATCAAAATTAAAACCCAACTCCAAAATCATGTTTTACGTAACATAAAAAATTTTCATGACATTTAAACATCAACATAAATCAGTTTTCCCTAAAAATGTGTACAATCCCATTTAAACAATCTTGTTTAAGTTAAACAAATTAATATTCAAGCATATCATCATCCAATTTATCATAAAACGATTTTACCCTTAAATCTGAAGACATATGATTCAAAACAAGATAGAGATGGAATTATTATTCACCTTTATTTAGATTAGGAGATTGGATTGAGATTGATTTCCCCTAAGCTTGAATCTCTAGCTTTTAATTGAATTCCTCTTTTCTTAATGACCGACTCCTCTTTTAGTTTTTGATTTGCGTTTTCAAAATGACGTGAATGGGAATGAAATGGTAGGAACGAGAATATATAGGGGTTAAGGGTTATGTGCGGCAAATACCCAATATACCCTTATGTAGATTAATTAACCTAAAAACTAGTCTTATGCCCATTTAATTATTTATTAAGCATAACCTTAATTAGATTTGTTCAAATCTCAACCCCCTTATCACTTACCATTTACATTATTCTATTTAATTTATCTAATTAAATCTCTTGAATAATGTTGTCAATATTAGGGGAGTTATAGACTCCCCTCCTTAAAGAATTTCGTCCTCGAAATTCAATAAGGACTAAATACTAAACATAGCAATCATCTGTAACGACTCCTAACAACCATACTAGTCTACATAACTAGGAATTATCTATATAAATCTAATATAGACATACCCTCAAAGCAGATCAGGATTAGTATCTCGAATCATGTCCTCTGTCTCCCAAGTACAGTCCTTCTCATTGTCGCTCCACTGAACTTTCACCAACTTGATTGTCTTGTTCCTCAATCTTTTCTCATCTCTCGTAACAACCCGTAATGGTTGTCTAATAAAAGCCAAATTAGGCTCTACTACTAGATCTTCCAACCCTGTCGGAGGAATAGTAGTCTCTGGATTATGCACATACTTGCGAAGATGAGACACATGAAATCATTATGCACACCTGCCATACTGCTCGGCAACTCTACTCTGTATGCGAGCTTTCCAATCCTTTCTATAATCTAAAATGGACCAATGTGTCTTGGTGCCAGTTTCTCTGACTTCCCGAACCATACCACACCCTTCATCGGTGATACCTTAACGAAAACCCTATCTCCAACGGAGAACTCTAGGTCCTTACGCCTCTTATCTGCGTAACTCTTCTGTCTGGATTGAGCTTCCTTCATCCGTTCTCGGATCAACTCAATCTTCTCTGACGCCTCCCTAACCAATTCTGGGCCTAAGACCAATCTGTCTCCAATCTCCAACCAACATACTGGTGATTTGCATGGCCTTCCATTCAAGCTTCAAAAGGCGTCATTCCTATACTAGTCTAATAACTATTATTATAGGAAAACTCAACCAAATGTAGGTGATCCTCCCAAGATCCACCAAAGTCCAACACACAAGCTCTCAATAAATCCTCGAGTACCTTGTTGACTCTCTCTGTCTACCTATCCATCTATGGTGATATGTTGTACTCATCTTGAGCTTGCTACATAACACCTCTTGCAGACTCTTCCAAAAATCGCTAGTGAATAATGCATCTCGATCACTGACCATGCTACTTGGAATCCCATGAAGTCTAACTATGTTCTTCATGAACAACTTCGCAAAACAGGTGTTGTCCTGGTTGACTTTACTGGAATGAATGGGCACTCTTGGTCAATCTGTCCACTATGACCCATATACTTTCATTTTCTCTATTTGACCTTGGCAACCTGTCAATAAAATCCATGGATATCAAATCCCATTTCCAAACTGGAATCTCTAGAGGCTGAAGTAACCCACTCGGCTTTTGATGTTCGACTTTCACTTGTTGACAATTTACACACTGCTTGACCTACAAGCCAACATCCCTCTTCATGCCTTCCTAATAGAAGCTCCTCTTCATATCTTGATACATCTTGGTCCCTCTAGGAAGAATCGTATACTTTGATCGATGACATTCCTCAGGAACTTCTTCCCTCGAGTTCTCAACATCTGGAACACATAATCACCCCTTCTTTCTTAACCATCCTCTCTGGTAAAGACAAAGATCTTTCAAATCATCGACCTCAGTTCCAACCTTAAGCCTTCTGATCTTCTTGGCTAATAATGGATCCTCCTTCTGCTTAGAAGCAATTCTCTCAATCAACATTGGTCGAACTTCTAAACAGGACAACATGGCAATACTTTGTAACGATCCGGAAATTTTAAAGATTTTATAACGTAATTAACTGAATTTTTCTTAAAAATAAAACAATCAAATTTAACAATGAAAATTTGATATTTGGAATGCGTCTATTTAAACATAGCAAATGTCAGATTTTCATCAGAAAATATGGAAGTTAGTTCTGTTGTGTAATTTTCAATTTCAATTTAAAATCAGTGAATTTGATGAAAAATAGAATATTTTTGGAATCTAAATATTTTTATATAGTAAAAATGTAAATCATTTTCTGAGTGAGACGTCATATTCCGTTTTGCCGGATTTGGACTGCTTTAGCTCCGTTTATCTTATTTTCGGCGTTTTAGCAGCATTTTCGGCAGCAAAAAATCGACCTTTGATAGAATGGTCATATCATTGATATCTGTATACCATCTTGTTCGTCTCGTCATGGTGATCTCTATAGTATATTCATTTGTGTGTTTCGATGTCCGGTACATGGCGAAATCTGCGAAACGGTTAGCCATATCGGTACCCGTTTCGGGTTTTTGGGTTTCTGTGTCTATTCAATTATCCTCCGTGAAATCTAACTTCCATCAATTATTAATATTCACAGAAATTCACGTATTTGACTTTTGCTTTTCCTAACTCTTACCATTCCTTTATATATATAATTATTTGTTTCTCTGCCTACTCTTTTGATCTGTCCATTTCTCTAAATAATAAAAGCATATATTTATTGTATTGCATAGAAACTTGCTCCTCCTTTATATCTTCTGAAACCATCTACACGTCCCTTGGCATTTCTCTTCTCTCCTCTTCTTTCGTCTGTTCCATACAATATATATAAGGGCATTTCACCAGAAGGACAAACTTTGCAGTCCAATTAGTTTCTAGGACACACATCCACAGAAATTAATTTCAAGGCCAAAGTCAGTAGAATAATTACTTTTAAGGACAAAGTCAGCAGTCCAATTACTTTCAAGGACATAATTTCATAGATTTTAGGCCTTAGAAACTAATTGTTTTGCATTTTGTCCTTAAAAGTAATTATTTCAGTTGTGTGTCCTAGAAACTAATTGCACTTGCTAAAGAGGCCCTTATGGCTAATTTCCACATATATATAATAGAATATGAAAAGCGTATATTTCTTTTTGATTTTGAGGTTGCCTGCTCACTCCCATTCCCTAACGTCATTGCCGCTTCACAAGCCTCATGGCCACAATTCTTAGTTGACCCTTCTCATCACCCTCCAACGCACCATATGTCAGCCAACACGCAACCCACCTCCAGAGCATCTCGTTCACCTCCACCTCGAACATCACCACTCAGTCGCATCCCTCTTTGTAGTAGCCCCTCCCCCTTGATAAACTCCACCGACCCAAACAACCAGCGGCCTTCCTACCCACGTGACAGCCTACAACTCGCCCTAAACCTCACTGAAGCCACTGTCTCACCCAATGTCTTCCAACCGACCAAATACCATAGCAGCATCCCCACCTTGTCCTCTGCTCCCTCCGGCACTGACCGAAACGCCACTGCAAGCTTCACTGCAACAACCAACATCGCTTAGAAACTCCACCCCTCACCTAGCTCCACCCATTCCTCCAACCCACAACATCCCTCTCACCGAGCTACAAGGTTTTTCCCCACCTTATGTTCGCTCCTCACTCGTATGCCCACTACCTTATAAACTTTCAATCGAGTTAAACCTTCCCATGCCACATAGCCCGACCACGTTCCCATCTCAGTCACAGCGTGACCATCCCGTCTTCTCTTGTTTTGTTTTGTATATAAAAAAGTCAGTGTACAGATACTACAGTGTGTGTGTGTGTGTGTGTATATATATATATCAAGGTATATACATACATTTGATTCCCCACTTTATATATATCAAGTTATATATACATGAAATGTTTGAAGAATTTATTTTAATTTATAATATGTTCTATGTATTTATATTATGTGTTTAAAATATTTCAATGTGAGTGTTTAATGTATTTACATATTATTTCAATTTCAATTTATGTTTAAAGTATTTATATAATATGTTAAATGATAATGTAAGCTATATATATTAGTAAGTTATCTTGTTTATATATAATATGTTTAAAGAAGTTTATATATAGCTTTTGGTAAGAATTGTATTTATTTAAATTTATATTATTATTTTTAAAATAGAGTTTTGTAACAATTTTATATATAAATAATATGTTTAAATATTTATTTGGATTTATGTTATAAATTTTGTAATAATTCTATATATATGATATGTTTAGAAGATACACTTGATCCATCTAAATTTACCTTGCCTTGTTTCTCTGCTGTCCAGATTTACAGCAGCAATTCTAGCTTTATCGTTGTGTCGCTTGCATATCCGTGTGCGTATCCGTGTCTGTTGCTTCTCATTTTTCCTTGTTCTTTAGCCTCGAAAGGTGAGCAATCACTCACGATTAACATTCTTATATTTAGTAAATTTAATTCACATGAAATGACGATTGAAATATGCTATTAAATTTGAATTGTTAAGTTATTTAATTGTTAAATATGATATGCCATTATTTGCAATTGTTTACCTATGACATATGACACCATAACCTGTTGTATATATTATATTTAAATTTGTTACTGATGATATATGCATGTTGCTGATATGTTACATTATTATCATATTTGTTCTCACTCTGCAAGTTCCCTATTAGTTTAGAATTCCCTATGGGTTGAAATGATACATACCTGAATGATTTTATAGATTAGAGGAAAAGCGTTATGGGTTGAAATGATAAACCCAAGCGATTTCATTGATTTTGAAATTTTGGGATTGCGGGTTGAAATGATATAAACTCGTAAATTTAAAATAATTACGGATTGAAATGGTAAATATCTGTATTACTTGACCATAGGATAGAAAACTATATACGTACACCATTGGTCTATTTTTGAAAATGAATTCTATGGTTTTGAAATGGATTTTAAATAAATATTGATTTTAAAATATAATATATGAATTTTATTTTATATATGTGTAAAATTTAGATTTTTAAAATTATATATTTGGAAATTTTAATATATAAGTTAGTTTTGAAAATATAAATTTTAAGATTTTACTTATAATTTTATTATTTTTAAATATATAAAATAAGATTTAATATAAAATAAAATTTAATAATAAGATTTAATTTAATAAAATTTAATTTAATTAGTATATATATAATATGTAATTTTTTATATAAAATTATATTAATATTTTAAAAATAGATTTTTTAATAAATTTAATAAAGTATGGTTGGAAGATAAATTGAAATTGATTTGAAGTATTATTTGTTTAAGAATTGGATATAAATAAGAATTGATTTAAACTTATTGATTTTTGAGATTTTAAGAATATGATTTTATAACTTTATAACTTTATTTTGATTAAGGTGATTAAATGAATATATTTAAATTTAAATAAAAATTGAAATTGAATATTTAAATTTGATTTAAGTCTGAATTTGAGATTTTAATTAAATGTTCATAAAAGATGATTAAGTGAATATTTCATAATTAAATAAATTAAGTTAGATATTTAATTTTGATTTAAATTTTAAATCTGGGATTTTATTTAAATGCATATGAAAATCATAATATGAATATTTTCAAATTTAAATAAAATTAAAGTTGAATTTTGAAATATAAATGAAATTTATCATATTGAGTTATTGTGAGTTGTTTGAATATTTAAACTTGGAAACCTATTGAATTGGAAGTGGTTTAAATTTGTAGTACAAACCTGGATTTGAAATCGATTAAAAATGGTTTTAATCAGAATTTGAATTGAGATTGATTTAAATTGAATTTTTGGAACTAAAATTGATTTGAATTGATTTGTGAAATTGGAAGAAACAATTCTAATTTGAAACTATTTTTGGTATAAACTATTTTTAACATATAAACTATTTTTAATATATAACTATTTTAATCTATAACCTATTTTAAATATAAACTATTTTTAATTTATAACTATTTCAATATATATATATATACTATTTTCAATATTTAAACTATTTAAGTTGGAACTGTTATGATTTAGATTTAATGGATTTAAATGTGAATATTTGATATGAAGGTTTGAACTATTTTGTGGTTATGATTTTAGAAGCGAATATGATTTCAAAAGTGAATATGATTTCGAAAGTGATATGATTTCGAAAGTGAATATGATTTCGAAAGTGATATGATTTTTGAAATGAATATGATATGAAGTATGAACTGTTTGAAATGAAAATGACCACGGTGTGAAATAAGTATTTGGTTGTTAAAGAGAACGGGATCAGATATTGTCACTCTCTGCCAATACCGAAAACCACTTTAAGAACTGTGTACGTGGTGGAGATTCCATAACGAAGTAGGATGGTTTAGCGACGATTCTGTATGTGGTATTAACGCAGCCCTAACTCCCGCGAGTCAACTTGATGTGACTAAAAAAGGAGCTATACCTGGGCCAAGTGAGGTCACACCTCCGATTGAGCATGCTTCTTCAATACCATTCTATTACTTTGTGATTTGATTAGGTGCACCTTTGATTGTGGGAGTGTCTCTCGAGGTGGGCAGTAGTAGCTGCTATGAGTTACCACCAGCCCGGTTCTGCAAAACGGTAGAATCCTACCCTAAGCATTGCCTCGCGTGCCTTGTCACATACCTTATCGCGCCCACTACGAGGTTGGTTTGTACTATACCTATAGAGTGCTTCCTGAGTATCCCATCAGTTTGGTGGGGCTTACAGTATCTGTATAGACTACATGAATATATAATATGTGTTAAGGGGGATATGGGTAACGCCTTAACGCTATTTTAATAGTTTGTTTTACTATAGACATTGTCTATATAGTGTATTGCACTATGTATGTAGATAGTTTAACGGATCCATAGAGGATGGGAATCCCAAACATCCTTTGAGTTACTTTGTATTTTACTTGACATTTCACTTGAGTTGATTTACCAGTATAAGAATGTTAATCCTGCTGAGTGTTTTGTGTTTTGTTTTATGCTCGGGTCAGACTGAGTGTCACAACATTTGACTCATCTTTGGAGCTTGGAGATCTGCTTGGAGATCTATTCAGCTTTTAGGTTGTTTCAGTTTGTTCCAGTTGTTTGGTTTAGACTTGTCATTGGCATTTGTATTAGTAACTTCTGTATATTCGAGATATCTATTGTATTTTACTTTAAACTCTGATGTTTATATAGTAGCTTCATGAACTACTATTTATCTATTCCGCTGCTTATTGTTGTAATACTCTATGTCTATGATTCTGTGATTGATTTATTGTATATGCTAAGTTTTGCCAAATATAAATTAACAATATGTTGCTTTGAGTGATTTAAGTCTGACATGAGTGGATGATTGTCGATTTGAATGGTTCGAAATAGCGGATCGTTGCATACTTTGACTATAACTAGTAGTCGATCTTAACTGCACACCACAACTGGCCAAAGCTTCTAGATCCTTCCATTCTGCCAACATAGCTAACATCATATTCCGATGTTTCCTACTGAGAGCATCCGCTACCTTATTTCTTTTCCCAGGAGTATACTCTATACCAAAATCATAAGCAGCCAAAAACTCCAGCCACCTCTGCTGCCTCATATTCAGTTCTTTCTGAGAGAATAAGTATCTTAAAGACTTATGATCTGTGTGTATAGTTCAAATCTCTCCCCTAAGAAATAATGTCTCCAAATCTTCAAGGTAAAAATCATGGAAGCCAACTCTAAGTCATGAGTAGGATATCTTACTTTGTGTGGTCTAAGCTGCCTAGATGCGTAGGCATTAACTTTACCCTTCTGCATCAACACAGCTCCCAATCTAGTTCCACATACATCAGTATACACCACCAATCCTTGATTCCCGTCTGGAACTACCAAAACTGGTGCATTGGTCAACAAATGCCTTAACTTAAGGAATGATTCCTCACATTTGTTGGACCAAACAAACTTCACCTCCTTCCTAGTAAGCTTAGTCAAAGGCGCTGCTATCCGCGAGAAATCCTTAATAAATCTCTGGTAATAGCCAGCAAGTCCAAGAAAACTTCTAATCTCGGTCACCGTCTCTGGTCTATTCCAATTGTTCACAGCTTCGATCTTATCTGGATCGACTGACAACCCTTTCTCTGAAACCACGTGACCAAGAAACTTAACATTTTTCTTTCAAAAATGACACTTGAAAAACTTTGCCTTTAGATAATTCTGCCTTAGCGTCTCAAGCACAACTCTAAGGTGATCTTCATGCTCTCTTTTATCCTTAGAGTATACCAAAATGTCATCTATAAACACCAACACGAATCTATCCAAATACTCTCGGAAGACTCGGTTCATCAAATCCACAGAGAAAGCAGGTGCATTCGTTAACCCGAATGGCATTACTAACCATTCGTACGAATCATACCTAGTCCAAAATGCTGTCAAAGGAATACTGTGCTCTACCACTCTTAACTGATGGAACCCCGTCGCTAAATCCAACTGGGAAAACACTCTGGCTCCACTCAACTGATCAAACAGATCATCGATTCTCGGCAAAGGGTACCTATTCTTTATCGTCCTTTCGTTCAAATTATGATAGTTGATACACATCTTTAACGACCCATCTGGTTTCTTCACGAATACCGCGGCCCCAAGGCAAACTGCTTGGTCTAATAAAATTCCTTCCTTCCACTAGGTGCACCTTCAATTCCATCATCTCAGTCGGTGTCATCCTGCTAGGTGGTCTACTTACAGGTTCAGCTACGGGCACAAGATCTATCCGAAACTCAACAGCTCGTTTCGGTGGTAGTCCTGTGACTGGCTCAAAGACATCCGCAAATTCTCTTTCTATTCGAACCTGACTTAGATCTTCTCCCACTTCCATTGCACTTAACAAAGCACAACTACTCCGGTCATAATTCTCTACTGAGAATATAATTCGGTTATGACTATCAGGGTGTCTTAGTGATATCTCCCCATCCTAGCAAAATATCCTAGCCTCGTACCTTCTCAACCAATCCTTATCCAAAATGATTTCGAAATCTACGAAATCGAAAACATACAAACTACATGCAAACATATGACCTAACAAGTCAAGTTCAAACTGGTCACATCTCATCCCCAGAGTTGCATACCCACCTATTGGATTCGCAACCCTTAAGGAAGTAACAAGGTATGTGAGTTCTAAGCATAACCTATCAACCAAATACTGTGATATAAATGAATGTGATGCACCGGTATCAAATAGTATCCTAACTGGTATACTTTGAATCAAAAACATACCTTCCATCACAGTCTTTCCTTTATCAGCTGCAGTTGGCTTAGCTGATGATCCAACAGCAAAGACCTTTCCTTTGTCCGCCCTGACTAGCTCTGGACAATGGTTCTTATAATGCCCAACTTGGTCACACTTGAAGCACTTCATGTTCTTCTTATCTGCAGCCTTCTTCCCCTTGCCTGATCGGCACTCATTTGCATAATGACCCTTCTTGTCACATTTGTAGCAAACTAAATCAGCTTTTGCCTTCTTGGTAGCATCTCCCTTCTAGTCTCCCTTCTTCTTAAATAATTTCCTCTTCTTTCCCTGAGGACCCTGGGATTCAACTGGCTTCTCTCTAGCATAACCAGCCAACATCTCTTCATGGTGAATGGGTATCTCCACCACCACATTACAAGGTTCTCGGATATATGTCATGGTCATTCTAGCAAGCTTAGGTCTCAGTCCTCGAATGAACCTCTCATTCCTTCTTATGTCAGTGTCTATAGTGGCATAGCCATATCGAGACAGCTCATCAAACTTAGCAGCGTACTCGATTACTGGCATTTCTCCCTGAACTAGATCCATGAACTTCCTTATCAACGCCGACTTAGCAACCTCCAATAGAAACCTCTGCTCAAACCTTCTTCTGAAATCTGCCCATGTCAATTCTTCCTCCGTAACTCTGGTAGTCACACCATTCCACAAGTGAAGCGCTGCCCCTTGCAACCGCCTAGAGGCCAGCCTCCTCTTTTTCCCATCATCCAAGCCTAGATCAGTAAAGATCCTCTCACAGTGCAATAGCCAATTCTCAACCTCAACAACATCCTCTATTCCAACAAACGGCTTTCCACCCAGACTGGTGTAGTCTCTACTCAACTTAGCATAGTTATTCCCAACTAGAGCCATAGGATTAGCTCCTCCAACATTACCAGCAACCCCAGCTTGCAAAAGATTGGCTAACAACTGATACACCATCCCCACATCTACTGCAGATTTCCAGCACCCACATTGGCTTCAGCATTTTGGTTAGCATTAGCTTGTTGACCTTGGTATCTCCTGGTATTAGGTCGAGCATTTCCGTTGGTTGTGGTGCTTCCTCCACCTAGATTTCCTCTTCCGTTTCCTGCTTCCATATCTTCTTTCCTGTAAATCTACATACGAGCCTTAGTAAGATACAGAAGAATGGTCTAAGAGAGAGGGGAGTACGTACTTATATATATATATATATATATCAAATACAAGTATGTTATTATAATGTTAACCCAAACCCCGATCATATTTTCAAATTCATTGGATTATTTTTGAAAATCTTTTAGGTTTAACTTTCTTCTAAAGTTTCATAAACCTATGCTCTGATACCAACTTGTAACATCCCCCTACTTGGAGGCCCAAAACTAACAGATACAGATGTTTTAGTCATCCAAAGTTATTAATCCTCGGCGATCAAATACGGCGGTGTTAAATTCATTGATACATAGAAACACATGAATATGGAAAAAATTTAAAACATCAAACAAAATCACATTCCATTTCCAATTCATTACATAATCCCATAATTGTAAACCACGTTCAGAGAAATATATTTATTACAACATATGCCAAGAGCGACATATGAAGATACCCTCTTGGATGATAAGAGTATATATAGGCAATTTAACAACTTTGCCATTACAATCAACACAGTGGAATCAAGTAAAAGAGAACACTAAATATCTATTATGCCTCATGCATGTCTCCAAAAGCTTTATTCATCTAATGAGGTACCTGAAAACCTCAACTCCCAAACTATTCAAAATCAATTGAGCACCTGAGTGTTTAAGGGGAAAACATAAATTTTGAGTCAGACATAAAGCCTGGTATGAATAATAATCTACCATCTCAGATCATTTAGATATCTAGTGAGACCACGCCGCTTAGCGGAACGGGTTTTCCCCTCACTAGTATCCTAAAACCTTTATAAAACCATATACCGTGCTCTTTCATCCACAATGGTTAAAACATTTCAAAACAATATGATATGATGATATGCAAAATAAATGAATCAATTTTGGATTACCCATCCCCATTCATTTTGACCATCTGTCTCGGTTATAGTTTCTAGGATTACT
The DNA here is from genome assembly GCA_030737815.1 of Allium fistulosum. Classification (NCBI taxonomy): domain Eukaryota; kingdom Viridiplantae; phylum Streptophyta; class Magnoliopsida; order Asparagales; family Amaryllidaceae; genus Allium; species Allium fistulosum. Next base: position 430,541,854 of record CM060906.1, on the reverse strand, counting down.
ATTAACCTAATAGTTTTCATGGGCTGACTAATAACCGGTAAAATATTTAAGGACTCCCTATCCAATTACATAGTTTTCATGGGATCACAATGGACCTATTGGTACCTCCAATATCTTTACTCTTATCCTAGTTTTCATGGGTTGACTAGGAACCTATTGGTGACTCCAATATCCTCTCTTCTTACCCTAGTTTTCATGGGCTGACTAGGAACCTATTGACATCTGTCAATATCTTAATCCGGATATAGTTTTCATGGGCTAACTATAAACCTACTGGCCCCTGCCAGTATCAAATCATAGTTTTCATGGGCTTGCTATGAACCTATCTTTTTGACATCTTCCATTATACATAGTTTTCATGGGCTAACTATGAACCTATTGGCTCCTGCCAATATCTTTTCCTATACACAATTTTCATGGGCTTACTGAGAACCTATTGTCCCCTGCTAATATCTTTCTTTAATATTTTAGCATCCTATATTTTGGTCTTCCTGACCTCCTGGATGCAATTCGACTCATTCAAGAGTTAACTTTATTTATATTCACTACTAGGTCCACCTAGCTGGTTATTCTGCCCTTCCCCAAATTACAGTTATGGGTCCAAAACAATGTGAATATATTTATATTTGAAGAAGCAAACATAATTACAAAAAATACCACTCCCGTGGGTTTAATGTCCTTGAAATACTTTTCATATAAAACATGGTTAATTCCTTTAACCTATAATTTTATCAAGAAAAGCTTTTTCTTAAAATCATTTAAAACTCCTTTAATTTAGCCATGGTTTTTTCCTTTAAAAATGAGTTTGGGTTACAAAACCTTTCGAAACCTTCGAAACCATGTTTTCGACTTCCTTGGATACCCTCCTTCGAAAGCATAAAAATATATTCTCAAAACATTAGGCCCCTGCCTTTTGAACACTTTAAAACTTTCTTTCGAAACCTTTTGAATGTATTAAAGCATTAGCATTTAATTATTTAGAAGCATAACTTCGAAACCAGTTGAAAGTACCTCTTTCGAAACCATTGGAAGTAACCCTTTCGAAATCATTTAAAGTCCCCCTTTCGAAACCATTGGGTTTATACTTCAAAATATTATTTGGGTCAAAGTGAATATAGGCAAAAGCATCTCTTTCAAAACCATCATTTATCATATAAAATATTGGGGAAAACATGATGGCGTCGGCACCATCTCTTTCAAAAGCTTCATACCATTTAAAAAAAACATTGAAGGATAGCATCGAAACCCTTTTCGAAGCCATTGCCTTCGACCCTTTTGAAAGCATTTAGGAAGTAGCTTAAAACATCTTTAAAAACAAACACTACCTTTCGAAAGCATTGATGACTTCAATACCGTTAAAAGGCTAAAGAACGGCAGCAGGGCTTCAACTAGGTCGGAACCCCTTCTTTCAAAAACATTATTTCATAAGTAAAAGAACCCATTCGAAAGCAAACAAAAGTTGATGGCAACCCCTTCGAAAGCTTTTAAAAACCTCTTTCAAAAACATATGCTTCGACCCCTTTGAAGGCTTAAACAAAACAAGGCGCTTCTCTTTTTAAAACAAACAAAGGTATCGACCCCTTCGGAAGCTATACTTTCGACACCTAACCTTCCACTTTTCTCCAATCCACTGCGTACCATCTTTGTGATACCTTATGTATTGGTTTCAGCATGGTAGGTTTCGACTGGGTTGAAGGCAAAAGCACTGAGTCGAAAGGTACTTCTAAAGAAAGCGAAACCTACTTTTCTGGGTAAACCCTTTTTAATTCTAATTAAAGCAAACCCTTTTCTAACTAACATGCCATGTGTAAAAAGAAGAATAGTTGCCTTAACTTCCCAAATTCTTTACTGCCGCTAATTTTGGATCTAAACCAGATTAGCCCTTCCATTAAGCAAAGCCAATATTGCAAAGAAGGGCCTCTTCTAAAATAATTTAATTTTCATAGCAAATCACTTTGGAAAAATCCCCAAAAATTCTAGAAATTCAATTTAATCATGTTATCTAACATATCAAAATTTCAAACTCAAATTCTCCATATATTTTCCAAAATAAATTTATAAACTCAAATAACTATATTTTCCTTTGAAATTTCATAACAATCTTTCCATAGCTTGGAAAATTATCAAAATTAAAACCCAACTCCAAAATCATGTATTACATAACATAAAAAATTTCTATGGCACAACATAAATCGGTTTCTCCCTAAAACCTTGTATAATCCCATTTAAACAATCTTGTTTGAATTAAACAAATTAATATTCAAGCATATCATCATCCAATTTATCATAAAAATGAATTTATCCTTAAATCCGAAGACATATGATTCAAAACAAAATAGAGATGGAATTATTATTCACCTTGATTTAGAAAAGGAGATTGGATTGAGATTGATTTTCCCTAAGCTTGAATCTCTAGCTTTTAATTGAATTCCTCTTTTCTTAATGGTCGAGTCCTCTTTAAGTTTTTGATTTGCTTTTTCAAAATGACATGAATGTGAATGAAATGGTAGGACGAGAATATATAGGGGTTAAGGGTTATGTGCGGCAAATACCCAATAGACCCTTATGTAGATTAATTAACCTAAAAGCCATTGTTAAGCCCATTTAATTATTTATTAAGCGCGGCCTTAATTAGATTTGTTCAAATCTCAACCCCCTTATCACTTAGCATTTACATTATTCTATTTAATTTATCTAATTAAATCTCCTAAATAATGTTATCAAAATTAGGGATGTTACATTTTTCTTCATCCTTAAACCGAAAATTTACCCACTATTGCTAGTTAGTATTGGGAATCTCTGTTAGCATCTCTTCATGGAGTAAACTGCAAAATATCTGATGGATTTATGTTTCACTCTAACTGTTATAATCTAAACATTTTTTAACACACAATTGTTTGTTTATATAAGAGACAAATCAACAACTACCTTATAAGTTGAAATATATATAGTGTGGCTTATAATCAAAGATATATATATATATATATATAGACACACACATATATAATAGAAAATTACAAATATATTCTCTCATGCACTCTAATTTTATAAGAATCGCTTAAACTAAGCTTTGATGCCAGCTATATCTTTCACCCTAAATAGTAGTGGCTACAAATAGTAACCTCGTCTATTGGTTTTAGAGCCACCCTCTCGACAACTTAGGCCAGTCTTTTGATTGCCTGACCAACCCATACTGTCGGGACGTTTAGGGGTAAGAGACAAAGCTTTGCCATAGTTTACAATGCGAGAACCCCTTATTACGATGCAATTACATGCAACCAAATACATATAACCCGCACCTTCAAACACACCAACCCAAAGTCTATATTGACATTGAACTCGCGTTATTCCAAGAACTACAAATCGTTAGGATTTTGATAATTTACATGGTACAAAGATAAATATAAATTTTAAACATTCTATTGTATCAGATCTCACAATGGAAGGAATAAAATATAAATACAAAAAATATTCCAAATTTATTACTGTTTCAAAATAATGGCAGTCAACACAGGAAATGTCCAAATAGTCTCTCCAAATAGAAGTATACATAAGTCTGATTGATAAATAAAATAAATTGGAAAATGAATATATCTCCAGAGCCCCATGTCGCCTTCCCCACTCACCTTATCCTATCTATTTCATCTACTACCTTGTCCTCCTATAATAGTTATAAAAGGGAGAAATGGAAGAGGTCAGATAAAGTCTGGTGAATGAATTATATCATTAGTGTATGGTGTTCAAAAGTAATTAAATTTCCTTTACGATCTACACGACCTAGGGTGTTCATTTATGTTTATAGACTATGTACAAAGAACTAGTAACCGACATACTAAAGTGCAACAACCTAATACCAAGTGTAATAGTCACCCTGTGTATCTAACATCAAATAAGTAGGCTCAATAATGAAACACCAAACAAATATACTGAGTAGATAATCTCCAATACGAATCCCAAGTATATGATTTTGATAGTCAATGTATCCTGCCGAGTATACCTCATAATGCCTAGGCCTACTTGTCCCAAAAGCATTGAGTAAGCTCCTCATTAACGTTTGTTATCATATGCACAACATCAAGTATACACACAATGTTTAGGCACAATTGCCCCCAAAAACATCATGTAACCTCCCGTTAGTGCCGATATCCTATTTATTCTCTATGCACCGCACCGGGGATACGTGTAACACCCCTAATTTTTAGTAACATCAATTACAACATCTAATTAGTAAAATTAAATGAAATAATGTAAAATGATTAATGGACCGAGGGTTGTGTAAATAAGGGTTAGCCGTGCCCATTAAACAAATGAACTAAAGGAAGATGAAATAAATTAAGTTAGGCAAATAGACAAGGGTAATATAGGAATAAGTATTATTCTTATAACCTAAACCAATAAACCATAACCATTCTCACGTTTGTTTTACAAGTTCACAAATTAGAATATAAGAAAGAGAGGCCGACCACTATTAAGGGAAAACAAGAGAAGATATGAGGAGGAAGCTTAATTAACTTAAATCAAGATCAAATCTCAACTCCTTAATCATAAAGGTAAGATGAATAATGGCTACTCATGTTTTTAATTATTTTTTATTTTAGATTAAATTCGACCTATTTTGCAAGGATTTGCTATGTTTTTTATTGTTAAATTGGATATATATGCTTATTGATGATTTATGCTAATTCATATAGATTTTATGATATGTTTTAATATGAAAACTCTATTAAATGACATCTAAATGCCTTGTAATTTTAGTATACGATCAGAGAAGGGTTTCAATTTTCATAATTTTCTGAATTAATGTGGATTTAATATTAATTTTCTAGTGAAGAAAATGGTTATTTGGGTTTAAAGTTAATTATGGATAAAATATGTATGTTTTGGGTCTGAAATTAATATATGTTAGAAAACATATTAAAAATGATTTATGGGAATTTTTACAGATTTTTCCTAAGTGTTTTAATAAGTATATAAAATTATTTAAGGTATGGGACTTAAATGTTTTATATATTTATAAAAGGAGAAAGAGCATTTTGTAAATAATTTAAAATTTCTCATTTCGAAAATTTGGTAGTACTTTTAGAAAAAAAATTAGCAACCAATCATGTTTTGACAAACAAGGCAGGTTAGTTGAAAAGAATTGCTTTAAAAGGTAAAAAATCAGTTTATACATGTTTTTTACATGTTTTGCCACTTTCGACACCCAGCTTTCGACTAAGTACTTCTGCCTCTTTCACCATCGAAACCAATGGGCATGGTATCAAAGACTTGGTACACAGCGAATTAGACATAGGCGAAAGGTATGTAGTCAAAACAAGGGGTTATGAAGGGGTCGAAGCTTTACTTTATTTTTAAATGAAAATGCGCCTGCTTTACCTTTGCTTTCGACTTGGTTAGCTTTAGACTGGGTAAAGTTGTTTTAAAGGAATGGTTTCGAAAGAGGTTGTGCCTTTTGTTTTAAGTTAATGCTTTCGAAGGGGTCGAAACCCCTTGCTTCCGCATTCCACCTTTCGAAGTGAATGGTTTCGAAAGGGTTACTTTGTTTTAAAACTTAGCCACTTCTCCAATACTTTTGAAGGGTTGTTTTCGACACCATCACTTCTTTACTTAGGAAACAACTTTCGAAAGTGTGCTTTCGACTTAGTTGTTTTATGACCCTTTTGTTTTATTGAAAGTTAAACCCAAATGGTTTTGAAAGGAATAGTTTTAAATGGTTTCGAACGGTTGTTCCCCATATTTTACTTGAACCCAAATGCTTTCAAAAGGTTTGATTTTATGAAAGGTTTCGAAGGGGTGGTTCCCTAATTGTTTCGAAAGGTTTTAAATGGGAGGTTCCAATGTTTTCGAAAGGCAAAGTTTATAGTATTTTGATTAGAGGATGTCTAAGGTTCTAAAGCTTTCGAAAGAGAGGTTTTTAACATTTTAGAAAGGTTTATTAAGAATGGTTTCGAAAGGTATGTTTTGGCCTTTCGGCTTAAGGTTATAAAGCAAAGTAGTTACTTGGTTTTGAAAGGGGTTACTTTCAATGGATTCGAAAGGGGTACTTTCGAAGGTTTAAATGTTTTCATCAACAAAGTTTTGTGTAAAGTATATATGACATGGCAAGGTGATTTGAGTAAAGAATAGAGTATATTTTCCTTGTTTAAAGTATGATTTAAAGGATTAAATCAATATGAGAGAAAATGTTTTCAAGGAAAATTTTGTGGGTAGATGACCCTAAGTAAAATGACTCACATATTAGAATACTAGATGGGACTGGTATGGGGTCGCGCCCTATACTTTAGCTAGTAGCCCCTAGCTAATATAAGTCCAAAATTTCAGTGTGTAGGGCTTTGTCACAGGTAAGACTAAAATGATGTTACACACACAAAGAAATCTATAGAGGAGAGATAGATTATTGGTGAGCCCGCAAAACCATTAGGATCAGTGACCCTGGAGAACTAAGTTAGGGACAGACCGTCCAAAAGAGGAGTATCTAACAGAAGTTAGATTATTTGTTTATTTTGTCTGGTAGGCCCGAGTTAGCCAAAGGTTAGTATTTAGCCAAACAAAGCTATAGTGTTCAAACAGATAGTCCATTGATTAACCGATTTATATGCTTTCATGATATTGATATTATTGTTTTAACCAGTTTTGGGTGCAGGATTAAGATTTGCAAAAGATATGTTTTAAAAGTATATTAGTAAGGGAAAACCCGTTTCGCTAAGCGGCGTGGTCTTACTTAATATCAAATAATCGAGATGTATAGTATTATTCACGTCAGGCTTTATGTCTGACTCGAAGTTGATGTTTTCCCCCTTAAACTCCCGGGTGCTCAAAATTGATTTGAGTAGGCTGAGGGTTGAGGATTTTCAGATTTTAGTAGGTGGACGAATAAAGCTTCCGGAGATGAGCAGGAGGACGATGCTAGCTATATTTAGGAGTTGTTTTGTTTTATTTCCACTGTGTTGTATTAAGTCTGTTATGACTATTTAGTATTCTGATCATCCAAGGGGGCATCTTCGTATGTCGCTCTTGGCGTATTTATGTAATAATTATATTTGATCTGAACCTAGGAAACAATTGGAATTATGTAACTTGGAATGTGAAATGTTGTTTTGAAATATAATCAGAAAAATGTTTTAATCTGTGATGATTTTATTTCATATTCAAGTACTTCTGATATTATAGATACCATTAGCATTACCATATTTGGTCATTGGAAGTTAATACTATGGATGACTGCAGTATCCGTAGCGCTTAGCTTCGGGCCTCCAAATAGGGGATGTTACAACTTGGTATCAGAGCATAGGTTTATGAAAATACTGTAAACTATAATGATTTTTGAAAACATAATCCTAAGGAATTAGAGAAACAATCGGGGTATGGGATAACGCTATAGTAACATACTTGTATTTGCTATATATAAGCATACTCTATATCTCTACTCTCCTATCTCTCTTAGGCTATACTTTTGTATCTTACGAGGCTTGAATATAGATATGGATGCTAGAAGTGGAAGAGTTAATCTTGGAGGGGGAAGCACTACTACGAATAGAAATGTCGGACCAAATACGAGAAGGAACCCAGGTCAGGCACAAGCTGGATATGTGGGTGCTGGAGTCCCGCAAGTTGACATGGAAGCAATGTATCAGTTCTTTGTCAACATGATGCAAGCGGAAGTTACTGCTAGAGTAGTTGGAGTAGGAGACCAAGAAGCTCCGATGGTGAATAACTATGTTATTCTGAGTAGGGATTATGCTCGGTTGGGTGGAAAGCCATTTATTGGCACTAAAGACGCAATTGAAGTGGAGAATTGGTTACTTCATTGCGAAAGGATTTTCGCTAATTTAGGACTCAATGATGAGCAGAAGAGAAGGCTTGCTTCTAGACAGCTTCAGGGAGCAGCGCTATACTGGTGGAATGGCATTACAGTTGGAGTTAATGAGGAGACAATGACATGGGTTGAGTTCAAGAGGAGGATTGGAGAGAGGTTTATGTCTGAGATTATGGAGTCTGCTTTACTCAAAAATTTGCTATATTAGAGCAGGGGGATGACTATGCTGGAGTATGCTACAAGGTTTGAGGAGTTGGCAAGGTATGGCTAAGCTACGGTGGACACTATGATTAAGAGGAACGAGGAGTTCATCAGGGGGTTGGAGCTTAAGCTTGCTAGTGCAATGTTATCGCATATCAGGGATCCTTGTGATGTTGTAGTAGGGATGGCTTTTAGGAATTAAGAGATGCTTGCTTTTCTGGAGAGAAATAAGGCAAAGGAAGTCGAGGTGGAGCAGAGTCGGAAAAGGAAGTTCTTCCATAAGAAAGGAGCTCAGAAGGGTGGAGCTGCAAAGAAGGGGAAGTCGGAGGTTGTCTACTTTAAGTGTGCTAAGAAAGGACAGTTTGCTAATGAATGTCGTTCTGGAGAGGGAAAGAAGGTGATCGGGAAGAAGAATATCAGGTGCTTCAACTGCGATCAAATTGGACATTACAAGAACCAATGCAAGGAGCCTGCTAAGGATGGGAAGGGCAAAGTGTTTGCATTGGAGCCAGCACCTCGAGGCCGAGGAAAAAGGAAAAGCTGTGTTGGGAGGTATGCTTCTAATTCATGGTATGTCAGTTATTCGATACCGGTGCAACGCATTCTTTTATATCCCATTGTTTAGTAGATAAGCTTAACCTAGAACCCTCATACCTAGTTACTTCCTTAAGGGTTGCAAATCAGATAGGAGGATATGCGACACTTGGGATGAAGTGTGACCACCTAGAGTTTGATTTGTTAGGTCATACCTTTGTTTGCAGTTTGCATGTCTTTGATTTCATAGGGTTCGGAATTATTTTGGGTATGGATTGGTTAAGTAAGTACGATGCTAGGATATTTTACCATGATAGGAAAATATCGCTTAGACACCCTGACTGTAGTGATTAGATTATATACACCATAGAAAACCCTAGTTGTGAGGCGAATGCTTTGTTGGGTGTTGTGGAGGTAGAAGACGAGTTGAATCGAGTTCTCGTTGTTAGAGAATTCACAGATGTTTTTGAACCTGTAGTAGGACTGCCACCGAAATGAGCCATTGAGTTTCGAATAGATTTAGTACCTGGAGCAGAACTAGTGAGTAGACCGCCAAGTAGGATGACACCTACCGAGATGAGGGAGCTGAAGGTGCATTTGGTGGATTTGGAAGGCAAGAATTTTATTAGGCCAAGCAGTTCACCTTGGGGAGTAACCGCAGTGTTTGCTAAGAAGTAGGATGGATCATTAAGGTTATATGTATTGATTATCGTAAGTTGAATGAGAAGACGATAAAGAATCGATATCCATTGCCAAAAATTGACGATTTGTTCGATCAGTTGAGTTGAGCCAAGGTATTTTCTCAGTTGGATTTACCAACAGATTTCCATCAGCTTAGAGTAGCAGAGGATAGTATTCCTTTGACGGCGTTTAGAACTAGATATGGATCGTACGAATGGTTGGTGATGCAGTTTGGACTAACAAATGCGCCAGCATTCTTTGTGGATTTGATGAACCGAGTTTTCCGAGAGCACTTGGATAGGTTCGTGTTGGTATTTATAGATAATATTTTGATATACTCTAGGGATGAAAGGGAGCATGAAGTTCATCTTAGAGTGGTATTAGAAACATTGAGGCAGCATCAGTTGAAGACGAAGTTTTCGAAGTGTCATTTCTAGAAGAAGGAAGTGAAGTTTCTTGGTCATGTAGTCTCAGAAAAAGGGTTATTTGTAGATCCAACTAAGATTGAAGCGGTGAATAATTGGAAGAGACCCGAGGCAGTGATTGAGATAAATAGTTATCTTGGATTAGCTGGGTATTATCAAAGGTTCATAAAGGATTTCTCGCGAATAGCAGCACCGATAACCAAGCTAACGCAAAAAGATGTGAAGTTTATGTGGACTGATAAGTGTGAGGAAGCATTCCAGAGCTTGAAATACTTATTGACTAATGCACCTGTGTTAGTTGTTCAAGCTGTGTTAATGCAAAAAGGTAAAGTGATTGCCTATGCTTCTCGACAGCTTAGACCGCATGAGGTTAGGTACCCGACTCACGATTTGGAATTAGCTACGGTAATTTTTGCATTGAAGGTGTGGAGACATTATCTTTTGGGACAAATATTTTGAGTTATATACGGATCATAAGTCGTTGAAGTATTTATTCTCACAGAAGGAGCTGAATATAAGACAGTAGGGTTGGAATTTATAGCTGCTTATGACTTTGGAATTGAGTACACACCAGGAAGAGGCAATAAGGTTGCAGATGCACTTAGCAGAAAATATCAGAATCCAGTATTAGAGATGATAGCTGAGTGGAAGGATTTGGAAGCGTTGACAATATGTAGAATACAATGGAGATCTGAAGCTAGATCTAGTAAGGAAACTGTTATGTTGTCATGTTAAGAAGTTCGACCAGTGATAATTGAAAGGGTTGCTTCTAAGTAAGGAGAGGATCTAGTGTTAGTTGAACGGATTAGAAAGTTAAGGGATTGAACGAAGAACGATAACCTGAAGGATTTTAGCCTTGACTAGAATGGGTGGTTGAGAAAGAAACGGAGATTGTGTGTTCCGAATGTAGGAGGCATCAGGAAAGAAGTTCTTGAAGAAAGCCATCGTTCGAAGTTCACTATTCATCCGGGAGGAACTATGATGTATCAGGATATGAAGAGGAGTTCCTTCTGGGAAGGAATGAAGAGGGATGTAAGCTTATGGGTAAAGCAGTGTCTGAACTGCCAACAGGTAAGGCCGAACATCAGAAGCCAAGTGGGTTGCTTCAACCATTAGATATTCCAGTATGGAAGTGAGATTCTATTTCTATGGATTTTATAGACGGGTTGCCAAGATCTAATAGAGGAAATGAACGTATATGGGTCGTAGTGGATAGGTTGACCAAGAGTGCCCCATTTCATTCCAGTTAAGTCAACTAGGAAGGCACCTGTTTTAGCTAAGTTGTTTATGAAGAATGTAGTTAGACTTCATGGAATTCCTAATAGTATAGTAAGTGATAGAGATTCTTTATTCACAAGCGAGTTCTGGAAGAGTCTATAGGATACCTTAGGTACCAAGCTCAGGATGAGTACCACTTACCATCCACAGATTGACGGGCAAACGGAAAGAGTTAACAAAGTCTTGGAAGATTTGTTACGAGCTTGTGTGCTAGATTTTAGGGGATCATGGGAAGACCATCTACACTTAGTTGAGTTTTCGTATAACAACAGTTATTAGTATAGGGATGGAACCGTTTGAAGCTTTGTATGGAAAGCATGAAATCTCCAGTTTGTTGGTTAGAGACCGGGGATAGGTTGGTTCTTGGTCCGGATTTAGTTAGAGAAGCTACGGAGAAGATTGAGTTGATTCAGGCTAGGATGAAGGAAGCACGGTCTAGGCAGAAGAGTTATGCTGATAGAAGACGGAAAGACTTAGAGTTCTCTGTTGGAAATCATGTTTTCATTAAGGTATCACCGATGAAAGGTGTAATTAGATTCGGGAAATCAGGGAAATTGGCACTGAGATTTGTAGGACCACTTCCTATCGTAGAGAGGATTGGGAAACACGCATATAGAGTAGAGTTACCGAGCAGTTTGGCAGGAGTCCACGATGTTTTTCCTATTTCTCATCTAAGAAAGTGTATTAGAGACCTGGAGGCTACTATAGCACCGATTATGTTAGAGGACATAGTAGTAGAGCCGAATTTGACTATAGTTAGAAAGCCAGTTCATATAGTCGCGAGAGATGAGAAGAAGTTAAGGAACAAGACAGTCAGATTAGTTAAGGTCCAATGGAGCGACGACGATAGAGACTATACTTGGGAAACTGAGAGCAGGATTAGAGACGCTTATCCTGATTTGTTTGATGGAATGTTTTACCTTTTTGATTGATTTGTTGTGTACCTTATCGTAATTTCGAGGGTGAAATTCTTTAAGGAGGGGAGTCTGTAACACCCCTAATTTTTAGTAACATCATTTAGGACATTTAATTAGTAAAATTAAATGAAATAATGTAAAATTATTAAGAGATTGTGGGTTGTGTAAATAAGGGGTAACCGTGCCCGTTAAACAAATCAACTAAGGGATGATGAAATAAAATAAGTTAGGCAAATAGACAAGGGTAATATAGGAATAAGTATTATTCTTATACTCTAAACCCTTGAACCATAACCATTCTCACATTCATTTTACAAGTTCACAAATTAGAACATAAGAAAGAGAGGCCGGCACCATTAAGGGAAAATAAGAGAAGATAAGAGGAGGATGCTTAATCAACTTAAATCAAGATCAAATCTCAACTCCTTAATCACAAAGCTAAGGTGAATAATGACTACATCTCATGTTTTTAATTATTTTCAGTTTTGGATTAAATCCAATCTATTTTGCAAGGTTTTGCTATGTTTTTATTGTTAAATTGTATATATATGCTTGTTGATGATTTATGCTAATTCATATAGATTTTATGATATGTTTTAATGTGAAAACCCTATTAAATGACATCTAAATGCCTTGCAATTTTAGTATATGATCAGAGATGGGTTTCAATTTTCATAATTTTCTAAATTAATGTGGATTTAATATTAATTTTCTAGTGAAGAAAATAGTTATTTGGGTTTAAAGTTAATTATGGATACAATATGTATGTTTTGGGTGTGAAATTAATATATGTTAGAAAAAATATTAAAAATGATTTATGGGAATTTTTACAGATTTTTCCTAAGTGTTTTAATAAGTATATAAAATTATTTGAGGTATGGGACTTAGATGTTTTATATATTTATAAATGGATAAGGGGAATTTTGTAAATAGTTTAAAATTGCTCATTTTAGAAATTTGGTAATACTTTTAGAAAAGAAAATTAGCAACCAATCATGTTAACAAGGCACATTAGTTGAAAAGAATTGCTTTAAAAAGTTAAAAGTCGGTTTATACATGCTTTTTACATGTTTCGCCACTTTCGGCACCCAGCTTTCGACTAAGTACTTCCGCCTCTATCACCATCAAAACCAATGCGCATGGTATCAAAGACTTGGTAAGCAACGAATTGGACATAGGCGAATGGTATATAGTCGAAACAAGGGGTTTCGAAAGGGTCAAAGCTTTACTTTGTTTTTAAATGAAAATGCACCTGCTTTGCCATTGCTTTCGACTTGGTTAGCTTCCGACTGGGTAAAGTTGTTTTAAAGGAATGATTTTGAAAGAGGTTGCACCTTTTGTTTTAAATTAATGCTTTCGAAGGGGCCGAAACCCCTTGCTGCCGCATTCCACCTTTCGAAGTGAATGGTTTCGAAAGGGTTACTTTGTTTTCAAAACTTAACCACTTCTCCGATGCTTTCAAAGGGTTGGTTTCGACATCATCACTTCTTTACTTAGGAAATAGCTTTCGGAAGAGTGCTTCGACTTAATTTTTTTATGAACCTTTTGTTCTATTGAAAGTTAAACCAAAATGGTTTTGAATGGAATAGTTTTAAATGGTTTCGAAAGGTTGTTCCACATGTTTTACTTGAACCCAAATGCTTTCGAAAGGTTTGACTTTATGAAAGGTTTCGAAGGGGTGGTTCCCCAATGGTTTCGAAAGGTTTTAAATGGGAGGTTCCAATGTTTTCGAAAGGCAATGTTTATAGTGTTTTGATAAGAAGATGTCTAAGGTTTTAAAGCTTTTGAAAGAAAGGTTTTCAATGTTTTCGAAAGGTTTATTAAGAATGGTTTCGAAAGGTATGTTTTGGTCTTTCGACCTAAGGTTATAAAGAAAAGTAGTTACTTGGTTTCGAAAGGGGTACTTTCAACGGATTCGGAAGGGGTACTTTCAAAGGTTTAAATGTTTTCATCAACAAAGTTTTGTGTAAAGTATATATAACATGGCAAGGTGATTTGAGTAAAGCATAGAGTATATTTTCCTTGTTTAAAGTATGATTTAAAGGTTTAAATCAATTTGAGAAATAATGTTTTCAAGGAAAATTTTATGGGTAGATGAACCTAAGTAAAATGACTTGGATATTAGAATACCAGATGGGAATGGTATGGGGTCACGCCCTAAACTTTAGCTAGTATCCCCTAGCTAATATAAGTCCAAAATTCCAGTGTGTAGGGATTTGTCACAGGTAAGACTAAAATGATGTTACACATAGAAAGGAATCTATAGAGGAGAGGTAGGTTATTGGTGAGCCCGTAAAACCATTAGGATCAGTTGATCCTGGAGAACTAAGTTAGGGACAGACCGTCCAAAAGAGAATAATCTAACATAAGTTAGTTTATTTGTTTATTTTGTCTGGTAGGCCCGAGTCAGCCAAAGGTTAGTGGTTAGCCAAACAAAAATATAGTGTTCGGACTGATAGTCCGTTGATTACCTGATTTATATGCTTTCATGATATTGATATAATCATTTTAACCAGTTTTGGTTGTAGGATTAAGATTTGCAAAAGATATGTTTTAAAAGGATATTAGTGAGGGGAAACCCGTTCCGCTAAGCGGCGTGGTCTTACTTAATATCAAATAACCACGATGTATAGTATTATTCAGACTAGGCTTTATGTCTGACTTAAAGTTGATGTTTTTCCCCTTAAACTCTTGGGTGCTCAAAATTGATTTGAGTAGGCTGAGGGTTGAGGATATTCAGGTTTTAGTAGGTGGATGAATAAAGCTTCCGGAGACGAGCAGGAGGCTGATGCTAGCTATAATTAGAAGTTGTTTTGTTTTATTTCCGCTGTGTTGTATTAAGTCTGTTATGACTAGTTAGTACTCTGGTCATCCAAGGGGGCATCTTCGTATGTCGCTCTTGGCGTATTTATGTAATAATTATAGTTGATCTGAACCAAGGAAACATTTGGGATTATGTAACTTGGAATATGAAATTTTGTTTTCAAATATAATCAGAAAAATGTTCTAATTTGTGATGATTTTATTTCGTATTCAAGTACTTCTGATATTATGGATACCATTAGCATTACCTTATTTGGTCACCGAAAGTTAATACTATGGATGACTGCAGCATCTGTAGCACTTAGCTTCGTGCCTCCAAATAGTGGATGTTACAATACACACAATGCCTAGGCCCATTTTCTCCAAAAGCATCAAGCAACCTCTCGTTATTGCATGTAACTATGCACAGTACCAGATGTATACGTAATGTGTAGGCCTAATTGCCTTAAAAATATCGAGTAACCAAACATAATTCTCGTATGCTCTAAAGAATTTAATTGTGGTAGAATCGCATAACATGTCGAGTGCCACACCTTAAAACTTCATGAAGTGCAAACCTAGACCTTACAAAGTGTGGTACTATTATATCTTGTTGCACTCTTCTGTTCAGTTCTATGGACTCCTCAATGTTGAAGAAGTGGGAACAAGTCGTCCGATTTTCTCTTCCTGGCCTACACCAGGTCTAGGTTCGACTTAGGCATATTTCCCAATCATTCAGACGTTTGATTTTTAATTCAAATGTTTGAACCCTATGTAAAAATTTGGCTACAAGCCTACAAGTATTCAGACATCTAACCTTATATTCAAATGTCTAACTTTGTTTTCAAACATTTGAACATAGTTCAGGACGTTTGAATCAAGTCAGATTAGAACTGATTTCTTTCTGCTTCATTTTTTCTGAAATCCAGACGTTTGAAAATAAATCCCAATTTATGAGTTGATATTTTCAGGTATGTTCTCTTTTTTTGTTTCATTTGTCTTCTTCGCGGATTCGATTGTAGATGTAAAGGTTTATTTTTAACAGTATTTTGGATACAATTTCTATTTTTATTTATACACAACTTTAGTCAATTTATCTCAATGATTATATATAACATTCCAATCAATTACCCACATACATTTATATCAACAATCCTATTTATTTAAGGGTCAACAAAATAAATTTCAGATAAATTTTTAAGGGTGTATTCAACTACCTTTTTGTTTATCAAATCAATTCAACTTATCATACAAGAACCAGACCTATAGAATTAAAGTAATTTTATTTTATTTTACCCTCCCTCCTAAGTTTCAACAATTATAGTGTTTAAATCTTTTCTTGGGTTTTTCCAGTTTGTACAATTCATAAGAATTATCAATTGAGAATTATTGATTTAGATTAAAAATCAATTTTCAATTTTAAATAGATATATAGAAGAAATCCAATTGCTTGCTTACATCATAACACATCATAATAAATCCACTCACATCAAAACATTATTTAAAGAAACCTCCCGATAGAATCTTCAAGATTTTCCCCTTTAATTAGTTTTTATATTTTCCTTCCTTCTTTTTAATTAATTCTCTAATTTTACCCGAAGCTTGGATTTTGTTACGACCCGAATTTTGATCACTTTAATTAAAGATATTTAAATTATTTTAAATATTCAATTATGGATTATTTCAACAAATAATTAGGTTTTGTGAAATGAATGATCATAATGAACCTATTTTGGAGAAATACTCGCAAAAATATTTACTTTGGAAAAATATCGATTAAAGGGGACCAAAAACTGTTTTATCGATAAACAGCTCTATAATCATCAAACGTCGTGCACGGAGCTGGATACATACACATATTTTTCTACTTAAACAAGAATATGAAATAAAATTAATTATATTATTTTTGGGAAAATAAATGTATTTATGATCAGTGATGCCATTATATTTAATAATTGGTTTATGATTTTAAATTGGGATTTAATGATTTAATAATAATTATAATTATTCAAATAATTGGTTTAACTGATTATAATTCATTTTAAAATATTTATATAGTGATTATAAATCATTTATAGTAGTTTTATAAAGAGATATATTTGATTTGAAAATATAAGGAAAATTGATATCGCTTTATCGATATAATATTGCCTTTTGTAAATAATTGTTTTATATTTATTTATATGGTATAATTCAAATACAATCATTTTAATTCATCTAAAATGATAAGAAAATAGTTTTCAAATTTTATTTACAAATATATGTACGTTAATTAATAAGTGAAAATATGACCTGAAATTGGAATTAAAATTCGTAACGGTTTGACGTATAAAAGTTGTACAACGTTATTCAAACAACTTGTGCACATACATGTACATGTATAAACATATCACATGCACATATACACATAACATGTAGACAAATATATGTATATTATATATATAAATATCTAAGATATTTTATAAATCTCTTAACACTTAAGTAGACAACCCTTACCATAAAACATCACCTCACCTTACACCATCACATCACCACCACCTACACTATCATGACCACCATCACCAAGGCTTGGGGGGGCTGCCGTGCGTTGATATGATGGGGAGGAGGAGGTGGCATGGGGTAATTTTTTCCATCCATTTTATGATATTTTGGTTTTCTAAAATCCTATAAATACCCCACCCCTTCTTCATATTTTTCACAGAATGGTCTTCACTTTCTTCTCCACATTCTCAAGCTTATCAATGGCAACAAAATTAAAGAGAAAAATATCTCAACAAAATAAATTAAATTTATAATATATATACATTAGTTTATCCACCTCAAAAAAACACTTCAAACCACTTCTCTTCCTCAACATAACCCACAGCCTCAACCCACACCACGTAGTTCGAGACCATCACCATCTCCTTGTCAAGGCCATGAGCTCCTCCTTGCATCCAAAGTATAGGCCAAGCCACCTAGGGGTGATAAGCCAAGTGTTCATGAGCTTAGATTTTATAAGCGGAGCTATAGCCAATTTTAAATTAGCTCAAGGGAAAATGAAGGTGAGAAACACTTACTTGTATTATATATTTAGACGACGATATGATGTTTGCAACAGATTTTAATATGCTTTGATCACCATGTTTGGTTGTTTAATATTGTTGTTTAATCGTATTAACAAGTCATTTTGATACACGTCGAAATCACAAGGGAAATCACTTTCCTTTTATTAATGAAATAATGTATATGGAATGTTTAAACCTTTAAAAATGGTTTAGAAATGTTTTATAAACATCTAAAAGTATTTTGAAAAAGTTTAAATAAATATTGAAAATTTAGTCAAAAACAGGCGCATCGCGTAACGGTAGTTTGTGATTTCACGTCTCAAAAGTTAAATCCATTTATAGGATGGATTCAGAATCGGATTTCTTTGAAATAAGAATTTCCAAACTCTTATAATTATAATTTTCATAACAAAATAAAAGGATGGAGATTTCATTTAGTAGATTTTAAAATATGTGCAAATCAAGTTTTAAATAAAATCACACTTTGGCAGTTCGTAAACCAAAGAAGTAAATGTTTTAATATAGATATTTTCAATTCTTTAAAAATATGAAATAAATGTTATAAATATATTAAATGTTTTAAAAGTGATTTACGTTGTAAAAATGAATTTCTAAACATTACAAAGGTCGTTTTGATCAATATAGCTTTTAAAACACTATTTGCGATACTTTTTCGCAACACTTTTTAATAACTTTTACAAACAATGGTTTTAACTTAATTAGTCCTTCTCGAATCTTTTGTGAACCTTTTCAGATAAATAATTAAGTAATTTAAAGATAATTAAGATGTTTTAAAATGAGTATGCGGGAACGACTAGTACATTTGTTCCATTTGTGAGTGTCATAGAAAATCCGACCAAGGAATGGAACAAATCGAAGGGAAAGCCCGAATGCTCTAAAAATAATTAAAAGTTAATTAAGTATATTAAAAGATTTAGAGTCGATCAAATAACTTGACCACCTTATGGGTGATAGAGAGGTAGTCTCTAGGCTTGGGTTTGGGAAACCAGTTGCATGCCTTCCCTATCTACCCGGACTGGCCCGACGGAGGGGATAGTAAATTTGATTTACTCGGATAAAAATTTCCCAAAGTATAAAAGATATAATTTTCCAATTCAAACAACTTGGATTGCATAGAAATAATCTTCTTATAATTGATACTAAATTCCGAAAGGGAGTCTGTACTATCCGTAAGAATTTAAAAGGCGATCTTGTTGTTATTCGACGGATAGTAAAGGTTGAATAGGGAAATTGATATTGAGTAGAATTAGTATAATTTCCATGATCCTATTTACTCAATAAGGTTTTCTAAAATGATTTATGAAAATGGTTTGGTAATTCCAAAGTTAAAGAGAGGTTTAATGATTCCGTATATACCGGAAAGAATGTTTTAAAGATATATATCTCTAGAAGATAAAAAGGAATTAATCAATCAAAGATTAATTCTGTATTTACTAAACATCCTTTTTATCGATGATTGGTTCGAAGGAACCGAGGTCAGATTTGAGTGATTCTTATCCGAAAACCACTTCGAACCAATTTACGAGTTCAAAAGTGAAGATTTGTTAAAGACAATGAAGTTGAAGGTGGTGATCTTCATAACGGAAGGACTGCTTGTTGATAATTTTGGAGTAGCTCCCGAGATAAATAAATAGCAGCAGTCCCTTCATTCCGTGGTCTTCGAAGCAAGGACTTCTTGCTACTAATCCTAGGGATGATTCTCGATAGGATGTGGTTGGAGAGTTCCTTCGGTTTATCTTGTTCCTGGATAACTTGTATGGACGAATGTCTGACGTTTCATTTCTAATCACATTGATTGATCTCTATGAACATATCATCTGTTTGGTGGCGAAGAAGACAACTTCTCTTAGCTTAACACCCTTTCCTGAGACATACGAACTCAGGGGTTATGCATTTATAGAAATCAGTTGTGTGATCATGGAATGGCAGTGTGGCATTCAAAGTAGAATGTGCTATGTGAAAGGTATTCATTACCTCGGGCCTCATCAATCGGAAACTGCTTAAACAGGGCATGCCGTGAGGCTAAGTGGGTCACGCCCATTAAGGTATAGTCATCACCTTTCTAGATTACTCTATATATGTCGAGTATGTTGTGTATGCTAAGTGAGCTCTCAGATAGGATGGGAACGACCGGGGTGATGTCATATTCGGTTTTATCCACCACCAGGAAAGTCTGTGGGTTGGCCGGTCTTGCCAAGTGCAGAGGTTTCGATGACGTCGATCCTTGGTATATCTCTCTATAGGTGCACTTTGCGGAACCTTAGCTGCCATTGTATGGAATCCATTCTCCAAACGAGCCTTGTAAGATTTTGATTGTAGAACCTAACATATTCCGAAATTTAATAATGGTAACAATTTCAGCTAAGATTCAAAAGTTTATTTGAAATTTTTTCAAAGAATGTCATTAAAAGTAATATCAAATGATTTTGCATAGCAAGGATTTTGGTTATCAAAAGGTAAAAACTTATCCCGTGTTTATGTGAAACGTGGTCTTATAAGAACCTTTGTTTTCAAACCGCGTATTTTGGGTTTCTCACACCAGTCTCATGATTGGCCCAGAGTTTATTTTCCTTTTCCTTAGACTCTAGGTGCCCTAATTTTTTTCAAGTAGCCTAGTAGTTCAGGTTTAGCTTGGAGTAATTAGATGGAGCTTGGAGCTGAAGATTTCCTGTAGATAGTTACCCATTCCCAATCCCACTACATTTGTGTTTTGTTGTTTTCAGCATTTGTGAGGACAGACATTTATAACTGTTCAGGCTGAGACTTAGGATAGACTCTGATAAATGTATTTAAATTTCTACTTTAAAGATTATATATTGAAATAATATATGTTATTCCATCCATGTGAGATTCCGCTCTGTCTTTATTTTCCTCTTACCCTTTAAAGAACTGCATCTTTGGCACTTGGATTTGCGGCACGTGAATACCGAGGATGTATTAGTGTTGATTTTCGAAGGTCGAAGAAATAGGTCTTTAAAGATTTCTATTTGTTTGAAGAATTTATTTTAGAGTTTGAGGAAAAAGAAGACGAAGACGAAGAAACAGATGGAAGCTAAGACGAAGAAACAGATGGAAGCTAGGTTTTTCTAGAATGAAAAAAGTAGGGCTTGGCCATGTATTTATAGGTAGAAATTAAGTGAAGCCTAAGTCTAGAAATACTATTTCTTTATTATACCCTATATCCTTACATATACACAAAAATCTTTTCCTTTTACTATGTTAAAATAACATTTATATTATCCTAAATAATATCATTTGTTTTAATTCAAATCATTGTCATTAATTATAATTCAAATCAATTAATTATGATTCAAATCAATGTCATTATTTATAATTCAAACCGATTAATTATAATTTAAAACAATGTCATTGATTATAATTCAATCAATGCTATTACATATGATTCAAATTAATATCATCGATTGATATCCTACACACACGCACAGGTGCGCGCACACACACACACACATATATATATATATATAAACCATTGTGGGTAACCATGGATTATGTTACACACCCATCTTCGATCACAACATATGTGGCGTAATCCGGTTAACTAGCAAACTCCAAAGTATAAGAAATGGCCTAAAAAGTCGTGTAGCGGATCTTTAAAAGACATTGTACACAAAGTCCAGTAAAACAAAATGAACATGGTTATATGGTCGACCAAAACCATAACGCAACAGTTCCCTTGAACAACAAATAAAACATAATATGTGGCATACTACATACATCCAAACATTTAGAATAGTTACAACATTATAGCAAATAGCATAGTCCTAAAATGAGTTCAAATCGCATAGTCGCATCGAAAGTCGAAACAAACGTAAACACGAATCACATAATGAACTGCGTAGGTTTAGAAATAAGACATGTTATGACAAACAAAACAAGCCAAAAATATAAAAAAGAATTACGCCGCTATAAAGAAAAATAACATCATAAACTTCACAAAATCAACGCGATCCATACCCTAAACTGTGCCGACATCCTTGTTAGGAAATCAAATTCATGGTTTTAATGATAACAACTATACAATGAAAATCAAATGTGCATATATGTATATATACAAGAACTTGCTAGAGCAACATCACTAGAGAGACAAGAACAAGGCTCAAAAGAAGTATCAAGAGGCTACAAGTCGATAGAAATGGAAAAGGAATTGCACAGACACAGATACAGCAACATGCACACATTCAGACGTCTGAATGCACTAGCCAGACGTCTGGAGAAAGTCTCTGGTTCACAAACTCAGAAGAAACCAGACGTCTGATCCTGAACTCAGACGTCTGTAATACATCCAGACATAAAACAGAAATAAAGACCAGACGTCTGGTTTATAAACATAGACGTCTGAAATGCTACCAGACACAAAAAATATATGAAGGCCAGACGTCTGAGGTCACTTTCCAGACGTCTGATTATTGGCTCGACTGTGTATTTTCAAAGTCCAATTGTCACATCTGAAAAGACATCTTCGCTTCTCTTCGCTGCAACTCTTCATCACCATCAGAAGCGACCATAGAACACTTATTAATGGATGCAACTACTCAAGGAATCTCTCTACAACTATATATATCATCAAGAATCAAGAGAAAGAATTAACCTGACTACTTTACTGACTTATGCTCTCTGATTATACACTCTATCATATACTCTTGATCTCTAGCAATCTATACTTGTATTCTACTCTTTCAAATGTACAGTTCCTCATAGACAATACTCTCTAGATATATATTGGAAGCTTTTGTACTATATAGTCAAAATCCGTGTAATAGAGAACACACAATTGACAAAGAAACTCTGCTATTGTAAACATGTTCCTCCGGGTGAAGTGAGGGTTATTTGGTGAAAGGAAATTCCGAAGAGGTGCTTCGGGACTGGACGTAGGATGGGAGGTCCGAACCAGTATAAAATCCCTGGTGTGATTATTCTTATTTACTTAGATTAATATTGTTTTAGTTGCATCATATATTTTGCCACATATACTTGCATATACACTGCACGATCCACCCCGTATAGACTTTCAATCCTTAGACAAAGTAAGCTGTCATACCCTCGAACGGCGCCATCATCTCCTAGGCCATGAACCATCTTCAAAACCTGTACCACCACTCATAAAGCCACCCTTTCCCTAAATAAAGTCACAATGTAATACTTGATCATAACATTATTCAACTATATACAAACTGCACAAAGGAAATGGAATAGTTATGAAGGCAAAAGGCCCAACCAAACCAATTTGAGTAATAAAGGGCGATAACGAAATGGCAACACCACACATAGGGATTTGCGATATAGTATCACAACATTGCATTGTCACTAATAGAGTCATTTCACTATATAGGGAAATTGCGTAATAATGACCAAGCTTAACCAATAAACTCCACAATGCATATAATAAAGCCACCGAGCCTTAATAAGCAAGAACGGTGGCTCCTATGATGCAAACTACGCCTACATATCACTGCGGATCTTGCCCGACCCAAGCCAGGTTCTCTTGCGCAGTACACGTCAACTTGAAAAAGCAAAAACAAGACTATTACATAACAACGTGGTCGTATTTCTTAATTTTCATAATTATCCAAATGCAAAGTATAGAAGCAGGTCACTAAGATGTACAGGACGTGGCACAAAAGCAGATAACAACACAGCCCACCAAATGGACAGCGAAGACAACATTTCAAATTGAAAGCATCCCGCCCACATTCAAATCTTCCCACCTAAAGAAAACTTTCCCGCCAATGGCCATGTCTGAAATCTGTGCACATTAAAATAATCAATAGAAGGACATTTGGAAACATCTGACGATGGTGGAAGGATGTAGAAAAGTGACGTCAACAATCCATGAAATATTTATTGTTGTAAATGGAAAAACGCTATAGCAGAGAAAGAGACCTTTTGATCAATTCTTTGAAAAGTAACCTTATATTCTTATACTCTTTCTGCCGTTAAAATGATTGTATAAGGAAGAAGTATGAGAATGAAAGATTTCACCCGTTGACATAGGATTTTTTAGAAATCAGAACCACGTAAATCTCTATGTCCTTTACTTTATAGTACTTACTGTTTTCCATTTTTGTAGATTTCATTTAGCCTTGATTTGGCAAAGATTAGTACAAAAACCAACCCAAGCATTTTAACAAATAGTTAAAGCGTCTCTTCTTGATTGTGTAAGCATTCTGCAACATAATCACTATGCTAAAGAAAAATTTATATTACTTGAATTTGTTGATTCATACTTAATAGGATAATTAGAAATATAGTTACCCTATTAGAAATTTTGGCGTTGTGAGATGAAAAATCCCGCTAACATTTTTGGCGCTAGAAGGAGAGCCCAAACCTCCACTCCAGCAAAATTCATGCACGTTTTCCTTAGACACCATTATAACACCATGAATCTTACTAATTCCAACACTCCTCCTAACTAAGAACTACTTCATCTGACCTCAAAAATGCCAAAGAGGCAACTCCTTACGTCAACAGCCCAACCGAGGCAAGAGCTTCTATAGAGCCCTTATCGGATCATGTCCTAGCTGCTCTCTAGGCTTTCACAAACCCGCTAAATGAACGCATGGATGGGCTAGAGAGATCCATGGTCCAATATCCTTCTCTTAAACCGACCCCCCCTCGTCCTTCCATGGCTCACCGCCATCATTCACTGACTGCACTGATTATGCAATATATGAAAAACAATGGCAATCTCAGAAATGAGAACGATGATGTTGGTATAAAACAAATAGATACCAACCTCAAGGACATATTCAAATCAACCCCCAAACCAAATTGAAGCCTACAAAAATCAACCCATTACTGCTAAAAAGCAAACACAAACTGCACATGAGGACGATGATGTCACCTCACTCTACAAAGATGATTTATCCTAAACAGATCCAAGGAGGATGAGGTCCACCAATTGAAACCTCGCATAGAGTAGCCAGCAAGACTTTGTCGGTAGAACAACAAAGAGGAAGTAAGAGAAGAAGGTTCTTCCTCGTTTAGTGAAAGTATTATAGAGGGAGACTTCCCTAATAACTTCAAAGCCCCATCAATCAATAAATTAATGGGACTACTAACCCAAATGACCACATTTTCACTTTTGAATACTATATGGACATTCTAAACATGAGGAGGATGGCCAGATGTAAGCTTTTACTAGTATATATGGTTGGAGCAACTTCTAGATGGTTTAGGAGGTATGGGCCAGGAGTGGCCATAGTTAACTGCAGATTTCTTAAAATAGGTCAACTCTATGAGGGAGGCCTCCCCAGATGTGAATACCATATCTTGCATAAGCAGGACGAAAATGAAAGCTTATGCAACTTTATAAAATGCTTCAAATTAGAGGCTCTTCTGATCAAGGTAACTTGTGAAGAAGTAGTGCTGATGGCGGCTCATGCTGGGATCAAAAGGAACACCATTAGGATAAGAACAGCGGGAAGTCATGTCATAGAAAGAAAGTCTTCTACAAGAGCCAGTGGCTAAATAGGAATGGAAGAAGCCAGAGTCATAGAATTACCGTCATCTGAGAGCGCTTTTGCTCCCCACAAAGAGAAAAGAAGGGGGCAGAAGGATACCATCCACCTACGAAGTGGCAGAGGGGACTTAATTTCAGAGCTAAAACTCCCTTTACCCAGATACCTGGTCAAATATATGAGATGACTAGAACTGAAATGGCCTACAACTTTCTGAACAAAGGGAAGAAGTCAGAACAAAACAAAGGGGAGCATATTGTCACTTCTATAGAACCATTGACTATGATACTGATAACTGCCAACACTTGAGGAGTGAAATCGAGAGATTGATACAAAAGGGATACTTAGGCATCTATCAAAAAGAAAGCAATAGGGAGAGAACTAGGAACCTCTCTCCGGATTTGAATGAAATTCTAGCAAGAAATCACTCTAATCTCATAGCTTCGATCCACGGAGGACCACACTTCGTCGAAAAGAGAAAAAAAGCATAGGAGCGGTATGTACGGGAGGCTAAAGCAGAGTAAAGAACCATATTCCATGTAAAACAGAGGCCTGCTCAGGACATAGTCTTCACTGCTGCTAACACCGCTGAGGTGTTTTTTCCACATCAAGATCCACTGATAGTGACAGTGCAGATCTCAAACTACACCACAAAGAAAATCTTTATGGATTTCAGGAGCTCCGTTAATGTCATTTTCAAATCTGCATTTGACAAGATGAATCTTCCAACGGAAATACTAAATCTGAGCCTTGAACCAATTTATAGCTTCAATAATACTGCAATTGTTCCTATTGGGTCAGCACATCTTCTCGTCACCTTTGGGACCACCCCTCTTCACAAAACATTCTATGTAAGCTTCCTGATCATTGATCAACCCACTTCATATAATGCATTCTTGGAAAGGCTTGCACTAATTGACATAGGGGCAGAAGTTTCCCAAAAGGATGTGCTTATGAAGTTCCATACTCCTACTGGAATAGGATCAATTGGGGGAACAATTGTCAGCTAGAGAATTGTACAATATAAATTTCAATTTTAGTAATAAAATTGTTCATAACTATTCTATTATCACCTATAATAGTTGTAATGATGGTAACAAAAAGGAAATCAAGTCAATTCCAAGAACTGCACCAGTATAAAGTACCAAGAATGATGTTGAAACAGGTCATTCTACGACCACAACATCAGTAAGGAGGAAAACGAGGGATTATATGCACATGGTCAACACTGAAGAGCATAACTTCATCTATGCGCAATATTTTTTCGAGGAAGCTCGAAGATAAGATTTCTCCGTCGCATGCCAACCTGAGGAAAGAAGAAAGTGAAAAAGATTTAGGGTTAGGGGAGAGGAGGAGAGAGCTGAAGCCATTGGATGATCTCGAGGATATGTAGATAGATCCTTCAAAGGTTCTCAAGATAGGAAAAAACATCAGTGTAGAAACCATAACAAAATTGATAGATTTCCTCAAGTGATCAGCAGATATTTTTGCTTAGACCCACTCAAACATGGTAGGAATAGACCCATCTATCATCTGCCATGCACTCAACATCGATCTTAGTGCCCGTCCAGTCAAGTAGAAGCATAAAACTCTAGATCAGGAAAGATATAATGCCCTGTCTAAAGAAGTTAAGAAGCTGAAGGCAAATGGGTTCATCAGGGAAGTGTATTACCCAAAGTGGATCGCCAACCATATTCTTGTAAAGAATTCCAATGGGAAATTAAGAACTTGCGTAGACTACACCGATCTCAACAAGGCCTGCCTAAAGGATATCTTTCCTCTATCTAGAATTGTTCTTGGTGGATGCAACTAGTGAACATGAACTACTCTCATTCATAGATGCATATTCAGGTTACAATTTGATAGCTATGATTGAGCCAGATAGTGAGCGTACCAGTTTTGTGATGGACAAAGGCTTGTACTACTACAAGGTCATTCCATTCGGAATCAAAAATGCTAGCGCAACCTATCAAAGGTTAGCTAATATGATGTTCTCAGATCGGATTGGTAAAAACATTAAAGTATACGTAGATGACATGCTCGTTAAGTCAAAAGCAATCCGAGTCAAGTGCGGGATTTGGAGTAAACCTTGTAGTCCTAAGGCAATATAACATGAAGTTAATTCCCTTGAAGTGTACTTTTGCCATTCAGTTAAGAAAATTTCTGAGGTACATAGTAAGCGCCCGCGACATTGAAGCAAATCCAAAGCAGATTGATGCCATAAGGATGATGGGAGTCCCAGAAAAGTCGAAGGATACCATGAGCCTAAATGGTAGAGTCGCTGCTCTAAACATATTTATTTCCAAAGCAATTAACCAATATTTATCGTTCTACGACCAAGTCAAAAAGAGATGAAATTTGAATGGATCGAGGAGTGCAAAATCGCATTCTAGAATTCGAGGGATCGTCTAGTTAGTACCCTTACCAATCAAAACTGGTAACACATAAGGACTTATATGTGTATTTAGATGTAACTGATAAAGTTGTTAGTGCTGCTGTGGTTTGAGAAGATAAAGGGACACAAAGGCTTATCTACTTCACAAGTAAGCACTTATCCGGGGCAGAGCACAACTACTTAGTCATTGAAAAGTTAGCATATGACCTGCTCCTCATAGCAAGGAAACTACGGCCGTAGTTTCAAGCATATCCCATCAAAGTCCTCAAAGGCAAACTGCTGAAGCAAATACCATAGAAGCCAGAGATGTCAGGTCGCTAGCTAAAATGGGCAGTGGATCTTAGATAGTATGATATCTCCTGCCGCCTAAAAAATGCAGTCAAAGGATAAGCATTAGTAGATTTTATTGTGTAATCACGCTACCTACTAGCCACTAACTAAGGAGGAGACTCCCATTCCATAGTTCTAGCAATTATTCATGATGGGCATCAAATGAACAAAGAGCAGATATCAAATATGTACTAATAACTCCAGATGAGCAGAAATTATATGAGGCAGTGCAACTCGGGTTCAAGGCTACTAATAATGTGATAGAATATGAGGTTCTCCTCATAGGCTTAAGGATGGCTTAAGTAGTAAAAGTAACCCATATTAAAATTCATAGCGATTTCCAATTAGTGGTAAATCAAATGCAGGGGAATTAGCAAATGAAAGAGCCAAACTTAGATGAATGTGTAGAACTGTCCAAAAGGTTGCTAGAGAAGTTTGATCAATTTGATATAGAGCATTCTTCTTCATACTCATTAGATAAACTTTCTAGCACTAAAGTAGCATAGGAAATGAAAGTTGTTCTAATAGGACATCAAGCTGAACCAAATATTACTAAGGCCAATTAGATACTGGTCCTAGCTAGGGCACAACAAGCTACGGTCGGACAAAATCAAGGCCAAGAAGCAGCTGAAAATCGAGGGCAAACTCCACCTATGCGTATCCCTCTACATAAAGAGGAAGATTCATGGATGACCCTTATAAAATAATTTTTGGTGAGTGGAATCCGTCCCCCAAAAAAGAATGAAGCTCATAAAATTTGATATCAGGCTCCCTATTTCTCCTTCTTTGATGGCATATTATACAAGAGAGGTTACTCTACCACTTATCTTAGATGTGTTTCCAAAGAGGAAGGAATACGAATCTTGGGCAAAGTACATGAAGGTCAGCGTGGAGGCCACTCTGAAGGAGCTAAGTTAGCAAAGAAAGTGCTGAGACACGGCTACTACTGTCCCACTACACCTCTAGATGCGCATGAATAAGTAAGAAAATGTGACAGATGCCAAAGATTTTCCAACATCTCAAGACAACCTTCCCATGAGCTTATCTCGTTAGCCAGCTTATGGTCGTTTGACGCATTGAGCATAGACTTGATAGGACCACTTCTTGTGTCTAAAGGAGGGGCAAAGTATGCCATAGTGGCAATAGACTATTACACCAAGTGGGTGGAAGCAAAACCATTGGCTATAATTACTGCAAAAAGGATAGTCACTTCTGTTGTGAGGGGTATAATTACTAGGTTTGGGATCCTACATAAAATAATTTATAATAACGGAACCCAATTCGAGAGTAAGGAGTTTGCAGAGCTTTATGAAAGAAATGGGATAATAAAAAGTTTCTCTTCTATCGTGCACCTATAGGTGAATGAGCAAGTCGAAGCAGCAAACAAGACTAAGAAATTGTTGGATAAAATACCGCAGAAGGCTAAAGGAAAGTGGGCAGAGGAGTTATCCCTAACGCTGTGAGCTTATAGAACCCCATCCAAATCCCCAACTGTTCACACACCTTTCTCCTTAACTTATGGCTATGAAGCAATGCTCCTGGTTGAGACAAAGATCCTATCACAAGGAAGATTATTATATTTGGAAGAACAGAACAAGGAATTGAAAGAAGCTACCTTCAATCTTATTTAAGAAAGAAGAGATGAGGCGGTAGTCCGATCCACCACGTATTGACAAAGGATAGCGAAGAATTACAATATTAGGCTCAAAGAGAGAAACTTCTACAAAGGGGATCTAGTACTCTGAAGAGTAATGGCTAGCACGAAGGACCTAATAAATGGTGCTCTGGGCCTAAATTGGGAAGGCCCACTGGTTGTAGCAGAAATCTTAGCTAATGGGACTTACTGACTCTCAAGGCCTAATGGAAATCTAGTTCCGAAATTTGGAATTTTGAGCATCTCGGGCCTTACATTGTATAAGCAGTGTTATTTGTATAACAAAACAACAAGTATTGTAATTATTATGAAAAGTAATAATACAATAAACTGGGTGTAAGGATATTAGATGACTTGAACCGGTACAAAAATCTCTTTGTGTTAATTTTACTAACATAGTTAACAACATTGAGTTGTATCACACATGACTCGCCTTTTTCAACCAAACAATTACACTGGACGTAAGGATATTAGATAGCCTGAACTAGTACAAAAACCATGTGCATAAATTAAGAAGTGTTGTAAAAAAATGACCCGACTTCTCAATTAAAAACACCCTTAGTCCGTGCCAAAAACAGAGTAGACCATGCTAAGCACATGACATATAAAAGAAAACCAAGATGAGAAAGCATGAACTGAATAGCACAAGTACCTGCATTGGAAGTCAATTAGAAATGGTGGAAAAGACAATGTACGGAATACAGAACAACAAGCGAGTTAGGTACAATCTCAAAATCTTCACAAAGCTTGCCCGGTAAAAACAAAAGCTATAATCTATTTTTACCTACGCCCGCTCTTTGCATACCATGCCCGTACATAGGATGTCAGAACCTAAGTTTAACAATAAATAAATTACATTCATTTAACCAACAACAATTGCAAAACAAATTACATCACCAATCTGAATCCAAGTCAGAAGGGTCACTAACGATAACCCTTCTATCACAAGAACACCTCTGGGTGTCAACCTGCCTTCAAGAGCCTAGCACAAACAGAGTTTCTTCCAGAATTAGAAGGCTACGGAAGACCCGTTGGATTAGAAATTACCCTTGACAACCGATGCAAGGCACTACCAAAAGTAATGCAGGTATCGTAGTTGGCCTTTGACCAGTGGTTACCGAGGTCGCGTTCGTTAAATACACATTCGAGTGGATTGTAGAGAAAACTTAGGCCTAAGATTGATGTAAAATGCATGAAGACATCGACCTCACATTTTAGGGAAATTTCTGCCATAACCCTCCTAAACTTTTCCTCTTTAAATTTCTCAATCAAATCATATTATGCATGCATAAGGGAGGCAGGAAAAGAGGAAGAGATAGTTAAGGTTAGTGCATTAGGATCTGAGCGTAGTATATATTCCTTAAGGTAGTTAACACGCTCAAAAGTAGTATGATGCACACGCTCAAAGTCTTCCAAGACCTCTGCTTTTGTCTTTTTAGTTTTCTGAAGATGGGTCGAATATATTGTAAGCAGAAGAACGTTTCTTTACCTTCATGCCACTGGTTGAACCCTTCAGCTGCTCTTTGTAAATCTTTCAACTCATCAACTTTATGCTGGTAATAAGCCACAAAATGCTTCTTTTACTAAGAAATCTCATCCTCATCCATACCTGGAGGAGGAGTAAGAGCCACTTGTGAGCGAAAGGTATTAGAGTCATCCTCATTAGATAGCTGGATAGTGACCTATTGAGATAGTTTATCATTTTCTTTTTTAAGTTTCTTGATATCATCTTCATAAATAATTGTAACAGCTTTCCGCATCTTTTAGCAACCCTCTAGTTCAGTAATGCAATTCAGGGAAGACTTGAGCTTCCCTTCCAATTCGGTTATCTCCGAACGTTTCTTAGTGATGTCCAAGTTTCATTGTCTTCAATGATAAATAAGAAACTGGTTCTTTCAAACAAGGAGTATGAAGGGCGTGCGAAGGACGGCTACTCTTAGGAAAGTCGGTTTGAATAGCCTCTGTCTAAGAAGTGAGCGCAATCTGAAAGAAATATATAATATAAGGTAAACAAGAAGGAAACCAATGAACAGTCAAACCAAACAAACAAAAAAAGAGAAATAATAATAGGAAGTACTTATACACAATAAGGAAAGTGTCTTATTCAATTAAGGGTCGAAGGTATATAGAAACAAATGCTACACTCGTTAACGACTAAGTCTATTTTTAAACCACAATGGATGAGGATGTCCTAAAGGAAGAGATTCATTCTTTAGTGAAGAGCCTCATCTACGCAGTACAAAGTCACAAAGTGCATCTCTCTTATGGATGACTTGGGTAATCCTAAACAAAAGCCTTGAGACTCTCTCTTTAATTGCGCTATAGACCTTTCAAGCTCACTTTCCCTTCTATATACAAGGTCAATTTTTGTTGACAACCACTCCATAGCTTGTTTTTCAAGACAATCGGTACATTCCCTTAAGTGTTGAACTAAGTTATCTCCCTCATAAGGCTTTAACCATAAAATTTTCTCATGCCTACTTCTCTTACTTAGAAGGAAAAGATAGGAGAACAGAAGTTCAAAATACACTACTGTGCATAGTAAAACAAGATAGAATACAGTAAGACAAACGACTAACATCCTATAAAACCACCATATACATATACAAAATATAAGATGGTACAACCAAGTCAAAAACAACACAAAACAAGATAACAAGAATGGTCAAACGTTTATTATTGCATCGTCAGAATATTCCAGCAGTTTGAGTCCAGATTGTGCTCATCATCAAGCTCCACCTCCACTTAAACCGCATCAAAAAGGGAATCAGGAATCCCCCTATATTCTCGGGACCGCTTCCTCCTACAGTAATCTAAGGCATCTGTTATAGCTTTAGGATCATCAAGAAAATCCAAATTAACCTCAGCCTTTATATCATCAGGCCGGTCCAAAAAAATAGCATTTTCACCTGAGTATAAATCTTCTACAGTACATTAAAGGTGGCGGTATCAAGATCTTTCTCTAACTCAGCGAGTTTCTTCTTAAACTCCCTTGCTCTCTCCTTCCACCTACCAACCCTTTCCTCTTCTTGGTTGCAAGCTGCCCAGCTTCCCTAAGTTTCTCGTTAACACTGTCAAGTTGTTTGATGATCTCCTATAATCTCGTCTTAGCATCCGTCTCCCTCTGTGCCCCTGCCTCAATGTCCAATTTCAATCGAGTAATCTCCACTTGATCCTTGGCCATCACCGCTTCCAAATCCAGGAGTCATTTATCCAACGCCATCGCAAAGTCCATACCTTGAATACGATGGCATAATGAAACATAAGAAATACATCTAAATTTCCACTAAATTCAGTCAATCAATGGATAACCAACAAACTTACTTGAAAAATACCACGACGAAAGCTAGAAAAAAGGTCCTTAGCAAGCGGAGGAGGAGATGCCATCAAAGTAGGGGGCAAGGCAGCTACATCGTCGATAAAAAGATAACATGTTCGTTCAATCAAGTCAGGGATGGCACCCTTACTCGAGATAGGTAGGAAGGGGGACGAAGATGAAAGCGCACTAATAGAAGACACCTAAATCGGAGTAGGCGGGATGGCTTCAGAAGACATGGAACCTACGTAATTTAAATAACAACGCTTTTAATAAACCATATGGAGCGAAAAGTGTGTGACAAATTAAAGGAAGATATAAACACCAAAATGGATATAGCTAAAATATTCCATTCGGTGCAGTTGTATCCATAAATGAAAATAGAACGACAAAAGTAATGATGAGGGTGGAGCAAATATGTATGCACAATAGGTCAGTTGTAAACAAATTTGAACACTTATGGACCTTCGTACCGCAACTAAGTGTTATTGTCCTATGAGATGAAAAGAGCTCTCATTCGCTCTTCGTAAAATCACAAAAATTTGCTTAAAAAAGAAATTTTAAGTCAGTAAAAGAAATCTCAAGAGCATAAATGTGGAAAAAGGAGCAAGGCAATACCATGTTCCCCAAATGAGGAAATGAGGTCATCCTAGTTTGAAATGAAGAAAAATTGGTTCGCCCACCTATAAGTTTTGTGCGGAGTTGTCGAAAAATGAGACTTGGTAGCTTGAATATAATAGAACCTAACGCATCCCGAAGTTAAGCTCTTAGCAACGAATATAAAAAAAGTAGTTCACGGCAAGAAGGAGGAGTTGAGTTTTTGATGTATAAGATGTAAGTGCATATTAGGAGGTGGTAAGATATGGGGGTTAATTGAATGGGGGATAAACTGGCCATACCCAACCATTCTTTAATGATGGAGTGAGGAGGAAGATAAAAACCACAACGAATGTATTCTGAAGTAAGGGAAATATGCCCCATCGGGGCTAAATTAATACGCCCTGAGGGTGTACGAATCTTAAATCTATAGCCCTCGATTCCAACTTATTCAAGATTTCTTTAAACTGGCTTTCCTCACAGATGGTCAAAATAAAATTTAAAAGGAAAGAGTCACGACCCAATAAACTAGAAAGATCATCGGAGGCCATTGGTAGCTAAAAAAATATAAATTAAAACCAAATCTCACAAAAATCACTTCAATTCAAATAGTAGAAGTCGTATTTAAAAGATGCTTCAAATTAAAGAACAAAACCAATTAATTAACAAATATAATCAAGATTCTATTCGGAATTTTTAAAAAAATGCACGAACGATTTGTGGATCGAGCAATAAACAAATAAAACCCTAGAAATGATCTTCCAAAAAAATACACACACACCAGTTTAAACTAGAAATTTCATTAAATTAATTAATTTATCGCCTAAGATACAGAAAAGTAAGAGAAGAAGCGGAACGAAAATAAAAATCTTATAGATTAACGATGATCGAAGCTTAATAAAAGGAAATTGAGCTAAAAGCCAAAAGTCGCTAAATTTATTATTTTCTTTCCATTTTTGTTAAGAAAGTAACGACAATATAGAAAAAGAAGAAAAAAGTACAGGTTAGGTTAAAAGATCTCAACCCTTGAATTCAAATGATGCTTTTAATTAGGACCATTAGACAGTAATGATGAAAGGGGATCTTCATGAAAAATCAAGCAAATCTCTTGGAAACGAAATGACGTATCAAATCATATACGAGAAGTACGACCACCCATATAATAACACGTGTAAGAAACATTAAATGTGACATGACCGATGGATCGGACAGACTAAGGAATAGGCGTAGTAGATTACAAGTCCATGCTAACACGCGTTAGCACAGACTTGGGGGGAAAATGTTACACATCGATCTTTGATCATAACATATGGAAGCACAATTCGATTAACCAACGAACTGCAAAGTATAAGGAAACGGCCTAAAAAGTCATGTAGCGGATCCCTAAAAGACATTACATGCAAGGTCTAGTAAAACAAAATGAATATGGTTATAAGGTCGACCAAAACTTTAATGTGGCAGTTCCATTAAACAGCAAATAAACGGTAATATGAAGCATACTACGTGCATCCAAAGCATTTGGAATAATTATAACAGTGGATTGTATAGTCCTGAAGCGAGTTCAAATAGCACAGTCACATGGGAAGTTACAAAAAAAGTAAACATGAATCACATATTGAACTTCGCATGTTTAGAAATATGACGCGTTATGACAAACAAAACAAGCCAAAAATATAAACAAGGATGCGCCACCATAAAGTAAAATAACATCATAAACTTCCTAAAATTAACGCAGTCCATACCCTAGACTATGCCACCATCCTAATACAAGGTAGTGCCATCATACCCTCAAACCGCACCGCCATCTCATAGTCCATGAACCATCTTCAGAACCTGCTCCACCAATCATAAAGCCACCTTTACCATGAATAAAGTCACAACGTAATACTTGAGCATAACACGATTCAACCATATACAAACATCACACAGGAAATGGAATAGTTACGAAGGCGAAAGGCCCAACCATACCAATCTGAGCAATAAAGTGCGATAACGAAACGACAACACCACTGCAGTGCAGTATCACCATATTGCGCCTTCACTTATAAAGTCATTTCACCATATAGGGAAACTGCGTAATAACGACCAAACATAACCAACAACCCTTGTAACGCATAACATAAAGTACCGAGCTTTAATAAGCAAGAACGACAGCTCTTATGATGCGAAACTGCACCTACATATCACTAGGGATCTTGCCCAACCCAAACCAAGTTGGCTTGCGCAATACACGTCAACTTAAATAAGCAAAATCAAGACTATTACAAAACAACGCAGTCATGTTTCTTAATTTTTATAATTATCCAAATGCAAAGTATAGAAGCAGGTCACCAAGATGTATATGATGCAGCACAAAAGCAGATAACAACATAGCCCACCAAATGGAAAATGAAGATAGCATTTCAAATTCAAAGCATCCCTCATAAATTCAAATCATCTTGCCAAAATTCAAATCTTCTCGCCTGAAGAAAAATTTCCCGCCAATGGCTATGTCAGCAATCTGTGCACATTACAACAATCAATAGGAGAAGGATAGGTGGCAACATTTGTCGATGGAGGAAGGATGCATAAAAGTGACGTCAACAATCCGTGAAAGATTTTCTACTATAAATGAAAAAGCACTATAGCAGAGAAAGGGACCTTCTAATGAATTCTCTAAAAAATGACCTTACATTCTTATATTGTTTTTGCCATTAAAATGATTGTATAAGGAAGAGGAATAAGAATGAAAGATTTGACCAGTGGACGTAGGATTTTCTAAAATCCATACTACGTAAATCTATGTGTCCTTTACTTTACAGTACTTATTGCTTTCCATTTTTAGTAGAATTCAATTAACTTTAATTTGCTAAAGATTAGTACGAAAACTAACCCAAGCATTTTAAAAAACAATTAAAGTGTCCCTTCTTGATTTTGTAAGCATTCCGCAATATAATCACTACGTTAAAGGCAAACTTAACATTACTCGAATTTGTTGATTCATACTTAATAGGATAATCAAAAATATAGTTACTCTATTAGAAATTTTGGTGTTGTGAGACGAAAAATCTCACTAGCAGATTAATATTTAAATGTGTATATACATACATACATATACACACAGAGATGTGTATTTATATATATAAATACACACATGTACATATATTAACATTGATTAGGAATTTTACTTTTTTCAGTAATTGCTCAATCAACTTTAATTAACTAGTATTTATCTTTTCAAATTCAGAAATCAAATTTTGTCTTATTCTTTATAGGGAAAGGGATAAGATATATTTTCATTAATTATTGCTAAAAATTTCATTATTCTGGTAATTGATGTTTCCCCTTGAAGTAGTTTTAAATTGGTGCATGTAGATATCTTTCTTTGTTTTCTTTTAATGCTCATTAAAACAATTATACTCTTTTTAAAGTAATTATATGTATTTAACTAATTACTTATGTAATAGATTTGATTTACTCCTTTAATTAATTTTTAAACTTAAATTTTAAAATAGACGCAAACCCCTAGATGCACGCTATAGTTTATAACATTTTATATATGAGTTTGGTCTATATAAAATTCTACTTGACATAATGGAAAAGTTAGATTCCCTAAATTTCTTGGTTTGTTAAAATTCATTTTTTTACTTTACTAAAATGCCCTTTTAATCAAATATTTATTTTTATTGAAAATAGGGGATGTTATAGTTGATGTCCCGGTACCTTTCGTGGGTCTCCGACCATCTTGTGGGATAATTAGGAGAACTCCGAGGAAAATAGTATAGGAAGGAGGGTCAAAAGAGCCGAGCGTCAATAGGGACGCAAGTCCTTCCTTTGGGCTAATTCTTGCGTATGACCATATGTGTCCCAGATACAATACTATGCCTTCAGGTGATTTTCAAGTTGGGACTGATCAAACTAGTGTAGGTAGTTTGGTCTCGTCATGCTCGACTCTTGCTAGAAGGTAAGGCCAAATCGATAAAATTGGTAGCTTACTTGCACTTTTCTTTCTTTTACTTTGCATTTTGACTAACTTTTGTTCTTCTTTGTTATTGCAATGACCAACAAGCTAATTTTTGAAGCTTTTGGCGATGTTGACGCCACTGTTCAGACCATCGTGATCCTTGCATCCAAGGCACCCGAGGCAGGCCAACAGATCATCCACTTGGTCTTCAGCCATGTGTAGTTGCTCCAATAGTCCATGGACAGTAAGAGAAAGAAGGGAGACACGGTCGATCCATCCTTGGCTCCTGAGGTCACTCCATACTCCAATTTCCTTCGCATTTAGGACAAGGAGGGGTTGGCCTCCGGGGATGATGCGGTGTTGTTTGGGCAAGTAGCTTTGGACATTTCCCATAGCGAGGATACCAAGGACCTGGATTTCTTATTGATGGCTTTCCAACCCATGTCCATGGATACCCTATTTTACCCCTACCGGGCCAAAACTGGCCCAAGTCGACATTCCCTGGAGTCTGTGGTGAACGCACAGATCTAGGATGCTTTGCTAGTATGTCGCCAACTTAGAATTTCCTTATTTGATACTTTATTACTATCCTAACACTGGTTGTTCAGTCTGGGTGTTGCTCCGTCTTCATCAGGGACGAGATTATAAATCTCCATGGGGATTTGAAGACCAAAGAAGGGACTCTGATGATGGTTAATGCTGAGGCCGTCAAGGCAAAGGAGGTAGTAGAGGTGGGAGAGAAGGCGGTAAAGGAGGCGGTCGAGGCGATAGAGAAGTCGATGAGGGAGGCGGTCGAGGCAAGGGATGAGTTGGAGAAAACTAAAATGGACCTCAAGTAAAGCCTAGATAAGGCTTAGAAGGAGGCTGACGAGCTACGGAGCTACTTGGGCAAGCACATGGTTGGATGTCGGACGATTGCATATGTGGAGGCCCCTGAGAAGGCGAGGGAGGAAGGTAGGAAAACCGACTGAGGAATTTGATAAAGGCCCTGCTTGGGGAAAACTTCTGCTTCCTAATCTCCATCAGTAAATTCAATGTCGAGGGCTTTCCCCAGGCTCGGAAAAAGGTGGTCGAAGAGGCAAGGGTAGCTGGGATCACTGTGCTGGTTGTCTTTACATAAAAGCAGCTACACTCCATGGCCTGGCCTGCAAATGAGCCGGTCGTGTAAACATTTTTCCATATTTTGGTATGCCTAGCGTGGCGGGTTATGCACCCCACATTTTATGGATGAATGAAATTCTTCTTTTCTTGTGAAATTTGTCTAAGTATTTTATTGTTTTATCCATTCTTATCTGTCTATGCATAGTTTGTAGGGTAGTACATTTTGAATAGCCGATATAGTCCATGTCTATCTGCACTTATACATTTTCACAAGATATATAGAATAGCAAAATAAGGTAAGGGATGGATGGCGAGTGCAGCCCATTCTTGTAAACCTTGCACTAAATTTGACTATATGGACTCATCCTAGTTGATATGGTTGGCTAACTAATTGACTCGGATGCCCCACGCAATTGACAAATACTAGGGCCGACATGTGATAGTCGAACCTTTTTATTTTGTTATGATGTTGGGCAGTCCTGGCAAGAACCTGAGCATTGGGTGGCTCGAGGTTTCTTCTGGGTAACACGCTGCAAGGTTGAGTGGCAGGAGATCCCAGCATGAATCTGAGCGTTGAGTGGCTTAAAGGCTCTTCTGGGTGACACAGGACCAGTTGATATTGAGCCCGACTTATTTTTATGCAAATGCATTATTAATGTCGGACTTGAACTTCACTAAGGGTCCGACCTGAACAACTATGCCTCGTCCCATAAGAGAGACATGTAGCATCATGGGTGAGGGATACGGGATAGTTGCGGTTATGTCTCCATTCGTCGATGCATCCCAAACTCATGGGGAAAGTGAGCAGTCCCTAAGCAAGGAAGCGAATGCATGGTGATTCAATCTTGTTAGATAGCCTGACTGTCTCCAAACAAGGAAGTGAATGCACTATAGACCATCCTCATGGATAAACGATAGGTAATGAAGGGAGCGTGGCTCGTACAGTACATGGCAGCAAAGGTCGATGGTCCCTAAACAAGGTAATAAGTACATAATAACTCATCCTCGTTGAATAGCCTATAGAGGTAACAAGCAGTCCTAGCACGAACCTGAGTGTTGGCTCGAAGGTTCTCTTGGGTGACATGCGACAAGTTTGGCAGTCCCTAAGCAAAGA
The DNA here is from genome assembly GCA_030737815.1 of Allium fistulosum. Classification (NCBI taxonomy): domain Eukaryota; kingdom Viridiplantae; phylum Streptophyta; class Magnoliopsida; order Asparagales; family Amaryllidaceae; genus Allium; species Allium fistulosum. The sequence continues at coordinate 430,502,204 of CM060906.1, read as the reverse complement.
GTGAATGCATAGTAATTCACCTTTACTGGATAGCCGGTTGTCAAGGAAGAGAGTGTGGCTCTCGCAGCCCTTGGCGCCTGAAACAACCTGCACCTTAATGGGCCCGAATTTCGACTAAATCGAAAACCTAATCTAGTAGGGCATGGATCATTGGTTATGGTAACCTGTAAATAACACAAGCATATCAGAGTGTAATAAATATAAACTCATGGCGGAATTGAAAATTTTAATATAACATACATAATGACTAAGGCTGCTACCTTGAAATATTATTCTTTTGATGTTTAATTGCCTTGTCAGCGTCGAGCATTAATAAGAAGACTTTATCATTTGTAGTTCCCGTCTTGCTCTAGTAGCGTGCCCTTCTAAACCTAACCCCTGGGTTGTCATGAGGAGGTGTTTACAACAATGTTCTCATGATTGGAAAATTACATACTTTAACTATACCATTAATTTATGCTGATTGATTTCCATTTAAATGTTACGTCTATTATTTATGTCTAATCTATTAAATCTTATGTGTGCATACAATATGCTTAACCTAACCTTCTCCAAGATATTATTATATTTGTGTATGCCTATAACATATATATCTAACCCTATTTACCCAAAACCCTGGCCACTTGATACTTCTTAAATAGGGAGGAGGCAGACCCACCGGTCATTTACTACCTCAAGTCCCCGAAGCGGGCCCTTCGCAACGTCAATGCTAGTCAATCGATTCTAGCTACAAAGACCGATGACTCCTATATGCGACTTTATAATATAATATATAATTTAATTGTTGTACCACTAACGCAACTCAAAAACTCATCTAAGGGTTAACTAGTCCACCTCCGCCAACAATAAATAATTAAATAAAACTTTGAGACCTTTGTGTATCCCATATAGAGATTCTACACCAATAGGAAGGGAAATCCATAAGGCATAACCCAAGTCTTTGCTAACGACCGGGCAGGACCATTGGTAGTCAAAGCCTATATGCCAGCCCTGCTACTAAGTACTGATCCAACAACAACACTAACGTAGATTGCCGACCCCATTTCCTTACTACCTCTTATTGCAATTGAAGCAGGCCCTATTTCCTTAAAAGTAGTTAGGCCATTTAATATTTCAAATCCGAGGCGAACCCTCATTATATATTCCCCTACCTATCTGCAACGCATATCCCTTCCCCATGGGTCCTATAGTTGGAGATGTCCTACATTAGTAGTTAGTGTACACAACTGCCAATAGCCTCTAGGTGAAGGGTAAACTTTTTTTGTGTAACACTACTGACCTCGCATCCCAACCCACTAAACCAAACCTATCTTCCAAAGCCTAAGTGTTGGGTCAAGCCCACTAATTCACGTTTGTCCTAAATGTATAATTGAAGTTATATAATTTCCTACTATGAAAATTATATTGCTTTCTACGTATAATAGTATTAATACTTAGTTATTCGCTACGTTATTATTCCTAATTTATACGCTAGGCTTTGGTTTCTTTTTAATGTCAAAATTAGACAATCTCTAGTCAAGCCTCATTTAATTCCTTTAATATATATACCATTTTCAAAATCCATCTATTATACCTATACATTTCCCTCATAAATATCATTTTAATCTCTCTAATTAGTCCCTTATTTAATTCCCTTTTTAACTCTCATTAATTACAAATCTATTGGCCATTAAATTTGTAATTAATGTCCATAAATCCTAATGCATCAATTATTACGCTTTTAATAACTAATACGTATATACTCGTAAATTACGCTATATATATTAGAACGTTAAACGCGGTTATGTGTGTGTACGTGTGTGTGTATTTCTGATTACTAATTTCTATACTAGAACATTTCTTTCCACATTTTAATTTATTAGAGCTATCATTCTTAAAAGGATTACCATTATAACTTTCCATAAACTAACCAAAAAAGGGATCTCTGCTTTGTTTGAAATTACAATAAATTATTTCTTTCCTTTTACTGAAATAGACAGTGTAAACTACGGAGAATAATATCCATACTTTCCACATCTCTTTCCCATTTAGGTATATTCCTTGTTAATTCAAACGCCACACTTTTATACATACTTTGGAATTGGATAATTTATGGAAATTACACAGAAACTACTCCCAATAAACCAAAACATAGAAATTCACATTCCAAGGACAATCTAATTTACAACCCAATTATAGATCTGAAATAATTTTACAACATTACTAACATTCTACAAATAAATATTTGGGACCAATTTCAAATTTCCAGATCAGGTTGTACATACTATTCCTATTTTAATTACTTAGTTTATTGGATGTGTAAGCGATAATTCTATACATTTGTTTACGCCCACAATTCATCAAATCTTATTTAGGCATAAAAATTAAATAAGAATTCAATGAGATAAATTTCAATATTATAAATAAATTATATAATTTCCCACTCACCTTTTAACCTTTCCAAATCTCCAAATATGAATCCAATCCTTTACTTGACTCCTTTTCCTCTCTAATCCAAAAGAATATGTATAATAAGGTGTATACATATTATTAGAATTATAGATCTAGGAAGAGATTTGGGGTTCAGGGAAAACAGATTTATAATAATAAAAATTTCCTTGAACCACATAGAAGCAATTCTCTCTAGGAAGATAGGAAAACATATAAATCGAATAGCATTTGAAGCATTTACTCCGTCCATGTACCAACTATACTTGTACAAGTGGGGTTTTGGATCTCTAGTTCCATCGTAAGACAGAATAGTCGGCATAGTAAACTTTTTAGGGTACCGTTCGTTCAAAATGTCATTAGTGAAGGGAGTCTAGCTTGGAGCGGATCCACATTCATCATCTCTCATATCCTTACTTTCTCCCATCAAGCACTTGATCATATCCGCGATATATGCCTCTGATGTCTGGTGGTCCGTGGGTTGGCTATCAGTGACTATTGCAAGTGTTTGATTTTGCAAACGGTCTTGGTAAGTGGGCTAAAGACTAGGCTCTCCTGCCTTCGGGAGAGCCACTCCCTTGGAGTTCCGTTGGCTTGCGGTTGGTCGGGTAGGGGTAGTCTAGCCCTACCTGCCGGTATTTAGTGCATTAGCATTTTCTTCCAACTTGTCGTCGTCAAGTTACTCACCATCTTCAGAGTCGGAGAGATTTACTGTGATATCTTCTCGTGGGGCTTTCGCCCCTATATTCAAGTTTGTAGTGGGTTTTTTGCAGTTGGTGGAGTGCTTGCGCTTCCTTCTATGACGATTCTTGCAGCTCCACCCACTACTCCTTTTTGCTTTTGCTTTCCGTTTCTTCTGTTTAGGCCATAAATAGAAGAGTTTTCCTGCTCCGTGGCAGCCGCAGGTTTTGGCATGGTTCTTGGAGCAGCTAGTGATTGCAAGGTTAGGAGGGCATTTAATTTGTCCATAAGAGCTTTTTAGCTGTTCTCCATCTTTTGGTTGATTTCATCAACCATTTTGTTCAATTTGCTTTTAGTGACAACCTCATGTTGGGTAGAAGATCCCGGCACCTGATTTCCAGTGTAAGCTCAAGAATTCGCTCCAATTAGCAGATTATTGGTGTTGTTGACTTCAACTTGCTAGGGATTGGTCTCTTCTCTAGCTATAACGGATCCTATGTGTGACGCCCCACCTCTATGCTCACAATAACAAAGGGCATTAAAAGAAATACTGTCTGTTATTACGAAGAATAAGGCTGGATAGGAGCGGCCATCCGTAGTTAGGCCTTACACTAGTATTGGTTACCTCGATAGGAATGATACATTTGTTTTTCTTTAATCTCTGTTTATTACTCCCATCGACATATCCAATTCCAGTATAAAACGAACTATGATGGTTCATAATAGTTTAGGACAACATATATAATAATAACACAGATAAGCTAAATGCGGAACACAGATAATATAAAAATCTTATATATATATATAACTGAAGGCAGTTACAATACATGTGATACAATACATATGATACAACTACAACTGTCGACGCTGGAAGTTACATATACAAGTACATCATTGCAAATAATATACATGAATACATATCATCCTATACTATGACAACGACTACTCCAAAAGATATGAAGAGACTTCACAGCTCAAGCAACAACCCAAAGCAAGATATCAACAACCTGAAATAACTCGGTCTGACCCGAGTATTAAATTCAAAAGAAAATAATACACGGGTCAGTCTAATTCAAACTCAGTTATTAATGCACGGAAGCAATAATAGTTAAATAATCAATAGACAACAGTCACAATAAATCTAACCTATCCAATCCTTTAATAAGGAATTGGATAACGGTAGATATAACACAAAACAGCATTAAACAGCAAATCATCAAGGCCAAATCATCAACAAAGATAAATAGAAATAATATCAATAAAGATAATTTGAAAAAAAAACCAGAATTGCCTAAACGGCAATTAACACATAATCTAATTATCTAAAAGATAATTAGATACCAACAAAATCATCAAATTAAACCAAATCGAAATACACTTTCAAATTATTGAATTGAACACACGAACCAATTCAATGAATTGAAACATCACTTAAAACGTCACTTCTGTTTGGCTGCAGTACACGCACGCATGCATTGCCTCGCCACAACAGTGATGAAATACACAAAAGCTCAATGAATCAAAAGCAATTGACACCAACTCAACTCAAAATGAACTAGATGGAACTGCAAAGCATCCACCCAACAATCATCAAATGAACGAAATGCACACGAATGCACAATGAAAACTCACAACCGAGCACGAGGTCAAACCCGAGCGTTTAAGCTGGATTCAACTCAGGTGAAATTTCCAAAAAGCAAACCCAAATGTACAAGTATAATCTCAATACAAACCAGAAATGGGCTTAAAGAAAAACCAGACAGCATGTAAAAGTCAAGCTACAAAATGAGCACGACCAAGTGAATATGCATGATGTACACATATGGAATGCAACCTGATCAGAAAACACTCCAGCATGGTACACTGCAAGTGCAACAGGACAACAAGCACATAGCATCGAAACAAGCAATAGTGCAGTATGGCCAGAGTGAAGACTACAAGAGTGAAAGCATGACCAGAGATGTAACTCCACCAAGAATGTAAGCAAGTGTACAACTACAACATGAATGACCAGTTTCGACCAATAATGTAACCAAGTGTACAACTACACCAGACCAAATGCCATCAAGTAAACAAGACTCAAGACAGTGCACACCATACCAATATACATGAAGTGGAAGTGAAACAGTGTCAACTAAATGAAACTGGAACATGCAAACAACAAATGTATAGCCACATAATACAAATGCAACTCACAGACTACAAAGAGACGAGGCTATGTACACTTCGACCTGTGAACCATGAAGTGTATCAAGACTTAGTGCAAACTTACTCAAAGTTACAACATGGAAAGAGCAATGCATCAATAACACTAACAGGTTCAGCCTCTTCATCAAGCAACAATGATATGCACACACAATCCAAAGAAACCAGCCATGACTAGAAAGTAGCATGACAGTGAAACAGGCCATCTACAACCTCAAGTAAAACAAATAACATTGACTCAAATGGCCGAGAACTGATACAAGTGACTCAACCAAATATAACATGAATGAACTAGCTTGAAACAACATGCATAAGCCTGGAAACATGATTATCAAAGTGAACTACAAGACTCAAGCTACTTGAAGTGTGTCGACCAGTTCACAATGAATACATGTATATGCAACAGAGCATCAGAGTCGAAGCACATAGGAACCAGAATCAACCGACAACACCGAGTACATGCAAAGTAAAACATGCCTGAGAATTCAAAGTAGTAGTCTTGGCCAAAGTCAAAGCAAGGTGTAACCAAAGTCACGGTGAAATCAACATCGTCAGAAATCGTCAAAGCCATGGTAACAAAAATCGAAGTCGAGGCCAACAAAGCATACCGAAGTCAAAGATCAAGATGAATAAATCATCCACTCAAGTCAAAAACCAAGGTACAGCATTTCCGAACAAAGACAGTGATGTCTTGAATATCATAGTATAAACACAGGCAAGTGACCGAAGTCAACAGATTTGAACACCAGAGAATCGAAACCGTGATGAGCATTTCATCATCAAATCATACGAAATTGACAAAATCACCAAAATTCAAAACAGTGATAGCCACGAAATCAAGCAACAGAATTCATGAATAAATGGGTTTGAATTACAGATGTGAGTGAGAAAATCACTCACCTATTTCGACGCAATAGAAGCAGCCGAAGCAAGCTATAAGGAATCGGTCGATCAACAGAGCAAGGGGTGAAATCACTCATTCAATCGAGAAATCAAAGTCGACAGCCCCAATTCTGAACGAACGAGCAAAGCAACCTTTTCACAAAGAAGAAGGATGGGCCGCCTTTTTTTCGTTTATTATGTTTAGGGTTGCGAAAAATATTGAAAGGGGGAAAAAGAGAACGGGTTTGAGATACTGAAGAAAGGATAGGGGCCGACCTTGTTTAATAATCACAGCACCAACAAAAACGTGGCCCAAAATTATTTTAAAGCCACACAATCCCTTAACACATTTTTAAAAGAATCTCAACCCGATAAAAATCCCAAAAGCAATCAGCTATCACCATTAATTGTTTAACGACGATAATTAATTGATGCAAAAACACGGGTTGTTACACACTCCCCTCCTTATAAAAATTGCGTCCCCGCAATTTTCATAATTAAAGTCGTCAATAACAATTATTTTTCTAACATAAACTGGTTAAGCTAGAAAATAAAGGTCAAGAACACAAACGCCAAAGAAATCTTTTAATCTCATAAAAGAAATTCACCAATTTTCAACAAAATATAATTATCAAATAGATAATCAGAAAACAACAAAACTGAATAAATACAATTATCAGCAATATTTAATTGTCAATTAGATAATTAGAATACAGAAATCACAAAACAGCTAAATCTAATTATCGATACGATAATTAGAAAACAGCAAAATCTAATTATCGATACGATAATTAGAAAACAGCAAAATCTAATTACCAACAAAGACAATTAGAAAACACAAATCACAAATCGCAAAACCGCAAATATCTAGTTATCCAACAATTTGCTAGAAAACACGAACTTCATAATCAGCAAACTCTAACTATCAACAGAGGTAGATAGAAAATAGCAATTCAATATAATTAACATAATCTAGAATCAATTAGAGACTAGAAAATCTCATAATTAGCAAAATTAGCAAATATCCAATTATCAAAAACGATAATTAGAAACATCAAATATCTAATTATCAAAAACGATAATCAGAAATCTCAAATCGACAAATATCTAATTATCAAAAACGATAATCAGAAACAACAAATATCTAATTATCAAAAACGAAAATCAGAAATCTCAAATCAACAAATATCTAATTATCAAAAACTATAATCAGAAACAACAAATATCTAATTATCAAAAACGATAATCAGAAAACACAAATATCTAATTATCAAAAACAATAATCAGAAAACACAAATATCTAATTATCAAAAACGATAATCAGAAACAACAAATATCTAATTATCAAAAATGATAATCAGAAACACAAATATCTAATTATCAAAAACGATAATCAGAAAACACAAATATCCAATTATCAAAAACGATAATCCGAAACAACAAATATCTAATTATCAAAAACGATAATAAAAAACAACAAATATCTAATTATCAAAAACGATAACCAGAAAACACAAATATCTAATTATCAAAAACGATAATCAGAAAACACAAATATCTAATTATCAAAAACGATAATCAGAAAACACAAATATCTAATTATCAAAAACGATAATCAGAAACAACAAATATCTAATTATCAAAAACGATAATCAGAAACACAAATATCTAATTATCAAAAACGATAATCAGAAAACACAAATATCTAATTATCAAAAACGATAATCAGAAACAACAAATATCTAATTATCAAAAACGATAATCAGAAACACAAATATCTAATTATCAAAAACGATAATCAGAAAACACAAATATCTAATTATCAACAAAGATAATTAGAACTCAAATCAGCAAATATCTAATTATCAACAAAGATAATTAGAACTCAAATCAGCAAATATCTAATTATCAACAAAGATAATTAGAACTCAAATCATCAAATATCTAATTATCAACAAAGATAATTAGAACTCAAATCAGCAAATATCTAATTATCAACAAAGACAATTAGAACTCAAATCAGCAAATATCTAATTATCAACAAAGACAATTAGAACTCAAATCAAAAAATATCTAATTACCTACAGATAATTAGAAACAACAAATATCTAGAAATCAATTAAGATGACTAGAAAATCAACATAAAAGGAGGATCGTTCCCAGCAGATGGCGAGTTTTAGCTACGCCGCACGTGCATCTCAGATGGCCGAAGCCTACCAAGTACTATAAATTTTTGGCGCCCATGATGATGACCCGAAGGTCCACAGAGTGACCCGAAGGTCCATCAGATGACCCGAAGGTCCATCAGATGGCCCGAAGGTCCAGCAGAGTGGCCCGAAAGCCCAACAAATGACCCGAAGGTCCAGCAGAGTGGCCCGAAAGCCCAACAAATCATCAGAATCATCAAACAGCAGATGTTTCAATTAACGAGTCAGGAATTAACCAAAATAGCAAACGCACATATCCCATACCACGTGTTTTACTAAATCGTTTAATTCTCTTCATCGTTTCCTTGAAAGTGCAAAATTGTGTATTTTAAATAAATAACATTTTATGTTCTCAAATGGACAAGTCCGGAATTAAGCGAAACAGTAAAAGTGAGGGTTCATAGTCCTCGATTTTGCTGAAGCGTTTAAATCGCTTCCTCATTCTTTTGAAAGCGCAAACTATAAAAATTTTAAAACAATTTTATTTTAAAAACAATTTTCAAAACACGTGATTAAAACAGCAACATCTGTAGCAATTTCGACGAGGAAATTGCTCTTCTCAAAACACCGTAAAAACGGGTATCAAATCAGCATTGCAGAATAACCGCTTGAAAATCCATTTTAAAATTTTGACAGTTACTGAAGTCAAAGCGACAGTAATTTTTATGCGTCAAAATCTCGTCAAAATAATTCACATCAAAATATAATACCAGTGAATTTTCATTCATTAAAAATGTCAACAAAACATCGTGCTTCAAAAAACTTAGCATCGGTGTAAAAATCCCGTTATAAAAATAATGGCAACAAAATACGTTTAAACCAAACACCGGTTCAGCGTAAAATTAATGCAGTAACGTGCAACTCATATTTGCACACACACCAAAAGATGAGCAAAGAAATCACTCGATTATATCTTCAATGAAGATATATTTTAAACAACAAAAATCTAATCAATATGTGATTAGCATAAAAGAAAACCAGCAAAAATCTCAACAAAATCAAGACCACTGGTTAAACAACACAATGAAACTAATTTCCTTTTCATATTCTGATTTTTAAATCAAAAAGGTTATCAGCTGTACTCGGCGACGACAATCACTGTTTCCGCTACGCACTCTGATAAACAGAACACAAGTTACTCAATCATCAAAACACAATTTCACTTTTATTTTTAAATAAGGATATTTAAAAATCTCATCATAATTTCGAAACTTTAGTTTTGACTCATAGCACAAATAAAAACATCAACAAATAGTTGTAACACATGTTCCATCTAAGTTATGTTTTATATTATGTCCATAAACCCCTCGCTCTGATACCAACTGTGACGCCCCACCTCTATGCTCACAACAACAAAGAGTATTAAAAGAAATACTGTCTGTTATTACGAAGAATAAGGCTGGATAGGAGCGGCCATCCATAGTTAGGCCTTACACTAGTATTGGTTACCTCGATAGGAGTGATATATTTGTTTTTCTTTAATCTCTGTTTATTACTCCCATCGACATACCCAATTCCAGTATAAAACGAACTACGATGGTTCATAATAGTTTAGGACAACATATATAATAATAACATAGATAAGCTAAATTCGGAACACAGATAATATAAAAATCTCATATATATATATATATATATATATATATATATAACTGAAGGCAGTTACAATACATGTGATACAATACATATGATACAACTACAACTGTCGACACTGGAAGTTACATATACAAGTACATTATTGCAAATAATATACATGAATACATATCATCCTATACTATGACAACGACTACTCCAAAAGATATGAAGAGACTTCATAGTTCAAGCAGCAACCCAAAGCAAGATATCAACAACCTGAAATAACTCGATCTGACCCGGGTATTAAATTCAAAAGAAAATAATACACGGGTCAGTCTAATTCAAACTCAGTTATTAATGCACGGAACCAATAATAGTTAAATAATCAATAGACGACAGTCACAATAAATCTCACCTATCCAATCGTTTAATAAGGAATTGGATAACGGTAGATATAACACGAAACAACATTAAACAGCAAATCATCAAGGCCAAATCATCAACAAAGATAAATAGAAGTATTATCAATGAAGATAATTTGAAAACAACAGAATTGCCTAAATGGCAATTAACACATAATCTAATTATCTAAAAGATAATTAGATACCAACAAAATCATCAAATTAAACCAAATCGAAATACACTTTCAAATTATTGAATTGAACATACGAACCAATTCAATGAATTGAAACATCACTTAAAACGTCACTTCTGTTTGACTGCAGTACACGCACGCATGCACTGCCATGCCACAACAGTGATGAAATACACAAAAGCTCAATGAATCAAAAGCAATTGACACCAACTCAACTCAAAATGAACCAGATGGAACTGCAAAGCATCCACCCAGCAATCATCAAATGAACGAAATGCACACGAATGCACAATGAAAACTCACAACCGAGCACGAGGTCAAACCCGAGCGTTTAAGCTGGATTCAACTCAGGTGAAATTTCCAAAAAGCAAACCCAAATGTACAAGTATAATCTCAATACAAACCAGAAATGGGATTAAAGCAAAACCAGACAGCATGTAAAAGTCAAGCTACAAAATGAGCACGACCAAGTGAATATGCATGATGTACACATATGGAATGCAACCTGATCAGAAAACACTCCAGCATGGTACACTGCAAGTGCAACAGGACAACAAGCACATAGCATCGAAACAAGCAATAGTGCAGTATGGCCAGAGTGAAGACTACAAGAGTGAAAGCATGACCAGAGATGTAACTCCACCAAGAATGTAAGCAAGTGTACAACTACAACATGAATGACCAGTTTCGACCAATAATGTAACCAAGTGTACAACTACACCAGACCAAATGCCATCAAGTAAACAAGACTCAAGACAGTGCACACCATACCAATATACATGAAGTGGAAGTGAAACAGTGTCAACTAAATGAAACTGGAACATGCAAACAACAAATGTATAGCCACATAATACAGATGCAACTCACAGACTACAAAGAGACGAGGCTGTGTACACTTCGACCTATGAACCATGAAGTGTATCAAGACTTAGTGCAAACTTACTCAAAGTTACAACATGGAAAGAGCAATGCATCAATAACACTAACAGGTTCAGCCTCTTCATCAAGCAACAATGATATGCACACACAATCCAAAGAAACCAGCCATGACCAGAAAGTAGCATGACAGTGAAACAGGCCATCTACAACTTCAAGTAAAACAAATAACATTGACTCAAATGGCCGAGAACTGATACAAGTGACTCAACCTAATACAACATGAATGAACTAGCTTGAAACAACATGCATAAGCCTGGAAACATGATTATCAAAGTGAACTACAAGACTCAAGCTACTTGAAGTGTGTCGACCAGTTCACAATGAATACATGTATATGCAACAGAGCATCAGAGTCGAAGCACACAAGAACCAGAATCAAGCGACAACATTGAATACAGGCAAAGTAAAACATGCCAAAGAATTCAAAGTAGTAGTCTTGGCCAAAGTCAAAGCAAGGTGTAACCAAAGTCACGGTGAAATCAACATCGTCAGAAATCGTCAAAGCCATGGTAACAAAAATCGAAGCCAAGGCCAACAAAGCATACCGAAGTCAAAGATCAAGATGAATAAATCATCCACTCAAGTCAAAAACCAAGGTACAGCATTTCCGAACAAAGACAGTGATATCTTGAATATCATAGTATAAACACAGGCAAGTGGTCGAAGTCAACAGATTTGAACACCAGAGAATCGAAACCGTGATGAGCATTTCATCATCAAATCATACAAAATTGACAAAATCACCGAAATTCAAAACAGTGATAGCCACGAAATCAAGCAACAGAATTCATGAATAAATGGGTTTGAATTACAGATGTGAGTGAGAAAATCACTCACCTATTTCGACGCAATAGAAGCAGCCGAAGCAAGCTATAAGGAATCGGTCGATCAACAGAGCAAGGGGCGAAATCACTCATTCAATCGAGAAATCAAAGTCGACAGCCCCAATTCTGAACGAACGAGCAAAGCAACCTTTTCACAAAGAAGAAGGACGAGCCGCCTTTTTTCCGTTTATTATGTTTAGGGTTGCGAAAAATATTGAAAGGGGGAAAAAGATAACGGGTTTGAGATACTGAAGAAAGGATAGGGGCCGGCCTTGTTTAATAATCACAGCACCAACAAAAACGTGGCCCAAAATTATTTTAAAGCCCACAGAATCCCTTAAAACATTTTTAAAAGAATCTCAACCCGATAAAAATCCTAACAGCAATCAGCTATCACCATTAATCGTTTAACGACGATAATTAATTGATGCGAAAACGCGGGTTGTTACACTATGGATTTTCCAGCAGTTCTCTTTCTCCCCATCATTGATCTTCAACAGCAAGCTTAAAACTTCCAAAAGCAATTTGATGGATCTCGTCTCTATATCTTGCGGATCCAAAGAGAAAAGCTAGATCTATGCCTAAATTCACTATGTTCTCAGTGAAAACATCAAAATGTTAACCCAAAATAAGGATCAACACCCTGGATTGAGTGTGAAAGCACCATCACTATTTCTCAGAGCAAATAATATTAAAAATTAAATGTAAAAAGACCAGAAATAGTAAAAAGACACAAGAATTTTTTAGTGGTTCGACTGTTAAGAAGCCTACGTCCACTTCATAGTTTCTATCAACTAACTGATGTTACGAGATTGATTTGGATTATAATATGGTTGAATATCCTAGACCAGATCTGATCACAAGTACTTGGAGGCAACCGAAGGATCTCAGTTGCTCCTTTATGACCATTGTGTGGGAGAAGAAGTGCGAAGAATAACAATGGCAGAGTTCCAGTAGCCAGTCTAGAGAATTCCCTTTCTGTTGTAGATGGGATGTTATTTATAGGAGTTTAAAAGTACTTAGGCCAGAGTCGCCTTGTTAGAAGCCTGCATTCAACACATAGGGGATGTCCAGAAAGATTGAAGGTCATCGGAGCAAAGTATTTGGATCGGTACCGATCCGATCCAATTGGATCGGTACCGATCCAAAGAGTTAAGCATTTTTATGCTTTGACTACTTAGTTGTCTTCCTTGCCTGGTTACGACGTTCTCCATGTTGTTTCGTAGCTTGTTGACTTGTTTCGATGATGATTCACCTATAGGTTAGATTAAATTGTATTCTGAATCGGACGAACCTTCACTTCTTGAACTAGGTTGCTTGGATTGCTACCAAACTTGTTGGATGAACTTAGTAGAGGCATAGGGTCATGATGCAAGAGAATTGGAGGACCAAAGAACAGATAATTCGGATCGGTACCGATCCAATTGGTTAGATCGGTGCCGATCCGAAAAGTTAGGCTATTTTCGGCCCATACTTTTTGGAGACTTCAATGATGTTTTTAGGCCCTCCGGTCAAGTTTCGAGTTGTTCTGGCTTAATTTGAATGTTCTAACTCCTTTTGAATTCAGCTGGGTTAAGTTACTGGTTAACACTTTATTTTAAAAATAAAACAATAACCCATTTTTTTCAGAAGTTCAAAAGTTGCTTGGTTTCCAAAAATGAGCTATTAAAAATTTCCTTTTCCAAAGACTTTGATTGTTAACCCAAAACATTTTATCACATTTAACCCAATTATCATACCAAACCATTTTTTAAAAACATATTTTATAACTTAAATCAATGAAAACTGGAGTAGACGAGGATAACTTCCATCCTATTATTTTCCTATTCTCATGTTATCTCCGCTTCCACCTTGATAGAGATTTTTATAGCATAAGTGGGGGACTTCTAAAAGATATGTGTAATTGCGACATCTATTTAAGCGTCTATCTAAAGTGTATACGTAATTACTACATATCCATGGAAACTATCCATTACTACATATCCATGGAAATAATCCATTCTTCCTATTATGTTCCTATTATTTTTCTATCGTATTATTTCTAACTGGATAACTAATCTTATTTTTATATATGAATTCCTAATGTTATTTCTATCTAAATTATCGGGTTTTCTTACCCCCTCTATTCTCTATACCCCATTTGAATCCAGTACAATTTCTATTTGTCTATCCTTCAAATAGAATTTTAAAATGGAACTTTCAAATTTACAAAAATAGGAGAAATCATCGAGCCAAATCTACGTTCTATTTTCTATTCATTTCAAAAACAAAAAAATCCCTTTATCAAAAATCTTTAAATCCAAACTTTTTGACTCAATCAATTTTAAACTCGGAATTTTAAAAATGAAAAATCATTTTTACCAAAAAACTTTTAAATTAAATTCTTTCACATAGGATTGGACTTAGAAATGGAGTTTAATTGTCTTTCCTTTTTGACATTCCTTCTTCCTACTTCTTCTTAACTCTTCTTCATCAAAAATCTGGTTTCTCTTCTTGTGGTGATTAGTGTACACCTTCTTGTGGGAACTTTCTCTACTCCTTCTTCATACCTTGCTTCTAGACGTTGCAACATATAGTTTTTTATTTCCTATTTGTTGGGATGAATGGTATATTTTCAATCAGCAATCCATCAAAATTCACAATCATAAGGCAGCCTAGGTCCAACGAAGGAGTCAAGAACCATCTAGCTTCTAGGGTGGTTCAATATGTCATGGTCATGCTCTTCTTGGTCCACTTCTTACGATACGGCCTCCGCTCTGTGGGGTAATCTGGGTAGGAGTATAAATTTAATTCTATTTATTTTATTTTTTTCAACTCATAGTCACCTCACCCCTCCTTTCGAAATATGGTTGCAACTACTTCTATAGTCGAAATCTATAGAGTTAGGCGTACAGTTTATATATAATTATAGGTAAATATACAAATACATTCTCATAGTATATCTTAATTTCTATTATCGTCCAACTTAAGCTTTGATACCAAATGTGACAATCCGCACCTTAATGGGCCCGAATTTTGACTAAACCGAAACCCAAGTCCATTGAGGCACGGATTGTTGGTTTTGGCAACCTGTAAATAACACAAGTATATCAAAGTGCGATAAATATAAACTCATAGTGGAATTGAAAAAATATAATATAACACACGTTAGTGCAGAGCATGAATAAGAAGACTTCATCATCTGCAGTTCCCGTCTTGCCCTAGTAGCCTTCCCTTCTAAACCTAACACATGGGTTGTTATAAGGAGGTGTTTAGAACAATGTTCTGGTGATTGGCAAATTACATACTTTACCATACCATTAATTTATGCCAATTGGTATCTATTTAAATGTTATGTCTATTGTTTATGACTAATCCAATAAATTTTATGTGTGCGTATGATATGCTTAACCTAACCTTCTCCAAGGTATCAATATATTTATATATGCCTATTACACAAATATCTAACCCTATTTATCCAAAACTCTGTCCACTTAATGCTTCTTAAAATGGGAGGAGGCAGACCCATCAATCATTTACTACCTCAACTCCCTGAAGCGGGCCCTTCGTAATGTCAACGCTAGTTAATCGGTTCTAGCTAAAGAGACCGATGACTCCTATATACAACTTTATAATATAATATATAATTTAATTGTCATCCCAGTAATGCAACTCAAAGACTCATCTAAGGGTTAACTAGCCCACCTCCGCCAAACAAACAATTAAATAAAACTATGAGGTCTTTGCATATCCCATACAAATTCTACACTGATAGGAAGGGAAATCCGTCAAGGCATAACCCGAGTTTTGCTAATGACCGCGCGGGACCGCTGGTGGTCAAAGTCTATATGTCAACCCTACTACTAAATACCGGTCCAATAACAACACTGACGTAGCTCATTAATCTCCCACGGCCAAAATCCCGTTTAGAATAACCTAAGTAAGTCAAGGAAAATACCATTTTCGGTTACTTACTACCTCTTATTGGAATTGAAGCAGGCCCAATTTCCTTAAAAGTACTTAGGCCATTTAATACTTCAAATCCGAGGCGAACCCTCGGTATATTTTCCCTTACCTATCCACAATGCATATCCCTTCCCCACGAATCTTATGGTTGGAGATGTCCCACATCAGTAGTAAGTGTACATAACTGTTGTTAGCCTTTAGGTGAAGGGCAGACATTTTTTATGTAACTCTACCGACCTCGCATCCCAACCCACTAAACTAAACCTATCTTCCAAAGCCTAAGTGTTGGGCTAAGCCCACTAATTCACGTTTGTCATAAATGTATAATTAAAGTTATATAATTTCCTACTATGAAAATGATATTGCTTTCTATGTATAATTAATAGTATTAATACTTACTTATTCTCTATGTTATTATTCCTAATTTATGCGCTTAGGCTTTGGTTTCCTTTTAATGTCAAAATTAGAAAATCTCCAATCAATCCTCATTTAATTCCTTTAATTTATTTACCAATTTCAAAATCCATCTATTATACCTGTTCATTTCCCTCATAAATGCCATGTTATTCTCTCTAATCATTCCTTTATTTAATTCCCTTTTTAACTCTCATTAATCGCAAATCTATTGCCCATTAAATTTGTAATTAATGTCCATAAATCCTAATGCGTTAATTATTATGATTTTAATAACTAATATGTATATATTCTCGTAAATTACGCTATATGTGTGTGTGTGTTTATTTTTGAACATTAAGCGTGGTTATGCGTGTGTATATATTTTTATTTCTAATTACTAATTTCTAAACTAAAACATTCCTTTCCACATTTTAATTTATTAGATATATCCTTCTAAAAAGGATTATCGTTATAACTTTCCATAAATAAATCAAAAGTGAGACCTTTGCTTATTTTGAAATTATAAGTAATTATTTCTTTTATTGAAATAGACAGTGTAAACTACAAAGAATAATATCCATACTTTCCATATCCCTTTCCCATTTTGGTACATTCCTTGTTAATTCAAAGGCCACACTTCTATACATATTTTGGAATTGGGTAATTTACGAAAATTACATGGAAACTACTCCCAATAAATCAAAATATAGAAATTCACATTCCAATGGCAACCTAATTTACAACCCAATTATAGATCTGGGAATAATTTTACAACTTTACTAATATTCTATAAATAAATACTTGGGACTGATTTTAAATTTTCAGATCAGGTTATACATGCTATTCATATTTCAATTACTTATTTTATTGAATGTGTAGGCAATAATCCTATACATTTGTTTAAGCCCACAAGTCATCAGATCTTATTTAGGCTAACAATTAAATAAGAATTCAATGAGATAAATTTCAATGCTATAAATAAATTACATAATTTTTCACTCACCTTTTAAGCTTTCCAAATCTCCAAATCTAAATCCAATCTTTTACTTAGCTTCTTTTCCTCTCTAATCTAAAAGAATATGTATAACAAGGTGTATATATACTATTAGAATTACAGATCCAGGGAGAGATTTTGGGTTTAGGGGAAAATATTTTTATAATAATAAAAATTATCTTTTTCAACGGCTTTGATTCGCTCCTACTCTTCTTCTCTTTTATTTTCTACCCTTCTTCGATTATATATCTATATATAATATTTTATAATTTTTAGAAGTAGTGGAGAAGAGAAAATGGTATAGTTTCGCTACTTGGATAAGAAAATACGAGGAGAGAAGTGAGGGGTTAGGCCTTTATTTATGGACATATAAATCGATCATAATCGTTAGATTAAAATAATTAAATCCGGGCCGTTGGCCAAGGTTCAAACCCTAGTCGTTACATTTTAACCAATCGACCGCACCCCAATAAGTAGTCGATCACTAGCGGTCGATCGACCCATAATGGGAGTCGACCGGTGGGGCCCTGAATATTAATGTTATTTATTACTATATTTGTTTTTTTTAATTATTTTTGCTCTTGAAACTTCAAACATTAATAACTTTTTCGTTTGAGCTCCGATCGCAAAACTCTAAATATGAAAGTTGCTCAGAAAATCATCATGAATGTAGTGGTGCTAGTTTCATGACCGAATTCCAATGTTTTCTCAAATTCCATTTTCGGAGCTTTATTAATTATCGTAAATTTTATAGGGTGTTACATGATACAAGTCGGTAGTCCCCAAATAAGGTAATGAGCACATAATAACTCATCATGTTCGATAGCCTTAGTGGTCTTGTTGAACAAAGTTGGTTTTAAAGTCTTTCGATGCATTCTTCATAAAAGATGTATTACACAGCCGTATACTTGTGGCTAGCTCTCATATATGATAGACCCGGAGGTGATAGTGTTCCAATCATAAGGATCATAGGTTTCGTCCGGGGAAGAGAGGTTGTAAGCACCGATGCTTATAACATACTACCCTTTCCAATTCGGGCTGAGCACTCCTTTAGCCGGGTTGTTTGTATTTATGAACCCCCAGTGTAGAACAAGATCATTGATGATGAATTTCCCCTATTTGTAGCTCTTCCAAGATCTAACCAGCTTCACTTTCAGACACGCGCTGCTGATGTGGTGTGGAGTAACCCTGTTTGTAGAGCTTCCCACCCATGATCGTGTAGTGGTGATCCCAGTAAAGAATCTTCTTGGCTTCTTTGGGGTCGGCAAGGAGTTCTTTACTTGCTATGTATGTAATACGGGATGCCATCTAATTGTCCGTGGATGGCACGTCGCCCTCTATCATTGCTACCCCTGACTCATAGAAAGGGGAGCTTGGAATTTCTAAGGGAACCCAAAGGGTGACTTCTTTGGGTTGCTTGTTGCCTTGACGAGCTGATCTGCATAGGCGTTTTGCTTCCTGGGTATCTGCTCTAACTTGAACTCAGTAAACGTGTTGATTATATTCTTGGCCTAGGTAACATACAAGGCCAGTATTTTACCCTTAACTTTAAATTACTCACCGATTTGACTGACGGCTAGTGACGAGTTGCTAAAAATATAGATGGAATCCAAGTGTAACTCTTTTTCCATGCTGAGGCCAACTAGGACAGCTTTGTTCTCAGATTCATTGTTGGATGCCTTGAAAGTGAAGCAGATCACAAAACATAGTTATCTTCCTTCGGGAGTGACAAGGACCATACCGACCCCTGCTCCCTTTCTCATTTGAAGCCCCATCCACATACAAGTGCCAAAATTGACTCTAGTAACGGTCTATTCTTCACCGCTGTCCGGGCTTGAGCATTTGGCAATAAAATCTATGATAACTCGACCTTTGATAGAAGTGTAAGGCTAGAAGGAGATATAATGTTACCCAAGCCCGATAGACCACTTTAATAGCTAACTTGTTGTGTTGGGTCGATTAAGAACTTGCTTCAAAGTTTGCTTGGTCAGGACTTTAATGGGATGAGCTTGAAAGTATGGCCGAAGTTTTCAGGCTGTCATGAGCAGGAAGAAAATAAGCTTTCCAACCATATGTATCTTATTTCCAGGCCTGACAAGCTCTTGCTAAATAGTAGATCGATGGTTGGATCTTCTTATCTTCTCTAATCAAGGCTGCGTTAATTGTGTGGTCAGTCACCACCGGATATATGTATAAATCCTCCTTATTGATGGGCTTAAACAGTAGTGGAGGAGGGCCAAATGCTGCTTTAGCTCCTCGAATGCCTTATTGCATTCATTATTCTAACCAAATGATTTTCCATTCTTAATGAAGATGAAAAAGGGGAGACATCGGTCAGTTGCCTTCGACATGAACCGGCTTAATGTTGTTACCATCCCATTCAATCTTTGTACTTTCTTCACAGTTCTGTTGATTTTTATATCTTGGATGGCTTGGATTTTGTCAGGTTTTGCCTCAATACCCTTGGCGCTTATAACATAGCCAAGGAATTTACCAAACCAAACAACCAAGGATCATTTCATTGGGTTCAACTTTATTTTTTACTGATGCGGTATGTTTAATGTCTTGGTCGGGTTCTTTGTACGCCCCGACCTTCTCATATTCTACCAGCATGTCGTCCACACACACCTTCATAGACTAACCGATCTATTCAAAAACATATGGTTGATGAGGCGTATATAGGTGGCGCCTGCAACTCATACCCTAAATGGCATGGCGCGATAACAATATAGGACGACATTTATGATGAAAGAGGTGTGCTCTTGATTCGGGCCATGCATTGCAAGCTGATTATACATAGACTAAGCACACATGAAAGTGAGGAGCTTGTATCCACTGGTTGCATCTATTAGTTGATTGATGTGAGGCTTTGTCAAGGTCAGAGAAATCTACTCACGTTCTGCAAGACCCATTGCGCTTTTTAATCAATACTAAATTAGCTACCCAAACCGAATATTTAGCCTCCAAGATGAAGCCATTGGCTAACTACTTCTCTAACTATTCTTTAAGAGCTCGATACTATTTTGGGTTGAGTGGTGGATGCTTTTGACGGGCGAGGGTGTGGCTCTGGGATTAATGTTGGGTGAATTGCAATTGATCCTAGGATCAATTCCGGTCAAGTGAGCGTACCCCTATGTGAAAACGTCTTTGCTTTGCTATAGGAATTTGATCAGCCCGTCTTTATCTTTCGAACCGAGTTTTGTAACAATTTGAATAACTTTGTTGGGGTTGGCATAGTCTATAGATATCGAATTTAAGGGAGTAGTCGGCCTGCCTTCAACATTTGAATCCCCCATGCGAGGGTCAAGCAGGTCATCATCAAGTTTTGAGTTTGTTTCCAAGTCGCATTGGTCCAGCATGTAGATCGTGCACTCTATGACATCCTCTATTGGGATAGACCTCTGTGCTCGAGTTGAGGGGTTGACGTAACCCCTGGCTCTCACAAATGAGTCTACCTGCATTGAGAGGGTAGGCGTTGTTGTATGGAATGTCCCCTCTTGCCAACGGAGAGCGACTTGCTCATTTCATGTTGCAATGAGTTCTTTTGTTCTTTAGGGAGTGGCCAAGGAGATACGATCCCTACCATCCAAGCCTTCATCATGGCCAGTGATCTTGGCATCACCCTGAGCGTTGTTGAGCTCGAGGGTACTCTCGGGTGACACGTAGCCAGTTACTATAGCTTTGTAGCTAAGGGTGCAACCGGCATGACCCTGAGTGTTGCTAGGCTCGAGTGTACTCTCAAGTGACACAATGTCGTCATTTGTGTATTCAAGGGCAAGGACGGTCCCTGCATGACTGTGAGTGTTGTCCAGCTTGAGCACTCTCCAAGGTGACACGTCAATGATTTTCATGACCTGATCAAGTAGGTCATTGTACATGGGGGAGCTGTTGATATTGATGTCTTGGCTTTAGAGTGGGGGCAGTCTCAGCCAAAACTCAAGCACTAACCAGCTTGAAGGTCCCTTCAAGTGACTCGCTATTGATTGTTGCAAGTTATTGCCGAAGCATAACAACACCCTTTTTTTGGCAAGTCTGAGGGAGGTCCTTAGCACTCCCTAGCTTTATGCCGATTGCCTCAGATTTCTCTATCCTCGCCTTGGACAAGGAAGTTCATGATGAGCCAATTATAGGAGACGATAGCGTCTAATTCATCAAGTCTCAATTGTCATATCAAAAGATTATAAAAAGAAGGGCAATCGACTACTACAAGTTTACCTAAACCTTTGCAAGGGTTTCCCGACTGAATGTTGTCATGAGCGAGGTGGTACCCATTGGAACAATACCCACACCCCCAAAGGCATAAACTGTTAAGGCATGGTGTGAGGCTGTAGGTAGGAAGCTTGAGAGCCTCGAAGACATGCTTGAACATGGAATTGACTGAGCTACCCCTATCCATGAAGGCCCGATGCACATTTGAGTTGGTCATTGCTGAAGTGATGAGTATAGGATTTTGATGGGGGTAAGAGACTACTTCTGTATCCTCGATAATGAAAGTGATGACCAAATCTAATTTCAGCCTGGGTGCTTTAGACGCTCGGTGCTTTAAAGAATAGACTTGACCAACTGAACCAACTTCTCTTTGATACCGAGATTGTGCTCCCTGGCTGCTTCCAGCTACATGTAAGCCCCCGTATATGGTCAAGATGTCAGTTATTGCCATGACATTGTTGTTGGATTATTGGGGTAGAGCCGATTGGTTTTTTCGAGTTTGTCATTGTTCCACTTAATGTCAAACAAACTCTAAAAGTGTATGTTCCCAAATTAGTCCTTCAGTCTCATATTTAAGCACCCAACACTTGTTAGTGGAGTGGCTGTTAATTTGATGGAACTTGTATTACTCGATGTTACCATGAGGTTCCTCCCTTCTTCCACCTCTGATGGCATTTGGTCTTTGGAATTGCACCTAGTTCGTGGTAGTGAGATATATTATCTCCATATCCCTGTTCAAACTAGCATAGTTAGCATAACTAGACTTGTATTGGGTGTCGGGCTCTGCTTGCCTTTTGCCATTATTTAGTCAACCATTGCCTCATCATTTCACATTATCACGAGGACCAACTTGAGTGGTATGTCGCGTTTCATTATTGCTGTTTGAAAGATCGACATCCTCTATCCTTATTATATCGTTCACACGTTGATAGAAGTTGGCCAGGGACATAGCCAACTACTTTTGAAGCTCTTTCCACATCCTCGACATATACCTAACCCCCAAGCAAAGGGCTACGACTAGGCTGTTCATGTCAGAACCCCTTGCTTAGGTGGATTGTTTGTTGAAGCGATTAACATACGACCGAAGGCTCTCAGTCGGCCCCAATCAGATGTTATCCAGCTCACTAGCCATCATAATATGGGTGTTTGAAGTGAATAACATAGTCTTGAAATCTGCACATAGCTAGGTTCAAAAATGGATGCTACCCGGTTGCAGATGCAAGAACCAGTAGGAGGTCGGTCCTGCTAGAGTGGAGGGAAAGGGTAGGCACTTTGTTGGGCTAGAAAGCTGCCTGACATGGGTAATGAAGTTGAATGCAGTAATGTGATCGGATGGGTCGGCACTCCCATCATACTTGTTAATGGGCAGCAATGCATGGCGCTTGTGAATGTAGGAGTTCAAGATTTCCTTATAAAATGGCACACCGTTCTCGTCAACAGAAAAAGCTTGCTCCAGCATTTTGGGCTTGCATTCAACTAAGTTGTTGGCAAAGGATGTTCATTTCCTCCCGGAGGTCGGCATCCGCCTACTTTGGGATTTTCTGGCTACGATCGGCTGTGGACTCAACCGACATCTTGGTGGATTAGTGGATCAACGACGGGAGGGAGAGTGATGAGCTGGAGTGGGAGACCTCCTTCTTCTATGCAACTAAGGTGACCATGAATGTCTAGCCCGCTATGTTCTTAATTTAGGCATGGCCACAACCCTATAGGATCTAGAGTGTGCCAAGGACGGCCAATGTTCTCTATGAGTGGCATGAACACCACCACTAAGAAGCCGAACCTAAGGTCTCAATTTCCGTCTGCGGCCCATAGATGTTCAAAGGCAGATGACCGTTCCTTTAAGGGGGAACGATGATGTCTTGGTTCTCTAGGCACAGCCCAATCTAGGGCAATATCAATAACGTGACTTGGACCACTCGCAGCATACCTCCTAGGATGAGCATGAACATCCACTAGCGAAGTTTCAGGCACCACTCTATCTCGAGCCTCAACAATTTTCATGAGGTCGTAAGTGCTAGGAAAAGCAGGTTAGAGAGGAGTTGGGTCAACTGCCGGTGGAGATGGTGGGACAAAGTCTAAGGTTGTTTGAGCGTCCATCTTGGTCCTTAGATTTTGTGCTTCGTAGGCTAGAGTATCTACATTTGTTAATTATTACAAGACACTTCACCACATATCATTGTTAAGCCTATGAATAGGGCAGATGGCACTGGCAATAGTATTGCCATTAGTCTTACAGTCATTGGAGTTATTTCATTCGTTTTCAGCAGTTGGGTCAAAGGTAACAACCTACAACATATTTCCATACAAAAGAAAAAGCGATGAAATGTGAGAGCTTTAAAGGGAGGGCCCTTCTTCTATCACCAAAATGTTGACTAATAAACTAGCCAACCTCAGAATTAGACTAATGCATTTGTGAAAGCAAAGGTTACTTGCAACACTAGACTTAAAAATGTAAAATATGGAGAAAAACAGACAAATCGAAGTAAATGTCACAAAGATATAGAGTGGTTCGATAAGCTTTCCTACGTCCACTATGAAGATCTTACTATGTTTCTCTCTTTCAATTAAAATTACAAGAGAATAGTTAGAAATAAAACACTTGAGACTGAAAAGTAGCTAATCTTAAGAGCTTAAGGCTTTTGCTTGATGTGAGAGTGTTTCTATGTTGTGAGATTATGTAACGACCCTAATTTTGACTAACATTATTTAGGACATTTATTAGATAAATTAAATGAAATAATGTAAATGGTTAAAGGATTGAGGTTTGTATGATTACAAGGTAGCCATGCCCTAATTAACCTATAAGCTAAAGAGAAATAAAATAAAATAAGTAAGGGTAATAAGATAAGGGCAAAATAGGAATAGGTTATATTCTTATACCCTAAACCCTCTTCCATTTTCATTTACAACGTTCACAAACAAAACTAAACCTAAGCTTAGCCAGCCAGCATTAGAAGAAGATAAGGGGAAGATAAGCAAGAATTCAAGAAGGAAGCTTAATCAAATTAATTCAAGAGCGAATCTCAAACTCTTTAACGACAACTAAGATGAATAATAGATTACATCTCATTTTTATGGTTTTCGGTCTCTAGATAAGATCCGACCTTATTTTGCAAGAAAAATGACATGTTTTGATTATTTAAATGGATATATATGTTTGTTAATGATTTATGTTACTTCATATTTTATGATAAGTTTTGATTTGAAAAACCTATTAAATGACATCCAAAAAGCTTGCGTTTTTTATATAAGGTCAGAAACATTATTTTAGAGATGGGTTTCAAGTTTCATAATTTTCTAAGTTAATGTGGATTTATTATGAATTTTCTAGTAAAGAAAATGGTTAAATTAGGTTAGATTATTTTCGGCTATTATATGTTAGCTTTGGGTCAGAAATATAAATATGTTAGAAAACATATTAAAAGTGATTTATGGGAATTTTTGGAGAATTTTCCTAAGTTTTTTATTATGGATATAAAATCATATAAGGTATGAGACTTAAATGTTTTATAGACTTTTAAAAGGAGAAGGGGCTAACTTGCTAAATGTTTTTAATTTGTTAATTACTGAATTCGGCAGCACTTTTAGAAAAGGTTTTGTAAAAGAATTGGCAACCAATTATATGTTGACAAATAAGGCAAGTTACTTGGAAAGGTATTGCTTTAAAAGGTTAAAAATCAATTTTGTAAAGGATTTCTGCTTCGCCACTTATAGCAGCCAATTTTCGACCCTATACTGTCGCCTCTAACTAAGTCGAAACCAATACACATGGTATCAATGCCTTGGTACGTAGTGGATTGAAGCTAGGAAGAAGGTATAGAGTCGAAACAGGCTTTCGAAGGGGTAGAAGTAGCTCTTTTAAACTTGGAACTATTTTGGTTACAAATAAGGCTTTCGAAGGGGTTGGAGCTTTCAATTTAACCAACTTGCTTCTATTTATATAAAGAAAGGGCTTTCGAATGGGTTGCCGCCTTTTGTTTTTAAAGCAGGATTTTGAAAGGGTCGAAACCCCTGCTGGCGCATTCAAACTTTCGAACCAATGCTTTTGAAAGGGTACTTTTGCCTTTAAACTTTGGAGCCACTTCTCCATGCTTTCGAAAGGGTTGGTTTTGAAACCGTCCACTTTCTTTTACTTAGGAATAATGCTTTCGCCCAGTTCTTTTAAGATCCTTAGATATATTGAAAGTTAAAGTTAAATGTTTCGAATGGAATGGTTTTAAATGGTTTAGAAGCTATGTTCCACAAACTTTGACTTAGACCGAATGCTTTCGAAAGGTTTGTTTTAAGTAAAGGACTTTAATGCTTTCGAAAGGTATATAATGAAGGGTTCGAAAGGGAGATTCCCTAATGTTTTTGAAAGGTTTACTTTGAGTATTTAAGTGGAAGATTTCCAATGCTTACGAAAGGCAAGTTTGAAGTGTTTTGAAAAGAGGATGTCTAAGGTTTTGTAAAGCTTTCGAAGGGACACTTTCAATGATTTCGAAAGGTCTATTTTCAAAGGTTTCGAAAGATATGTTTTGGCCTTTCAGCATAGTGTTTCAAGGTAAAGTAGTTAACTTATTTTGAAAGGGGTACTTTCAATGGATTCGAAAGGGACCGTTTAAAGCTTTTAAATAAGGGTTTCGAAGGTTTTCGTCAACATTATTTTGTGTAAAGCATATATCATGGCAAAGAGATTTGAGTAAAGCAAAAAGTATATTTTCCTTGTTTAAGTATGATTTAAAGGGTTAAATCAATTTGAAAGAAAGGATTTCAAGGAAAATTTGATGGGGTAGTTAACCCTAAGTAAATGACTTAGATATTAGAATACCAAATGGGAGTGGTATAGGGTCGCGCCCTATACTTTAGCTATAGTCCCTAGCTAAAATAAGTCCAAAATTCCAGTGTGTAGGGCATAGTCACAGGTAAGACTTAAATGAGGTTACACATAGAAAGGAATATACAAAGAAAGATAGGTTATTGGTGAGCCCACAAAACCATTAGGATTAGTAGACCCTGGGAAAAGTAAGTTAAGGACAGACCATCCATAATTGTGTCTAATAGAAGTTTGATTATTGATTTTGTCCGGTAAGCCCGAGTTAGCCAATGGTTAGTAGTTAGCCCAACAAAACTATATTGTTCGGATAGATAGTCCACCTGATTTATGTGCATATATGATATTGTTATTATTGCTTTAATCAGTTTGATTGCAGGATACTGGTTTGCAAAAAGATATGTTTTTAAAGGGATATTAGTGAGGGGAAACCCGTTTCGCTAAGTGGCATGGTCTCACTTAATATCAGTAGACCAAGATGTAATAGTATTATTCACACTAGGCTTTACGTCTGACTCGAATTTTATGCTTTCCCCTTAAACTCTCGGGTGCTCAAAATTAATTTGAGTAAATTGAGAGTTAAGGTCTTTACCGGTTTAGTAGGTGGACGAATAAGCTTTCGAAGACGAGCAGGAGGCACAAGTTACCTATTTAGGAGTTATTAGTTTTATTTCTACTGCGATGTATTAAGACCGATATGACTATTGAGTACTTTGATCATCCAAGGGGGCATCTGCATATGTCGCTCTTGGCATAAATTGTAATAATTATATTTGATCAAAACCCGGGAATCGTTTGGGATTATGTAATGGAATATGAAACATGGTTTTGCAATATAGTCAATAAAGTTGTTTTTGGAATCTGTGATTTTGTTTCATTTCATGTGCTTCTGATATTATGGATACCATTAACATTACCATATTTTTGTCACCGGAAGTTAATACTATAGACGACTACAACATTTGTAGCGCTTAGCTTCGGGCCTCAAGATAGAAGATGTTACAACTTGGTATTGGAGCATAGGTTTATGAAAAACCCAAAAGAAATTTCAAACTTCAAATGATTTAGAAAACATAATCCTAAGGAATTAGAGAAAAGATTGGAGTATGGGATAATGCTATAGTAACGTACTTGTATTTTCTATATATAAGTATACGCTTTATCTCCATTCTCCCATCTCTCTTATACTATTCTTCTGTATCTTACAAAGACTTGAATGCAGATTTTACGGACGTAAGATATGGATGCTAGAAGTGGAAGAGTTAACATTGGTGGAGGAAGCACCACAACTAATGGGAATTCCAGACCAAACACTAGAAAGAATCCAGGTCAGGAACAAGATGCTAATGTTGGTGATGGAATGCCGCAAGTTGATGTGGGAGCAATGTATCAGTTCTTTGTTAACATGATGTAGGCAGGAGTTGTTGTAGGGTTTGTTGGAGGAAATGTTGAAGGTGGAAATTAGGGAGCTCCAGTGGTCAATAACTATGCTGTATTAAGTAAAGATTATGGTAGACTGGGAGGAAAACCGTTTATCGAGACTGAGGATGCATTTGAAGTGGAGAACTATTGTGAGAGGATTTTTGCTGATTTGGTGCTCCATGATGAGCAGAAAAGGAGACTCGCCTCTAGGCAGCTACATGGAGCAGCACTATACTGGTGGAACAGTGTTACAGTTGGAGTCAATGAGGAGACTATAACTTAGGCTGAGTTTAGGAGGAGGTTTGAAGAAAGATTTATGTCGGAGATTGCTAAGTCAACTCTACTTAGGAAGTTTGCTGAGTTGAAGCAGGGAGATATGACAGTGCTTGAGTATGCAACCAGGTTTGAGGAGCTATCGAGATATGGATATGCTACGGTTGATACTGTTATCAAAAGAAATGAGAGGTTTATTCGCGGGTTAAAGCCTGAGCTTGCTAAGGCCACGTTATCACGTATTAGAGATATGTGCGATGTAGTTGTTAAAATGGCTTTGAGACAGGAAGAGATGCTTTCTTTTCTTGAAGGAAACAAAGCAGGGGGAGCTCAAGGAGGGCAGAACTAGAAGAGGAAGTTTCTCCATAAAAAAGGTGCTCAGAAGAGTGGAGCTGCCAAGAGGGAAAGGCAAAAGTTATCTATTATAAGTGTGATAAGAAGGGACACTATGCTCATGAATGTCGGACAGGCAAAGGGAAGGAAAGTTGCTGACAAGAAAGGAGTGAGGTATTTCAACTGCGATCAAATTGGACATTATAAGAACTATTGCAAGGAGCCAACCAATGATGGAAAATGTAAGATGTTTGCATTGGAACTAGCTACCTCGAGACCAACAACAAAGGAGAAGGGAAAAGTTGTGTTGGGAGGTACGCTTTTGATTCATGGTGTATCAGTTAGAGTTCTATTTGATATTGGTGTATCGCATTCTTTTATATCTCATTGTTGGTAGATAAGCTTAACCTAGAACCCTCATACCTAGTTACTTCCTTAAGGGTTGCTAATCCAATAAGAGGATATGCGACACTTCGGATGAAGTGTGACCAGTTAGAGTTTGAATTTTTAGGTCATACATTTGTTTGCAGTTTGCATGTGTTTGATTTCATAGGGTTTAGAATTATTTTTAGTACGGATTGGTTAAGTAAATACGATGCTAGGATATTTTGCCATGATAGGAAAATATCGCTTATACACCATAACTGTAGTGATCGGATTGTAAACTCCATAGAAAACCCTAGTTTTGAGGTTAATGCTTTATTGGGTATTATGGGGGAAGAAGGCGAGTTGAATCGAGTTTTCATTGTTAGAGAATTTGCAAATGTCTTTGAACCCGTAGTAGGATTGTGGCCGGAATGAGCTATTGAGTTTCAAATAGATTTAGTACCACGAGTAGAACTGGTGAGTAGACCCCAAGCAGAAGCAGAATGACACCTACCGAGATGAGGGAGCTAAATGTGCAGTTGGTGGATTTGGAAGGCAATAGTTTTATCAGACCAAGCAGTTCGCCTTGGGGAGCGGGTGCAGTGTTTGCCAAGAAACCGGACGGATCGTTAAGGTTATGTATCGATTATCTTAAGTTGAATGAGAAGACGCGATATCCGTTACCTAGAATTGACGATTTGTTCGACCAAGTGAGTGGAGCCAAAGTATTTTCCCAGTTGGATTTAGCAACAGGGTTCCATCAGCTTAGAGTGGCAGAGGATAGTATTCCTTTGAAGGCGTTTAGAACCAGATATGGATCGTACAAATGTTTAGTAATGCCATTCGGACTAACTAATGCACCAGCATTCTTTGTAGATTTGATGAACCTATTTTTCCGAGAGCACTTAGATAGGTTCGTATTAGTATTCATAGATGATATTTTGATATACTCTAAAGATGAAAGAGAGCATGAGGTTCATTTTAGAGTGGTGCTTGACACGTTGAGGCAGTATCAACTGAAAGCGAAATTTTCGAAGTGTTGTTTTTGGAAGAAGGAAGTGAAGTTTCTTGGTCATGTAGTCTCAGAGAAAGGGTTATCTGTAGATCCGGCTAAGATCGAGGTGGTGAATAATTGGAAGAAACCCGAGATAAAGACTAAGATAAAGAGTTTTCTTAGATTAGCTGGGTATTATCGGAGATTCATTAACGATTTTTCGCGGATAGCGACACCGATAACCAAGCTAACACGAAAGGATGTGAAGTTCGTTTGGACCGATAAGTGTGAGGAAGCATTCCAGAGATTGAAACACTTATTGACTAATGCACCTGTGTTAGTTGTTCCAGAAGGGAATCAGGATTTAGTAGTGTATACGGATGCATGCGGAACAGGGCTAGGAGCTGTGTTAATGAAAAGGGGTAAAGTGATTGCCTATGTTTCTCGCTTAGACCGCATGAGATTAGATATCCAACACATGATTTGGAATTAGTTGCGGTAATTTTTGCGTTGAAGGTGTGAAGACATTACCTTTTGGGAGAAAGATTCAAGTTGTATACGGATCATAAGTCACTGAGGTATTTATTCTCTCAGAAGGAGTTGAATATGAGACAACAGAGGTGGTTAGAGTTTTTAGCCGCTTACGACTTTGGTATTGAGTACACACCAGGAAAAGACAATAAGGTTGCGGATGCACTTAGCAGAAAATATCAAAATGTAGTATTGGCAATGATAGCTGAGTGGAAAGATTTAGAAGCATTGACTACATGCAGGATACAGTGGAGATCTGAAGCTAGATCTAGTAAAGAAACTACTATATTGTCATGTTTAGAAGTTCGACCGATGATGATCGAAAAGGTTGCTTCCAAGCAAGGAGAGAATACATTATTAGCTGAACGGATCAGAAAGTTAAGGGATGGAACAGAGAGCGATGACTTGAAAGATTTCAGTCTTGACCAGAATGGGCGGTTAAGGAAGATAGGAAGACTATGTGTTCCAAATGTGGGAAACATTAGGAAGGAAGTTCTTAGAGAATGCCATCGTTCAAAGTTCACTATTCATCCCGGAGGAACTAAGATGTATCAGGATATGAAAAGAAGTTTCTTCTGGGAAGGTATGAAGAGAGATGTAGGCTTATGGGTGATACAGTGTTTGAACCGTTAGCAGATAAAAGCTTAACATCAGAAACCAAGTGGGTTACTTCAGCCTTTAGATGTTCCAGTATGGAAATGAGATTCTATCTCAATGGATTTTATAGATGAGTTGCCAAGGTCAAATAGAGGAAGTGAAAGTATATGGGTCATAGTGGAAAGGTTGACCAAGAGTTCCCATTTCATTCCAGTTAAGTCAACCAGGACGACACCTGTTTTAGCTAAGTTGTTTATGAAGAATATAGTAAGACTGCATGGAATTCCTAGTAGTTAGTAATTGATAGAGATTCCTTATTCACTAATGAGTTCTGAAAGAGTCTACTTGAGACTTTAGGTACCAAGCTCAAGATGAGTACCGCTTAACATCCGCAGACAGCTGGGCAAATGGAAAGAGTTAACAAAGTCTTAGAGGATTTGTTAATGGCTTGTGTGCTATATTTTGGAGGATCATGGGAAGACCATCTACACTTAGTCGAGTTTTCGTACAACAAAAGTTATCAGGCTAGTATAGGGATGGTACCGTTTAAAGCTTTGTATGGAAGGCCATGCAAATCTCATGTTTGTTGGTTAGAGATCGGAAATAAGTTAGTTCTTGGTCCAGATTTGGTTAGAGAAGCTGCATGAAAGATTAAGTTCATTCGATCCAGAATGAAGGAAGTTCGATCTAAACAGAAGAGCTATGTAGATAGAAGATGGAAAGACTTAGAGTTCTTAGTTGGAGATCATGTTTTCATCAAGATATCAACGATGAAAGAAGTAATCCAATTTGGAAAATCAGGAAAATTGGCGTCGAGATTCGTTGGACCATTTCCTATTATAGAAAGGATTGGGAAACTTGCATATAGAGTGGAGTTACCAAGTAGTTTGGTTGAAGTCCACAATGTTTTTCATATTTCTCATCTAAGAAAGTATATTCGAGATTCAGAGACTACTATAGCACCTACTGTGTTAGATGACTTAGTAGTGGAACCGAATTTGACTATAGTTAGAAAACCAGTTTGGATAGTTGCGAGAGATTAGAAGAGACAAAGGAACAAGACAGTCGGATCAGTCAAAGTCCAATGGAGTGACAATGAGAGAGACTGTACTTGGGAAACTGAGAGCAGGGTTAGAGATACTTATCCTGACTTGTTTCATGGTATGTTTTACCTCTATGATTAATTTTGATGAGTACCTTATCATAATTTCAAGGACGAAATTCTTTAAGGAGGGGAGTCTGTAACGATCCTAATTTTGACTAACATTATTTAGGACATTTAATTAGATAAATTAAATGAAACTATGTAAATGGTTAAGGGATTGAGGTTTGGATGGTTGCAACGTAGTCGTGCCCTAATTAAACTATAAGTTAAAGAGAAATAATATGAAATAAGTAAGGGTAATAAGATAAAGGTAAATTAGGAATAGGTTATACTCTTATACCCTAAATCCTCATTCCATTTTCATTTACAACGTTCACAAACAAAACTAAACCTAAGCTTGGCTTGCCACCGTTAGAAGAAGATAAGGGGAAGATAAGCAAGAATTCAAGAAGGAAGCTTAATCAAATTAATTCAAGAGCAAATCTCAAACTCCTTAATAATAAGCTAAGGTGAATAATAGATTATATCTCATTTTTATTGTTTTCGGTTTCTAGATAAGATCCGAACTTATTTTGCAAGAAAATTGCCATGTTTTGATTGTTTAAATGGATATATATGCTTGTTGATGATTTATGTTGCTTAATATAGATTTTATGATAAGTTTTAATTTGAAAAACCTATTAAATGACATCTAAATAGCTTGCGTTTTTTATATAAGATCAAAAACATTATTTTAGAGATGTGTTTCAAGTTTCATAATTTTCTAAGTTAATGTAGATTTATTGTGAATTTTCTAGTAAAGAAAATGGTTAAATTGGGTTTAAATTATTTTCGGCTATTATATGTTAGCTTTGGATCAGGAATTTAAATATATTAGAAAACATATTAAAAGTGATTTATGGGAATTTTTGGAGAATTTTCCTAAGTATTTTATTATAGATATAAAATTATTTAAGGTATGCGACTTAAATGTTTTATATACTTTTAAAAGGAGAAGGGGCTAATTTGCTAAATATTTTTAATTTGTTAATTACTGAATTCGACAGCACTTTTAGAAAAGGTTTTGTAAAAGAATTGGCAACCAATTATATGTTGACAAATAAGGCAAGTTACTTGGAAAGGTATTGCTTTAAAAAGTTAAAAATCAGTTTTGTAAAGGATTTCTGCTCGCCACTTATAGCAGCCACCTTTCGACCCTATACTGCCGCCTCCAACTAAGTCAAAACCAATACACATGGTATCAATGCCTTGGTACGTAGTGGATTGGAGTTAAGCGGAAGGTATAGAGTCGAAACAGGCTTTCGAAAAGGTAGAAGTAGCTCTTTTAAACTTGCAACTATTTTGGTTACAAATAAGGCTTTAGAAGGGGTTGGAGCATTCGATTTGACCAACTTGCTTCTGTTTATATAAAGAAAGGGCTTTCGAATGGGTTACCATCTTTTGCTTTTAAAACAAGCTGTTGAAAGGGTCGAAACCTCTGCTGTCGCATTCAACCTTTCGAACCAATGCTTTCGAAAGGGTACTTTTGCCTTTAAACTTTGTAGCCACTTCTCCATGCTTTCGAAAGGGTTGGTTTCGAAACCGTCCACTTTATTTTACTTAGGAATAATGCTTTCACCCCAGTTCTTTTAAGATCCTTAGATATATTGAAAGTTAAATCCAAAGGTTTCAGAAATAATGGTTTTAAATGGTTTCGAAGCTAAGTTCCACAAAGTTTTACTTGGACCCGATGCTTTCGAAAGGTTTGTTTTAAGTAAAGGACTTTAATGCTTTCGAAAGGTATATAATGAAGGTTTCGAAGGGGAGATTCCCCAATGTTTTCGAAAGGTTTACTTTGAGTATTTAAGTGGAAGATTTCCAATGCTTTCGAAAGGCAAGTTTGAAGTGTTTTGAAAAGAGGATGTCTAAGGTTTTGTAAAGCCTTCGAAGGGACACTTTCAATGATTTCGAAAGGTCAATTTTCAAAGGTTTCGAAAGATATGTTTTGGCCTTTCAGCCTAGTGTTTCTAGGTAAAGTCGTTAACTTATTTTGAAAGGGTACTTTCAATGGATTCGAAAGGGGCTTTTTAAAGTTTTTAAACAAGGTTTTGAAGGTTTTCATCAATATTATTTTGTGTAAAGCATATATCATAGCAAAGAGATTTGAGAAAGCAAAAAGTATATTTTCCATGTTTAAGTATGATTTAAAGGGTTAAATCAATTTGAAAGAAACGTTTTCAAGGAAAATTTGATGGGGTAGTTAACCCTAAGTAAATAACTCAGATATTAGAATACCAGATGGGACCGGTATAGGGTCGTGCCCTATACTTTAGCTATAGCCCCTAGCTAAAATAAGTCCAAAATTCCAGTGTGTAGGGTTTAGTCATAGGTGAGACTTAAATGAGGTTACACACAGAAAGGAATATACAGAGGAAAATAGGTTATTGGTGAGCCCGCAAAATCATTGGGATCAGTTGACCTTGGGAGAAGTAAGTAAAGGACAGACCATCCAGAATTGTGTCTAATAGAAGTTAGATTATTGATTTTGTCTGGTAGGCCCAAGTCAGCCAATGGTTAGTAGTTAGCCAAACAAAAGTATATTGTTCAGACAGATAGTCCATTGTTACCTGATTTATGTGCATATATGATATTGCTTTAATCAGTTTGATTACATGATACTGGTTTGCAAAAAGATATGTTTTTAAAGGGATATTAGTGAGGGGAAACCTGTTCCACTAAGCGGCGTGGTCTCACTTAATATCAATAAACCGAGATGTAACAGTATTATTCACACCAGCTTTATGTCTGACTCAAAGTTTATGTTTTACCCTTAAACTCTCGGATGCTCAAAATTAATTTGAGTAGATTGAGAGTTAAGGTCTTTACAGGTTTAGTGGGTGGGCGAATAAGCTTCCGGAGACGAGCAGAAGGCACAAGTTTGCTATTTAGGAGTTATTAGTTTTATTTCCACTGTGTTATATTAAGACTGATATGTCTATTGAGTACTCTGATCATCCAAGGGGGCATCTTCATATGTCGCTCTTGGCGTAAATTGTAACAATTATATTTGATCGAAACCTGGAAATCGTTTGGGATTATGTAATGGAATATGAAACATGGTTTTGCAATATAATCAGTAAAGTTGTTTTCGGAATCTGTGATTTTGTTTCATATTCACGTGCTTCTGATATTATGGATACCATTAACATTGCCGTATTTTTTTCACCGAAAGTTAATACTATAGATGACTGCAATATTTATAGCGCTTAGATTTGGGCCTCAAGATAGGGGATGTTACAGATTAATAATAAGAAATCAATCTCTTTGATGTTTTATGGCATGTGGTATTTATAATAGTTGAAATGGATGATGGATGGTAGAGATTGCATAGTAAAACAGGTGGGAAGTGCTTCCGGGCATCGATCTGGTCGCATTGGCTGGTGGAAGATAGTTGTAAAGGTGGAGTGGAATGTTTGGCTAAGAAGTGTGTCAGTTGTCACTCCATACCAGGCACATGACTTGCATTTAATACGCATTTAATGTGGCGCCGTGTTACAAGAGTAGGCATGCTTTTGACAGACTTTCTCAATACATAGTACAGCTGGATGTACGACATCTATGTTTTATTTTTCTTAAAGTGGGAAAAAAGATAAAACTGAATATTGGTCACAACTAAAATTTTAAACGCATGTAATCAATTTTTTTGGTTAACCCAAGAGAAATGGGATTTATTTCTTATACATAGAATCGACTGTGACTTTAGGTGCTCCCTTCGACCCTTTTCAGGGAGCTAGTCGGCTTGAGTCCTTCTCCTCTCCTTATGACCCTCCCCACTCCCAATCCTTCAAGAAATACCCCTCTGCCCCCTCAACTAAAGGGATTCTCTTGGAGACTCTGTGCATGTCGCTCCCCTTGGAGCTCTCAAGTCTCTGTGGTACCCTATCGCTTTAGGCTAATAGATGTCCAGGTCCTTTTCGTAGTTCTACTTCTACTCTTATTCTATACGTTAAACTAGTGAAATAATGGCTACAAAAGCGTAAATAGCTCGTTTTTGCCTTCCCGCCAGTATAACATGACGAGCCCAAGTTACAGCGGCTCTGGATGAAAGGAGAATAAGGGTATTAAGAAAAGGGATTTCCCAACGGTCTAAAACCCCAATTAAAGGATATAGATTGAAACATATTGTTTTCATTGTCTAGAATCTATGAAATTTGAGTTTAAAACATTGAAAAAATTATATCCATAGAACGTTTGCCGTAACATAGATAACAAATAAATAGGAGTTAATATCATTCCAATTGCCATTATAAGGGTAATCAATATTTTTGATATTAAAAGGTATTTTCCTAAAATTATGAAAAATAAGACTTTTTTAATAAGCAGTTTCATAAGTTGCAATTTCAATTCGATGACCAAACAACTTCAAAATGCACTCTTTCTTTTTATGATCCAAATCTAATTCCCTAACTAGGTTTGAAAGGAAAGAAGAACTACAACTTGATTTGAGATAAAATCTGGCAATGGCTCTAGGGTTGGTTCTGCACTAGAGCATTGCAGGAGACTGGAGAATGGGTCGAGCCATTGGGGCAGACAAAATCATAGATGAAGTCTTTCATCTTTTTTCTTAGAAAGGAGGGCACCTTGGTATGTTGTAAAAACGAAGGGTAGAGGTGCGTATAAACTTCGAATGGTAAAGGCGGCAGTCTATAATAGTTGAGGGGGGAAGGAATGGTAAATCGTCAAGTCTGAGGAGTTTCTACCCCGTGGAAACACTCCAACAACCATAGCGACTTCGCTTCCATAACATACTTGTTTATAAGGCTCTCTTCTCTTTAGTAACAAGGACGTGGGAATTTCTAGAATATGGTTCAATGAAGCCATTCATGTAGTCGTTTACTTTGCATATCTAGGTGACAAGACAGATGAGAAGCTTCATGTGGGCAGTGGCAGCCAGTCGCTTCTTACCGAAAATTGCCAAGGAAAGCTGAATATTGTTAAGGACCAAGTTTAAAGAGACGTGCCGTCCTGGCCATGGGATGACGAGACAAGTTGTCTAGGATCGATTGAAGGCGAACTGTGATGAAGCCGGGCCAAAGATAGGTCACGCTTGAGTCAGGCCTTGTCTGATGAGTTGGTTGTTGAAGTCGTCTTAAGTTGAAATGATTGGCCATCGATATGGAGTTTTGCTGAGTAAATGGGTTGGCTTGAGGCCAGAATGAGTATGAGCCGACATAAACTAGTCGGGCTTAGATCTGCTAGGGCGGTTTCAATTGGGCATGGCTTGTTGGAGTTGGGCCAGCCCGCGACGGAGTACTTGGGTAAATTTAAAAGAAATACCTTTTCGACCAATAATGGGTCTATGTAGTCGAAATTTATTTAGAACTTTCTAAATTTTCCTTTTAAATAAAATCAATATTTCATTTAATTCATAAATAATGTTTTATTTTGTATAGTTTGTATATATGTGTGTGTGTGTGTGTGTGTGTGTCATAACACATATATGTGTATGTGCACGTGCAACATAATAGCGTGTACATGGTTTGACATGCCCGAATATAGACGTTAGGATTTACACCACAACGGACGTGCTAGCCCCTCTTGTATACAAATATGTTGTCCAAATGTGTGTATATATATATATATGTGTGTGTGTGTATGTATTAAAATATAAATTATATATATATGTATGTATGTATGTATGTATATATGTATATTATAATGTAATATTATTATAATAGTAATATTTAAATAATAGACTTGTTTAAATATGTGTGTGTGTATGTATGTATGTACATATGTAAAAATAATTAGATTGTAAAATATTTTGAATATTAATATACAAAATAGATTTGAATAGTGTATAAAATTATATGTATATATCAAAAATAATAAGATTTTCTAAAAGAATAATTTATAACTATGTATACACATAATATATATATATATATATATTATGTATAAATAAATTCTTGTAAACAAATTATCATATATATACATATTAATAATTAAAAATTATATAAAAATCATAATTGCTTTCAACTAAATTTTAATTTTTTTTCGAATTCTAGATATTTAAAAAGTTATATTATTTATTTATTTTCATATGGAAAATCCTTAAATATTTTTTTTAATTTCGAATGCAGTATTTGGAATGTACGTTTATAAAATTTTTATACTTATATTTTATATCATTTACAAATATACATATTAATTTATTGATTGCATAGACTAGTTTTAAATAAGATAACAATACATACATATATATATATATATAATTAAAATATATAGATTAATAAATCCTAGTGCATGTATGATCTAATAAATTATTTAAAAAGCATAAAACATATTTTATACAAGCGTTACGGCATACGCTTCGCACGTGAATTTCATTTTCAACGAATGCACAATGTTAAGATATAATTTAAAATCTAATTAAAATATAATTGATTGACTCGGTTATAGTATGTAAAAAATTAGTATTTTGACTAACAAAAATTTTGCATTTTAAGGCATGAGTGGTTTTAAGCATAAAACTGATTGATTCAATTTTAGTACACATAAGTTTACATTTTAGTTAAGGTAGGAGCAGTTTAATTTAAAATTTAATTAGATATAATTGATTGATTTAGTTTTAGTAAATGTAAAACTTACATCTTAATCAAGGTAGAGAAGTTTACACTAAAAAAGCATGACACTAAAGGTATTACAACCATTATTAAAAATGGTTAACAGATTAAACTTTGAAATTTTTAAGATTTATAAGATGTTAACGAATATAACTAATTGGGTTTATATAAATAGTTTAAATCAATTTTAAATGTATGGACTTAAAAGTAAAATAATATCGGAGAAGCAAGTAGAACATTCTAGTTTTATAAATTATAAAGGTTAAATATCTGAATGTAAAATGGTTGATAGGAATTCATAAATATATAAATACATTTTTTGATAATAAGAGCAACACATTTGTTAATAGGTTTCGGTTTTTGTTTTGTAAGTTTGTACATCTTATATCAATTGCGTTTTGCAATAAAGGGTAACGAATCAATTTCAAAAAAAGAAGAAAAACAGCAGTGATATTTTATTCAAAAAAACACTCATTTTGTTATATTTGAAGTTCGAACCCATGAACTTTAGGATCTCAACCTTCAACGTCATACCATACTTGACGCTGGAGCAAGTGGTCCTTAATGATACACAAATTTTTTTAAAATAAAATATCATAAGAGAATTAAGAAGAAAATAAGAAACTGTTACATTTAGTGAGAACGCTGGAAATTCCTTCACAGGCGCTTTTTTTTTTAATAAATACGTTAAAAATTTAATTAAACTTTTGCTACGATCAAGACATTATTTTTATGAGCGTTATGGCATGCGCTTCACATGTGAATTGTTTTTCAACAGATTGTATACATTTAACACATTCAAAAGAAATGATTTACATGAGTATTTTTCTATATTTTTGTATTAAAATCATGTGTAGTTAGTTTGAATTTTTATTTCTATGTTGCAACATCTAAATTTTTGTAATTTCAAATTTTTATTTTTATTATTAGTTGATAAAAAATAGATTTGTAAAAGAAGTTTATTCGTTAGATTCTATTTTTAGGTGATATTAATATTCGTTAAAATTTGTAGATGAGCGTTTTGAATTTGTAAAAGAATTTTATTTGTTAGATCGTATTTTTAAGTGATATTAACATTTGGTAATACCTATAGATGAGCATTTTTTGTATTTCACGAAAACACCAAAAAAGCGTGATACCAAAGATATTAGAACTATTATTAAAAATATATTATTTTCAAGTGTATTAATTTTTAACTAATAGGAAATTAATTATAAATTTATATTTAATTTCAATTTTTTTTAAAACTTGGCCGTGAGAAATTTGATAACATTCATCATTTTTTTTCACACACACATCCAACCATCTCAATGTGACGACATATCGATATACAAATTCATCATAATTGTTAACTAACATATGTATGATATAACTAATAAATTTTGCGTTAATAAGTCAAATATGTATCTTTCACCAAAGCCTAGTATGTACATATTAACAGAACTCCTTGAATCCAATTCCAAGTCCAGGTGCTAGCTCTCGAACAGTTTTACCACCGACGATCAAATCGACTTTTGATTTAAGTTTTGATATTTGAGTTTTGGAACTATGGAAGGTATGAGGGTATGTGGTCGGCCTAACAGTGCAACAA
The DNA here is from genome assembly GCA_030737815.1 of Allium fistulosum. Lineage (NCBI taxonomy): Eukaryota > Viridiplantae > Streptophyta > Magnoliopsida > Asparagales > Amaryllidaceae > Allium > Allium fistulosum. Next base: position 430,461,692 of record CM060906.1, on the reverse strand, counting down.
TGATAAAGAGCAAAAGTCCCTAAAGAAGTGAATGTTAGAGGGAATAAATAAAGGAGGGATGAGGGAGTAAAATAAAGATCAAGATCCTTGTTTTTCTCTTACTAATTCTCTACTTTTGAATTTAAAATTCCCCCCTAAAGCGTCATATGGCCGCATTCTATTTGCTGCCATATAGCCGACCTAAGCATGCTCTAATTGGGCCTCAAAACTATTTTAAGCCCGAACAATATTTGTCGCATTTAAATCCAATTTGAACGCATATCGATATTGTAATCGATTGGTGTTTATAGACTATTAAATGCACACTATTTAATATTGTTCAATATACATCAAATAGAATTTTATAATTTATATTTCATAAGTATTAATTAACTTAATTAATTTATAATAATTATAAATTAATTAAATTGGGTGGTAATAGGAGTAGTCAATGTTTCAGTTACATGACTCTTAGGTGTAAATTTGGTCAGCGATTAATATCGAACAATGCAAATTTCACATTTCACTTAGCAAGTGGTGTGACGTTGTAGCCAAATTTATGGCTTACTTGATATTGGTAAAATCTATGTTTACTTTATTAAGCGTTACAAGATAGTGATAATTATTTATACCAATTCTCTTCGTCATCAATTTGGACTTATGGAATTTGGTAATAGTCAAAATTCCAATATCGTCCATATTCAACTCTATAGTTCAAACGCAAAGTCCATAGTTCAACCATAATTATTATTAGTACTGCTCTGGTTAGAGACTTTGACTTTGAGTTGACTTCAATTGACCGTGATACTAGCCTCATGTAACTAAGAAGACAAATCCTCCCTTGAATAGTGTTTCACTTCCAATGCTTCCACTCGACCCAACTATAGTTATTCAATGGACGTTGTGCCACGATTTAACAATACTCAAAACGAAGCTTCCACGTTGAAGGTCAAACTGTATTCTCAAGTTAAGAAACCATGTAGTATTAGCACATTGATATTTTCTGTTTGACCTTAGTTACATCAACCAACGGAAAACTATCGAGTGAATTATTCCATAATTATCAAATAACCATCAGTATGCAACCCTTTGGTGCCCCCAACAGTCATGAGTAACACACTCCCAACATTTGGAGAGCGTTATGTACTATAGTCTTAACACATGTATTGATATCCAGTTTTGTACATCTTGACTAGGAATATTTAAAATAGTATGTTTATCTTATTACGATAAATCACTCATGATTACAACACGTTATAACTACTATCACAAAATATACCATTTATGGATTTTCTATTAAATATACTTTTAATTTGATTAATTAATTAACATAGCACATTATATTAAGCATATAATAGAAAGGAAACATCTTTTATTTCGAACAAGATCGGTTATCGAGTCAGATATATGTAATAATTACATAATTGCCCTTAAGACATACCCGTAACTCTATCAGGGCTGTGTCATGTAAGCTTGCTTATTATATTTACGAAAAATTTGAACATATTCATTGCTCATAGTTGCTTTGACCAAACATACGACTAAAATAATCATATGGCTAGTGGTGAGCAATATTCGCTTGGAACCGAACTAATTGATTGAACCGATTCATTATGATAGATTCGATTTGGTTGTAAAACTAAATTGGTTTGAGTTCGGTTTGTAAAATAAATTTATTTGGTTATCGGTTTAACCGAATTAACTAAATTATAGTTATATTGACCAAATTTATGGTATTGAAATACTTTTAATAATTAGTTTAATAGTAAAATACAAAGTTCGCCTATTGAAAATAGGTCATTTTTTCTTATAAACATAAAATAACCAATAAAATCTTTTTAAACATAAAGTTATGTTTTTTTTGTTGAGTAAATCAATTATTTGAGTAATAACATGTCATTTTAGTTCGATTAAATCGGCTACCGATCGAATTAACCAAAATTAATTTGATTCGGTTCGCTTTTGATTTCTTTTGTTCCAATTCAATTTGATATTTTTTACCTCAAAACCGACCTGACCGAACCAACCCTACATATGGCTCCATAACAAATCCACATGTGATTACCTCTGCGTTTATTACTCATAAATCATCATTTATTACTTATGATTTGAGTACTCCTATATCACAATTAACTTACTAGTATAACCGCACAATATAACATTTTTTAACTAAATCTGCCTATTGGAAAAACCGACCGTTAAGTTGTATAACATCAAAAGAAGAAAAAAAAATTAATTTTTTTTCTTAATTATGAAATTGATGAAAAATTAACTGCATTTTTTTAAATGAAAGTAATTGGAAAAGCGTAAATCCAATTACACTAAGGATTGTATATGTAAGTCGGCTTGATGCTAAAGATCTGCTATTAATGTATTGATATGAATCACTCACAATCACATATATACATATATATTATATCAGGAAGGATCAATATACTCTTAATTTGAGCTTCTTTGTAGCTCGAAATCATTATTGCATTTGAAAAATCAAAGGAAAATTCAAACAAATATTAGCTTAAAACATACCATCATATTCGCGAATATTTAATTAAAGAAGATGAATAATGAAAGAATATATGTAATATATAAATCACATATTATTGAACTACATGTTTTAAATAAATTACCTGAAAGTACTATTGTTATTCAAAAAACTAACATTGCTGAATAAAAATACTAAAAAGAAAAATTAACATTGCTGAAATAAAAGAACTGGAAAAAAAAACTAAACTTCGGATTCTGTCATTGTTGATATGTTTTTCATTCATGTACTCAATCTGGGTAACACCAACTTTGAAAAGATGAGGAATCCATAACAGTTTGTTTAGTTTTTGTTGGTATATATCCTTACCTTCCTCGTTCTTAATCTTACGAAGTTCATCAACATTGCAACCTATGATTTACTCTACTGGTTTATTGAAAACAATAATCCAAGCTTCAGCGGATGGATCATTAATTTTCATTACCATAATACATTTGCATCACACAAAAATATTATTACATACGTTAATGGTTGCTATAAATACTTAACTCTAAATTTTTATAAGTCTAAACCAACCCTGCATATGGTTCCATTAACAAATCCACATGTGATTACCTCCGCATTTATTACTCATAAATCAGCATTTATTACTTATGAATCTGAGTACTCCTATATCACGATTAACTTAAAGTTAAACTATATTCTTATTCAAAGTCTTTCTCCTAGAAAGTACTTTTCAAAACATATTTAAAGACTCCAGTTCGAGACTTTATTTAAAGTTAACTACTGCCAAACTCGGTTTATATTTGCAATTTTTTCTGGGTCAAACTCAACAAAAATAGAAGGAAACATAAAAACTTGATCACAAAAAATGATTGAAGCAGGCATCCGCTCCCTTATAGAATCAGTTCATTCAAGCTCCAATCAATTCGTTATCTACTTAGCTGGCGGCGCTTCTCAGGTTTTACTTTTAATTCTGCTAATCTTTCTCCTAATTCAGTATCCACCGCAATTAATATAACCAAATTTCATTCGCAGGGGATTGGATGGCTGATGTCTGTTCCTGGCGCTTCTAGTTCAGTCCTCGAAGTTAAAATTCCTTATTCGAAGATGTCCATGACTGAATTACTCGGCAAAGTATTAAGAAAAAACCCATCTTTCTAAAATTTATTTGAAGTATTTATTTTATTCCTGATTTGTTAAATGTAGGTTCCTGCACAATTTACTAGCCAGCAGACTGTTGAGGAATTATCTTTACTGGCATACAATCGCGCTTTGAAACTTTCAAAACCCGGTATGAACTTCCTTATTTTCTCAATGCATTTGGTGTCTTAAGATGCTCAAATTTCTAAGCTTTTGAAGTCAACGTTGCTCTGTATGCTTAAATGCTACAATTTGGTTATTTTGCTCGTGTATAAAAGGTGCAAACTTTGTTTTGAATAGGTGTACCAGGTATAGGTGTGGGATTTACTGGATCATTGGCTAGTGCACGTTCAAAGCATGGAGATCATAGGTATAATGATTCACAACACCCAACCGCACAATGTGGACAAGCATATACATTAAATGTTTTTTTTTTAATTTGAATTTTAAAGTATGATTTCGGTTATGAGATTCAAAAAAACACCAACTACTCCTTTTCCCGTCCTATTTCTCTCCGTCTTTCTTCTTTTCCTTTTGTCTAGAAAATTAAGAGGATAACTAGGTAACTTTACCTAATGGTGGATAAATTATTTAAACTAGACCATTCCGTGATCCAAACGGTTGCCCAACATGTGAATAAGGGTGCAGATGGGTTTTGGTGGGCTCTGGTTCAAATTTGGACAAAATTCATGCTATTGAAAGTTTAATATATAACTAGCACAACAGCGCAATAATTTTTGGATTTGGATGAACAGTCTGCAAAAATGAACTCGAAACCCGGTCTAGATTTTGTCTTATAAATGTGCACTGTGTGTATGAAAAACCAAATGCTCAGTTTTATTAGATGCTGAAAACTGCTTTTATTCAATGAAAATACGTTGGCTTTTATAGCCTTTACATCAACAGAAAAGAAACTCCTAAAAATACTGCAGAGAAACAGAACAACTTTGACCGAAATAACAGATCTTTATTTGAATGAAAACAACAAAAGACTCGTTCCTACACCAGATTTTCTTCAGCTCCTTGCTTCCTGCATTGACTACTTCCAACAAACCCTCCCTAAGCTAAACTTGGTCCACAAGTTTGAGCTTATCTGATACTGAACAAACTCCAAGCTTACGTCTTAAACCTTTGAACGTTTCTCGCTTTAATGGCTTCGTAAAGATGTCGGCCACTTGCTCACTTGATCCACAATGTTCAAGACTTATGACTCCTTCATTAACTAGATCACGCAGGAAATGAAACCGAACTCCAATATGTTTGCATCTTCCATGAAAGACCGGATTCTTAGACAACTTAATGGTTGACGTATTGTCGCACTGAATGATTGTGCTTCCTTCCACATTGTACCCCAATTCTTCTAATATCCTTTTGAACCAAACCGCCTGACAAGCACAGACAGATGCAACCACATATTCAGCTTCCGTGGTAGAAAGAGTGACTATGGGTTGCTTCTTTGACAACCAAGCAACTGCAGCACCATCCATGAGAAATACATAGCCCGATGTGCTCTTTCTACTATCAATATCTCCAGCAAAATCACTGTCAGTATACACTGACACTTCTCATGTTCCTCCTCTCTTATACCAGATACCAAAATCCACCGTACCTCTTAAGTATCTCAACACCCTTTTGGCAGCTTGCAGATGAAGTGTTGTGGGCTTAGACATGTAGCGACTTAAGAGACTTACAGAGAATTGCAGGTCTGGTCTGGTGGTCGTGATATACATGAGACTTCCTATTATCTGTTTATAGAAAGTCTCATTTACTCGCTCTCCGTCTTCGTCTAAATCCAACTTGCTCCCGGGTACCATTGGACTGCTTACAGAGTTACAATTTTCCATGTCAAAACGCCTCAAGACTTCAAGAGCATACTTTCCTTGTGAGATATGAATTCCATGTGGCGTCTGCAGCACTTCTATTCCGAGGAAGTATCTCATCTTCCCGAGATCCGTCATGTCAAACTCTATTTTCATTGATTCTTTGAACTCCTCCATCATTGAGACATCATCTCCGGTGTAGATTAGGTCATCTACATAGACACTGACATAGAGAGAGTTGCCATGTCTGTTTGTTTTGAAAAACAGTGTTTTTTCATTCTGAGACTTCTCAAACCCTTCCTTGACAAAATATTCCTCAATCCGGCTGAACCAAGCTCTTGGCGCCTGCTTTAAACCATACAACGCCTTGTGAAGCTTGTACACTTTGTCTTCATCACCACTGATCACATACCCCTTAGGTTGTTGTATGTAGACATCCTCCTCAAGAACACCATGGAGAAAGGCCGATTTGACATCTAATTGATAAATGTCCCAAGCTTTCCTTGCTGCAGTAGATATAATGGTTCTGATAGTATCCATTCGAGCTACAGGAGCATATACCTCAGTGTAATCTATCCCGTGTTCCTGAGAATACCCCTTTGCCACCAAGCGAGCTTTGTATTTGATTACTTCTCCATTCTCGTTGAGTTTCGTCTTATAGATCCACTTGACACCAATACACTTTGCTCCTTTTGGAAATTCTGAGAGCTCCCAAGTTTGGTTTCTTTCAATCGAGTTTATTTCCTCATCCATGGCTTCTCTCCACTTGAGGCTCTTTTCTGCTTCTTCGAACGTGTGAGGATCAGATGAATTAACCTCCGCCATGTTAACTTCATCTTCATCATCATCGATTTCGTTCCCGGTGACATAGTCACTGAGATAGCTAGGAGGTCTCGTCACTCGACCCTCCCTGACTCCTACTGGTTGCTCAGTTTGAGCTTCTCCGGTGACCTCTGTAGGTTGTTCTTCTTCGTTGTCATGTTCTCCTCCATTTTTCTCATCACTTTCCTCCCATGTGTGATCATCATCATTCCAGGTTAGGTCGGGCTCATGATGATCTCGAGTTTCTTCCCAGTTCCATCCTTTCGTTTCTTCAAATATCACATCCTTGCTTACAATGATCTTCTTGGTTCTCGGATTATACAATCGATATCCCTTTGATTCTTCTGAGAAGCCAAGTAGTATGCAAGCAGTGCTCTTATCATCAAGCTTTCCTCTTTTCTCATCCGGAATGTGAACATGCGCCAAACTTCCCCACACTCTAAAATGCTCCACACTTGGCTTAACTCCACTCCAGGCTTCTTGTGGGGTTGCATCTTTCACCGAATGAGTGGGACATCTGTTCAGTATGTAGAACGTCCAGTTTACAGCCTCTGCCCAGAACATCTTTGGTACCTTTTTCATTGAAAGCATGGACCTGACCATGTTCATAACAGTGCGATTCTTCCTCTCTGCAACGCCGTTTTGTTGTGGTGTGTATGCTGTGGTCAGTTGTCTGCGAATTCCCTCCTCCTTACAAAACTCAGAGAATTCAGTCGAGGTGTATTCGCCTCCATGATCAGTTCTCAGGCATTTGATCTTCTTTCCTGTCTCTGTCTCAACCTTCTTCTTAAACATTTTGAAATGATCAAATGCTTCTGACTTTTCTTTCAAGAAGTAAGCCCACGCCTTTCTGCTGTAATCATCGATGAAGCATAGTACATATCTCTTGCCACTGGTGGTGATAGGACTGATCGGACCATATATATCTGAGTGTATAAGCTCCAGAACTTCTTTTGCTCTCCACGTGCTTTTCTTGGAGATGGGGTTTCTCGATTGCTTGCCCACCAAACAGTCAGAGCAGGTGAAGTTTTGCGTATCAAAGCTTGGGAGACCATGCACCATTTTCTTACTTTGCAATGTCTTCATTTCAGTGTAGCTGAGATGCCCGTATCGTTCATGCCAGAGCTTTGGCACGTCCTCTGCGACAAGTTGCAAGCATCTCTGCAGTTTTGGTCCTACTCCATCGCCGGCTTGATCATACAGCATGAACATCCTGTTTCTGCTCATCTTACTCTCTGCAATCAGCCCCTTCTCGTCATGATAAATCTTGCAAGCTCCTTTCTGAATGATGATGGTTACATCTCTTTCCTGAAGCTGTCCGAGACTCAGTAGATTGTTTTTGAGCTCCGGAATGTAGTACACTTCACTGATCGTGTATGCAGCACCGTTTAAGACCAGCTTTACATTGCCCTTGCCCACGACTTCCAATCTTTTGTCGTTTCCCAGCTTTACCGAGTGTTTGAACTCAGTGTTCATCTTAGAGAACAAGTCTCGATCACCACTCATGTGGTTTGAGCAGCCTGAGTTGAGAAACCAGGCTTTCTTCTTCATGTTTTCTTGCTCATATGTCATCATCAACATCTCCATGTTTGTTTCAATGTCTTCTTCGCCTTCTTCCACATACGCCATCAACAACATTTCTTCCTCTTCATCAGCGTAGTTTGCTTCTTCTTCCCATTTTGGACATTCATTTTGGAAATGTCCAAGACGATGACAATTATAACATTCCACCGTGCTCTTGTTTGGAAACGTTCGTCCACGACCACGTCCCCTGCCTCTTCCATAAGCACCTCTTCCTCTGGTCCCAGCTCCTCTCCCATAGGTTACTTTCAGGACTTGATCATCTCCCTTGTCTTGTTTTTTGAACTTCTGCTCATGTACAGCCAATGAGCTCTGCAGTTCGTCAAGCGTGACCAACTCAATGTCCTTAGACTCCTCAATTGACACCACCACATACATAAACTTCTCGCTGAGGGTTCTCAAGATCTTTTGAACCACCTTGGAGTCAGCCATTGTTTCTCTGTTTGTCCTCATCTAGTTCGTGATGGCTAGTACTCTCCTGAAGTACTCGTCCATGGTTTCAGACTCTTTCATCTCCAAAAGTTCGAACTCTCTTCTTAGCTTCTGCAACAGGGACTTCTTCACTCGATCGTTCCCACCAAATTTCTTCTTCATAGACTCCCAAATGATCTTAGATGTCCTCCGATCTAAAATCTATTCAAACGTCACTCTATCAATGGTCTGATAGAGGTAGTGCTTCAGCTTGTGGTCATTGGTTTTGGCATCATCCAGTTGTTGCCGTTGTTCAGCAGTGAGGACCGTTGTGGTGGCCGGTTCTTCATATCCGATTTCGATCAGACTCCACAATCCTTTAGCCCTGAAGAAGTTCTCCATCACTTCACTCCAATGATCCCAATGACCGTCGAACTGTGGTAACTTCATTTTGTCATCACCCATTTCTCTTTCCTTTTTGAGTTTTGAAGCTATGGCTTCCTTTTTAAGTTTTCAATATCAACCTGGCTCTGATACCAATTTAAAAAACCAAATGCTCAGTTTTATTAGATGCTGAAAACTGCTTTTATTCAATGAAAATACGTTGGCTTTTATAGCCTTTACATCAACAGAAAAGAAACTCATAAAAATACTACAGAGAAACAGAACAACTTTGACCGAAATAACAGATCTTTATTTGAATGAAAACAACAAAAGACTCGTTCCTACACCAGATTTTCTTCAGCTCCTTGCTTCCTGCATTGACTACTTCCAACAGTGTATAATGCGTATGCACATATTTGATACCCATTTGTTTATTATTATATATATAGTACCTTATATGTACATACGAATGTGTAGATCCACCTTACCTCTAGCAGCACACGCTAGCGCAACATTATGGATTTGTATGTCGCTTCCTCTTTCTATGGATCCACTTGCTTCTTCCTCCTCGTGGATCGGTCACAAGCATAAGAAACATACAGGAATGAGATATTAAAATGGAGAATTTTTTTCTCATACCGATCCAACTTAATGGATTGGATTGGGTTGGATTGGTACCGATCCATATAATTGAATTTGTACCACCAAATTCTCCAATTTACTCTCTCCAACTTCAACTGATCCAATGCCAATCGACCCAACCTCAGCGAACCAATTCCGACTAATCCGGTTTACAACTCAGTCAATGCTATCCCTTTTTGATCCAAAAAAGTGGATATTGATATATTTCACCCATAATGACTTTTGGATGATATTTTGGAGAGTTTTAGCACATAAAGTCTCCATGCTACTTCTATAATTATATCTAGCATTCAACGGTTAAATAAGGAATTAGATAGATGTCGTGTAACATCCCACCTCTTTATCCGTACTATTCAAAGAGTATCACAAAGTAATACTATTAGATAATACAGAGAATGAAGCTATATGTGGTACACACGTGAATATTCCCTTGGACTAACACCGATACAAATCTCAAGTCATCGTATACTTATCATAAATGTACACGGTCTCAATACAAAGTGATAAAACACGTGTGCTTTCAGGGTACAACAATACATAATCACAGAATATAAATAGAGCACACAGAGTCAGAACATAGCAGGTAAAACATATATCACATATACATAGTCCAGTGGGTTATAAAATGACAGACACTGACCCACATCATACATACATCACTACCTTACTACATCACATTATATACATATACATTACAACGAGGCTACAAAATACACTAGGGAATGTATCATCCTAATGTGACTACTAGCCTCAAAAAAGTCCAATAGTCTATAGATGCTACTGTGTATCTATACCCGTAATACCTTGGGATCCTGACCCGAGTATTATAGTAACACACAGATCATACTATGTCTATAACGATATATCAATAATGATCATAAACGTGATATGTTAATAATTCAATAAAAGTTATATATACACATAGATGTATATTTAAAGTGATATGTTTCTACCATTTAATCCCATATTTCAAACACATGTGAATGAGTGTGTATTTATATATTAACCCTACATCATTAGGCGATTATAACTATATGTCTAAGTACTCATAATCATACATACATACATGTATGCGTGTGTGTGTATATATATATCTGTTAACTCAAAAAATGGATCAACACTCTGGATTGAGTGTGAAAGCACCCGTTCTATTTTTACAGAGCAATAATATAAAAAATAAATTAAAAAAAAGCATAAAGTAAAGAGACAAGAAGATTTGTATAGTGGTTCGGCAATATGAGATGTCATTAGCTGATATTAAGTAGAAAAACGGAGAAACTTTACAAATTTTTTAGACTGATTCAACGTTGCAGTAGCTGTTGAATGCCAATCGATGAGTGAATGATTCATACAGCTGATGTGTCTAGAATCAATAGATAAATGGAATTTTATAGAAAATTGAAAAGGTATCCGACGTCTAACTTGGGAGATTTCCATGGCCCAACTGACAAGTACATGTGCTTGGAAGATGCTGATATCGAGAAGAATGCTTAAGATCAACCAAGTAGGCGAAAGAAATCCTGATAATTGAGGCAAGTGAAAAGATGGAATACATGATTAGAGGGGTAAAGCGATTCAATGGAAGCCAAAGCAACATCCCTGTACCGAGTTTATCAATACTCCTGAGAACATTTATGTTGCAACCAGAGACATCCTGGGAAATAATGAGCCCTGATCAAGAGAGCCGATTGAAGGGGAGAAGGATTTAGATAAATACCGCATCTTTCGCAAACTGGGTGACCACGAGAACAACCAATGTAGACGCTTCATAGATGCAATTAAGAAGCACATCAATAAAAAAAATACTGTTGTAGCACATCAAAAATCCACTAATTGGTTATCAGACTACTGTTGGAAAATAACTTCCGGAGATGGCTCGAACCAAGGAAACATCCGGATATTCATCCCTTAAGGCACAAAAAGTTGACTTTTAGATTAAGTTTGCTTCTTTCTGTTAGAATAAGGTCTGAGATGTACCTTGGAACGCTTACACATACACAAGGCCCAATGACAAACATGCTCTAGGTAGCAAGTCCAAGGGATGCTCTTATCCGAACCCTTCAGATTTGAATTTGATTTATATACTTCATTCGAACATGAACTTTATTGGTATAATTCAATTAATAAATTTGATTTTAGAACCAATAGTACCGTGTTCTGTGTGGTATTCTAACATTATAATATTAACTTATAAAACCATTGGATGTGATTTACCTCTTTGCAGGTAACTCCGACGAGAGTTCCAAATGCAAGAAAAAACTCCAATTTGTGGGTCCTTGATGGAATCGAGTTCCTCAAAGGAAGAGTATAAATCATACATGGGAACATAGCGATGAAATTGCTGTGCTCAATCGTACCGAGCGCTAGAGTATGCCTACACATTCAAAAGCATCCAAAGACAGATGTCCATGCCATTTCTTAAAGCATCCATAACTCTCTTTCTTCGGCGAGCAACTAGACGAGCTTATCAAACGCTTCTTGATCCTAAGACGTGAGTCCCCTTCACTGCATAAATGGTCTCATCGGAAGCTTTTTGATCTATAAACCGTTAGTCAATTTTGCCGTTGAATGAATGACCTTATTGGATGCTTCTCGAATAAAAATCCTTTCACGAATAATGGATATTCTAGAGACAGAGCAACCCTTCTTAACTCCATCAAAAATGAGTATAATCTATAAACTCTAACTTTGTCGGAGATAGTGGAGTATAAAATAATCTAATCGTGTCAAAGATAGTGGAGTATAAACTAAACTTGAGTCTACCGGAGATAGTGGAGTATAAAACCGAACTCAACTTTATCGGAAATAGTGGAGTATAAACTAAATTTGACTCCACTAGAGACAGTGAAGTATAATTTTAACAACCCTAAAAACAAGGCAAACTTCATCGAAATGTGAAATGCGATTTTTTTGTACTCCATCGATTGTGAGGATAAAGGCATCGCAATACAAATATATGATTTACTTTATGTATAAAAATTTCAAATAGAATTACATTGGCATACTCAGGGCATAACATAACTTTGCGCCTCGATCATGTGAAACCCACAAAATGTGGGAGAAAAGGCTTGAGATTGATGATTAGGCAAGAAAGAATGTTTACCTAGGCGGGTTAGACCTCTTTAGATTTACAGGTTGAGTTGAACATTAAACTCCGAGCAACTTCAAGTAATCGATTTGTTCACTATAATCTCTCTGTCGACCTTAATGGAACCTTGAGACTCGGCAACGAATTAACTCTCGAATGCAAAATCTCCACTTTGCCTGAATCTCAAACAAAGTATGCTTTTCTTCCACCAAACTGCACCATGGGGCAAGTGTTATGAGTAAATTTGCATGACTAATTCTTGAAGAAAAAGTCATCGTAAAAGCGGTGCATGCATGTCGTCAAACATCTTAAGATACTGAAAAACTTTTTAAGAGGATTTAATCATCACAAGACCGATGATGGAGAAATTACTTGGATTGGACCATTCAACGATCCAAACGGTTTCCCAACATGTAAATAGTGGTGCAAATGGGTTACAACTGGCTCCCATTCATATTTGTACAAAATTCATGCAATTGAAAGTTAAAAATATAACAAGCACACCTAAGATTTTTTGGATTTGAGTAAATGGTTTGCAAAAACAAGCTTAAAACTCGGTGGAGATTTCATCTTATAAATGTGCATGAACCGTGTGTGTATATAACGCGCATGCACATATTTAATACCAATTTGTCTGTTATTATATATATATATGTTGTAAAAATCATTCTAGACCCCCCGTCTAAGCCTCACCTAAGCGCTAAGCGAGGTTTACCGCCCAACCATTCACATTTAAACACGTATCTAGACATTGTTTAATAATTAGTTAAGGTTTGATGCCTCATATAAGCGTTTGCATGCTAGTTTTACATGGTTTTTCCTTTTTGGTTGCTCCCAAGTCCATGAAAACTCTTAAATTTTCATTTTGGGTCAATTAATACAAAACAAATACTAAAATATTATCCAAAATACGTAACTTTCAAACATGTCTAACTTCATTTATCTTCGACTAATCCCTGCTAAACGATTAACTCATAATTCGTGCTTATCGTCTAGCGTCCCCCTAACGATTTTTACAACCTTGATACACACATATAGTCGTACGTGCATACTAATGTGGGGATCCACCTTACCTCCTATAGTACACACTAATGCAACCCATGGATTTGGATGTTGCTTCCTCCAGTTGCTCCTTCCTTCCTATGGATCGGTCCCAAGCACAAGAACTATAAGGGAATGAGTTGTAAAAGAGAAGATGAAATATTTTGTCCATACCGATCCAACTTAATGGATCAGAGTGAGTTAGATCGGCACCGATCTATATATTTGGATCGGTACCATCAAATTCTGATATTTTCTTCCTCCAACTTAACCGATCAAACATCAACTAATTCATCCTCATCAAACCAACTCCGACCAACCCAAAAATTGCAGTCCACAACTCAATCAATATTAACCTGTTCGTGCTTCGAAAAAAAGTAGAACTCGATATATTTCGTTTAGACTTTGAGGATATTTTGGTGAGTTTTCATCACCTAGAGTCTCCATACTGCTCCTATAAATACCCCTAACATTCAACATTTAAGGGAGGAATTGGATGGATGTCGAAACTTCACCGGTTTAGCTCTACCAATCAGTATAGTTCTTTTCACGAAAGGGTCATCCATATAGTGCGGACATTTAGTTGTGAAAGTTGACTAGGTAGCTGACCTTGTTAGTCCTTTTTTTTCAAGAATAGGACTGTAACGTTTCTATTTCTTATAGTATTTTTTTCCTCTGCTTAATAGATAACTATTTGCTAACAATGTGTAATTATTTCTCATCACAAACTGAGGTGATTGAATTTGCACTAATGGAAACCATCATTTAAAGTCAATTTCTTTGTATTTTCTGATTTGAATGTATTGCAACTGATTGTAATCAAGATAAATAACAACAATAAGGTGATCAAAGTGAATGTAGGTTAGAAATTGTTGAACCATCGTAAATTTTGGTGTATTATTTAATTTTTCTGCATTATTATTATATTATTTGATTCAATATTTGATCCATTTTTATTTTCTAGTATGTGTTGTCTGTGATTTGTGATTTGAATTAACTTAGAACTCAATATTTCTTATCTACTATCTGCTATACGGATAATATATAAGTGTTAGAACACACTTTTCCACTAACTAGGAATCCAAACTCTCTTGAGAACTAATGCTAAAATCACAATCCGAATTCTGGATTTTACCGGATCTAATCGGGAAGTTTGGCCTTGTTTTACACACTTCTTTCTTTCTTTTAACCACTAATAGAGGATGTTCTCACTTTATTTTGGTCAGGTTTTACTTGTCGACACGGACACATGATCACCTTTGGACATCAAATGTAACTTTAACCAAGGTACCAGTTGTATGTTTGGTACACTTAAGTGAGTTGGTACATTGCTTAACTGTTCACTTTTTATTATCAGGGATTGCGGACTCGTGAAGAGGAAGATAGAGTGTCTAGCCAATTCATGGTCAAGGCATGATATATTAATATGTAGTGTCTAGTATAATTTCATGAATACACATAGGTTATGTAGCATATTAACTATTTGATATCAATTATATAGGACATTATTTACAATACTATTTAAAAAGGAAGAACTACACTAATATGCATGGCTATATGCTGTTTTTAAAATTTGTGTTTTTGGTTTGATTTAGTTATTTGCACGAGGGAAAGCATAACAAAGTTGTACTTGTAAATGTAAATCTAATTTTTAACATGCAAGACAGCATAACAAAGCTGCTATTTGTTTCCCAAGGCAATTGCAGATGCGTGCAAGGTTTCTGCTACTTTTACTTCAGAACTACAGGAATCAGAGATCCCTGAAGAATACAAAGAGATATATGATGAGAATCAAGAGTTACAACAAATTATCGATGGAAAAATATGCATGAAGGTTTACCTTTTTTCGCAAGGTACTGCCTATTTACAGTTGTGATCTTTTTGAATGACTTTAAAGTAGAGTTAAATAATTAAATTTATATAAGCTCCGGAGCATTTTCTGATGTAAGGTATGTATTTTCTTTTACAGATGCTTTTCATTCGGAAAGGAAGATCATTTTACCTGGTTCATTTAATCCACTCCATGATGGCCATATTAAACTTCTGGAAACTGCTTCAAGGCATGTAAATCTGATCATACATTCTATAACACACATAAATGTAGACAAATTATGCTTGCTCCTGAAATTAAATGTTGCATGTTGCTCATTTCTCAGCAGCCAAAAATAATATTCCAGTGATTAGCAATATTTTTAGATGCAGAAGTAGTTTAGGGATATTCCGATAATGATTACCGTTATCGTTTTGCAAATACCATTATGGTACCGTTTCTACGCAAGTTAAAATTGCATATTGTTACCATACCGATTTGCTGTTATACCAAAGATTGTTCCGGTTACACTGGTAATGGCAAATTACCATTTGTCTAAAAAATAGTAAGGTTTATGTTTTTTACACTACAATTGTGGCTTTAATATATATTTCATCATGTAACTTAATAAAATACATCAATGAGAAAAAAGAAATGCAAATAGCATCATTCAAACCGAATAACTATACCAAATCCGGTCATTCGTTTACTTCTAAACGTATGCAATACAAAATTATACATGCACACATATTGTCATTGGACTGATAAATCACCATTACCGTTGTATTTGAAATCTTTTTACCGATGTATTACCGTTAAAAATGGTAAATTTAACGTAACTGTACCAATTATACTAGCATACCGGCTTAGTTCAAAATGACAACCGGTCGACTGATAATGGTGTGGTAACACAAAATTCACCATTACTATAACAACCTTTGTTTTGAACATTTAATCTAATTCAGTTGAATTGCAACAGGAAGAGATACTCCCGGCAAAATATAGGGAAGTGTCTCCACTGTCCAGATGGCTTACAAGATTAAAATTGAATTTATTCACACCATCTGACATCTTAAATTTTCTGAGCATTTGCAACCGTGGCAATTTACTGGAATTTTATAGAACCTAAATTAACCACAGTACTAATTACTGTGTTTCTGGTTCTGTGATTTGTAGTAGGATGCAATTTGCATAGCTAAAGAGCCCACATAAATTACTAGCTACTCTAAAGACTTATTATGGTCACAAGATTGTTCGTTTTTTCCTTAGACCACAAAATAATGAATACATGTACTTAAACATACCATCTTAGAACATATTAATAGTATGAGCAACAGTACAGAGAGAAGTGATCTTATTTGTCACAATAAGGTATTGACTCATCATTAAACCATGCTAATTCAATTTATGGTGCTAGCAAATTAGATGTTTATACAAGGTTACATAAAGACATGTCAATGGATCAGATTGTGACTGTCAATCTTAATCCATATTCAATTAGTATGGAAAAATAAAATTGATTCATAGTTGATCTATTATTCGATAAAGTATGAATAATTAAATTCAGATTCGGTTTCATTACGTTCATCAAATTTTTGCCACCATTTTAATTCTTTTGTTATGACAAATTTCGTTAATTATTTGGATTTTTCAAATGTTCTCTTAGTTGGTAAAAGAAAATAGTATTCACTGAATAAAGTTAATATTGTAAATTTGTAATATCATATAATGTCCAATTATATTAAGAATTAATTTCGTAGGACATAGGAATAATTAATGAATATGGACACATTCCAAAAACAACAACACAAATTTTCAGAGTGTTTAAAAGATCTGTTCATAAAGGGATCAAATTGGCCTCAAGTCGTATCTGATCCATTAAGTTAATGGATCAATAGATATGGATTGTAAATGATTACCTCATTGAATAATCAGATCCAAATTCATTTTGTTGTCAGTATCATACATTAACCCTATAGTCATCATCACTTCTTGTTTGTGATAGTAAATTTCTTTAGATGATTGCAGTGCGGTCAATTTCCATTTTCTTAGTACATGCTCATTAACTTCTTAGGATGAACATTTTACTGATATCATCTCATACAGTATATGTGGCGAAGGGCTCCCATGTTTTGAGATCACAGCAACTAATCCAGATAAACCTCCATTGGAAGTAGCTGAGTTAAAAAGACGCATTGAACAATTCAAGAAGGCAGGTAATGTTGCTCTTTCTTGACTAGCTACTAGTTAGGACACATTTGTTAAGGAATATGAGATCTGCCTTATTTGACTGTGGTCACAAAATAAAATTTGCCTAAACCAAAATCTCATTAACTTGGGTGCTGTGCTGTGACAATATTCTTCCTTTTGAGGAACAAAAAGAGTTTTAAATCTTATTCATCTCGCCCGAGATGTCATTCAAGATCTCATTTTAACACTTGGAAAATACAAAACATCAAATCTCATTCATATCTATTTTAAAACTCATCTCGTCCGACTCCAAGTTGATAAAATCTCGTCCAAAATCTGGACCAATATCTCAATGAGACTTTTTGAAAACCACCCTTATTATTTATCACGAGATATTTTGGCACATGCAACGCACATGCATATAAGCTCTTTATTGAATTATTAAATTTGAAAGTTCTATGTAGTTTGATAAAAATAAACTGAAAAATATAAAGAAAAAATGTAATTTTTTTGTTGGAATAGGATTTGAACTTGTAACATTGTTTATGTTCTAAAATTTCTATTTCTAGATAGATGTTAATATTTGTTCATGGTGAGATTTGAATTCATGACCTCTTTTTTGCATGG
Source organism: Allium fistulosum (assembly GCA_030737815.1). NCBI lineage: Eukaryota > Viridiplantae > Streptophyta > Magnoliopsida > Asparagales > Amaryllidaceae > Allium > Allium fistulosum. The sequence continues at coordinate 430,443,672 of CM060906.1, read as the reverse complement.
AAGGGCATTTTTGAAATTTCACGGTTGGATATAAAAATTGTGTTTTTATTCACTTATTAATAAAGATTAATATATTGATTGATTTATCTAAACAGATCTTGCATTACCTATTCTAATGTAGTCATATATATTTGAATCGCTCTCTGAAGTCTAATAAATTAGTTGATTTATCTATAAAGATCTTGCATTACCTATTCTAATGTAGCCATATATATTTGACCCGCTCTCTAAAATCTAATTATAATTACGTCTGAACAATTCTATTTTATGAATAATTGGAATCAATATCTAGGTTTGAATACGTCTAAACTAATTGTAGGAAGATTTTATCTCCTAATTTATTGGAGAGATCATATGAAATAACAATTTAATATTTAAAAAGTTATATATAGGGGTATTTTGGAAAGTTCACGGTCGGACCAAAAGATTGTGCTTCTATTCCAACTATTAATAAAGATACATATTCTAATGTAGCCATATATATTTGACCCGCTCTCTAAAGTCTAATTATAATTACGTCCGAACAATTCTATTCTATGAATAATTGGAATCAATATCTAGGTTTGAATACGTCTAAACTAATTGTAGGGAGATTTTATCTCCTAATTTATTGGAGAGATCATATGAAATAATAATTTAATATTTTAAAAGTTATATATAAAGGTATTTTGGGAAGTTCACGGTCGGACCAAAAGATTGTGCTTCTATTCCAACTATTAATAAAGATAATAGATTAAAAAATCCTCTTGCTTTTTATATTATAAATTAAGCCATTGAAATTCACAATGATAAAATTACATACAAATTCACTACAATAAAAAAGTAGTAATTTACACCATAAACCCAAAATCCAAAATCTTTAAATTATGTTCACAATAATGATCCAAGTTGCTTGCACTCGTAAAATGCAATGTTCAATGAAACAAAAATAAAATTTGCATAATTGCTAATATTTTCAAAAAATATTAGTATGTTTATATCATTTAGATGCATTAAATATATGATTTCATAAATATAATCCAATTTATTTTAGCAAAAACATACAAATTTAATATATTAACGTATGTTGCATTTTAACAATGCAACGATCGAAACAATAGCAGCTTGGTTGCACCGTAAAGAATGCAATGTTGCATTGTATAAAATGCAAAAAAAAGACATGTTTTACATTTCTATAAAATTCCATAGGGACACTTCATATTTTCAAAAGTTTTAGGGGTATGATATATAAAGTCACAAGGCCGAAGGCTTTTTTAGTATTTTCGAAATAATTTCACTATCCAATATGATATCTTGTCTTTTTATGTTTTTATTTTATATAACTATTCAACTTTTTTTATGGGTCCAAACTCCAAACCAAATTATCCTACTAATTATTATTTAATAACAGTTAATTGTTATAAAACAAACAAGAGTAGAAACTATAAGTGAGAGGTGATCCTTTTATTTATTGGCACACATAATACAATACAAGTTAGTTCTATTTATAGACTCTATATGGAATGAAGGTTACAATAATATCATTTAACATTTAGCATATCCACCCTTATTATATATATATATATATATATATATATATATATTACAACATTCCCCTTGAATATGCGTATGTAAAGATGATAAGAATAATTATCTCATAAAAAAATCTTTGTTATGAAAAATCCAATGGGAAAAATCATAAATGAGGAAAGGAGTGCAACTTTATTTCAATTTTAAGTAACATAATGTTATTATGAGGGTTGAAGCTTTCAGATCAAGATAATGCCTTATTAAAATGAACCTTACTAATAAAAACCCAGTGGAAAAAATATTAATGAAGGAAAAAGAATATATTATAACATACTTTTGAATGCTCCCCTTGATTTATAACGCATTATTCAATTAATCTGTTTGATGCAGCCGATGCATACCAATTTTATACACCATGAAACATTGATTTTGGAAATGCCCTTGTGAATAGGGTCTACCAGATTTTCTTGAGACTTGATTTGTTTCACCTTTATCTTATTATCTTTTTGTAATTCATGTATGAAGAAAAATTTAGGAGATATGTGCTTCGTCCTATCACCCTTGATGTAACATGCTTGGGTCTGAGCCACACAAGTTGCATTGTCTTCATCTTTATTAATAGTTGGCTTGAAAGCGCAATCTTTTGGTCCGACCGTGAACTTCTCAAAATACCCTTCACTCATATATAATTCAAGTATTATCTGTATTATTCTCTTTACAACCACCTAAAACAAAAAATAATTTCTGTTATTTCTAACCTATTATTTCTACGCTAGACTGGAATAATTCAAACTAAGTTAAAACTTGAATATTTCAATGAATATATTTACAGGTTTGCATGTTCGCTGAAATGAGAATATGTCAAATATGCTCATTAGATAATAAAAAGTTCTTCTAGATAATTCAACATATCTTTATTAATAGTTGTAATAAGTTCAGTGTCACATATTTTTGGTGTCAACGCGAACTACCAAAAATGTCACTCTATTTTAATATCACTTAAAAGTTGGATGTACCTTCTACAATACGGCTTCACATTTTTTTCTTCTTTTAAGAATGCTCATATGAGAAGAATTCTTCAGAATGGAAAAATTATTCATTCAATGTAAATCAAGTATGTTATGGTTTTTGTTTTTGTTTTGCTAGATAACAATTATAAAAAAAAGTATCAATTTTAGACTCATAAGTTACTTCGACATGTCTCGATATGCACTCTAAGATCCAATATGTCAGTACAATACGTACAACTGAGATACACTCATCTCATCCGAGATTCTCACTTAACATGAGATATCGTGTGTGGAAATTCCAAGACGAAATGTGAACGAAATTCAAGATTTGAAACCTTACCATAAAACCTGTGATGTACTACTGTCTGTGCCGATTGCATATTTGATTTACTAGCTTTTTAACACATTCCAACTGCAATATCTCATGTCTATTGTTCTTATGCTGAAGCACACATAATTCTCTTTTCCAAATTCGATACATGAAACAAGTTTAGAGCTCCTCAACACGGTGGAATCATTCAATGCCGCATTAGGAGAAAGGAATGAGTACAATATAGCTCAATTTGCTCATAGGTTAAAGGAATAAACTAAATATAACATGCGCACAGAAATAAAGTAGCAAAAGAGATGCTTATATATGTTTTCGTAAATTATTAAGACGAATATAGACAACTGTCTTGAATCATCACTGTTACACTTTTTTTTACATTGAAAAGGATACGACATTCTAATGTTCACGCATGCATCTTTTACTGTGTGGTCTTATAGAGCTTTGGATACGATCTGCAGTAGTTCTTCAATGCTTCTGATCTATAAAAGAGTGTAGAAAACCATAAACTGTGATCTAATTCATACCTTCCTGTGCTACAGATACTCAGCTCTTATTTTTCTTCTTTTTCTTTCTCTCTCATATGTAAGAATTAGTCTTTCTATTAAAGGCCATTTATGCAATTCATAGTTGCTTTATCATAATTATTTTTCAACAGGGAAGACTGTGATTATTTCAAATCAACCCTATTTTTATAAGAAAGCTGAACTTTTTCCTGGAAGTGCATTCGTAATTGGCGCTGACACAGCTGCACGGATTGTCAATGTAAGAATCAAACACACACCCACTCTCTCTCTCTCTCTCCCTATATATATATATATATATATATATGTATGTATGTATATATATATATATGTATGTATGTATGTATGTATGTATGTATGTATCTGTATGTATATATGTATGTGTGTGCGCGCGCGCACGCGCACACGCACACACACGCATGCACATACACGTGCCAAGTTGGATAGTAGTCTTCTGTATAGATGAAGTTAATACTTAAGTATACTAGTGCAGTTTTTTGACACAACTGACCACGGATACAGAAAAAGTTCTGTTGAGATATCAAATCTCGTAGAAAGAAGGAATTCTGATAAATTTATGTTTTGGAAGCAACTGAAAATGCTCGGCATCATATGCTGTCCGCATTAATATACAAAAGAAAACAACTCAAAGATATATTCTAGTTGAATAAGAAGCATAGACAAAAAACACTTGTTCTAAGATCATGAGTGGTGGGTGTTCAAATTCATCATCATATAATTTCTAGCGATTGCAAACTTGGATATGATTAGGTATTTATTCAAATATTATTATGTTATAAACATTTTATTAGGCTCTTGCGTTAGTGTACATGTATTTTGCAGGTATATACAGTCAGTTGCTCAGTATATGCAGAAATATTATTTTGGATGCTCCTTGAATTGTTTATCAGTAAATAACCTCTTCATAATTCATCTTTTATCGAAGAATTCTGTAATTTAGTATTGATGGCTTAAATGTTTAATCAGATTCATGGTCCAGAAAGCAAACAACTTATACAAACCGTATTTATATTTTAGAGGAATGCAAGTTAGAATCAATGCCACAAACCTAATGTATATATTTTGAGTCTCTGACTCATTTACTGAAAGAAACTTAGTATTATACATTACAGTATAACACCATGTTCTGATTTCTTGGCAACAATAGTATTTCTGTAATATAAATAATGCATATATTCCCCCCTTTTTTTTGGGTTATAGCCTAAGTATTATGGGGGAGACTCCCGAAATATGTTGGATATACTTCTTGGATGTAAAAGATCTGGTACCACGTTCCTCGTAGGTGGTAGAAAGGTTGATGGAGTATTCAAGGTACATTATGTATTTATATTAATACTATGTAATACTTATTAAACATATTGTATCAGAAACAAATTTTATCCTAATTTAATTTCTTATTTATGACAGGTTCTTGAAGACCTTGACATCCCAGATGAGCTGAAAGACATGTTTATTTCAATACCAGAGGAAAATTTTCGCATGGATATTTCATCAACAGAGATAAGGAAAAGCATGGGATTATGAGGTTACTTTATACTGTATTTACCTTCAAACCAGCTACAGTGACATACTTCACATCATTCCTATCTATATTGAAATTGCATTTTATTACAAACCCATTTGATGAAGGTGTACTAAATCCTATTGCTATATTGAAATTCAAAGAGATATTTGCCAAATGTTATAAATGTATTTGTTATCATTGATGAATGTTCCTTGTCGATTTGTGCATTTCCTCATCTATTTTAATCGGTAAATGTTGAATTTATTTATGCTTGACATCTTATTAGCATTTGCAAGGCTCACGAGATTGATTGGTATCTTCGGTATGTTAAAATTCTCTTTTACTTATTCACATTTCTCACTAGTCAGATAACTTTCAACAGAATGAATGAATGTATTTTTACAATCCTGTACAATAACTATGTTTCTGCTTTGAAATAACTACTTTCAATAACACAATGATTTTTGTTCATTTGTATCTTCCTCATCATTCCTTGTCATCCTTGTCATCAGCTCACCTGTGCCTTTTGTCCTTGATTGGTGCTCTTGGAATCTTATTAAGAACTTTTGAATCCAGTTTCTTAAATAGTTTCTTCAAATCGCGTCTTCCTCGTGTTGCAAGACGGTTTACTTCACCCTCATAATGTTCATATAGCACTGGAAGCGTATGCAGAGACATGAAAACTATGGAATGACATTAAAAAAAAAAGAAAACAATCATTATAATGTCAGAAACCAAGATAAGGGAAATTGCTCTACATATTACAATATAACTCACCCAAGTATAACAGAGTTAACGTGCTGCAGTAGCTTCCTATCGCCGACACTATCCATAGCGATAAAATTACCTGAAATGCAAATATTGCACTGGAGTGTTATCTTCTTTTGTTATAATGTTGTGTTTATGTACTACAACTGTTGGTGATAACCGTTACCAGTAGGAGCATTTTGAGGTCCTTTCCTGATGCAATATAATGAAGGAAGAACATACATCGAGTAAATCTAGCATAGAATGATACAGCAGCATGCCTGAATGCTCGCTCTGATAATACGATTTCAGGAATTTTAGGAGGTTCCCTGTAAATTATCATATTAGCTGAGCATAACTCTTACATTATTCTTTGTGTATATACTGATATTTATTTGTATACTGATTAAAATCATCTCAGGGAAGCTAATATTTCAGAGTTGAGTACATATTTCTTGAAGAAGTACCTGTTGAAAAGTGGAGCGACGTTTGACCAAATGAATACTGCAAGCAGTGTTGAGATTGTAAGGTAACATACAAGGCTAAGAAAATTGTATTCAACCACTTCAAGTAGGAAATATATCAATGTGACTCCAGCTAAAATCCCAGCAGATAATTGCTTGTTCCTCCATAGCAATATGTTAGCTACTGCATTTTTTGCAACAACTTTGCAGTTTTAGCATATGTTACGCACTTTATATATTCATATTGATCAATAAAACTGAAAGAAAAATTGAGATTTGAAACCTCTTGTTCCGAAAATCTTTTGAAAAGATTTGCGGCGATGACTTTGCAGCCTGAACGATGACTGAGGTTGGTCGTTGTCATAAATTAACTTGTTCATGATGTTTTAAAGTGTTTCTTGGTGATGATGGTGAAAGATGTGTGGTTTTTATATTAGGCTTTGCTCTTTTGTTGTTTCTGAAGAATGTCTATAATATTCAGAAGGAAGGAATATATCTTCATGTATTTCTGGTTTCCAGTTGGGCAACTGAGATTCTTGTTTTGTTTACAGGTGAATGTTCTTTGAGGTTTTAGAATGTTTATGAATTGTAATGCGCATCTACCTCTCCATTGCCGCTGTGTGCTGTCCCAAATCTACATATTTTTATTCACAAAAAATATATATCAAAAGAAAATCAATTGAATTGCCCATGTTCTCCAAACCGAATGCCAACCCATTTTATTAACTCTATCGATCCGATCCAATTGGACCTCAGGTTTGGTAGTTTTCCAACTAATGGATTGGCTGTGGCTTTTTATTTTAGCAAATTCTATTTTAACACAGATAATTACTTAGTAGCTCCCTCTAGAATAAATTAAATTTGAAAAACTAAAATGTCCTTAAAAAGCTGCGTACTTTCTTTTAACTCACTTTCATTATCTTCTTACGTCAGTTTTTTACTGTCTAAACCACCGATTTTTCAAAACCATAGTTTCTAAATCAGTGAAGAAAAAATTTAATTTTTCACTACTAAGTTATTTTTTGGATTTATAGACTTTTTTTATTATAGTTCTGAAGAAAATATGAATTGGGTTTTTAGATCAGTGAAGAAAAAATTTAATTTTTCACTACTACGTTATTTTTTGGGTTTACAGACTTTACTAAGAAAAAATTTAATTTTTCACTACTAAGTTTCTAAATCAGTGAAGAAATTTTTTTAACCCTAGTCTCTAAATCAATGAAGAAAAAATTCAAATTTTCACGTTTTGCGTGATGAGAATGGTAGTTCTAAAAATGGTAGGGGGTCGCTAAGTTATTTTTTGAATTTACAGACTTCTTTAATTTTTTGGGGCTACTAAATAAATACTCGGTTGAGATTTTGCCTTTAATTTAATCTGACCAATTTTGAACTTGATCTAACGTCATTTAATGAAAACCCAAAAGTATGGTTTAGGTTATTTTCGATTATATTCAAAAATTTATTCACCGACCTAGTGAAAACAGAAAACTAACGCTAAAAGATAGTAAACTATGGACTATAGCATTGATTGTATAGTGTACTGGTGTGCTGTTTGTGATTTAAATATAACAGAAATTTCATATGCATTTTCAACCGAATTATCGAGTTCGTTTAATTTAATTTATGTTTTTTACAAAGAAAAACCGCAGTTATCATGTTTGATCATGTAATATTTTAGAACTGTGTTTTCACTACTAAACATGTTTAAAGTAATGTTAGATGGTTTTGACTCATCTTTTATTTAATCACCGTTGAATTGATTTAAATAAGCTAAATTTTTGGCTTTTTACAACCTAAACTGAATTGGATTTCACTTTCAAATGTACAAAAAGTAGTTTATTTATGTACATCCAAACAATCCCCTCTAACATGAATCTATGAAATGTAATGTTGGTTGGTTTGAAGATGATAATAATAATATAGTAAAACACATCGGTCAATGCATACTGAAGTACTGAACAATAAGCATTCATAATTTGGAATTTAAAAACAGACTACATGCATACAAATCAAACCACAAATTTTTTGAAACAAAGTTCAACAATACTGAAGTAACACAAGTAATTAAACTAAGGGTAGAAATCTACTGGTCTTTAAAAAAAATATTGTGTCATTTCATTTCGTATAACATTTTCAAACCTATTATTTTTTAAATATCTCAATGGACGGTTCCATAGTTTATAATCGAAAAGAAAAGTTACAATAGGTTTTTCAAACCAAAAAACTCTTCTTTTATTCCCAATTCCCAATTATCTTGATGGACACATCATGTACATAAGCTGGTACGCTTAGGTGCATAACAATCTTGCATTTTTGCGTTCAATGGAAAACGAAACGGGACAGTTTAATGAAACATGAATGCATTCTTTTGAAAAGGAGGAGTGAAAAGAGTATTTGAAAGGGGTATCGGTTGTTTTGTTATTATTAGTTATATTTTTAATCTATTTGTGTTGTTTTAAAATAGATTACCCTTTGAGAACGTAAATTGAAATTAAACTACAAATTCATCGAAAATTTGATAATAATTCTTTTTTAAAAAAACACAATTATGCTAATACAAATTTTGAATAAAAAATAAAATAATGATACAAATACAGTGATTTTATCACTCAAGTTCAAAGTACAAATACGATAACGACATAAATGCAATTACATAAACACAAATAAGTCATGAATTATTTACCGTTTCTAGCATAGTCCAACAACAACTAGTTCAACTCATATGTTATCGAATGATTGACATTGAATTTGTAATATTTTTTTCAAGTGGTTCATTATCATTATTTCCGAATGTTCTAATATTGTAGTATTTTTTTAAACATTGAAACACCCCCACCTTTATACCCATACTATCCAAGAATACTACAGAATAATACTACATAATAATACGGAGAATAAAGCAATATAGGGTACACACGTGAATATTATCTTGGGCTAACACCGGTACGTATTTAAACATCGAATAAATAACTCACGTATGCATACATAGGATCGGGACAAAGCAATAAACACGTGTACTTCCAAGATATAACAATACACAATATACAGACATATTGGAGATCACAGAGTCAGCCGCAGCAATAATATATAACATACAATATACAATATATGTCCAATATACATCTCAAGAGTATACATCCATGAAGTACATATCAGTAATATAAAGTATCAAAATAGCATTAAGGCGTTACCATTATCCCCCTTAACACATTTTATATAAGCGTCATAGTCTATACAGCACTGTAAACTCCACCGTAAAATAGTGGGCTATAAGGGAGTACTCCATAGGTATAACACAAAACAAATCGTAGTGGTCGTGCATAGGGATACGAGTATGACAAGGCACATGAAGCAATACCCAAGGTAGTGAAACTACCGTTTGCCTGATCCGGATTGGTGAGAACGCATCGCCGCAACGATCGCAACACCGCGAAACAACACTCCCAATTCAAGGGTGCGCACCAATCAAAAACAAGTAATGAGTAGTTTACGAAGAAGTGTGTCCGCTAGAGGTAGCTAACCTCACTGGCCCGGCACGGCTCCTGTTTAAGTCATTTCCAATTTGACACAAGTGTCAAGGTCATCCATTATCGTTCTCTTTCTTCAAATCCAGCAACGTCATCATTCCAATCACTTCATTCTGGATCACACTCCGCGTATAATAGTTATTAAAGTGGTTTTCGGTTTGGACAGAGAGTATGTCCCTAACCGATCCCGGACTCTTCAATAACTACGTAATTATTACACCGATTGGTCATTTAATAAACTTTCAAAATAGTTTGTATTTCAAAATCGAAATATCATTGCCATTTCAAAACCATATCCATACGATATCATTTTCACTTCAAATAAATCCATTTCCAAAATCATATCACTTTCCAAAGTTATATCGCTTTCGAAATCGTAAGTCTTTTAAAATCAAAACACTTTGGAAATCAAAACCTTGAAATTCATAACACTTTGAAACTATAGTTTGAAATCATAACATTTTGGAATTCATAACACTTTCCTCTTAAACAGTTTAGATATTAAAATTAGTGTATATAATAAAATAGTTTATAAAATAAAAATAGTTTATATAAAATAGTTATAAGTTAAAATAGTTTATAATAAAATAATATATATTGAAAATGATTTATATAAAATAGTTTATATTAAAATAATTTATAAAGTAAAATATAAATAGTTGTAGATATAGTTTAAAAATACTTTATAAAATAAAATAGCTTCCACAAATTCATAAATCGATTCAAATTAACTCGACTTCCAAATTCAACTTAATTCAATCTCAATTCATAAATTCCAACTCAATTCAATTTCTCAATAAATCATTTCGAATTATAACGATTTCAAATACAGATTTGAAACACAAAATAAACCATTAAATTTCAATATATTTCAAAGCTTTAAATATTCCACATTTCGAAAACTAAATTCGATAATTATCTATATATCAAATTCACTTTACTATTATTTAGTTTTGAAATATTTACTTAATCATTTCAATAACATCTAAATACAACTTCAATTTACAAATTTAAGTAAACAGAATATCCCATTAAATTTATATAAATTTGAAATATTCCCTTAAGTCACTTTTAATCAAATTCAAGTTATAAACATATCTTTACAATTTAAAATTTAATAAAATTTCAACCCAAACTTATTTAAGTGTGATTCTTAAATAAATATAGATTTTCAAATCAATTTCAAATTATCTTTTCAACCTGAATCGTTGGGAACTCTATATTTGAAAATATACATTTAAATAAATACTTAAACATGTTTTATATCAACTTTATTAAATCAAATTTAATAAATCTTTAAAATCAATATTTATCAAAACCCATATATTTCTTTTCAAAACCATAGAAATCATTTTCAAAATATTTATATATAGACCAACGGTGTCTGTATATGATTTTCTACCCTATGGTCAAGTGATACGGATATTTATCATTTCAATCCACAATTTAAATATATACGGGTATATATCTTTTCAACCCGCAATCCCAAATTCAATGTCAATGAAAATCTCTTGGGTTTATCATTTCAACCCATAACGATTTTCTCCTATTCTACAAATCGTTCGGGTATGTATCATTTCAACCCATAGTGAATTCTATACTAACAAGGAACTTGCAGTGTGATAACAGATGATAATAATATAACAGGCATATATCATCAATATAAATAACAGATAATGGTGTCAGATGTCACAGGTGAACAGATACAGATAACAGCATATATATATGGCAATGTAAATAACTAACATCAGCATATTTCAATTGTCGTTTCAATTGAAATCAAATTTAATAAATATAAGAACATTAATCGTGAGTGATTGCTCACCTTCCGAGGCTAGAGAAATTTGACAACAGAACAAGTTACGAACTCGAAAGTAAAGCAGGATTGGCACAAATTAACGAACAAAACTGATATATAGAAATGGGCGAAATCAAATCAGAACTGGATCGAGATGATAAATAGTATAAGCGAATTGACATAGATATAACATATAAAATTTTATATATATATACACAAAATCATAAATCATATTCTAATTTCAATCTTTTATTAATAAAATATACATATATGTATTTCAAAACTCATTGTTTTAAATTTAAAACACAAACAAAGTCTCTAGAAGTAAATTAAAACCCAAACTAATGTGTACTTATATATAAACTAATTTATATAAACATACATTAGAGCCCATATTTGCATCAAAGTATAAATATAAAACATCTTTATAATATATAAGTGTAATCGCTTTTTTTCAATATACTGTCGAACACGCATATTATAGAACCTATATAATATATAAATCATTATACCTTTTACAGCTTCAAAGCTAATACAAACAAATCTTAAAATAATTTCTGTTATAAACTTACATATATAGTTATAAACAATACTTACATTAACAAAATATTTACAGTTTACGACTTATATAACTAACTATATATAAAACTATAGATACTTATATAGTTTACCTGTATACAAAATGTTACAGCAGATAAAATAAATATTCAAAATCACTATGAATGCCAATATAAACTTATTTTATAATATATATATATATATATATATATAACTCTATACGCATATATAGAAAATCTGAATATACATGTATAATTTGAAGTCAAAAATTTGTGTATAAACTGCAATATAAACTTTACATCAAATATATATTTAAATCTGTGCGCACCTATATCATAGCTTATATATACTATATATATAAATAACACATGCCTATGTCCAGTATTGAACCTTGCCCACAAACAACATTAACATGCAACTTGCCTCTTGGACACGTATACTAATATATATATTAAACTCAAACAGCTTCATATAAGATTTAGAGAAAAGACAAGCAAAGTTCCTGCCAAAGTCACTTTCCAAAACAAAATCTACAATCCTAGATTTCAAACCATGTACAACTATTTATATAATATATAAACCGAACCCGTACAAACATTTATACATATTATAAATATAACTAATATACTAATATATATATATATATATAATACCTTAACCAATAGAGGAGCACGACCAAGTCAAGAGGAGGACAAGGTAGGTGGTCGAGGCCGAGGTGATTGGATATGCAACTCGGGGTCTCGGCTGGCTAAGGACGTGGGTTGTGGTCGGGTCTGGAGGGACAAGGCGGGTCGGTTCATGGTGGAAGCCAAGGTGGTGACGTGGTTCAGGCGTGGGTGGGTCGAAGATGAAGCGGACGGCGAGGCCGAGCCTACATGGGCCGTCACGGTTAGGATAGGCTCGGGCAATGAAGATGTGACAGCTAGGTGCTATAACGGTGGTGGAGAGTGTCGGCTAGCAGAGGCCTGTATGCTTGGCATATCTGTATATCTACGTGCTGCGTGCTACAATGAATACAAGTTTTTTTATTTATATAGCATCGGCCATGAAGAAATTGAAGATAACAGAGGCAAATTGAAGATAACAGAGGAAGAAGAGGAGAAGGTGAATAGGTTTGTACAGTATACGCAATTTATTATACTGAAATCTCAAAAGCAACAAACCACAGAACCACCGAGAAAAATTTAAAAAGATGGAAGCCAATGTGTTGATTTTCAAGAAATAATAAAAGCTGTAACTGTTTGGCTCAACAGTTAGATAGATGAAAGGACCAGAAGTCCAAAAGGTTTAGATTAGATACCGATACGGTTAAATCACTTCACAGATTCCGTTGTGTATCGGTCATCAAAACACAGAAGTAAATATACCATAGAGATCGGCACGAAGAGACGGTCAAAACGGTATATAGATATCAGTGGTATGATCATCGTATCAAAAGTCGATACGGACATTGATATACGTTGCTATCCCGTATGGAAAAATCCAAACGGAGCTAGAAACGTCTGAATTTCACGAAACGGATTACGCAGTCTTATTCAGAGTGTTCAAAATAAATTTTCTCATGTTGACATATTTGGTTTCGGAACACTTTTAAATTCAACTGTTATTGACTGATTTAAACTGAATTTTCTAGCGACCGATAGAACATCTAAATTATTCGACGAAAATTTGCCAGTTGCTATATTAAAATAGTTCAAATATAAAATTTCTATTTCAAAATTTTATCATTTAAAATTTCACAAACTTTCAATTAAATATATTAAATAAACAAATAAAATTATTTAAAATTTACGAGTCGTTACACTTTCCCCCACTCAAAACTTTTCGTCCCCGAAAAGGAACGAGGTAGGAGAATAGAAACAACCAAAAAGGGAAATAGATTGGAAAACAAAATAAAACAATTAATTTAACCCATATAAATTTCAATTTAAATTAATTAATATTTAACAATTTGCTTAAATCCATTTATATTAAATCAATAATTAGTCATTCAATTTAAATTTTGTTAGTTCAAACTGTTAACTCTGATCATATAAATTTCAATTTAAATCAATTAATATTCAATAATTGATTTTGTTGATTCAAGGTATTTTATTAAGTTGATTCAATTTCAATTTGTTAATTATTTCAGAACAAAATTTATTGTATTTATCTCATTTATTATTCAATTAAATGATTATTCTATTTATCTTTATTAGCATTTTTATAATCAAAATTTAAGTATATAACATTTATTATAAACACTCAAATTTTATTTATAAAAATCATTTCATATTGTATATTATCCAATTACATATTCAACTTCTGAAAAATTTAGGTAAGTTGTATTAGAATGAAATTGAGTATTATACAAATAATTTTTCCCAATTCAATTATTTCAAGTTTAAATATTTATTCAAAATTTTGGCTTTATTTAAAATCATCTCATAAATTTAAGAATTAAATTTCCAACTCACTTCAAACCATTTAGAGATAATTATGTATATATTATATATATCAAATCAAATTAAAATTTAAAATAATATACCTATATATATATAAGTCAAATCATACTTAAGAAATTCAAATCAAATTAATTTCTAAAACAAAAAATGTAGCAAATCTACTGAATGGTCTCTCCGCTTCGAAACTCGAAAATGAATGTCGATGATGCGGCCGTCATCACCGAAATTATTTTCCAGCGACAAAAGAGAAGAGCACTGATTTAAACATTAAAATTCTTTAGAAAACAGTTTATATTTAAAAATACTTTGGATAATATACACTTAAAACTTTAAAACCAAAGTTTAGGAATTACCGGAAATTAAATTCTCAAATTCTTGTTCTAAATTCATTTTATTTTCTGAATCAATTTATAACCATATTTAATCATTCATTTATTAATATCATTTGGGAATAGTCAAAGGTTTACCAATAATAAATCAAATATTATCATTTACAACAACCAATTTATTTAACTTTAATTCTAGAAAAATTTACTTATATATAATATAATCATACAAAATTTTTTTCATTTACAAATTTTGAAAACAATATTGTGTCAGTTTGCTCTGTTAAAGTGTTTTGAAATTCCTATTGATATCGCTGATCGGACGAATCGATCGAAACCCCAAATCAACATCAACAACTCAAACAGCACGCTATACAAAACATTTTTAATATAAATTTACAAATACACACCCTCACTCGAATGATTCAAGAATAGATTCCAAAACAAGGATAGAGATTCAAATTTAGAGGGACTCTAATCAAAAGAATTCAAAATCGAAAAAAGGCTCGAAACGAAGATAAATAGATTTCAAGTGAAAAAGAATGGACAGACTTATATAAATCGCGGGCAACCTTAACCGGGTCAACCTTGACTTAAAAATAAGATCGATGCAGAATTCTGAGGCAAATCGACATTCGATCGCCAAAGATAGAATTCAGGTATAACAAAAGATAACAGCATCGTAAACCGAAGATACAGAAATCTCCGGTGAATGAACACCGATTGCAAAGGAGTTTCACCCTTTTACAAATCATTCAGAGATTGGCGAGACCGCAAATTTATTATAGAGATCAGTCGAAGTGGAGTTATGGGATACTCCAGAATCAAAAAACATGAATAGGGGAGACAAGAATGGACTTTGGAACCGAAGGAATGTTCCAAAATTCAAAGGAATCGAGTCAAAGAAGAAGGAATTCAAACTCAAACGAAAGTGATTCTGTAATTGAATTTTACTTTATATGCTGAGTTTTGCCTAATACCAGAGCTCTGACACCACATGTAACGACCTGAAATTTCAACCATTCGCATCCATACATGTCGGATTTGAATTGCTCAAAATATCAGATTGTTAATTTAAATTTGGAAAAAATCAGCATATACAGAAATAAATAATCACAAAATCACAGACACAGAGTAATATAACAATAGTGCAGTGGAAACAAAAAATAGTAGTTCATGAAGCTACTATATATAACAGAGTTAAACAAGATACAACAGAAGTCTCGAATACAATAGTCAAATACAAGGTCAGAATACATCACTGGAATCAACTGAATATCTGAAGCTGGATAGATAGCTGGATCTCCAAGCGAAGCTCCAACTCCAAAGGTGAGTCTCGAGTACTGGTACACTCAGTCTGACCCGAGCATAAAGCAAAACACAAAACACTCGAGTCAGGATTAACATTCTTATATCAATAAATCCAACTCAAGTGAAATAACAACTGAAAATACAAGCAACTCAAAGGATGTTTGGGATAACCATCCTCTAAGGATCCGTTAAACTATTTATATATAGTAGTGTACGCTAAGTAGATAATGCCTATCAGTAATACAAAGTATCAAAATAGCGTTAAGGCGTTACCATTATCCCCCTTAACACATTTTATATAAGCGTCATAGTCTATACAGCACTGTAAACTCCACCGTAAACTAGTGGGCTATTAGAGAGTACTCCATAGGTATAACACAAAACAAATCGTAGTGGTCGCGCATAGGGATACGAGTATGACAAGGCACATGAGGCAATACCCAAGGTAGTGAAACTATCGTTTGCCTGATCCGGATTGGTGAGAACGCATCGCCGCAACGATCGCAACACCGCAAAACAACACTTCCAATTCAAGGGTGCGCACCAATCAAAAACAAGTAATGAGTAGTTTATGAAGAAGTGTGTCCGCTAGAGGTAGCTAACCTCACTGGCCCGGCACGGCTCCTGTTTAAGTCATTTCCAATTTGACACAAGTGTCAAGGTCATCCATTACCGTTCTCTTTCTTCAAATCCAGCAACGTCATCATTCCAACCACTTCATTCAGGATCACACTCCGCGTATAATAGTTATTAAAGTGGTTTTCGGTTTGGACAGAGAGTATGTCCCTAACCGATCCCGGACTCTTCAATAGCTACGTAATTATTACACTGATTGGTCATTTAATAAACTTTCAAAAAAGTTTATATTTTAAAACCGAAATATCATTACCATTTCAAAACCATATCCATATGATATCATTTTCACTTCAGATAAATCCATTTCCAAAATCATAACACTTTCCAAAGTTATATCGCTTTCGAAATCGTAAGTCTTTTCAAATCAAAACACTTTGGAAATCAAAACCTTGAAATTCATAACACTTTGAAACTATAGTTTGAAATCATAACATTTTGGAATTCATAACACTCTCCTCTTAAACAGTTTAGATATTAAAATTAGTGTATATAATAAAATAGTTTATAAAATAAAAATAGTTTATATAAAATATTTATAAGTTAAAATAGTTTATAATAAAATAATATATATTGAAAATGATTTATATTAAATAGTTTATATTAAAATAATTTATAAAGTAAAATATAAATAGTTGTAGATATAGTTTAAAAATACTTTATAAAATAAAATAGCTTCCATAAATTCACAAATCGATTCAAATTAACTCGACTTCCAAATTCAACTTAATCCAACTCAATTCATAAATTCCAACTCAATTCAATTTCTCAATAAATCATTTCGAATTTTAACGATTTCAAATACAGATTTGATACACAAAATAAACCATTAAATTTCAATATATTTCAAAGCTTTAGATATTCCACATTTCCAAAACTAAATTCGATAATTATCTATATATCAAATTCACTTTACTATTATTTAGTTTTGAAATATTTACTTAATCATTTCAATAACATCTAAATACAACTTCAATTTACAAATTTAAGTAAATAGAATATCCCATTTAAATTTATATAAATTTGAAATATTCCCTTAAGTCACTTTTAATCAAATTCAAGTTATAAACATATCTTTACAATTTCAAATTTAATAAAATTTCAACCCAAACTTATTTAAGTATGATTCTTAAATAAATATAGATTTTCAAATCAATTTCAAATTATCTTTTCAACCTGAATCATTGGGAACTCTATATTTGAAAATATACATTTAAATAAATACTTAAACATGTTTTATATCAACTTTATTAAATCAACTTTAATAAATCTTTAAAATCAATATTTATCAAAACCCATATATTTCTTTTCAAAACCATAGAAATCATTTTTAAAATATTTATATATAGACCAACGGTGTCTGTATATAATTTTCTACCCTATGGTCAAGTGATACAGATATTTATCATTTCAATCCACAATTTAAATATATACGGGTATATATCTTTTCAACTCGCAATCCCAAATTCAATGTCAATGAAAATCTCTTGGGTTTATCATTTCAACCCATAACGATTTTCTCCTATTCTACAAATCGTTCGGGTATGTATCATTTCAACCCATAGTGAATTCTATACTAACAGGGAACTTGCAGTGTGATAACAGATATGATAATAATATAACAGGCATATATCATCAATATAAATAACAGATAATGGTGTCAGATGTCACAGGTGAACAGATACAGATAACATCATATATATATGGCAATGTAAATAACTAACAGCAGCATATTTCAATTGTCGTTTCAATTGAAATCAAATTTAATAAATATAAGAACATTAATCGTAAGTGATTGCTCACCTTCCGAGGCTAGAGAAATTTGACAACAGAACAAGTTACGAACTCCAAAGTAAAGCAGGATTAGCATGAATTAACGAACAAAACTGATAAATAGAAATGGGCGAAATCAAATCAGAACTGGATCGAGATGATAAATAGTATAAGCGAATTGACATAGATATAACATATAAAATTTTATATATATACACAAAATCATAAATCATATTCTAATTTCAAACTTTTATCAATAAAATATACATATATGTATTTCAAAACTCATTGTTTTAAATTTAAAACACAAACAAAGTCTCTAGAAGTAAATTAAAACCCAAACTAATGTGTACTTATATATAAACAAATTTATATAAACATACATTAGAGCCCATATTTGCATCAAAGTATAAATATAAAACATCTTTATAATATATAAGTGTAATCCCTTTTTTTCAATATACTGCCGAACACGCATATTATAGAACCTATATAATATATAAATCATTATACTTTTACAACTTCAAAGCTAATACAAACAAATTTTAAAATAATTTCTGTTATAAACTTACATATATAGTTATAAACAATACTTACAGTAACAAAATATTTACAGTTTACGACTTATATAACTAACTATATATAAAACTATAGATACTTATATAGTTTACCTGCATACAAAATGTTACAGCAGATAAAATAAATATTCAAAATCACTATGAATGCCAATATAAACTTAGTTTATAAAATATATATATAACTCTATATGCATATATAGAAAATCTGAATATACACGTATAATTTGAAGTCAAAAATTTCTATATAAACTGCAATATAAACTTTACAACATCAAATATATATTTAAATCCGTGCGCACCTATATCATAGCTTATATATACTATATATATAAATAACACATGCCTATGTCCAGTATTGAACCTTGCCCACAAACAACATTAACATGCAGCTTGCCTCTTGGACACGTATACTAATATATATATTAAACTCAAACAGCTTCATATAAGATTTAGAGAAAAGACAAGCAAAGTTCCTGCCAAAGTCACTTTCCAAAACAAAATCTACAATCCTAGATTTCAAACCATGTACAACTATTTATATAATATATAAACCGAACCCGTACAAACATTTATACATATTATAAATATAACTAATATACTAATATATATATATATATATATATATATATAATACCTTGACCAATAGAGGAGCACGACCAAGTCAAGAGGAGGACAAGGTAGGTGGTCGAGGCCGAGGTGATTGGATTTGCAACTTGGGGTCTTGGCTGGCTAAGGACGTTGGTTGTGGTCGGGTCTAGAGGGACAAGGTGGGTCGGTTCATGGTGGAAGCCGAGGTGGTGATGTGGTTCAGGCGTGGGTGGGTCGGAGGTGAAGCGGACGGTGAGGCCGAGCCTACATGGGCTGTCACTGTTAGGATAGGCTTGGGCAATGAAGATGTGACAGCTAGGTGCTATAACGGTGGTGGAGAGTGTCGACTAGCAGAGGGCTGCGTGCTTGGCATATCTGTATATCTGCGTGCTGCGTGCTACAATGAATACAAGTTTTTTTTATTTATATAGCATCGGCCATGAAGAAATTGAAGATAACAGAGGCAAATTGAAGATAATAGAGGAAGAAGAGGAGAAGGTGAATGGGTTTGTATAGTATACGCAATTTATTATACTGAAATCTCAAAAACAACAAACCACAGAACTATCGAGAAAAATTTGAAAAATTGGAAGCCAATGCGTTGATTTTCAAGAAATAATAAAAGCTGTAACTGTTTGGCTCAATAGTTAGGTAGATGAAAGGACCAGAAGTCCAAAAGGTTTAGATTAGATACCGATACGGTTAAATCACTTCACAGATTCCGCTATGTATCGGTCATCAAAACATAGAAGTAAATATACC
Organism: Allium fistulosum; assembly: GCA_030737815.1. Lineage (NCBI taxonomy): Eukaryota > Viridiplantae > Streptophyta > Magnoliopsida > Asparagales > Amaryllidaceae > Allium > Allium fistulosum. The sequence continues at coordinate 430,423,267 of CM060906.1, read as the reverse complement.
ACAGAGATCGGCACGACGAGACGGTCAAAACGATATACAGATATCAGTGATATGATCATCGTATCAAAAGTCAATACAGACACTGATATACGTTGCTATCCCGTACGGAAAAATACAAACGGAGCTAGAAACGTCCGAATTTCACGAAACGGATTGCGCAGTCTTATTCAGAGTGCTCAAAATAAATTTTCTCATGTTGACATATTTAGGTTTCGGAACACTTTTAAATTCAACTGTTATTGACTGATTTAAACTGAATTTTCTAGCGACCGATAGAACATCTAAATTATTCGACGAAAATTTGCCAGTTGCTATATTAAAATAGACGCATTTCAAATATAAAATTTCTATTTCAAAATTTTATCATTTAAAATTTCACAAACTTTCAATTAAATATATTAAATAAACAAATAAAATTATTTACAATTTACGGGTCGTTACACTACGCCAACTCCCCCTTAAGTGAGATTTCGAATAAGTGTTTACAGAATCTTCTTCTGTCCGAAGAAATGATTCATCAAAATAATGAGTCACCCGTTCCATTGATATGGGCACATCTGAGATCAAGAAATGCTTGGGAGTTCCTTTATTCAATCCTTTTCCTTCTTCTTGTTGCTGGATATCTCGTTCGTATCCATCTTCTCTTTTTTTCCCGAGCCTCTAGTGAGTTACAGACAGAGTTAGAAAAGATAAAATCTTTGATGATTCCATCATACATGATTGAGTTGCGAAAACTTCAAGTCTATCTAACCTATTTTATAATTCTCCCCCTTTGTCATCAACAAAAACTAATCCTAAACTACATAACTCCCCCCAAATCTTATACTATAGCACTATATAGGATAATAATACAGTATAGTAGAATATAAACGAGATAGATAATAATATGAGTTAAATATAGTAAGGTAAATGTGAGAGATATGAAAAATTTCAAACATAATCAATCAATGTATTTATCAAACCACACCATTTCAATCATATATTAAATACCATGTTCAAATCAATTCAAACAATTCAAATCAAGTCAAATCAAACAAAACAATTCAAAGCACATCAAATCAAAGTAAATCAAACCATACAAGTCAAATCAAACATTTCTTGGAACTTCAACCCATCCTTCTTCACCGAAGATAGGGTCTACCTTTATAGCATCCCATTCTTCATTATCCTTGTTCAGAGTTCCTTCTGGATTCGCTTCGAGTTCTTCTTTGTTGAGGACTGAAATCATCCATCGAATGGCATCGAAGTACCTTTCTTGTTCCTTTATCATCTGCATTTGGCTTAATTCTAAATGTCGTTGATTGCGAAGGATAAAAGTAAGCATTTTCTTGAAAGATTTGAGAGCTTCTTCAAGATTCTCACTTAGATTATGAATAGGAGAGGCCATTTTTGATAATATGAAGAAATTCAATAGAAAATAAGGAGAATTGAAAATGTAAATTTTTCAGAAAAAAAGGTATTTAAATAGATAGAATGTTGTTTGAAATGAAAAGACACAAGGTAGTTATGTCTATTTCAAATTCAAAACAAAAATTACTTTTCGGTCGTTACATGTCGACATGGGAAGTAGGGGGATGTCGACATGCCCCTATTGATTTTGGCAATATGTTTTGTTTCTTTATATTATGTACAAGTCTATATATATAAACTTATATAATATATTAACAAGCATTCCAGAGATATTTTAGAGCTAATGAACAGAAATAAACGATTTTCATTGATAAATTTTAGTTAGCATTACATAAACAATACATAACATAACTAATCGAAAGATACAAACTAATACAACTTGAAATGAAAACTAGAATTCGATAGAGGATGATGAAGATGATGATAATCCAAGTTTGCGACTCACTTTCTCAAAGAACTTGTTCATTTTGGTGGAAATTTTGTCCAACTTTTTACTAAAGGATCTTTTGAGAATCCTATGATTTTTCACTATTATCTATTGGATTTTGAGAAGTGTCTTGTTGGATGGATTGTTGGGAGTGATAGGGTATTCAATACTTTCCAATGATGTCTCTTCCTCCTCCTCTCCTTCTTCTTCAATCTCCATTTCCTCCCCTTCTTCCTCCTCCTCTTCTTCTCTTTCATTTCTTCATGAGCCAACCTTTGGTTTTTTTCCGCAATTTTTTAAATGGTTGAAACACAAGTGGGATTTTCATAAGATAGATATTTGCATGGTTAAACACTTTCGAGAAACAAACTCCTCTCTCTTATAATAAATTCCAAAATAGTTAAAAATCCGAGTAAGATAAATTCCATGATACAAAGTGTTTTCTCCTAAGGTAAAATTTTTGGGACGAAGTTCATCCAAAATTACTTGCGCCCAATTAATGTCATAGTGCCCATAAATAGCAAAAGAGCCTTACAAACTTTTAAGGTGGGGTGATTGAAATTTCTCGATCTTGGAGTTATGGTATGTTGCAAAAGAAGGTTAACAATTCTTGCTTTAGGATGGAAATTTCGATTTATAAATTCAATGTTATCATCCCCTTCAAAAATATGATGAAATGCCTCTCGATCATGTTCATCAATTTGAAAATCCGAAATTTTCATTCCTGTGTACTTATAACCCAAAATATTTCCCAAAATCTCACTATTCAAAACAATTCGTGTTCCTTTAATACTACTCTAAACTTCCCCTTCGTTACCATCATAAAAATCATGATTCAAATTTTCATAAAACAGTTTAACAAGATTTGGGTAACAAACAAAATCATTTTGAGAATCATCGATTAAACTGAGAATTTGATTCTCTTCGAAAAGAACATTGAGTTCACATGAAGGAAAATTGTCAATGATAACAAATTTTCCCGTATGGACTTTTCCAAAGTTTACATAGCTTATGTAAGCTTTGATAGCTTCCGGGTCATTGAAGAGGAATTCTTTGATGGCCTTGGACAGCCTAATGGTGGATGGGTGCTTGAGGAAGCCATTTTTGAAGAGAGTAGAGAGCTTGAGAGTTTGAAAGAGAGTTTGAATTTTGAAATGAAAGTAAGAAGATAAGATAAAATTAAGGAGATAAATACATATTCAATAGTCATGTTCTCTGGTCAAGAGACACATTTTCGGAACCTTGGAGTTGGTGAAATGGTGGAGGGAAATTCAAAATTTTGAATTTCAAAATTCTATGGGGATGTCGACATAGGGGGTAGGGCCATGTCGACATGGGTCCTATAATACATGTGACTAATTTTTCTTATTTTGTTTAATACCTACACACACACATGTGTGTGTATCCTATAATCTAATTTATATTTTATCTGAAATAATATTAAATATAATAACACGTTAATATTAATATTTTAATATTTAAAATATTATTAAAATAATATATTTTGAAAATCAAAATTTTAAATTCAAACAGCAAGCAATTTCAAAACATGCAAACAATCAAACATTCAAGCAAATAATTTCAACCAATATAATTTAAATGCGTACATATTTTTAGATTCATATTTTCGAGATTATCATATTCATGAATAGCTGTAAAGCACATATTTGAATTTTTCGTCTCTTGATCTTCATCACTGGAGGATGAGTCTGAATCGTTTAGTGTGGCAGTATACGCTCTCTTCCTTTTCTTTGATGAATTATTGCTTGGAGGAAATTTCTGCTTATCCGAATGCAGACAATCTCTTTTTAAGTTGCCTGACTCATCACAACTGTAGCATCTGATGTTGTTGAGAGTCTCATTATTATTTCCAGAATTCTTGCGATCATTTCTCTTGTAGTTGTTCATCTTTCTATATTTCAGAAACTTTCTAAAATTCATTGTCATCAAGGCTATTTCTTCATCGTCGTCACTGTTTGAGTCTGAACCATCTGCTATTGCATTAAACGCTATTGACTTCTTTTCTAAGGCCTTGCTTTCTCTTCTCCCTTGCATTTGTACTTCAAACGACATCAAATTCCCAATAAATTCTTCAATTTTTAGTGTACTGATATCATTAGCCTCTTCAATTGCTAGAGTCTTCTGATCCCATTCCAAAGTGAGTGAATTCAGAATTTTTCTAACTTGATCTTCTTCGGAAAAGCTCTTTCCTAATGCAATTAGTGAATGCACAATGTCTTGAAACCGACTGTACATGTCGAAAATGGACTCATTTGGATTCATCTTGAATAATTGAAACTGATTGGTCAAGATGGATATTTTGGTCTGTTTAACTTTGCTTGTTCCTTCATGAGTAACTTGCAAAGTTTTCCAGATCTCATATGCAAACTTACGGACAGACATTCTATTAAACTCATTCCTATAAAGTGAACAGAATAGAATATTCATGGCTTTGGAATTGTTTTGTGCAACAGTCTTTTGCTCAGCAGTCCACTGTGCAAAATTTGTTGTGGGTTCAATGTACTCAGTTTGTGTGATATTCCAAGTGTCTAATCCTATTGATTGTAAATAGATTTTCATCATACATGCCCAATATGCATAGTTACTGCCATTAAAAAATGGTGGTCTGCTAGTAGACTGACCCTCTACAAATGGACTAGTGATAGTGTTGACATTATCGGTGTTGGCAGCTATTTGAAAACTTTTCAAAAAATTAGATATGAAACTTTGAAAACCAATGCTTTGATACCAAATGTAGGTAATGCGGATTACAGATCTTAAGGCTGGATTAACACTAGAGGGGGGTGAATAGTGTTTAATGGATTTATGGAATTTTTGAAATCTTTTGAAATTAAACACAAACAGATGCAATTCACAAACAAAGAAACAATCACAGAATCAGACACATATGCAAATAGTAAATAATAGCAGTAAAAGAAAAGAACATACCAGAATTTTATACTAGTTCGGAGTTACCCTACCTCCAGTCCCACATAATTTCTTGTGCAGATTTCTTTTCAAATATAATGTCGATAGTACAACCTCGATTTCAAGGCCACGAGATACACCCTCCTGTCTTTGAGTCCAGGGCAATCTTGCTTGATTTAACCAGGCTACAAGATCGCCTAATTGATTTACGGGCTACAATCACACCCAATTGATTTACGGGCCACAATCACACCGTTTCCAATATCACTTTGATAGATAGAGATACTCGATACACTTCTTTGATTACAAATGATCCTATAACTCTGAATATCACTGAGACCTTAGAGAGAGTGGCAGAGAATCAAACTAGAGATGATCGAGTTTGATTCACTTAGAATTTCGGCGGAGTTTTGTTAAAGCATTTGAAATATAGGAGAGTATTCGAGTGGAGAAGGAGTGAAGAAATGAAGAAAAACTAACTTAAAATTCATTGAAAGCAACTGGTATTTATAGGAGAACAACGGTCATGTCCATTCGTGAAAGGTTATGATGAATAGACACTTCTTTTGAAAATTTGAAATTTGAATTCTACAACTACCATGTCGACATGGAGGGATGGGGGATGTCGACATGCCTATGTATGTTTTGAAAATTTATTTTGCTTTAAAATGATTTCTATTCTAAAACTTGTCAAAACAATTTCTAAACTTTGTAAACCATTTTGAATATAGTTTAAACTTATAAAAGAGATTTAAAAGTAATCTTAAAAATATATAATCTATAATATAAAAGTAATATTAAAAACTAATTATAGAATATATTTTTGAAATTTAAAGCTATAATATTAAAACTAGGAGATAGTTTTATAACAAGAGATGATTTTGAAATCAAAATATAAAAGATGGTAAGAATAGTTTAAGACTAATTAAAATATTTAAACCAAGAGAGATGACTTTTAAAAAGAAAGTTTTAAAAAAAATCTTAAAAATAAATCATTTTGAAAATTTTGTGGATTCCATTCCACTATAGAAGGTTGTGGGTTCCATCCCACTAAAGAGGTCGTGGGTTCCATCCCATTATTAAAGCGAGAAGGTGGATTCTATTCCATAATAAAAATCTGAATAAAGATTTTAGAGCTATTATGAAGTTTTAACATAAATCTAGACTCTATTACTTATCTTGATATCTTGAACTCTTGAAATCTTGAACTCTTGATACTCATGAGTCTTCAGTCTTGATTTCTTCAATCTTGAATTCGTCAGTCTTGAATCTCTATATTATACAATCTTCATTCTTCAGTACCTGCATATATATCCTGCATATACATATATATCTAGACAAGAATATTAGTATTTATATTTTATAACAAGTCCTAAGGTTGTTGTCATCAAAACCATCATCTCAGAAACTAACAATAAGATGTTTTGACTGTGGAGTTTTTGGTCATAGAAAATTCGAATGTTTGGGAAATTTGATTTTAATTCTGGCAGGAGTCGCGTTTCTTCTAATACTAGTCATGGATTCCAATTCGTTTTGAAATGTATGAAGCTTAAAAGAATTTTGTTGGATCATTTATGGGTGTAGAGGAAGGAATGGATTGGGTTCTTGGAGGAATTGTTCCGTTACTTTGATTCTATTAATGCAGTGAACATAGGAAAGAATTATAAAATGAAATTTGGCAATCCAATGAATTATTTTGGTGATTACGCTTCTTCTGAGTTTGAAGAAGAATTGGCTGTAGATAGTCTATCTATCTCCAAGGATCTAATTGAGGATTTAAATAGTTCTGATATGTTTGATTCTTTTGCTACTGCTCATAGGGATGATTCTTACTTCCTTGATCCATTGCTTTTGGATCCTGATGTGGAACATTGTAAATTGAATATTCTTTCATCGGAGAATAATGCTTTTGGTAAATGGTTTCGGTTATGTTATTTATCCAAAGAAGGGTATGTTTCTTCATCTAATTTGAGAGATCAAAACAATAATTTTGTTCATATAAATAGTAAAATATCCAGAGCTCGCCTTTGTGTAGTGGAGAGATTCGAAATAGTAACCGCTAATAGTTTTGATTGTCTGGGTCCGAGGAGGCTTCTTACAAGGATTCTGAATCATTGTTGCAAGATGACAGTTTGATAATTAAAGTTCATGATTGCCATAATAATTCTGGTAGTTCATTGGAAGCTATTGAAGGTGGTGTGGTTAACAAGGAAGATGTTGTAGATAGTTTGTAAGTAATTTTAAGGGTGGAATTGATCGGAATAAGGTGTTATACAGAAGTGAGGAAAAGATTGGGTTGGTTGGTTATGCTACTTTGTTAGACGATGATGGTAAATACATTGGTAATGGGGATGTTCTACTTGTTAATGATGGTGATTCTGTTAGTCATATTGAAGGGGGTTCTGATATGAGCATTGTTGCTCATGTCATTGAAGTTGACAATAAACTGTAATACCAATGTGTTTAGTGATGATATACACAAAGATGGCGATGGGCACGAGAGCATATTCACAAGGAATTGTTTGTCTGAAATTGAGGTGGATTGGGGGATTCGATATGTTTTTGAGAGTGATTCTGTAGGCAACCATGAAAGAGGCTCTGATCAGAGCATTGTAGTTTCCAAATCTAAAGTATGTAGTGAAGATATACACAAGGTTGTGGTGCACAAAAACATGTACACTAATACAGCTGATGTGAACAGGAGCATACACACTGTTATGGATGGTAGCTGCCAGGTTCAATTTGGTGGTGTTGCTTGTTTGGATGGGATTTTAAATATAGAAAGGTTTGGATATGCTGCTAATTTTGTTGTGGTTGGTGATGCTAATATTGATTTTTCGAAAAGTTTGGTTGTTGTTGATTTGCATTCTGAGGAAGACACGGTTAAGCTAAATGTTGATGATGTTTTTTACTGGCAAAGGTGATGTGGTGGTGAATGAGTCCATGTCTTCTCCTAATGCATCATTAATTTTTGCTGAAAATAGACCTGATATGGTTAGTGTTGATGTTGCGGCATCTTATGGTGGATCTGTGACTGAATAAAAATCTAAGTGTAAACTCGTTTCTCAGTGTACACATATATTGGATATCCCTTAATTTGTTACAATGGAGGATGTGCAGTATATGATAGATAATAGTGATGTCTCTAGTTTGAATGTGATTGAGGATGGTATAGAGGTTGGAGATGCTAAATTTGGTAGTTCGAAATGTTTTGTGGTTGAAATCGAATCGTAGTTTTCTCTTAATGCTCAAAGTGAAAATGTGTCGAGTGATAAGTATTTTGATGATAGCGGGAATGTACTGTCTGAATTTAAAAATGTGGAGAATTCTAATTTGGTAGTGAATGAGGGTGTTTTAACGGTTGGAGATTCTTCGTCTTTTGAGCATTACAATGCGGTTATTGACATGTCTGAAGTTGCTGTGATTAAGGATGGTGTTGAGTCAACATTTAGCACTCAATCTAAAGTAGGTGAGGACAACAAAGCCTCTTTTATTTCTTCAACATCTAAGAGAGTTAGGCATAAGAAATTTGTTGATGTAAGTGGGTCTGTTCGTCGTAGTGCCATGATCCGTAGTAGTCGTTCTCAGTTTTTGGGTGAGTTTCCTGATTCGAGTGGCACTACGAATTCAGGCTCAGGTATGATTTCTGATTTGGACAGTACTTCTTTTTCTTATGCTCTAGGTAGTTTGTCTTCCATTGAGTTATGTCAGTTAGCTAGGGATACTGCTTTTGTTTTTTCTGATGTTGAATTAGATACTGCTTATATTAGAAGTAGGGAAATTGAGAGGGCTAGATATGTTGATTTATAAGGATTATTAGCTGGAATATTAGTGGTCTACACGACTTAAATAAATGTGATAAAATCAGAGCCCTTTTTAAAAATTATTTTATCGACATTGCACTTTTACAGGAAACAAAAATTGAGTGTCCCGACATTCGTTGTTATAGCAGATAAGGGGGTTTCGACTTTTGGAATTGGGTTTATTTACCTTCTATTGGAGCATCTGGGGGTTTACTTATAGGGTGGCGGGATAATTCTTTTAAACTTCTTCAATGTATTTCTAAAAAATGCTTATTGCATATTATTCTCATCAACCTTAGCGATAACTCTATTTTAAATATCTCTAATTTTTATGGGCCAAACTCAAAAATTAGTCGTCGGGTTCTATGCAATGAATGTCTAGAATTTATATCATTAACTCATGGTTTATAGATTATGGGGGGTGATTTTAATGTTATGCGTTTTCTACGAGAGCATTCACCAAGAGAAGGTGATTTCTCTTCTATGGAAGAATTTGACCAATTTATTATTAATTCCAATTTGATTGAAATTCCTCTTTCTAATAGAGAATTCACATGGAGTAATACTAGAGAGTCCCCTTCTATGGCCATTCTAGATAGATTTTTCGTTAGTGACGAAATTGAGGAAAAATTTCCTATTTGTAGAGTTTCTGGTTTGCCTTTTACTTATTATGACCATTGCCCTATCATTCTTACGTGTGATCATTATACAATTGTTAATAGGACTTCTAGATTCGAAAAAATGTAGTTATTAGAATCAAATTTCTCAAATCTAATTAAAAATAAATGGATTTCAATGAATTTTTATAATATCAGAAATACAGATAATTCTGCAAAAAAAATTGTTTTAAAACTTAAGGGTCTTAGGAACTTTCTTAGAATTTGGAGTAAGCTTGTTTTTGGTAGTATCAAAATTAAAAAAGAAAATATTCTTTCTAAAATGCTTAAAATTAACGAGATAGAAGAAACTAGATAACTAAATCTTGGTGAGCGTAATGTTCTCGCTAATTTAAAAGGAGAACTTTATTCTATTTTAGAAAAAGAAGAGGTTATGTGGAAACATAGATCTAGAATTCAATGGATTAATGAAGGTGATAATAATACAAAAAAAATTCATAATTTGGCTAATGGTAGAAAACGTAGTAACACGATAAATTCTATTTTGGTGAATAGTGTGGAATTGGTAGATCAAAGGGATCTTAATAAGGCATTTACTAGTTATTATAGAGATATTTTCGGTAATATGAATAAGCATAGAATTAATGTTAGATGGAATGATCTTTATCTTCTGAATCTAGAGTTGACCTTTCTGAGTTTGATAATCCTTTTCCTGAAGGAAAAATTTCGAAGGCTATTAATGACATGCCTAGTGATAAAGCCCCGGGTCCTGATGGATTTCTTATTTTCTTTTGCAAAAAATTTTGGGATGTTTTAAAATTCGATTTAATTAGCATGTTTAAAGAATTGTATACTGGGAAACTACAATTAGGGAGATTTAATTTTACAAATGTAATTTTACTACATTAAAAAATCGGTGCTAATAATTTAAAAGATTTTAGACGTATTTCTCTAATAAACTATTTTGCTAAAATTATTTCAAAAGTTTTAGCTAATAGACTTAACACAAGAATGAATGATCTAATTGATTGTTCATAGTCTACTTTCATTGAGGGTGGAAATATCAATGATGGAGTGGATGTTGTTCAAGAACACATTAATCATTGTTGTAAAAATAATATTACAAGTACTCTGCTAAAATTAAACTTTGTGAAAGCTTTTGATTCGGTTGATTGGGATTTTCTAGTTGATATGTTATTGACTAGAGGTTTTAGTCGTAAGTGGATTGGTTGGATTATGACTTTGCTTAAAACTGACAATTCTAGTATTATGGTTAATGGTATATTTGGAAATAAAATTAAATCTAAACGAGGTTTAAGGCAGGGTGATCCTTTATCGCCTCTTTTGTTTAATTTAGCCACAGATGTTTTTGATATGATAATTAAAAAAATGGTCGGTAATGGATCTTTGGGGAGTGTTGGTAGTTAAATTTCTCGCTATGGTCTCTCTATTCTACAATTTGCGGATGATACCTTACTACTTACTTCCCATTTTCCTAATCATGTCATTACCATTATATTTATTTTATACAGCTTTAAACTTCTTTCAGGGCTAAAAATTAGTTTTGATAAAAGTTCTGTTTTTGTATTGAATTACATTGATAGGGTTGAAAGTTTAGTTGCTAATACGCTTAATTGTAAAACTATGACTTTCCCTTTTGATTATCTTGGTTTTTTGATTAGGCCAACTAAACTTAAGCATGATGATTGGTTAATTATAATATATAAGATTAAAAATAGAATTTCTAATTAGAACGGGAGGTTTTTTTCGAGAGCGGGTATATTAGTTCTTATCAACTCTGTTTTATCTGCTCTTCCGATCTATTGGATGTCTATATATCTTTTCCTAGATTGGATGATTAATTAAATTGATAAAATAAGAAGGGACTTCCTATGGAGTGGTGATAATCCCAATAGTAGTCTTAAATGTTTAGTCAATTAGGAAACAGTTTGTAAATCAAAAAAGGAAGATGGTTTAGGAGTTATTAGTTTACGTAACATGAATTTGTCTTTATTAGGGAAGTGGTTATGGAAATTTAAGGATATAAATGATAATTCTATTTGGAAAGAAATTATTTCTAAATATTATTATAATGGTAGTGATAATTTTTATCAAATTACACCTATAGTTATTAATAAGTTTTCTAATTTTTGGAAATCAATTTTAAAATGTCATGAGATTTTTAACCTTGGTACTAATACGATTGTTCACTCAGGAAATAATACTTTTTTTGGCATGATCGTTGGAATTCTATCATTCCTCTTAGGATAGAATTTAAAGAGCTTTTTGAAATTTGTAACTTTAAAAATGCTTTAATTTTAGATGTTTTTTCCTCCAGATAATGATACTCCTTGGAATTTTAGCTTTAATATAATTTATAAGGTACAACTCTTTGGCAACTTTCTTAGCTTTATGCTAGATTGAATTTTTATAATATTAATAACAAAAACGATAATATTAACTGGGAATGGGATAAGAGTGAGAAATTTACTTCAAATTCTTTTTATAAGTTTCTTAATTTCTCGGGCGTAACTAATAACTCTTTTAAACTTATTTGGAAAACAAGTTCTCCTTCTAAATCTAAAATTCATATGTGATTCATCATGCACGGTAAACTAAACACTATTGAATTTTTAAAAAGAAAAAATATGCAAATTGATAGTAAATAATCTTTTTGTAAATTGTATTTTGAAGATATTAATCATGATTGCATGGATACTTACTACATTCTAAATAATACTCTCAAAATTTTTAACTTTAGCCTTATAACTAAATTCTAGATCATCTGCATTTGTAGTGAGGCAATCATTCTGAATTTTCCGAGTTTGTAGCGTGGCGTTTCCTTCTAAGATGGAGCTGTCTTTTGATATCATCTGCACTAAGTTGCTTCATGGATTTTTTGGGTACTTCTAATACCTCATTACCAACCGGTGGCCTTGTCGGAGCTCGATATTGAGGTGTAATGGACGGTGGCCTTGCCGAAGCTCGTTCGAGTTGTACTTGAGTCATTTTCATTGTTTTTTGTATTTTGGATTAGTTACCTGCCAGGCATGTTGGCAGCACCTTTATTTTCAGTGATACACACACACATGTGTGCTCTCCTCTACTTTAGAAGATCTCACATTTCTCTCAAAAAAAGGAAATCGTACTCTTTGCTTTACTCAAAATACTTATGCCGTGATATATGCTTTATACAAAACAATGTTGATGAAAACCTAAAATCAATAGGGTTATATGTCCTTTTAAAATAAGTTAAAGCCCTTTTTAAATTAGAAAATATTAGGCTATAAAGCCAAAACAATTCCTTCGAAACCATTGTTGACAAACTTAAACAGCCTCTTTCAAAATCATCGAAAGCATCCCTTTCGAAATCATTGAGTTCAACGCTTAATAAAACTATAGCATCAAAGGGAAGGGGCAAAAGCATCACTTTCGAAAGCATTGGTCTCAAGTAAAAGAATTGGAGAAGAGAGTAACTTCAAAGCTATCCTTTCGAAACTATTGCCTCAAAAACTATTAGTAAAAGCGGCTAAGTCAATCCTTTTGAAAACATTATGGAAGGAGGCTTCAATATTAGCGGAAGGTACAAAGACAAAAGCGTCCCCTTTCGCATGCATTGTTTAAAGGTTGTAAACAAATGGCATCTAACTAAGGCAAAAGTTATTAATGCGGCAACTAACATAGCGACGGAAGGATATACACGACAGCATACTCCTTCGTAACTATCATTTTAAACAAGGCAGAACCATAGTGTCGAAAGCATTGGAAAAAGGCAGCATTCTCCCCTTTGCAAGCATGCCTTCGCCGTCAAATTTCTTTCCGTCTAAACTCAACACACTACATAGCAAGACTCTTGTTATCGTGTGTATAGGTTTCGACGGTATCGGAAGGGTAAAAGCGGTTGTATAGTGGCGGAAGCAGGCATATGGAAGTGGCGTAAGTGTAAATTAGTGCAAAATTAATTTTATGTTTTATAAAGTAACTCATTTTCACCTAACTTCCATTATTTGTCAAAATGTGATTGGTTGACTATTGCTTTACCAATTTATTTTTGAAATTTACTACGCAAGTTAGAAAATTAAATATTAAACAATTTTGCATCTTAACTCATTTTAAGCCCATTTTAATTAAGTAAATAAGCCCTTTTTACTTAAAATAATTTATTTGACTATCTTAAAATCTTAGGAAAAATCCACTAAAATCAAATTAAAATAATTTAATCATTTTCTTCCCCGTATCCAACTTTTTTTGGTCTGAAAACATATTTTACCATTTACAATATTTAAAACCAAATTAACCATTTCTAAATTTAGAAAATTCACCATAAATCCATACTGACTTAGAAAATTATAAAACTTGAAACTCACTTCTAAAATAATAATTCTCATATCATATCAAAATCTCACATCAATCGGATGTCATATGAATGGTTTTCTAACTCAAACATAACACAATAAATCATATTTAAACCATAAATCATCAACATAGTATATAATCACTTTTAAACACTAAGGGATATATTTGCAAAAGAAAATAGGTTTACCTTTAAACCTAAATCATTCATCAAAAATAGAGATGTAAACTAATTATTCACCTTGATTTGGATTAAGGAGTTGAGACTTCAATTAAGATTGATTTCCTAAGCTTTTCCCTTTAATCTCTTGTTTTCCTTCCTATAATAGCCGACCGAACTTAGTATTGATTTTGTTTAGTTTGTGAATGTAGAATGAATGAGGAAGTGGAGAGAATGGAAGGGTTTAGGGTATAGGAATAAAGACTCTTCCTATTTTACCCTTATCATAACTCTCCTTCTAACCTATGTTTAATTCCTTTCATTAATATACTGATTAAGGCTCGGCTCAAGTTTAATTATCAAATCTCAATTCATTTAACCCTTTATATTATTTTATTTAATTTTTCTAATTAAATGTCTAAATAATGTCACCTAAAATTAGGATTGTTACACATAACTTGATAATATTGCCAACACACAACTATAAATATTATTACCACATGGCTTGATAATATTACCCATACACAGTTATAAGTATTACTTCCACATAACTTGATAATCTTGCCGACACACGGCTGTAAGTATTGGTGCCACGCAGCTTGATAATATTGCCGACACATGGCAATACAAGCAACTCACAACAACGAGTCTCCACAAATCCTTATCACGTGAGTATTATCAACTTACAATGAATAACCAAATAAATATAGCAATGACGTTCCATACCACCGCGTGACACTCAAACGTTTATTCACTGCTTATAAACTTCACTCAAAAATTATAATATTCTATATAACGAGTTCAAAGGATAACCAAAGAAATATTACCGAATGATCCATCTTAAACGGTATTATAACTCTGTTTATTCAAAGTCCTTGTCACACAGAATTAAAGTAATAAAAAACAATATAAAACATCACAAATCTAAAAGGAAGGACGTCAGCACCATATCTTATCAAATCACTAAACAAAATCAACATCAACGGCGAATCATTCATATAATCCAATTCAATATGTAAGAGAAGAATGATCAGAAAAGTAATATAAAATAGATTATTCGAATAAATAAATACAACAACTCAATATTTAATAATAAAGCATTTAAAATAGAAATAAGTACTTAGAAATAGATATCAAATAAACACTTAGAAATAGAGATCAAATATATATTAAATAATATATTCACTTTGCTTATTTAATTCCAATGTAAGATACAATTACTAAATTTCATTTCCAATTCCTTAATATATTTTTCAAAACTTCCAAAATCACTTTACACATCAAAAATAATTATAAAAACTATTTCATACTTTTCTATAACCAAATAATACTTTAAAATAAGTTTATAAATCTCAAAAATAATTATTTTCGTTTTAAACCATAATTTATAATTTAAAACCTTCACTATATTTATTCAAAATCTACGATAGCTCATATGAAAACTCAACAGATATTGCTCTAAATTCATTTCATAATATTATATAATAAAATGCTTTCTCATAATAAATTGATAAGTTATAAAATAAATTATATTTATTTCAAACCTTAGAACATAATTCAAATCTTCTTACCATATAGAATTCAAGGAGTAAAATCCTCAAAAATCAACATATAATCATCAACATAAATTTTATCTTTCGATCGGAGTCGCATTTCATCGAATTCCGGTCATCCGTAAAATGTACACACACATATAAAAATAACTACACATTAAAATGCAATCGAACAACATTTCTTTGCATTTTTAATAACCTAACATACAAAAAAAATATTCCATTATCAGATCCAAAATCATACCTAACATCGCAACATCAATCCAATATCATATCCAATTTCACAAAGAAACAATTCAATATCCCGAATAAACAATTCAATCGATAATCATAATCAATTTAACAAAGCAAATCAATCAACAATCGGGATAAATAAATAAATATATATATAATAGGTAATGAATTAGACATAATTATGAATGAGAAAACTCCCCGAAGCGATGCTCGTTCAACCAAATCGTCAACTACAACATTGTTCTTCGCTTTCGTAACTATCTTCATCATGATCTAGCGCCCACACAACAGCCGCTCCTCAACTATCACTATGTCCAACCCAAACTACGACAACACTGTTGCCTGCCTCCTCACACGTCCTCCACCAAGCCCTCTAGGTCGCTGTTCGACCCAGCCAAAGTCACCGCCATCTTGATACCGCCAAGCCTACATGAACAACACCTCCTACATCTCTTTCACTACTACCCAAACCCACCTATGTCACTATGTCACCAACACACCTGCTCGCTGCCTCTCCCTAGTTACCTTAGCAACAACGAATTCGAGAATCCCTAGCCTGCAATCGCACCGACACCCCAATTTGGGACGTCCTCTGTAACACCCCATATATTTGGTACCTTAGACATTTAATTAATTAAATTAAATAATGTAAAGATTAATAGATGGAGATTTTAATTAATTAGAGGTAGTAGTGTCATAATGAAGGGTTAATTAAAAATGAAATAGCACTAAGTAATGTGTTAGGAAATGGGAAGGGTATTTTAGGAAATAGTGAAACCTTATACCCTAAACCCTTGTGAGATTCACGTTCACTATTCTCATTTCAAAAAAAACAAAAATAGTTAAGGCTGGCCACCGTTTCCAATCTCAAGAGCTAGGATTCAAAAGGAAATAAGAAATCAACTAATTCAACATTCTAAAATCTCATCTATAATCTCTAAAGCCAAGGTGAATAATTACTATATCCCTAATGTTTCTAATTTTTGGTTTTTGTTTAGATCCGAAATGTTTTTTCTATAATATTGCCATGTTTAATGTTTTAAGATATATATATATATATATATATATTGTTGGTGAATTTATAAATGTTTATTCGTGTTTTATGATAATGTTTAACAAGAAAACCCCAATTAATGACATCCAAACACTTTGGAAATTTAAACATAGGTCGGGAATAATATTTTAGAGATGGATTTTGATTTTTATAATTTTTTGATTTAATATGGATTTTATATGAATTTTTTAATGAAGGGAATTGTTTATTGGGTTTTAAATTATTTTCGGCTGAAATAATCATTATTTGGGTTTGAGATTTTAATATGTTAGGCAATGTATTAAAATATATTTCTGGAATTTTTCCAGAATTTTCCTAAGTTATTTGAGGGATATATAAAATCATTTAAGGTGCGAGACTTAAATGTTTTATATATTTATAAAGGAGAAGGGGCATTTTGCAAAATAAAATGTTTTATAAATTCAGGTAATTGCGGCAGCAAAATTCTTAAAAGTATTTTATTGAACAATGAGAATTTGACAAACAAAGGCAGTTTAGTTGAAAAGTTTTCCTTTTTAAGTTTAAAGACAAAAATCATACTTTTTCCATGTTTCAATCCATACGGCTAAATACCTTCCGCCCAGACCTTCCGAGCTAGCCAAAAGGTTAGCTTTCGATAAGATAAAAATTTAATGCATAAGATATCGAGTAATTGGTACGTAATGAATTGAATATAAGCCGAAAGGTTGATGGCCGAAATGTTGAAAAATAATTGTTTTATAAGTGAAAGGCCTTCGTCTGCTTTGCTTTCGAACTTTTTCGACTCGGTTACTTCCGGCCAGGTCCAATTGTTTAAGGAAAAGACTTTAAACCTTCTGACATAGTCGAGAGGTTGTAGCTGCTACCGCATTTACTTTGTTTTGAAACCTTCCGGTATTGCTGAAGGGTTTTCAGTGTTTTATAAAGGTTTTTACTTTGAAACTTCCGACCCAGTCGAAAGGTTCGCATGTTTTTAAAAGTTAGCCGAAGGCTTTCGGAGGGAAGCTTTCGACTTAGGTGGTTACCCTTGTCTTGTGAAATATAATCGTAGGCTTTCGAAAGGTTGTTTGGATATCCTCGAAAGGTTATATGGATATTTTTGAAAGGTTGCTTTAATAAAGATGAAAGGTTTTAAAAGATAAGTTTCCAAATTGTTTTAAAGTTGAACCCATCATACCTTCGAAAGGTTTAGGTTTGAAAAAAATTTAAGCAACCGAAGGGTTTATTCTCGGTCTGTTTCAAAAGGTTTATTAAATGTTTTTGAAAGGTTTTGATGGAAAGGCTTTCCAAAAGTTTTTCTAAGGCGATGACTTAGAGCAATTGTAAAGAAGGATGTCTAAAGCTTATAACTTCCCGAAAGGTCTGCTTGAATGAATTCGAGAGGTTTTAGAAACGATTTTTGAAAGGTTTAAACCTTAAACTTAAATGAGGAAGTTTAAAGGTATGGAAAGAGGTTCTTTCAAATGGTAAAGTATTTTCATTACCTAGGTTTCAAGTAAAGAATATATATATAACATGGTAATATAATTTAAATATAGTATAAAGACTTATTTCTTTTCCCTGTTTGAAGTTTGATATAAAGGTTTAAGTCATTTTGAAATTGTTTTCAAGGAAATTATAGGAAGGGGTCCTTAAATATAAATGACTCAGATATTAGAAGAGCAAATGGGACTAGTATGAGGTCACGCCCTATACATTAGTTTGTAGCCCCAGCTAATTGTTGTCCAAAATTCCAGTGTGTAGGGCTTGGTTACAAGTAGACTAAAATTTTGTTTACACACCGAAAGGAATACATGTTGTATACAGATAGGTTGTTGGTAAGCCCGTAAAACCATTTAGTTCAGGAGGACCTGGGAGATGACTAAGTTAGGGACAGACCATCCAAAAGGAAGATATTTAACAGATAGTTTTGGATGGATCGTCCTGACAGAAGATGTTAAATAGATAAATAAGGATAGACAATCCTAAATATGAATATCTACTGATGTTAGGTTAATTTCGATTATGTTATCTGGTGGGCCCGAGTCAGCCAAGTATTAAAGTTATATATGTTTGCACAGATAATTCATTTGTAACGACCCGGAATTTTCGATCCCGAAAATTCCAGATAGTTAGGAAAAGAAGAAAAGAGATAGAAGAAGAAACAAGAAACAATCACAGAATCTCACATTTCGCAGCGGATCAAAATATAATAACATTTATACAAAGAAAAGCTGTACTTGTCAAATTACATTTTAATACATCAGAGTTATAATCAATCACAAACAAACTGGACAGTAAAACAATATGTCCCAGATACAAATCAATAATACTCAACGAGTTACACTCCATACGTTTCTGCCATACAGCTCGCCTTCTGAGCTCCAGAACGTCCTTACCTGAAAATCTATAATACTCGGTCTGACCCAAGCATTACATCAAAGTAACACCCGAGTCAGGCTGGAAACCAGCGTGAGTAAACCCATAACATGAAATACCAAGCTATATAACTTAAGTGAATTACCAGGGTAACTCATACTTTTCTACGAGTTCTAATCTTATTTAAGTCAACCATTTATCTCAAAACAATATCCAAGAATTGTTATCCAGTTTTAAATATCCATGATACTTAACTTATTTCATTCCAGCCTGTTTGCTTCCAAACTCACATTTATAAAGAATCGAAGTGGTTTCGGGTATTTACTGATACCCGACCGCGGTCTCTTCGAATTCAATGTCATCTCTAATCCAAGTTGTTGAGTTTTAAACAATACAATTCATATCCAGGATATCATACAACAATTCAACTCAGATAGGTAACCTACATTATCACAGTTTAACCCATTCATATCACAGCACATCTCAATCGCCCATCAAAGATAAAATCAATCCAAGTCATCCAATATCATTCAACCATCCATAACAAGATTTATTATATATATAATTCCTAATTAATTTAATTATTCTCCAATTAAATTAATTACCAACTTTAATCATTTAGATTACCTTAATTCTGCATATTCAACATTTATTAATTACAACCCAATTAATAAATCATTCTTTAATCATCCATCTTAATTAATCATCCTTGATTAATTATCATTTTATTACATTAAGTAATTAACCTTTAATTACCCCATAGATTAATTAGCCTTAACCATTCACATTAACTTTTAATTAATCTCCTTAATCAATTAATCACATTAATTAATGATTCTCTAATCACATAATTAAAGTAATTACTTAAGAATTAATCACTTAACCCTGCTTAATCAATCATTAATTAACTACAAACCATTTAATTAATTAATCATTCCTTGATTACCTTACAAATCAATTAATCAATCTTTAATTACCTAATTAATTAACCCTTAATTATTAATTAATAAACCTTAATTTTTAATTAATAAAACTTAATTACAAATTAATTAATTCTTAATTACAAGTTAATCGATCCTTAATTACCAATTGATTAACCTCTAATTACTTAATTAAATAATGCTTAATCACAATTTAATTATTTAATTAATTAATCTCTAATCAATTAATTAATAATCTCTAATTATCTAATTAACAACCCTTGATTACAAATTAAATTAATCTTTAATTAATTAACTTAAAACTGCTACGTTAAAACACTCACGAACTCGAAATAATACCCGAGCCTAACATCATTTCCCCCGAGTACTCCTTCGAGTCAACCACTAACAACCCCGAGCCAATATCCTTCTTCCCAAATTACAGCAACCAAATCAAACCCAGACTTCAACGTGTACGTGTACGTGCATGTACACCAGAGCTCAGATCGTCTCCGACCAACCTCGCCCACCTCGACACGTCGATGACGACCATCCCAAACCAACTGGCCTCCCAAAATCCACGATATCACCGTAGTTCGAAATCGAGTATGACAGCAGCCTATTGAAACTTCATTTGATCTGAAATTCTTCCTCGCGCCGACGATCTAGTCCACTATAGATCACTCGACTTCGTCCAAAGCTTCACTACATCTCAACGCGTCGATCCCCCCAGGTCTGGCCCCTTCCGGTCTCCTCACGTCGACGAACTCCCTCTTCAAACTTTGACGAGCAAACTGGGTATAAAACCCTAATTCGATCCACCGCCGACGCCACGACGAACAATCGTCACTTCCACTATTTTTCCCGACATCCCCGATCGTCATGCTAGCTTCGACAAAAACCTCGACCATCAAAAGTTCATCGATCACCAGAAAAAGGTCGAAACCCATTTTCTGATCATCTTCAAAATGCACATCCAAAACTCAACTAAAAATTGTGATTTTTATTTTAAAAATCCTAGTTTTCAAAGATACATCAGATTATACACATGAATCTACAATTTATCCAATTTGGAATTTTGATAAAATCAAATTCTTACTGTAATAAATAAAGCCTGATTGATACTGTCTTAAATTCTTGTTTTAAATGTTTTTAAAATTTAAATCTTGTTGTTTTAAACAAATTTTGTTCAAGCATTATAACATAAAACTGATCAGAGATAAACAATTGATCATTTAGAATGTTATTTGCATCCAGTAATTTTAAGAACAGAGCACAACCTTGAATACAGACATGCACACAGAGATATCCACATACATATATACATATAATCATTAAATCCAACATGCAAACCATTATTACCTATTCAAACTCAAGTTTTCTGCATGCATCAGGGTTTTAAACAGATTTAAAGCTTTTTAAAACAAATTTGTTTACTCACATGTTAATGATGAGCAGAGCAGTTTGAAGCAGTTAAAACTTTGAAAACTTGAATAGCTTGATTCTTCTTGAAACTGAAAACTGAAATTGATCTGAGATAAAAAGCTTAGCTTGCCTCTGATATAAGTTGTACTTGAGTTTAAAAAGCTTGCTTTTAGATTTGAAACTAAGTTGCACTTGAATTATGAAGAGCTTTAGATTTTGGAATTGTGGAGAGGAAATTGTTATTGGTTTGAGTATTTTGTTATAGACTATTTTTCTTTTTTTTTCTGGATTGTTACAGATCTTTGTTTGAAAGAAGATAGGAAAAAGATATGAAGATAAAAGATATAAGTTTATATAGGTTTAATTAGGATTTATTAAAAATAAAAGAAAATAAAAATAGAATGGTGACACTTGTCTTTTACATTAGTTAATCCTCTTACACATGTTATTAAAAAGACTTATATATTAACACTTGTAATTTGCATGAATTTATAAATTTTTAAATGGTTTAAAAAGCTTTTATAATAAATTTCCTAATTAATAAATACATATCTTAATTTATATAAATAAAATCCTATAAAAGAAAATAATATAAAACAAACTATATTCTAAATAAAATCATATATAATATAATTTCAAATCCAAAATTTATTTAAGATATATATCTATCTTTTGAATTTCAATATTCTAATCCAAATTAAATTTTAAATTCAATCAAATATATATATATATAAACTAACACAAATTCAATTTGTTTTTTAAAAGGATAATTTGCCAAATTTAGATAATTATATTAGGAAGATTATCAAACCAATATTTATCCAGATATATATTTTTATTGTTAGAATTATTTATTTAACTTATAAATTAGTATTTCTACTAATTTAATCCAGCTAATATATCAATTAATAGATGTCCAAAAATCCGGGTTATCACATCATTGTTACCTGATGTTTATGTATGTTTACATAATGATTATTTTGTTGAGTTTAACCATTGTGGATGCAGGAGCATAGCATATGGTTATATGAAAGGATTTGCAAAGATATATTTTAAAAAGAATGTCAGTGAGGGGAAACCCGCTCCGCTCAGCAATGTGGTCTCACTTAACATAATTAAACCGGGATGTATAGTATCATTCATACCAGGCTTTATGTCTGACTCAAAGTTTATGTTTTCCCCCTTAAACTCTCGGGTACTCGAATTCAATTAGAGTGGATTGAGAGTTAAGGATCTTTACAGGTTTTTGGGTTGTTTGACGAATATGCTACCGGAGGATGTTGGAGGCAACGGATAGCTAATTAGGAATTACTGCTTTTGCTTATGTTTTGTTGAATTTCCGATGTGTTATGATGTATTAGGTCTTATATGACCATTTGACTCTGATCAATCGAGGGGGTATCTTCATATACCGCTCTCGACGTAATTTGTAATAACCATATTTATTCAATGCCTGGGAAAACAATTGGGTTATGTGATTGGAGTATGGAACATGTTTTATTTGAAAATGTAATGAAGTAATATGTTCTTTTGAAATCTGTGTTTTGTTTCATATTCAATTGCTTCTGATATTATTGATACCATTAATATAGTCGTATTTAGTCGCCGGAAGCCTATAAATGACTACAGCATCTGTAGCGCTTAGTTTTGGGCCTCTAAATAGGGGATGTTTAAGCTTGGTATCAGGGCTTGGTTTATGAAATACTTTAACTAAAAATGATTTTTGAAAAAATAATCCATAGAAATTAGAGTTAAGATCAAGGTGTGGTATAATGCTATAATAACCTACTTGTATTTTTATATATATAAGTATACGCTCTATCTTTAGACTCCTATCTTAGTTAGGTAATTCATCTATATCTCACGAGGTTTGAATACTGATATGGAGGGAAGAAGGAGAAGAGTCAATGTTGGAGGAGACAACACCACAACCAACAGAAACGCCCGACCAAATGCAAGGAGAGATCCTGGTCAGGTGCAAGCTGAAAATGCTAGTGCAGGAGTTCCCCAGGTAGATATGGGGGCGATGATCAATTCTTTGTGAATATGGTGCAAGCTGGAGTGACAGCAGGTATAGTTGGAGGAAACGCTGTGGGAGGAGGAGCTCAAGAAGTTCATGCGATCAATCAGTATGCCAATCTGAGTAGAGGTTACATTAGGCTCGGAGGAAAGCCGTTCATTGGAACCGAGGATGTGATTGAAGTAGAGAATTGGCTTCTGCATTGTGAAAGGATTTTCACTGATTTAGGGCTGAACAATGCGCAGAAAAGGAGGTTGGCCTCAAGGCAACTGCAGGGAGCTGCGTTATTTTGGTGGAATACCGTTACTGCCGGAGTGGATGAGGAGACCGTTACTTGGGAGGAATTCAGAAGAAGATTTTCGAAGAGTTTTATGTCCGTTATGGCGCAAGCGGCATTGGTAAGAAGGTTTGCAGAATTGGAGCAGGGAGATATGACGGTGATGGAGTACACAAGGAAGTTCGAAGAACTAGCCCGATATGGGTATGCATTAGTTGATATTGTTATCGGCAGAAATGAGAAGTACATCAGTAGATTAAGGCCAAAACTGATAAGTGCAACTTTGCCACACTTAAGAGATCCCAGTGACGTGGTTGTTGAGATGGCTTTAAGGCAAGAAGAGGCATTGGCTTATGTAAGGAAGAAAGTGATGGAAACCCAAGCTGGACATGCCCAGAAGAGGAAATTTTTCCAGAGAAAGATTGCTCATAAAGAAGGGGCACAGAAGAAGGGTAAAGCTGAGGTGGTTTGTTATAACTGCAACAAGAAAGGACACTATGCCAACGAGTGTCAAGCCAGCAAAGGGAAAGGAAAAGGAGCTGGTGAGAAGAAGAATGTCAGGTGCTTCAATTGCGATCAGGTGGGTCACTTCAAGAATAAGTGTCCAGAACCACCAAAGGAAGGGAAAGGACGAGTTTATGCTTTGGAGCCCACAACCGCAAAATCAGTTGTTCAGCATAAGGGAAAAGCTGTTTTAGGAGGCTCACTGTAGATCCACGGTATGTCTGTTAGCGTCCTATTTGGTACTGGGGCATCCCATTCTTTTATTTCTAGATGTTTGGTAGATAGACTTAACCTAGAACCCTCTTACTTAGTTACTTCCTCAAGGGTTGCTAATTCGACAGGAGGTTATGCAACACTTGGGATGAGGTGTGACCATCTAGAATTCGATTTGTTAGGCCATACCTTCGATTATTATTTACATGTATTTGATTTTGTGGGATTTGGGATTATTTTGGGGATGGATTGGTTAGGTAGATATGATGCTAGGATATTTTGCAAAGATAGGAAAATATCACTTAGCCATCCGGATTGTGGTGATCGGATAATTTATGCCGTAGAGAACCATAGTTGTGAGGTGAATGCTTTACTGGGTGTTATGGAGTTAGAAGATGAGTTGCATCAAGTTTTTTTAGTGAGAGAATTTGCCGATGTGTGGGAGCCAGTGGTTGGACTGCCACTGAAACAAGCTATCGAGTTTCAGATTGATTTGGTGCTTGGAGCTGAACCGGTGAGTAGACCGCCGAGTAGGATGACACCTACGGAGATGAAAGAGTTGAAGATGCAATTAGTAGATCTGGAAGGTAAGAGCTTCATTAGGCCAAGTAGTTCTCCATGGGGAGCTGTTGTTGTATTTGCTAAGAAACGGACGGATCGTTAAAGCTATGTATCGATTACCGTAAATTGAATGAGAAAACAATAAAGAACTGATATCTATTGCCGAGAATTGACGATTTGTTCGATCAGTTAAGTAGAGCTAAGGTATTCTCTCAACTGGATTTGGCAACGGGATTTCATCAGCTTAGAGTGGCAGAGGATAGCATTCCTTTGACGGCGTTTAGAACGAGATATGGATCGTACGAATGGTTAGTTATGCCATTAGGACTAACTAATGCACCGACATTCTTTGTTGATCTGATGAATAGAATTTTTCGAGAGCATTTATATAGATTTGTGTTGGTATTTATTGATGACATTTTGATATACTCTAAGGATGAGAAGGAACATGAAGTTCATCTCAGAGTTGTGCTCGAGACGTTGAGGGAGCTTTAGTTGAAGGCTAAATTTACAAAGTGTCATTTTTGGAAGAAGGAAGTGAAATTCCTTGGTCATGTCATCTTTGAGAAAGGGTTGTCTGTAGATCCAACTAAGATTAAAGCAGTGAATAATAGGAAGAGGCCCGAGATGGTGACTGAGATAAAGAGTTTACTTAGATTGGACGGATATTAAATGAGATTTATAAAGATTTTTTGCAAATAGCAGCACCGATGACTAAGCTTACACGAAAAGATGTGAAGTTTGTGTGGACCGATAAGTGTGAGGAAGCATTTCAAAGCTTGAAACGCTTATTGACCCATGCACCGATGTTGGTAGTTTCGGAGGGAAATCAGGATTTAATTGTTTATACGGATGCGTGTGGAACTGAATTGGGAGCTGTGTTGATGCAAAGGGGAAAAGTAATTGCCTACGCTTTTAGACAGCTCAGGCCACATGAGGTTAGATATCCAACGCATGACTTAGAGTTAGCTGCTATTATATTTTTTTAAAGGTGTGGAGGCATTATCTTTTAGGAGAGCGATTTGAGCTATACACTGATCATAAGTCGTTGAAGTATTTGTTCTCTCAGAAGGAGCTGAATATGAGACATCAGAGATGGTTGGAGTTTATTGCTGCTTATGATTTTAGAATTGAATACACACCCGGAAATGGAAATAAGGTAGCAGATCCACTCAGTCGAAAACATCAGAATGCAGTATTGGCTATGATCACTGAGTGGAAAGACTTGGAGGTATTATTGGCTTGTAGCGTGCGGTTTAGGTCCGAGGTAGGATCGAGCGTAGGAAGTAGTGTATTGTCTTGTTTAGAAGTCCGACCGGTAATGATTGAGAAGATAACTTCTAAGCAAGAGGAATATCCAGTATTGGTTGAGCGGATCAAAAGGTTGAAGGAAGGAACAAAGAGTGATGACCTAAAGGATTTCAACCTTGACCAAAACGGGTGGTTGAGGAAGAAAGGAAGGTTACGTGTTCTGAATGTAGGAAACATGAGGAATAAGGTTTTGGATGAGTCTTATCGTTCGAAGTTCACTATACACCCAAGAGGAACGAAAATATATCAGGACATGAAGAGATTTCTTCTGGGAAGGCATGAAGCGGGACATAGGACTGTGTGTTAAGCAGTGCTTGAATTGCCAATAGGAAAAGGCTGAACACCAGAAGCCAAGTGGATTGCTTCAACCATTAGAGATTCCATTGTGGAAATGGGATTCGGTCTCCTTGGATTTTGTGGATGGGTTGCCGGGATCTAGAAGAGGAAATGAAAGCATATGGGTTATAGTGGACATACTGACTAAGAGTGCCCATTTTATTCCGATAAAGTCAACTTATAACGATCCTGACTCGGCCTTCGAAAATCGGCACCCGTACTTCACCTGTACTTGAATGCCGCAGATTCAAACGCCGAATCTGGCTCGCCGGAGCTTATAACACAGTAAGTATAACAACACAGCGGAAGAAAGAAATGGATGATATCATATACAACTCCAATGAATACAATATCCAGAATGATATACAACAATGATATCTATATGATACAAGAATATCAAAGACAAATAATGACGTTACAGCGGAAACAACAGAAGTGATAACTCCAAACGATCTTTAAAAGAGAATGAGTCCAACAACTCCAACATCAAGCTCGAACCATCATCACGATGCACAAAGATAAGCAAGGTCAGTCGTCCGAACGAACTCCAAAAAATGAACTAGCTCCAACTAATCTACTAAACCTGACTATTTGAAAAACCCAACTCTAGACTGCCCGTGTCGAAAATTGTGGGCACCCAGAGTTTAGGAAAGGAACAATAAACTCCAGGTCAGTCATGGGACTGGTGTGAGTAACAAAAATAGTTTATCTTTAAAACAAACAACAAAGAATTTTAAACATTGAAATCCGCAATGCTTTTTGGAAAATGAAACTACCATAAGGCCTCCCGGCACACACACAATGCAATCACACACATGGGGGAGATTTCTCCTAATGATAGTCAAACATGCTTGATACGAGAAAAATCTTTTTGATATTATTACTAGTGCATAGTGTGGAAACATTTTGAAAATATAATATTGACCTTAGCCAGCATAGGTACCATTATACTATGCCTACTATAGCTGCCATGTTAAATAGCAGGTTCTACAACTAAAACCGTACAAGGCTCGTATTGTTTCTTTGGATTTTCCAACAAATGGTCAGGCTAAGGAACTTCCTATGCCACATGGGTACGCCTTAGAAGGGACGTCCCGAGAACTTAACCAGCTCTCTGCCAACACAAGGCCGGGTTACCTCTTACTAGGTAACTACTACACGAGTATGCCACCCCCCGGTCGTTTGCGACCTTTATCCGAGGCGCCTCGATCACAAAGCAACAATCACACAGTAAATGAGATTGGAGCAACCACATAGGTAAAATATCTGGGCTCCATACCATGATACCACCTTTTTCCAGAAGGAATGGACATACCCTAGGGGAGCTACCCCTGAAACCTTGCTGCATCTTTCCTGTTTCGACCATTTCCGGGGTGTGTGGTCCGATGAGGTCTCGTCCACAAAGCTACGCTTTACATGAAAGCCATGCTTTGATCACAAATGATCAACAAATGATCGTCAACACACAGCAGCACTTAGCATGCCATACTACCAAATTGGGAATATATCACTGATAACCTTCAACTACATAACCTATGAGCTCGTACTTCTCAGGTAAGAGTGTTAAGCTAAGAGAATAAATTCTCCGCCACCAACAGATATGTATTTGAAAGAAATCTGCTTTATATCTCAATGTGTAGTGTCAGACATACAACCATACAAGTGTTTTCCAGGTTCGAACAGAATCGAAGGCACTTCTAAAGAAGCCCTTGCAATCCGGGTATTCACAATCCCGATCGGACTTCCCATCACTTAGTAAATCTCTATAACATAGCTACTTAGTGCAGAGACAATCGATAGGTTATCCTATCGTTCTCGCAAACACCCGGTCTTCACCACCGGTCTTCAAATGCTATCCATTTACATCGTATCACTATTCGGAATGGGTTATATGACACAAAGTCCTCTCCCGGCTAAACCGAATAATGAGCGTAATATTTAAAAACATATGGATATTGGGATTTCAATTAAGTCACAACTGATTACCCAAAACTTCTCTTTCAAATGGTTAAACACATTACCATTTCCAATCTTTTACACAAAAAGATTCATTTCACAAAGTTCACCCAGTTTCACAAAGATCTATTCATAGATTTTCCAAATCAATTTCCATTTCAATTGGATTAACTCATTAAATCTTTAAATCAAAGATTTAACTTATAGCTTTCAAAACAATTCCATTTCGACCTTTTATACAAAAGGTACACCTTTCCAATTTTAAAACAAAGTTCAACAATCTTTCACAAAGATTTATTCATAACTCGGAAAACCATTTTCATTTCAAACTTGAAATTCTTTTGACACAAATTGGAAATTCATTCCTTATCTGAAAGCTTCTATTATTTGAAAACAAATAGTTTTCATTTCGGAAAATCTGATTCATTTATACAAGTTAAAGTCCTTGGGTTAAATTCAAATTCTCAAAACCATACTTTTAAAATGGTTTAAATTCATAGAAACACATTTATAACATCTTTAACCATAATTTCCAAACATGGAATTCAATTCCAAAATTTTGAATTCAAATTCAAATTAAATTATTTAAATTGGAAACTTTACCAAGTTATTCAAAATAACTTTTATCTTAAAAACTCCTTTTCAAAAGCTTTAACATTTAACCCAAATCCATTTCCAAAATCAATTGAAATTAAAATTTCAATTTCAAAAATATTAAATTTAAATCATCTGTGACTTAACCACTTTCCTCGTGAAATCCATATTTGTGTGTGTAAAAGTGTAGTCCAGGGGTTTTACACAGTAGTGCAACATCATCAGTCATTACAAATACAATCACAACAATATTGATAAGCGATATAATCCTATAACGCTTATCTATATACACAGAATCATAAATGGATAATATAAATGCATTATAAATAAATTACATTACAGATCACAACACAAATTAGGATATATCACAAAAGCATCACACAGCGGAGATGACAAAACAATTCACAGCATTCAACAGAATACAATCATCCAGAAATAAGGTTAATTAATCATCTGATTAATTGAAACTAGATTAATCACTAACCCAGGTTAATTACAAATTATTTTAATAAATTAACCTATAATAATTAATTTATCAAACACCTTAATTAATTACTCTTAATTAACTACAATAACTAATTAATTACTCCTTAATTAATAATTATTTCTAAATCACTTTCATTAATTAATTAACCTTTAATAACTTAATTATACCTTAATTAATTTATCACATTATCCTTAAATCAATTATTGCTTAATCACTTGATTAATCAACTTTAATTATTAATTAATATTTAATTAATAATCCTTAATTTACAAATTAATTATTCCTTACTTAATTAATCTTCATTTGATTAATTATCCTTAATTAATCATAATAAGTAATTATCCCTAATTACTTAATTAATCAATTATTAATTCGTAATTAATTTCTTAAATAGTTAATCCGTAATCGTGAATTTAACTTTAAGAAAAACTCATTCTTATAAATGATTTCATTATCATTAACAAAGTATTTAAAACAATTTACCTTTAAATTTACTTTTTTTTTAATTTCATTTTAAATTTAAGATTTAAATGAATACCACTTTAACTTAACAAAGTTTAAAATACAATTTGAAAACCTTTAAAATCTCATATTAAAGAATACTTACCTTATAAAAGAAGTTTAAAAGAATTTTAAACCAAATTCATTTTAGAATTCAAATCAATTTA
The DNA here is from genome assembly GCA_030737815.1 of Allium fistulosum. Taxonomy (NCBI): domain Eukaryota; kingdom Viridiplantae; phylum Streptophyta; class Magnoliopsida; order Asparagales; family Amaryllidaceae; genus Allium; species Allium fistulosum. The sequence continues at coordinate 430,393,119 of CM060906.1, read as the reverse complement.
AAATACGCTTTAAATATTTTAAAGTTGATAAACAATTTAATTTTATAAAACTTTATTTATTTCAAAACTGAGATTTAAACTAACTTAAATCCAGATTTTTAAAACTTAGATTTTTAAACTTGTTTAAACCTTACTATACAATTTAGAAATTCAGTTTTAAAATTTTAAAAATAGAACAGGGTTTCTTTAAAAACCTGTAACCCACAAAATTAACCCTAGCTCATCCTATCTGCTTCGAGTCCAAAAATCAAAAGCTTCGAGCCAAACATCAAATTTCTCGAGAAAAACTCGAGTAACTATCACTGATCAAACCAAACACAACATCACCAGAAAATACAGTGCACCGCGCACATGCACGGTGACGCTGATCGCCTCTGATCATCAACGATGATCTTCCCTCATCGGCAACCTCCCTTACATCTTACCACGATCAACAGATCGACCTTCCAGACTCGAAATCAAATTCGAGCTCCAAAACCAAACCTGGAACAAATAAACAGGAATCACCACCAAACCTGGAAATGCCTCGTCCCCGATCCTCCGACCACCGTAGTGCCCATACTTCCGGCCACTACTTCGACAACCACCACACTTCCATATCCCAAAACCCTAAGCAACTCGATTCAACATAGAAGCCGTGATGATCAAACATACCCAATCTATCCAAACTAGGGCTACAGACTTCAATCCTCCACCGCAGCTACCACGATGATAAATTCGCCTTTCTGACAATTTTGCCTGACTCTCCTATCACTCCTCCACTTCCAGGAAGAACCACGACCATTATGTCCCCTTAGATCATCAGAAATTTCCAAAATCTCAAATTCAGTTCAACCTAGAAATGCTTCTTCAAACCCAAACTAAAAATCTTGAGTTTAGTTTTAAAAAACTAGTTTTTGATTAAGTAATCATTTTGTAATCCTGAATCAATGATTTAAAAATTTTAAATTTTGACTTAGATTAAATTTGCTCTGTTGTTCTTGATTTCCAGAGACAATCAATTTAAATTTAACTTAGTTATAATTTTAACCATTAATCTATGATTAGACAAACAACTTTTGTTTATATTTTAAATCCTAACAGAAACTAGATCAAGAGAAAATGGATTTTTGTTTAAAATCCTAGCTCTGAAACTAAGCACAGTCACTACACTGATACACAGCCATATACACATCCACACATTCATATATACATAGAAATGCACTTATAAATATACACAAAAACATACTTGTTTCAGAGATGAACATGTAACAGAATCATCTACTTAAATTTTAAAACAGTGATGTTACTCACCTTGCTTCAGAAATGAACAGAGCCTCAAATTGAAAAACTTTTTTTTTGAATCTTTAAAACTGGAAAATGTTTTGAAAGTTGCTAGCTGATCTTCATGTTTGTGTTGAGTTGAAATTAAGCTTCAGCAGTAAGATATCTTCTGGTATGCTAAGTTTTTTTGTAAACAAAAATGAAACGAGACAGATTGATATATGTGTAACAAGTATACAGGATATTATTTTACTTGTACAATTTGGTCAGAGATTTTTTTTTCTTGCTTGGAGGCTGAAATGATCCATATTGTACTAGAGATAATAGCATTTATTACTATTGTCTTGTTTTATATTGTCATACCTACTTATTGTTTTTCATATTTATCCTCTATATATTTGAATGTACATAGATATTTATAATTTTTTTTTTCTTCCTTTGTTCATACTTATCCATATTTATTCATATTTGAATGTATTTTATTTTACTTCCTACATTTATTCCCATTTTTTAACTTAAAATTTAAACTCAAACCCAATATATATATAAATTCAAATCCTATATATATATATATATAAATTCAAATCCACTCATATATGCACATATACATATATATTCACATATATATACAAGATTTAAATTCAAATGATTTAACACATATTTATTTGAATTTGGAGAACCTCAAATCAATTTACCAATTAATTTCACCATTTTTATTCAAAAATTAAATTAATTATCAATTTAAACTTTAGTAAAAATCCGGGATCGTTACACAACTAGAACGACACCTGATTTGGCGAGGTTATTCTTGAAGAATGTGGTTAGGCTGCATGGGATTCCTAATAATATTGTCAATTATAGAGATTCTTTATTTACTAGCGAGTTTTGGAAAAGTCTACAGGAAGCATTAGGAACCAAGCTCAACATGAGTACCGCTTACCATCCGCAGACGGATGGACAAACGGAAAGAGTTAACAAAATCAAGGAAGATTTGTTAAGAGCTTGTATATTAGATTTTGGGGGATCATAGGAGGACCACCCGCATCTAGTTGAATTTCTCGTATAACAATAGTTATCAAACTAGTATTGGGATGGCACCATTTAAAGAATTGTATGGTAGACCTTGCAAATCTCTCGTATGTTGGTTGGAGACCGGGGATAGATTTATTCTTGGTCCAGATTTAGTAAAGGAAGCCGTAGAGAAGATAGAGTTAATTTGAGCTAGGATGAAGGAGGCGCAATCTAGGCAGAAGATTTATGCAGATAAAAGAAGAAAATATTTGGAATTTTTTGTCAGGGACTATGCATTTGTTAAGGTTTCACCGATGAAAGGTGTAATCAGATTTGGGAAGATAGGGAAGTTATCACCTAGATTCATTGGTCCATTTTGTATTACGGAAAGGATCGGGAAACTCGCTTATAGAGTAGAGTTACCAAGCAGTTTGGTCGGAGTCCATAATGTTTTCCACGTTTCTCATATAAGGAAATGTGTTAGAGACCTGGAGACTACTATAGCACCTACAGTATTAGAACACTTAGTGGTAGAACCGGATTTGACTATAGTTAGGAAGCCGATTTTGATTGTGGCTAGAGATGAGAAGAAATTGAGGAACAAGGCAGTCAAGTTAGTAAAGGTTCAGTGGAGCAACGACATTAGAGACTGCACTTGGGAAGTAGAGAGCAGGATTAGAGATTCTTACCCAGATTTATTTGATGGTATGTTTTACCTTTGATTATTTTATTGAGTACCTTATCATAATTTCGAGGACGAAATTCTTTAAGGTGGGGAGTCTGTAACACCCCATATATTTGGTACCCTAGACATTTAATTAATTAAATTAAATTAAATTAAATAATGTAAAGATTAATAGATGGAGCTTTAATTAATTAGAGGTAGTCGTGTCATAATGAAGGGTTAATTAAAAATGAAATAGCACTAAGTAATGTGTTAGGAAATGGGAAGGGTATTTTAGGAAATAGTGAAACCTTATACCCTAAACCTTTGTGAGATTCACGTTCATTATTCTCATTTCAAAAAAAAAACAAAATAGTTAACCAGCCACCATTTCCAATCTCAAGAGCTAGGATTCAAAAGGAAAGAAGAAATCAACTAATTCAACATTCTAAAATCTCATCTATAATCTCTAAAGCCAAGGTGAATAATTACTACATCCCTAATGTTTCTAGTTTTCAGTTTTTGTTTAGATCCAAAAAAAATTTGCTATAATATTTCCATGTTTGATGTTTTAAGATATATATTTATTGTTGTGAATTTATAAAGGTTTATTCGTGTTTTATGAAAATGTTTAACATGAAACCCCATTTAATGATATCCAAACACTTTGGAAATATAAATATAGGTCGGGAATAATATTTTAGAGATGGGTTTTGATTTTTATAATTTTCCGATTTAATATGGATTTTATATGAATTTTTGAATGAAGGGAATTGTTTATTGGGTTTTAAATTATTTTCGGCTGAAATAATATTATTTGGGTTTGAGATTTTGATATGTTTGGTAATGTATTAAAGTATATTTTCTAGAGTTTTTCCAGAATTTTCCTAAGTTATTTGAGGGATATATAAAATCATTTAAGGTATGGGTCTTAAATGTTTTATATATTTTATAAAAGAGAAAGGGCGTTTTGCAAAATAAAATGTTTTATAAATTCTGGTAATTACAGCAGCAAAATTCTGGGTATTTTATCGACCAATGAGAATTTGACAAACAAAGGCAGGTTAGTTGAAAAGTTTTCCTTTTTAAGTTTAAAGACAGAAATCATACTTTTTCCATGTTTCAATCCATACGGCTAAATACCTTCCGCCCAGACCTTCCGACCCAGCCGAAAGGTTAGCTTTCGATAAGATCAAAAATTCAATGTATAAGGTATCGGGTAATTGTTACGTAATGAATTGAATATAAGCCGAAAGGTTGGTGGCCGAAAGGTTGAAATATAATTGTTTTATAAGTGAAAGGCCTTTGCCTGCTTTACTTTCGAACTTAGGCTTTCGACTTGGTTACTTCCGGCCAGGTCCAATTGTTTAAGGAAAAGACTTTAAACCTTCCAACATAGTCAATAGGTTGTAGCTGCTACCGCACTTACTTTGTTTTGAAACCTTCCGGCGTTGCTGAAGGGTTTTCAATGTTTTATAAAGGTTTTTACTTTGAACCTTCCGACCCAGTCGAAAGGTTCGCCTGTTTTTAAAAGTTAGCCGTTTCTCCAAGGCTTTTGGAGGGAAGCTTTCGACTTAGGTGGTTACACTTGTCTTGTGAAATATAACCGTAGGCTTCCGAAAGGTTGTTTGGATATCCTCGAAAGGTTATATGGATATTTTCGAAATGTTGCTTTAATAAAGATGAAAGGTTTTAAAAGATAAGTTTCCAGATTGTTTTAAAGTTGAACCCATCATACCTTCGAAAGGTTTAGGTTTTAAAAAGTTTTAAGCACCCGAAAGGTTTATTCCCGGTCTGTTTCAAAAGGTTTATTAAATGTTTTCAAAAGGTTTTGAAGGAAAGGCTTTTCGAAAGTTTTTCCAAGGCAATGACTTAAAGCGATTTAAAGAAGGACGTCTAAAGCTTATAACTTCCGAAAGGTACGCTTGAATGAATTCGAAAGGTTTTAGAGACGATTTTCGAAAGGTTTAAACCTTGAACTTAAATGAGGAAGTTTCAAAGTATGGAAAGAGGTTCTTTCAAATGGCAAAGTATTTTCATCACCTAGGTTTCAAGTAAAGAATATATATATATATATATATATATATATATATATATATAACATAGTAATATGATTTGAATACAGTATAAAGACTTATTTCTTTACTTGTTTGAAGTTTGATATAAAGGTTTAAGTCATTTTGAAATTGTTTTCAAGGAAATTATGGGAGGGGATCCTTAAATATAAATGACTCGGATATTAGAAGACCGGATGGGACTAGTATGGGGTCGCACCTATATATTAGCTTGTAACTAATTGTTGTACAAAATTCCAATGTATAGGGCTTGGTTACAAGTAGACTAAAATTTTGTTTACACAATGAAAGGAATATATGTTGTATACAGATAGGTTGTTGGTATGCCCGGAAAACCATTTAGTTCAGGAGGACCTAGGAGATGACTAAGTTAGGGACAAACTGTCCAGAAGGAAGATATTTAACAGATAGTTTAGGACAGATCTTCCTGACAGGAGATGTTAAATAGATAAATAAGGATAGAGAATCCTAAATATGAATATCTAATTGATGTTCGGTTAATTTCGATTATGTTATCTAGTGGGCCCGATTCAGCCAAGTATTAAAGTTATATATGTTTGAACAGATAGTTCACTGTTACCTGATGTTTATGTATGTTTATATAATGATTAGTTTAACCATTTTGGATGCAAGAGCATAGTATATGGTTATATGAAAGGATTTGCACAGATATATTTTAAAAAGAATGTTAGTGAGGGGAAACCCATTCCGCTCAGCAGCGTGGTCTCACTTAACATAATTAAACCGGGACGTATAGTATTATTCATACCAGGCTTTATGTCTGACTCGAAGTTTATGTTTCCCCCTTAAACTCTCGGGTACTCGAAATAAATTTGAGTAGATTGAGAGTTAAGGATTTTTACAGGTTGTTAGGTTATTTGATGAATAAGCTACTAGAGGATGCTGGAGGCAACGAATAGCTATTTAGGAATTAATGCTTTTGCTTATGTTTTGTTGAATTCCCGCTGTGTTATGATGTATTAGGTCTTATATGACCATTTGACTCTGATCAATCGTGGGGGTATCTTCATATACCGCTCTGAATGTAATTTGTAATGACTATATTTATTCAGTGCTTGGGAAAACGATTGGGTTATGTGATTGGAATATGGAACATGTTTTATTTGAAAATGTAATGAAGTAATCTGTTCTTTTGAAATCTGTGTTTTGTTTCATATTCAAGTGCTTCTGATATTATTGATACCATTAACATTGCCGTATTTAGTCGCCGGAAGCTAATACTATAGATGACTGCAGCATCTGTAGCGCTTAGTTTTGGGCCTCTAGATAGGGGATATTAAATCCTCCCTCATCGCGCTCTCCACTAGGTAGCCGCACACCCCAATTCTCCCATCGCATAAAACCAAGTCGTCGTCCCTTCTTCGTCATCGCGTGTGACCCAGGTTGATCACAACCCCCTTGAGTTGCCGACGACGAGCGCCTCGATGCGTGATTCGTTCCTTTATTTTTAATTTTTTTCTTTTCGTTTTTATTTCCCTGAATTTGATTTTTGGGCTTGGGATAGAAATGGAAAGAACGGGATCTAAAGATTGCTAGAAAGAAGAGTATGGGTTTGGCTGAAACTGATTTGGGCCTGTTTTAATTTTTAGACTAACTTTAATTCTTTTCATTTTCTTTAAATTTTAAACCTCTTTTAGTTTACTTGTAAATAAATTTGATTTTGATTTAAATTAATTTTACACTTATAAAAGTATTTTATTTTCAATTAAAACAATTTATTCAATTTCAATATATTATTCGAAAAGAGTTCATCAATTTATTTCAATTTATTAAATCAAAATCTTATATTAAACACTAAAATTTATTTTCAAACTATTAATTATCAAATATTGAATTTTGACAATTTTTATTTTAAATTAAATTTATTTAATTTATGGCGTTGAAAAAATTCTTCATGAACTAGCTCATGATCATAGTCATATGTCATAAATTGTCGGTCATATTCATTGTATCTTCATATGAAATTATGAATAACCGTTGTAGCAGTAACCAATTTTACTTGAATTTTATATTTGTATGTTGGCATGTTAAGCACGATCACACATTTTTTCTTCTAAATTACAAAATTTCTTTCGATTTCCATACATAAACTCGAATGATAGATACCGAAAAGTTTCATTTTCCACCTTCAGTTGATTCTGTATTTCATTAAAATCAGGAATATGATATCTTACATTGCAATACGGAGGTAAGTACCCATCAATTAGTGGATATCCCGAATCAACTGAGCAATATTATTCTAGTAGTGGATGAGGAAAATTCAGACTTCTGTTGGTTAAAAAATGAACGAAAAACTTTAGCATCACGTACAGTTTCTTTCCACCCTGCCCTTACAGACGTATATGTTAAATCAAATGCACATGCAACCATAGTATTATGCCTACAAGCCCAACCCTGGGGCTAGGCTACCAAGGCAGTGTCCTAGGGCATTAAACCTTTGGGATTGATTCATGTCGTCGACAAACTTAGCTGTTTGCTGAAAAAATTATTTTATTTTGGGGCCTCCTAATTGTTTTTCTATGCCTTTGAAGCTTTTTAGGCGTATGGTCTCTAAATAGTTCGGGTCTAGCCTATCTGCGTAGCAAAGCATTTACGTCCAATGTATGGCTGGACTTTGCATTAGGCACATGTGCAAATATATATGTATCATAAGTAGCCCCAATACAATTTTTAAAGTATGAATAATGTCGATGTGATATCCAAATTTATTCCAAGACTTTGTTAAATTGAGGGTCGGCCAAGCAAATAATGTCATTAGACATTAACTCGACAATTTTCAGAACAACGTGAAAATAAATACAAATTGTGCTATTCGATTGTTGAAATTTTTCAAGAACTTATCACTTAGGAAGAGCCAAACATATTTTATAGGAAAGATGATTACAATTTCCATAACGGACATTTTTGATGTTGATTTCAAACCATAGCTTTCCAATCGCTTGCACAATGTCATGAAACAAATTATTTTGATATGGAAGTTTCATCGACAACGTTCTACATGACCATACAATATATTGTTTACTTAGTGAATTCCCTTATATGTTGAAGTGTGAATTTGGCCCATTGTCGCTCTTTGCAGTGATATAATTCTCACAATAGCATGGATGTCGATCAAACCTTCAACATTAGAATTGTTAGTTTCACCGTACAATCCAGCAATTGATTGTTTGAATTGTGAAAGTTGAAGATTGAATAGAAGAGGAAGAAGGGGATGATAAAGAAAGTTGAAAATAGGGTTCAACGGTTCACCCCAATAGGGCAAACTGGCGGGTCATCACAGTAATGTGTCCAGGTCCAGCCTTTAGGTAAAGTGAAGGAGCTTTCGCTTTAGGCCTCACAAAAATCTAAGGCACACCACTCTCTGCATCTATTCAACTACGCATAGGAAGGAAAGTAAAAAAATGGCGAAACTCCAAATCGCCATCAATGAGGGACAAATCAGACATGGGCCATAGGTACTCCACACTCGCAGACTCCGCGACAAATCCTGAGAATGCGGCACATGATAGCTAATAGGTACTCCAATCTGACTTTGATGATGACGATGATGGGTCACGGGGGGAAAGTGTTAGGTATAGCCATGTTTAGACAGTAGTGCGGGTGAGGTGCAGCATGGCTGTTTTCACAGTCAATCATCTTCTTTGTCGATAGTGGATTATGGAGGAACAAAAGACAAAAGATGCATTACTATTATTAGCCGCTATAAATTCTATTTTTTGAATTTCTAATTAACAATTGATATCTTATTAAAAATTAAAATAATCCATAATTTTGCATTCTTTTATGTTAGTTCATAGTTGGAACAATGGAACTAAAAATATGTTGAGATGAATCATGAATTGATTAATTGACAATATAATATTATGACTATAAACAGGTTTGATAGTCTTGTGGATGTTGCATGTCAGAAATCAAAAATCCAAGTTGAAGTTCCAATGATTGCCTTGTTGATTTTCTCCTCTTTTGGGATTCTAATTTTTTTTATTACTTTTTATTTACAAAGCCATTTATCTAACAAATATAAATCTTTAAGAAAAATAGAAGCTACTTTAGCAATGACCAATTTTTTTGCCCTCCCTCGTTTATGCTTCCTGTAGTTAAGAGCTTTTGGCTGAGAGTTTTCCGTGGTAGGTTTGATAATTACAGGTTTAACAATAGTTTTCGTAGTTTCAAATATTAATAATCTAGTTGATGATTTTTATCCATGTGTTCTCGTAGCAATGGACCTATAATAATCAAATCCAATTTTAGAAGCATTATTTCAGATACTTAGTGATCCTCATTGTTGTGCTTTATAAAATGTATAATTAATAAAAAAACTAACCTTTCTTTTTAACATTCTAGCTGTATGCAAAAAATTAATAACAAAGAAGAGGAATATAATATGTTGCAGTTTATCAGTTGGATCTTGTGGTTGCCATTAGTTTTGTATTAGTGGCCACATATTTTAAAAGATAGCAGAGTCTGAAGTGGCCATGCAACTTGTAACGAAGTTTACTTTAAAAAATGGTGTTATAAGTTTTGGATTAGTGGTCGGACAGTGATGTGAATTATAGTTTTATGACATATTTTAAAAGAGGTTAACCTATTAGTTTTCAATATTTTAATACTTGTTAATATATAGTATTTTTAATGTATTATGGTGTTTAGAAACACGAAAACAAGAATCTGGACATGCTAAAATGTTATCAATAAAGTTATTTCTATTTGTTCATCTTCTCATTATTTATAAACAACAAAATTACTTCAATGATATAATCAACGATAATATCATTGGTTTTTGTATAGGGGCCTTGGTTTTGCAATTGGCTTTAGAGTTATTCCTAGGACCAGCTCTGGATGGGTCAAAGGGTGTGTGACGCAATGCAAACTTAAACCGAGAAAGAAAAAACTAAGAACCAACCCTTCCTCTTTCTTCGTAGTCCTTTACGTATGGCGATTGCAGTTTCTCCACCTTTTTTTAATTCCTTCTTATTTCCAAAGAAATATATTATAGTGTTAAGCTATTTTGTCTAGCTTTTTTCTGGGTTACCTACCTTATGTTCCTTTACAAAGCACCTAATTAGAAATTAGGTAATGGAAAATTGTGCAAAGACTTACATTGATAATGATTCTATGACTGCTTGGTGGTGGCTATACTCCCAATCCGTTCACTTAAGATGTTATTTTGAGTACTTTGGAAAGAACTAGTGTATAATCAGTCATGATGAACGGTTGAACATTAACATTTTATTTATTTATTTCCAAAACTCGGTAACCAACAAATATCATCTTGTTAAGCAACTTTGTTATAGTTGTTACCTCATCATGAATATAGTGCATTAAAACTGATAATTTAACAATAAGAAACTTGCCAAATTTGTTTATTATTGTGATTGAGCTAATTCTGAAAGAGGTTTGAGAACAGGTTTGCAAAATCAACATCAAAATACTATTATTATAATTGTCTGGAATCCATTGGTGAAACCATCAATCTAAACATAATGTACTCCATAATATTGGCTTACTAATATTTCAATGTTCAGATCATATTTAGCCAGTAGGGTTGACTCAGTTGGTTAGTAGTTTAGACTATGTGATTAAAGGTCACAAGTTCGATCTCCGAGATCGACACTTGTTAGCATTAATAAAGCACACTCAAAAAAAATGTTTATATCAGATGTATGCTATGTACAAATCATCAACTGTGTACAACTATAAGAAATCGTAATCCAATAATATACTTGTCGGCTTTTTATTCATTTAAAAAAACAATCAAATGTTGGGTATTCTTGATATGATTTATGTAATTCATAGGTAAATGTGATCTATCACGTTTAATTTGTAAAGATTACAATCTAACGAACTCAATGTTTTGCATAATTCTAGGTGCATTTGCACTTAATCAATTGTTTCATGTTATAATTTTATATTAGACCAAATGCAATAGTTATTCAATAGATTGGGTAAATTCAAATGTAATATTTTTGTTTGATTATAACATTTTTTTAATTTGATTTTTTTCGGAATATGTTATAGTTAAAAATTATTAAAGACAACTTTGTTTTCAACTGACTTGTATCAACATATCACATACTGTTAACCTAGATGGGAGTTGATACTTGCACTCCGGTCCCGTCTCCCCTGATGGGACTTAAAGCGATCAATATCAATCATCACATTCAATGTGGATTTTCAAAAGTCAAATCAGCATAGATCTGAAGTGTTCATCTTAGACATCTGACTCAGAGTGTGCCTAGAGACCAATCTAGGTATCATACACGTGTAAGCGGACCGAGGTTATTATCGTTCTAAATAGTCATCTTAGGCATCCAACTCAGAGCATGCCTAAGGACCGTTCAGGATCACATACACGTGTAAGTGGTCTGAGGTTATATCGCATCATCTTTTCAAAGTTAGGATAAAGGAATCGAATTTTACCCTAATCCATCCCGATCATGGAGTTGTCGTCCAATGGAAGTCTCTAATCCATAACTTCAATCTACCCATCGTTCCAACGGTGAGCTTCTGGTTCCAACTTCTCATGTCATGCATTCGTATTTCGATTTGCCATTCTGGCACCCACATCGCCCATTCCAAGCATTAAAGCTCATCCTAAATACAAATCGATCATGCCCCAAAGTAAATTCATTCAAGTCGTGGGGGCATTGTTTCCATTTTTTATGCTCTATCTCCAGATGCTCCTGCATTGGTTTTTGGTCTTTTGTTCTGAGTCCTAACTACTCTAGGTATTCATTATTGGTCCATCCTTTTAAAAAATCCCTCCAGCATTGTTGGAACTGGGCCAGCCCGCAACGGTAATTATGGGTGAATTTCAATTTTTTTCCATATTTAATCTTTATTGGGCCTATAAAATCTAGTTTATTTAGAAAATTTCTAAATTTGGTTTAAATAAAATCATGTATTTTATTTAAATTTATATTGTAATATAAAGTTAATTTGTTTTGATTTAATTTATATACATGTATCATATACATATGTATATGTATTTGTGTGTGTGTGTATAAGTGAGCGTGCGTGCGTATGTAACATAATAATCTATGGAGGGTATAACATGCCCGTATATAGATATTGAGATTTACATCGCAACAGACACATTAGCTCATTTTGTTTGTATTGTATGTTATCTAAATATGTGTATGTATATAATATTATAAATTCCAAATGATTATATATATATATATATAATAAATACATAATCAAAGGTAAATAATACCATGATTTATATACATACACATAAATAAAATAAATAAATATATATATATATATGATAATTTTAAAATTTATTCAAGTTTGAAATTAAATTAGATTTGCAAATATTATAATTTTAGTGTTTATTTTCAATGAATTAATTGGTAGTTTCGGCCATAAATAATTAGTATAAAATAATTGTATGAAAAAAATTCTCATTTTAAAATTTAAAAAATTCTAGGATCACATTATAATGTTTGCGAAATTTTTTGAGATTTTATTAATTAAAATATTATTTTTAATAAAATAATCACTATTCGTCCAAAATTTATATTAATTATTAAAAATATAAAATAATACTAAAAAATTATGGAAAAAGTCCAAGAGTTTCTGATATGATATGTTATTTAAAAAAATATGAAATTGAATTTTAGAATCATTAATTGTTTTACATAAAATAATCAATCCATGTAATCATTAAATATTGATAATAAAATATATAATATAATATAAAACTAATTTTTGGTATTTATAATTCATAATAAACATAAAACGATATAAGAAATTTTCGAATCGATATTATAAAGTATATAATCATACATGGTTTTATATGAATAGTGTATATTTATTTATATACAAATTAGTATATTTATACATATATATTAATTAACATAATATTAAAATAAATTTTATAAAAAAATAATGTATGATTATATTCACATAACCAATCTGATTGTGATAACTACATTTATATACAAAAATCTCACCTAATTAATTATATAACAGTATATATTCACATGTATTCAGGTGTCCATTATTAACATATTATAAAACATGATATTATCTATAAGGTGAATGAATATTACCTATTATAGATGCCTTTGTGTGACAACCCGAGATTTTCGACACCCGAAAATCGACATCAATACGTTCACTGTATTACATCCCGAACAATCGAATGCCGGAAATAACAGATCGTTAGGGAAAATAAGAAAGAGGTAGAACAAGAAAATAGAAAACAACATCAGAATCTCACAATCGCAGCGGAATAATATATAATAGATAACAAAAGATCTTTACAAAAGAAAACTATAACTATTTTTATACATTACATCGTCAGAGTACAACACAATCAATAACACAATACTGGACAATTATAATAACTTGTCCTCACAAAAGCTGACTATACAGCTTACAATGCATAGCGGAATATACATCAAGTGCGTGTGATACGTCTCGTCATCCAGCTCGTCTCCTGAGCTCCATAGCATTCCATCCAGAATATGTATCCTATAATACTCGGTCTGACTCTGACCCGAGCATTATAATAAAATAACACCCGAGTCAGTCTGGAAAACCAGCGTGAGAAATCACACTCAATTGAATTACTAAAGTTTTCAAAATCCTTTGAAATCAAAGGTATCTCGTAAGACCACGCCACAAATAAACATGCCGGGTTTTTACCTTACGATAACCAAAACATTTCTTACCAAAATCCTCTGATATTATAATAGTGTCTAGGTAAAAATACTTATTCAAATAGCTGAAATGCTTGCATCTCACGTTCCAGCATAGTTGGACACAATCAAAACCGTAAGGGCGCTTATTGGAGAATGGATTCCATACAATGGCAGGGCTACTGGGGTATTGCCCGTCACAGTACCTGGTCTAGATCAGCGTACCGAGGACCACTCCCGATCCCCTGCAACACAAGATCGGAGCTGCCCCTTACTGGATAGTCCGAATAAGATCACCCCACGGTTGGGATCAGCAACCGCCACACAGCCAAGATCAAGGGACTCTAGAAAGGGATGACCATACCCTAATTAGGTGCTACCCACTTAGCCTTGCTGCACCACCCTTGTTTTAGCCATTCCCAGTTGATGAGGCTTGAGGCTACGATTACCTTTATAGCACGCATACACTTAGAATGCTCACCGTCCTCCAATGACGATGGTCTGATAACATTCGTCCATACAAGTCTGTTCCCGGTCCGAACGGAATCGAAGGCACTACTCCTACTACATCCATTTTGGAATCATCCTCAGGATTAGTAGCGATTAGCCCTTGCACTTCACTGCTCCATCTTCGACTCCAAGCGTACTCATTGGATCGAAGTGGTTTTCGGATCGCAAATCCGATCCCGGTCCTTCGAAACAACGTTCGCTATTCTGGGTAAACTCAACCGCGGTTCTCTAGGAAATAGCAGACGAAAATAAGATCGGAGATCATCTCCTAATCGTTAGTAGACGGATTTCCTTATAAACATCCTAGAAGAACGAACGGGTTTATACGTACAGTATAGCACCTCGAACGGTAACTGTACCATATAATTCTCGTACTTCTCCTAGATATTTCCAAAGTTATATTCGGGTCCAGATTTGACAGTCGGTTATTTAACTATCAAATAAACAACCATTCAACCAAATATTTTATTTCCATTGAAGAACACCCAGTCTTATTAATTTTAGATTTTAAATAAATTAAATCGCTTTATCCAAAAATATACACTTAAAACATTTAGCGAAAAACTTCTTTTAAAATAAAAGTTATTTTATAAAATATAAATATTTAAAAATTTTCCTTTTTAAATCTTAATACTAATTCAGCCTTTAAAAATAATTAACTACTATAACTAACTTAATAAATATTTACTTTAAAAAATTTAAAACAATTAAACAATAATTTTTCTAAAAGCATTCTTTTAAAACAACTTTAAAACTTCAAATTAATACTTAAAAATCTTTCTTTGAAAATATACTGAACTTCTCAGGAAAATACAATTTCCACTTCAATAAAACCGATCTTGTCATTTATAAATCCTTCTCGATTTATCTCCATTTTAAATTTACGAACTAATTTCGTAAATTTCTTTTCTCACATTTTAAAAATAAAACCACTATTTATTTTTAAAACAAACTACCATCTCCTTATAAATTCCCATCGTGAATTTATCCATTTAAATTATCCACTGATAAATATTCACTTTATTTATAAACCCAATTTATAAATTCCATAGTCTCACTCACTTTTTATTCACTGTCTCAAAACACTTAATCGATTTCAAATCGATTTTCTGCATTAATTCCATTTGAATTTTATTTCTTGATTTACTCAAATTTATTCCAAAATCCATTAATTCCATATTCACTCCTTTATCATGATTTAAAATCTTATTTAAATCTGGAACATCAATTCTACACTTTATTTCAAAATTCTCATTTTATTTCTCCCAAACCATTTAAATCTTGAATTTAAAAATAAATCCTTTTATTCTTAAATAATATCGCTTAAGTCCTCAAAACCCTTTTATTCCCATTTATTAAAAAATCCCTATTTTCCATACTCGGAATTTATTTAATTGGACTTTAAATATCAACTCTTACCCTTTTTCCCAAATTCACTCTTTTAATTTATCCAACTTCACTATAAATATTTTACTTAAAATTTCCCTTTATTTTCCTTCAAAAACCCAATCTTTATATTTTGATATCTTAAAATACCAAAATATATTTAGCCAAACCATAGAATTCAATAATTTCAATTTATACTATAATCTATCATAGATTTTCAAATAAATCATATCATTGAATATGAGAATAAATTTCAATATTTTTGCGGAATCCAGTTGGATCCCTCCAACCTGTTTCCCTACATCCACAGATGTTAGCACAGTATTAAAATACCAATCCCACTTTGAGGGGAATATCGCGGTATATACGGTCGTCCGCTATTATGCGGGGCACATAGGGTCTCATCCGCTATATAATGCGGGAATATCAATCACTCCAATATATATATATATACTACTATATATATAGTATCACATCCAGACTGATAAAAATTATCAAATTTAATCAATCATCCAATAATTTAATTTTAACTAATTAAATTAACCAGTAATCCAATTTGAGTGAGACTAACTCACCTTTGACTTTTAATTTGCAATCTGATCCAAACCGGCTTGTTTTCTTCACGATTTCAGACCTTGTATAAACATTATATGGTTTATTAACATTTTTAAAAATCGAACAATCAATTATCCTTTTTAATAAATTTAATTAACTAATAATTTAATTTAAACTAATTTCTCTATGGTAAATAATTTTTAGTAACTAACATAATTAAATAGGTAAATTAAACATGTTAGTCTCCATAATCCATTATTTTAAAATAAACTAGTAAGTGAAAATAGATATGTATATTTTTATATAGATATATTTATATATATATATATATATATATTTCTGTAAATAACAAAACAGAAATTTTCTTTATTGTATATATATACATATATATATACATATATATATATATATAAATTTTTAAATTGAAAAAAATAAATTGTTTTACATACCTTACTGTTATTATTTTTCTAACCTATATATACATATATATACAGAATTAAAACTAGAATAGGTTTATACCTTACTATAAAATTTCTTCCTAATATATATTCATATATGTATTTATTAAATAAACTTTAAATCGATAGAAATAGGTTGCGTATACCTCACTGACTCGATTAATTCGAGCACAACCCAGCCTACAGGCTTCCGGTCACCTCATCCCTCCATCGTTCACCTGAAGTGGAGAACCCGCGCACCCAACAAAAACCCACCGACGAACTTCCCCTTCTCCGAACTAGTCGCGCTCTGCTCGATCATGCTTCGAGCTCCAAACCGCCGCCTCCTTCATCAGTGTCCACGCGCCTTCCAGCTTACCCTCCCCAGGCTCTCGTGCAACTCGAGATCACTGCCGCACCTTCCTACGGGGCCCTGGATTGTCGCCTCCTCGATCGAACGCGAGCTCGTTCGATTTGGGAATACCTGACTTGCGACTTGATCAACGTAGCGTACGAACTCGATTTGGAGAGGCGCTATTTTATTCAGCTACCATTTTCTTTTGAACTGTTCGGCCACTAAAATTTTCGAAGCAGCTGTATTCTCCTTTTTTTCTTTTGAATTCGATTATCCTTTTGTAAATGATTCGGCTGTGATGTTTTTTAAAAGGTAAAAAAGGAGGAAAATGAGACACGAAGAGATGGTTGCGTGAATAATAGGTCTTGTGTGTTGGATGAGGTTTGTACAGTGATTTGAGATGTTGAAAAAGATCCGATGTGAATTGCTTGACCAGTCAACTTATATATAAATTATTTAAATTTTAAATTGTCTCGAAATCGCAACTTAAAATTTTGACCTCCTACCGAGGCATGCCGCTAGGCGTTTATAATGTTATACCCCTATTCCGAACGCAAAGGAAAAGGTTTCGAGTTCTAATTCGATCATATGGAGAAGATAGCTTTTAGGACCCAATTATTATATTGAATTTTCGATATAAATTCCAGCACGTTTATATCTCGTACGATCACACGACAACTCCAAACACTACGAAATTTGAAATCCGATAATAATACACTATTACGGATCCAATGGAACTGTTTTCGTCAAAATCCGAGACTGTGCCTCGAAAGGCTATTTTTAAATGTCAATTTAAACGATATTTTTTTTAAAACTGAACGAATCACTTCCAAATTCAATTTTAACACTTTTACTATCTTCAGTATTATCAATATAAATTTTATAAGCCTTTAAAATATTTTTAACAAGCTTGAAACTCCTGATTCAATATTTTACCCAATTTCCAATTGTTTAATTCAATAATTTAATTATCCAATGAATAGTGATATTTGAAATTCAAGTTAAAATTAACCTTTCAAGTATTTAAAATCAATTAAATATTCCAATTTCAAATATCTAAAATTTCGGGTCGTTACATTCCTCCCCCCTAATAAGAATTTCGTCCTTGAAATTGCTAGTTAATAAGAATGGTCCACAACCCGTTAACTATTTACCCCATTGTCAAACAGTTTTTAACAACTCCCTAAAAATATCTTTTTATTGACGCCACACTATCACTCTTACTAACTTCCCAAACTCATCCATATTTCCAAACAATCTTACTTACTCAACCATTCAAATTATAATTTAAAACCAAATTTTAAACTATCAAAATTTTCTTCAAAAATTTTCTAACTCCGTAAATTTTTGAAATTTTTGCCAGCGTCTCCTTTGCGCGGCTAGATCGGAACAACTACAAAATTGCCTCTACGGCCCCAAATTTTCAAAGAAAACAAAAGCCAAGTGACTAGATCAGAAAACCATCAAATTTCATATGATAATTTAAATACATACCTTTTTTTTCAGGCAATCAAATTTATCTTCTGAAATCAAAAGGACCAATTTATCCTTTGCTTTTAATTACCTGCACCTTATCTACCAATAATATCCGATCGTACATTTCAAAATTATTTTGCTTATCTCTTTTCAAAATTTTCAGTATTTGCTTTACTTAAGCCGTACGATGTACACATATCATCCGTACGTAATATCCAATCCAATCGCTCACTCGATCTCACAATTTCACTTCCGAACTAGTATCGTTCACACGACTCTCTAGTGCGACTTAGATCTGGTTCCTTGATCGGAAACCGTCATTCTCCTTGCATAGCCACACACTATGATAGAGAATTTCAAGGTCAATCAAAAATCCATATCCAGGGTTCGCCGTCGAAAATTGAGTGTAAAATCCCAACTCGGATCGATATAACTATCTCGAAATTTTATGCTCGAATCTAGATCAAATCGCTATGCGAATAAATAATATATGTACATCCTACGTATTTATCTCAATTGATTATTAGCTATATCAATTCCCTTTTTTATTCACATTTATTTTGATTCCCATACACCTATTCACCAATATCCTTTTTCCCAATACCAAATTTACTTAAGAATTTCCACCTCAATTTTCTTAAGTTTATTATAAATATTTTATACAACATCTTATATTGATTTCCTCTTTATCACTTTGGTTTTATATCCATTGTTATTCACTTTGCATTTTCCCTTCCATTTGAATTCAATTTACCTTCCAATTTTCAGTATTGAATTTTACCGACCACCTCTCAAACCCTATTTAATTAACCAATCCCTTTTAATTAGTTCCATTCACTAATTTATTTTTTAACTTTTATTTTATTTAGCCCCACTTGAACTGATTCCTCAATTTCACTTTACTTAACACAATTCAAATTAAACATCATTCCAATCTTAATTTCCAATTTCATCTACTTACCAATTTAAATTAATTTGTTCCTCCACAAATTTATTCCCAACTATTAAACTCTATTTCAATGACCATTTCATTTAGCTACTTGGGCTAAATCCCTCAAATTTCCTTTATTCAACTTAATTCAAGTTTAATTTCCTTCAATTCAATTTCAAGTTTATAAATTTCCACTTACTTATATTCCATAAACATTTTTAAATAACTTCCAAAGTTTAAGCAATTATTAAGCATTTCAAAATCATTTTTGAAATCAATTGTATCCCAAAATCCTTTGGTATACCAAATTATTCTTTGAATCTCAAAACCAACCCAACTTTTGGAAATAGATTCCAATTCACAACATTCAGGTAGCAATTCCTCTCTTGGAAACTCGAAAATGAACATCGATGATGCTGCAGTCATCACAAAATTATTTTCCAACGACCGAAGTGAGTTCGGTGCTTTAATTCTTTTCAAAAACATTTCAAATTTTTTTTTCTATTCCAAATCTCACCAGATTTCATATCCAATTCAAAAAAAAATTCTGAATACTATCACTATTATTCCTCCAAAGCCTTTGAAAATCATTTTCAAACTCAAAGGGGATTATATTTTCCCAAATTTTTGAATTTCAAATCCTTTCCATCTGTATTCAAATATTACACTGGAATTTTATCCCATTTCAAATTATAAATCACATCTATAAATTCATATTTACAAATTTCATTTTGTTATATGGATTATTTCTCTTAACTTTTCATTATAATATTAATTTCTTATTCAATTCCCACATCAACAATGATAATAATTTAATATTATCATTTCCTATCAACCGAGCAAACCATATTTAACAATAATAATTTACAAAAATTATTTCTTTTATATACAAAAATAATTTTGGGCAAAATTATTTCATTTTCCCCATTTTAAAACAATACTATGTCGAATTGTTCTATTCAAGTGTTTAGAGATCCCTATCAATAACGTTAATTACTCGTATTGACCAGAATCCATAAGCCACTCAACAAACCAATCAACAAAATATAAAACAATTTTATATTCACTAATAGATACGCACTCATATGTATTAATACTCTCATACTCTTTCTAGGGTGCTACTGACTCTATCTCTAATGAGTACTCCCCACCAGAGCCAAGGTTTCGCTTAACCTTCAGCTCAAATACCACTGTGACGACCCGAGATTTTCGACGCCCAAAAATCAACATCAATACGTTCACTGTATTACATGCCGAACAATCGAATGCCGGAAATACCAGATCGTTAGGGAAAAGAAGAAAGAGGTAGAAGAAGAAAATAGAAAACAACATCAGAATCTCACAATCGCAGCGGAACAATATACAATAGATAACAACAGATCTTTATAAAAGAAAACTATAACTGTTTTTATACATTACATCGTCAGAGTACAACACAATCAATAACACAATACTGGACATTTATAATTACTTGTCCTCACAAAAGCTGACTATACAGCTTACAATACAGAGCGGAATATACACCAAGTACGTGTGATACGTCTTGTCAAACAGCTCGTCTCCTGAGCTCCATAGCATTCCATCCAGAATATGTATCCTATAATACTCAGTCTGACCCAAGCATTATAATAAAATAACACCCGAGTCAGTCTGGAAAACCAGCGTGAGAAAACACACTCAATTGAATTATTAAAGTTTTTAAAATCCTTTGAAATCAAAGGTATCTCGTAAGACCACGCCACAAATAAACATGCCGGGTTTTTACCTTACGATAACCAAAACATTTCTTACCAAAATCCTCTGATATTATAATAGTGTCTAGGTACAAATACTTATTCAAATAGCTGAAATGTTTGCATCTCACGTTCCAGCATAGTTGGGCACAATCAAAACCGTACGTGAGCTAATTGGAGAATGGATACCATACAATGGCAGGGCTACTGGGGTACCGCCCGTCACAGTACCTGGCCTAGATCAGCGTACCGAGGACCACTCCCGATCCCCTACAACACAAGATCAGAGCTACCCCTTACTGGATAGTCTGAATAAGATCACCCCACGGTTGGTATCAGCAACCGCCACACAGCCGAGATCAAGGGACTCTAGACAGGGATGACCTTACCCTAATTGGGTGCTACGCACTTAGCCTTGCTGCACCTCCCCTGTTTTAGTCATTCCCAGTTGATGAGGCTTGAGGCTACAATTACCTTTTTAGCACACATTCACTTAGAATGCTCACCGTCCTCCAATGACGATGGCCTGATAGCATTCGTCCATACAAGTCCGTTCCCGGTCCGAACGGAACCGAAGGCACTACTCCTGCTACATCCATTTTGGAATCATCCTCAGGATTAGTAGCGATTAGCCCTTGCACTTCACTACTCCATCTTCGACTCCAAGCTCTTGTCTTCCTTTCGAAAACATACTCGTTGGATCGAAGTGGTTTTCGGATCGCAAATCTGATCCCGGTCTCTTCGAAACAACGTTCGCTATTCCCGGTAAATTCAACCCCAGTTCTTTAGGAAATAGCAGACGAAAATAAGATCAAAGATCACCTCCCAACCGTTAGTAGACGGATTTCCTTATAAACGTCCTAGAAGAACGAACGGGTTTATACGTACAGTATAACACCTCGAACAGCAACTGTATCATATAATTATCGTACTTCTCCTAGATATTTCCAAAGTTATATTCGGGTCCAGATTGGATAGTCGGTTATTTAACTACCAAATAAACAACCATTCAACCAAATATTTTATTTCCATTAAAAACACCCTGTCTTATTAATTTTAGATTTTAAATAAATGAAATCACTTTATCTGAAAATATACACTTAAAACATTTGAAATAAAGCTACTTAAATCCTTTATTCAAAATAATACTTATGAAATTCTATAATAATTCTCCAAGTAAAACTTTATCCAAAAACTTCTTTTAAAATAAAAGTTATTTTATAAAATATAAATATTTGAAAATTTTCCTTTTTAAATCGTAATACTAATTCACCCTTTAAAACTAATTAACACTATAACTAACTTAATAAATATTTACTTTAAAAATTTTAAAACAATTAAATAACAATTTTTCTAAAAGCATTCTTTTAAAACAGCTTTAAAGCTTCTAATTTATACGTAAAAATCTTTCTTTGAAAATATACTTAACTTCTCAAGAAAATACATTTTCCACTTCAATAAAACCGATCTTGTCATTTATAAATCCTTCTCGGTTTGTCTCTATTTTAAATTTACGTTCCAATTCCATAAATTTCTTTTCTCGCATTTTAAAAATAAAACCACTATTTATTTTTAAAAAAATTACCATCTCCTTTTAAATTCCCATCGTGAATTTATCCATTTAAATTATCCACTGATAAATATTCACTTTATTTATAAACCCAATTTATAAATTCCATAGTCTCACTCTCTTTTTATTCACTGTCTCAAAACACTTAATCGATTTCAAATCGATTTTCTGCATTAATTCCATTTGAATTTTAGTTCTTGATTTACTCAAATTTATTCCAAAATCCATTAATTCCATATTCACTCCTTTATCATGATTAAAAATCTTATTTAAATCCAGAACATCAATTCCACACTTTATTTCAAAATTCCCCTTTTATTTCTCCCAAACCATTTAAATCTTGAATTTAAAAATAAATCCTATTATTCTTAAATAATATCGCTTAAGTCCTCAAAACCCTTTTATTCCCATTTATTAAAAAATATCTATTTTTCCATACTCGAAATTTATTTAATATGACTTTAAATATCAACTCTTACCCTTTTCCCAAATTCACTCTTTTAATTTATCCAACTTCACTATAAATATTTTACTTAAAATTTCCCTTTATTTTCCTTCAAAAACCCAATCTTTATATTTTTGATATCTTAAAATACCAAAATATATTCAGCCAAACCATAGCATTCAATAATTTCAATTTATACTATAATCTATCACAGATTTTCAAATAATTCATATCACTGAATATGAGAATAAATTTCAATATTTTTGAGGAATCCAGTTGGATCCCCCCAACCTATTTCCCTGCATCCACAGATGTTAGCACAATATAAAAATACCAATCCCACTTCGAGGGGAATATCGTGGTATATAGGGTCATCCGCTATTATGCGGGGAGCATAGGGTCTAATCCGCTATATAATGCTGGAATATCAATCACTCCAATATATATATACTACTATATATATAATATCACATCCAGACTGATAAAAATTATCAAATTTAATCAATCATCCAATAATTTAATTATAACTAATTAAATTAACCAGTAATCCAATTTGAGTGAGATTAACTCAACTTTGACTTTTAATTTGCAATCTGATCCAAACCGGCTTGTTTTCTTCACAATTTCAGACCTTGTATAAAGATTATACGGTTTATTAACATTTTAAAAAATCGAACAATCAATTATCCTTTTTAATAAATTTAATTAACTAATAATTTAATTTAAACTAATTTATCTATGATAAATAATTTTTAGTAACTAACATAATTAAATAGGTAAATTAAACATGTTAGTCTCCATAATCCATTATTTTAGAATAAACTAGTAAGTGAAAATAGATATGTATATTTTTATATAGATATTTTTATATTCATATATTTTTCTGTAAATAACAGAACAGAAATTTTCTTTACTGTATATATATACCTATATATATAAATCTTTAAATTGAAAAAAATAAATTGTTTTACATGCCTTACTGTTATTATTTTTCTAATCTATATATACATATATATACAGAATTAAAACTAGAATAGGTTTATACCTTACTGTAAAATTTCTTCCTAATATATATTTTGAGAAAAATGTGTGATCCTCTGTGAATAGAGGAGAGCACACATGCAACTATATATATCAGAATAATAAGGTGTTGCCAACATTCCTGGCAGGTAACAAAACTAAATACTAATATCCAAAAAAAATCAGGTACCCCTAAGATGAGTTCCGGTAAGGCCACCACCCATCACACCCCGATATCGAGTTCTGGCATGGCCACCACCCAATACTAAGGTGTTAGGAGTACCTAGAAACAAAAGAAAATGATACTCCATGCATCTGAATCGGGAGCTCTATGCAACACAAACAAAGAAGAAAGCTTCATGCATCTGGATCGAAAGGAGTGAAGAAGCATCTACTCTGAAGTGGAACTGGATATGATGCTGAATGAAGAATCTGCTCTGGAGACTCTGAACAAAGGAAGAAGTGCCAAGCAGAAGAATGGATCTTCCTGAAGATAAAAAGCCATAATAGGGATGAACGTATCCTGCATCAGTGGTGGAACTGCAAGTAATCCTGAATGGAGAACTCTACTATGATGGCCTCTCTGCAATCCGTAATCCTACAATCTGAAGATATGAGGACTTGTAAAAAGAGCCTGCCACCCTATCACCCATACCTATATTTGAAGGATGACTAAGGAATAAGTAAGAATTATACACACACACACACACACACACATATATATATATATATAATTAAGTGGAAATTAGCCACAAGGGCCTCTTTAGCAAGTGGAATTAGTTTCTAGGACACACAACTGAAATAATTATTTTTAAGGACAAAACGTAAAATAATTAGTTTTTAGGGCCTAAAAACCTATGAAATTATGTCCTTGAGAGTAATTGGACTGCTGACTTTGTCCTTGAAAGTAATTATTTTGCTGATTTTGGCCTTGAAAGTAATTTTTTTGAATGTGTGTCCTAGAAACTAATTGGATTACAAAGTTTGTCCTTCTGGTGAAATGCCCCTATAATTAATATACATATATAGGTATAGATGAGATGGGAAATAAAACCTAAATGAGAAAAAACTGGACAAAAACAATAGAATTAAAATACCTATAAACTAATACCACCAAAGACAAGAACAAATAATTAAAAACAAAACTTAAAACATACTTATGAATCTTTAATCATAAGTAAGCTATGATTAACATTAAAATCATCATAAAAATTTGAAAAATTATTAATATTAATACTATTAATGTTAAATATATAATTGTTGTGTTTGAATAAGTTAATATTATAACTAACCTTATTATGATACCCTTTAAAAAGATTATTTTTAGCTAATTTATATTTGGGATTAGAAATCCAATTAAAACAAAATAAAGAAATATTCATATATGTATTTATTAAATAAACTTTAAATCGAAAGAAATAGGTTGCGTATACCTCACTGACTTGATCGGTTCGAGCACAACCCAGCCTGCAGGCTTCCAGTCACCTCATCCCTCTTTCGTTCACCTGAAGCGGAGAACCCACGCACCCAACAAAAACCCACCGACGAACTTCCCCTTCTCCGAACTTGTCGCGCTCTGCTCGATCACTCTTCGAGCTCTAAACCGCCGCCTCCTTCCTCAGTGTCCACGCGCCTTCCAGCTTACCCTCCCCAGGCTCTCGTGCAACTCGAGATCACTGCCGCACCTTCCCACGGGGCCCTAGGTTGTCGCCTCCTCGATCGAACGCGAGCTCATTCGATTTGGGAATACCTAACTTGCGACTTGATCAACGTAGCGTACGAACTCAATTTGGAGAGGCACGATTTTATTCAGCTACCATTTTCTTTTGAACTGTTCGACCATTAAAATTTTCGAAGCAGTTGTATTCTCTGTTTTTTTCTTTTGAATTCGATTATCCTTTTGTAAATGATTCGGCTGTGATGTTTTTTAAAAGGTGAAAAAGGGGGAAAATGAGACACGAAGAGATGGTTGCGTGAATAATAGGTCTTGCATGTTGGATAAGGTTTGTACAGTGATTTGAGATGTTGAAAAAGCTCTGATGTGAATTGCTTGACCAGTCAACTTACATATAAATTATTTAAATTTTAAATTGTCTCGAAATTGCAACTTAAAATTTTGACCTCCTATCGAGGCGTGCCGCTGGGCGTTTATAATGTTATAACCCTATTCCGAACGCAAAGGAAAAGGTTTCGAGTCCTAATTCGATCGTATGGAGAAGATAGCTTTTAGGACCCAATTATTATATTGAATTTTCGATATAAATTCCAGCGCATTTATATCCCGTACGATCACACGACAACTCCAAACACTACAAAATTGGAAATCTGATAATAATACACTATTACGGATCTAATGGAACTGGTTTCGTCGAAATCCGAGCCTAAGCCTCGAAAGGCTATTTTTAAATGTCAATTTAAACGATATATTTTTTTAAACTGAACGAATCACTTTCAAATTCAATTTTAACACTTTTAGTATCTTTAGTATTATCAATATAAATTTTATAAGCCTTTAAAATATTTTTAACAAGCTTGAAACTCCTGATTCAATATTTTACCCAATTTCCAATTGTTTAATTCATTAATTTAATTATCCAATGAATAGTGATATTTGAAATTCAAGTTAAAATTAACCTTTTAAGTATTTAAAATCAATTAAATATTCCAATTTTAAATATCTAAAATTCTAGGTCGTTACACTTTGAGTCCACGTTGAAATAATGAATTCCCTTCTCCAAATGTCTCTTGATCCATAGTATTGCTAGTCTGGAGTCGCCAACCATTCACTATCGCATCACTTTGGATTTAACTTGAATTTGATTTGAGAATTTGGGATTTGATTTGGGGATGTGTTTTGGCCAGCAAACCAGATAATAATGGTGACCAAAAAAGGTGTAGACATTAGGGTTTAGAGATACATACATAGATGCATATATATATATATATATATATATGATTGCATAAGAGAGAAAATAGTTTAATCTTATTACTTATTCTCTCTTAATCTTAACCATCTATCTCCAAGCCTATCCATATTTTTTAGCCGCCTCCTATATCTACCCAAACCGGCCAATTTTTCCCTTATAACATCATGGGGCATGAGCCCATTTGGCCCAAATTAAATATATATAATTATATTTAATTTAATATGTTATCGATATCTCATATCGATCGATATATTATAACTATTATAAATAATATAACATTATTTATTTTAGAAATCATATTCAAATTTTATAATTAATATTTCATAAATATTAATTAATTTATAATAATTATAAACTAATTAAATTGTTTGGACTGAAGTGAATTCATCATTTTGGTTGTGTGACTCTTGGGTGTAAATTCGATCAGCAGTTAACATCTAACTATTCGAATGTTAACGTTCACACGTCACTTAGTAGGTGGTGTGACATTGTGGCCAAATTTATCACTTACATGGTTTCTATAAAATCCAATTTTAGTTTAATAAGCGTTACCTGGTGTAACATTTGTTTACACCAATTCTCTTTGTCAAAACTATATCACTTTGGACTTATAGAATTTGATAATGGTCAAAATTCCAACGTCATCCATATTCAACTCTATAGTCCAAATACAAAGTCCTTGGTTCAATAATAATAATATTCTTAACCGAAATTCTCTAGCCAGTGACTTTGACTTTTATTTGACTTGAGTTGACTGTGATACTAACCCCATATAACTGAGAAGATGAATCCTCTATTGAATTGTGCTTCTCTTCCAATACTTCCACTCGACCCAACAACAGACACTCGATGGAATAACATGCCGTGATTTGACTATAATTAAAGTGGAGCTTTCGTATTGAAGATCCACAGTATTTTCAAGTCGAGAGAATTCTGTAAATCAGTCACTTCAATATTTTCTAGTTGAGCTTAGTTCTATTAACTAGCAGAAAACTATCAAGTGAGTCATTCCATAGTATTCCAATAACTATCAGTATGTAACCTCTAAGTGTCCCAACAATCATGAGTAATACACTGACCAACATTTAAAAAGCATTACGTACTTTAATTTTAACGGATACATTGATATTCGGTCTCGATGCATCTTAACTAGGGACATTTAAAATGGTATACATTGATATTCGGTCACGATGCATCTTAACCTTATGTACTACTCTTAAGTACATGACCTTATTGAAAGAAACAAATTAAACTTCACTTACAATTAATTATGCATTGTCCAACAAATTTTAATTACTCCTTATCGATACATCATTATGTATCACATGGAGAAGTGACCTTTGAGATTGAATCTTTATTCATTTTTAGGTACATTCAGAACTCTTTTCAATATACTTACTCATTCAATCGAATCGAATCAGTTCCATCACATGTTATTTTATTTACTTCCGTTTTATACTCTTTTACCATAGACATACTACATGTATATCAAATACACATGTCCATGTCGATGGTAACTCATCGGTGAATATGACATGGTATGTGGAACCAATTTGGTATTTATAGGCTTATGGTTGCATACATTTATATATATATATATATATATATATTAATCAGAAGAGTTCATCAACTCTTATGATGCTCCCACCGAATGGGTGCATAACCCTTAATTATTTGAGATATAATTATTCTGTGTCATATGATTCATAATCATATAATAAAATTATTTCTCAAAACTACGGCTTAGTCTATAATTCCAAAATAATTGTAAATAATATTAGATACTTCTGTATTTTCCAATGCATCACTTTTGTTATGAAAACGAATACCATGTTATAGTTTTATTTCATAACAAATATTCATAATATTTATATTGAAATATAACTATGTCTCTTTTTAGTCGATACCAAAAAATAGTCATTATTTCATAAATAATGTACGGTCATTTTACAAAAAATAATTGTAATTTGATGTAATCAATAAGTGTTATATGGCATGCTCTCACTATTTCCGCCATTACTATAATATCGTACTAAATCCGGAGGTCCACCATTCACTGAATATAGATCTATTTATTTTATATACTACAACTAATTTACAACGAAGAGTTCTTTGATCTAATATCTTGAACATATAGAAAAAAAATCTCATAGAAAACAAGTTTCTATATGAAAATACATTTCAAAATAGAAACTGTATCTCTCATTTCAATGTTAAGTATCAATTATTATTATTATAATAATTCTCGTTTCTGATGTTTCTTTAGGAATCAGAAGTAATTATTCACTCTTTTTATCCCAACTGTACCTTAAATTACATCTACTCTAGTACATTTATTTTTCTTTCTAAATGGTCGAACCATTCAAAAGAAAACCCTTACTACAATATCATAATGAACTCTTTACAAAAGTGCGTTCGATTATTAACTTTTAAGGACATCAAATATGTTGCGCTTTGCGTAAAATGATCAAACTGACATTTCAGTGATCGAGTTCTTAGATCTATCTTATAGTTTTGGTCTAGTGTTATAGTTAACATAATACGATCTTTTTGTAATCAATCAAATTAAATAGTTGATCTTATAGTACTGTTTATTAGCTTATTTTCGAATGAACTAACTTAATCGAAGTATCGTACATTACGAACTATGACCGCTCCCCATATAACATTTATATGCGATATGGATCAAATATCCATAGTCTTGTATTACTTTTAGAGCTCGAAACCCATCGCATGCAATACATGGTCCGGACCAAATAAACGTGTAAGCGACCAAATTACGAACGTATTTGGTAGTTGTAAAATCAGGTGCTTGCATGGGTATTGAAACATTAACATGCAAGAAACGTTTATTAGTAAGTATATTTTATATTTCTATTTGTCAATTTTCAATTCAGTTTAATTGAATATCTTAATTGATAAATGTTTTATCAATCGTTTTAAATGCATAAATTTATCTATGTAGATTATTATTAACATTATATAGTATATGTTCTTATAATATTAGAAATTTTAAATGTTATCATTTTATTATTCTAATAAATCTCCCACTAGTTTTTATGTTTCACCAAACCCTAAGGAAACATAGAAGTCTTTCGACTTCACTAGCGGGTGTTAGGACTCATCCGTCTTGGAATTCTGATCTTGAGTTTGCTCAACAAATCATAGCTCCACAGACGATGGAACACTCCTTATTGGTTGCATCGCATACAACTCCTAACCCATGGTTCCTTGTCCTAATCTTATTTCGACCTTAAGTTTGCTCAACAAATCGAAAGAGATTATTCACTCATACCTACCACATCGCGATGGCCTAAGTATAGTACATGTATCTTGAGTTTGCTTAACAAATACGTATAACTATCTTCCCTTGTCTATTATATATATTAATAATACTACATATAACATCCCTAGCTTGAATTTGCTGCACAACTAAGAAGTATGCAAGTAATTTATTAATACATACATAAACACACACACACACACAGATATATATATATATATATGTATGTATGTATGTATGTATATGTATATGGTTGAGGACAACATTATATTGAAGATTCAAAATCTTCAATATATTATATGAGTGATATCGACTTATGAAATGATGTATTTCTTATGAAATGCCCTTGTGATTTAAGTGTTGGACATATCTAAAATCACGGTATACATATAATATGTATGTATTTATCCATTAAGTCTGTTTAGAGTTTATTTAATGTTCCACATTTTGTTTATACATTCATATCACATAAGTTTTATTATTATATAACTTTAATATTTCATACTACTTGTATAATAGTCTTATGTATAATATTATATTAGTTTTATATTAACTAACATTTTAATTAATTTTATATTATTTAAAGATAAAATTTATATTAAATTTTTATTACATACTATAACCTTTATAACATTACACATATATCTTATACATGTATATATTCATTTAATTAATTAACTTTAATTTATTTAATTAATTAATTAACCTTTAATTAATTTATATAATTAACTGAACTTTAATTAATTAATTTAATTAAACAATTTTAACTAAATTATATTAATTTTGAAATTCAATTCATATACGTGTATGTATACTTATGTTATTTTAAACATTTTAAAATATCACAACATATATCATAATATATCATACATGCATATATATATATATATATATTAATTAATTTGTTTTATAAATCCAATTAATAAATTTTTAAAATTTTGAAATTAATATATATTTTCAAACATTTTGAAAATTTTATTATATTATAACTTTATAATATATTTATATCTGAAGACTTGAACAATAAGTTTGATTCTCCGGAGTTCGTAATAATAAGTTCAAACAACCCTATCTGTTTCGTTATTAAAGATGATCGTCTGGGATTTGACCCCATTCTTTTAGATCCTGATGTTTCACTATGCATAGATTCGTCTTGTCTAAAATCTTTTTCGAATGGACGTGAAAATGTTGAAGAACAGTGTCACGACTTCACTTCTTATCATGGAAAATGTTGTAAATCCAAGAATCATGTGAAGGATAAATTTGAGATAACTACTTTCAACATGTTCGATTGTCTATCTTTGAGTTCAGATGCCGGTTTTAATATAGATAGTCTAGATGGTGATGGTGATTTGATGGTTACTACTGAGCAAATAATTCCCGATCAATTGAATATCTTGACTGATTTAGTATCAATAGCTGATAGAAGTGATGATGTAAATTCATTTGATAGTAGTTATTCGAGTGTTGTGAGGATGGATTGGTCTGTTTATCTAGAAGTTGTGCATTTCGAATTATTGGTGCAGGATACAATGGTAGTAGGTAGCAACAGCTCTGGTGATGAACTGACTTTTGATATAAAGAGCTTTGTTGCTAATTCGAAATTGATAAGATAAAATGTTTTGATATAGTGTTAGATTCATTAAATTCACTTGTGATACAATCTTCAGTGATGGCGATAAACTCAGAGAAATTCCATGAAGATATATTAACTTTTAATACTTCAGGTTTGGCAAATGTATGCTTGAGCGAGCCAAAACTTTCTTCAGATTTAACTTTGGTTGAAGATAACCCACTGGAAGGGTTTACTGAATCTATCGCAGATGAAGTTTTGATCGAGAATGAGGTTTTTGTTCATTTTGACAAGTTGCTGGAGGTTAGGGATGATAAGAGTTTATCTTCAAAAAAGGTTGCTACTGATATGCACACACGTACAGTTGATGTACACGCCAATTTTACTGTATCTAAGGATGATGTTGAAGAAGATAAGCAGCGAATTCACTCAGTACATTTGTTCGAGAATATAGATGGAGATAGAGAGCTAGGCATTATTCCAGGTTCACGTATTTTTGCATCGAACAAAGCCAAAACAAATCAGTTGGCTTTGGGCTTTTTATCTGATAGGACAATACATGTGGATCCAGATTTGGCATCAGGTGATAGTGATATTTCTTTGAGTTCTTGTGCAGTATTAGGGAATAATGCTGTTATGGATTTGGAATCTTCATCGAAGAAAGTAAAGTGTAAGAAAGCTGTAGCTGCTCGTGGTTCCGTTCGCCGAAGTGCCAGGATTCGTCACTGCCAGTTACAGTCTATGGGTGAGTTACCTGGTTCGAGTGTCACGGTTGGCACTACAAATCCAGGCTCATGTATGAGTTCTTTTTTGGTTAGTACGTACTCTACTTATGCATTAGGCAGTCTCTCATCTGCTGAGTTTAGTCAGCTAGCTTGTGACACTTCTTTTATCTTTTCTGATGTAGAGATAGATAGGGAGTATATTAGATGTAAGGAATTAGAGAGGGCTAGTTTAGTTAGTTTATGAGGATCATTAGTTGGAACATTATAGGTTTGAATGATTTAAATAAATGTGATAAGGTTAGAGTATTTTTTAAAGACTATTCTATTGATATTGCTCTAATTCATGAAACTAAAATAAATTGTCCTGATATTCGCTTTTTTAGAAGATTAGGCGGTTATCACTTTAGAAAATGGGTTTTTTTTACCTTCCATGGGTTCTTCGGGGGGGGGGGGGGGGGTTAATGATAGGTTGGCGAGATAATTACTTTAAATTACTTCAAAGTATTGTTAAAGAGCATTCTATTTATGTTATACTTATTAATCTTTCTGATAACTCTTTTTTAAATATTTCTAATGTCTACGGGCCTAATTCTAAAATTAATCAGAGAATTTTATGGAATGAATACCTAGATTTTAGATCCTTAGCCCCAGGTTCTTAGATTATGGGGGGTGATTTCAATGTTACGCGTTTCATAGGTGAGTGATCTTCTAGAGAAGGTGATTACTCTGCTATGGAGGAATTCGATCAATTTATTATTAATTCTAAATTGATTGAAATTCCCCTTTCTAGTAGAGAATTTACATGGAGTAACGCTAGAGAGTCTCCATCCATGGCTCTTCTCGATAGATTTTTCGTTAGTGATGAAATCGAAGATAAATTTCCAATGTGTAGAGTCTCTGGTTTACCTTATACACTCTGATCATTGTCCTATTATCCTTACCTGTGAGCATCATAGAGTTATTATAAACAATTTTAAATTTGAAAAGATGCGGCTTTTGGAATCTAACTTTGTGAACTTAGTTAAAGGTAAATGGATTTCTTTGAGTTTCCATAATATCAGAAACAAGGAAAATTCTTTAAAAGCTTTTGTTTCTAAACTTAGGGATCTTAGGGTTTTTCTTAAAAATTGGAACAAAAATGGTTTTGGCAATTTAAAAATAAAAAAAGATAATATTCTTAATGAAATGCTTAAAATTAATAAGATAGAAGAATCTAGACCTCTAAATTTAGGTGAACGTAATGTTCTTGCTAACTTACAAGATGAATTAAATTCTTTATTAGAAAAGGAGGAGGTTATGTGGAAGCAGCGATCCAGAATTCAATGGATAAACGAAGGTGATAATAATACTAAATTTTTTCATAATATAGCTAATGGTAGGAAATGTAGCAATATGATCAACTCTATATTTGTTAATAATATAGAGTTAGTTGATCAAAGAGATCTAAATAAGGCTTTTAAAGACTATTATAAAGATATTTTTGGTACTAGAATCAAACATAGAATTAATGTTAAATGGAAAGATCTGTATCCATCCGATTCTATTATAGATTTAACTGAGCTAGATAGACCTTTTACTGTAGAGGAAATTAGAAAAGCTATTAATGACTTGCCAGGTGATAAATCCCTTGGCCCTGATGGGTTTTCAATTTTATTTTATAAAACTTTTTGGGATGTTTTAAATTTTGATTTAGTCAATATGTTTAATGAATTCTATAATTGTAATTTAGAATTAGGGAGATTTAACTATGCAAATGTTATTTTATTACATAAAAAAGTAGGAGCTAAAAACCTAAAGGATTTTAGACCTATATCTTTGATTAATTGTTCAGTTAAAATCATTTCTAAGGTTCTGGCCAACAGACTTAGTAATAGAATGAATGACTTAATTGATTGTTCACAATCAGCTTTCATTAAAGGGAGAAATATCATTGATGGAGTGGCAGTTGTTCAAGAGTATACCAATCGTTGTTGTAAGAATAACATAACCTGTACGATTTTAAAACTAGATTTTGCTAAAGCTTTTGATTCGATAGATTGGGATTTTCTTGTAGACATATTTCATGCTAGAGGTTTTGGTCTTAGATGGATTAATTGGATTAAGAATTTGCTTAAAACTGGTAACTCCGGTATTATGGTTAATGGTATATTAGGTAATAAAATTCAATCAAAGAGAGGTTTAAGGCAAGGGGGTCCTTTACCGCCTTTATTATTTAATTTAGCTACTGATGTTTTTGCAAAGATTATTAAAAGAGCTGTGGAAAATGGAATTCTAGGAAATGTTGGCAATGACATTTCGTGCAATGGTATTTTGGTTCTCCAATTTGCTGATGATACATTGTTTTTTTCTTTCCAATTACCTAAACACATCATTACTCTTAAGTTTATTTTATATAGTTTTGAACTTTTATCAGGCTTAAAAATAAAATTCGACAAAAGTTCAGTTTATTTTTAAATGACTTAGAAAAAGTTGAAAACTCAGTTGCTAATACTCTAAACTGCAAAACAATGAACTTTCCTTTTGAATATTTAGGATTCGTGATTAGACCTACCAAACTTAGACATGAGGATTGGCTTAAAATTAAAAATAAGATCTCTAACTGGAATGGGAGATTTTTATCTAGAGCAGGTAGACTTGTATTAATAAATTCGGTTTTATCAGCCCTTTCGATATATTGGATGTCCATGCATCTATTTCCAGATTGGGTTATTGACCAAAATTGATAAAATTAGAAGAGATTTCTTTTGGAGTGGGGAAAATCCTAATAATAGTTTAAAATGTTTAATAAATTGGGAAACAGTTTGTAAAGCTAAAAAGGAAGGTGGATTAGGAGTTATTAACTTGCGCAATATGAATTTGTCCTTACTAGGTAAATGGTTATGGAAGTTTAAAGATATAAATGATAATAATATATGGAAAGAGATCATTTCTAAATATTAGTATAATGGAAATAGCATCTTATTTGCTTCTTCAGTCTCTCAAAATATTTCTAAGTTTTGGGAAAATATTTTAAAATGTCATGAGATTTTTAAATTAGGAATTAATATAATAGTCCATTCTGGTAATTGTACTTCTTTTTGGCATGACCGTTGGATTTCGGCTTTACCTCTCAAGTTGGAATTTAAAGAGCTTTATGAAATATGTAATTTTAAGTTTGCTTTAATTAATGAAGTTTACTCTCCTGAAAACGATCCTCCTTGGAATTTTACTTTTAATAGTATTTTAATAGGTTCTACCCTTAGGCAACTTGCTTTGCTTTATGCTAGACTAAATCTTTATAATATTGATAAAGATAATGATATTATTAGTTGGGAATGGGATAAGAGTAAGAAATATACTTCAAATTCTTTTTACAGATTTATTAATTTTTCGGGTACACAAAACAACTCATTTAAATTTATTTGGAAATCTAATGCTCCTCCTAAATCTAAAATACACATGTGGTTAATACTGCATGGAAAACTTAATTCAATAGAATTTTTAAAGAGAAAAAACATTCAAATTGATAATAATTGTTATTTTTTTAATTTGCATCTTGAAGATATTAACCATATATACTATGATTGCATGGATTCTTATTACATACTAAATAATACACTTAAAATTTTTAATTTTAACGTAATAACTAAAATTTCGAATTGTGACTTTTACTGGAATAATTTTAGATTTAGATTCAAAAAGAATATTAGATTCTTACTTGACTCTTTATTCATTATTACTAGTTGGTATATTTGGTTTGAAAGAAACCAAAGAATTTTTAATAATAATAGTAGTCATTTTAACAAATTGATTTTTACAATTTCTTCATTTTGTTTTAATTGGATCTCTAATCCCAAATATAAATTAGCTAAAAATAATCTTTTTAAAGGATATCTTAATAAGGTTAGCTATAATATTAATCTTTTAAACGTAATAATAATATATTTAATATTCATAATAGTAGTATTACTATTTTTTCAAATTTATATGATGACTCCATTATTAATCATAACTTGCTTAAGATTGAAGGTTCGTAAGAATTTTTTTCTCAACTTTGTTTCACCTATTGTTCTTATCACTATTGGTTTTAGTTTACAAGTAATTCATTTCTTTAGTATTGGTCCGAATAGTCTTTTTTAGTTTTTATAACCTACCTTCTTAATACATATATATGTATATTAATTATATAAATATACATACATATATATATATATATGTATCATTCTAACTTTTATATTAGTCCTCTTTCAGGCTCAGGTATGGGCTATAGGGGGTTAGGTTTTTTTTGCAGGTATTCATATCTTCGGTTTTCTGATTTTCGGATTGTAGTGAGGTCTTCAGAGTAGAGTCTTCATATCAGGATCACTTGTGGTTTCATCACAGAGAGTTTTCAGAGTGGATCTTCCATTCAGCATCACCTCCAGTTTCACTTCAGAGTAGTTGCTTATCCTTTTCTCTAGATGCAGATGCATACAGCTCTTTTTTTAGTTGGTGACGACATCCAGCATTTTTTGGGCTTTTCTTTAGTTTTTAGGTACTTCTAACATCTTGATATCGGGGGTGGCCATGCCGGATCTTGATATTGGGGTGAGATGGGTGGTGGCCTTGCCGGAACTCATCTTAGGGGTACCTGTTTTTTCCTTATGATATTAGCATTCAGTCTTTGTTACCTGCCAGGCATTTTGGCAGCACCTTATTATTGTGTTATATACAGTTGCATGTGTGCTCTCCTCTATTTATAGAGGAACGCACATTTTTCTCAAAAATAATATATTTATATCTTGTTTTAAATTTAACTTTTAAATTTAAAATCTTGTTTTTAAATTTCCAAACAATTTTGAAAATTAGCCAAGGCCCAATTCAAATTGGTCATTTTCTATTGGGAATAACTTTTGGGTTGTGAGCTTAATGGTTAACTCTAACATGACTAATTTAGACTGCATAGGCTATTGGACTTTGATACAATTGTTGGAACTAGGCCAGCCCCTAATGGAAGTTATGAGTGAATTTCAATTTATTTACCATATTAGATCTTTATGGGTCTATGAAGTCTAATTTATTTAGAACGTTTCTAAATTTGTTTTGTATAAAATCATGTATTTTATTTAAATTTATGTATTTTGTAATATAAAGTTTATGTTTTTTGATTTAGTTTATATACATATATTGCATGTGTGTGTGTGTGTGCGCGCGCGCATGTGCATGCATGTGTAACATAATAATCCATGAAGGGTATCACATGTCCGTATATAGATACTGTGATTTACATCACAACGGACACATTAGCTCATTTTGTATGTATTGTAAGTTGTCCAAATATGTGCATGTATATATATATATTATAAATTCCAAATAATTACACACACACACACAGATATATATATATATATATTTGTGTGTGTGTGTGTTATAAATATGTTTCATTATTAAAAAATTACAAATAATATTTATACACATACACATATGTTTATGATAGAGTTAGGGATATGTCGTAGGGGCAATTCTGTAGTTTACTGTAAATAAATAACTCTGAAATCAATTATCGTTCAAAATAAAGGTGTTTCTTCTTTCTGATATATATTTGTTATAATGTTTTATAAATAATTAAATGTTTAACTAAAATATATTTAACAGAAAATCCATAAATGGTATGTTTTTGTGATAGTATTTACAAAGTGTTGTAACCGTGAGTAATTTATCATAGTAAGATTAATTATACCATTTTAGATGTTCCTAGTCAAGATGCATCGAGACTGGATATCGATATATCCGTTGAGATTAGAGTACGTAACGCTCTTCAAATGTTGGGCAGTGTATTACTCATGACCGCTGTGGGCACCTAGGGTTTACATACTGATAGTTATTGGATAACTATAGAATGGCTCAATTGATAGTTTTCTGTTGGTTGATATAACTAAGGTCAAACAGAAAATATCGATGTGACTAATTTACACGGTTCTCTTGACTTGAGGATACGATTGACCTTCGATGTGAAAGCTCCGCTTTGATTATAGTTAAATCATGGCATGATGTCCATCGAACGACTATAGTTTGGTCGAGTGAAAGCATTGGAAGTGAAACATTATTCAAGAGAGGATTCGTCTCCTCAGTTATATTAGGTTAGTATCATGGTCAATTCAAGTCAACTCAAAGTCAAACTCTTTGGCCAGAGCGGTTCGGTTAATAATAATTGTTATTATTGAACCGAGAATTTTGTGTTTGGACTGTAAAGTTGAATGTGGATGGTATTGGGATTTTGACCATTACCAAGTTCCATAAATCCAAAGTGATATAGTTTTGACGGAGAGAATTGGTGTAATAATTGTCACTACAGGGTACTGCTTATAATAAATAAATTAGATTTTACTAAAATATGTATAAGCAATAAATTCAACCAAAATGTCACACCACCTGCTAAATGATGTGTGAATGTTAATATTCGAATAGTTCAATATTAATCGCTGACTGAATTTACACCTTTGAGTCGCACAACCAAAATGATGAACGCTCTAAACGAACCACATGATTTAATTAATTTATAATTGTTGTAAATTAATTAAATTAATTAATATTTATGAAATATTAATTACTAAATTTTTATTTAATTTGTTTGAATGCCCTTAGCATTTAGTAAAGTGCGTATATATGATTTATATACGCGCATATTGATATATGGTATCTTTAGAGTGTTTAAATCTGATTTAAACATGATAAATACTAAAAACGAGGGCTTTAAATAAATTAAATTTATTAGTATTTGTGAAATATTAATTATTAAAATTTAATTTTAATTTATTTGAATAGCATTAGCATTTAATGGTGTGCGTATATAAAAGTTATAGACGCGCGCACGTTCGAATTGAATTTAAATGGATTGATGCTAATGAGATTTTGGAAATTTTTAAGGGCCCATGTGGCACCATCTATGGCTAGCCATGCATGTAGAAGAGAGAGAGGATTTGATTAACATTTAAAAAGGAACTAATAGGGGAAAGTTTTAAAGAAGGAATATGAAAGGTTTCTATCATTCCTTTAAAACACATCTCCCTTTATTTCCTTATACGATTGATTTGTTTTTCTGTCATAATCATCCCTCTTGCTCTTCGATCAAAGAATTACGAACTTTCATGGCTTTCTGACCTCTAAATTTTCAAACTAAAATATCAAATAAAATTAATAACAAAAGGTGGTTCTAATCTCTTAATTCTTGCAAAATTCGGAGATTGACACGTGGAATCTAAGAGCTTTTGATTCATCATTCAAGGTGCGTTCTCTTGGCAGCATCTCAAGGTGATTATTCTAATTTTATATATTCATAATTCAACTTGTTTATGTAATTTAGATCCATCTCCTATTTCATCTCTTCTGTGTATTTGTTTACTCGATCAAACAGATTAGATCCCTTTTTGCTCCATCATAATTAATTATATATGTTCACCGTGTAATTTTAATTTGAATCTGTTTTAAGATATATTTTGATTGTTTGCCAATTTATGTTGTCACTGTTAGATCTACATTATATGATCCCATATTTAATTATTTTTCATATTTCTTAATTGTTTAGATCTAAAACCTTTGCAATATATACATATGTGTCTGATTTGTCCTATCTATTTTGTTGTTGTTTCAAGTTTGTTATTAAAAAACACTTTTTGATTAAAGTCTAAGTCTTAATTAATGAAATATTTCTATTATTGATTCGAATAGAAAACATATGTAATTTATTATGCTTGCATGTATGTTTTGTGTTCAATATTTCAAATTCAATCTTTTGGTTTTTGCATACTTCTGTTTAAAGTTATCAAAAAAAGTTTTCTTTATAAACATAACCGGACTTTATTGCAAAATATCATAAACCCTTGGATTTCCTTTAAAATTAAAGTTAGGCTTTATTTGTTACTTTATATTGGTACTAAATTATAAGTTTTAGCATAAAGATGTATTAAGTTTAAAACATTATTTACAGTGAATTTGGTATGTGTATATATACACACACAAATTTATGTGCACACACACACACACACACATATATATATATAATTTGAATTGAATTTATCTGATGGACTTTTATGTAAAACCATAATATTTAATCTTAAAAACTTTCAGTTTTGGAACTAGGTTCAAAATTGCCAACCATTTGGAGTTGTAAAAGTGACACTTAATCTATCTCATTTATATGTATATGTATATTGTATCAAAATGTAAATATATATATGTATATGTATTTAAATAATACCATGGACAATAAAGACACATATGTAGGAAATATACATACATACATACAT
Source organism: Allium fistulosum (assembly GCA_030737815.1). NCBI lineage: Eukaryota > Viridiplantae > Streptophyta > Magnoliopsida > Asparagales > Amaryllidaceae > Allium > Allium fistulosum. The sequence continues at coordinate 430,352,247 of CM060906.1, read as the reverse complement.
ATATAATTTTAATTGAATTTATGTGATGGACTTCTATTTATACCATAATTTTTAATCTTAAAATCTTTCAGTTTTGAAACCAGGTTCAAAATTGCTGACCTTTTGGAGTTATAAAAATGACAGTTAATTTTATCTTATTTATATGTATATGCATATTGTATATAAATGTAAATATATGTATGTATATGTATTTTAAATAATACTATGGACAACAAAGACACATATGTGGGAAATATCATCTCTATACACTATCTAATTTGTTGCACTTACATAATTTATAGTAGTGTACATTTGGACAATAGTTACATTTTATACCATGAATAAATTTTCAATTAATATCATTTAATAACCCAATCAATTTAACAAGAGAGACGGAAAATGGAAGGTTTCTCTCTTCATACAATGTTTATTATACTCTCAATTAATTACCTATTTCTAGGAAAATAAATGAAAGGTTTCCTTCCCTAAATTAACTCTTATAAACAATTGTTGAGTGTATTTGATGCACTATAATTTTAAACTAAATTAATTTTAAATTTCCTTTTAACCAACTTTAAATAAAATAAGACTTTATTTAATGTTTTATTATATTAGATCTAATGTATATGTCATAGGCTCATTAAAGATCCAAAATGGTAAAAAAAATTGAAATTCACACATTTCTTCTACTGCTGGCTGGCCCAATTCCAACAATGGTATCAGCGCCCAATAACCTATGCAGTCTAAATTAATTATATTAGGGCTAACTGATTAAGCTTTCCCACTTAGTATGGTGTTTAGAAAGGTAATGTCTAGGATTGGAATTAGGTAATCAAGTACCCTGTCCTACCTGGTTACTAGCCTGGCCTGAAAGGTGAAGTGAGCCCAAAGGTTGCCCCTAATAGAAAAGGATAACCTTGAATTGGGCCTTGGACTAATTTTCAAACTCGTTTTGAAAATTAAAGTTAAGGATTTTAAATTTAATTGTTAAATTTAAAATGAAATATGTTTATTATAAAAGTTATAATATAACATAAGTTTTCAAAATGTTTGAAAACCTATTCACATTAATTTCAAATTTCAAATTTATTAAAAATACTAATAGAATTAAATTAATTAAACAAGTTAATTAATTAATGAACATGTGCATGTATTATATATCGAGATATATTTTATGTTGTTTTAAATTGTTTAAAATAACATAAGTATACATGTATGTGTGTTAATTGAAGTTTGAAATTAATATAATTTAACTAAAATAGTTTAATTAAATAAGTTAATTAAAAGGTTGATTAACTAAATTACATATGTATATGATATATTTGTTATACTATAATAGTTATAAAGTATAATTATTCATGGATATAAATGTTATATCAATTCAAATTAATTAAAGTGTTAATCAGTAAAATTAATTAAATATGATTTAATTAATATAAACAAAACGTGGAACCTAAAAGAAACCCATAACAGACTTAAGAAATAAATATACATGTAATAGTACGTATATCGTGATTTCAGATGTGTTTGACACTTGAATGACGAGGGTAGTTCATAAGAGTTATATTATTTCATATAAGTTGATATCACTCAATTTAATATCATCCTCTACCATATATATATATTAATAAATTACTTGCATACTCCTTAGTTGTTGAGCAAACTCAAGCTGGGGATGTTATGTGTAGTATTATTAATATATTAAATAGACAAAGTAAGATAACTATATGTATTTGTTGAGCAAACTCAAGGTATATATATTATACTTAGGTCATCATGATATGGTAGGTACAAGTGAATAATTTTCATTTTTATTTGTTTAGCAAACTCAGGGTCGAAGTGAAATTAGGACATGGCACCAAGAGTTAGGAGTTGTATATGATACAACCGATAAAGAGTTATCCATCGTCTATGGAGCTATGACTTGTTGAACAAACTCAAGGTCGGATTTCCAAGACGGACGAGTTCTAACACATACTAGTGAAGTCAAAAGATTTCTATGTTTCAACTTAGGGTTTGGTGAAACATAAAAGACTAGCAAGAGCTTATTAGTAAAATGAAACATAAAGTTTGACCTTACTAATATTATAAGAACATCCACTATGATTTGTCCTAATAATATACCACTTAAACCTGCAGAAAATGTTAACTCCAAAACTGTTTTCTGAAAGCAACAAGCTCACTAGACCTAACTATACAGACTGGCTAAGGTCAATTAAGATAGAGTTAACTTACGAGCGCCTTTAGACTTCTATTACATGTGAACCCAAAACTGAACCCGCTAATGACGCAGACCCTGAAGAACGACTGGCTTATTTAACGTGGCAATCGGACCTAGAGATCGCCCAAGTTTTCGTGTTGTCCACCTTAGACAAACCGTTGCAAAGGCAACACATATAAATTTGAATCTAGGTCAAAGTTTATCATAAGCACGTTCATAGCTCAATAACAGTTAAATATGCATAATTCATGAGAAATAGGCTATGCAAGATTGTTCAAATCCTTGCTTTCATTGGTCTCAAAAGTTACAAAGAATTCTTGATTTTGTCCCTAATTCAATTTAGGATCACACCTTTTCAAATTTAAGAAGGAGGGAAAGAAATGATTCACCACTTTTTGAATGGCTAATGGGGTCTATTTGTAGGAGTAGTGCTAGGCAGCATGGCGACCACGTGTCCTTCGACGCTGTTGTCTTCCTACATCCTTCATTGTGTTGGTGACATGCAGCAGTAGTCTTCACATTTGGTGACTTACAGCATTCCTCTGTCCATGAGATTTTTAATAGTCTTAAAGGTCTTTTTGATGAGCAGTCCCGTTCCGCAAGGTATGAACTTTCGAAGAAATTGTTCAACACCAAAATGACCAAGGCACAGAAAGTGGACGATTGCGTTCTATAATGAAAGGCTACGTTGATAGACTTGCACAATTAGACCTAGAAATAAGCAACGAAATGCAAGTAGACTTGATCCTTGGTTCTCTCACTTCTCGGTATGAATCATTCACATTGAATTACAACATGAATCAATTAAATGTGAATCTCGTGGAGCTCGTCAATATGTTGAGGTCGGCCGAGTCTACATCTAAGGATCAAGGTATCATACTTGCTGTGAAAGGTAATGCATCATCTTCAAAAGGTTCGAAGAAGTGGAAAAGAAATGGTAAGAAAAAGAATAGTAAGAAGACCAATGATAAGGGTGAATGTCACCACTACCATAAGAAAGGTCACTGGAAAAGGAACTGTCCTGAGTACTTAAGGATTGGTAGGGAAAGGAAACATAATGGTTATGCAGCTCCATCGGGTACATTTATGGTTCAAAATTGTTTTGCAATCAATAAAATGTCTTGGGTTTTAGATACTGGATCTGGGACTCATATATGTAATTCATTACAGTAGATTAGGAACCGGGGTCGCATTGCAAAAGGTGAAATCAGCCTCCAAGTTGCTGAAGGATCTATTGTAGATGCAACAGTAGTAGGAGATTATCATTTAGTTTTGCCTAGTGGTGTAGTATTGATATTAAATAATTGCTATTTTTTGACAGACTTTATTTGTGGAATTGTATTCGTGTCTAGATTGTCTGAGACTGGATATGCCTTTCATTGTGCGAAGAATGTTATGAACATTAGTTTGAATGGAAATAAGATCTGTGTTGGTGTTCTTGAAAATGGAATTTATGTGATCAGTGCTAATTATGTGTGTTCTGTGAATAAATCTTCTAACAATATAAATGAAAATTATCTTTGGCACTATAGGCTAGGTCATATCAGTGAGAAACGACTTCATAAATTGAAAACCAAAGGTTTTCTTCCGTCACTTGATTCTGAATCATTTAACACTTGTGAGTCGTGTCTCAAAGATATAATGACCAAGCACCCCTTCAGTGGGAGTAATGAAAGAGTTGATGAAATCTTAGAGCTGATACATAGTGATGTACGTGGCCCAATGCCTATAGTTACCAAAGATAATAGTTCTTACTTTGTTACCTTCATTGATGATTTCTCAATACTAGGATATATATATATATATCTCTTATGAAGAACAAATCCAACGTCTATGAGAAGTTTGTTGAGTACAAAAATATAGTAGAAAATCAAACAGGCCGTAAGATTAAAATCTTCGATCAGATCGAGGGGTCGAGTATGTTGGACAGGGTTTCCAACAATACTTAAAAAATAATGGGATTATCTCTCAGGTTACTCCACCATATACTCCGCAACACAATGATGTGTCAGAGCCAAGGAATTGAACCCTATTTGATATGGTTCGTTCCATGATGAGTAAGGTTGAATTACCTTTGTCCTATTGGGGATATGCGTTAGAAACAACAACACATATGTTGAACTTATTACCCACTAAGTCTGTGCCCAAAACACCATATGAGATGTGGCCTAGTAAGAAACCCCAACTCAAATATTTGAAAGTATGGTGTTGTCTGGAATACGTTAAGAACGTTGGTCCAAATAAATAAGAGGCAAGATCGGTAGTGTGTAAGTTTATAGGATATCCTAAAAACTCGATGGGATATATATTCTAAATACCAAGGAACGAAGGGACATTGTTTCTCGACACGTTGTCTTTTTAGAAAAGGAATTTCTATTAAAATAAATTAACAGCGAAGTTGTAGACTTAGATGAGATTCGAGAAACTAACACTTAGACCAAAACAGTAGGAGAAATAAGTTCTCCCGTATACGAAAACACGCAACCTATTAGAAGGTCTAGCAGGGAATCTCGCGCACCAAAGAGATACTACGGTTTTCTTGTGGATGGTGAAAAGGAGGACTATGTCTTAGATGACGACACTCCTCTGACTTTCCAACAAGCATTGCAGAGTAAAGACTCTGCACTCTGGATTGAAGCTATGAAATTCGAATGGACTCAATGTACGAAAACAAAGTTTGGACTTTGTCAGACATACCGAAGGGTTAAAACCCATCGGATGCAAATGGATTTAAAAAAAACTAAATGCAGATGGGAAGTGGAGACTTATAAGGCAAGACTAGTTGCAAAAGGATTTCGTCAAATTCAAGGTGTTGATTATGATGAAACCTTTTCACCTATAGCTATGCTTAAATTGATTCGGATTAAGCTAGCCATTGCTGCATTCTATGACTATGAAATATGGCAAATGGATATAAAGACGGCTTTTCTAAATGGTGATTTAGAAGAAACCGTTTATATGTCGCAGCCAGAGGGTTTTGTGGTCAGCGGGAGTGAAGGCAAAGCTTGCAAGTTGTTAAAGTCCATTTATGGACTCAAACAAGCTTCAAGGAGTTGGAACAAGTGTTTTGATAAAGTAATCAAACAGTTTGGTTTTTATCAGAACACAGAGGAAGCATGCATATACAGAAAGGAATAGGGCAATGCTATTGTTTTCTTAGTACTTTATGTCGCTGATCTATTATTGATTGGCAATGATACTTCATTATTGCAATCAGCGAAAGCTTGGCTTTCAAAAAACTTCTCCGTGAAGGATTTGAGAGAAGCAGCCTATATATTTGGTATAAAGATCTATAGAGATAGATCTAGGAGGCCGTTGGGATTGTCTCAATCCTTGTACATAGACACCATACTAAAAAGGTTTAGTATGGATAATTCCAAGCGTGGAAGTGTTCCAACACAATTTGGAATTTTCCTTTCTAAAAAGGATGCTCCTCATACCGACGAGAAGAAAGAGCGTATGAAGAGGATTCCCTATGCTTCAACCATAAGGTCCATAATGTATGTTATGTTGTGCACTAGACCGAATGTGGCATATGCATTAGGATGTGTAAGCCGATACCAGTCTAATCCCGGAGAAAAACATTGGACGACTGTAAAAGGTATACTTAAGTATTTGAGGAATACCAAGGACTTATTCCTCATATATGGAAATGGAGACCTCCTTATGAAGGGATATACGAATTCGAGCTTTCAAAGTGATATAGATGATAGTAAATCAGTGTCTGGCTATGTATTTACACTGAATGGTGGAGCTGTTAGCGGGAAAATTCCAAGCAAGTTACAATTGCTGATTCCACGATGGAGGCCGAGTACATCGCCCTCAATGAAGCAACAAAAGAGGCAGTTTGGATGCACAAGTTTTTGAATGAGCTCAAAGTGATTCCTAATACCAGGAATCCTATGGCATTGTTCTGTGAGAACAATGCGGCGATACAAATCACAAAGGAACCAAGAACATATAAGAAGTCACAACACATTCTTCGAAAGCTCCACCTAATAGAGAATTCATTGAGAAGAAAGAAGTTGTGATTCAAAGAGTAGATACCAACGACAACATAGTAGATCTATTTACTAAAGGCCTGGCTCGGTCAGTTCTCGAGAAACTGATTGAAGGGATGGGAATTCCATGATTGGCCCCAAGTGCAAGTGGGAGATTTATAGAGTTAGGGGTATGCCCTAGAGGCAATTCTGTAGTTTATTGTAAATAAATAACTCTGAAATCAATTCTCGTTCGAAATAAAGGCGTTTCTTCTTTCTATTATATATTTGTTATAATGTGTTATAAATAATTAAATGTTTAATTAAAATATATTTAATAGAAAATCCATAAATGGTATGTTTTTGTGATAGTAGTTACAAAGTGTTGTAACCGTGAGTAATTTATCACAATAAAATTAATTATACCATTTTAAGTGTTTCTAGTCAAGATGCATAGAGACTGGACATCGATGTATCCTTTGAGATTAGAGTACGTAATGCTCTCCAAATGTTGGGCAGTGTATTACTCATGATTGTTGGAGGTACCTAGGGGTTACGTACTGATAGTTATTGGATAACTATGAAACGACTCACTTGATAGTTTTTTATTGGTTAATATAACTAAAGTCAAACAGAAAATATCGATGTGACTAATTTACATAGTTCTCTTGACTTGAGGATATTGTTGACCTTTAATGTGGAAGCTCCGTTTTGGTTATAGTTAAATCATGCACGATGTCCATCGACGTAAATCATAGCAGATGTCCCTTACTAGGGTTGGCGAGATTGGTGAGGCGAACAAGAGTAAGTTTTATGATGTCGGTTGGGATAGGAAATTTGTTTACTCTCCTGCTTTCGAGGGTTATGACCAAATCTGGCTACTCCCTTCTCCGGTTATTCACATGTTATCGGTCCTACGTCGGATGATGGTCGTGGCTGTTCCTCTTCTTCTGAGGGAGTCTAGTCATGTTGTTATAGTAGTTTAGGACCTTTTTTCTAGCTCTTGTGCTTTTTGTTATTAGTGGTTTGGTCATTTTAAACCCAATTAGTTGTTCTGTGCATGTACATAACACCTATTTTCCCATTTTTATACACTGGCATGACCCACTATAAAGCCGACTAGCTTTGCTAAAAAAATTATTATTATTGAACCGAGGATTTTATGATTGGACTGTAAAGTTGAATGTGGATGATATTGGAATTTTAACCATTACCAAATTCCATAAATCCAAAGTGATATAGTTTTGACGAAGAGAATTGGTGTAAATAATTGTCACTATCGGGTACTACTTATAATAAGTAAATTAGATTTTACTAAAAGATGTGTAAGTAATAAATTCAGCCAAAATGTCACACCTCCTATTAAGTTATGTGATGATCGTCCATGACCCCTGCACTGAACATAGGAATAGTGCGCTGTAAAGTGTGCCAGGCAGCCATGGACGGTTGCCAAGGTTAAGTTAAAACAGCAGAATCTATCGTATAACTCACAGCGCATGGATAAAATACAATAGAAAGTATATATAGTGAAGCTTTACATAACAGAATCTCAATTAAACTTCATAATAGTTTGGTACAAACATCTGAATAGTCAATATATCAAGCCTCGCTACATATCACTCAGAGAATATACAAGCAGCGGAACATCCAGTACATATAGTGAGAAAATAATATGCAAGCCTCCAGCTCGTCTTCGTCATCAGCATCGTCGGAAACTAAGAACAGCACCTGTCACCTACTACCTAGTCTGCCCATCCCAAAGCGGATGAACAGCCCAAGGCAATAAGAGTTAAACATAAAGCCTTGAGTCAGACAACAGTCTTAGTGAGCGGTAAATTAACTAACAACATACCAAAAGAGCATAAAGGAAAAGGAATAGGAATCCAACCCTCCCACTCCACCTCTTTCTACAGTGATAGCCCCCAGACACACACTAAGCAGAAGTAAACATAGCAAAGCAAACATTTAAAGTAAAGCAATTATCACTCGAGTCAAGGGCGATGTTTTCCAAGTACAAACCCCCAAGGCCTAAACCAAGATCAGATAAGCACCCAGAAAATACTGCTCTTGAGACCGAATGACGATACAACCAACATCCATGACTTTGGCTATCACTGTTATCATTGCTTCGATACCACCGTTAATTGAATGACCGGCACATTCTTTCAGCCGTCCGTCAAGGGCTAATGGAAACCCCGGTTCTAGACATAACTCCGCACGTCGTCGCAGCCCGTGCCTAGGACTATCGAATCTGCCCAGAGTACTTGACTACCGATCAATAGTCTTTAGGGACTATTGAATCTGCCCAACGTACTCTTGTTTTGAGCATGCTAGAACCTTCAACAACGATGAAATCTCAGCCTTCTAGTCATCCTCCTCGACGACTATTTCCATACTAGCTCAAGCGCCTCTCGAGCAAACCATTATCCTCAAACTCGAACCATTTCACCGAGTTGTCAACATGCTTGGAATGATCCCGTCTGGATTAGACCAAGGCTATCTCACATCATGCCTTGCTTCATCTCATCATAGCAAAGCCTCATACCAACATCATCATCATCAAATCTATCCATATGAGCTTCGTCATTCGCCACATATGCCACGAGCAGCTTTTCCAATTCAAGAGCCTTTCCCTTAGCTTTTGAATCATCTTCGACCATCTTGTCTAAATCAAATCATCAATCAACTAATTCATAACAATCAATCAAGTCAATCATTAATCCAAGTAATCAAGTATTCAAATATGATCTAAATAACAATTATAACAATAATGGCAATCTTGTAAATATAGAGTCCAAATCTAACAAGCATGAATTATGAGCAATATCTCTACAACTTGATGAATGAACTTACATAGGTTAACATATGGTAAAATGGATGTCAAATCATCATGAACAATAGATCTACACTTAAGTTTATGAAAATGCATGAAAATCACTAGTTTAACATCAAATCAAGCCATCAATCCGATATACTCCTTTGGATCCGTGTGAGAGATAATCACCACTCACCGAATCACCTAAACACCTCAAAAGCAACACACTTCGGATCTGGACAGCGAAGGATCTAACTCGATTCTCCAAAATTCCGCTTCAAACGATGAAATCTCTCTTCGATGGATGAAGATCTTCAATCTAAGCTCTTGGATCTTCGATTTGATCTTCGATTTGGATGGAAGGAATCATAAGATTAGAGTGGAGAAAAGAAGTGAAGAAGTGTAGAACTCGAGCTCTCAAAATAGCAGCACTTCGTCGCTTCGAAATCCGGATGCCAAAAATGAAGAAGAACCCGCCTATTTATAGGCAGTTTTCTTAGGTCGTTCGCCCTTAGGTCGCCCACGACCTAAAAATTGCCGACCTAACGACCTACCAATCTCACGACCTAACGCATGCACGCGACCTAACAGCTTAGCCTCTACGCGACCTAACATGTCACGACCTAATAATGTCAGGACCTATGAGTTAACACACATATGCGGCTTAGCGACTTAACGCCACACGACCTAACTGAGATGCCGACCTATCGACTTAACAGAAGTCGCGACCTAACAACTCACGACCTAACATTCTTAGGTCGTCTAGCGACCTAACTAACACGGCATAGACTCAACGACCTAATCACTTAACTTGTCCACGACCTAACTACCTTAGGTCGGTAACTCACTCACCCTTAGGTCGCTGAACCCCTTAAGTCGCCAACTGCTACTACTAACTCCCTTAGGTCGCTCGACCAACCTAAACTACAACACGACCTAACCCCTTAGGTCGTCTAAACCCTTAAGTCGCTCAAACCTTAGGTCGCCTATTCCTTAGGTCGCCTATTTCTATAGGTCGTCTCAAACTCACATACGACCTAAACCTTACCTCATCCAGTCCCTAAGTCGTTAACTGCTACCACTAACTTCCTTAGGTCGCCAACTCCCCTTAAGTCGTCATATTCTGTAGGTTGCTCCAATCCCTTAGGTCGTTCACTCGACCTAACCTACCCCACGACCTAAGCTATCACACGACCTAACTTCCAAACGACTTAAGCTATAGTCGACCTAAACTCTGGATGACTCAACAATACCAATAGTCTAATAGCAACTATTTTACGATGTTTCGATCCGTAAAAATATGGGTCGTTACAAGTTATGTATGAACGTTAATATTTGAATAGTTTGATATTAACCGCTGATTCAATCTACACCTTTGAGTCGCACAACCGAAATGATGAATGCTCTAAACGAACCACATGATTTAATTAATTTATAATTATTGTAAATTAATTAAATTAATTAATATTTATGAAATATTAATTACTAAATTTTTATTTAATTTGTTTGAATGCCCTTAGTATTTAGTAAAGTGCGTATATATGAGTTATAACCGCACATATTGATATATGGTATCTTTAGAGTGTTTATATTTGATTTAAACATGATAAATACTAAAAAGGGGGACTTTAAATAAATTAAATTTATTAGTATTTGTGAAATATTAATTATTAAAATTTAATTTTAATTCATTTGAATAACATTAGCATTTAATGGTGTGCATATATAAAAGTTATAGACACGCGCACGCTTGAACTGGATTTAAATGGAATTGATGCTAATAAGATTTTGGAAATTTTTAAGGGCCCATGTGGCACCATCTATGACCAGCCATGCATGTAGAAAAGAGAGAGGATTTGATTAACATTTAAAAATAAGTAATAGGGGAAAGTTTTAAAGAAGGAATATGAAAGGTTTCTATCATTCCTTTAAAACACATCTCCCTTTATTTCCTTATACGATTGATTTATTTTTCTGTCATAATCATCCCTCTTGCTCTTCGATCAAAGAATTACAAATTTTCATGGCTTTCTAACCTCTAAATTTTCAAACTAAAATATCAAATAAAATTAATAACCAAAGGTGGTTCGAATCTCTTAATTCTTGCAAAATTCGGAGATTGATTCGTGGAATCTAAGAGCTTTTGATTCATCATTCAAGATGCATTCTCTTGGCAGCATCTCAAGGTAATTATTCTAATTTTATATATTCATTATTCAACTTGTTTATGTAATTTAGATCCATCTCCTATTTCATCTCTTCTGTGTATTTGTTTACTCGATCAAACAGATTAGATCCCTTTTTGCTCCATCATAATTAATTATATATGTTCACCGTGTAATTTTAATTTGAATCCGTTTTAAGATATATTTTGATTGTTTGCTAATTCATGTTGTCACTATTAGATCTACATTATATGATCCCATATTTAATTATTTTTCATATTACTTAATTGTTTAGATATGAAACCTTTGCCTATCTATTTTGTTGTTGTTTCAAGTTTGTTATTAAAAAATACTTTTTGATTAAAATCTAAGTCTTAGTTAATGAAATATTTCTATTATCGATTCAAATAGAAAACATATGTAATTTATTTATGTTTGCATGTATGTTATGTGTTCTATATTTCAAATTCAATCTTTTGGTTTTTGCATACTTCCATTTAAATTTATAAAAAAAGTTTTCTGTACAAACATAACTGGATTTTATTGAAAAATATCACAAACCCTTGGATTTCCTTTTAAAATTAAAGTTAGGCTTTAGTCGTTACTTTATATTGGAACATATACTAAATTATAAATTTTAACATAAAGATGTATTAAGTTTAAAACATTATTTACAGTGAATTTTGTATGTGTATATATATACATACAAATTTACGTGTGTGTGTATACATACATACATATATAATTTTAATTGAATTTATGTGATGGACTTCTATTTAAAACCATAATTTTTAATCTTAAAATCTTTCAGTTTTGAAACCAGGTTCAAAATTGCTGACCTTTTGGAGTTATAAAAATGACAGTTAATTTTATCTTATTTATATGTATATGCATATTGTATATAAATGTAAATATATGTATGTATATGTATTTTAAATAATACTATGGACAACAAAGACACATATGTGGGAAATATCATCTCTATACACTATCTGATTTGTTGCACTTACATAATTTATAGTAGTGTACATTTGGACAATAGTTACATTTTATGCCATGAATAAATTTCCAATTAATATCATTTAATGACTCAATCAATTTAATTAGAGTGAGAAAGAAAATGGAAGGTTTCTCTCTTCATATAATGTTTATTATACTCTCAATTAATTACCCATTTTTAGGGAACGTAATGAAAGGTTTCCTTCCCTAAATTAACTCTTATAAACAATTCTTTAGTGTATTTGATGCACTATAATTTTAAACTTCATTTTAACCAACTTTAAATAAAATAAGACTTTATTTAATGTTTTATTAGATTGGATCTACTGTATATTTAGACTTCATAGGCTCAATAAAGATCCAATATAGTAAAAAAAATGAAATTCACCCATTTCTTCTGCTACGGTTGGCCAAGTTCCAACCGTTTATATATACACACACACACACATATATATCTATAATTATATAATATTATCAGTAATAACTTAAATCATTTATGTGTATATATGTAGATAAATAAATGCATATGTGTGTGTGTATAAATGTTTTTTAACATATTTGAAATATAAACTAACCATTTGATTATATATATATAAACATATAATCAAAGGTAAATAATTTCATGATTTATACACACACACATAAATATATAATATATATAATTTTAAAATTTCTTCCAGTTCAAAACTAACTTAGATTTGTAGATGTTATAATTTCAATATTTTAATATATATTTTCTATATATTAATTAGTAGTTTTGGCCATAATTAATTGATATAAAATAACTATATGATATTAAATCCAAATTTTAAACTTTCAGAAAATCTAGGATCACGTTATAGTGGTTGTGAAAAAAAAAATTTGAATTAAAATATCATTTTTAATAAACTAGTCACTTTTCAACCAAAATTTATATTAATTATTAAAAATATAAAAAAAAATTGGAAATTTTTTCGAAATTTTATGACATGATATAGTAATTTAAAAAAATATGATATCAAATTTTATAATTATTAATCATTTTACATAAAATAATCAATCCATATAATCATTAAATATTGATAATAAAATATACAATTTTTGGTATTTATAATTATAATAAACATGAAAAATTATAAAAAAATTAATCAATATTATACAGTATATAATCATATATGAATAGTGTATATTTATTTATGTACAAATTAGTATATTTATACATATATATTAATTAACATAATATTTAACTAAATTTTATATTAAATACTCTCTGATTCTCTCCACATTCATGCATGCATACCCTAACTCTCACCATACTCTATGAAATCGCAATCCGACTTCGCCTAAGATCTGCATCCCACCCATCGACGTCACGCTCGAACGCCTCGATCAAAACCTGACCTACTCCTTGCTCCCCTCGACTACAAAACGACGCAACCCCCAAACGCCGACCGCACCACCTCAAACTCGTCCACAAGATGCTACTACACATGAGAAACTGAAAGCAACAAATTCTATCGCCTAACATCGCCTATATATTCGAAAATCACAAACCCTAGTTCACGACAAAACAATTGGCCATCCCTAATTCCGCCATTCACGACAATGAGCCCATGGATTTGAAGCCCTTCTCACCACGAGCACAACGGATCTAGTGTTGTGATTTATCATTGAATGAATCATTTGATTTTTTTAAGGTGGTGGCTAGGTTTAATGTTTACTGTAAAAAGAAAAATAAGAGGGAAATGGGGAATGAAGCGTATTAGAAAAGTGTGTTTGGTTAAGGTATTGCTTATTCTAATATTTCCAGCACTTCGCTATACAGTATTTCGTTTGTGTACGAATCACGAATAACAGAATAAAAATACGATCATGCACAACAATGCGGCACAATCACTAAACAACAACAACAAAATACACTGGTTATCTTATTCTGTGAAACTTTAAAAATACCATCGTTTGTTGGAAATTGCATCAAATGATAATATAGATATTTTCCAAATTAAAAATTATGAAAAGGAAATTATATATACTCATTTAAAATGCATCATCAAAAATCAAGTCGTTTTATTAACAATTTATTTTCTTATCCTTTATCATGTTTGAGTCAAATTTGAATATTTAAATAGATAAAATACACTCATTCGAAACATTAAAAAATTTATGTCGTTACAGTTGGCATAGATTCGTTGGTATGATAATTCGTATATGATTTGAGATACTGTTAGCATTGATTTTTAAATTATTCGATAATGCATTGTCATTGATATGATATTATTAATGAAACCCCGTAGATTTTTAATTTGGTTATGTCTGACATTTACCACGTATGACCATTTTATAGATATTCACTTTTTAAATAAAACATAAATCGATATTCTTCTAATACGTTATTTATCGGATATGCCCCAGTATTGGGAAAATTATAAACGCAATGATATTTATATTTCGTAAATCAATATTTCAAATCGAGTAGTTAACGAAATTTTGACGACACTTCCTTCTTATTCCCCATATACGCTCCTTTGTATATGATATGAGGAATAAGAAGAAGTGTTATTGAAATTTGGTTAATCGTTCGATTTGAAATGATTTGTAAAACGTAAATATAATTATGCCTGTAATAGGAAGTTTTATAAAATGAGATTGTTTTGAAGTTTTTGAAAGTATGTTATTTATATGTAACCAAAAAAAATTATTCTTGGATTTTAATAACCTAGAAAATGATTGGTATAAGTAGAATTCATCTACCGTATATTCAAGCACTTCACTTTAAGTTTATCACTTGTACCATTGTTGAACACGTACATGAATTTGTGAATAAACTAATTAAAACATGAATGATAGGTTATTTTAAGTAGTAAGAATTTGATTAAGTTTTCAATTTTGGTGTTTATCTCTAAAATAATTGAGACATTTATTAACTTGTATATTCTGAGTTTAAATTTCTTACAAGTTTTAGATGAACGGATGTACATGATATGTTCTAGACGATTGTAGTACTAGTGATGCATGCACTTTGTTTTCATACTAAAAGTATTTAATTTGAATTAATAATACTATCATGTGAAGGATAATGTAAATTTTTTTTGCATGTAGAAATGATTCCATTGCACTTGAAGATGTTGTACTTGAAGATTTAGATGGTTTTTCACCATATAATACAATGATAGTTTTTTCTGATGATGGGTGTCGTTCTTTTTTACAGATTCAACAATGTTTCGATCGTATCCATATGATGATAGTATGGATATGATCGAAAGATTGATAGAATCTATAAAAAAGGAGCGACGCCCATCAATAGAAAAAACCGTCATTGTATTAGATGGTGAAAAACTAAGATGGTCTAAAGCCATAGTGGTGGTGACAAGACATCCGCAGTAGTGCAGTTATAACTAGTGATGGTGGATTGGGGAAGTGCTAATGGGATTCTGTTAACACTGGAGTCGTTGACCATTAGTGATGGTGGTTGCCGCCACCAGTAGTAGTATCGCCACCAACACTTCCTTATCCACCATCACTAGTTATAACAACACTACCGCACATGTCTCTAATCACCGCCCCAGTTGCACGATATGAAAACATGGTAGTATTAATAGAGAAGGTGTCAGGGCTTGCGTAGTAGTGTTGTTTTAGCCGGTTGCAGTTGATTTGGACAGTGCTAGAGGGTATGTTGTTAACATAGGAGTCGTTGACTATCAGTGACAATGGTTATTGCCACTAGTGGTAACGGTACCACCACCCCAACCACCACCACCAGTTATAATTATACTACCACGCAAGTCTTCCGAGGCCTCATATTTTATCGATACTATCACGCTATCATGTCATGCAACCGGTGCGGGTGTTTGAGTTTCGTATGAATGAGGGCTTAAGGAGTGAGCCTTAGAGCATGAGGATGGGTTCACTGCCAATAGGTGGGTAGATGATGCTTCCATCGAGTTTGCGGTATGGATACATGTAGTTACATAATATTTATGTATATATACATGTATAAAATTCTAATGAATACGTAGAACACAAAATAGGTGAATATACATGTAAACACGCAATATATATGTGTAGTATACTACATGTATGTATACATTGGTTTTAAATCCCAAGAACCAAGTGTGTATATATGTATTTATATGAATACTTTGTATAATCAAGTTTGAGTTATTTTAAATTCCAAGAACAACATGTATGTTATATATATATCCAAAAATCGTCATTTTAAAAATAAATTTGAGTTAGAGTTAAGATATATAAGTTAAGACACTCAGTAAGTTAAATAGATACATAATTAGCTTAAATTATAAATTTTGTCTCAATAAGTTAAACAAGATATATAGATTTTTTTAAATCATACAATAAATTAAATAAATATATAAGTTAAATCACTCAATAAATTAAAATGTGTATATAATCGAGTTAAATTACAAATTTTGTTTCAATAAATTAAATAAGAGTATATTCAATAACTTAAATCACTCAACAAATTATATATATCTTTAGTTAAATTATAAATTTTGTTTTAATAAATTATACAAAAGTTTATTCGAGTTAAATTATAGATTTTTTAAATCACACAATGAATTGAACAAATATATAAGTTAAATCACTAAATAAATTAAACAAATGTATATATAATTGAGTTAAATTATTAATCCTATTTCAATAAATTAAACAAGAGTATGTCTGTATGAGTTAAATCACTCAATAATATATATATATATATATATAATTATGTTAAATTATATAAATATATATATATATATAATTATGTTAAATTATAACTTTTGTTTCAATAAATTATATAAGAGTTTATTTGAGTTAAGTTATAGATTTTTGAAATCACATAAATAATTAAGAAAATATATGAGTTAAATCACTCAATAAATTAAACATATATATAAGTAAGTTAAATTGTAAATTTTGTTACAATAAATTAAACAAGAGCATGTTTATATATGTTAAATCACTCAACATATTATATATATATAATAGGGTTAAATTATAAATTTTAATAAATTATATAAGATTTTATTCGAGTTAAATTATCCTTTTTGTAAATCACCCAAAAAATTAAACAAATATATAAGTTAAATCAGTAAATTAGTTAAACAAATATATGGTTAACACAAACTTAAATTTTTTTGTTTTAATAAATATAGTAGTTGAAATACAAAATTACTCATTATTTATAAATAAATTTGGTTAAAATATAAAGGTTATCATAAGATATAACTACTACAGTAAGTAATGCCGAAGAAGAAGAAAACCGATAGTTGAAGTCACACGTCGGTAAGCTAGAGAAGATGCATAGATTACTTACATATGCATTTTTGTAATGCTTTCCAAACAAGGACATCTCTAGTGATGGCAATGGAGATGGTAGTCATGGTTCGGGGAGTACGAAGTATTTGCGTTGTTATTGTTTGGATATTTGGTTTGTATAAATTATGATGATAATACTTAGATATTTGCTTTATATTATGATGATATTGCTTGGATGTTTGGTTCGTATTATGATAGTATTGCTTGGATATTTTGATGTTGGATAATATTTAGATATTATTATTTAGGTAATATGTTTTAGTGATATGTGATGATAGTATAGTATATGAATTTATGATATTAATATGTTATGTTGAGGTGGATATATATATACATATATATATATGTGTGTAATTAAGGCTAGAAATGCAACAGAAATGCTGCAAATATGTTTCAGTAATGGCATTGGCATGGCTTTTTTATGGCGTTAGAAAATCTAATTTTAACAATTTAATTGGATGTCATTATGGCATCAGAAAGTCGTCAAAACGACTTTATAAAATCTAAGTTACACAATTTTAATAGTGGTCGGTAGGACTCCGTAATGGCATTGGAAAGACTTTAGAAAAAGGCGTATGTATTGTGTCAGTAGCGATCCAATGCAAGGCGTCGGAATACATTTTCTGATATACTTTTTGTCGATGCCTTTTAAGGCATCGGCGGATCGTTTACCAACATCCTAGATGTTGGTAAAAATTGCCTTATTCTTACAGCACAAAGAACAGTGTTCTTATGCTTTTACAAGAGCTCTCAACAATCAACAACGAGTTCCTTAGGAGACCCACCGGGCCGATAAACGCCTTGGTACTTACCGACCGTCCCAAACTATGAAGTATCATTAGCCACTCCAACTCTCTTATAGCCGACCAACTCATGTAAGAGAGTTGGAGGCATCATTACTTTGGCTAAGACCCATTATGATAGATAAGTTTTTCATTTTTAGAAATTCATCTTGCAAGTTCTTATGAGCAGGCGGCACACTAGCCTGCCTTACCATCATCCAACTCACTCACACACGAGTGCCTGAACCAGCAATGTACTCCGTTTGATTTGGGATCAATGGTCATTGCACGATTAGCAGTGTGTCACCCAGGAGAACCTTACAACCAACATGCGCTCAGGTTCTAGCAAGGCCCGTTTGTCACTCTACACTTGACCGCTTGCCACCTAAGAGAACCTATGAACTAACATGCGCTCCAGCCCACGTTGGTGCAAACTACCACTTTGTATCTGGTCGGTACATGTCCTACATGAATGACCATACCCAATTCGTCTTATTATCACATCGATATTTAACTATCCTAAAAATAAAAGTTTTTTTGCAAATAATATAGGAACGATTAGCCATCAGATCACTATACTCTACAAGTCATGCATAGATAAACAAGCCAATGCAGCAAAATTCTAAGTCAAAATTCGTAGCAAAAGTTCTTTTTCATTTAGTTCAAAGGGTGTAGAGGCATAATGCCTGCCTCGCTGGGCTTACAAAGGCATGCTATTGCTAACTAGTTGAAAAGAAGAAAAAGAAAAAGAACATGCATGCCATAGAGAAGCCAGATACAAATGTGCAGATGAGCATTCTTGACAGCGCCAAATCGGTATTTTCTCGTGGAAGTAAGAGTGCACGACCACTTTCAAACCTTCCATATTGAATTTCATAAGAGACCCCGAAAATCTACCAATCGACAACATCGAGGAGCAAACAAGGACTTTAGTTGTGACATTAGAGCTATGGGCGACAGCCACTACTCTTTCCTACAAGGCACTAAAGTTTCCAAGTCGGCCTAGGCATGGAACCACCAGGGCCAGACAAAGAAGAAATACGCTAGCATCAGCTGTACTATTGACAAAACAACAATGGTCGAGTACCATTGGAAAGTTGGCTAAGGAGCACGAGCCTAGGCCAACCAATGAAACAAGATCCAGCTCAGAACAAGTTCCAAACGGCGGTTTGAACTGTAGTTAACAAAATAGTTCGGTGTCAAGAAAGCTTCCGTCTTCCTTATAACACCAAACAAGTTTGACAAAATCCAATAACATTCAAAGACGTTTGGAGATGAAGAAGAAGACGGAGTCAATTTTTTTTATCAATAAAGAATCGTAAAAAATCTATAAGCTATGAAGGAGTTTCATGGTAAATATTTTTATGGAATTTGTACTAAGGAGAAGGGGCTATGTATATACCACACCGTTAATCATGTGCATTGGATTCAAAAGGAAAAATAATTCTCCGTTGTTCAGATATGATCAACACTGTGTTACTTTAAGCACGTGGGAGACATGGCACATCCTTGCGACGTTTGTGAAAAGGAACCATCGCATCTAACGGCATGTCGCCACATAGGAGGCGCATTATCTGCATAATATGGTGTTCGATCGGCAAGATCTTCATGGTTAGACAAGCCTACACATGTAAATGGATACAAACTTAGAGGTGAAGCGTTGCTCAAATTTCTCTTAAGTAATTAACAACCCGGTTAATATGGTATGGCCGGGCCAAAGTGGGGCCACCTATTCTAACTGGCCCTCCTAGGCCGGGCCGAACTCAAGTTGGTCCCAAACCAACCCTTCTACTTAGCAGAGCATCAAGATGAAGCTCGATTGTCCTATCCCTAGACAGTCTTCATAAACTGCTCATGAAAGCAGTCCTAAGCCCAACCTTTCCTGGTCCATTACAGCCCGACTCAATGATGATCGACTCCATTCATATCCACATCCGTTGATAATATTTTTCGTCAACCTTGGAGTTATGATAATGCGTTATGAAGAGTAAATGTTACTTACTAACCACTAGGCTAAATGGTAGAAAAATGAGGGGAAACGACACAAGAGGTGAAGTGGTTCGGTGAAGCTACATACATTCATCGTGAAGTTCTCTTACTATATGGTTCTTTAACAATTGTAAGAAATTACAAGAGAATAATAAGAAAAGATGATTCGCCTGACACTAATGAAGCTGCTAATATCATGGAGCTCCTGTATCAGAAGATTTGAGTGGTGGATTATGGGTTCCAATCTTTTGGGTCCCAACCAGGGAACTAACCAACCATGTCCCAACCTTTTGGGTCTTAACCATGGAACTAACCAAGGAACTGTAACACCCCATATTTTTAATAACATTATTTAGGATATTTAATTAGCTAAATAAAATAAAATAATGTAATGTGATGGTTAGGAGATTGAGATATGTGATTAATAGGGGTAGTCGTGCCATGTTAATGAGTAAATAGAAATGAGATAACATGAAATAAAATGTGTTAGGAAATAAGAAAGGGTAAAATAGGAAAAATGATCATTCTAATACCCTAAACCCATGGCCAAGTATTCTACACATTCATTATCATTTGTAAAAAAATATCGAGGTCGGCCACCATTTCAGAGAACTAGAGGAAGAAGGCTAAAGGAAGAAGCTAAATCAAAATTCAAATTCACTCAAATCTCATATCCTTAATCTCAAGCTAAGGTGAATAATGTCTACATCTCACTTTTTTAATTTTTTTCGGTTTTAAGTTGAATCTAAAGTGTTTTGCAATGGTATGCCATGATTTTAAAGAATTAAATGTTTATATATGCTTGTTGATGATTTATGCATGTTCATTTAGATTTTATGATATGTTTTGATGTAAAAAAACCTATTAAATAACATCCAAATGCGTTGCAAATTTATATTTATATCAGAAATGATATTTTAGAGGTGGGTTTCAATTTCCATAATTTTCTGAATTAATTTGGATTATTAATTTTCTAGCGAAGAAAATGTTTATTTGGGTTAAAAATTATTTACGGCTAAATAATTAATATCTTGGGTCTGAAATTAATATATGTTAGAAAACATATCAAAAGAGATTTTCTAGCATTTTTGTAGAATATTCATAAGTGTTTTAATAGGTATATAAAATTATTTAAGGTATGAGACTTAAATGCTTTATATATTTATAAAAGGAGAAGGGGTATTTTGTAAAATAAAATATTTGTTTATTTCTGAAACCTTGGCAGCACTTTTGAAAAAGAAATTTAGCCACCAATGAGAATTTGATAAACATAGCAGGTTAGTTGAAAAGTATTTCACTTTTAAGTTAAAAACAAATTTTACATGCTTTTAGCACGTTTCACCGCTTTCTGCACCAGGGGTTCCGATCTAGTTGTTTCACCACCATTACTATCGAAACCAATACGCATGGTATCAATTCACTTAGTACGTAGCGAACTGGATAAAGGCAGAGGGAACTGGGTCGAAACGTTTGGTTTCAAGGGGGTCGAAGCATGTCTTTGTTTCAAATGAAATAGTACCTGCTTTGCTTTCGAAGGGTTCGCTTTCAACTTGGTTGGCTTCCGACCTTGTCAAATTGTTTAAAAGGAAATGGTTTCGAATGGGTTGCGCCTTTTGGTTTTGAGTAATGCTTTCGAAGGGGTCGAAACCCCTATTTGTCGCTTTTCTATCTTTCGAAGTCAATGGTTTCGAAAGGTATACTTTTTTTTTTAAACTTGGCCACTTCTTCAATGCGTTCGAAAGGGTGGTTTTGAGACCATCACTTCTTTACTTAGGAATAGCTTTCGAAAGAGTGCTTTTGATTTAAATGGTTTTAGTGACCCTTTTGCTTTGTTGAAGGTAGAACCCAAATGGTTTCGAAGGAGATGACTTTAAATGTTTTCGAAAGGTGTTTTCCATATGTTTTAAATTGAATCCAATGCTTTCGAATGGTTTGAGTTTATAAAGGTTTTGATGCTTATGAAAGGTTTTAAAGAATGGTATCAAATGGGTGGTTCCCTAAGGGTTTCAAAAGGATTATAAGGAAGGTTTCCAAGGGTTTTGAAAGGAAAGGTTATTCAAAGGTTTCGAAAGGCAATGCTTAAAAGTTTTAAAAGAAAGATGTCTAAGGTTTAAAGCTTTCGAAGGGAAGGTTTTTAATGGTTTCGTAAGGAAGATTTTAAATGGTTTCGAAAGGAAGATTTTCGCCCTTTGGCCTAGGTTAAATAAAGGGTTTTACTTGGTTTAGAAAGGGATACTTTCAATGGATTCGAAAGGGGTACTTTCAAAAGTTTATATGTTTTCATCAACTAAGATTTGGGTCAAGTATATATATAACATGGCAAGGTGATTTTGAATAAAGCATAGAGTATATGTATTTTCCTTGTTAAAGTTTGATTTAAAGGTTTTAAATCAGTTTGAAAAGGTTTTCAAGGAAAATTTAAGGGAAGGTTTTCCTAAGTAAAATTGCTCAGATATTAGAATACCAAATGAGACTGGTATAGGGTCGCGCCCTATACATTAGAAATTAGCCCCGGCTAATTCAATCCAAAATTCCAGTATGTAAGGCTTTGTCACGGGTAAGACTAAATTTTGATTACACACAAAGGGAATATATATTTATATACAAATAGGTTATTGGTGAGCCTGCAAAACCATTAGGATCAGGTGACCCTGGGAGATGTTAAGTTAGAGACAGACCGTCCAAAAGAGGAGTATTTAACAGATAGTTAAGGACCGTCCAAAAGAGGAGTATTTAACAGATAGTTAAGGACAGACCGTCCAGAAGAGGAGTGTCTAACAGTTGTTAGATTATTTTATTTATATTGTCTAGTAGGCCCGAGTCAGGCAAAGATTAGTAGTTAGGCAAACAAAACTATAGTGTTCGAACAGATAGTTCATTTATTACCTCGTATGTATGTTTACATAATGATGCTTTACGGTTTTTAACCAGTTTTGGTTGTAGGAAAAGATTTGCAAAAGATATGTTTTAAAAAGGGATGTTAGTGAGGAGAAATCCATTATGCTAAGCGACGTGGTCTCACTTAATATTAAATAACTGAGATGTATAGCATGATTCACAGTTTCACACCAAGCTTTATGTCTGACTCGAAGTTTATGTTTTTCCCCTTAAACTCTCGGGTGCTCAAAATTGATTTGAGTAGGCTGAGGTTTGAGGTTTACAGGTTTTAGTAGGATGGAGAATAAAGCTACCGAAGACAAACATAAGGCTGAATGATAGATATTTAGGAGTTGCAGTTCTATTTGTTGTTTTATTTCCGCTGTATTGTATTATGCCAGTTGTGGCAATATAGTACTCTAGTCAACCAATAGGGCATCCTCATATGTCATTCTTGGCGTATTTATGTAATAATTATATTTGATCTTTACTTGGAAAATGTTATGGGATTGTGTAATTTGAATATGAAACATGTGTTTTGAAATGTAATGGAAAATGTTGCTTTGAAATCTGTGATTTGTTTCATATTCAAGTGCTTCTGATATTATGGATACCATTAACATAGTCGTATTTAGTCGTCCGAAGTTAATACTATAGATGACTGCAGCATTTGTAGTGCTTAGCTTTGGGCCTCTAGACAGAGGATGTTACAACTTGGCATCAGAGCATAGGTTTATGAATTTTTTTAGCTAAAATGATTTTCTGAAAACATAATCCTAAGGAATTAGAGTTCAGATCGGTGTATAAGATAACTCTATAGTAACGCACTTGTATTTGCTATATATAAGTATACACTATATCTCTATTCTCCTATCTCTCTTAGGATATTCTTCTGTATCTCACAAGGCTTGAATACATATATGAACGCTAGAAGAGGAAGAGTTAACCTAGGACGAGACAACACCACCACAAATAAAAATTCCCGTTGAATACGAGAAGGAACCAAGATCAGGCTCAAACTGAAAATGTTGGTGCTGGAGTCCCACGTGTGGACATTGGAGCTATGTATCAGTTTTTCGTGAATATGATACAAGCTGGAATTGCTGCTAGAGTAATTGGAGGAAATGTAGAAGAAGGAGTTCAAGAAGCTCCGGTGGTCAACCATTATGCTAATTTGAGTAGAGATTATGCTAGGCTTGGAGGGAAGCCATTTATTGGAACTGAAGATGCTATAGAAGTGGAGAACTGCTTGCTGCATTATAAAAGGATTTTTACTGACTTGGGGCTCAATGATGAGTAGAAGAGGAGGCTTGCTTCGAGACAGCTTCAGGGAGCAGCTTTATTTTGGTGGAATAGTGTGACGGCTGGTGTGGATGAAAAACGGTGACGTGGGCAGAATTTAAAAGAAGGTTCCAGTAGAGGTTCATGTCGGTGATGGCGCAGTCTGTTTTGATCGGAAAGTTTGCTGAGTTAGAGCAAAGAGAAATATCTGCTTTGGAGTATGCCAGTAGGTTTGAAGAGTTGGCTAGATATGGTTATGCCACTATTGATACAGTGATGAAGAGAAATGAGAAGTTTATTAGAGGGTTGAAGCTTGAGTTGGCCAGAGCTACATTACCTCATATTAGAGATCCCTATAATGTGGTAGTGGAGATGGCTTTAAGACATGAGGAGATGCTTGCTTTTCTGGAGAAGAATAAGGCTAAGGAGGTCCAGGTTGGGCAGAGCCAAAAGAGGAAATTCTTTCATAAGAACGGTGCATAAAGGGTGGAGTAGCGAAGAGGGGAACGTCTGAGATTGTTTTCTTTAAGTGCAACAAGAATGAGCATTTTTCTAATAATTGTCGTACTGGAAAGGCGAAGGAAGTAATCGGGAAGAAGAACATTAGTGCTTCAACTGCAATCAGATTGGTTACTATAAGAATCAATGCAAGGAGCCCGCTAAGGATGGAAAGGGAAAGATGTATGCATTGGAGCCTGCCACTTCGAAGCCAAAGTCCCAGAGAAGGGAAAAGCAGTGTTGGGAGGTATGCTTAAGATCCACGGTATGTCTGTTAGTATTCTGCTTGATATTGTTGCATCGCATTCTTTTATATCTCGACGTTTGGCAGATAAGCTTAACCTAGAACCCTCATATTTATTTACTTCCTTAAGGGTTGAAAACCCAATAGGAGGTTGTGCGACACGGGTTGAAGTGTGACCACTTAGAGTTTGATTTGTTAGGTGATACTTTTGTTTGTAGTTTGCATGTGTTTGACTTTGTAGGGTTTGGAATTGTTTTGAGTATGGATTGGTTAAGTAAGTATGATGCTAGAATATTCTGCCTTGATAGGAAAATATCGCTTAGACACCCTGACTATAGTGATCGGATGGTTTATACCATAGAAAACCCCAGTTGCGAGGTGAATGCTTTGTTGGGTGTTATGGAGTTGGAAGACAAGTTAAATCGAGTTTTCGTGGTTAGAGAATTTGCGGATGTCTTCGAGCCATTAGTAGGATTGCCACAAAAATGAGCCATTGAGTTTCAGATAGATTTGGTGCTTAGGGCCGAACTAGTAAGTAGGTCGCCAAGCAGAATGACACCTACAGAGATGAGGGAGTTGAAGGGGCAGTTTGTAGACTCGGAAGGAAAGAGTTTTATCAGACCGAGTAGTTCGCCTTAGGGAGCAGCCGTAGTGTTTGCTAAGAAGCCAGATGGATCGTTGAGGCTATGTATCGATTATCGTAAGTTGAATGAGAGAACGATAAAGAATCGATATCCATTGCCCAAAATTGATGATTTGTTCGATCGGTTGAGTGGAACCAAGGTATTTTCTCAATTGGATTTAGCAACGGGTTTCTATCAGCTTAGAGTAGCAGAGAACAGTATTCCTTTGATGGCGTTTAGGACTCGATATGGATCATACGAATGGTTAGTTATGCCGTTTAGACTAACTAATGCTCTGGCATTCTTGGTGGATTTGATGAACCGGATTTTCCGAGAGCACGGATAGGTTCGTGCTGGTTTTCATATATGATATCTTGATATACTCTAAGGATGAAAAGGAGCATGAAGCTCATCTTAAAGTTGTGCTTGAGACGCTGAGGCAACATTAGCTGAAGGGGAAGTTTTCGAAGTGCCATTTTTGGAGGAAGGAAGTGAAGTTTCTTGGTCATGTAGTCTCAGGGAAAGGGTTGTCTATAGATCCGACTAGGATTGAAGCGGTGAATAATTGGAAGAGACCCGAGACTGTGACTGAGATAAAGAGTTTTCTTGGATTGGTTGGATATTATTGGAGGTTTATTAAGGATTTCTCAAGGATAGCGGCATCGATGACCAAGCTAACGAGGAAGGATGCGAAGTTTGTGTAGACCGATAAGTGTGAGGAAGCATTCCAAAGCTTGAAACACTTATTGACCCATTCACTTGTGTTGGTTTTTCCGGAAGGGAATCAGGATTTGGTAGTTTATACAGATGCATGTGGAACTAGATTAGGAGTTGTGTTGATGCAGAGAGGTAAAGTAATTGCCTATGCTTCTCGACAGCTTAGACCGCATGAGGTTAGATATCCAACGCATGATTTGGAATTAGCTGCGGTGATTTTT
Source organism: Allium fistulosum (assembly GCA_030737815.1). NCBI lineage: Eukaryota > Viridiplantae > Streptophyta > Magnoliopsida > Asparagales > Amaryllidaceae > Allium > Allium fistulosum. The sequence continues at coordinate 430,325,558 of CM060906.1, read as the reverse complement.
GCTTTGAAGGTGTGGAGACATTATCTTTAGGGAGAGCGATTTGAGCTATATATGGATCATAAGTCGTTGAAGTATTTGTTCTCTCGGAAGGAGCTGAACATGAGACAACAAATATGGTTAGAGTTTACTGTTGCTTATGATTTTGCAATTGAGTACACACCAGGGAAAGGAAATAAGGTGGTAGATGCATTTAGCAGGAAACATCAGAATGCAGTGTTGGCAATGATAGCAGAGTGGAAGGATTTGGAAGCATTGTCAGCTTATAGAGTTCAGTGGAGATCTAAGGCGGGATCTAGTGGAGAAAGAGCTGTGTTGTCTTGTTTAGAAGATCGACCGACAATGATTGAGAAGATTGCTTCTAAATAGGAGGAGGATCCAGTATTTGTTGAACGGATCAGGAAGTTAATGAATGTAATGGAGATCGATGACTTGAAGGATTTCAGTCTTGACCATAATGGAAGGTTAAGAAAGAAAGGAAGGTTATGTGTTTCGAATGTGGGTGACATAAGGAAAAATGTTTTGGAGGAATGTCATCACTCAAAGTTCACTATTCATCCAGGATGGACTAAGATGTATCAGGATATGAAGAGAAGTTTCTTCTGAGAAGATATGAAGAGGGATGTTGGCTTATGGGTGAAGAAGTGTTTGAATTGCCAATAGGTAAAGGATGAACATCAGAAGCCAAGTGGATTACTTCAGCCAATGAATATTTAGATTATGAAATGGGATTCTATTTCTATGGATTTTATTGATGGATCGCCGAGCTCTAGTAGATGAAATGAAAATATATGGGTCATAGTGGATAGACTGACGAAGAGTGCCCATTTCATTTCAGTTAAGTCGACTAGCACGACACCTATTTTGGCTAAGTTGTTTATGAAGAATGTGGTTAGACTGTATGGAATTCCTAGTAGTGTCGTTAGTGATAGAGATTCTTTGTTCACTAGCGAGTTCTAAATAAGTCTATAGGAGATTTTAGGAAGCAAGCTCAAGATGAGTGCCGGTTACCTTTCATAGACTAGTGGTGTAACGACCCCGGATTTTAATTAAATTTAAGTTGATAATTAATTGAATTTTTGAATTAAAATTGTAAAATTAGTTGTAAATTGAAGCGAGTTTCCCCAATTCAAATAGAATATATATTAAATCATATGAATTTAAATATTGTATATATGCGATTTGGATTTAAATTTCAATTAAATGGTTTAATAATAATTTAAATATATATGTACATATATTGAGTTTGAATTAAATTTTAACTAAATGGTTTAAAGATAAATTATAATGATAAAATTTGGGATTGATGGTTTGTATTAGAAATAGAAATAAAAATAAAATAATAAGTATTACAGTAAAATTTATAATAAATATTTAAAATAGAAATGGAAGTAAAAAAAAATTTAAGCTAAAAATAGAAATCAATATATAAAAGATAAGTTATAAAAATATAAAGAAAAGCATTAGCAAAAATTTTAACAACAAAATAAAATATAGAAATTCATCTATATTTCAAAATAAATTATATAGTTTTATACAATATAAAGTAAATATATAAATTTTAATCTCATAAATCCAGACAAAATAATGTAATACAAATAGACTACAAAAAATAAAAGAAAAATAAAATATAATCAAGTATGTAAACATAAGTGTAAAATAAACATATACATTCAAACAAAAGAAGAAAACATATTCAAGAATGAAACAAACAAACAAAAATAATATATATATAAATGTCCTTGGCATACAAAAGAAAAGTTTCAGCCACCATTTGAAAACAAATCTTCATAATGAAGAAACAAAACCATATATATATGCAAACATGAAAACAAGTAAACAAGAGAAAAAAAGTTAGGTAAAAGCTTACTAAGGAAGCCACAACAATTATCTCATACATGTACAGCTGAAATGAAAGCAAATATATATATATATATATATATATATATTTGTACAACATCATTAATGCAGCCACCAAGCCAAAACTTATATCAGTAAACAAAATAAAAATCTCTGCAAAATTTTGTACAAAATATCACTGTGGTACAAGTTCATTTCAGATTAAATAATAAACCACATTGTCACACTGTAACCCATTTTTACATATATCAACTTCAGTTCGTTCATCTATTTAAACTGAGTAAAAGAAAACTGAAGTGAATATCATCTTACACTCAAACCAAATATCAACTTAAAGCTTCAGATTTAAAACATTAAGCAATCAAAGAAATCTGAGATCAAGCAAGAAAAGCTTCAGCTATCAAATTCAAAACCCAGGTTTCAACTTTTCAAATTCAAAAAGGATTTCAACTTTCAACCTGGAAAACTTCTGGAATTAAAATGTTTAAGGTGAGTAACAACTAATGATTTCAAACTTGAGTATATATCTTGCAAATGCTCTGTGTATATGCATCATTGATTGTTTTTCTTCTTCTCTGTTTAGTTCCAGAGTATCAAACCACAAAGAAAATTCCATTTCTTCCTTCTAATCAATATCAGGCCTTAGTTTCAAAACAAGGTAGTTGTATTTAAGTATGAGTTACAATTTAAAAATGGTTTCATGAAGTATAAATGTATATAGGATGAAAGATCAAATTTTTATAGTGAAAACTTTAAATTCTGGAAATTTCGAACTTCACGAATTATTGATTCAAGAATATAACTCGAATCCTTACTGGAAGACATGATTTTTAAACCTGGTTTGATGATTTTTAATTGTGTGGTTTGAGAGCAGTTTATTTTTGTTCGAAAATATGATTTCGATCAATTTCCAGTGATCGATCGAGTCGTTTTAGTCGGGGCTTGGGCCGGAGATGGAGGAGCCTACGGGGATGCCGGGAAAAATAGGCAGAGGTGCCAAAGATGACGGTGGTGAAGGCGGTGTAGAGTTTTAGTTCGTAAACCTAATTTTTAAGCGCATGGGAAACTCGTGCACTACAGTTTCGTTAGAGCATCGAGTTGCTCGGGGTTTTGGGAAATGGTAGCTTGGTCGTTGACGAGGTCGAGGCCGGAGTTGTAGGCTGGCTGATGGTCGGGGCTAGGAGGACGTGGCGTTGACAGGTTTGGGATGTGATGGGTTTAAGTGTTCCAGGTTTCAAGTCTGACCTCGAATTTCGATTTTGAGATGATGGAATGGTTCGAGGGGTCGGGGTTGGTTCTGGAGTTGATCGTCGATGTGCTCGACGTCGTGATGATGACCGGCGTTGGTCGGAGCCACTGTGCATGTGCACGAGCCTGATAGTGTTAGTCTGGGTATTTGTTGTCTGGGAAGAATTGGTTTTCTCGCGTGTTGTACTCGAGTAGATCGAGTTGTTTAATCGAAGCAGGGAAAAGGGGATCTCGGGTCAAAAATTTTGGTTACAGGCTTTCAACCTGAAACTGTTTTCTGGTTTGAATTTTGAAAACCAAATTTAAATTTATCAATCAGGGTTTTAAACTGAGTTCAAGTCAAAGTTTAATCATAAATTGAGTTTTACCTTAAATAATGAAGATAATTCATTGAGAATGAATTCTTAATAGTTAATCAATTTATCATCAATAATGATTTAATGTAGGTAAATTTTTTTCGAAAAGTAATTAAAGAAAATTTAATAGTTAATGAAGTCATTAACTAAAATTATTTGAATAATTAATTAATGTGATAAATTTTAACAATAAATTAGATTGATTAATTTAATAATAATCAATTGTGGAATATCAAGTATAATTACTTAATGATAGTAATTAAGGAATTAATTATTCAGTGTAATTAATTGAGTTTAATTGGATTAGTTCAAGTTAATTACTTAAGTTTAAATTAATTTAGAATAATCAGTTGACGATTTGGAAAGTATAATTACTTAGAAAAGTAATTAATAGATAATTAGTAGATGTAATTAATTGAATGATAATCAGTAATTTGAGTATAATTACTTGTTATTAACCAAGGGGTAGATTAAATTTGTTAAATAAGGATTAATTAAGAATGGTGATTTATTAAGATTTATTTAAATAATTAAAGGATAATTAAAGATTAACTAATCAATGATGAAAGGGAAATTTATTTCGGATAATTGGTGATTAACTTATGATAATTAACCCGGATCTGATAACTTGTTCATAAGTAATACATCTGATTTAAATTTATCAGTCGATTAATAAAAATTTACTTATGAATGTTTGGACCCGACAGAATGATTGAATTGTTGATATTTCCTGATCTGTGATGCTTTGTGATATATTCTGATTTGTGTGTGACCTGTAGTGTAGTTATTTATCTGGGATGAATGTAATTTATTATCTGTAATATATATATATCTGCGATCTGTGATCTGTGAATAAAAGATAAGCGTTATAGTTATACCGCTTATCAACTATATTTCTGTATTTTGATCTGTGATGATTTATTGATGTTGCACTACTGTGTGAAACCCCTGGACTACACCATACACACACAAATATGGATTCCACATGGAAATCAGTTAAGTCATAGATTGTTGACAATTTTCAAAGGTTGAATTTGTGAATCCAAATAGTTTTGGAATTGGACTTGAGAGCTTTGTAAACGAGTTTTAAATAACTTAATAGAATTTGAAATCTAAATGATTTGATTTAAATTTGAATTCAATATTTGAAATTGAATTCAATGATTTGGAAATTATGGTCTAAAAAGACCATACCAGTTATAAATATGTTTTATATGAATTTAAACCATTTTGAAAGTATAGTTTTGAGAATTTGAATTTAACCCAAGAACTTTAACTCGTATAAATGAATCAGATTTTCCGAAATGAAAACTATTTGTTTTCAAATAATAAAAGCTTTCACAAAAGGAATGAATTTCCAATTTGTGTCAAAAGAATTTCAAGTTTGAAATGAAAATGGTTTTCTGAGTTATGAATAAATCGTTGTGAAAAATTGTTGAACTGTGTTTTGAAATTGGAAAGGTGTACCTTTTGTATAAAAGGTCGAAATGGAATTGTTTGAAAGCTATCAGTTAAATCTTTGTTTTAAAGATTGAATGAGTTAATCCAATTGAAATGGAAATCGATTTGAAAATCTGTGAATGGATCTTTGTGAAACTGGGTGAACTTTGTGAATTGAATCTTTTTTGTTTAAAAAGATTAAAATGGTGATTTGTTTAAACCATTTAAAGAGGAAATTTGGATAATAAGTTGTGACTTAATTGAAATTCCATTATCCATATGTTTTTAAATATTACGCTCACTATTTGGTTTAGCCGGGAGAGGACTTTGTGTCGTATAACCCATTCCGAATAGTGATACGTCGTATATGGATTGCATTTGAAGACCGGTGGTGAAGACCGGGTATTTTCGAAAACGAAAGGATAACCCGTCGATTGTCTCTGCACTGAGTCGTGCCGGTATAGAGATTTCCTAACTGATGGGAAATCCGATCGGGATTGTAAATACCCGGATTGCAAGGGCTTCTTTGGAAGTGCCTTCGGTTCTGTTCGAACCCGGAACAGACTTGTATGGTTATATTGTCTGACATTACACTTTGAGATATAAAGCTGATTTCTTTCAAATACATATCTGTTGGTGGCGGAGATTTATTCTCTTAGCTTAACACCCTTCTCTGAGACGTATGAGCTCAGAGGTTATGTAGTTGAAGGTTATCAGTGATATACTCCCAATTTGGTAGTGTGGCATGCTGAGTGTTGTTATGTGTTGCTGATCATTTTTTGATCAAAGCATCGCTTTCATGTAAAGCGTAGCTTTGTGGACGAGACCTCATCGAGCCTCACAAACCGGAAATGGTCGAAACAAGAAAGATGCGGCAAGGTTATGAGGGTCGCACCCTTTAGGGTATGTCATTTCCTTCTGGAAAAAGGTGGTATCATGGTATGGAGCCCGGATATTTTACCTGTGTGGTTGCTCCAATCTCATTTACTGTGTGATTGTTGCTTTGTGATCGAGGTACCTCGGATAAAGGTCGCAAACGACCGGAGGGTGGCATACTTGTGTAGTAGTTACCTAGTAAGAGGTAACCCGGCCTTGTATTGGCAGAGAGCTAGTTAGTTCTCGGTACGTCTCTCAAGAGGCGTTCCCATGTGGCATAGGAAGTTCCTTAGCCTGACCATTTGTTGGAAAATCCAAAGAAACTATTCGAGCCTTGTACGGTTTTAGTTGTATAACCTGCTATGGAATGTGGCGGTAACCTGCTATTGAACATAGTAGCTATAGTAGGCATACACTAATGGTTGTATGCTGGCTAAGATTAATACTATATTTTCGAAATGTTCCCACACTATGCACTAGTAATAAAATCAAAGAGTTTTCTCGTATTAAGCATATCTGACTATCATAAGGAGAAATCTCCTCCAATTCTGCGTTTGCATTGTGTGTGTGGCGGGAGGCCTTATGGTAGTTTCATTTTCCAAAAAGCATTGCAGATTTCAATGTTCAAAATTCTTCTGTTGTTTGTTTAAAGATAAACTGTTTTTGTTACTCACACCTATCCCACGACTGACCTGGAGTTTATTGTTCCCTTCCTAAACTCTGGGTGCCCATAATTTTCCACATGGGCAGTCTAGAGTTGGGTTTTTCAGATAGTCGGGTTTAGTAGATTATCGGGAGCTAGTTCAGTTTTTGGAGGTCACGACCGACCTTGCTTATCTTGGAGATTCGTGATGGTGATCCGAGTTTGACGTTGGGGTTGTTGGACTTATTCTCTTTTAAAGATCATTTGGAGTTATCAGTTCTGTTGTTTCCGCCGTAGCATTATTATTTGTCTCTGATATTGTTGTATCATATTGATATCATTGTTGTATGTCATTCTGGATATTGTATTCATTGGAGTTGTATATGATATCATTCATTTCTTTCTTCCGCTGTGTTGTTATACTTACTGTGTTATAAGCTCCGGCGAGCCAGATTCGGCGTTTGAATCTGCGGCATTCGAGTACAAGTGAGGTACGGGTGTCGATTTTCAAAGGCCGAGTCAGGATCGTTACAATTGGTATCAGAGCTAAGGTTAAACTTTAGCTCAGGAGTATAACACATTAAGTAGCTCATTAGAGATAGGGTGAAGTACACCCTAGAATGAGTAATCCCTAAGATATATGTTCGAACGCCTCAGTAAATTATCTTACTATCCACCGATAGTAAGTATGAGTGCAAGAAGAGGATGAGATAGGGGACAGGGGAATACGACTATAAATGGTCAATACCCTGTAACAACAAGGAAACAATCTTTTCTCTATCAATCTCTTTTGTTCGTCATCTTTTCTCAATTCTTTGATAGTTCCTGGTAGATCTAGGAAGAAATTCGATATATATGAATATGGGACATAAACTCCAAATCGGTCGGAATTGTTTGTTTAGATGAATTGTTTGCTCTGGTTGCTATGATTGATAAATATACTTTGTTTTTAAACTGAAAATTTTGAAATCTAGGATAATAGGAATTTAAAAAGAATAGAATAAATTTTGAAATATAAATTTTGATTTATTTCTTGGCCTATAAAATTCTAAAACCTTAGGATCTTATTTTTGGATTTTGGTTTTGATTGTAGAGAACCCGTAGTATCAATAGGGGTGGAACACTTTCCAAAGCCAGAAGAGTCGGTGATTACGGTTCATCTAGTAGGGTTCGGGATGATTTGGGTAAACCCTCAGTACATGAGGAGGTACCAGAGGAGCCTGTGGTGCAGCCGCAACCTCGGATAGAGGAACCCAAAGAAGAAGTGGTTGAAAAGCCCAGGGAGGAGTCTGAAGAGGAACCCGAAGAAGAGTTTGAGGATGAAGAAGAGTTTGAAAATGAAGAAGAGGTGGAGTCGGAAAATGATGATGCGGTCATTTGGGATTTGGATAATGCAGTGGAAGAACCAGATGGTATAGGGTATATTCCAGTAGAATCTGATCCAAAGGATGTTTCTGTGACAAATAATGAGGCAGAAGTTAGTGAACTGTCAGGGCCTGAGAGAGGGAGCTTTGACGGTGAGGATCTGTAGTTGGTTGGGTTGACTTTTTTTGGATAGGGTGTGTTTATGTATGTGTTTTGGACTTAGAACCGTAATGAATGTTGGATGTTAATAGGGTAATGTATGTATAGGCATGGTTGAACGTATGATTATGAAATATGTATGAATATCATATAAGATATATTGTGAATTACCCGTAAGAATCCATGTGTTTACTGGTATAGTTTGAGTTGTCATTGGTCTATTCTGTGTGTGTGGATAATTCATAAAACGAGCTGTGCAATTTCGGGGATGAAATTCTTTTAAGGGGGGGAAGTCTGTAGCGACCCTGGATTTTAATTAAATTTAAGTTGATAACTAATTGAATTTTTGAATTAAAATTGTAAAATTAATTGTAAATTGAAGCGAGTTTCCCCAATTCAAATAGAATATATATTAAATCATATGAATTTAAATATTGTATATATGTGATTTGGATTTAAATTTCAATTAAATGGTTTAATAATAATTTAAATATATATGTATATATGTATATATTGAGTTTGAATTAAATTTTAACTAAATGGTTTAAAGATAAATTATAGTGATAAAATTTGGGATTGATGGTTTGTATTAGAAATAGAAATAAAAATAAAACAATAAGTATTACAGTAAAATTTATAATAAATATTTAAAATAGAAATGGAAGTAAAAAAATAATAATAATAATTTAAGCTAAAAATAGAAATCAATATATAAAAGATAAGTTATAAAAATATAAAGAAAAGCATTAGCTAAAATTTTAACAACAAAATAAAATATAGAAAGTCATCTATATTTCAAAATAAATTATATAGTTTTATACAATATAAAGTAAATATATAAATTTTAATCTCATAAATCCAGACAAAATAATGTAATACAAATAGACTACAAAAAATAAAAGAAAAATAAAATATATTCAAGTATGTAAACATAAGTGTAAAATAAACATATACATTCAAACAAAAGAAGAAAACATATTCAAGAATGAAACAAACAAACAAAAATAATACATATAAATGTCCTTAGCATACAAAAGAAAAGTTTCAGCCACCATTTGAAAACAAATCTACATAATGAAGGAACAAAACCATATATATGCAAACATGAAAACAAGTAAACAAGAGAAAAAAAGTTAGGTAAAAGCTTACTAAGGAAGCCACAACAATTATCTCATACATGTACAGCTGAAATGAAAGCAAATATATATATGTGTACAACATCATTAATGCAGCCACCAAGCCAAAACTTATATCAGTAAACAAAAGAAAAATCTCTGCAAAATTTTGTACAAAATATCACTGTGGTACAAGTTCATTTCAGATTAAATAATAAACCACATTGTCACACTGTAAACCCATTTTTACATATATCAACTTCAGTTCGTTCTTCCATTTAAACTGAGTAAAAGAAAACTGAAGTGAATATCATCTTACACTCAAACCAAATATTAACTTAAATCTTCAGATTTAAAACATCAAGCAATCAAAGAAATCTAAGATCAAGCAAGAAAAGCTTCAGCTATCAAATTCAAACCCCAGGTTTCAACTTTTCAAATTCAAAAAGGATTTCAACTTTCAACCTGGAAAACTTCTGGAATTAAAATGTTTAAGGTGAGTAACAACTAATGATTTCAAACTTGAGTATATATCTTGCAAATGCTCTGTGTATATGCATCAGTGATTGTTTTTCTTCTTCTCTGTTTAGTTCCAAAGTATCAAACCACAAAGAAAATTCCATTTCTTCCTTTCTAATCAATATCAGGCCTTAGTTTCAAAACAGGATAGTTGTATTTAAGTATGAGTTACAATTTAAAAATGGTTTCATGAAGTATAAATGTATATAGGATGAAAGATCAAATTTTTACAGTGAAAACTTTAAATTCTAGAAATTTCGAACTTTACGAATTATTGATTCAAGAATATAACTTGAATCCTTACTGGAAGACATGATTTTTCAAAATTGGTTTGATGATTTTTAATTGTGTGGTTTGAGAGCAGTTTATTTTTGTTCGAAAATATGATTTCGATCAATTTCTGGTGATCGATCGAGTCGTTTTAGTCGGGGCTTGGGCCGGAGATGGAGGAGCCTACGGGGATGCCGGGAAAAATAGGCAGAGGTGCCAAAGATGACGGTGGTGAAGGCGGCGTAGAGTTTTAGTTCGTAAACCTAATTTTTAAGCGCATAGGAAACTCGTGCACTACAGTTTCGTTAGAGCATCGAGTTGCTCGGGGTTTTGGGAAATGGTAGCTTGGTCGTTGACGAGGTCGAGGCCGGAGTTGTAGGCTGGCTGATGGTCGGGGCTGGGAGGACGTGGCGTTGACAGGTTTGGGATGTGATGGGTTTAAGTGTTCCACGTTTTAAGTCTGACCTCGAATTTCGATTTCGAGGTGATGGAATGGTTCGAATGGTCGGGGTTGGTTCTGGAGTTGATCGTCGATGTGCTCGACGTCGTGACGATGACCGGCGTTGGTCGGAGCCACTGTGCACGTGCACGAGCCTGATAGTGTTAGTCTGGGTATTTGTTGTCTGGAAAGAATTGGTTTTCTCGCGTGCTGTACTCGAGTAGATCGAGTTGTTTACTCGAAGCAGGGAACAGTGGATCTCGGGTCAAAATTTTTGGTTACAGGCTTTCAACCTGAAACTGTTTTCTGGTTTGAATTTTGAAAACCAAATTTAAATTTATCAATCAGGGTTTTAAACTGAGTTCAAGTCAAAGTTTAATCATAAATTGAGTTTTACCTTAAATAATGAAGATAATTCATTGAGAATGAATTCTTAATAGTTAATCAATTTATCATCAATAATGATTTAATGTAGGTAAATTTCTTTCGAAAAGTAATTAGAGAAAATTTAATAGTTAATGAAGTCATTAACTAAAATTATTTGAATAATTAATTAATGTGATAAATTTTAACAATAAATTAGATTGATTAATTTAATAATAATCAATTGTGGAATATCAAGTATAATTACTTAATGATAGTAATTAAGGAATTAATTATTCAGTGTAATTAATTGAGTTTAATTGGATTAGTTCAAGTTAATTACTTAAGTTTAAATTAATTTAGAATAATCACTTGACGATTTGGAAAGTATAATTACTTAGAAAAGTAATTAATAGATAATTAGTAGATGTAATTAATTGAATGATAATCAGTAATTTGAGTATAATTACTTGTTATTAACCAAGGGGTAGATTAAATTTGTTAACTAAGGATTAATTAGGAATGGTGATTTATTGAGATTTATTTAAATAATTAAAGGATAATTAAAGATTAACTAATCAATGATGAAAGGGAAATTTATTTCGGATAATTGGTGATTAACTTATGATAATTAACCCGGATCTGATAATTTGTTCATAACTAATACATCTGATTTAAATTTATCAGTCGATTAATAAAAATTTACTTGTGAATGTTTGGACCCGACTGAATGATTGAATTGTTGATATTTCCTGATCTGTGATGCTTTGTGATATATTCTGATTTGTGTGTGACCTGTAGTGTAGTTATTTATCTGGAATGAATGTAATTTATTATCTGTAATATATATATATATATCAGTGATCTGTGATCTGTGAATAAAAGATAAGCGTTATAGTTATACCGCTTATCAACTATATTTCTGTATTTTGATCTGTGATGATTTATTAATGTTGCACTACTATGTGAAACCCCTGGACTACCCCATACACACACAAATATGGATTCCATGTGGAAATCAGTTAAGTCACAGATTGTTGACAATTTTTAAAGGTTGAATTTGTGAATCCAAATAGTTTTGGAATTGGAATTGAGAGCTTTGTAAACAAGTTTCAAATAACTTAATATAATTTGAAATCTAAATGATTTGATTTAAATTTGAATTCAATATTTAAAATTAAATTCAATGATTTGGAAATTATGGTCTAAAAAGACCATACCAGTTATAAATATGTTTTATATGAATTTAAACCATTTTGAAAGTATGGTTTTGAGAATTTGAATTTAACCCAAGAACTTTAACTCGTATAAATGAATCAGATTTTCCGAAATGAAAACTATTTGTTTTCAAATAATAAAAGCTTTCACATAAGGAATGAATTTCCAATTTGTGTCAAAAGAATTTCAAGTTTGAAATGAAAATGGTTTTCTGAGTTATGAATAAATCTTTGTGAAAAAGTGTTGAACTGTGTTTTGAAATTGGAAAGGTGTACCTTTTGTATAAAAGGTCGAAATGGAATTGTTTGAAAGCTATCAGTTAAATCTTTGTTTTAAAGATTGAATGAGTTAATCCAATTGAAATGGAATTCGATTTGAAAATCTGTGAATGGATCTGTGTGAAACTGGGTGAACTTTGTGAATTGAATCTTTTTTGTTTAAAAAGATTAAAATGGTGATTTGTTTAAACCATTTAAAGTGGAAATTTGGATAATAAGTTATGACTTAATTGAAATTCCATTATCCATATGTTTTTTAATATTACGCTTACTATTCGGTTTAGCCGGGAGAGGACTTTGTGTCGTATAACCCATTCCGAATAGTGATACGTCGTATATGGATTGCATTTGAAGACCGGTGGTGAAGACCGGGTATTTTCGAAAACGAAAGGATAACTCGTCGATTGTCTCTGCACTGAGTCACGCCGGTATAGAGATTTCTTAAGTGATGGGAAATCCGATCGGGATTGTGAATACCCGGATTGCAAGGGCTTCTTTGGAAGTGCCTTCGGTTCTGTTCGAATCCGGAACAGACTTGTATGGTTATATTGTCTGACATTACACTTTGAGATATAAAGCTGATTTCTTTCAAATACATATCTGTTGGTGGTGGAGATTTATTCTCTTAGCTTAACACCCTTCTCTGAGACGTACGAGCTCAGAGGTTATGTAGTTGAAGGTTATCAGTGATATACCCCCAATTTGGTAGTGTGGCATGCTGAGTGTTGCTGATCAAAGCATGGCTTTCATGTAAAGCGTAGCTTTGTGGACGAGACCTCATCGAGCCTCACAAACCGGAAATGGTCGAAACAGGAAAGATGCGGCAAGGTTATGAGGGTCGCACCCTTTAGGGTATGTCATTTCCTTCTGGAAAAAGGTGGTATCATGGTATGGAGCCCAGATATTTTACCTGTGTGGTTGCTCCAATCTCATTTACTGTGTGATTGTTGCTTTATGATCGAGGTACCTCGGATAAAGGTCACAAACGACCGGGGGGTGGCATACTCGTGTAGTAGTTACCTAGTAAGAGGTAACCCGGCCTAGTGTTGGCAGAGAGCTAGTGAGTTCTCGGGATGTCCCTCAAGAGGCGTTCCCATGTGGCATAGGAAGTTCCTTAGCCTGACCATTTGTTGGAAAATCTAAAGAAACAATACGAGCCTTGTACGGTTTTAGTTGTATAACCTGCTATGGAATGTGGCGGTAACCTGCTATTGAACATAGTAGCTATAGTAGGCATACAATAATGGTTGTATGCTGGCTAAGATTAATACTATATTTTCGAAATGTTCCCACACTATGCACTAGTAATAATATCAAAGAAGCATATCTGACTATCATAAGGAGAAATCTCCTCCAATTCTGCATTTGCATTGTGTGTGTGGCGGGAGGCCTTATGGTAGTTTCATTTTCCAAAAAGCATTGCGGATTTCAATGTTCAAAATTCTTCTGTTGTTTGTTTAAAGATAAACTGTTTTTGTTACTCACACCAGTCCCACGACTGACCCGGAGTTTATTGTTCCCTTCCTAAACTCTGGGTGCCCATAATTTTCCACACGGGCAGTCTAGAGTTGGGTTTTTCAGATAGTCAGGTTTAGTAGATTATCGGGAGCTAGTTCAGTTTTTGGAGATCATGACCGACCTTGCTTATCTTGGAGATTCATGATGGTGATCCGAGTTTGAAATTGGGGTTGTTGGACTCATTCTCTTTTAAAGATCATTTGGAGTTATCAGTTCTGTTGTTTCCGCTGTAGCATTATTATTTGTCTCTGATATTGTTGTATCATATTGATATCATTGTTGTATGTCATTCCGGATATTGTATTCATTGGAGTTGTATATGATATCATTCATTTCTTTCTTTCGCTGTGTTGTTATACTTACTGTGTTATAAGCTCCGGCGAGCCAGATTCGGCGTTTGAATCTGCGGCATTCGAGTACAAGTGAGGTACGGGTGTCGATTTTCAAAGGCCGAGTCAGGATCGTTATAGGTGGGCAAACAGAAAGAGTTAACAAAGTCTTAGAGCATTTGTTAAGAGCTCGTGTGTTAGATTTTGGGGGATCATGGGAAGACCATCTACACTTAGTCGAGTTTTCGTATAACAACAGTTATCGGACTAGTATAGGGATATAGCGCTGTTTGAAGCTTTGTATGGAAGATCATGCAAATATTCTGTTTGCTGGTTAGAGACCGGGGATAGGTTGGTTCTTGGTCTAGATTTAGCGAGAGAAGCTGTATAGAAGATTGAGGTGATTTGAGCAAGAATGAAGGAGGTTCAGTCTAGGCAGAAAAGTTATGCAGATAGAAGAAGGAAAGACTTAGAGTTCTCTATTGGAGATCAGGTTTTTATTAGGTGTCACTGATGAAGGGTGTGATTAGATTCGGGAAATCTTGAAAGTTGGCACCGAGGTTCGTAGGACAATTTCTTATTATAGTGAGGATCGAGAAACTCGCATATAGAGTTGAGTTACAGAATAGTTTGGTAGGAGTCCATAATGTTTTCCATGTTTCTCATCCTAGGAAGTGTGTTAGAGACCCGGAGACTACTATTACACCGACCATGTTGGATGATTTAGTGGTAGAACCAGACTTGACTATAGTTAGAAAGTCGATTCGTATTGTCGCGAGAGATGAGAAGAGGCCAAGGAACAAGACAATCAGATTAGTGAAAGTCCGGTGAAGCAATGATGAGAGAGACCGTACTTGGAAGACTGAGAGCAAGATTAGAAACGCTTATCCTAATTTGTTTGATGGTATGTTTTACCTTTTTGATTGATGGTGTACCTTATCGTAATTTCGAGGACGAAATTCCTTAAGGAGGGGAATCTGTAACACCCTATATTTTTAGTAACATTATTTAGGATATTTAATTAGCTAAATAAAATAAAATAATGTAATGTGATGATTAGGAGATTGATGTTTGTGATTAATAGGGGTAGCCGTGTCATGTTAATGAGTAAATCAAAAATGAGATAACATGAAATAAAATGTGTTAGGGAATAAGAAAGAGGTAAAATAGGAAAAATGATCTTTCTAACACCTTAAACCCATGGTCGTGTATTCTGTACATTCATTCTCATTTGTAAAAACTAAAATATTGAGGTCAGCCACCATTTTGGAGAATTAGAGGACGAAGGCTAAAGGAAGAAGCTAAATCAAAAATCAAATTCACTCAAATCTCAAATCCTCAATCTCAAGCTAAAGTAAATAATGACTACATCTAAATTTTCTAATTGTTTTCGGTTTTAAGTTGAATCGGAAGTGTTTTGCAATATTATGCCATGATTTTGAAGGATTAAATGTTTATATATGCTTGTTGATGATTTATGCTTGTTCATATAGATTTTATGATATGTTTTGATGTAAAAACTCTATTAAATGATATCCAAATGCCTCACGAATTTATATTTAGATCAGAAATGATATCTTACACAACACCAGAAGTGTCATTTTATCACGGTTATAACTGTTACAAATCAAATTTGTAACAGTTATAACCGTTACAAATAGGTACGTGACAAAATCTACAACATATTTACCAACGGTTATAACCGTTGGAAATTTCCATATTCCCAACGGTTATAACCATTGGAAAAGAATGTACACAACAACAGAATTGGAGAATCCCAACGGTTATAACCGTTACAATTCAATTTACAAACATTTATTACCATTAGGAAATTTATATTGTATTCCTGAAGCAAAGTTCTATTGCAATGAATTACATGCACATATAATCAAAATTCAGATGTTGAATAAAATTTAAAACAATAAATGTATAATGAATTTCAAGACAAATAATAGCAAGCACATAGATTTCATACTAAACTCCATAAATATCAATATATCGCAAGTTAAACTTACATAATAATTCCACAATACACAATAAACATTAGAATATCATGACTTCAACATACATAAAAAACATCAATGTATCACATAGCCATAAAATACTACAATTTCAAAAAAAGTCTAGAAGTTTACAAGTAACTTGAAATTCATATTCTACTTCTTCTTCGATTATAATGTCTTCTTCTTCATCTATTACTAATGTTAATTTGAATTTTCTTAGCGCTCTTTTGGTTGGTGGCTTCAAAGCTGGCACTTCAAGATTGCTACCATGTCAATATTACATTGAATGGAAAAAGAAAATTTCATACCTTATCTGCATTCATGCTCGTTGCATCTGTGCTTCTGTTTGCCAAACCTTGCAAAG